>CM055127.1:316108945-318508945 GCA_029206835.1 Rana muscosa
AAGATGTTGATGATCAATGCTTTAGCACAGTATAGCACAAGGAGAATTTCCCTCACTGTCCTTCCCTGTCCCTAGAAACAAGGATTAGCACAGTGAAAGAAACTGACACTCTCCCTACCTATAGTTTTCTGTCCCTAGAAAAAAATGTTTTTTTAAAGATGGTTGATGATCAATGCTTTAGCACAGTATAGCACAAGGAGAATTTCCCTCACTGTCCTTCCCTGTCCCTAGAAACAAGGATTATCACAGTGAAAGAAACTGACACTCTCCCTACCTATAGTTTTCTGTCCTAGAAAAAATGTTTTTTTAAAGATGGTTGATGATCAATGCTTTAGCACAGTATAGCACAAGGAGAATTTCCTCACTGTCCTTCCCTGTCCCTAGAAACAAGGATTAGCACAGTGAAAGAAACTGACACTCTCCCTACCTATAGTTTTCTGTCCCTAGAAAAAATGTTTTTTAAAGATGGTTGATGATCAATGCTTTAGCACAGTATAGCACAAGGAGAATTTCCCTCACTGTCCTTCCTGTCCCTAGAAACAAGGATTAGCACAGTGAAAGAAACTGACACTCTCCCTACCTATAGTTTTCTGTCCCTAGAAAAAATGTTTTTTTAAAGATGGTTGATGATCAATGCTTTAGCACAGTATAGCACAAGGAGAATTTCCCTCACTGTCCTTCCCTGTCCCTAGAAACAAGGATTAGCACAGTGAAAGAAACTGACACTCTCCTACCTATAGTTTTCTGTCCCTAGAAAAAATGTTTTTTTAAAGATGGTTGATGATCAATGCTTTAGCACAGTATAGCACAAGGAGAATTTCCCTCACTGTCCTTCCCTGTCCCTAGAAACAAGGATTAGCACAGTGAAAGAAACTGACACTCTCCCTACCTATAGTTTTCTGTCCCTAGAAAAATTGTTTTTTTAAAGATGGTTGATGATCAATGCTTTAGCACAGTATAGCACAAGGAGAATTTCCCTCACTGTCCTTCCCTGTCCCTAGAAACAAGGATTAGCACAGTGAAAGAAACTGACACTCTCCCTACCTATAGTTTTCTGTCCCTAGAAAAAATGTTTTTTAAAGATGGTTGATGATCAATGCTTTAGCACAGTATAGCACAAGGAGAATTTCCCTCACTGTCCTTCCCTGTCCCTAGAAACAAGGATTAGCACAGTGAAAGAAACTGACACTCTCCCTACCTATAGTTTTCTGTCCCTAGAAAAAAATGTTTTTTTAAAGATGGTTGATGATCAATGCTTTAGCACAGTATAGCACAAGGAGAATTTCCCTCACTGTCCTTCCCTGTCCCTAGAAACAAGGATTAGCACAGTGAAAGAAACTGACACTCTCCCTACCTATAGTTTTCTGTCCCTAGAAAAAATGTTTTTTTAAAGATGGTTGATGATCAATGCTTTAGCACAGTATAGCACAAGGAGAATTTCCCTCACTGTCTTCCCTGTCCCTAGAAACAAGGATTAGCACAGTGAAAGAAAACTGACACTCTCCCTACCTATAGTTTTCTGTCCCTAGAAAAAATGTTTTTTTAAAGATGGTTGATGATCAATGCTTTAGCACAGTATAGCACAAGGAGAATTTCCTCACTGTCCTTCCCTGTCCCTAGAAACAAGGATTAGCACAGTGAAAGAACACTGACACTCTCCCTACCTATAGTTTTCTGTCCCTAGAAAAAATGTTTTTTTAAAGATGGTTGATGATCAATGCTTTAGCACACTATAGCACAAGCGAGAATTTCCCTCACTGTCCTCCCTGTCCCTAGAAACAAGGATTAGCACAGTGAAAGAAACTGACACTCTCCCTACCTATAGTTTTCTGTCCCTAGAAAAAATGTTTTTTTAAAGATGGTTGATGATCAATGCTTTAGCACAGTATAGCACAAGGAGAATTTCCCTCACTGTCCTTCCCTGTCCCTAGAAACAAGGATTAGCACAGTAAAGAACACTGACACTCTCCCTACCTATAGTTTTCTGTCCCTAGAAAAAAATGTTTTTTTAAAGATGGTTGATGATCAATGCTTTAGCACACTATAGCACAAGGAGAATTTCCCTCACTGTCCTTCCCTGTCCCTAGAAACAAGGATTAGCACAGTGAAAGAAACTGACACTCTCCCTACCTATAGTTTTCTGTCCCTAGAAAAAATGTTTTTTTAAAGATGGTTGATGATCAATGCTTTAGCACAGTATAGCACAAGGAGAATTTCCCTCACTGTCCTTCCCTGTCCCTAGAAACAAGGATTAGCACAGTGAAAGAAACTGACACTCTCCCTACCTATAGTTTTCTGTCCCTAGAAAAAATGTTTTTTTAAAGATGGTTGATGATCAATGCTTTAGCACAGTATAGCACAAGGAGAATTTCCCTCACTGTCCTTCCCTGTCCCTAGAAACAAGGATTAGCACAGTGAAAGAAACTGACACTCTCCCTACCTATAGTTTTCTGTCCCTAGAAAAAATGTTTTTTTAAAGATGGTTGATGATCAATGCTTTAGCACAGTATAGCACAAGGAGAATTTCCCTCACTGTCCTTCCCTGTCCCTAGAAACAAGGATTAGCACAGTGAAAGAAACTGACACTCTCCCTACCTATAGTTTTCTGTCCCTAGAAAAAATGTTTTTTTAAAGATGGTTGATGATCAATGCTTTAGCACAGTATAGCACAAGGAGAATTTCCCTCACTGTCCTTCCCTGTCCCTAGAAACAAGGATTAGCACAGTGAAAGAAACTGACACTCTCCCTACCTATAGTTTTCTGTCCCTAGAAAAAATGTTTTTTTAAAGATGGTTGATGATCAATGCTTTAGCACAGTATAGCACAAGGAGAATTTCCCTCACTGTCCTTCCCTGTCCCTAGAAACAAGGATTAGCACAGTGAAAGAAACTGACACTCTCCCTACCTATAGTTTTCTGTCCCTAGAAAAAATGTTTTTTTAAAGATGGTTGATGATCAATGCTTTAGCACAGTATAGCACAAGGAGAATTTCCCTCACTGTCCTTCCCTGTCCCTAGAAACAAGGATTAGCACAGTGAAAGAAACTGACACTCTCCCTACCTATAGTTTTCTGTCCCTAGAAAAAATGTTTTTTTAAAGATGGTTGATGATCAATGCTTTAGCACAGTATAGCACAAGGAGAATTTCCCTCACTGTCCTTCCCTGTCCCTAGAAACAAGGATTAGCACAGTGAAAGAAACTGACACTCTCCCTACCTATAGTTTTCTGTCCCTAGAAAAAATGTTTTTTTAAAGATGGTTGATGATCAATGCTTTAGCACAGTATAGCACAAGGAGAATTTCCCTCACTGTCCTTCCCTGTCCCTAGAAACAAGGATTAGCACAGTGAAAGAAACTGACACTCTCCCTACCTATAGTTTTCTGTCCCTAGAAAAAATGTTTTTTTAAAGATGGTTGATGATCAATGCTTTAGCACAGTATAGCACAAGGAGAATTTCCCTCACTGTCCTTCCCTGTCCTAGAAACAAGGATTAGCACAGTGAAAGAAACTGACACTCTCCCTACCTATAGTTTTCTGTCCCTAGAAAAAATGTTTTTTTAAGATGGTTGATGATCAATGCTTTAGCACAGTATAGCACAAGGAGATTTCCCTCACTGTCCTTCCCTGTCCCTAGAAACAAGGATTAGCACAGTGAAAGAAACTGACACTCTCCCTACCTATAGTTTTCTGTCCCTAGAAAAAATGTTTTTTTAAAGATGGTTGATGATCAATGCTTTAGCACAGTATAGCACAAGGAGAATTTCCCTCACTGTCCTTCCCTGTCCCTAGAAACAAGGATTATCACAGTGAAAGAAACTGACACTCTCCTACCTATAGTTTTCTGTCCCTAGAAAAAATGTTTTTTTAAAGATGGTTGATGATCAATGCTTTAGCACAGTATAGCACAAGGAGAATTTCCCTCACTGTCCTTCCTGTCCCTAGAAACAAGGATTAGCACAGTGAAAGAAACTGACACTCTCCCTACCTATAGTTTTCTGTCCCTAGAAAAAATGTTTTTTTAAAGATGGTTGATGATCAATGCTTTAGCACAGTATAGCACAAGGAGAATTTCCCTCACTGTCCTTCCCTGTCCCTAGAAACAAGGATTAGCACAGTGAAAGAAACTGACACTCTCCCTACCTATAGTTTTCTGTCCCTAGAAAAAATGTTTTTTAAAGATGGTTGATGATCAATGCTTTAGCACAGTATAGCACAAGGAGAATTTCCCTCACTGTCCTTCCCTGTCCCTAGAAACAAGGATTAGCACAGTGAAAGAAACTGACACTCTCCCTACCTATAGTTTTCTGTCCCTAGAAAAAATGTTTTTTTAAAGATGGTTGATGATCAATGCTTTAGCACAGTATAGCACAAGGAGAATTTCCCTCACTGTCCTTCCCTGTCCCTAGAAACAAGGATTAGCACAGTGAAAGAAACTGACACTCTCCCTACCTATAGTTTTCTGTCCCTAGAAAAAATGTTTTTTTAAAGATGGTTGATGATCAATGCTTTAGCACAGTATAGCACAAGGAGAATTTCCCTCACTGTCCTTCCCTGTCCCTAGAAACAAGGATTAGCACAGTGAAAGAAACTGACACTCTCCCTACCTATAGTTTTCTGTCCCTAGAAAAAATGTTTTTTTAAAGATGGTTGATGATCAATGCTTTAGCACAGTATAGCACAAGGAGAATTTCCCTCACTGTCCTTCCCTGTCCCTAGAAACAAGGATTAGCACAGTGAAAGAAACTGACACTCTCCCTACCTATAGTTTTCTGTCCCTAGAAAAAATGTTTTTTTAAAGATGGTTGATGATCAATGCTTTAGCACAGTATAGCACAAGGAGAATTTCCCTCACTGTCCTTCCCTGTCCCTAGAAACAAGGATTAGCACAGTGAAAGAAACTGACACTCTCCCTACCTATAGTTTTCTGTCCCTAGAAAAAATGTTTTTTTAAAGATGGTTGATGATCAATGCTTTAGCACAGTATAGCACAAGGAGAATTTCCTCACTGTCCTTCCCTGTCCTAGAAACAAGGATTAGCACAGTGAAAGAAACTGACACTCTCCCTACCTATAGTTTTCTGTCCCTAGAAAAAATGTTTTTTTAAAGATGGTTGATGATCAATGCTTTAGCACAGTATAGCACAAGGAGAATTTCCCTCACTGTCCTTCCCTGTCCCTAGAAACAAGGATTAGCACAGTGAAAGAAACTGACACTCTCCCTACCTATAGTTTTCTGTCCCTAGAAAAAATGTTTTTTTAAAGATGGTTGATGATCAATGCTTTAGCACAGTATAGCACAAGGAGAATTTCCCTCACTGTCCTTCCCTGTCCCTAGAAACAAGGATTAGCACAGTGAAAGAAACTGACACTCTCCCTACCTATAGTTTTCTGTCCCTAGAAAAAATGTTTTTTTAAAGATGGTTGATGATCAATGCTTTAGCACAGTATAGCACAAGGAGAATTTCCCTCACTGTCCTTCCCTGTCCCTAGAAACAAGGATTAGCACAGTGAAAGAAACTGACACTCTCCCTACCTATAGTTTTCTGTCCCTAGAAAAAATGTTTTTTTAAAGATGGTTGATGATCAATGCTTTAGCACAGTATAGCACAAGGAGAATTTCCCTCACTGTCCTTCCCTGTCCCTAGAAACAAGGATTAGCACAGTGAAAGAAACTGACACTCTCCCTACCTATAGTTTTCTGTCCCTAGAAAAAATGTTTTTTTAAAGATGGTTGATGATCAATGCTTTAGCACAGTATAGCACAAGGAGAATTTCCCTCACTGTCCTTCCCTGTCCCTAGAAACAAGGATTAGCACAGTGAAAGAAACTGACACTCTCCCTACCTATAGTTTTCTGTCCCTAGAAAAAAATGTTTTTTTAAAGATGGTTGATGATCAATGCTTTAGCACAGTATAGCACAAGGAGAATTTCCCTCACTGTCCTTCCTGTCCCTAGAAACAAGGATTAGCACAGTGAAAGAAACTGACACTCTCCCTACCTATAGTTTTCTGTCCCTAGAAAAAATGTTTTTTTAAAGATGGTTGATGATCAATGCTTTAGCACAGCTATAGCACAAGGAGAATTTCCCTCACTGTCCTTCCCTGTCCCTAGAAACAAGGATTAGCACAGTAAAACACACTGACACTCTCCCTACCTATAGTTTTCTGTCCCTAGAAAAAATGTTTTTTTAAAGATGGTTGATGATCAATGCTTTAGCACACTATAGCACAAGGAGAATTTCCCTCACTGTCCTTCCCTGTCCCTAGAAACAAGGATTAGCACAGTGAAAGAAACTGACACTCTCCCTACCTATAGTTTTCTGTCCCTAGAAAAAATGTTTTTTTAAAGATGGTTGATGATCAATGCTTTAGCACAGTATAGCACAAGGAGAATTTCCCTCACTGTCCTTCCCTGTCCCTAGAAACAAGGATTAGCACAGTGAAAGAAACTGACACTCTCCCCTACCTATAGTTTTCTGTCCCTAGAAAAAATGTTTTTTTAAAGATGGTTGATGATCAATGCTTTAGCACAGTATAGCACAAGGAGAATTTCCCTCACTGTCCTTTCCTGTCCCTAGAAACAAGGATTAGCACAGTGAAAGAAACTGACACTCTCCCTACCTATAGTTTTCTGTCCCTAGCAAAAATGTTTTTTTAAAGATGGTTGATGATCAATGCTTTAGCACAGTATAGCACAAGGAGAATTTCCCTCACTGTCCTTCCCTGTCCCTAGAAACAAGGATTAGCACAGTGAAAGAAACTGACACTCTCCCTACCTATAGTTTTCTGTCCCTAGCAAAAAATGTTTTTTTAAAGATGGTTGATGATCAATGCTTTAGCACACTATAGCACAAGGAGAATTTCCCTCACTGTCCTTCCCTGTCCCTAGAAACAAGGATTAGCACAGTAAAAGCACACTGACACTCTCCCTACCTATAGTTTTCTGTCCCTAGAAAAAATGTTTTTTAAAGATGGTTGATGATCAATGCTTTAGCACAGTATAGCACAAGGAGAATTTCCCTCACTGTCCCTTCCCTGTCCCTAGAAACAAGGATTAGCACAGTGAAAGAAACTGACACTCTCCCTACCTATAGTTTTCTGTCCCTAGAAAAAATGTTTTTTTAAAGATGGTTGATGATCAATGCTTTAGCACAGTATAGCACAAGGAGAATTTCCCTCACTGTCCTTCCCTGTCCCTAGAAACAAGGATTAGCACAGTGAAAGAAACTGACACTCTCCCTACCTATAGTTTTCTGTCCCTAGAAAAAATGTTTTTTTAAAGATGGTTGATGATCAATGCTTTAGCACAGTATAGCACAAGGAGAATTCCCTCACTGTCCTTCCCTGTCCCTAGAAACAAGGATTAGCACAGTGAAAGAAACTGACACTCTCCCTACCTATAGTTTTCTGTCCTAGAAAAAATGTTTTTTTAAAGATGGTTGATGATCAATGCTTTAGCACAGTATAGCACAAGGAGAATTTCCCTCACTGTCCTTCCCTGTCCCTAGAAACAAGGATTAGCACAGTGAAAGAAACTGACACTCTCCCTACCTATAGTTTTCTGTCCCTAGAAAAAATGTTTTTTTAAAGATGGTTGATGATCAATGCTTTAGCACAGTATAGCACAAGGAGAATTTCCCTCACTGTCCTTCCCTGTCCCTAGAAACAAGGATTAGCACAGTGAAAGAAACTGACACTCTCCCTTCCTATAGTTTTCTGTCCCTAGAAAAAAGTTTTTTTAAAGATGGTTGATGATCAATGCTTTAGCACAGTATAGCACAAGGAGAATTTCCCTCACTGTCCTTCCCTGTCCCTAGAAACAAGGATTAGCACAGTGAAAGAAACTGACACTCTCCCTACCTATAGTTTTCTGTCCCTAGAAAAAATGTTTTTTAAAGATGGTTGATGATCAATGCTTTAGCACAGTATAGCACAAGGAGAATTTCCCTCACTGTCCTTCCCTGTCCCTAGAAACAAGGATTATCACAGTGAAAGAAACTGACACTCTCCCTACCTATAGTTTTCTGTCCCTAGAAATTTTTTTTTTTTAAAGATGGTTGATGATCAATGCTTTAGCACAGTATAGCACAAGGAGAATTTCCCTCACTGTCCTTCCCTGTCCCTAGAAACAAGGATTAGCACAGTGAAAGAAACTGACACTCTCCCTACCTATAGTTTTCTGTCCCTAGAAAAAATGTTTTTTTAAAGATGGTTGATGATCAATGCTTTAGCACAGTATAGCACAAGGAGAATTTCCCTCACTGTCCTTCCCTGTCCCTAGAAACAAGGATTAGCCCAGTGAAAGAAAACTGACACTCTCCCTACCTATAGTTTTCTGTCCCTAGAAAAAATGTTTTTTTAAAGATGGTTGATGATCAATGCTTTAGCACACTATAGCACAAGGAGAATTTCCCTCACTGTCCTTCCCTGTCCCTAGAAACAAGGATTAGCACAGTGAAAACACACTGACACTCTCCCTACCTATAGTTTTCTGTCTCCTAGAAAAAATGTTTTTTTAAAGATGGTTGATGATCAATGCTTTAGCACAGTATAGCACAAGGAGAATTTCCCTCACTGTCCTTCCCTGTCCCTAGAAACAAGGATTAGCACAGTGAAAGAAACTGACACTCTCCCTACCTATAGTTTTCTGTCCCTAGAAAAAATGTTTTTTTAAAGATGGTTGATGATCAATGCTTAGCACAGTATAGCACAAGGAGATTTCCCTCACTGTCCTTCCCTGTCCCTAGAAACAAGGATTAGCACAGTGAAAGAAACTGACACTCTCCCTTCCTATAGTTTTCTGTCCCTAGAAAAAAAGTTTTTTTAAAGATGGTTGATGATCAATGCTTTAGCACAGTATAGCACAAGGAGAATTTCCCTCACTGTCCTTCCCTGTCCCTAGAAACAAGGATTAGCACAGTGAAAGAAACTGACACTCTCCTACCTATAGTTTTCTGTCCCTAGAAAAAATGTTTTTTTAAAGATGGTTGATGATCAATGCTTTAGCACAGTATAGCACAAGGAGAATTTCCCTCACTGTCCTTCCTGTCCCTAGAAACAAGGATTATCACAGTGAAAGAAACTGACACTCTCCCTACCTATAGTTTTCTGTCCCTAGAAATTTTTTTTTTTAAAGATGGTTGATGATCAATGCTTTAGCACAGTATAGCACAAGGAGAATTTCCCTCACTGTCCTTCCCTGTCCCTAGAAACAAGGATTAGCACAGTGAAAGAAACTGACACTCTCCTACCTATAGTTTTCTGTCCCTAGAAAAAAATGTTTTTTTAAAGATGGTTGATGATCAATGCTTTAGCACAGTATAGCACAAGGAGAATTTCCCTCACTGTCCTTCCCTGTCCCTAGAAACAAGGATTAGCCCAGTGAAAGAAACTGACACTCTCCCTACCTATAGTTTTCTGTCCTAGAAAAATGTTTTTTTAAAGATGGTTGATGATCAATGCTTTAGCACACTATAGCACAAGGAGAATTTCCCTCACTGTCCTTCCCTGTCCCTAGAAACAAGGATTAGCACAGTAAAACACACTGACACTCTCCCTACCTATAGTTTTCTGTCTCCCTAGAAAAAATGTTTTTTTAAGATGGTTGATGATCAATGCTTTAGCACACTATAGCACAAGGAGAATTTCCCTCACTGTCCCTTCCCTGTCCCTAGAAACAAGGATTAGCACAGTGAAAGACACTGACACTCTCCCTACCTATAGTTTTCTGTCCCTAGAAAAAATGTTTTTTTAAAGATGGTTGATGATCAATGCTTTAGCACAGTATAGCACAAGGAGAATTTCCCTCACTGTCCTTCCCTGTCCCTAGAAACAAGGATTAGCACAGTGAAAGAAACTGACACTCTCCCTACCTATAGTTTTCTGTCCCTAGAAAAAATGTTTTTTTAAAGATGGTTGATGATCAATGCTTTAGCACAGTATAGCACAAGGAGAATTTCCCTCACTGTCCTTCCCTGTCCTAGAAACAAGGATTAGCACAGTGAAAGAAACTGACACTCTCCCTACCTATAGTTTTCTGTCCCTAGAAAAAATGTTTTTTTAAAGATGGTTGATGATCAATGCTTTAGCACAGTATAGCACAAGGAGAATTTCCCTCACTGTCCTTCCCTGTCCCTAGAAACAAGGATTAGCACAGTGAAAGAAACTGACACTCTCCCTACCTATAGTTTTCTGTCCCTAGAAAAATGTTTTTTTAAAGATGGTTGATGATCAATGCTTTAGCACACTATAGCACAAGGAGAATTTCCCTCACTGTCCTTCCCTGTCCCTAGAAACAAGGATTAGCACAGTAAAACACACTGACACTCTCTCCTACCTATAGTTTTCTGTCCCTAGAAAAAATGTTTTTTTAAAGATGGTTGATGATCAATGCTTTAGCACAGTATAGCACAAGGAGAATTTCCCTCACTGTCCTTCCCTGTCCCTAGAAACAAGGATTAGCACAGTGAAAGAAACTGACACTCTCCCTACCTATAGTTTTCTGTCCCTAGAAAAAATGTTTTTTTAAAGATGGTTGATGATCAATGCTTTAGCACAGTATAGCACAAGGAGAATTTCCCTCACTGTCCTTCCCTGTCCCTAGAAACAAGGATTAGCACAGTGAAAGAAACTGACACTCTCCCTACCTATAGTTTTCTGTCCCTAGAAAAAATGTTTTTTTAAAGATGGTTGATGATCAATGCTTTAGCACAGTATAGCACAAGGAGAATTTCCCTCACTGTCCTTCCCTGTCCCTAGAAACAAGGATTAGCACAGTGAAAGAAACTGACACTCTCCCTACCTATAGTTTTCTGTCCCTAGAAAAAATGTTTTTTTAAAGATGGTTGATGATCAATGCTTTAGCACAGTATAGCACAAGGAGAATTTCCCTCACTGTCCTTCCCTGTCCCTAGAAACAAGGATTAGCACAGTGAAAGAAACTGACACTCTCCCTACCTATAGTTTTCTGTCCCTAGAAAAAATGTTTTTTTAAAGATGGTTGATGATCAATGCTTTAGCACAGTATAGCACAAGGAGAATTTCCCTCACTGTCCTTCCCTGTCCCTAGAAACAAGGATTAGCACAGTGAAAGAAACTGACACTCTCCCTTCCTATAGTTTTCTGTCCCTAGAAAAAAAGTTTTTTTAAAGATGGTTGATGATCAATGCTTTAGCACAGTATAGCACAAGGAGAATTTCCCTCACTGTCCTTCCCTGTCCCTAGAAACAAGGATTATCACAGTGAAAGAAACTGACACTCTCCCTACCTATAGTTTTCTGTCCCTAGAATTTTTTTTTTTTTAAAGATGGTTGATGATCAATGCTTTAGCACAGTATAGCACAAGGAGAATTTCCCTCACTGTCCTTCCCTGTCCCTAGAAACAAGGATTAGCACAGTGAAAGAAACTGACACTCTCCCTACCTATAGTTTTCTGTCCCTAGAAAAAATGTTTTTTTAAAGATGGTTGATGATCAATGCTTTAGCACAGTATAGCACAAGGAGAATTTCCCTCACTGTCCTTCCCTGTCCCTAGAAACAAGGATTAGCACAGTGAAAGAAACTGACACTCTCCCTACCTATAGTTTTCTGTCCCTAGAAAAAATGTTTTTTTAAAGATGGTTGATGATCAATGCTTTAGCACAGTATAGCACAAGGAGAATTTCCCTCACTGTCCTTCCCTGTCCCTAGAAACAAGGATTAGCACAGTGAAAGAAACTGACACTCTCCCTACCTATAGTTTTCTGTCCCTAGAAAAAATGTTTTTTTAAAGATGGTTGATGATCAATGCTTTAGCACAGTATAGCACAAGGAGAATTTCCCTCACTGTCCTTCCCTGTCCCTAGAAACAAGGATTAGCACAGTGAAAGAAACTGACACTCTCCCTACCTATAATTTTCTGTCCCTAGAAAAAATGTTTTTTTAAAGATGGTTGATGATCAATGCTTTAGCACAGTATAGCACAAGGAGAATTTCCCTCACTGTCCTTCCCTGTCCCTAGAAACAAGGATTAGCACAGTGAAAGAAACTGACACTCTCCCTACCTATAGTTTTCTGTCCCTAGAAAAAATGTTTTTTTAAAGATGGTTGATGATCAATGCTTTAGCACAGTATAGCACAAGGAGAATTTCCCTCACTGTCCTTCCCTGTCCCTAGAAACAAGGATTAGCACAGTGAAAGAAACTGACACTCTCCCTACCTATAGTTTTCTGTCCCTAGAAAAAATGTTTTTTTAAAGATGGTTGATGATCAATGCTTTAGCACAGTATAGCACAAGGAGAATTTCCCTCACTGTCCTTCCCTGTCCCTAGAAACAAGGATTAGCCCAGTGAAAGAAACTGACACTCTCCCTACCTATAGTTTTCTGTCCCTAGAAAAAATGTTTTTTTAAAGATGGTTGATGATCAATGCTTTAGCACAGTATAGCACAAGGAGAATTTCCCTCACTGTCCTTCCCTGTCCCTAGAAACAAGGATTAGCACAGTGAAAGAAACTGACACTCTCCCTACCTATAGTTTTCTGTCCCTAGAAAAAATGTTTTTTTAAAGATGGTTGATGATCAATGCTTTAGCACAGTATAGCACAAGGAGAATTTCCCTCACTGTCCTTCCCTGTCCCTAGAAACAAGGATTAGCACAGTGAAAGAAACTGACACTCTCCCTACCTATAGTTTTCTGTCCCTAGAAAAAATGTTTTTTTAAAGATGGTTGATGATCAATGCTTTAGCACAGTATAGCACAAGGAGAATTTCCCTCACTGTCCTTCCCTGTCCCTAGAAACAAGGATTAGCACAGTGAAAGAAACTGACACTCTCCCTACCTATAGTTTTCTGTCCCTAGAAAAAATGTTTTTTTAAAGATGGTTGATGATCAATGCTTTAGCACAGTATAGCACAAGGAGAATTTCCCTCACTGTCCTTCCCTGTCCCTAGAAACAAGGATTATCACAGTGAAAGAAACTGACACTCTCCCTACCTATAGTTTTCTGTCCCTAGAAAAAATGTTTTTTTAAAGATGGTTGATGATCAATGCTTTAGCACAGTATAGCACAAGGAGAATTTCCCTCACTGTCCTTCCCTGTCCCTAGAAACAAGGATTATCACAGTGAAAGAAACTGACACTCTCCCTACCTATAGTTTTCTGTCCCTAGAAAAAATGTTTTTTTAAAGATGGTTGATGATCAATGCTTTAGCACAGTATAGCACAAGGAGAATTTCCCTCACTGTCCTTCCCTGTCCCTAGAAACAAGGATTAGCACAGTGAAAGAAACTGACACTCTTCCTACCTATAGTTTTCTGTCCCTAGAAAAAATGTTTTTTTAAAGATGGTTGATGATCAATGCTTTAGCACAGTATAGCACAAGGAGAATTTCCCTCACTGTCCTTCCCTGTCCCTAGAAACAAGGATTAGCACAGTGAAAGAAACTGACACTCTCCCTACCTATAGTTTTCTGTCCCTAGAAAAAATGTTTTTTTAAAGATGGTTGATGATCAATGCTTTAGCACAGTATAGCACAAGGAGAATTTCCCTCACTGTCCTTCCCTGTCCCTAGAAACAAGGATTAGCACAGTGAAAGAAACTGACACTCTCCCTACCTATAGTTTTCTGTCCCTAGAAAAAATGTTTTTTTAAAGATGGTTGATGATCAATGCTTTAGCACAGTATAGCACAAGGAGAATTTCCCTCACTGTCCTTCCCTGTCCCTAGAAACAAGGATTAGCACAGTGAAAGAAACTGACACTCTCCCTACCTATAGTTTTCTGTCCCTAGAAAAAATGTTTTTTTAAAGATGGTTGATGATCAATGCTTTAGCACAGTATAGCACAAGGAGAATTTCCCTCACTGTCCTTCCCTGTCCCTAGAAACAAGGATTAGCACAGTGAAAGAAACTGACACTCTCCCTACCTATAGTTTTCTGTCCCTAGAAAAAATGTTTTTTTAAAGATGGTTGATGATCAATGCTTTAGCACAGTATAGCACAAGGAGAATTTCCCTCACTGTCCTTCCCTGTCCCTAGAAACAAGGATTAGCACAGTGAAAGAAACTGACACTCTCCCTACCTATAGTTTTCTGTCCCTAGAAAAAATGTTTTTTTAAAGATGGTTGATGATCAATGCTTTAGCACAGTATAGCACAAGGAGAATTTCCCTCACTGTCCTTCCCTGTCCCTAGAAACAAGGATTAGCACAGTGAAAGAAACTGACACTCTCCCTACCTATAGTTTTCTGTCCCTAGAAAAAATGTTTTTTTAAAGATGGTTGATGATCAATGCTTTAGCACAGTATAGCACAAGGAGAATTTCCCTCACTGTCCTTCCCTGTCCCTAGAAACAAGGATTAGCACAGTGAAAGAAACTGACACTCTCCCTACCTATAGTTTTCTGTCCCTAGAAAAAATGTTTTTTTAAAGATGGTTGATGATCAATGCTTTAGCACAGTATAGCACAAGGAGAATTTCCCTCACTGTCCTTCCCTGTCCCTAGAAACAAGGATTAGCACAGTGAAAGAAACTGACACTCTCCCTACCTATAGTTTTCTGTCCCTAGAAAAAATGTTTTTTTAAAGATGGTTGATGATCAATGCTTTAGCACAGTATAGCACAAGGAGAATTTCCCTCACTGTCCTTCCCTGTCCCTAGAAACAAGGATTAGCACAGTGAAAGAAACTGACACTCTCCCTACCTATAGTTTTCTGTCCCTAGAAAAATTGTTTTTTTAAAGATGGTTGATGATCAATGCTTTAGCACAGTATAGCACAAGGAGAATTTCCCTCACTGTCCTTCCCTGTCCCTAGAAACAAGGATTAGCACAGTGAAAGAAACTGACACTCTCCCTACCTATAGTTTTCTGTCCCTAGAAAAAATGTTTTTTTAAAGATGGTTGATGATCAATGCTTTAGCACAGTATAGCACAAGGAGAATTTCCCTCACTGTCCTTCCCTGTCCCTAGAAACAAGGATTAGCACAGTGAAAGAAACTGACACTCTCCCTACCTATAGTTTTCTGTCCCTAGAAAAAATGTTTTTTTAAAGATGGTTGATGATCAATGCTTTAGCACAGTATAGCACAAGGAGAATTTCCCTCACTGTCCTTCCCTGTCCCTAGAAACAAGGATTAGCACAGTGAAAGAAACTGACACTCTCCCTACCTATAGTTTTCTGTCCCTAGAAAAAAATGTTTTTTTAAAGATGGTTGATGATCAATGCTTTAGCACAGTATAGCACAAGGAGAATTTCCCTCACTGTCCTTCCCTGTCCCTAGAAACAAGGATTAGCCCAGTGAAAGAAACTGACACTCTCCCTACCTATAGTTTTCTGTCCCTAGAAAAAATGTTTTTTTAAAGATGGTTGATGATCAATGCTTTAGCACACTATAGCACAAGGAGAATTTCCCTCACTGTCCTTCCCTGTCCCTAGAAACAAGGATTAGCACAGTAAAACACACTGACACTCTCCCTACCTATAGTTTTCTGTCCCTAGAAAAAATGTTTTTTTAAAGATGGTTGATGATCAATGCTTTAGCACACTATAGCACAAGGAGAATTTCCCTCACTGTCCTTCCCTGTCCCTAGAAACAAGGATTAGCACAGTGAAAGAAACTGACACTCTCCCTACCTATAGTTTTCTGTCCCTAGAAAAAATGTTTTTTTAAAGATGGTTGATGATCAATGCTTTAGCACAGTATAGCACAAGGAGAATTTCCCTCACTGTCCTTCCCTGTCCCTAGAAACAAGGATTAGCACAGTGAAAGAAACTGACACTCTCCCTACCTATAGTTTTCTGTCCCTAGAAAAAATGTTTTTTTAAAGATGGTTGATGATCAATGCTTTAGCACAGTATAGCACAAGGAGAATTTCCCTCACTGTCCTTCCCTGTCCCTAGAAACAAGGATTAGCACAGTGAAAGAAACTGACACTCTCCCTACCTATAGTTTTCTGTCCCTAGAAAAAATGTTTTTTTAAAGATGGTTGATGATCAATGCTTTAGCACAGTATAGCACAAGGAGAATTTCCCTCACTGTCCTTCCCTGTCCCTAGAAACAAGGATTAGCACAGTGAAAGAAACTGACACTCTCCCTACCTATAGTTTTCTGTCCCTAGAAAAAATGTTTTTTTAAAGATGGTTGATGATCAATGCTTTAGCACAGTATAGCACAAGGAGAATTTCCCTCACTGTCCTTCCCTGTCCCTAGAAACAAGGATTAGCACAGTGAAAGAAACTGACACTCTCCCTACCTATAGTTTTCTGTCCCTAGAAAAAATGTTTTTTTAAAGATGGTTGATGATCAATGCTTTAGCACAGTATAGCACAAGGAGAATTTCCCTCACTGTCCTTCCCTGTCCCTAGAAACAAGGATTAGCACAGTGAAAGAAACTGACACTCTCCCTTCCTATAGTTTTCTGTCCCTAGAAAAAAAGTTTTTTTAAAGATGGTTGATGATCAATGCTTTAGCACAGTATAGCACAAGGAGAATTTCCCTCACTGTCCTTCCCTGTCCCTAGAAACAAGGATTAGCACAGTGAAAGAAACTGACACTCTCCCTACCTATAGTTTTCTGTCCCTAGAAAAAATGTTTTTTTAAAGATGGTTGATGATCAATGCTTTAGCACAGTATAGCACAAGGAGAATTTCCCTCACTGTCCTTCCCTGTCCCTAGAAACAAGGATTATCACAGTGAAAGAAACTGACACTCTCCCTACCTATAGTTTTCTGTCCCTAGAATTTTTTTTTTTTTAAAGATGGTTGATGATCAATGCTTTAGCACAGTATAGCACAAGGAGAATTTCCCTCACTGTCCTTCCCTGTCCCTAGAAACAAGGATTAGCACAGTGAAAGAAACTGACACTCTCCCTACCTATAGTTTTCTGTCCCTAGAAAAAATGTTTTTTTAAAGATGGTTGATGATCAATGCTTTAGCACAGTATAGCACAAGGAGAATTTCCCTCACTGTCCTTCCCTGTCCCTAGAAACAAGGATTAGCACAGTGAAAGAAACTGACACTCTCCCTACCTATAGTTTTCTGTCCCTAGAAAAAATGTTTTTTTAAAGATGGTTGATGATCAATGCTTTAGCACAGTATAGCACAAGGAGAATTTCCCTCACTGTCCTTCCCTGTCCCTAGAAACAAGGATTAGCACAGTGAAAGAAACTGACACTCTCCCTACCTATAGTTTTCTGTCCCTAGAAAAAATGTTTTTTTAAAGATGGTTGATGATCAATGCTTTAGCACAGTATAGCACAAGGAGAATTTCCCTCACTGTCCTTCCCTGTCCCTAGAAACAAGGATTAGCACAGTGAAAGAAACTGACACTCTCCCTACCTATAATTTTCTGTCCCTAGAAAAAATGTTTTTTTAAAGATGGTTGATGATCAATGCTTTAGCACAGTATAGCACAAGGAGAATTTCCCTCACTGTCCTTCCCTGTCCCTAGAAACAAGGATTAGCACAGTGAAAGAAACTGACACTCTCCCTACCTATAGTTTTCTGTCCCTAGAAAAAATGTTTTTTTAAAGATGGTTGATGATCAATGCTTTAGCACAGTATAGCACAAGGAGAATTTCCCTCACTGTCCTTCCCTGTCCCTAGAAACAAGGATTAGCACAGTGAAAGAAACTGACACTCTCCCTACCTATAGTTTTCTGTCCCTAGAAAAAATGTTTTTTTAAAGATGGTTGATGATCAATGCTTTAGCACAGTATAGCACAAGGAGAATTTCCCTCACTGTCCTTCCCTGTCCCTAGAAACAAGGATTAGCCCAGTGAAAGAAACTGACACTCTCCCTACCTATAGTTTTCTGTCCCTAGAAAAAATGTTTTTTTAAAGATGGTTGATGATCAATGCTTTAGCACACTATAGCACAAGGAGAATTTCCCTCACTGTCCTTCCCTGTCCCTAGAAACAAGGATTAGCACAGTAAAACACACTGACACTCTCCCTACCTATAGTTTTCTGTCCCTAGAAAAAATGTTTTTTTAACGATGGTTGATGATCAATGCTTTAGCACACTATAGCACAAGGAGAATTTCCCTCACTGTCCTTCCCTGTCCCTGGAAACAAGGATTAGCACAGTGAAAGAAACTGACACTCTCCCTACCTATAGTTTTCTGTCCCTAGAAAAAATGTTTTTTTAAAGATGGTTGATGATCAATGCTTTAGCACAGTATAGCACAAGGAGAATTTCCCTCACTGTCCTTCCCTGTCCCTAGAAACAAGGATTAGCACAGTGAAAGAAACTGACACTCTCCCTACCTATAGTTTTCTGTCCCTAGAAAAAATGTTTTTTTAAAGATGGTTGATGATCAATGCTTTAGCACACTATAGCACAAGGAGAATTTCCCTCACTGTCCTTCCCTGTCCCTAGAAACAAGGATTAGCACAGTAAAACACACTGACACTCTCCCTACCTATAGTTTTCTGTCCCTAGAAAAAATGTTTTTTTAAAGATGGTTGATGATCAATGCTTTAGCACACTATAGCACAAGGAGAATTTCCCTCACTGTCCTTCCCTGTCCCTAGAAACAAGGATTAGCACAGTGAAAGAAACTGACACTCTCCCTACCTATAGTTTTCTGTCCCTAGAAAAAATGTTTTTTTAAAGATGGTTGATGATCAATGCTTTAGCACAGTATAGCACAAGGAGAATTTCCCTCACTGTCCTTCCCTGTCCCTAGAAACAAGGATTAGCACAGTGAAAGAAACTGACACTCTCCCTACCTATAGTTTTCTGTCCCTAGAAAAAATGTTTTTTTAAAGATGGTTGATGATCAATGCTTTAGCACAGTATAGCACAAGGAGAATTTCCCTCACTGTCCTTCCCTGTCCCTAGAAACAAGGATTAGCACAGTGAAAGAAACTGACACTCTCCCTTCCTATAGTTTTCTGTCCCTAGAAAAAAAGTTTTTTTAAAGATGGTTGATGATCAATGCTTTAGCACAGTATAGCACAAGGAGAATTTCCCTCACTGTCCTTCCCTGTCCCTAGAAACAAGGATTAGCACAGTGAAAGAAACTGACACTCTCCCTACCTATAGTTTTCTGTCCCTAGAAAAAATGTTTTTTTAAAGATGGTTGATGATCAATGCTTTAGCACAGTATAGCACAAGGAGAATTTCCCTCACTGTCCTTCCCTGTCCCTAGAAACAAGGATTATCACAGTGAAAGAAACTGACACTCTCCCTACCTATAGTTTTCTGTCCCTAGAAATTTTTTTTTTTTAAAGATGGTTGATGATCAATGCTTTAGCACAGTATAGCACAAGGAGAATTTCCCTCACTGTCCTTCCCTGTCCCTAGAAACAAGGATTAGCACAGTGAAAGAAACTGACACTCTCCCTGCCTATAGTTTTCTGTCCCTAGAAAAAATGTTTTTTTAAAGATGGTTGATGATCAATGCTTTAGCACAGTATAGCACAAGGAGAATTTCCCTCACTGTCCTTCCCTGTCCCTAGAAACAAGGATTAGCACAGTGAAAGAAACTGACACTCTCCCTACCTATAGTTTTCTGTCCCTAGAAAAAATGTTTTTTTAAAGATGGTTGATGATCAATGCTTTAGCACAGTATAGCACAAGGAGAATTTCCCTCACTGTCCTTCCCTGTCCCTAGAAACAAGGATTAGCACAGTGAAAGAAACTGACACTCTCCCTACCTATAGTTTTCTGTCCCTAGAAAAAATGTTTTTTTAAAGATGGTTGATGATCAATGCTTTAGCACAGTATAGCACAAGGAGAATTTCCCTCACTGTCCTTCCCTGTCCCTAGAAACAAGGATTAGCACAGTGAAAGAAACTGACACTCTCCCTACCTATAGTTTTCTGTCCCTAGAAAAAATGTTTTTTTAAAGATGGTTGATGATCAATGCTTTAGCACAGTATAGCACAAGGAGAATTTCCCTCACTGTCCTTCCCTGTCCCTAGAAACAAGGATTAGCACAGTGAAAGAAACTGACACTCTCCCTACCTATAATTTTCTGTCCCTAGAAAAAATGTTTTTTTAAAGATGGTTGATGATCAATGCTTTAGCACAGTATAGCACAAGGAGAATTTCCCTCACTGTCCTTCCCTGTCCCTAGAAACAAGGATTAGCACAGTGAAAGAAACTGACACTCTCCCTACCTATAGTTTTCTGTCCCTAGAAAAAATGTTTTTTTAAAGATGGTTGATGATCAATGCTTTAGCACAGTATAGCACAAGGAGAATTTCCCTCACTGTCCTTCCCTGTCCCTAGAAACAAGGATTAGCACAGTGAAAGAAACTGACACTCTCCCTACCTATAGTTTTCTGTCCCTAGAAAAAATGTTTTTTTAAAGATGGTTGATGATCAATGCTTTAGCACAGTATAGCACAAGGAGAATTTCCCTCACTGTCCTTCCCTGTCCCTAGAAACAAGGATTATCACAGTGAAAGAAACTGACACTCTCCCTACCTATAGTTTTCTGTCCCTAGAAATTTTTTTTTTTTAAAGATGGTTGATGATCAATGCTTTAGCACAGTATAGCACAAGGAGAATTTCCCTCACTGTCCTTCCCTGTCCCTAGAAACAAGGATTAGCACAGTGAAAGAAACTGACACTCTCCCTGCTTATAGTTTTCTGTCCCTAGAAAAAATGTTTTTTTAAAGATGGTTGATGATCAATGCTTTAGCACAGTATAGCACAAGGAGAATTTCCCTCACTGTCCTTCCCTGTCCCTAGAAACAAGGATTAGCACAGTGAAAGAAACTGACACTCTCCCTACCTATAGTTTTCTGTCCCTAGAAAAAATGTTTTTTTAAAGATGGTTGATGATCAATGCTTTAGCACAGTATAGCACAAGGAGAATTTCCCTCACTGTCCTTCCCTGTCCCTAGAAACAAGGATTAGCACAGTGAAAGAAACTGACACTCTCCCTACCTATAGTTTTCTGTCCCTAGAAAAAATGTTTTTTTAAAGATGGTTGATGATCAATGCTTTAGCACAGTATAGCACAAGGAGAATTTCCCTCACTGTCCTTCCCTGTCCCTAGAAACAAGGATTAGCACAGTGAAAGAAACTGACACTCTCCCTACCTATAGTTTTCTGTCCCTAGAAAAAATGTTTTTTTAAAGATGGTTGATGATCAATGCTTTAGCACAGTATAGCACAAGGAGAATTTCCCTCACTGTCCTTCCCTGTCCCTAGAAACAAGGATTAGCACAGTGAAAGAAACTGACACTCTCCCTACCTATAATTTTCTGTCCCTAGAAAAAATGTTTTTTTAAAGATGGTTGATGATCAATGCTTTAGCACAGTATAGCACAAGGAGAATTTCCCTCACTGTCCTTCCCTGTCCCTAGAAACAAGGATTAGCACAGTGAAAGAAACTGACACTCTCCCTACCTATAGTTTTCTGTCCCTAGAAAAAATGTTTTTTTAAAGATGGTTGATGATCAATGCTTTAGCACAGTATAGCACAAGGAGAATTTCCCTCACTGTCCTTCCCTGTCCCTAGAAACAAGGATTAGCACAGTGAAAGAAACTGACACTCTCCCTACCTATAGTTTTCTGTCCCTAGAAAAAATGTTTTTTTAAAGATGGTTGATGATCAATGCTTTAGCACAGTATAGCACAAGGAGAATTTCCCTCACTGTCCTTCCCTGTCCCTAGAAACAAGGATTAGCCCAGTGAAAGAAACTGACACTCTCCCTACCTATAGTTTTCTGTCCCTAGAAAAAATGTTTTTTTAAAGATGGTTGATGATCAATGCTTTAGCACACTATAGCACAAGGAGAATTTCCCTCACTGTCCTTCCCTGTCCCTAGAAACAAGGATTAGCACAGTAAAACACACTGACACTCTCCCTACCTATAGTTTTCTGTCCCTAGAAAAAATTTTTTTTAACGATGGTTGATGATCAATGCTTTAGCACACTATAGCACAAGGAGAATTTCCCTCACTGTCCTTCCCTGTCCCTGGAAACAAGGATTAGCACAGTGAAAGAAACTGACACTCTCCCTACCTATAGTTTTCTGTCCCTAGAAAAAATGTTTTTTTAAAGATGGTTGATGATCAATGCTTTAGCACAGTATAGCACAAGGACAATTTCCCTCACTGTCCTTCCCTGTCCCTAGAAACAAGGATTAGCACAGTGAAAGAAACTGACACTCTCCCTACCTATAGTTTTCTGTCCCTAGAAAAAATGTTTTTTTAAAGATGGTTGATGATCAATGCTTTAGCACACTATAGCACAAGGAGAATTTCCCTCACTGTCCTTCCCTGTCCCTAGAAACAAGGATTAGCACAGTAAAACACACTGACACTCTCCCTACCTATAGTTTTCTGTCCCTAGAAAAAATGTTTTTTTAAAGATGGTTGATGATCAATGCTTTAGCACACTATAGCACAAGGAGAATTTCCCTCACTGTCCTTCCCTGTCCCTAGAAACAAGGATTAGCACAGTGAAAGAAACTGACACTCTCCCTACCTATAGTTTTCTGTCCCTAGAAAAAATGTTTTTTTAAAGATGGTTGATGATCAATGCTTTAGCACAGTATAGCACAAGGAGAATTTCCCTCACTGTCCTTCCCTGTCCCTAGAAACAAGGATTAGCACAGTGAAAGAAACTGACACTCTCCCTACCTATAGTTTTCTGTCCCTAGAAAAAATGTTTTTTTAAAGATGGTTGATGATCAATGCTTTAGCACAGTATAGCACAAGGAGAATTTCCCTCACTGTCCTTCCCTGTCCCTAGAAACAAGGATTAGCACAGTGAAAGAAACTGACACTCTCCCTACCTATAGTTTTCTGTCCCTAGAAAAAATGTTTTTTTAAAGATGGTTGATGATCAATGCTTTAGCACAGTATAGCACAAGGAGAATTTCCCTCACTGTCCTTCCCTGTCCCTAGAAACAAGGATTAGCACAGTAAAACACACTGACACTCTCCCTACCTATAGTTTTCTGTCCCTAGAAAAAATGTTTTTTTAAAGATGGTTGATGATCAATGCTTTAGCACACTATAGCACAAGGAGAATTTCCCTCAATGTCCTTCCCTGTCCCTAGAAACAAGGATTAGCACAGTGAAAGAAACTGACACTCTCCCTACCTATAGTTTTCTGTCCCTAGAAAAAATGTTTTTTTAACCACTTAAGCCCCGGACCATTTGGTAGCTAGAGGACCAGAGGTGAATTCAGAATTTTGCACTGCGCTGCTTTAACTGTAAATTGTGTGGACATGCAATGTTGTACCCAAACGAAATTTGCGTCCTTTTCTTCCTACAAATAGAGCTTTCTTTTAATGGTATTTGATTGCCTCTGCGATTTTTATTTTTTGCGATATAAACGGAAAAAGACCGAAAATTTTGAAAAAAAATGATATTTTCTACTTTTTGTTATAAGAAAAATCGAATAAACTCAATTTTAGTCATACATTTAGGCCAAAATGTATTCAGCCACATGTCTTTAGTAAAAAAAATGTCAATAAGCGTATATTTATCGGTTTGCGCAAAAGTTATAGCGTTTACAAACTAGGGTACATTTTCTGGAATTTACACAGCTTTTAATTTATGACTGCCTATCTCATTTCTTGAGGTGCTAAAATGACAGAGCAGTACAAAACCCCCCCAAATGACCCCATTTTAGAAAGTAGACACCACAAGGAAATTGCTGAGAGGCATGTTGAGCCCATTGAATATTTTTTTTTTTTGTCCCAAGTGATTGAATAATGACAAAAAATAAAAATAAAATAAAAAATTACAAAAAGTTGTCACTAAATGATATATTGCTCACACATGCCATGGTTATATGTGGAATTGCACCCCAAAATACATTCTGCTGCTTCTCCTGAGTACGGGGATACCACATGTGTGGGACTTTTTAGGAGCCTAGCCACGTACGGGACCCCGGAAACCAAGCACCGCCTTCAGGATTTCTAAGGGCGCAAATTTTTGATTTCACTCCTCACTACCTATCACAGTTTTGAAGGCCATAAAATGCCAAAATAGCACAAACCCCCCCCCCCAAATGACCCCATTTTAGAAAGTAGACACCCCAAGGAAATTGCTGAGAGGCCTGTTGAGCCCATTGAATATTTTTTTTTTGTCCCAAGTGATTGAATAATGACAAAAAAAAAAAAATATACAAAAAGTTGTCACTAAATGATATATTGCTCACACATGCCATGGTTATATGTGGAATTGCACCCCAAAATACATTCTGCTGCTTCTCCTGAGTACGGGGATACCACATGTGTGGGACTTTTTAGGAGCCTAGCCACGTACGGGACCCCGGAAACCAAGCACCGCCTCCAGGATTTCTAAGGGCGCAAATTTTTGATTTCACTCCTCACTACCTATCACAGTTTTGAAGGCCATAAAATGCCAAAATAGCACAAACCCCCCCAAATGACCCCATTTTGGAAAGTAGACACCCCAAGCTGTTTGCTGAGAGGCATGGTGAGTATTTTACAGCTCTCATTTGTTTTTGAAAATGAAGAAAGAACATTTTTTTTTTCTTTTTTTTTTCAATTTTCAAAACTTTGTGACAAAAAGCGAGATCTGCAAAATACTCACAATACCTCTCAGCAAATAGCTTGGGGTGTCTACTTTCCAAAATGGGGTCATTTGGGGGGGTTTTGTGCCATCTGGGCATTCCATGGCCTCCGAAACTGTGATAGGCAGTGAGAAGTGAAATCAAAAATTGACACCCTTAGAAAGCCTGAAGGCGGTGCTTGGTTTTTGGGGTCCCGTACGCGGCTAGGCTCCCAAAAAGTCTCACACATGTGGTATCCCCGTACTCAGGAGAAGCAACAGAATGTATTTTGGGGTGTAATTCCACATATGCCCATGGCATGTTTGAGCAATATATCATTTAGTAACAACTTTGTGCAAAAAAAATAAAAAAATAAAATATTTTTTCCGCAACTTGTGTCAACATATAAAATATTCCATGGACTCGACATGCCTCTCAGTATATAGCTTGGGGTGTCTACTTTCCAAAATGGGGTCATTTGGGGGGGTTTTGAACTGTTCTGGCATTTTATACACAACATTAGGAAGCTTACATCCACTCTTCTAACCACTTGAAGACAAAGCCCTTTTTGACACTTTTTGTTTACATGAAAACATATTTTTTTTTTGCAAGAAAATTATGTTGAACCCCCAAACATTATATATATTTTTAAAGCAAAGGCCCTACAGAATAAAATGGTGGGTGTTGCATTTTTTTTTTCTACACAGTATTTGCGCAGCGATTTTTCAAACGCATTTTTTGGGGAAAAAATACACTTTTTTTAATTTTAATGCACTAAAACACACTATATTGCCCAAATGTTTGATGAAATAAAAAAAGATGATCTTAGGCCGAGTACATAGATACCAAACACGACATGCTTTAAAATTTTGCACAAACGCGCATTGGCGACAAACTACATACATTTTTAAAAGCCTTTAAAAGCATTTACAGGTTACCCCGTTAGATTTACAGAGGAGGTCTACTGCTAAAATTACTGCCCTCGATCTGACCTTCGCGGTGATACCTCACATGCATGGTGCAATTGCTGTTTACATATGACGCCAGACCGACGCTTGCGTTCGCCATTGGGCAAGAGCAGGGCAGGACAGGGGTGCTTTTTTTTTTTTTATTATTAATTTTGCTTTTTTATTTTATTTTTAAACTGTTGCTTCCATATTTATTTATTTTTATCACTTTTATTGTTATCTCAGGGAATGTAAATATCCCCTATGATAGCAATAGGTAATGACAGGTACTCTTTTTTGAAAAAACTGGGGTCTATTGGACCCTAGATCTTTCCTCTGCCCTCAAAGCATCTGACCACACCAAGATCGGTGTGATAAAATGCTTTCCCAATTTCCCAATGGCGCTTTTTATATCTGGGGGGGGACATTCCCTCCCACTGCTTGTAAAAGCAGTCCAGAGGCTAATTAGCCACTAGGATTGCTTTTACATGAAAGCCGGCCGCTGGCTGAAAAGAATGATACCAAGATGATACCTAAACCCGCAGGCATCATTCTGGTATAAACATTCAAAGTCCAGCAACATACCAGTACGTTGCTGGTCCTTGTTGGACATGTATTGTAATCTTTTTTTTCATGCAGCCTGTTGGCTGAACGAAAAAAAAAGATTGATCGGTGGGTATGCCCACCATTAGAATACCGCCCTTCATCCACCCACTTCTAATGATGGGCATACATGCACCATTTATATATGCCGAAGCATGGGGGCATCTTCTCGCAAAAGTTATGCCGCGTACACATGGTCAGACTTTTCCACGGGCAAGCCTCCGTCGGAATTTCGACCGTATGTACGCGGCATTAGGAGCAAAATCGCTCCTCCGCTCCTGCTGCCCCAATGCTTCGGCATATATGCTTTTTTTTTTTTAACTGTGGTGGTGAAATTACCTCCTACAGCACTGGAGTCGCAGGGATCAGGCCTGTCTCTGCGAACGCTGCAGTTATGTGTGTTGTGTTTTGTAAGTGACAGTGATCGATCGATACTGCACTTGGGTGGGCTGGGCTGGGCGGAGGGGCTAAACGCAGGTGCTAGCAGGTATCTGGGCTGATCCCGCTAACACTGCGTTTTTGGGAACCCTAAACTGCTGGGGACGCTAGTATAGATCTGATCAGATCAGATATTGATCTGATCAGATACTATACCACTAAGGGGGGTGTATGCTTTACGCGTGGGTGTTAGCGTTACTGGCACTAACCTGACGCTGCCTGGGGTGTGACGCAGACCCTCTCTGACGCTAAAACCTAACTGATATCACCCGCCGGGCGATCAGGGGGTTAAACCTTTATTGGGTTATATACGGCGGGTGCCCTGACACTATAAAAAGCAAACTAACTAACCAGCGTCACCCGTAACACTTATATGATGATCACTGGTGAAAGGGTTAACTAGGGGCAATTAGGGGGTTAAAACCTTTATAAGGGTAATATATGGGGGTACCTGACGCTATATAAAAACCTGACGGCGAACCTAAAAAAAAATTACTGGCTACCTATCGGCATCACCGACACTAAGACAACGATCATAAAAACGATTGCTTAGTGACAGTGGTGATAGGGGGTGAAAGGGTTACCTGGGGGGCGATCAAGGGGTTAAACCTTTATTAGATAATATATGGGGGTACCTGACGCTATAAAAACCTGCGGCGAACCTAAAAAAAATTACTGGCTACCGATCAGCATCACCGACGCTAAGACATCGATCAGAAAAATGATCGCATAGTGACGGCGGTGCTAGGGGGTGAAAGGGTTACCTGGGGGGTGATCAAGGGGGTTACACCTTTATTAGGTAATATATGGGGGTACCCGACGCTATAAAAACCTGCGGCGAACCTAAAAAAAATTACTGGCTACCGATCTGCATCACTGACGCTAAGACATCGATCAGAAAAATTATCGCTTAGTGACAGTGGTGATAGGGGGTGAAAGGGTTACCTGGGGGGGCGATCAAGGGGGTTAAACCTTTATTAGGTAATATATGGGGGTACCCGACGCTATAAAAACCTGCGGCGAACCTAAAAAAAATTACTGGCTACCGATCAGCATCACCGACGCTAAGACATCGATCAGAAAAATGATCGCATAGCCACGGCGGTGCTAGGGGGTGAAAGGGTTACCTGGGGGGTGATCAAGGGGGTTAAACCTTTATTAGGTAATATATGGGGGTACCCGACGCTATAAAAACCTGCGGCGAACCTAAAAAAAATTACTGGCTACCGATCAGCATCGCCGACGCTAAGACATCGATCAGAAAAATTATAACTTAGTGACAGTGGTGATAGGGGGTGAAAGGGTTACCTGGGGGGCGATCAAGGGGGTTAAACCTTTATTAGGTAATATATGGGGGTACCCGACGCTATAAAAACCTGCGGCGAACCTAAAAAAAATTACTGGCTACCGATCAGCATCACCGACGCTAAGACATCGATCAGAAAAATGATTGCTTAGTGACAGTGGTGATAGGGGGTGAAAGGGTTATCTGGGGGGTGATCAGGGGGTTAAACCTTTATTAGGGGGGTTAGGGGGCTACACTGGACCTAAGACTAAACTTTGGTGACACTTTTACAGTCACAAATGTCACTGATTGCAGTGATCACTAAATAAATGGTCACTGCAATCAGTGACACTGTGACTGGTGTCTGGGGGGGGGCTGGGGGTGATCTGGGGGTGTCTGGGGGGGCCTGGGGGGGCGATTTATGTGCCTATGTGTCCTGGTGTCAGTGTAGTGTTGTGTGTACTAACCTGGCATCTTCTCCTGTACGGCGCTCGGTATATGTGAGCGCCCCAGGAGAGATGACATCACTTCCTCCTTCCTGGCAGGCAGGGGAAGCTCTCTCATTCGCCGGGAGCGATCGAGAGGGGGTGGCCGGAATCGAACGGCCGTCCCCTCATGCCGGATCGCTCCCGAAGGTAAAACGACTGCTCACTGTAAAGAAGGGGGGTCCGATCGGACCCCCCAACTATACAAAGGCAATCACGTATATATACGTGATTGTGCCTGTCGGTGCCATTCTGCCAACGTATATTTACAGTGGGCGGTCGTTAAGTGGTTAAAGATGGTTGATGATCAATGCTTTAGCACAGTATAGCACAAGGAGAATTTCCCTCACTGTCCTTCCCTGTCCCTAGAAACAAGGATTAGCACAGTGAAAGAAACTGACACTCTCCCTACCTATAGTTTTCTGTCCCTAGAAAAAATGTTTTTTTAAAGATGGTTGATGATCAATGCTTTAGCACACTATAGCACAAGGAGAATTTCCCTCACTGTCCTTCCCTGTCCCTAGAAACAAGGATTAGCACAGTAAAACACACTGACACTCTCCCTACCTATAGTTTTCTGTCCCTAGAAAAAATGTTTTTTTAAAGATGGTTGATGATCAATGCTTTAGCACACTATAGCACAAGGAGAATTTCCCTCACTGTCCTTCCCTGTCCCTAGAAACAAGGATTAGCACAGTGAAAGAAACTGACACTCTCCCTACCTATAGTTTTCTGTCCCTAGAAAAAAATGTTTTTTTAACCACTTAAGCCCCGGACCATTTCGGGCCATTAGGACCAGGCCTGTTTTTGGGATTCGGCACTGCGCTGCTTTAACTGTAAATTGTGCGGACATGCAATGTTGTACCCAAATGAAATTTGCGTCCTTTTCTTCCCACAAATAGAGCTTTCTTTTAATGGTATTTGATTGCCTCTGCGATTTTTATTTTTTGCGATATAAACGGAAAAAGACCGAAAATTTTGAAAAAAAATGATATTTTCTACTTTTTGTTATAAGAAAAATCGAATAAACTCAATTTTAGTCAGACATTTAGGCCAAAATGTATTCAGCCACATGTCTTTAGTAAAAAAAATGTCAATAAACGTATATTTATTGGTTTGCGCAAAAGTTATAGCGTTTACAAACTAGGGTACATTTTCTGAAATTTACACAGCTTTAAATTTATGACTGCCTATCTCATTTCTTGAGGTGCTAAAATGGCAGGGCAGTACAAAACCCCCCCAAATGACCCCATTTTGGAAAGTAGACACCCCAAGGAAATTGCTGAGAGGCATGTTGAGCCCATTGAATATTTTTTTTTTTTGTCCCAAGTGATTGAATAATGACAAAAAAAAAAAAAAAATTACAAAAAGTTGTCACTAAATGATATATTGCTCACACATGCCATGGTTATATGTGGAATTGCACCCCAAAATACATTTTGCTGCTTCTCCTGAGTACGGGGATACCACATGTGTGGGACTTTTTAGGAGCCTGGCCACGTACGGGACCCCGGAAACCAAGCACCGCCTTCAGGATTTCTAAGGGCGCAAATTTTTGATTTCATTCCTCACTACCTATCACAGTTTCGAAGGCCATAAAATGCCAAAATAGCACAAAACCCCCCCAAATGACCCCATTTTAGAAAGTAGACACCCCAAGGAAATTGCTGAGAGGCCTGTTGAGCCCGTTGAATATTTTTTTTTTTTGTCCCAAGTGATTGAATAATGACAAAAAATAAAAATTAAAAATAAATTACAAAAAGTTGTCACTAAATGATATATTGCTCACACATGCCATGGTTATATGTGGAATTGCACCCCAAAATACATTTTGCTGCTTCTCCTGAGTACAGGGATACCACATGTGTGGGACTTTTTAGGAGCCTAGCCGCGTACGGGACCCCGAAAACCAAGCACCGCCTTCAGGATTTCTAGGCACAAATTTTTGATTTCACTCCTCACTACCTATCACAGTTTCTAAGGCCATAAAATGCCAAAATAGCACAAAACCCCCCCAAATGACCCCATTTTGGAAAGTAGACACCCCAAGCTATTTGCTGAGGAGGCATGGTGAGTATTTTACAGCTCTCATTTGTTTTTGAAAATGAAGAAAGAAAATTTTTTTTTTTTTTTTTTTTTTTTTCAATTTTCAAAACTTTGTGACAAAAAGCGAGATCTGCAAAATACTCACAATACCTCTCAGCAAATAGCTTGGGGTGTCTACTTTCCAAAATGGGGTCATTTGGGGGGGTTTTGTGCCATCTGGGCATTCCATGGCCTCCGAAACTGTGATAGGCAGTGAGAAGTAAAATCAAAAATTTACACCCTTAGAAAGCCTGAAGGCGGTGCTTTGTTTTTGGGGTCCCGTACGCGGCTAGGCTCCCAAAAAGTCTCACACATGTGGTATCCCTGTACTCAGGAGAAGCAACAGAATTTATTTTGGGGTGTAATTCCACATATGCCCATGGCATGTTTGAGCAATATATCATTTAGTGACAACTTTGTGCAAAAAAAAGAATAAAAAAAAAAAAATTGTCTTTTTTCCGCAACTTGTGTCAACATATAAAATATTCCATGGACTCGACATGCCTCTCAGTATATAGCTTGGGGTGTCTACTTTCCAAAATGGGGTCATTTGGGGGGGTTTTGAACTGTTCTGGCATTTTATACACAACATTAGGAAGCTTACATCCACTCTTCTAACCACTTGCAGACAAAGCCCTTTTTGACACTTTTTGTTTACATGAAAACATATTTTTTTTTTGCAAGAAAATTATGTTGAACCCCCAAACATTATATATATTTTTAAAGCAAAGGCCCTACAGATTAAAATGGTGGGTGTTGCATTTTTTTTTTCTACACAGTATTTGCGCAGCGATTTTTCAAACGCATTTTTTGGGGAAAAAATACACTTTTTTTAATTTTAATGCACTAAAACACACTATATTGCCCAAATGTTTGATGAAATAATAAAGATGATCTTAGGCCGAGTACATAGATACCAAACACGACATGCTTTAAAATTTCGCACAAACGCGCATTGGCGACAAACTACATACATTTTTAAAAGCCTTTAAAAGCCTTTACAGATTACCCCGTTAGATTTACAGAGGAGGTCTACTGCTAAAATGACTGCCCTCGATCTGACCTTCGCGGTGATACCTCACATGCATGGTGCAATTGCTGTTTACATATGACGCCAGACCGACGCTTGCGTTCGCCATTGGGCAAGAGCAGGGCAGGACAGGGGTGTTTTTTTTTTTTTTTTTTTTTTTTTATTATTAATTTTGCTTTTTTATTTTATTTTTAAATTGTTCCTTACATATATTTTTTTTTTTATAATTTTTATTGTTTTCTCAGGGAATGTAAATATCCCCTATGATAGCAATAGGTAGTGACAGGTACTCTTTTTTTGAAAAAACTGGGGTCTTCTAGACCCTAGATCTTTCCTCTGCCCTCAAAGCATCTGACCACACCAAGATCGGTGTGATAAAATGCTTTCCCAATTTCCCAATGGCGCTTTTTATATCCGGGGGGGGACATTCCCTCCCACTGCTTGTAAAAGCAGTCCAGAGGCTAATTAGCCGCTGTGATTGCTTTTACATGAAAGCCGGCCGCTGGCTGAAAAGAATGATACCAAGATGATGCCTAAACCCGCAGGCATCAATCTGGTATAACCATTCAAAGTCCAGCAACATACCAGTACGTTGCTGGTCCTTGTTGGACATGTATTGTAATCTTTTTTTTTCATGCAGCCTGTTGGCTGAACGAAAAAAGAGATTGATTGGTGGGTATGCCCACCATTAGAATACCGCCCTTCATCCACCCACTTCTAATGATGGGCATACATGCACCATTTATATATGCCGAAGCATGGGGGCATCCTCCCGCAAAAAAGTTATGCCGCACACACATGGTCAAACGTTTCCACGGGCAAGCCTCCGTCGGAATTTCGACCGTATGTATGCGGCATTAGGAGCAAAATTGCTCCTCCGCCCTGCTGCCCCTGCTGCCCCCATGCTTCGGCATATATGCTTTTTTTTTTTTAACTGTGGTGGTGAAATCACCTCCTATAGCACTGGAGTCGCAGGGATCAGGCCTGTCTCTGCGAACGCTGCAGTTATGTGTGTTGTGTTTTGTAAGTGACAGTGATCGATCGATACTGCACTTGGGTGGCCTGGGCTGGACGGAGTGGCAAAACGCAGGTGCTAGCAGGTATCTGGGCTGATCCCGCTAACACTGCGTTTTTGGGAACCCTAAACCGCTGGTATAGATCTGATCAGATCAGATATTGATCTGTTCAGATACTATACCACTAAGGGGGGTGTATGCTTTACGCGTGGGTGTTAGCGTTACTGGCACTAGCCTGACGCTGCCTGGGGTGTGACGCAGACCCTCTCTGACGCTAAAACCTAATTGATATCACCCACCGGGCGATCAGAGGGTTAAACCTTTATTGGGTTATATACGGCGGGTGCCCTGACACTATAAAAAGCAAACTAACTAACCAGCGTCACCCGTAACACTTATATGGTGATCACTGGTGAAAGGGTTAACTAGGGGCAATTAGGGGGTTAAAACCTTTATTAGATCATATTTGGGGGTACCTGACGCTATAAAAACCTGCGGCGAACCTAAAAAAAATGACTGGCTACCGATTGGCATCACCGACACGAAGACAGCGATCAGAAAAACGATCGCTTAGTGACAGCGGTGATAGGGGGTGAAAGGGTTACCTGGGGGGCGATCAAGGGGGTTAAACCTTTATTAGATAATATATTGGGGTACCCGACGCTATAAAAACCTGCGGCGAACCTAAAAAAAATTACTGGCTACCGATCGCCATCACTGATGCTAAGACAGCCATCAGAAAAATGATCGCATAGCGACAGCGGTGATAGGGGGTGAAAGGGTTACCTGGGGGGCGATCAAGGGGGTTTAACCTTTATTAGATAATATATTGGGGTACCTGACGCTATAAAAACCTGCGGCGAACCTAAAAAAAATTACTGGCTACCGATCGCCATCACTGATGCTAAGACAGCATCAGAAAAACGATCGATTAGCGACAGCGGTGATAGGGGGTGAAAGGGTTACCTGGGGGGCGATCAAGGGGGTTAAACCTTTATTAGATAATATATTGGGGTACCCGACGCTATAAAAACCTGCGGCGAACCTAAAAAAAATTACTGGCTACCGATCGCCATCACTGATGCTAAGACAGCCATCAGAAAAATTATCGCATAGCGACAGCGGTGATAGGGGGTGAAAGGGTTACCTGGGGGGCGATCAAGGGGGTTTAACCTTTATTAGATAATATATTGGGGTACCTGACGCTATAAAAACCTGCGGCGAACCTAAAAAAAATTACTGGCTACCGATCGCCATCACTGATGCTAAGACAGCATCAGAAAAACGATCGATTAGCGACAGCGGTGATAGGGGGTGAAAGGGTTACCTGGGGGGCGATCAAGGGGGTTGAACCTTTATTAGATAATATATTGGGGTACCCGACGCTATAAAAACCTGCGGCGAACCTAAAAAAAATTACTGGCTACCGATCGCCATCACTGATGCTAAGACAGCCATCAGAAAAATGATCGCATAGCGACAGCGGTGATAGGGGGTGAAAGGGTTATCTGGGGGGTGATCAGGGGGTTAAACCTTTATTAGGGGGGGTTAGGGGGCTACACTGGACCTAAAACTAAACTTTAGTGACACTTTCACAGTCACAAATGTCACTGATTGCAGTGATCACTAAATAAATGGTCACTGCAATCAGTGACACTGTGACTGGGGGCTGGGGGGTGATCTGGGGGGTGATCTGGGGGGGTCTGGGGGTCCTGGGGGGGGCGATTAGTGTTCCTATGTGTCCTGGTGTCAGTGTAGTGTTGTGCTCACTGACCTGATGTCTTCTCTTGTACGGCGCTCGGTATATGTGAGCGCCGCACAGGAGATGACATCACTTCCTCCTGCTTCCTCTGTCTTACACAGACAGAGGGGGCATTTCCATTCGCCGGGAGCGATCGCGAGGGGGGGGCCGGAATCGAAAGGCCGCCCCCTCATCTGGGATCGCTCCCGGTGAAGTAACGACCGCTCACGGCACAGAAGGGGGGTCCGGATGGACCCCCCAACTGTACAAAGGCAGTCACGTAGATCTACGTGATTCTGCCTGTCCGTGCCATTCTGCCGACGTAAATCGGCGGTGGGCGGTCGTTAAGTGGTTAAAGATGGTTGATGATCAATGCTTTAGCACAGTATAGCACAAGGAGAATTTCCCTCACTGTCCTTCCCTGTCCCTAGAAACAAGGATTAGCACAGTGAAAGAAACTGACACTCTCCCTACCTATAGTTTTCTGTCCCTAGAAAAAATGTTTTTTTAAAGATGGTTGATGATCAATGCTTTAGCACAGTATAGCACAAGGAGAATTTCCCTCACTGTCCTTCCCTGTCCCTAGAAACAAGGATTAGCACAGTGAAAGAAACTGACACTCTCCCTACCTATAGTTTTCTGTCCCTAGAAAAAATGTTTTTTTAAAGATGGTTGATGATCAATGCTTTAGCACAGTATAGCACAAGGAGAATTTCCCTCACTGTCCTTCCCTGTCCCTAGAAACAAGGATTAGCACAGTGAAAGAAACTGACACTCTCCCTACCTATAGTTTTCTGTCCCTAGAAAAAATGTTTTTTTAAAGATGGTTGATGATCAATGCTTTAGCACAGTATAGCACAAGGAGAATTTCCCTCACTGTCCTTCCCTGTCCCTAGAAACAAGGATTAGCACAGTGAAAGAAACTGACACTCTCCCTACCTATAGTTTTCTGTCCCTAGAAAAAATGTTTTTTTAAAGATGGTTGATGATCAATGCTTTAGCACACTATAGCACAAGGAGAATTTCCCTCACTGTCCTTCCCTGTCCCTAGAAACAAGGATTAGCACAGTAAAACACACTGACACTCTCCCTACCTATAGTTTTCTGTCCCTAGAAAAAATGTTTTTTTAAAGATGGTTGATGATCAATGCTTTAGCACACTATAGCACAAGGAGAATTTCCCTCACTGTCCTTCCCTGTCCCTAGAAACAAGGATTAGCACAGTAAAACACACTGACACTCTCCCTACCTATAGTTTTCTGTCCCTAGAAAAAATGTTTTTTTAAAGATGGTTGATGATCAATGCTTTAGCACACTATAGCACAAGGAGAATTTCCCTCACTGTCCTTCCCTGTCCCTAGAAACAAGGATTAGCACAGTAAAACACACTGACACTCTCCCTACCTATAGTTTTCTGTCCCTAGAAAAAATGTTTTTTTAACGATGGTTGATGATCAATGCTTTAGCACACTATAGCACAAGGAGAATTTCCCTCACTGTCCTTCCCTGTCCCTAGAAACAAGGATTAGCACAGTAAAACACACTGACACTCTCCCTACCTATAGTTTTCTGTCCCTAGAAAAAATGATTTTTTAAAGATGGTTGATGATCAATGCTTTAGCACAGTATAGCACAAGGAGAATTTCCCTCACTGTCCTTCCCTGTCCCTAGAAACAAGGATTAGCACAGTAAAACACACTGACACTCTCCCTACCTATAGTTTTCTGTCCCTAGAAAAAATGTTTTTTTAAAGATGGTTGATGATCAATGCTTTAGCACACTATAGCACAAGGAGAATTTCCCTCACTGTCCTTCCCTGTCCCTAGAAACAAGGATTAGCACAGTAAAACACACTGACACTCTCCCTACCTATAGTTTTCTGTCCCTAGAAAAAATGTTTTTTTAAAGATGGTTGATGATCAATGCTTTAGCACACTATAGCACAAGGAGAATTTCCCTCACTGTCCTTCCCTGTCCCTAGAAACAAGGATTAGCACAGTAAAACACACTGACACTCTCCCTACCTATAGTTTTCTGTCCCTAGAAAAAATGTTTTTTTAAAGATGGTTGATGATCAATGCTTTAGCACACTATAGCACAAGGAGAATTTCCCTCACTGTCCTTCCCTGTCCCTAGAAACAAGGATTAGCACAGTAAAACACACTGACACTCTCCCTACCTATAGTTTTCTGTCCCTAGAAAAAATGTTTTTTTAACGATGGTTGATGATCAATGCTTTAGCACACTATAGCACAAGGAGAATTTCCCTCACTGTCCTTCCCTGTCCCTAGAAACAAGGATTAGCACAGTAAAACACACTGACACTCTCCCTACCTATAGTTTTCTGTCCCTAGAAAAAATGATTTTTTAAAGATGGTTGATGATCAATGCTTTAGCACAGTATAGCACAAGGAGAATTTCCCTCACTGTCCTTCCCTGTCCCTAGAAACAAGGATTAGCACAGTAAAACACACTGACACTCTCCCTACCTATCCTTCTCTTTCCCTAAACTAAAGGAATCCAGGTTAAGCAAGAAAAAAAATGTCACTGTCCCTGCCTATGCTTCTCTTTCCCTGCTCCGGAACACACTACACTAGGCCGCCGTGCTGGCGGCCTTTTATAGTGTGGGGCGTGTACTAAACACCCTCAGCAATAATTGGCCACAGGCATCCTGCCTGTGGCCAATCATTGCTCTCCTCGCTGCCGGCGCTGTGATTGGCCAAGCATGCGGGGTCACAGTGCATGCTTGGCCAATCACAGCGCCTGGATGACACTGCGATGGCGTAGTGCATTGTGGGCCGTTCGCGTCACTCGAATTAGGCGCGAACGGCCCAAATCGTTCGATCTTCATCGAACAGCCGATGTTCGAGTCGAACGTATGTTCGACTCGAACACCGAGCTCATCCCTACTCACGGGTTGAAGCTACTCTTTTCAAGGTGTTTTGGAGCACATCGTTTTCTTCACTTTGGACTCAGTTCCTTTTATAGGATTTCCACTCGGATTGAGTTTTTGGACTTTCTTTTCACCTTATATATTCTTCATTTATATTTTTTATCAATGTTTTATCACTTAGCACATTTATCATTATATGCTAATTTTGTTCAATTATGTTAATGTCATTGATAAGCGCTGCATATTTTTGACCACATTTGATTTTTTATAGTTTTATTTGTATTTAGCTATATATGCTAGCAGCTTACTTTTCACTTATTTTTGATTCATTTGATTCATCACACACTTTAGCACGGTTTATTTTGCGCAGCGTTTGGCCCTAGGGCCTTTTCCCTTATTTTAATAAATGAATAGACCCGCCACTTCTGAAGTTCCCCATCAGGTCCGCTCAGCCAATGACGTAGGTGTAAGGCTGAGGACCTGATGCGGAACGTGAGAAGGGGCGGGTCTATTCATGTATTAAACTGTGGAGGAAGTTCCCCATCAGGTCCGCCCCCTCGTATGTCAGACCCCGCCTACGTCATTGGATGAGCGGACCTGATGGGGAACTTCCTCCGCAGTATAATACATGAATAGACCCGCCCCTTCTCACGTTCCGCATCAGGTCCTCAGCTTTACACTACGTCATTGGCTGAGCAGACCTTATGGGGAACTTTAGAAGGGGCGGGTCTATCAATTTAATACACTGCCGAGGAAGTTACCCATCAGGTCCGCTCAGGCTCAGCCAATGACATTTCGTCTGGACAGCGCTGGACATCGGGATCGCAGCGGGACACTGGATTTCATCGCTGGAATGTTTTTGTTTTTTTGTTTTTTTTTAATAAAGGACTTTCCTAATGGTGTCTGTGTATTTTTTTTTACAATTTTTTACACTTTCTTTGTGAAATGGTAGGGGTACAATGTACCCCATTACCAATTCACATAGGGGGGCCGGGATCTGGGGGTCCCCTTTGTTAAAGGGGTCTTCCAGATTCCGATAAGCCCCCCGCCCACAGACCCCCACAACCACCGGGCAAGGGTTATGGGGTTGAGGCCCTTGTCCCCATCAACATGGGGACATCCTCCCCATGTTGAGGGCATTTGGCCTGGTACGGTTCAGGGGGGGGGCGCTCTCTTGTCCCCCCTCTTTTCCTGCGGCCTGCCAGGTTGCATGCTCAGATAAAGGGTCTGGTCTGAATTTTTGGGGGCACTCCACGCCATTTTTTTTATTTGGGGTGGAGTTCCCCTTAAAATCCATACCAGACCTGAAGGGCCTGGTATGGATATTTGGGGGAACCGCGCGCATTTTTTTTTAAATTTGCGGCAGGGTTCCCCTTAATATCGATACCAGACCTGAAGGGCCTGGTAATTGAATTTGGGGGAACCTCCACGCTTTTTTTTTTTTTATCAATTACTTTTCTATGTATTGCCGGGAGCCGACAATTCATTATAGCCGCGAGTGAGTTTTAAATGACTTTTTTTCCTTCAGAAATGACACTTTGTGCAGGGACAGTTCTAAGCACGGGAAACAAGCGCGATTTTACATGCATATTGCCGAACACCGGACCCGAACCCGAACATACAGTCAATTGTTCAGGTTCGGGACCCCAAAACCCAAAAGTTCGGTACGGAACCGAACTTTACAGTTCGGGTCCGCTCAACCCTACCCATTAACCAATGTAACTTGTTCTCTGGCATTTTTTTATTGTGGGGTTTCCGCATTTGGGCAGCACCCCTTGACATTTTCAGGTCAGAATGCACGGGATAAGGGGAACCTTCCCGCTCATCCTCCTATTCAATCATAACCTGTAGTGGGGAAGTTTCCTCTATATCCTCCCCACCATAACCTTCATAGCAAGAGATCCCCCCAGGGGTCTCCTTGGTCTGTATACCGTCTACCACAGTTACAAATTTATCAGCATTTTCTACAGTCACAATGTCTAGCCCTTCAAAAAATGGAAACCCTGTGCAGGTAGTCCTCTGCTCATACAGGGCTCCATTCATAAAGCGGTATTTTATTGCATCCGAGTATGCTGTAAGATACCGCATAGCGGTTTTCAAAAAGTTTTTAGTATTCACTAAACAAACACCGCCAGTTACTTAAATATCACATGCTGCGACCACTACTTATTTACCTCATGCATTTTTATTTTATTTTTTGTGAATTGACTTACGAACGCCCGAGTTACGAATCTCTCCTACTTACGAGCCGGGCGCTGCGGGGACCCTCTGCCATTTTGGGCGGACCGTCTGCTGTTCTGCGCATGCACGGCCAGACGGAGCCTCGGGAAATGTCGGAAATGTCCGTAATTGGCCACGCATGCGCAGAGCGGCATTCGACGGAACATCGGAAAACATCGGAAATGTCCGTAATTGCCGGTCTGCACATGCGCGGCCGACTTACGAACATTTCCGATATACAAACAGAAGGAAAGTCCCTAACGGGTTTGTAACCCGGGGACCCCCTGTACTGAGCATTTATGCTTTATATATAGTTACATAGTTGCATAGTTAGCCAGGTTGAGAAAAGTCCATCTGGTTTAACCAATAAAAAATAAAAAAAATCATACAATCCCATATACACAATCCTTCACCCACAGTTGATCCAGAGGAAGGCAAAAAACCCTAGCAAAGCATGATCCAATTTGCTACAGCAGGGGAAAAAATTCCTTCCTGGTCCCCTGAGAGGCAATTGGATACTGAGCTGGCCAGAACCACCTCTTGAGGGAGTCTATTCCACATTTTCACAGCACTTACTGTGAAGAAACCTTTTCGTATTTTGAGATTATCCTTTTTTCCCCCTGTCCTCTGTGATGACCTTAAAGTGAATAACTCAGAACCAAGTTCACTATATGGACCACTTAGGTATTTGTACATGTATCCCCCCTTAATCTCCTCTTCTCAAGAGTGAATAAATTCAGTTCCTCTAATCTTTCCTCATAGCTCAGTTCCTCCATGCCTCTTATCAGTTTGGTTGCCCTTCTCTGCAATTTCTCCAGTTCCCCAATATCCTTTTTGAGAACTGGTGCCCAAAACTGAACTTCATATTCCAGATGAGGTCTTACTAATGATTTGTACAGGGGCAAAATGATATCCCTCTCTCTGGAGTCCATACGTCTGTCAATACAATAAAGGACTTTGCTCGCTTTGGAAACCGCACCTTGGCATTGCATGCTATTATTATGATTATGATCTACCAAAACCCCAAATCCTTCCCCACTATGGATTCCTCCAGTTGTACTCCCCCTAGTATGTATGATGCATGCATATTCCAAGTGTATAGCTTTACATTTATCAACATTAAACCTTATTTGCCACACAGTTGCCCAATTAGACAGAGCATTGAGGTTGGCTTGTAAGTTGGAGACATTCTGTAAGGACGTTATTCCACTCCATAGCTTGGTGTCATCTGCAGACACTGAAATGGTACTTTTAATCCCAGACCCTATCTCATTTAAAAATATATTAAAAAGTAAGGTACACCACAGATAACCTTAGACAAATCAGAGTAAGAATCATTAACCACTACTCTCTGAATTCAATTTTTTTGACAGTTTTCTATCTATTAACAAACTGATCTTTTCAAGCCTGTAGACTTTACCTTATACATTAGCCGTGTGTGGGGAACTGTGTCAAACGCTTTTGGAAAATCCAAGTATACTATGTAAACAGCCACGCCTCTTTCCAAGGTTTTACTTACCTCCTCATAAAAACAAACCAGGTTTGTTTGACAACTTCTTTCTTTTAATGAATCCATGCTGTCTGTTGCTTAAAATATTTTTTCCAGCAAAAACTCATCTATGTGGTCTTTTATTAAACTCTCCAGTATCTTCCCAACCATAGAAGGTAAACTAACAGGTCTATAGTTACTTGGTAAAGACTTTAATCCCTTTTTAAATATGGACACCACATTGGCCCTACGCCAATCCAGTGGTACAATTCCAGTAATTAACAAGTCCCTAAAAATTTGAAACAATGGCTTTGAAATGACATGATCCAGGTGCATTATCCACCTTTATTCTGTCAAAATATTTTCGGACCATATCACTTTTGAGCCATTGTGGATCATTTGGGGCTGTGTCAATACCATCCCCATTATGCACATGAGCTCCCCCATGCTCCTTTATATACACAAATACTGCATAAATACCGCATAAAGCAGTAGTGAATTAACATTTTCAGGATCGCATGTGGTATTTGGAAAAACACCTAAATGCCGCATGCGATCTGGTTCTGTGAATGGAGCCCATAGTCCCATACGTGCACAAAGACAGGACAGTCCAACCCCACTTTGATATCATGGATCAAGTTGGGCACCACCCCAACCTCTTGAGTAGGGATGAGCTTCGAGTTCGAGTCGAACTCATGTTCGACTCGAACATTGCCTGTTCGCCCGTTCGCCGAACAGCGAACAAATTGGGGTGTTCGCGGCAAATTCGAAAAATCTATGGGAGAAATCTAAAGTGCTAATTATAAAGGCTTATATGCAAGTTATTGTCCTAAAAAGTGTTTGGGGACCCGGGTCCTGCCCCAGGGGACATGTATCAATGCAAAAAGAAGTTTTAAAAACGGCCATTTTTTCGGGAGCAGTGATTTTAATAATGCTTAAAATGAAAAAATAAAAGTGAAATATTCCTTTAAATTTTGTACCTGGGGGGTGTGTATGATATGCATGTAAAGTAGCGCATGTTTCCCGTGCTTAGAACTGTCCCTGCAAAAAATGACATTTTTGAAAGAAAAAAATGCATTTAAAACTGACTCGCGGCTATTAATGAATTGTCGGCTCCCGGCAATACATACAAAAGTCATTGATAAAAAAAATTAAAAAAAGCGTGGGGGTTCCCCAGAATTCAATTACCAGGCCCTTCAGGTCTGGAATGGATATTAAGGGGAACCCCGCCGCAAATTTAAAAAAAAATTGACGTGGGGTTCCCCCAAATATCCATTCCAGGCCCTTCAGATCTGGCATGGATTTTAAGGGGAACTCCACCCCAAATTTAAAAAAAAAATGGCGTGGAGTCCCCCTAAAAATCCATACCAGACCCCTTATCCGAGCACGCAACCTGGCCAGCCGCAGGGGAAAAGGGGGGGACGAGAGAGCGGCCCCCCCTCCCTCCTGAACCGTACCAAGCCACATGCCCTCAACATGGGGAGGATGTCCCCATGTTGATGGGGACAAGGGCCTCATCCCCACAACCTTTGCCCGGTGGTTGTGGGGGTCTGCGGGCGGGGGGCTTATCGGAATCTGGAAGACCCCTTTAACAAAGGGGACCCCCAGATCCCGCCCCCCCCTATGTGAATTGGTAAGGGGTACATTGTACCCCTACCATTTCACGAAGAAAGCGTAAAAAAATGTTTAAAAAAACACACAAACACCTTGAAAAAGTCCTTTATTAAAAAAAAAAAACATTCCAGCGGTGAAATCCAGTGTCCCGCGGCGATCCCGATGTCCAGCGCTGTCCTTCATTGGTTGTGCCTGAGCGGACCTGATGGGGAACTCCCTCTCAGTATTTTAAATGTATAGACCCGCCCCTTCTAAGTTCCCCATCAGGTCCGCTCAGCGGACCAGATGCGGAACATGAGAAGGGGCGGGTCTATACATGTATTACCAAAGTGAGAGCAGTTCCCCATCAGGTCCGCCCCCTCGGTATGTCGGACCCGCCTATGTCATTGTCTTGAGCGGGGAACTTCCTTCACTGTGTAATTAAAATTTACACAGTGAAGGAAGTTCCCCGCTCAAGCCAATGACGTAGGCGGGTCCGACATACCGAGGGGGCGGACCTGATGGGGGACTGCTCTCACTTTGGTAATACATGTATAGACCCGCCCCTTCTCATGGTCCGCATCTCGTCCGCTGAGCGGACCTGATGGGGAACTTTAGAAGGGGCGGGTCTATACATTTAAAATACTGAGAGGGAGTTCCCCATCAGGTCCGCTCAGGCACAACCAATGAAGGACAGCGCTGGACATCGGGATCGCCGCGGGACACTGGATTTCACCGCTGGAATGTTTTTTTTTTTTGTTTTTTTTTAAATAAAGGACTTTTTCAAGGTGTTTGTGTGTTTTTTTAAACATTTTTTTACGCTTTCTTCGTGAAATGGTAGGGGTACAATGTACCCCTTACCAATTCACATGGGGGGGGCGGGATCTGGGGGTCCCCTTTGTTAAAGGGGTCTTCCAGATTCCAATAAGCCCCCCGCCCGCAGACCCCCACAACCACCGGGCAAGGGTTGTGGGGATGAGGCCCTTGTCCCCATCAACATGGGGACATCCTCCCCATGTTGAGGGCATGTGGCTTGGTACGGTTCAGGAGGGAGGGGGGCCGCTCTCTCGTCCCCCCCTTTTCCCCTGCGGCTGGCCAGGTTGCGTGCTCGGATAAGGGGTCTGGTATGGATTTTTAGGGGGACTCCACGCCATTTTTTTTTTAAATTTGGGGTGGAGTTCCCCTTAAAATCCATGCCAGATCTGAAGGGCCTGGAATGGATATTTGGGGGAACCCCACGTCAATTTTTTTTTAAATTTGCGGTGGGGTTCCCCTTAATATCCATTCCAGACCTGAAGGGCCTGGTAATTGAATTCTGGGGAACCCCCACGCTTTTTTTTATTTTTTTTATCAATGACTTTTGTATGTATTGCCGAGAGCCGACAATTCATTAATAGCCGCGAGTCAGTTTTAAATGCATTTTTTTCTTTCAAAAATGAATTTTTTTGCAGGGACAGTTCTAAGCACGGGAAACATGCGCCACTTCACATGCATATCATACACACCCCCCAGGTACGAAATTTAAAGGAATATTTCACTTTTATTTTTTCATTTTAAGCATTATTAAAATCACTGCTCCCGAAAAAACGGCCGTTTTTAAAACTTCTTTTTGCATTGATACATGTCCCCTGGGGCAGGACCTGGGTCCCCAAACACTTTTTAGGACAATAACTTGCATATTAGCCTTTATAATTAACACTTTAGATTTCGAATGTTCGAGTCCATTGTATTTAATAGGGTTCTAAAGTTTACACGAACATTTTGTCTGTTCGCAGGTTCTGGTGCGAACCGAACAGGGGGGTGTTCGGCTCATCCCTGCTCTTGAGTAACCGTGCCACAAGCAGTGGTTATTGTCATTGGCACAAGCAGGTATGAGTATACACACTACTTAGATCCTCTAGATGTAGAACAACATCCTCTGTGTAGCTTTACAATCAATGTGATCCTCCTGCAGAGGACACTGAGCCTGGACAGCCCAGTACAGAATTTTCGCATTCCTTCATGCAGAACTCTGGGACACTGGGGTGGTCAATCCCTGATTTTTCTGAGTGATGGTTCCTGGGTTTCCAGATAACTTTCCTCTCTACATTGACAGGGGACCTCGGGACTTGACAGGTCCAGGTAGATCTTCGACCACAGTGTAGCACTCCACCAACTCCACCAGTAGGTTCATCATCTAGGGTTCCCTGTGGCTGACCTAATGATGCATCTCATTAGGTAGCACCCACAGGTAATGGTCCATGTCAGCCCATTCCATGATCTGGGGTCCTGTAGATTCTTTGTAGCCAGTTGCATCAGGTCATGCATTTGGGACCAAAGTGAATGGGAAGCATGTTATCTTCAGTTATGCTTCCGGTGTGGCCGAACAGCCACAGTCACCCCAAGGTGGGCTAGGATCTTCCCCTTGAGTTATTATAGTCTTTGGCATTAGCTGCCAGCAGGTCATAGTAGGCATTCTGTGGTTCTTCTAATAGGACTGGGTAATAAGGCTGGCCCACTGGTCCTTAGGCCCCCCTTTCTCTCAGGCATGCGCCCAAAAGTGGTCAAAATGGCCTTTACGTCATCATGGGGAGTATGTTTCTGTATGAACTGGCTGGCCCTCTATGTCATTGGGGTGCTAGGGGCAACCACCTTCTTCAGATGCTCTACTAGAGCAGTCAAATAAGTCAGCACAAACTCCTTCTTCACCTTCATCTGCATTTCTGATACTCCCCTACTTCTGGAAACTAGCAGAAGATTCCAGATGAATGGGAGAGGAGGGGAGGAGGAGCTGCCTGGAGTATTCATGAGGGCCCTAACCAATGCCCAAAAGATGGGTTGGCAGGGAACAGACCCCCTCTAATACTCAGGATCAGCCCAGCTGGGGGGAAGTGGAGTTTGGATGGAAGTTGGGGATGGAGTGTTAGGCTGTCGGAGGCCTTTTAGAGTAACCCTCCAGTCTGGGGGGTGGGGGGGTGAACTCACGCCTGAAATAGGGTGCGGAAGAGACCCCTTCTCATAACACATGGAGGGATCCTGACCAGGAGGCACGGGAGCAAGGGGCAGACAGCAGGAAGACACTGCTGGGCAAATCTCCAGGGAGGAAGACAGCCAGGTGGTCTGGTGAGTGTTACAGTCAGAGAACTGAAAGACATGCCTGAAGGGACTTGGTGCACAGCAGTCTGTGGAGGACTGTGGAATCTTAGCCAGGAAGGCTAGTGTAAGGGGCAGCTGCAGCCAGGTGGGCTGGCAATGTCTGAAGAGGTGGTACTGAGGTCAGTAGCCACAGGAGCAGGGCAGCTAAGCACTGGGACTTTTTTTCTGCTACACTACCAAAAACAGTTGGACTTGGCTAGGGCATGGGGTATTATGGGATGCCCACTTGATCAGCACAAAAGGATTCTTCAGGGACACAAACTATATACACACAGCAGCCCTCAAATATTCCACTCGCCTACTAGCATGTGAATGGAAAAGGAGGAGCGGGGGGGGGGGGGGGCGAGCATGGGAGTCCTTCTCCCAGCATTCGTGGAGGGGAAGAGAGAAGAGAGAGCTGATGATCAGAGCGCGGGGAACATCACTGTAACAGCTTTCTTTTCAATTGCTGTGTGTTCTCCGCACTCACTGTCACATACAGCCCTGTCTCCTGGTCGCAGGACTTTGATAGACAGATCACCCGTCCAATCCTGGGGCATGTGACGTGTATCAAAAGTCCCCGGCCAGGCGGTGGGAACACTCAGCAGTTGAAATGAAAGCTGTTCCAGTGATGTTCCTTGGTGCTCTGAACATCCGGCTGGCAATCCTCTTCCTCTCCTCTCTTCTCCTGCACAGGTAGGCTGCATGGTGGGCACAGGTAGGCTGCATTGGTGGGCACAGGCATGCTGCATTGGTAGGGACAGGCATGCTGCATTGGAGTACACAGGCATGCTGCATTGGTGGACACATGCATGCTGCATTGGTGGACACAGGCAGTCTGCATTGGAGGACACAGGCATGCTGCATTGGTGGACACAGGCATGCTGCATTGGTGGGCAGTAGACATGTGCACACTGAAATATTTCGTTTCGGAATTTCGTTTTTGGCCGAAAAATTTATTTATTTAGTTACTCCCGAAATTCGTTTTTATTTATTTCGTTTTTCATTAGAAATTGCATTCGTCCGAAAATCTGAATTAATTAAGGTCAAATCTGTCATTGAAGGCTTATGGTGTCTGTCGAATGTTCAAAGAAGATTCGACGGAGCAGTGAAACTGTATGACGCTGCAATCATACATTTCCGGTCGAATGTTCCGCCCACAAGCTATAGAAGAATTCTAATGTTGTATGACTAGTAATAATTATATTTATTCATTACTATTACTAGTCAACCAACATTAGAATTCTTCGATAGCCTATGGGCGGATGCATTTGACCGGAAATGTACGATTGCAGCGTCGTGCAGTTTTGCTGCACCGTCGAATCTTCTAACTTTCGATGCTTTGTCGAATCTTCGTCATTCTAGCTATTTTACTGCTCCTCCTCTTTGGTTACAATCAGCCAATAACATTCATCATCAACTTTATTTTTATTTTACTTCCCCCACCCAATTCCAGCAGTGATCTTTTCTCTCTATGTCGAATCTTTTCTCTCTATAATGTCGAATCTTTTCTCTCCTATGTCGAATCTTTTCTCTCCTATGTCGAATCTTTTCTCTCTATAATGTCGAATCTTTTCTCTCCTATGTCGAATCTTTTCTCTCCTATGTCGAATCTTTTCTCTCCTATGTCGAATCTTTTCTCTCCTATGTCGAATCTTTTCTCTCCTATGTCGAATCTTTTCTCTCCTATGTCGAATCTTTCTCTCCTATGTCGAATCTTTTCTCTCTATAATGTCGAATCTTTTCTCTCCTATGTAGAATAATCTTGGACTAATAGAGTTAAGGTTAGGCACATTCGACCACAGGTTCGATAGACACAGATTGTTATTGTCAGCGTCACGTTGAATCTCCTATCTATATCGAACTGTTGTAGCAACGAAAACGAAAATAAAGCATTTGTTTATGTCGGATCTTTCGGTTTTCGGATTCTGTGCTTTCGTTTTCGTTTGTTAAAACGATAACGAAAATAGCTGAAATTCGGACGAAAATGCATTCGGACGAAAACGAATGCACATGTCTAGTGGGCAGAGGCAGGCTGCATTGGTGTACACAGGCAGGCTGCATTGGTGGACACAGGCTTGCTGTATCGGTGGGCACAGGCAGACTGCATTGGTGGACACAGGTAGGCTGCATTGGTGGACACAGGCATGCTGCATTGGTAGGCACAGGCATGCTGCATTGGTAGGCACAGGCATGCTGCATTGGAGTACACATGCATGCTGCATTGGTGGACACAAGAAGGCTGCATTGGTGGACACAGGCATGCTGCATTGGTGGACACAGGCATGCTGCATTGGTGGACACAGGCATGCTGCATTGGTGGGCACAGGCAGGCTGCATTGGTGGACACAGGCTTTCTGTATTGGTTGGCACAGGCGTGCTGCATTGGTGGACACAGGCATGCTGCATTGGTGGACACGGGTAGGCTGCATTGGTGGACATGGGCAGGCTGCATTGGTGGGCATGCTGCATTGGTGGACATGGGTGGGCTGCATTGATGGACACAGGAAGGCTGCATTTATGGACACAGACAGGCTGCATTGATGGACACAGGTGAAGCAGCATTGATGGACACAGGTGAAGCAGCATTGATGGACACAGATGACGCTGCATTGATGGACACAGATGAGGCTGCATTGTTGGGCACAGGTGAGGCTGCATTGATGGATACAGGTAGGCTGCATTGATGGACACAGTTGAAGTAACATTGATGGACACAGGTAGGCTGCATTGATGGACACAGGTGAGGCTGCACTGATGATCACGGATAAAGTTGTTGTTAATATTTATTTTTGTAACCTAATTCTGCATAAAACATTTAAGTGTAATTTCATGCGATAATTTATGAGGGCGTGTTTAGGAGCGGAATTAGGGGCGGGGCAGGGTAGGGGTTGGGAGGGGAAACTGATGGCGAGTAACCCTTGAGGCCTGGCTAGTAGCTCAGGACTTGAAATTTTGAGCCCTGCACACAGTATATACACTTCTCCTTCTACCTCCAGCACAATCTTGCTTGTAGAACTACATCTCCCAGGACCAGCTAGCAAAGTCTCAGTTAGATCTGTAGCGAATGCCCTTTACCCTTTGGTAAATTGACTTCTGTGCAACCAGCCTGTCAGATTTCCCCTGCTTGATCAGCACTGCTGGCTATAGATTGCAATGCTTATCAGTGTATTCTAATGGCAGGGAAGTCTCCCCGCTGTTGTAATACAATAGCTCAGCAGGCAGGATTTTCCCATCCACACTGAGTGTGTGAATCAAATAAATTTTTGTTCGTTCAACTCCCCGGGTGAACAAAGAAAAAAAGACTAATCTATGGGCTGCCTAGGTGTGTCTGTGCTCTGAGCCAGTTCAGATGCAGATCATGGACTTTTTTGACCCTGCTTTACGCATGTTGGACACAGAAGAGACATCAGGGGTCTAATGGGCCTCTGATTTCTTAACCTGTCATCAAAGTAAAAAATAAAATAAAAATACTAAGTAATAAAATTGTAGTGCTACCCCTGTAGGAGCTACTGTTCTTTGCCTCGATCTTCTCAAGAACCTCATCACCTCAACACCAGGTTGGGTGTACAAACATACAATATAACAGGAAATTACTGAAAGTGATACTTGTTATCCAATAGTAGTGTTATATCAAAGAAAACAGGCACCATACCAGGCAGTAAAGGCAAACTTAACATATGGTCACCAAATTTGGATGGTAACTAGACAAGCATAAAATGGACTAATAATGGTAGTAACACAATTTAGCATACAAAGTGATTAACAATAAGGACTGGGCACAAATGGCCACTGCCACACCTATAACTGGCCTTAGTAGCAAGGAGCACATGGAAAGGCAAAACCGAAGAAAATTCCCTGCTCAACTTGTCAGCCAGCCTGCAACTGAATTAACCTATTATCTGCAGTCCTAATAATTATAATGGATAGGCAGAGGGCAGGTGAGCCTGGAAGGTGCCCATCCCTTCATTAAAGGCACATGGGCGCACTGGACACCCAGCACAAAGCACTATGGCAGCAAAGGTGTCCAGTGCGTCCCCTCACCAGTATTCCAACAGTACAAACAAATGGCCACTGCCCACAACTGGCCTTAGCAGCAAGGAGCACTGGAAGGGCAACGCATGTAAAACATGAAGTTCCGCCTTAGCATACCATTCATACAGTTTGGTATCCTCTAATATACATCAAGAGGCATGTAAAAGAAAACCAAAGAAAATTCCCTGCTTTGTCTTGGGAAGATAATTAGAAACAGTGCCGCTGATGAGGCAGTACAGCCATCCCTCCTGTACCGGGCCCAGGCTCCATCAGTTCAAAAGGGGGCTCAGGCACTTGTCAAGCAGGAGGGCCAGCTTTACTGCCTTGTGACTCTTGTGCATCCCCCTGCAGTGCTGCCAGCTTTCTCCCTAAGGCTGCACTGCACGGGGAACAGTTATAATATCTACCCCTTCCACTTGCTTTCTGGACCCCCTGTGTGTCCCCACTCCCCCACTGCACTGCCATCTTCCCCCCTCTCCTCTCTTGCCAGCAGCTGCTGTGGGTGCACCAGGATTGTTTCAGGATGGAGATCAGTACCCTTTGTTTGTGTGTCCATTCATAACGGAACCATAGTAAACAGTATTTACTATGTGTAGCGGATGGTTGCTACTAGTTACTAACATCCACCATATCACCCTGCTGCCAGACCCTCATATATCACTCTCAGAGACAATGAATAGTCATTTGCATTGTTTTGTTTTTGTTTATTGGGGGGATATAACTTGGATGGGGAAAGGGGATATGGGATGCCCATAGATCAAATCACTTTGCCATCATATTTAAGAATAGATTAAATGGATTGAGCTTTTGAAGAATTGATAGACTCTAATAATCACAGTCACTTCCCCTGCATAACTCATGCAGACTGTTGCTCCTCCTCTGTATCAACTCCTGCAGACTGTTACTCCCAGGACTTCTCTCCTCCTGCACAAATTTCACTGTGAACTATTAAGCCCTGTACACACGATCGGATAACCTATGGATTTTCGTCCGATGGATTTGACCATCGGAAATCCGATGAAACTGTTTTTCATCAGTCTTGGCCACACACCATTAGTCAAAAAACCGACCGTTCCAAACGTGGTGACGTAAAACACTCCGATGAGCCGAGAAAAATTAAGTTTAATGATTCTGAGCATGCGTCGACTTGATTCTGAGCATGCGTGGGTTTTTTAACCGATGGACTTGCCCATAGACGATCGGAAATTACCATCGGTTTTTGATCCATCGGAAAATTTTAAAACAAGTTCTATTTTTTCCATCCGATGGAAAAAAGACCGATGGGTACCATACACGATCGGTTTGTCTGATGAAAACCATCCATCGGACGGTTTTCATCAGTTAAACCGATCGTGTGTACGGGGCTTTAGTCTTTCCGCCTCATCATCTTCACTTTACATAAAGGATTACTCTGAATAGTCTTATATGCTTGCTGAATTGCTGAACTGTTAGTAGGTCAGGGGCCTGCAGTACCCCTTCTTGTGGCCTAGTAGGTTAGCAGCTTGTATTAGTTGGTGGACTACTGATCCCAGTTAGCCCGACTTGCAAATCCTGTGCCCACAGGCCACATCGATTTGACACAAAACCCCACAGTCTCTCCTCTGGCCTTGCACCCAGCTCCCCTGGCATGTCTCTTCCAGTTATCCACTGTGTCACACTCACCGACCTTCTCCTGTCCTGAGTCCATAGGGAAGAACTTAACTGGACATGCGTTCCAATCACTTCTCCAGCCCCTCTGTTCCAGGATACCTCGTCCATGACCATGTAAGGACGAGGCTCTATCCCAGCTCTCCCGGGCTCCTCCACGAGGCATGCACCCCCCCCAGAGGGAATGGGCCTCCTGCTGTGATCTAGCACTCCATTCTCCACGTCTCTTAGCCGACAACTCCCCTCCAGTGGGCTAGACCTGAGCTTATGAAGGAGGCATGCCCCCTGGCAATTCCAAGTGGGGATTGGTCAGGGCTCCTCACATGAGCTCCCTGTCACTCCAGTTTTCTGCCCTGCCCCTCTTCCAGAACATTCTCCCCAGAAGCAGGGGAGGCGCCCAAGAACTGAAGCACAAGTGGTCACACCCACTGCTACACTAACCACTCCCTGCCCCCAGATCAAAACAAGCAGGCCTAGCCTGAAGCATAGGCTTGCCTAAATTTGCCTGCTCTGGCAGCTACCACACAAAAAATCCTCACTCTAGCACCTACCTATGGTAGAGGGTGCTACATATGCTTCAGTTTGTGAATGAGTAGGAAGCTGCTTAGCAGAACACTATCCCGTTCATTCACTGTCCAGTGCAGCAGAGGCTGCAGAGAAAGGGACTGGAGAATCTCTGTCCTCAGTTAATTGCTCTGTCTCAAAAAGTGAGACATCAGGAGTCTGTTTAGACTCCTAATATTTCACCAAAGCCCCCCAACAGGCAAGTTAATTTTTTTTTTTTAAATAAAGTAAATAAATAAAAAAAATCTAAATGAAAATGTAAAAAAAAACAAAAATTCTATAAAATTATTTTAAAACATTAAGGGCTCATTGACATGTGCTTTGGTCTCTGAAGAGCAATCACCATATGGATTGCTCTTCAGAGAATATTTTACAGGCAGCGAGGAGGCACATTGCCTCCTCAACACCTGCTTTAACCCTACACTAACGCATTGCAAGTGGTTGTGTGGGACTACAGTTGCTGCGCTATCCAATTGAATGGGTCTGGTTTAACGAGATTATAATATCTGCTATGGCTTCAAAACACAGCATCACGGCCATGGCCTTTCAGTGAAAATATAATTTTATATTTTCAGGGGTCCCTATCGGGTAAGCTGTACAGGGCCCCCGTTATTTCTAACAGCAGCCTTGATTACAAATAATGTACTATATAGTCAAGTACTCAACAGCTTTATGGATTATTAAATGTTTTGCTAAATAGTCATTACATAGGTCTAAACAGCCTTTTTTTTTTTTCTTCTTCCGTTTAACGTTATTCTGTCACTGTCATATTACTAAGCAAACTACAACAAGCATTAACATTACAGGCAAAGCATTTAGTTTTATGGTCCGGAATATGAGTCATAAACATAGTTTTATTAAAAAAAATAAAAGCAAACAATTGCTTAACAAATCAGAGACCTGCAAGGAACCACTGTGCTTTGGCTTGCACATGGATGCTATTGTGTTCAGCAATATGATGCCTTTATGCTTGCAGGGCCAATCAATATTTTTAACTAGAGTCTACGAAGTTTCATCTACAGGCTTGCAATGACTGAACCGCTAAAGGCCTTCATGAGTCTATCTGAGATTCATTGTAATGCACACCACCAATCTTTCTATAAAAACACACACATATGCTTCCATATTCACTAATTTAAACATGGCCATGGTGAGATTTGATTATTTAATGTCAGCCAGCATCACTGGTCAGTTTGTGGGCATTCAGCACCCAGCCGAGGTGCTTTCATTTGTGAGAGTCCAGCAGGAGAGTATTATTGTGTTGTGATCTTCATAACTGGACAACGCGATTTAAGTAGGATTTACGGATCATGGACATGTTTTTTTTTTTTTTTTCAATAAAATACTTTCCCTATGTTTTCTGTGTGTTTAAAGGGACCTCCATGGCAAGGTACATTCTCCATGTTGAGGCCATGTGGCCTTTGTATGGTTCAGGAAGAACAGGGAAGCTTGCTCGCTGTTCCTCTTCTTTCTGGTCAGTGTCTTGAAAAGGGTATGCTGTGGATTTTTGGGAGACCCCACACTATTTATTTTTGCTTGGGCCCCCCTTAAAAATCCATACCAGACCCCCTAACTAGGATAAGGGTTCGGTATTGATTTTGGGGAGTGTCCATGGATTTTTTTTTTTTTTGCTTGGGGTTGAAAAAACCATACCAAACCCCTATCGAAGATAAAGGTCTGCATTGGATTTTGGGGGGACCCCCTCTCTTTAACCACTTGTCCCCCGCCCACTGTCAATTGACGGCGGGCGGAGGATACTCTCGTTCTGGGAGGACGTCATATGACGTCCTCCCTTTAAAACGAGGTAGGAGGCGCGCGCGCACCCGCCGCATTCACAAGGCCCCGGTGCGCGTGCCCGGCGGCCGCGATTGCCGCCGGGCACCCGCGATTGCCCGGGAAACGAGCAGGAAAGTGGATCTCTGTGTGTAAACACAGAGATCCACGTCCTGTGAGGGAGAGGGGACCGATGGTGTGTCCCTTGTACATAGGGACAACCATCGGTCACCTCCCCCAGTCAGTCCCCTCCCCCCACAGTAAGAACACTTTGAGGGAACATATTTAACCCCTTCCCGCCCCCTAGTGGTTAACCCCTTCCCTGCCAATCACATTTATACAGTAATCAATGCATTTTTATAGCAGGGATCGCTGTATAAATGTGAATGGTCCCAAAAATGTGTCAAAAGTGTCCGATGTGTCCGCCGCAATATCGCAGTCACAATAAAAAATCGCAGATCGCCGCCATTACTAATAAAAAAATAAAAAAATAAAAATGCTATAAATCTATCCCCTATTTTGTACACGCTATAACTTTTGCGCAAACCAATCAATACGCGCTTATTGCGATTTATTTATTTTTAACAAAAATATGTAGAAGAATATGTATCGGCCTAAACTGAGGAAAATTTTATTTAAAAAAAAAAAAAAAATGGGTATTTATTATAGCAAAAAGTAAAAAATAGTGTTTTTTTCCAAACTGGACGCTCTTCTTTTGTTTATAGCGCAAAAAATAAAAACCGCAGAGGTGATCAAATACCACCAAAAGAAAGCTCGCGCAATTGTCATTCAAAGTGTGACAGCGCTGAAAGCTGAAAAATGGCTTGGGCAGGAAGGGGGTTTTCGTGCACAGTAGAGAAGTGGTTAACCATCCATACCAGGCTGCATGCTGAGGGTACTTTGGCCAAGTTGGCCCCTTGTTGATGAAGACAAGGGCCCCATCCCTACATCCCTGGCTGGTGGGTGTAGGGATCTACAGGAGGGTGGTTGGGACTCATAGGAATCTGGAATACTGTAAGTATAGTACCCCTTGTTACTTTTTCCTCCCCCATAAAAAAGTAAACACACAGACACAGTTATCCACTTGCCGACCACCGCCCGTCGATTTACGTTGGCAGAATGGCACGGGCAGGCAAAATAGTATAGCTGTACGTCCCTTTGAATTTGCCGCCTAGCGGGCGTGCGGGTCCCACAAACTCGATGTTCGCCGGCGGTCCACGATTGCAGCGAGGAGAGGCAGAACGGGGAGATGCCTATGTAAACAAGGCATTTCCCTGTTCTGCCTAGCAACATGACAGGGATCTACTGCTCCCTGTCATCGGGAGCAGTGATTTCTGTCATGTTGCAGTGAGCCCATCCCCCCACAGTTAGAATACATCCAGGGAACACACTTAACCCCTTGATCGCCCCCTAGTGTTTAACCCCTTTCCTTCCAGTGTCATTTATACAGTAATCAGTGGCTATTTGTAGCTCTGATTGCTGTATAAATGTCAATGGTCCCAAAATAGTGTCAAAAGTGTCCGATCTGTCCGACATAATGTCGCAGTCCTGATAAAAATTGCAGATTGCCGCCATTACTAGTAAAAAAAAGAATAATAATAAAAATGCCATAAATCTAACCCCTATATGGTATAACTTTGCGCAAACCAATCAATATACACTTATTGTGATTTTTTTTTTTTTAACTAAAAATATGTAGAAGAATACATATCGGCCTAAACTGTGAAAGAAATTATTATTTTTTTTAATATTTTTTGGGGATATTTATTATAGCAAATAGTAAAAAATTTAGCTTTTTTTCAAAATTGTCGCTCTTTTTTTGTTTATAGCGCAAAAAATAAAAACCGCAGAGGTGATCAAATACCACCAAAAGAAAGCTCTATTTGTGGGGAAAAAAGGACGTCAATTTTATTTGGGTACAACATTGCACAACAGCGCAATTGTCAGCTAAATTGACGCAGTGCCGAATCACAAAAAATGCTCTGGTCAGGAAGGGGGTAAATCCTTCCGGGGCTGAAGTGGTTAAAAAAGTATTTCAGTGAAAAAAGTGTCCCACAGTATAAATCCAATGTCAATTATATCACCCATCCATGTAGATCCATCATTAAAGTTTAAGTTGACCTTTACAGAAAATTTGTAAGGTGAACTTACACTGGACCCCCTCCCCAGCCCCACTGTACTTTAGTCCCACAATCCCCCGCTGTCAGACACCGGGACACCGCTTCACCGGTTCAGGGATTTGTACCCTCACATGGATGGCGCTGACCAACTAGACTCAGTCTAGCCCATCCTGTCAGCGCTGGAGGAGAGAAATCCAGTAGGATTTCAAAAGCCCGGAGCGGTGAAGCAGCGTCCCGGTGTCTGACAGCGGGTGATCGTGGGTCTCCGGTACAGCATGACGGGGAGGGGGTCCAGTGTAAATTCACCTTACACTGGACATAATTTCACCATATCTTTTTTTTGCGGCTATTATTTTGTAAAACGGCTTAAAAGTCAATATAACTTAAGAAAATAAATAAATAAATGCATGTAAATAAGTAGTATTCCAGGCTTGCGATATTGAAGGCATGTAAAAATATAATAGCCAATGTGGAGTAGTCTCTACATTTTTTGTACCAGTAGTCTCTCAACAGTAGTGCATAGAAATCAAAATATGGATAAAAAGGCAGTGTTACATTTAGTGAAATATATTTAGATTTTTAGAGGCTTTTTTGTGTATATAAAAGCATATACAGTGAAACCTCGGGCTAAAGGGTAACAGGGTTAACGAGCGTTTTGATTTACGAGCAACTTCTTTTAAAAAATTCTGACTCAGTTTGCGGGTGTTGTCTCGCAACACGAGCAGAATTCAACCTAATATGGCCTGCAGTACTGCATTTGGCCTGAGGTGCGGGGGTGCCGGAGCCGAGCAGAGCCGAACAGCGACGATCGCAGCCGATCGGAGCCGTTCGATAATGCTCGGAAAGACACGGAAATACTCAGTTTCTGAGCCTTTCCAACGTTTGCCGTGGTCAGCCGTCGTGTCCTCGGGCCTTTCTGGCCGTTTCCGAGGCTCTCCCGCGCCCCCCACCTCTAGCCGCATGCGGTATTGCATCCCATTGAAGTCAATGCGGAACAAATTATTTTAGTTTCCATTGACTTCAATGGGGAAACTCGCTTTGATATGCGAGTTCTTTGGATTACGAGCATTCTCCTGGAACGGATTATGCTCGTAATCCGAGGTTCAACTGTACATGATTTTCTGTGTAAATCTCCAAATCACTTCAAACATAATACGATGTCCATGCATATCACAATGGTCTAATTCCTTGTTGGAACATACACTATATTACCAAAAGTATTGGGACACCTGCCTTTACACGCACATGAACTTTATTGGCATCCCAGTCTTAATCTGTAGGGTTCAATATTGCGTTGGCCCACCCTTTGCAGCTATAACAGCTCCAACTCTTCTGTGAAGGCTGTCCACAAGGATTAGGAGTGTGTCTATGGGAATGTTTGACCATTCTTCCAGAAGCACATTTGTGAAGTCAGGCACTGATGTGGACAAGAAGGCCTGGCTTACAGTCTCCACTATAATTCATCCCAAAGGTGTTCTATTGGATTGAGGTCAGGACTCTGTGCAGGCCAGTCAAGTTCCTCCAACCCAAACGTGCTGATCCACCTATTTATGGACCTTGCTTTGTGCACTGGTCCAAATTATTTGATGGAGGGGGATTTATGGTGTGGTGTTGTTTTTCCAGGGGTTGGGCTTGGCCTCCAGTGAAGGGAACTCTTAAGGTGTCAGCATACCAAGACATTTTGGACAATGTTATGCTCCCAACTTTGTGGGAACAGTTTGGGGATGGCCCCTTCTAGTTCCAACATGACTGCGCACCATTGGAGATATCTTTGGCGAAAATTTTCGCAAGACAGAAGCGTATTAGGAATAGACGAGTATCCTAACAAAGATGAACTTTAGTTGGTAGGAGGGGGTGTTATCAATTTGAAGGTTTGGCCGATCGATACCAGAGTGACACTTTGAAGAACATCGGAGAATGACAATGGGGGATAATTACTAAAGCTGGAGCAAAGAGAATTTGGTGCAGCTGTGCATTATAAACCAATCAGCTACTAGGTGCAATTTGTCATGTGACTTTGGACACATAAAGTCGCATGACAAGTCGCAGCCCATGTATTTCAATAGAAGCCGTTCAACTATTTGCAAATTAAAGTCACATCAACTTTAAAAATGTTCCTGCACTGCTTTGATGCAACTTTCATGCGACTTGAGTACCATAGACTGCAGTGTAAACGCTCAAAGTCATCTTAATGTTATCAATGAGACAGTTGTGTAACAGTCAAAGCCAAAGTCAACAGCCAAAGTAGCATCCAAGTCACACTTTGATGCATCCAAAGTTGCATCAAAGTTGCAATGTAAAGTCGCAATGGAAATCACACGACTGGAGTTGCACAAGTGTGAATGGAGCCCTATTGTCAAAGCTTCATTAAACAAGTTGAATTTAGTATCCGATTGGTTACTTTGAACAACTGCAGCAGATTCTCAGGGCTCCAGTTTTAGTAAATCTATCCCAATGGCTACTCTTTAGCAAGTCAAAACAGACATGTCCAAAGCTTTAGCAATGAATTTGATGAATATCACAGCAAATATGACTTTATAGCGTAAATAATAGCAAAAGTTTTTTTTTTCCATTATTTTGGATAGAGTAAAGAACCCTAATCTGTGTCCCATTGGGGAGATTTCCCCTCCGTGTGTTCTGATGTCAACTCAAAATGTGGAATTTTCTTTCCCTTTAGCTTTCAATGATAAGGAGAAATAGTAGAAATGGAGAGAGTGAATCTCTCTAACAGGGGCAAAGACAGCAATAAAAACTGACAGGTGTTCTAATTCCTCTCCCCTGTATCATCCCAGTGATAACATGCGATAAAATACTGATTGATTTCATGGGATAAATACTGCAAATTTCGATGAAATAATGCATACCATATTTTATAAGCGTGTTTTAGTAAATTGCAAAGTATTTTTTTTTAAATGGTATGAGTTATTTTACAGCTGATCCTAAAGCAGTAGATAGCGCTTTGTAAATGGACACTATAAATACATAAAAAACGTCAATAATTAGGGTAACAAACCCTCCTACCAAACCGTTTGGGAATCGGACCTAGGGGAAATAGTGGAAGAAGAGGTGTGGACAGAATGGTCGACCATGGTGCACAAAGGCATACCCAACACCTCACTGGTGGAGGCAAACTATAAGGTGCTAGCGCGTTGGTACCTTGTCCCAACGAGGCTAACTAAACTTTACCCTGGCACCTCACCCCTCTGTTTCAGGGGGTGCGGACAGAAAGGAGATATGTATCATGTCTGGTGGTCTTGCCCGAAGGTCCGACGTTTTTGGATCAGAATATTCAACCTGATCTATTCCGTGACAGGACAAAACTTACCTAGAAAGGCCAAAACAGGGTTGTTACGGACTTATCGGAGGAGATTCCCAGACATCTACGATCTCTCATAGTTTTTATTCTCCGAGCGGCTAAAATAACTATAGCCCATGCATGGAAATGGCCTGTAATCAATGTTACTTTGGTGAAACACAAGGTGTCCCGGATCATGATCAACGAAAAACTGGCCAGTATAAGACAAGATAGGCAAGCTAGGTTTGAGAGGGTCTGGAAACCCTGGATTGCTTATCTCCAAGCTCCCTGAGAGCTGGGTTGTTTGTGCTGAGAGGGTGACCCACCCCACCCCACTATGTTCTACTCTATCCAATTCCTCACTTCTTCTCCCCCCCCCTTTTTTTTTTTTCTTGGTTTTATTTTGGGTTTTGGTATTGTTTATGTTTATGTTTTTGGTCTCTCCACTCCATCAGTTTTTAGATGATGGTCCGGCTACACTATAATAATGAAGAGAGGGGAGACTATTTGGTTTGAAGGATGCTACCAGGAGACAAGGAATCCTCTCTGGCCATAATATAACCTTTCTTAATAGGTTTTGTTATTAAGTATGTGATAAGAGCCACGGAGCATGATGTATATTGCATCCCTGTTTCAACAATCTTATGATAAATGTTTGAGCATAATGTACTGTATGCTATTTTGGAAAATAATAAAAATAGTTGGAACCAAAAAAATAAAATAAAAAAATAAATAAAATCACAAGCACAAAGATGAGTCCTAGAACAGGAGCCTCCAGGATAGCTTATGAAGAGGACTATACAATACTGCACAAGGTGAGTACTTATGCATTTCAAAGGATATACCTTCTTTTTCAGAGCTATATCCCTCATACCACTCATTCTTCTGAATGCCCCCGCAGCATGCCAGCTGCTGAGAGAGCACCAATGCAGGTGCACTCCTCCTGAGCTAGGTTGTGTGCGACCATAGACACACACAGCGTGGCTTGGTCATGCCCCCTCTCTCCGCCTATGGCTCTTGCTGCTCTCAGAGTCTCTTGTGAAAAGAGGGAGCCATGTGTATCATGTATTGCAATCAATGTTTTCACAGACGTGTGCTTTTACGTTCGTACGTGCGTATTTGTGGGGGCCTCAAAAGAAAATTTTTGGTGGGGGGGGGGATTTAATGTTTTTGCTTAAATTTTGCTTAACTTTGTTTTTTGCTTGAAGTGATTGTGAGGTCTCATTTTTTCTTCTCTAAAAATAACAAACATGTTATACTTACCTCCTCTGTGCAGTTGGTTTTGCACAGAGCAGCCCGGATCCTCCTCTTCTCTGATCCCTCTTAAGCTCTCCTGGCCCCTCACTCATGTTGAGTGCCCCCACAGCAAGCAGCTTGCTATGGGGGCACCTGAGCCGAGTCACAGCTCCCTGTGTCCATTCAGAGACGGACCCCCGGTTTGGCCCGCCCCCTCTCTCTGCTGATTGGTTAACTGACTTTGATTGACAGCAGCCGATGGCAGCCAATCAGAAGAGTCCTGGATGGTCTAGGCAATTGTGGACATTGCTGGATAGATATGGGGCTCAGGTAAGTATTAGGGGGGCTGCTGCACGCAGAAGGTTTTTTATCTTAAAGCAAAGAATGCATTAAGATAAAAAAACCTTCTTCTTACAACCACTTTAACTTTTTTTTTATCACATAGGGGACAAAAAGTCCCCAATTTGATGATTTTTAGGTGACAGGTTCTCTTTAATGAGACATGCAGGGTCTAAAAGACCATTGGGCTCCACTGAATTGCAATTGCAATACATCCCCTCCTGGCTATGCTATGGCATTGCTTTCTGGGTCATAGCAAGAAGGGGAGGAGAACGGATTTGTGTCCGCTGTTCACCCTCCCCTTCACCCGCCGGCACCCACCATGTTGGTCCCAGGCCCGCAGATGGGCAAGCAGAGCCCGAAAAACATGGCGGGGGGCACGCGCAGAGGGGGGGAGGGTGAGCGCCGGTACCGAGGGTGTGTGGAAGAAATGCTTTCACCTGACAGGCAGGAGTGTGCCTGTCGGGTTTAACCACCTCAATACAGGGCACTGTATTCCTGCCCAGGCCATGTTTCAGCTTTCAGCGTTGTCACACTTTGAATGACAATTGCGCGGTCATGCTACACTGTAACCATGTGAAATTTGTATTACTTTCTTCACACAAATAGAGCTTTCTTTTGGTGGTATATAATCACTTATGGGTTTTTAATTTTTTCCTAAAAAAAAAAAGACTGAAAATTTTGAAAAAAAAAAAGTTTTTCTTAGTTTCTGTCAGTATATTTTGTAAATAAGCCATTTTTCTTCTTCACTGATGGGCGCTGATGAGGTGGGACTGATGGGCACTGATAGGTGGCACTGATGGGCACTGATGAGGCGACACTTATGGGCACTGATGAGGAGGCATGAATATGCCGCACTTATGGGCACTGATAGGTGGCACTGATAGGCGGCACTGATGGGTGGCACTGGTGGGCACTGATAGGTGGCACTGGTGGGCACAGATAGGCGGAACTGGTGGGCACAGATGGGCGGCACGTATAGGCGGCAATGATGGGCGCTGATGGGCATTGATGGGCAGCAGTGATGGGCATTGATGGGCAGCAGTGATAGCCAGCACTGACTGGCATCACTAATGGCCACTGATTGGTGGCAATTGTGGGCACTGATTGGTGGCAATTGTGGGCACTGATCGCTGGCAATTGTGGGCACAGATTGGTGGCGATTGTGGGCACAGATTGATGGCGATTGTGGGCACTGGTTGGTACTGATTGCTGGCACTGGGCGCACTTAATTGTAATCAGGGCACTGATGAGAGCGGTCATTTTGGGCAGCCGTCATATGACGTCCACCCAGAACGAGAGCCGCACCGCCCAGCCGTCATTTGCATCCACCGGATGATGTGTGAAATCTCCCACTGTTAGGTCCTGGCAGTGAAAGGGTTAAAAAATAAAAAATAAAATAAAACCTCATACAGATGAGTGCCCCTCTAGGAAGGGCGCCTGTAGCCACATGCCTACAGTGCCTAGTGGAAAAACCGGCCCTGAATGGGGTCTAAAAGGTAAAATGTATTCTTTACCAAATAGCTGTTTGTAAATCTGATGAGAATGTGTTTTTTTGTAGTCAGGGTCGTCTTTGCTCTCCTACTTTTTTCTGTATGGTTTCCTCAAGCTAGTAACTGAACACTATTCAGTAGAAATTGGACTCCAGGCATTTTACCCCAAATTTCTAGCATCCCTAGTTAAAAGCTGACAGCTGCATTAGCTAATGCATCATAAATGAAGCCCTGTAAAAATCACAATAAAAAATTTCCCATCCACAGAGACTGGAATGTTTTATAGCCATTAGATGGCACTAGGTGACTGTTCTTCACCTTTACAACTAACACAAGCTGAGCTCGGGAGAACAGAGACCTTGAGATATTGTGCTTGCCTCCTTTGTTACAGTGAAATAGTTGAGTGGCTCTGTATAATCTATGTGTGTGTTTTTAATATACATTTAACATACTTAATACCATATATATATATTCCGTTATAATACCTGTTTTTTCAATGCATAAAAATTGCATATGACAAAAGGAATAACTAACTATAATAAAAACACATTTACTGTACTTGATGGATGAGGGTCATATGGAATTTATCCAGACATACAGATGTACATACAGTCATAGATGCAGATTTATTTCATTAATCAATTTTTTTTTAACTACGGTAGTATTCCTAAAGAAGCATTGGTGGTACTGCAAAATGTCATTTGAATGCCTAAAGTACATATTCACATATGTTGGCTGCTCTGATGATTGACCGATCGATCTATCTCTCTCTCTCTCTCTCTCTCTCTCTCTCTATCTATCTATCTATCTATCTATCTATCTATCTATCTATCTATGTTTTCAGTCACCAGGCATGCACAAATGGAAAAGCTTTTCTATATAAGAATTTAGCACAGTAACACAGATCGCCAGCAGCTCCACACTGCACCTAATTTACATGTAATAGATTCTGCATATGTCTGGCCTGCAGCATATAAACAGACATACCGTATATGCTTGTCCCTGATCATCACTGATAATGTAACCAAATGTCATTATAAAGTCTGCACATGACAATGACTTACCCAGGATGTTAGCAGCTTGCACAGCAAAGATTACTAGAAACGCATCCAGTTATCATGCAGGGATGCTGGATATATACAGTTTTGCACTGTTTCATACAATTCACTTTACAGAATAGATGTGGAAAAATAGCACAGCTTGCTGTTTGGTGACCCTCTGTACTGTTATTATCTGTGTATTATTTGAGAAGCTGTAATCACAAAACACAGTGGAAAAATGTGAATGTTGGGTTACATAAGTGGCAGCCTTTTGTGGCGTTCTCATTATCAAGATGCTTAGACACTACTAATATATAGATTGCTTAATGCAGACATTTGAACCTTTATGCAGCTAGTGTATTTTGCGTGGGAACACAAAAGAACATTACATAAAAAAGTCTTCAAGCGTATATCAAGGCAAATATATATATATATATACAGGTCCTTCTCAAAAAATTAGCATATTGTGATAAAGTTCATTATTTTCTGTAATGTACTGATAAACATTAGACTTTCATATATTTTAGATTCATTACACACAACTGAAGTAGTTCAAGCCTTTTCTTGTTTTAATATTGATGATTTTGGCATACAGCTCATGACAACCCAAAAATCCTATCTCAAAAAATTAGCATATTTCATCCGACCAATAAAAGAAAAGTGTTTTTAATACAAAAAAAGTCAACCTTCAAATAATTATGTTCAGTTATGCACTCAATACTTGGTCGGGAATCCTTTTGCAGAAATGACTGCTTCAATGCGGCGTGGCATGGAGGCAACCAGCCTGTGGCACTGCTGAGGTGTTATGGAGGCCCAGGATGCTTCGATAGCGGCCTTAAGCTCATCCAGAGTGTTGGGTCTTGCGTCTCTCAACTTTCTCTTCCCAATATCCCACAGATTCTCTATGGGGTTCAGGTCAGGAGAGTTGGCAGGCCAATTGAGCACAGTAATACCATGGTCAGTAAACCATTTACCAGTGGTTTTGGCACTGTGAGCAGGTGCCAGGTCGTGCTGAAAAATGAAATCTTCATCTCCATAAAGCTTTTCAGCAGATGGAAGCATGAAGTGCTCCAAAATCTCCTGATAGCTAGCTGCATTGACCCTGCCCTTGATAAAACACAGTGGACCAGCACCAGCAGCTGACATGGCACCCCAGACCATCACTGACTGTGGGTACTTGACACTGGACTTCAGGCATTTTGGCATTTCCCTCTCCCCAGTCTTCCTCCAGACTCTGGCACCTTGATTTCCGAATGTACTTTGGACCACTGAGCAACAGTCCAGTGCTGCTTCTCTGTAGCCCAGGTCAGGCGCTTCTGCCGCTGTTTCTGGTTCAAAAGTGGCTTGACCTGGGGAATGCGGCACCTGTAGCCCATTTCCTGCACACGCCTGTTCACGGTGGCTCTGGATGTTTCTACTCCAGACTCAGTCCACTGCTTCCGCAGGTCCTCCAAGGTCTGGAATCGGTCCTTCTCCACAATCTTCTTCAGGGTCCGGTCACCTCTTCTCGTTGTGCAGCGTTTTCTGCCACACTTTTTCCTTCCCACAGACTTCCCACTGAGGTGCCTTGATACAGCACTCTGGGAACAGCCTATTCGTTCAGAAATTTCTTTCTGTGTCTTACCCTCTTGCTTGAGGGTGTCAATGATGGCCTTCTGGACAGCAGTCAGGTCGGCAGTCTTACCCATGATTGCGGTTTTGAGTAATGAACCAGGCTGGGAGTTTTTAAAAGCCTCAGGAATCTTTTGCAGGTGTTTAGAGTTAATTAGTTGATTCAGATGATTAGGTTAATAGCTCGTTTAGAGAACCTTTTCATGATATGCTAATTTTTTGAGATAGGATTTTTGGGTTTTCATGAGCTGTATGCCAAAATCATCAATATTAAAACAAGAAAAGGCTTGAACTACTTCAGTTGTGTGTAATGAATCTAAAATATATGAAAGTCTAATGTTTATCAGTACATTACAGAAAATAATGAACTTTATCACAATATGCTAATTTTTTGAGAAGGACCTGTATATATATATATATATATATATATACCATATATACTCGAGTATAAGCCGACCCGAATATAAGCCGAGGCACCTAATTTTACCACAAAAAGCTGGGAAAACGTATTTACTCCAGTTTAAGCCGAGGGTGTCCATCTGCATGCCTCACTGTGTCCATGCCCATGCCTCACTGTGCCCATGCCTCACTGTGTCCATGACTAGACTGACGTTTAACATGGGAGTCTATGGAAGGAGTGCCTGGTTTGAAAAATCGCTGCTCCCCGGCCATAGGTCCCCCGGACTACAATCTTTGCACACTTGTAGAGGAAGAGTTGGGCTATATGTGTGCCAAGGTTGGGGTCCAGGGGACCTACGGCCGGCCGGTACCGGGTCCCCAAAGTCCAGGACATCAGGCACAAAAAGGTAACTCGAGTATAAGCCGAGGGGGGCATTTTCAGCACAAAAAAAGTGCTGAAAAACTCGGCTTATACTCGAGTATATATATATATATATATATATATATTTATACACATATATATACAGACAAGTACATCTCTGCACATGCACATTTCCCTATGGTTCGCTATCGTTTGTTCAGGGGCAAGTCTGGACAATATTTTTGGGGTGCTGTGCTGGTGCTAGGGGTATAAGTGACCCTGATGCTTGTGTTAAAATAAAAGCAGGCATACAGTGCCTGGAAAAATTATTCATACCCCTTGACATTTTCCACATTTTGTCATGTTACAACCAAAAACTTAAATGTATTTTATTGGGATTTTATGTGATAGACCAACACACAGTGGCACCTAATTGTGAAGTGGAAAGAAAATGATAAATGGTTTTCCCAATTTTTTACAAAAAAATATCTGAAAAGTGTGGCGTGCATTTGTATTCAGCCCCTTTACTCAGATACCCCTAACTAAAATCTAGTGAAATCAATTGCCTTCAGAAGTCACCTAATTAGTAAATATAGTCCACCTGTGTGTAACTTAATTTCAGTATAAATACAGCTGTTCTGTGAAGTCCTCAGAGGTTTGTTAGAGAACCTTAGTGAACAAACAGCATCATGAAGGTCAAGGAACACACCAGACAGGCCAGAGATGAAGTTCTGGAGAAGTTTAAAGCAGGGTTAGGTTAAAAAAAAATTTTTTGAACATCTCACGGAGCACTGTTCAATCTATCATCCAAAAATGGAAAGAGTATGGCACAACTGCAACCTGCCAAAACATGGCCATCCACCTAAACTGACAGGCTGGACAAGGAGAGCATTAATTTAGAGAAGCAGCCAAGAGGCCCATGGTAACTCTGGAGGAGCTGCAGAGATCCACAGCTTAGGTGAGAGAATCCGTCCACAGAACAACTATTAGTCATGCAAGCCAATATTGAAAGAAAGCCATAAGAAGTCCCAAGTTTGCGAGAAGCCAGGTGGGGGACACAGCAAACATGTGGAAGAAGGTTCTCTGATCAGATAAGAACAAAATATAACTTTTTGGCTTAAAAGCAAAACGCTATGTGTGGTGGAAAGCTAACACTGCACATCACCCTGAACACACCATCCCCACCGTGAAACATGGTGGTGGCAGCATCATGTTGTGGGGATGCTTTTCTTCAGCAGGGACAGGGAGGCTGGTCAGAATTGATGGGAAGATGGATGAAGCCAAATACAGGGCAATCTTAGAAGAAAACCTGTTAGAGTCTGCAAAAGACTTGAGACTGGGGCAGAGGTTCAACTTCCAGCAGGAAACTGACCCTAAACATACAGCCAGAACTACAACGGAATGATTAAGATCAAAGCATATTCATGTGTTAGAATGGCCCAGTCAAAGTCCAGACCTAAATCCAATTGAGAATCTGTGGCAAGACTCGAAAATTGCTGTCCATCCAATCTGACAAAGCTTGAGCTATTTTGCAAAGAAGAATGGGCACAAATTTTTCTCTCTGTGTAAATCTAGTAGAGACATACCCAAATCTTGCATCTGTAATTGCAGTGAAAGGTGGTTCTACAAAGTATTGACTCAGGAGGGCTGAATACAAATGCACGCCACACTTTTCAGATATTTATTTAAAAAAAAGGTTGAAAACTATTTATCATTTTCCTTTCACTTCACAATTATGTGCCACTTTGTGTTGGTCTATTACATAAAATCCCAATATAATACATTTACGTTTTTGGTTGTAACATGACAAAATGTGGAAAATGTCAAAGGGTATGAATACTTTTTCAAGGCACTGTCATTTAGAGAGAAATACTTAGCCATAAATGAAAGAAAAAATGTTACATAGGAACAGTGTAATAAGAACATAGACTGTTGCCCCTTTTAAGCATAGTAAAACACACAGAATTCAGTGGTTAGAAGTACGTAACTACAAAAATCAACTCTATATTTAGTGTCAGTGGGCGTAAAAATAAAGCATAGTTGCCAACATTTGAAGAAAAAAAAAATGTGGCCACCTGCTGTGCGCCTTGCAGGAATTGCGAAGAAAAATGCAGCATGCTATGCGCACCTCACACCATAGATTTGTGTTTGTGGCCGCAAAGGGGGCATGATCAATAAAGTGGGTGTTGCTTCATGGTGTGTGCCACCTTTCCCCCTTTGCTTTGCTATGGTTTCAACAAAATAAGACATGGGTATACTGAAAAGACTGTAGAAGTAAATTAAGCCCCATTGTTGGTGTCAGTGGCAGCAATAATAACTTGCAGCATTGCTGCCAGTGCCAGCAGTGATAAGCCCCAGAAAGTTTCAGGGCTAGCAAAGCCAGAAATAACCCACCACAGTAATCCCCAGCAAGCATCAGGTCAAGCAATAACAACCACCAGAAATACCCAATAACCTCCAGCAAGTTTTGGGCGGGGGGGGGGGGGGGGGGGTCAATAATATCCCCAGCCACTGGTAACAACAACCACTGCTGTCAGTGGGGTAGTACAACTATAGTCACCTATTCACCACAGGGAAGCCAGAAATCCATCCAAAAGACTCAATCCCACACTGAAAAGTACACAGACTAGCCAGGATTCAGGTACTCCATCCCATGCGGATGCTGCAAGTAGTTTCAGACCACTTCCCCTTTGCACCAAAAGCAGAGATTACATATTGATCCACTCAGGATGGACAGGCCTGCAGGAACGACAGATTAAAACTCAAGAGCTGCAGGGAGCCGTGGGATTACTCTGTGTACAAGAAATATGTCCTTTACTCCCCTCTGCTATTACTTTTTAGCTTTGAAAACTTAAATGCAGTCTGACTATAGCACAGGGGTGTTGCTTGCATTGTGACGTACCATAGTTGTCAACTGTCCCGATTTGGCTGGGACAGTCATGGATTTTAATCATCTGTCCCAACACGACCTTGTCTTGGGCTGCGTTCTGGAAATCAAGGCTGATCACAGACAGATAGTGCCACTGGTTCTGCCTGCAACTGTGTTTCACACCAGAGCATGCGTAAGGAGGTCAGGTGTGCTGCCAGGCCTTCTCTCCCTACCTCCTCCCCCAGCAGCTGATGTCTTCAGGGGCAGTTTTCTCATTGGGGACTCGATTCACCAAAAGCATCCTCAGCAGAGGGCCTGCAAAGGTCAGTTTCAGTGGGTGGGACTTGTGGAGGGGGTGTGACCGCAAGATTATCACGCTCAGCCCACATTCTGCTCAGTGCTGGGGCAGGCATAAGGCTGCAGAGTCAACACAGAGGTAACTTAGTGCTTGCGGCCACTTTACATTTATGTAGAATGCAGGCCTGCCACCCAGCAGGAGACTCGGAAGCAAGTGGAGATCACTGGAGTAGCGGTGTCTACTTCAGTGATTTTCCAGGTTCCAGGGGCATTTTACCAATGAACAATATCTTCTGAGCTATGCGTCTGTCCTTTTAATAAATCTTCATGTATCCAAATTATTTAAAGAAAAAAAAAAAAAAAGTTACATACAGTATGTAAAGTACTACATAAACTGTAGGAGCTATATATTTACCTGCAACAAATAAATAAATATGTATATGATATGCTTCTTGTAGAATCATGCCCATTTAAATGAATGCCCTACCCCTAATTAAAGTCCCTACTTCACCTACAACGGCTTTCTGGACACACAAAAAAAAGGTGTCCCTAGAAACCATTTTGAACTGTTGGCAACTATGAAATAGCTAGCACTGCTTGATCCTACCCTAACCACTGCATGTTTTTTCCTAGAACACTACTTAGAATCCCCAAAACGTTATAAATATATTTTTTAAGCAGAGGCCCTAGAGAATAAAGTGGTGGGTATAACCCGTGGAATGGTGATAATCTGCAGTACATTAAATTATCCATAGGTGACACTTTGAAAGCCTTTACAGTTTACTAGTTTAGAGTTACACAGGAGGTCTGGCGCTAAAACTATTGTTCCCGCTCTGACGATCTCTGCTGTACCTCACATGTGTCGTGCGATTGCCATTTATATGTGAGCGTGCACATGAGCATGGATGGGGGGATGGGGGGGATTGGGGGCTCTTTAAACATTTTTAAAAATTATTTAATGAATTAATTCTTTTTTTAATCAACTTTATTGCTATCACACAGGATAAACAACATCCTTTGCGATAGCATGGGCCATGATAGGTCCTCTTTATGAAGAGATCTGAGGTCTATTATGCCTTCAAAGCATCTGATGAAACAAAAATTGGTTTGATAAGATGCTTTACAAGCCAGTAATGGCTTGTTAACAAACAAACTGAAACCAGAAGTGATGATATCTTCATTGTTTCTAATTTCTGACATCACAGACTAGGGGCGGGATCTTATGTTCCCACCACTCTTCTCACGGAACAGGAAAGCCTGGTAAAGGCTGTGGCGGGAAATGGGTGGCCAGTTGGATCATTTTTACATGAAAGAAAATCGACGGCTGAAGAAAATAGTACCAGGATCATGGCTGTAGCTGCAACCATTATCTTGGAATAAGCACTAGGGTTGAGCGAACCCAAACTGTAAAGTTCGGGTTCGTACCGGACTTTTGGGTTTTTGGTCCCCTGACCCGAACCTGAACAATTTACTGTATGTTTGGGTTCGGGTTCGGTGTTCGGCAATGTAATGGCGCATTTTAAAAAGCTGCAGGGCAGCCAGTCAACATTCGTTTAACTCGTGTGCCCTTAGAAGCCATCACAGCCATACCTACTAATGGCATGGCTGTGATTGGCCAGTGCAGCATATGACCCAGCCTCTATATAAGCTAGAGGCACATAGCACAGCATGTCACTCTGCTTTAGATAGTGTAGGGAAAGGTTCCTGCTGCTGCTGCTTTGAGGGAGAGAATTAGATAGGAGTCCTGATTCAGAAATCAAATTACTCAGCGATCTACCTTGCTTTTGTTGTGTGGGTGCAGTGCACAATCTTTTTATCCTGCCCTGAGCCCAGTGCCAGAGAAAAGATAACTTTTACTCGTCTGTTAGTTAGGTTGGCGTCGGCGGGCATTTTATGCAAGCTCAGTGCACCAGCACTGCATATGTTACTGTGAGATACACACTTTATATACTGTTCTCCTATACTGCTATTCAAAAAAAAAAATTTAGGGGAAAAAAAAAATTTTGGCGCGTTTTCTGCCGAAATTTTTTTTTTTTGCTGCATTTTCTGCATATCTGTATGTGTGAGATACACACTTTAGATACAGTTCTCCTATTCTGCTATTCAAAAAAAAAACAATTTAGGGCAAAAAATTATTTTTTGGTGCGTTTTCTGCATATCTGTACCTGTGAGATACACCCTTTAGATACTGTTGCTCTATTCTGCTATTCAAAAAACACCCATTTAGGGCAAGATCCTAAATTTCAGAAATATGAGGAGAACGTCAAATAAGGGACGTGGCCCTGGTCGTGGTGCTGCTGGTGGAGCTCCTGTTGCAGGGAGAGGACGTGGTCGATCTTTGCCAGCTACACGCACAAGTGAAACACCTTCCTCAGGTGCGAGTAGGCGACAGAGCCTGCAGCGGTATTTGGTCGGGCCTAATGCGGCTCTACGAATGTTGAGGCCAGGACAAGTACAGGCGATAGTAGATTGGGTTGCTGACAGTGCCTCCAGTTCCTTCACATTGTCTCCCACCCAGTCTACTGCTGAAAGATCAGAGGGCAGGGTAGCATGGCCGAAATGTGGAAAAGCTTTGTCAGCACGCCACAACAACCAGCACCACCAGCTGATATGGAACGTCTTAGCAGGAGGCAGCATTTCACCAACATGGTGGAGCAGTATGTGTGCACACGCCTACACATACTGAATGATAGGTCTGCCCCCTTCAACTTCTGGGTCTCCAAATTGGGCACATGGCCTGAGCTTGCCCTTTACACCTTGGAGGTGCTGGCCTGCCCTGCAGCCAGTGTATTATCTGAATGTGTATTTAGCACGGCAGGGGGCGTTATCACAGACAAGCGCAGCCGCCTGTCGAGAGCCAATGTGGACAAGCTCACATTCATTAAAATGAACCAGGCATGGATCCCACAGGACTTGTCCGTACCTTGTGCAGAATAGACATGTATACCGGCCTTAGCCAGCCATTGTTGTATTTTTGATCTTTCTCACTCTTTTGGGGTGTACCCTAATTAAAAATAAAATAAAAACAAAAACCAGTGTTGGCTACCTCATCCTCCTCCACCGCCACTTCCACCTACACCGCCACATCCACTGCCACCTCAACCTCCTACTCCATATGGACCTCGTCCTCCTAGGTCAAGATTATAATTTTTTATTTTTATGTATTTTATGTTATTTTAAGTTATGCCATGCTCTTAACATCATTTTGCTGCCATTTGCAGCCCTCTAGCCCTTTCTATTACTTTTTTAGAGCCATTTTAGTCCTCAAAAGTTTGGGTCCCCATTGACTTCAATGGGGTTCGGGGTCAAGTTCGGGTCAAGTTCGGATCCCGAACTCGAACTTTTTTGCGAAGTTCGGCCGAACCCATCGAACCCGAACATCCAGGTGTCTGCTCAACTCTAATAAGCACGTCAATACAAATATACGTATGGCTCTATTGAGGTGGTTAAAGAACAATGTCACTAAGTATAGCAGTCAGGACTATGTAACATACAACATAGCATAGGCTTGGGTAGCATAGAGAAAGGTACCCTGCTTATAGGGACAGTACTATCATCAGGGAAAGGTTCCTGATGAGGAGGGAAAGCATAGGGTACATCTCCCCGCTTGGACACAAGATGGCCAGGCTGCATTCTGACCTTTTTACAGACTCACTCAGTTTGGCTGAAACCTGCTCTCTTCACATTACTGAAAACCGTGGGTGTACCCAGTTGGGCAGCCTTCCTACTGTGTTTGTTGTGAACTGTCAGTGCATCACTTCAATACAAGTCTTCCATTGCGCCTGACTGTGTGAATTATTGCCTTCGCACCAAGCTGCACCCCACCTACATGAACATTATCTGGGTGAGCCACAAGATACCTCATGCCTCCTGTTTTGATTCAAACCATTATTTGTATTATGCCATTGCCATTATCTGGACTGTTATGCTTTACTTCTGAACCAAGCAAGTAAAAAGAAGTTTATTGAAAGTTATTTTGCTCTGTGTGAATATCTGGCAGTGAGGAGTGTCTATCATTTCAGCCAATGCCTGTATGGGGAGTTGAGAGAAGTGAGCTGTGGGGGCAGAGCTGACTGCTAAGTCCTGGAAGCTGGTGCTTGGGCTTTACATGTGAGCACTCGTGGAAGTGGTCACTATCCATAAATGGGACAGTACAGGTTGGGCTGAGAACCTTAGGGGCCCTGGAACCTGTGTATTGGGGGTCACCCATCTGCTTGCAGGGACCCAGTGCAAAGCAGCCTGGGTACCACCCACAAGTTGTCAGTGTGCCCCCTTACAAAAATGGCCAGTCCTCTGTGTGCCCCTTTACACTAGTGGTCAATCCTCAGTGTGCCCCTTTACAATAGTGGGCTGTCCCCATTTATTGCTGAGCAGTTTGTTTCATTACTACCCCCTCCACACAATCAGCTGCATACTTACAATATTGGTGGTGGTGGGGGCAGAAGAAGGGGGGGGTTGGTCATGTGGGTGCAAATGATGGAAGTGGCTGGTGGAAGTGCTTTTTTACTGCACCCCTGTTCTTGCCGGCAAATACACAAAGAGGCAGACTTGGGGGCGGGAGCACTGCCTGAAACCAGGTGTGCAGTAACCAATATGACAGTCTCGAAGAGAGGTAAAGCAGTGCAGGTCTTCAATAAAAACAATAGACAGTGGTAGCTGCAGATAGAGGGAGTAGGACAATTTTTAGGGTGCTATGGCATACCCTTGCATGCCCCTGGTTCTGCCTCCGGTCTTATCTGTTTAAACATACGAACACAAAAATAACTGTTGATGTTTCCAAATTATAGAGGTTACTTTATCAAAGGCAAATGGGCTGTTCACTTTGCAAGGGAGTTTTCCCGAGAGCTTAGTGAATGTGGTGAAGAGCCTTGTCTAAGGCAAAGTAAACAAAGAAAACACAGACTAAAAAAACTACAGTTCACATGTGGTATAACAGTGTTGGCTTAATACAATCCAAATTCTGTAGTAACATTCAAGAAACAAATTAAATACATGTCATTGCCTGTAAACTCATGATGGGCATAGCATAGACATGAACCCAAAAAAAGAAAAGAAAGGAAATAGGTGAGGAAAGGAGGAGAAGGGAGGGAAGAGGGTAAGGAGGAACCAGAAGGAAGGGTAGAGTGGGGGTGCCGAATGGTCAACTAGTAGAACGAAACTGACTAAGTTGGCAAAATGGTGTCTAAAGGTTGTTCCGAGGTAACAGTATTAGATACAATCTCCAAATACTGAGCAGAGGCTTTAAACTCAAACCAACAGGCACATGTCTTGGTATAAAAACAAATGTCCATGTGTGCAGACTAAACCCCTGTTCTTAACATATATTGTTAGACAGGTCAATTCGGTTGGTCCCTGGCCGATTGGTAGGTCTGAGCTTGGAAATCTTTTTGTATTTGTTTGGCATACATCGCCCTTCCAGGGCTCCTTATTGCAAAGACCAGTTATAGGTGGGACAGTGGCCATTTGGTTGTATTTTGATTATATTGGTCAGGCAACGCACTGACATCTTTGCTGCCATAGTGCTATGTGCTGGGTGTTTAGTGCGTCCTTGTACCTTTAAGGAGGGGTGGGCTCCTTCCAGGTCCACCATCCCTCTACCTATCCATTAGAATGCATTTGCTCTTTTTGTGGAGACTCACTGAAGTCAGGGTTAGAGACTGCAGAAAACAGGGCCTGAAGCTTACGCGTGTATTTGCAAATGTGTGCAGACTAAACCCCTGTTCTTAACTCATATTGTTAGACAGGTCCACAGGAAAATAGAGGGGGTTGTTTTTTGCCCCCAGTACATGGGAATAAGAGATTTAACTGCCTTCAGTAGGGCGATAGACCATTTACTGTATATCGGCCTGTTGGTTTGGTTGTTTAAAGAAAAAGGACAAGCCATGGGTTGGGTTCCAGTTAAGATCCTTGTATTATAGTTATTAGCCAAAGCACTTCACACCAGTAGGGTCCAAATAGTGGACAATGCCACCATATGTAGGCATGGGACACTTCTTCATCACATTCTAGCAGAATGGGGAGTAAGTGGGGAGTAAGTGGGAAAAAGGTTCTTAAAACCTTCCTTCTGCACAGGCAGAGAACACAGAAAGTTATCAGACCATAGGATTTCTATCAAAATCCACAGGTATATTTTGTGCTTGTTGATCTCATATAAGAAAACACTTTCATTGGTAAATTCAGCAGAACAAAAGGGAGCAAATCAAAGTTCATTGTTAAAGTTCATATACAATAGCTTTAACTTAATGGTGTATGTGTATTCTTCATTCAGTGATGAATTATAATGGAGGCAATTTGAACAATAGCCAAGTACCAATTGATGCAAGAGGGCCAGGTCCTTCCCATTCAAAATCAAATATGTAAATGTAATATTAACAACAGAATGAAGAACAGAGGGTCTGAAGGGCACTTGCATTTTTGAAGAGTACATTAAGCTTCTCACAAGACGTGTATAAAAAATAAGTATGTATATTTGTACACAATTTTAGATTGTGAGTGTTTTTCTAACAAATTAATATTTGATATTTGAAAGGCTAGTGCGATACAATTCTTTTTGTGTTCGTTTTAAGGTTATGAAATAACACAAAAACTGAAAAGGTAGATCTTGTTCTCCAGCCAACAAATCTTCTATCTGATGCCTTGTTCTGGAATGACTTGGGGCATATGCTGTTTTTGCACTTTTAAATTTCAGTATTTTTATTTTATAAGAATAAGAAATAAAGCGTACTCCTCACAAACAGTAACATAACTTTTGGGTATGACGTAAATTTAAATATGGTATTGTAACAATATTAAACTTTTTACAAAAGGCTCAAACACTCCAAAAATAAGCTGTAATCATTGGGTTATTCATCCAAATAACACATCCAAAATTATTTACCACCATTGGTGACTGCTAAAATTTAAAATTAAAGGGTTACTAAACCCTCTTTTTCTTTTTTAAATAAACATAACGTACTTACCTCCTCTATACAGTTGGTTTTGCACAGATCCTCCTATTCTGGGATCCCTCAGCGGTGCTCGTGGCTCCTCCTCTTCTTGAGTGCCCTTCGGTACACCCCTGCGGGTGCTCCCGTGTCCTGCTGCTGCGTTTATTGACAGCCGCCTCCCCAGCGCCCTTGTCATTGGATTTGATTGACAGCAGCGGGAGCCAATGGCTGCGCTGCTATCAATCTTTCCAATCAGGACATAAGACACTGGCCGGAGCTGGTGTGCTTGTTCCCATTGCAGAAATTAAGGGGCTTAGGTAAGTAAAAGGGGGGTTCAGAGGGGTTGCTGCATGGCAGGAAGTTTTTCACCTTAATGCATAAAATGCATTAGGGTGTAAAACCTTGAGGATTTACAACCCCCTTAAATGTATTTACAAAATCTATTATGTACAGACTGTATATCTAATTAAAAATTATAAAACAATAGACTGGTTTCCAGTTTCAACCCAACTTTATTCCCACATATATAACAGTTAAAAACAGTCCCTGAAGCTACGTATATTATATTATAAAGTGCATCTATATAAACTGATTTTTGGATAAGTTTAGTTTGGTCTGTAGCAGCCACCAATAGTAGTAAATAATTTTGGGATTGTTTATTGTAACACTATAATATAATATTGTAACACAATATGGTTGCAATGTTCATTTTTAGTGTTGTAAGATCATATAGACAGGCGTTTGTTCTGCTTTCTAGAGCAGAAGTGTAAATTAAGTGAGCGAGTTTATATAAAAAGAAGGTTGTAAATTATTAATCGTTTTTATAATTAAAGATTGCGGATGTCAGAGGCGGGAATTATTTGCTGACGAGGGACTGTAGAATTGTGTGTTTTGATGTGTAAAGTTGGGAAATGAAAAATTTAAAGTTATAACATATACATGTCCTGTATTTCTTTAGGATGGCTCTTAAAGACTGATCTGTTTGTGGGCAAGTTGAAATAGTTGGGTGCTGTCCTGGCTGGGAGGGTGGGAGTTCTTTGGTCTTTTTGGTGGGTTCTTCTCTGGGTCTGGCCCACTGGTCCTGTGTGATATCAAAGGGAGAGTGGCCTGGGGCACAGGGAGAAGGGGGCAGAGGTTTGAGTTTCATACAGAGAGCTCAAAGAGAGAGTTGGGAGAGTTTAGGCTTATCACTAATGAAAGTGCCTGTAAGGGAGTGAGATGGAGAATGACACCCGCAAGTAGGGATGAGCTCGGTGTTCGAGTCGAACATACGTTCGACTCGAACATCGGCTGTTCGATCGTTCGACGAAGATCGAACGATTTGGGCCGTTCGCGCCTAATTCGAGTGACGCGAACGGCCCACAATGCACTACGCCATCGCAGTGTCATCCAGGCGCTGTGATTGGCCAAGCATGCACTGTGACCCCGCATGCTTGGCCAATCACAGCGCCGGCAGCGAGGAGAGCAATGATTGGCCACAGGCAGGATGCCTGTGGCCAATTATTGCTGAGGGTGTTTAGTACACGCCCCACACTATAAAAGGCCGCCAGCACGGCGGCCTAGTGTAGTGTGTTCCGGAGCAGGGAAAGAGAAGCATAGGCAGGGACAGTGACATTTTTTTTCTTGCTTAACCTGGATTCCTTTAGTTTAGGGAAAGAGAAGGATAGGTAGGGAGAGTGTCAGTGTGTTTTACTGTGCTAATCCTTGTTTCTAGGGACAGGGAAGGACAGTGAGGGAAATTCTCCTTGTGCTATACTGTGCTAAAGCATTGATCATCAACCATCTTTAAAAAAACATTTTTTCTAGGGACAGAAAACTATAGGTAGGGAGAGTGTCAGTGTGTTTTACTGTGCTAATCCTTGTTTCTAGTGACAGGGAAGGACAGTGAGGGAAATTCTCCTTGTGCTATAGTGTGCTAAAGCATTGATCATCAACCATCTTTAAAAAAACATTTTTTCTAGGGACAGAAAACTATAGGTAGGGAGAGTGTCAGTGTGTTTTACTGTGCTAATCCTTGTTTCTAGGGACAGGGAAGGACAGTGAGGGAAATTCTCCTTGTGCTATACTGTGCTAAAGCATTGATCATCAACCATCTTTAAAAAAACATTTTTTCTAGGGACAGAAAACTATAGGTAGGGAGAGTGTCAGTGTGTTTTACTGTGCTAATCCTTGTTTCTAGGGACAGGGAAGGACAGTGAGGGAAATTCTCCTTGTGCTATACTGTGCTAAAGCATTGATCATCAACCATCTTTAAAAAAACATTTTTTCTAGGGACAGAAAACTATAGGTAGGGAGAGTGTCAGTGTGTTTCACTGTGCTAATCCTTGTTTCTAGGGACAGGGAAGGACAGTGAGGGAAATTCTCCTTGTGCTATACTGTGCTAAAGCATTGATCATCAACCATCTTTAAAAAACATTTTTTCTAGGGACAGAAAACTATAGGTAGGGAGAGTGTCAGTGTGTTTTACTGTGCTAATCCTTGTTTCTAGGGACAGGGAAGGACAGTGAGGGAAATTCTCCTTGTGCTATACTGTGCTAAAGCATTGATCATCAACCATCTTTAAAAAAACATTTTTTCTAGGGACAGAAAACTATAGGTAGGGAGAGTGTCAGTGTGTTTTACTGTGCTAATCCTTGTTTCTAGGGACAGGGAAGGACAGTGAGGGAAATTCTCCTTGTGCTATACTGTGCTAAAGCATTGATCATCAACCATCTTTAAAAAAACATTTTTTCTAGGGACAGAAAACTATAGGTAGTGAGAGTGTCAGCGTGTTTCACTGTGCTAATCCTTGTTTCTAGGGACAGGGAAGGACAGTGAGGGAAATTCTCCTTGTGCTATACTGTGCTAAAGCATTGATCATCAACCATCTTTAAAAAAACATTTTTTCTAGGGACAGAAAACTATAGGTAGGGAGAGTGTCAGTGTGTTTTACTGTGCTAATCCTTGTTTCTAGGGACAGGGAAGGACAGTGAGGGAAATTCTCCTTGTGCTATACTGTGCTAAAGCATTGATCATCAACCATCTTTAAAAAAACATTTTTTCTAGGGACAGAAAACTATAGGTAGGGAGAGTGTCAGTGTGTTTCACTGTGCTAATCCTTGTTTCTAGGGACAGGGAAGGACAGTGAGGGAAATTCTCCTTGTGCTATACTGTGCTAAAGCATTGATCATCAACCATCTTTAAAAAAACATTTTTTCTAGGGACAGAAAACTATAGGTAGGGAGAGTGTCAGTGTGTTTTACTGTGCTAATCCTTGTTTCTAGGGACAGGGAAGGACAGTGAGGGAAATTCTCCTGGTGCTATACTGTGCTAAAGCATTGATCATCAACCATCTTTAAAAAAACATTTTTTCTAGGGACAGAAAACTATAGGTAGGGAGAGTGTCAGTGTGTTTCACTGTGCTAATCCTTGTTTCTAGGGACAGGGAAGGACAGTGAGGGAAATTCTCCTTGTGCTATACTGTGCTAAAGCATTGATCATCAACCATCTTTAAAAAAACATTTTTTCTAGGGACAGAAAACTATAGGTAGGGAGAGTGTCAGTGTGTTTCACTGTGCTAATCCTTGTTTCTAGGGACAGGGAAGGACAGTGAGGGAAATTCTCCTTGTGCTATACTGTGCTAAAGCATTGATCATCAACCATCTTTAAAAAAACATTTTTTCTAGGGACAGAAAACTATAGGTAGGGAGAGTGTCAGTGTGTTTCACTGTGTTAATCATTGTTTCTAGGGACAGGGAAGGACAGTGAGGGAAATTCTCCTTGTGCTATACTGTGCTAAAGCATTGATCATCAACCATCTTTAAAAAAACATTTTTTCTAGGGACAGAAAACTATAGGTAGGGAGAGTGTCAGTGTGTTTTACTGTGCTAATCCTTGTTTCTAGGGACAGGGAAGGACAGTGAGGGAAATTCTCCTTGTGCTATACTGTGCTAAAGCATTGATCACCAACCATCTTTAAAAAAACATTTTTTCTAGGGACAGAAAACTATAGGTAGGGAGAGTGTCAGTGTGTTTCACTGTGCTAATCCTTGTTTCTAGGGACAGGGAAGGACAGTGAGGGAAATTCTCCTTGTGCTATACTGTGCTAAAGCATTGATCATCAACCATCTTTAAAAAAACATTTTTTCTAGGGACAGAAAACTATAGGTAGGGAGAGTGTCAGTGTGTTTCACTGCGCTAATCCTTGTTTCTAGGGACAGGGAAGGACAGTGAGGGAAATTCTCCTTGTGCTATACTGTGCTAAAGCATTGATCATCAACCATCTTTAAAAAAACGTTTTTTCTAGGGACAGAAAACTATAGGTAGGGAGAGTGTCAGTGTGTTTTACTGTGCTAATCCTTGTTTCTAGGGACAGGGAAGGACAGTGAGGGAAATTCTCCTTGTGCTATACTGTGCTAAAGCATTGATCATCAACCATCTTTAAAAAAACATTTTTTCTAGGGACAGAAAACTATAGGTAGGGAGAGTGTCAGTTTCTTTCACTGTGCTAATCCTTGTTTCTAGGGACAGGGAAGGACAGTGAGGGAAATTCTCCTTGTGCTATACTGTGCTAAAGCATTGATCATCAACCATCTTTAAAAAAACATTTTTTCTAGGGACAGAAAACTATAGGTAGGGAGAGTGTCAGTGTGTTTTACTGTGCTAATCCTTGTTTCTAGGGACAGGGAAGGACAGTGAGGGAAATTCTCCTTGTGCTATACTGTGCTAAAGCATTCCTCATCAACCATCTTTGAAATCCTTGTTTTTTGGACAGTCAGGGAAATTGTCATTGTGCTATTCTGTGCGAAAGCAATCATCCTCAACCATATTTAGAAATCCTTAAGTAAAGGGACAGAGAAGGACACCTGAAGGTAGCCCTTATTGCTTTTTTCCCATCTCCCTGCAGGCCATCCATTAGAATGTCTGGAAGGCAAACAAGGAGAGGCAGACAGTCAGGAGGCAATAAAAGAGGGCAAGCAGGCTCTGTGTCTGGGGGCAACAGTGCTGGTCGTGGACGCGGTGCATTGTCATCAGCACATGGCCATGGGACACGCTTGTCCTTCTTTTCGGCAGCTGGACATGTTGAGCCACATCATGCCGAAGACTTGGTAGAGTGGATGACCAAGCTCTCCTCCTCCTCCTCATCCTCTCTCACCCAGGCTCAGGGTACTGGCAAAGCAGCTGCCAAAGCGTCCTCTTCCCTGGTATCAATGTCAGACTCATCATCAGTCACTCCTTCCCTAGACCCACCATGTCCTCCTCCTGAGGAGTCCCCCGAACTGTTTGAGCACAGTGTTGGGTACATGCTCCAGGAGGATGCCCAGCGTTTCGAAGGGTCTGATGATGAAACCCAGCTACAGGAAGGCAGTAGCGTAAGAGCAGACAGAGGGGATGCTCAAGAAGGACACCAATCTGGCAGTCATGTTCCAGCAGCTGCAGCATACTGCCAGATTGGCTCCAGTGATGAGGAGGGAGGGGATGATGAGGTCACTGACTCCACGTGGGTGCCTAATAGGAGAGAGGAGGAGGAGGAGGATGAGGAGGAGGCACATCTCCAACGAGGCAGGATGCCCTTTGGTGGCCAGCGTAAGGGCAGTACACCGACGGAATCACACCGCAGAGCTCCGCCTGTGCAGGGCGCTGCCTCTGCCCGTCATTCAAAAAGTTCTTTGGTGTGGGCCTTTTTTGAGGCTAGTGCATCAGATCGCACAGCTGCTGTTTGCAACATATGTCTCAAGCGTATATCGCGTGGCCAAAACATCAGCCGCTTGGGTACCACATGCCTGACCAGACATATGTTGACCTGCCATGCAGCTCGTTGGCAAGCCTACCTCAAAGACCCACACCAAAGAACAAAGCGGACCTCTCCTTGCACCGCATCAGCTGGGATCTCCAACCCCACTATAACTTCAGTCCTCTCTGAAACATGCACTGAGAGGAATGAAGGTGTAGAATTAGGTGTGTCACAGCCAAGTACTTGCGGCCACTCTGCTAGCAGTACACCGACGTCCGATTCTAGCAGGCAAATTTCCCTGCCCCAGCTGCTGGACCGTCGAAAGAAGTTCACTCCCAGCCATCCACATGCCCAGCGGTTGAATGCTAGCTTGGCTAAATTGCTAGCGCTTCAACTGCTGCCTTTTCAGTTGGTAGACTCGGCCCCCTTCCGTGAGTTTGTGCAATGTGCGGTTCCTCAGTGGCAGGTTCCCAAACGCCACTTTTTCTCACGGAAGGCTATTCCGGCTCTCTACCGGCATGTGGAAGGCAATGTCTTGGCCTCGCTGGACAGGGCGGTCAGCGGTAAGGTGCATATTACCGCTGACTCATGGTCCAGCAGGCATGGACAGGGACGTTACCTTTCTTTCACGGCCCATTGGGTCACTCTTTTGGCAGCTGGGAAGGATGCAGGACAAGGTGCAGTAGTGTTGGAGGTTGTTCCACCGCCACGCCTCCAAAATGCTACTACTGGTTGTGACACACCTCTCTCCTCCACCCCCTCCTCTTCTTCTTCCTCCATGGCCTCTTCCTGTGCTTTGTCCTCTGAACCAGTGGTGCTCCGTAGCCGTTCAAGGGGCTACGCAAGTACGCAGGCAAAAAGATGCCATGCCGTGCTTGCGCTGGTGTGTTTGGGGGACAGAAGCCACACTGGGGCAGAGGTCCTGTCTGCTCTGCAGGGCCAGGCCGAGAGGTGGTTGACGCCACGCCAGCTTAAGCCAGGAATGGTGGTTTGCGACAATGGCACCAACCTCCTCTCCGCCCTCCGACAGGGACAACTGACCCATGTGCCCTGTGTGGCTCACGTCCTTAACCTGGTGGTGCAGCGGTTCTTGGGCAGGTACCCGGGCTTACAGGATGTCCTGAGGCAGGCCAGGAAAGTCTGCGTGCATTTCCGCAGATCTTATAATGCCAGTGCTCGCCTGGCTGAGCTGCAAAAGGAGTTGAACCTGCCCAAGAACCGCCTTATATGTGACATGCCCACCAGGTGGAACTCAGCGTTGGCCATGCTGCAGCGGCTGCACACGCAGCAGAGGGCCATCAATGAGTACCTGTGCGACTACGGCACCAGGACAGGGTCAGGGGAGCTTGGTTTTTTTTCTCCACGCCAGTGGGGCATGATCAGGGATGCATGCACTGTCCTGGCACCATTTGAGGAGACCACGAGGATGGTGAGCAGTGACAGTGCATGCATCAGTGACACTGTACCTCTTGTCCACCTGTTGGAGCACACGCTGCGTGGGATAATGGACAGGGCACTTGAGGCAGAACAGAGGCAGGAAGAGGAGGACTTCCTTGCCTCTCAAGGCCCCCTTTACCCAGACAGTGTTCCTTCTGTCCCACCCATCGCACAGGAAGAGGAGGAGGAGGAGGAGGAGGAGGATTGTGTCAGCATGGAGGTGGAGGCTGGCACTCAGCATCATCAGCAGCAGTCTTTTAGGGATGATTTACAGTCCCAAGAAACCAGTGGACTTGTACGTGGCTGGGAGGAGGTGGCTGCGGATCATGTCGTCCTTAGTGACCCAGAGGACTCCGGACCGAATGCCTCAGCAAACCTACGCTGCATGGCCTCCCTGATCCTGCAAAGTCTGCGGAAGGATCCTCGTATTCTTCGGATCAAGGAGAGGGACCATTACTGGCTGGCCACTCTCCTTGATCCACGGTACAAGGGTAAGGTTGCGGACCTTATGTTACCGTCGCAGAGGGAGCAGAGGATGAGACAACTCCGGGAGGCCTTGCAGAAAGGTCTGTGCAACGCGTTCCCAGAGACTGGGAGGTTACAAACTCCTGGTCCTGGACAACGAGTTGCTGAGGCTTCAGCCAGTCAAAGAAGGAGCGGTGGGGAAGGTGGCCGTCTGACCGATGCGTTCAGACAATTCTTTAGTCCGCAGCCCCAAAGTATGATCGGTTCCAGCAACCATCGCCAGCGTCTGATAAACATGGTGCAGGAATATCTAGGGGCAAGGTCAGACTTGGACACCTTCCCCACCGAAAATCCTCTGGCTTACTGGGTCTTGAGGATGGATCACTGGCCAGAGCTTGCACAGTATGCAATTGAGCTACTGGCCTGTCCTGCATCCAGCGTTCTTTCGGAACGCACATTCAGTGCTGCTGGAGGATTTGTCACGGATCACAGGGTGCGCCTGTCCACCGACTCGGTTGATCGACTGACTTTCATCAAGATGAACCAGTCTTGGATCACCACCAGCTACCACACACCTGATGCTGATATAACAGACTAATTGATTTTAACATGTCACATCCCTTCAAGACTGATGCTGATGCTGAGTGCCTGTGCTGTTATGTTGACTGGCTATCCTCCTCCTCCGAGTCCTCAATGATACGATTGATGATGATAGCTTGGAAGATCATTTTTGTTTATGGGTGCCGCCACCAGTGGCTAAGGCCCAATTTTTCAGCCCCTGTTTAACAGGGGCGTGTAATTACAATTTTTGAAGCAATACTTTGCAACAGGGCTCATTGCTGTGCTCCAAGTACAGTATCTGTGAGGGGTTGGAGTGTTGTGCCACCAGTGCCTAAGGCCCAATTTTTCAGCCCCTGTTTAACAGGGGCGTGTCATTACAATTTTTGAAGCAATACTTTGCAACAGGGCTCATTGCTGTGCTCCAAGTACAGTATCTGTGAGGGGTTGGAGTGTTGTGCCACCAGTGCCTAAGGCCCAATTTTTCAGCCCCTGTTTAACAGGGGCGTGTCATTACAATTTTTGAAGCAATACTTTGCAACAGGGCTCATTGCTGTGCTCCAAGTACAGTATCTGTGAGGGGTTGCAGTGTTGTGCCACCAGTGCCTAAGGCCCAATTTTTCAGCCCCTGTTCAACAGGGGCATGTAATTACAATTCTTGATCTAATAATTCACAGCAGGGCCCATTGCTGCACCCACCAAGAGTAACTCTGAGGGCTTACAGTGTTGTGGCAACGCCACCACCACCACCACCACGAAAGGCCCAATTTTTCAGCCCCTGTTCAAAAGGGGCATGTAATTACAATTCTTGATCTAATAATTCACAGCAGGGCCCATTCCTGCACCCACCAAGAGTAACTCTGAGGGCTTACAGTGTTGTGGCAACACCACCACCACCACGAAAGGCCCAATTTTTCAGCCCCTGTTCAACAGGGGCATGCAATTACAATTCTTGATCTAATAATTCACAGCAGGGCCCATTGCTGCACCCACCAAGAGTAACTGTCAGGGCTTACAGTGTTGTGGCACCAGCACCACCATCAAAGGCCCAATTTTTACTACCACTGTTCAACAATTATATGTAATTACAATTCGTGATATAATAGTTGACAGCAGGGCGTTCCAGCACCAACCAAGAGTAACTGTGAGTGCTTACAGTGTTGTGCCAACACCAACAACTAAGGGGCCTATTTCTGCAGAGTATATACGGCAGGTCCCTACTTTCAAACATCCAACTTACAAACGACTCCTACTTGCAAACGCAAGAAGACAACAGGAAGTGAGAGGAAATCTACCCCATGGAAGGAAAATTCTCTCCTGTAAGAATTAATATGGGAGAAAGGTGTCTCCTCTGTACTGATGCTTTATCACCAATCCTTGTTTCAAGAAAAACACCACATTTCAAAAACAGTTGTCATTGGGACGGAAAGTGAGGTGAAATGTTCTGAACAGGGGCACAGACAGCAAAACAAATGTTACAGGGGTGATAACCCTTACCTATGTTTTCCAAAAAGTTTAAAAATAGATTTTTGGGCTGGAGCTACACTTAAACAATGTACCTGTTCAAAATTACAAACACATTCTACATAAGAACAAACCTACAGTCCCTGTCTTGTATGCACCGCCTGTATACGGCTGTTCAGAGTATATAGGGCCTTTTTTATTTTGTGTGCGGTGTTCCCCTTAACCACTTAACGACCGCCCACCGCCGATTTACGTCGGCAGAATGGCACCGACATGCAGAATCACGTAGATCTACGTGATCGCCTTTGTGCAGTTGGGGGGTCCATCCGGACCCCCCTTCACTGCAGTGAGCGGCCGTTAAGTGTTCGGGAGCGATCAGGCATGAGGGGGCAGCCGCTCGATTCCGCCCCCCCCTCGCGATCGCTCCCGGCCAATGAAAATGCTTCCTCCGCCATGTGATGTAAACAGAGGCTGGAGGAAGTGATGTCATCTCCCTCGCTGCGGTCTTTTCGTTCCCGGCGCCGAGGAGAGAAGACAGAGGTTAGTGCTCCAACAGTCCACTGACACGTAGGTACACATAGGCACACAAATCACCCCCCAGTCACCCCCAGATCACCCCCCAGGTCACCCCAAAGCCCCCAATCACAGTGTCACTGATTGCAGTGATCATTTATTTTACTGATCACTGCATTTAGTGTCATCTGTGATTGTAAAAAGTTGCAGGGCAGTTAGGATTAGGCCCCTTTAGGTCCAGGGTAGCCCCCTAAACCCCCTAATAAAGGTTTAACCCCTTGATCACCCCCCAGGTAACCCTTTCACCCCATAACTTCAGCGTCACTAAGCGATTGTTTTTCCGATCGCTGTATTCGTGTCGCTGGTGTTTTAGATAGGCAGTTATTTTTTTTTAGGTTCGCCACAGGTTTTTATTAGTGTCAGGTACCCCCATATATTATTTTAACCCCCTGATTGCCCCTAGAGTTAACCCTTTCACCAGTGATCGCCGTATAAGCGTCACTGGTGTCACTGGTTAGCCAGTAAGTTATTTAGTTATTTAGGTTACCCGTCAGGTTTTTATATAGCGTCGGGTACCCCCATATTTAACCTAATAAAGGTTTTAACCCCCTGATTGCCCCTAGTTAACCCTTTCACCAGTGATCACCATATAAAGGTTACGGGTGACGCTGGTTGATTAGTTTGCTTTTTATAGCATCAGGGCACCCGCCGTATATAACCCAATAAAGGTTTAACCCCCCTGATCGCCCGGCGGGTGAGATCAATTAGGTTTTAGCGCCAGAGAGGGTCTGCGTCGCCCCAGGCAGTGTTAGGTTAGTGCCAGTAACGCTAACACCCACGCGCAAAGCATACACCCCCCTTAGTGGTATAGTATCTGATCAGATCTATACTAGCATCCCCAGCGGTTTAGGGTTCCCAAAAACGCAGTGTTAGCGGGATCAGCCCAGATACCTGCTAGCGCCTGCGTTTAGCCCCTCCGCCCAGCCCAGCCCAGCCCACCCAAGTGCAGTATCGATCGATCACTGTCACTTACCAAACACAACACACATAACTGCAGCGTTCGCAGAGACAGGCCTGATCCCTGCGATCGCTAACAGTTTTTTTGTAGCGTTTGATATATTTGCTGACGACAGTCAGGTGCTTTTTTTCCTGTGAATCTTACTAGTGTACCCCTAAATTTAGAGCCCAAAATGGCAAGACGAAGGTACACTAGTAAAGAGGCCTACGAGATTCTGAGCATGACAGATAGTGAAGAGGAGGTCACGTATCTGTCAGATTCAGGCTCAGAATATCTTCCCGTAGAAGACAGTGACGTCAGCGGCCCCACGTCAGATAGCTCTGACGACGAAGTTGAGGTCCCTGCTAAGGTCAGGTGTACCCGATTCCGATCTTCTGAGGTTGTTGAGGAGCAAGAACCGCAGGTCTCTCGTATCATGGAGCAGAGTAGTACTAGCGCCGCTATTGCTTCTGGTGAACTGGCAAGCACCAGCGGCCTAGTACAGCCTGGACGTACATCCAGCACTGCAGTAACACTTGGTGACGTGGCGAGTCCCATAAGTGCAGTTCAAGCTGGCGAGGTGGCAAGCACAAGTAGTGTCCCGCTGCCACCAAGAAGACAAAGGCAGGCCCGTCGTGCCCATACTGCCCTTCCTGCAGAATTCGCCTATCCTGATTGGGTCCCCACCACTTCTGCAGAACCCGTACTTCCCCCATTCACTGCCCAACCCGGTATTCAGGTGGAAACAGCTGATTTTATTCCAATTGATTTTTATTCGCTGTTTTTCACGGAAGATCTCTATAGATCTATTGTGGACCAGAGTAATTTATATGCTGGTCAATTTATCGCCGCTAACCCCCAGTTGCCTAAAATTGCCAGAAATTGGAAACCAATTACGGTTTCCGAATTTAAGACCTTTCTGGGCCTTTCCCTCAACATGGGCACACATAAATTTCCGTCATTGCGTGCTTATTGGTCCACGCACCCAATTGACCACATGCCCGTGTTCTCTGCCTCCATGTCCAGGGCACGATACGAGCAGATTTTGCGGTTCATGCACTTCAACGACAATGAACTTTGTCGTCCACGTGGGGACCCTGAATACGACCGGCTCTATAAAATTCGGCCCCTCATAAACCACTTCAACGAACGTTTTGCAGCCTTGTTTACTCCCGATCAAGTTGTCTGCGTTGATGAGTCCCTGATTACATTTTCTGGCCGCTTGTCTTTCAAGCAGTACCTTCCCAGCAAGCGTGCCAGATACGGGGTCAAGCTCTACAAGTTCTGTGACAGGGCAACAGGCTATGTAGTGAACTTTACGGTTTATGAGGGAAAAGATAGTCAGATTGAGTCGGTCAACTGCCCGGATTACATAGGGAGCGCTGGCAAGATAGTGTGGAACTTGGTGTCACCCTTATTCGGAAAGGGGTACCACTTGTATGTGGACAATTATTACACGAGCGTGCCACTGTTTAGTCACTTGTTTGATCATCAGATTGGAGCATGTGGCACCGTGCGACCTAATCGCCGGGGCTTTCCCCAGCGGCTCGTAGATGCCCGTCTTAGGCTGGGGGAGAGAGCCTGCTTGAAGTGTAATAACTTGCTCGCTATGAAGTGGAGGGACAATAAGAATGTTTTCCTTCTTACCTCCCTTCATGCAGACACGACAGTCCAAATTCGTACGGCGACTGGTGTTGTGGAGAAACCCCTCTGTGTCCACGAATATAACCAAAATATGGGAGGGGTGGACCTCAACGACCAGTTGATGGCGCCGTATCTAATTGACCGTAAGACGAGACGCTGGTACAAAAAAGTGTCTCTATCATTATTCCAATTGGCTTTGCTGAACGCTCATGTGCTATACAGAGCTTCAGGCGGGACGTTATCTCTTCTAAAATTCCAGAATGAGATAGTCACAGAACTCCTGTTTCCAGGCGGTTCTGCACCTCACCATCCCCAACCAAATGCAGTAAGCCGGCTGCATGAGAGGCATTATTCGTATGTCCTCCCGAGTACCCCTACCCAAAGCCACCCCCAAAAAAGATGTCATGTCTGTAGCAAGCGCGGATTTAGGCGTGACACCCGTAGTTTTTGTCCACTCTGTCCTGACAAGCCTGGTCTTTGCCAAGGTGAATGTTTTGAACGCTACCACTCAAAAGTGAAGTTTTAGCGTAGGGTACAGCATTTCACAGACAAGGACACACTTACACAGGGTCTCCCAAGATGCCATTACATTTTGAGAGACCCGAACCATTACAGTTGTAAAGTTACAAAAAAAAGTGTAAAAAAGAAAAAAAAAAAACGTAAAAAACAAAACACAAAAAAAATATAAAATAAAAAAAACAAAAATAGTTGTCGTTTTATTGTTCTCTCTCTCTCTATTTTCTCTCTATTGTTCTGCTCTTTTTTACTGTATTCTATTCTGCAATGTTTTATCATGCTTGCTTTTCAGGTATGTAATTTTTTGTTTTCAGGTGCGCCATTCAACTGCAGCGCGGAATTATTTATCTTGACAGCAACAGCGTTTTCTCCCACGATACATAAAGCCGTGACTCCAACGCTGTAGGAGGTGATTTCACCACCACAGTTTAAAAAAAAAGCATATATGCCGAAGCATGGGGGCAGCAGGGGCGGAGGAGCGATTTTGCTCCTAATGCCGCGTACATACGGTCGAAATTCCGACGGAGGCCTGCCCGTGGAAAATTCCGACCGTGTGTACGCGGCATAACTTTTTTGCGGGAGGATGCCCCCATGCTTCGGCATATATATATTTTAGGCACAGGTTGCGTTAAAACATTTTTTTATTTTTTACTAGGTTTTGTTTTGGTATTTGCTTTGCAGGTATGGCATGGTAAGGTCTTACTGTTGTACTGTAATGTTACTTTGTTTTAATGTTAACCACCATTTGCTTAGCAGGTACGCCATTCAGTCGCAGCGCGGATCTATTTATCTTGACAGCAACAGCGTTTGCTCCCACGATACATAAAGCCGTGACTCCAACGCTGTAGGAGGTGATTTCACCACCACAGTTAAAAAAAGAGCATATATGCCGAAGCATGGGGGCAGCAGGGGCGGAGGAGCGATTTTGCTCCTAATGCCGCGTATATACGGTCGAAATTCCAACGGAGGCTTGCCCGTGGAAAAGTCCGACCGTGTGTACGCGGCATAACCTTTTATGCCGCGTACATACGGTCGAAATTCCGACGAAGGCTTGACCGTGTGTACGCGGCATAACTTTTTTGCGGGAGGATGCCCCCATGCTTCGGCATATATGCCCATCATTAGAAGTGGGTGGATGAAGGGAGGTATTCTAATGGTGGGCATACCCACCAATCAATCTCTTTTTTTCGTTCAGCCGATAGGCTGTATGAAAAAAAAGATTACAATACATGTCCAACAAGGACCAGCAACGTACTGGTATGTTGCTGGACTTTGAATGTTTATACCAGAATGATGCCTGCGGGTTTAGGTATCATCTTGGTATCATTCTTTTCAGCCAGCAGCCGGCTTTCATGTAAAAGCAATTCTAGCAGATAATTAGCCTCTAGACTGCTTTTACAAGCAGTGGGAGGGAATGTCCCCCCCCCCAGATATAAAAAGCGCCATTGGGAAATTGGGAAAGCATTTTATCACACCGATCTTGGTGTGGTCAGATGCTTTGAGGGCAGAGGAAAGATCTAGGGTCTAACCCCCCAATTTTTTTCAAAAAAAGAGTACCTGTCACTACTTATTGCTATCATAGGGGATATTTACATTCCCTGAGATAACGATAAAAATGGTAAAAAAATTAAATATGGAAGGCACAGTTTAAAAATAAAATAAAAAAGCCAAATAAATAATAAAAAAAAAAAAAAAAGCACCGCTGTCCCCCCCCTGCTCTTGCGCAAAGGCGAACGCAAGCGTCGGTCTAGCGTCATATGTAAACAGCAATTGCATCATGCATGTGAGGTATCACCGCAAAGGTCAGATCGAGGGCAGTCATTTTAGCAGTAGACCTCCTCTGTAAATCTAACGTGGTAACCTGTAAAGGCTTTTAAATGCTTTTAAAAATGAATGTAGTTTGTCGCCGCTGCGCGTTTGTGCGCAATTTTAAAGCATGTCGTGTTTGGTATCCATGTACTCGGCCTATGATCATCTTTTTTATGTCATCAAACATTTGGGCAATATAGTGTTTTTTAGTGCATTAAAAATAAAAAAAGTGTGTTTTTCCCCAAAAAAATGCGTTTGAAAAATCGCTGCGCAAATACTGTGTGGAAAAAAAAATGCAACACCCACTATTTTAATCTGTAGGGCCTTTGCTTTAAAAAAATATATAATGTTTGGGGGTTCAACATAATTTTCTTGCAAAAAATTTTTTTTTTTCATGTAAACAAAAAGTGTCAGAAAGGGCTTTGTCTTCAAGTGGTTAGAAGAGTGGATGATGTGTGACATAAGCTTCCTAATGTTGTGCATAAAATGCCAGGACAGTTCAAAACCCCCCCAAATGACCCCATTTTGAAAGTAGACACCTCAAGCTATTTGCTGAGAGGCATGTTGAGCCCATTGAATATTTTTATTTTTTGTCCCAAGTGATTGAATAATGACCAAAAAAAAAAAAAATGTACAAAAAGTTGTCACTAAATTATATATTGCTCAAACATGCCATGGGCATATGTGGAATTACACCCCAAAATACATTCTGTTGCTTCTCCTGAGTACGGGGATACCACATGTGTGGGACTTTTTGGGAGCCTAGTCGCGTACGGGACCCCAAAAACCAAGCACCGCCTTCAGGATTTCTATGGGTGTAAATTTTTGATTTCACTCCTCACTGCCTATCACAGTTTCGGAGGCCATGGAATGCCCAGATGGCACAAACCCCCCCAAATGACCCCATTTTGGAAAGTAGACACCCCAAAATATTTGCTGAGAGGTATGTTGAGTATTTTGCAGATCTCGCTTTTTGTCACAAAGTTTTGAAAATGTAAAAAAAGAAAAAAAAAAAGAAAAAAAAATGTCTTTCTTAATTTTCAAAAACAAATGAGAGCTGTAAAATACTCACCATGCCTCTCAGCAAATAGCTTGGGGTGTCTACTTTCCAAAATGGGGTAATTTGTGGGTGTTTTGGGCTATTTTGACATTTTATGGCCTTCAAAACTGTGATAAGTAGTGAGGAGTGAAATCAAAAATTTATGCCCTTAGAAACCTTGAAGGCGGTGCTTGGTTTTTGGGGTCCCGTACGTGGCTAGGCTCCCAAAAAGTCCCACACATGTGGTATCCCCGTACTCAGGAGAAGCAGCAGAATGTATTTTGGGGTGTAATTTCACATATAACCATGGCATGTGTGAGCAATATATCATTTAGTGACAACTTTTTGTAAATTTTTTTTCTTTTTGTCATTATTCAATCATTTGGGACAAAAAAAAAATATTCAATGGGCTCAACATGCCTCTCAGCAAATAGCTTAGGGTGTCTACTTTCCAAAATAGGGTCATTTGGGGGGGTTTTGTGCCATCTTGGCATTTTATGGCCTTCAAAACTGTGATAGGTAGTGAGGAGCGAAATCAAAAATTTATGCCCTTAGAAACCTTGAAGGCGGTGCTTGGTTTTTGGGGTCCCGTACGCGGCTAGGCTCCCAAAAAGTCCCACACATGTGGTATCCCCGTACTCAGGAGAAGCAGCAGAATGTATTTTGGGGTGTAATTTCACATATGCCCATGGCATGTGTGAGCAATATATCATTTAGTGACAACTTTGTGCAAAAAAAAAAAAGTTTGTCATATTCCCGCAACCTGTGGCAAAATATAAAATATTCCATGGACTCAACATGCCTCTGAGCAAATAGCTTGGGGTGTCTACTTTCCAAAATGGGGTAATTTGGGGGGGGGGGTTTGTGCTATTTTGGCATTTTATGGCCTTCGAAACTGTGATAGGTAGTGAGGAGTGAAATCAAAAATTTACGCCCTTAGAAATCCTGAAGGTGGTGCTTGGTTTTTGGGGCCCTGTACGCGGCTAGGCTCCCAAAAAGTCCCACACATGTGGTATCCCCGTACTCAGGAAAAGCAGCAGAATGTATTTTGGGGTGCAATTCCACATATAACCATGGCATGTGTGAGCAATATATCATTTAGTGACAACTTTTTGTACATTTTCTTTTTTTCTTTTTGTCATTATTCAATCATTTGGGACAAAAAAAAAATATTCAATGGGGTCAACATGCCTCTCAGCAAATAGCTTGGGGTGTCTACTTTCCAAAATGGGGTCATTTGGGGGGGTTTTGTGCCATCTTGGCATTTTATGGCCTTCAAAACTGTGATAGGTAGTGAGGAGTGAAATCAAAAATTTATGCCCTTAGAAACCTTGAAGGCGGTGCTTGGTTTTTGGGGTCCCGTACGCGGCTAGGCTCCCAAAAAGTCCCACACATGTGGTATCCCCGTACTCAGGAGAAGCAGCAGAATGTATTTTGGGGTGTAATTTCACATATGCCCATGGCATGTGTGAGCAATATATCATTTAGTGACAACTTTGTGCAAAAAAAAAAAAGTTTGTCATATTCCCGCAACTTGTGGCAAAATATAAAATATTCCATGGACTGAACATGCCTCTCAGTAAATAGCTTGGGGTGTCTACTTTCCAAAATGGGGTCATTTGGGGGGTTAGTGACAACTTTTTGTAATTTTTTTTTTTTTTTTTAGTCATTATTCAATCACTTGGGACAAAAAAAAAAATATTCAATGGGCTCAACATACCTCTCAGCAATTTCCTTGGGGTGTCTACTTTCCAAAATGGGGTCATTTGGGGGGGTTTTGTACTGCCCTGCCATTTTAGCACCTCAAGAAATGAGATAGGCAGTCATAAATTTAAAGCTGTGTAAATTTCAGAAAATGTACCCTAGTTTGTAAACGCTATAACTTTTGCGCAAACCAATAAATATACGCTTATTGACATTTTTTTTACTAAAGACATGTGGCTGAATACATTTTGGCCTAAATGTATGACTAAAATTGAGTTTATTCGATTTTTCTTATAACAAAAAGTAGAAAATATCATTTTTTTTCAAAATTTTCGGTCTTTTTCTGTTTATATCGCAAAAAATAAAAATCGCAGAGGCAATCAAATACCATTAAAAGAAAGCTCTATTTGTGGGAAGAAAAGGACGCAAATTTCATTTGGGTACAACATTGCATGTCCGCACAATTTACAGTTAAAGCAGCGCAGTGCCGAATCCCAAAAACAGGCCTGGTCCTAATGGCCCGAAATGGTCCGGGGCTTAAGTGGTTAATATCCATACAAGACCCAAAGGGGCTGGTAATGGGCTGGGGTAGGGGGGGGGGGGTCATGGGGTAGCTATGCCATTTTTCTTAAAGATTTTCATCCATATTACCGGGACCAGACATTACATTAAAGCCGCAAGCAGTTTTAAATGGCTTTTTTTTCCTTTAGAAGTGTCATTTTGTGCAGGGACAGTTCTAAACACGGGAAACACGTGGCACTTCACAGGCATACTTTAGACACCCCCCAGGTACGATATTTAAAGGAATATTTGACTTTTTTTTTTCACTTTATGCATCATTAAAATGACTGCTCCCGAAAAACGACCGTTTTTAAAACTTCTTTTTGCATTGATACATGTCCCCTGGTGCAGAACCCGGGTTCCCAAACCCTTTTTAGGACAATAACATGCATAATAGTCGTTATAATTAGCACTTTAGAATTCGAACGTTCGCATCCATTGTATTTAATAGGGTTCTAATGTTCGTACGAACGTTCGGTCCGTTCGCGGGTTCATCACTACCCGCAAGGAGCAGAAGGAGGCCATCTAATTCCATCGGGATGTAAAGTCCTCATAACCTGGGGTTTGCCCTGAAGATACCAACACTGGAACATGCCTCCAAAGGACTTATGTCTGCATGAGAGTGCCTCTGAAGGACTGTAATTGCTGGGACTTCTCCTTTGCAGGTATGCTGGGGTAGAACGAGACTGTAGTTAGGAGTAGGGACGTAGAAATAATCTTGCATTTGTACGTTTGACTGTGTAATGTTAATTTTGCATTTTTTTTACACATGTAAAGTATTGAATCGTTGTCCTTGCCTGGTCTGAAATTACTGAAGAGGTGTATTACAAGTAACCGGTGCACAAATAGTTGTAGAGTGGGTCTTAACTCATTGGGGTATGAAGGCATTCGTGCGGAATGGAGTAGTGTGAAGACACAAGTGGTTACGTACCGCAGTGTTTTTCAACCTTTTTTTGTTTAAAGGCACCCTTTAAAATTATACACAATCTCAAGGCACCCGATTCTATAATTTGAAGAACTAAACTAAATAGATTTACATAACACAGCAACATCTACATACATAGGATACCTAACGTTAAAGGCAAGTTCTTCTTCCAAAGCAAGTACACCTTTTCACACTGGTACTGACTAGAATTCCAATGTTTCTCTTCTCCCTCACTCAGCTAATGTGACCCCAGTACTGATGGAGAGGGATAGGGGAGAGACAAACAAGGATGCTGTGCAAGTGCCCAATGTCCTCCTTATCAACTGATGTCGTCAATGGTTGTTAGGAAACTGGCGTCTGGAAGGTTGTAGTACACAATAAAAACCTGTGGCTTTGTGTAACTAAGAGGCAGGCTTCATCAACTTGCTGCTTGTATACAATTGTTGGCAATTTTTAGGCATTTTGCCAAGGCACCCCTGAAGAAACCTGAAGGCACCCCAGGGTGCCTTGGCACCGTGGTTGAAAAAAGCTGACCTAGAGTAACGGAAGATTAATAAGCAGCCTGTCAATAGCGTATACCTGTTATAGGTGGAACGCCCTCTAGCAGTAAGGGAGATGCTGTCAGCACTCTATCTCCCAGGGCAATGGAAGCAGATTTGGGTTGCAGAGGTTGCCATCCTGTACAGAGGTTTAAGAGTTAAGCTAAGTGCATGTGTTGATCCTGCGCAGAGGGAACGGTGGGACCCACTCCACTACTGGGGATTAGTAGTGAAAAATGCTGGACAGGTGAATGTGGACAGTATGTCCCTCTCTACAGAGAAGGTGTACATTGTCATGGGGAGTTGAGAGTTTACTGGAGAACAGTTACATTGTCTGTTTACATGATGTACGTTCGTCTCTAACAGTGGAGGTCTGACTTAAGGTTAAGTATTCCCCCACGGCAGCCTCAGCCTTGCCTCTGGGCATTGATGAAGACAGCACAAAGCAAAGGTACCCCATGTAAAGGAAAATTACCCTGTACAAGAGTCCTAGCCCAGAAGAACCCACCCCAGGGAAAGCCTCTCGTGTAACCCTTGCTTGGTGCCCAACAAGGAGGGCGTGGCAAAAAAAACACCAACCCACTCATACATGGGCTTTAATTAAGCAATTATATTAGTAAAGGCCACTTTAGCTAACAAACGATGCACACATCAATATACAGTCGCAGCTATTCCATATAAATATATATTATATATATACAGTATATCACAAAAGTAAGTACACCCCTCACATTTTTTAAAATATTTTATTATATCTTTTTGTAGCACACGGACCTTTTCCTGCCTGGCTCACTTGCAAGTCAAGGCACACCGTGCTATATGCCTGTACCCTCCTGTTTGAAGAGGTTAAGCGGTGTTCACAAGTTTTGGGTCCTGCAGCAAGTTACCTCCTCCCATTGGTTCTCATCCCCAGTGTATGGGGACAAGTCTATATTTCTCCCCCCAAGAAGGCCAATGTCCAGAAACACTTTAACTCCAACAGAGAGTTTCTTTTCTTTTTGCTGCTTAGTAGACAGAGACAGATAGATGAGAGAAAGAATAGGTGTGGGGGGATTAGGTCCAAGCACAACTAGCAACTTCGTCACCACTCGATCCCGAGTGGGTTTAGCTCACACGGATAGACAGTTCTATCACCCTATCCCCTCCAGGGATGGGTTCAAGAGATCCTCTAACCTCTGTAGAATTTAGAGAACAGAACAATGCCAATGGGCACTCTACAGGTTAGCTTTCCGGAGTAAATAATCCTTCCCTCTGACAGGTCACCAGGCCTCTCCCGAGACAGCGATCTTTGATCTCTCATCTCCTCTGTGGGACCGATCCTTCCCTGGCTTCCTCTCGGTCAGAGCGGGTACCCTCACCTGGGCACCCTGGGACTCCAATGGGCGAATTGTAGACCCAGTTAAAGGTACTGGGCCTACCTGGAACGTTGCAGCCTCGGGTCAAAGGTGCCCGAGACTCCTCGGACAGTCATCACACCCCCCAAGGGGCTCACCCCTCCGGCTCCTCTCCAACTCCTCTCCTCCTCTCCAACCACTCCAACTCCTATCCTAATGGCGTCTGCCCCTTATGTACCCTCTCCCGGCATGCACAGCAGGCCGACCACGCCCACTGCACCGCTGTCGAGAGAGGACACCCGAAGGTGCAGCAATGTCACCCATGGCTCAACCCTGACCTGATATGGCAGTGCCACCTACAGGCCTGAGGGAACCATACACCAGGCGGCATCACATAGGCAGAAGCAAATACCTAACAATCAAAGCGGTCCGAGCCGGGGGGCGTGGCCTAGCGCGGCATGTGAACAGACCTGTTCCACGGAGCTCCCGCTGTTGATCCTGTCTGTGATCCTCTCCTCGCCACCTGCTAAGCCCTTGTCTGCCTTGATCCAGTGCCTGAAGACCCCCTGAGGCCCCCGGTTCTTAAGACACCCGTGAATCCAGGCATGATGACCCGGGGAAGCAAAGGAGATGCCGCGGCTGCAGCCTCCCAGGATTTCCAAGATGGCGCCTGGCTGTCTCAGCCTCCTAAAACACCACAAGGCCAGGAAAAGAAGCCGGAGCAGGGGGGTAAGTCTACCAAAGCCCCCAAACCGAAGGATCAGCCTAGAGACATGCTATACTATACCCAGAAGCTAGCCGGCCCGGATGTTTCCCTACAGACTGCTGCTCAAATCCCTACGGTGTCCGAGGAGCATGCAGAGAAGGGGCACACTGACATGCAGGATAGTGATGATGAATGTGTGGAGTCAGTCTCTGATCCTATGCCAGCAATATTTAACCAGCAAACAGAGGACAGTCCCCAACCCACGCTTAGTGAAATCCTGCATGCGGTACACAGGTGCACTGCCTCTGTGGATGCATTAAAGGAGAGATTTGGGGGACTGGAGGAGAAAGTCTTCCTCCTCAGACATGACATACAAAAGGTTAGGGAAAGAACCACTGCTGTGGAGGGCAGAGTCAGTGACTTGGAAGATCAGATGCCTCATGTGACACGGGAAGTGAGAGTGGCTGCCCAGCAGGCACGCCAGGCCTATGATAGACATGATGAAATTGAGAACCGCCTGAGACGCAACAACGTCCGTATAGTGGGGCTCCTAGAAAAGGTGGAGGGCAGGGACCCCGCTACTTTCATAGAAGGCTGGCTACAGGAGGTATTTGGCAAAGAGGCCTTCTCTCCGATCTATACGGTGGAGCGGGCACATAGGGTGCCACCACAACCCCTCCCTCCCAGGAATCCCCCGAGATCTATGCTTGCTAGACTCCTGAACTACAGGGACCGCAAAGTGGTACTACGATTGGCCAGAGAAAGGGGGACTGTGCACTTTAATAGGGCCAAGATATCCTTCTATCCAGACTTCTCTGCAGAAGTACAACGGAGGAGATCAAAGTTTATGGATGTCAAGAAAAGATTGCAGAGGCCCCAGCTGTCATACGCCATGTTGTACCCGGCCAAGCTACGGGTAACTGCCGGGGATCAGAATCACTTTTTTGAAACCGCACAAGACGCTGCAGAATGGCTGGAACGCAACAAACAGGGTCTCCGCAGAAGGGGCCCAGAGAATAGAGACGGTTAATGTTTTTTTGGGTGTATAAATCTCAAGGACGAGAAGGGCTATGGATTACAGTTACTAAGTTGATGGTGCCGTAAGAGGACCATAACCTGTTCACAGTTACCAGCGAATGGTTTTCCGTTAACTTTTCTTTCTACCCCGATGGTGAAAGACTGTAGGTGGAGTGAGCTTACACAACCCCCTATGTGTTGCCTGATGCCATGGCTGACATGGCTCCAGTTTCTGTGCCCCGTTGGCACTTGGAAAACCCCTGATAATATCACTCTGCACCGGTGGGGAGTCCCAAATCGCGCCCTGTTGGCTGATCATGGGCCACCGGTTGACGACTATTATTTGTGTGTTTTTTTTTTCTACTTGTTACAGTGTTCATGGTACTGCGCCGTTGCGCAGACAGGTTTTCCTGAGTGTCCACATAATGTCTCAATCCACTAAGTACTGTACTGTCCTAGTCAATGCACTACAATCTTTGCTGACTGCACTAATACGCTTTTTGATGATTGGATGGTGGGGCAAGGGTCTGCCGTTACCTCTTGGGTATACCCCCCATTCAAACAGAAAATTGTATTTCTACTCACTATGTCTTCTACATCCATAGTGTCTTGGAATGTCCGAGGGGTAAATGATCCCTTGAAGAGGACTATGATCTCTACAGTATTGCGCAAGTTCCATCCTGCCATTATTGGTTTGCAGGAGACCCATTTATTGAAAGACACAGCTGCTTTCTTAGGGTATGCGTGGGTTGGTCAGGCCTATCACTCCACTCACTCCGCTTTTTCACGCGGAGTGAGCGTATTGATCCACAAGGCTCTTGCATACCAGGAGTTAGACTCACTTATTGATATCTCGGGTAGATTTGTATTTCTCTATTGCAAACTGTATACTGTTACTATGATTTTGGCATTTGTGTATGTGCCTCCGCCTTTTTCCAGAGAGATATTACAGTTGCTGCTGTCTTACCTGGTAAACAAACCTGATGTTCCACTACTGATTCTAGGGGACTTTAATTGCTATATAGATCCTAGACTGGATAGACATCCCCCAGTTGCGCCCCCTAAGGGTAACCGGGGTACGGCATTAGGCCACCTGATGGAGGAGGTGGGGTGGGTAGATGTATGGCAAGTTAAGAATCCAAACTGTAAACAATTCTCCTGTTTCTCTAAGACACATGGCTCCCTTTCTCGCATAGATCCCTGTTTGGGCACCCCCCAACGTAGTTGGTTATACCTCTAAGGTAGAATATTTTCCGCGAGGGGTCTCAGACCACTCCCCACTAGTGCTGTGGTTGGTAACCCAACCGTCCAGTTCGTTGCCCAGGGCCCCATGGAAGCTAAACGCCTTTTGGCTCAAACTGTTTACATCACCAGAACGTGTAGAATCCCAGATTGAAATCTTTCTACAGGCGCATGACAACCATCCCAACCTACTACTAAAATGGGAAACCCTGAAAGCATTTCTTAGAGGGGTATTTATTGAGGAAATACAGATTATAAAACAAAACTCTACTGCCTTGGTGGAGTGGGTCGGGGACCAGGTGAAACAGCTGGAACTTACCTATGTGACTAATCCTACCGATAACTCCCGGGAGGCTTGGATGTCGGCCCAGGATTCTCTGGACCGTCTGCGATCCTCCGCGGCTGAGCGGAAGAGGTTCTTTACAAAGCTAGCGTTCTATGAGGAAGGGGAGCAGACTGGTCGCCTTTTGGCCAAAATAGCAAGGTCCCAAACACAATCCCCAGCCATCGGTGCCATACGCACCTCTACTGGTAAAGTGGTTAATTCCCCCGAGGCCATTATATCCGAGCTGGCATCCTTCTATGAGGGCCTATATGGGTCGAGGGATGCCTACTCGGATGAGGATCTGGGTGCCTATATATCTAGCATTGATTTGCCCAAGATTTCCACCACAGCTAGAGAACAACTTGATGCCCCCATTACTTTGGGCGAGCTGCAGCTGGCAGCTGGCTCTTTCCCTACTTGTAAAGCCCCCGGGGAGGACGGCCTACCAATGGAGGTGTACACTCAATTTGGGGAGCATTTGTTACCAGAACTGTTGAGGGTCTTCAATGCCGCTCTGGATGCTGGCCAGCTCCCTGGCTCTATGGCCAGGGCTAATGTCATATTACTGTTGAAGACGGGGAAGGATCCGGTTGACCCTGGCTCCTATAGACCTATTTCTTTATTACAGAGTGATGTGAAAATCCTTGCCAAGGTCCTGGCGCGTAGGGTCAATGGGATAATCTCCTCAATTATACACCCGGACCAAGCTGGCTTCATGCCGCAGAAGTCCACTGCTACCAACTTAACCACTTCAATACAGGGCTTTTATACACCCTTCCTTACCAGACCAATTTGTAGCTTTCAGTGCTCTCACACTTTGAATGACAATTACTCAGTCATGCTACACTGTACCCAAACCAAATTTTTATCATTTTTTTCTCACAAACAGAGCTTTCTTTTGGTGGTATTTAATCACCGCTAGGTTTTTTATTTTTTGCAATATAAGCGAAAAAATTTAGATTTTTTAAAAAAAAAAACACTTTTTTTTTTGTTTTTATTGTAAAATTTTGCAAATAAGTAATTTTTCTTCATAAAATTGGGCCAAAATGTATACTGCTACATATCTTTAGTAAAAATAACCAAAAAAGTGTATATTATTTGGTCTCTGTGAAAGTTATAGAGTCTACAAGCTATGGTGCAAATCATTGAAAAATTATCACATCTGATCACACCTGATGTACTGAAGGCCTATTTCATTTCTTGAGACCCTAACAAGCCAGGAAAGTACAAATACCCCCCAAATTACCCCTTTTTGGAAAGCAGACATTCCAATGTATTTAGTAAGAGTCATTGTGAGTTTTTTGAAGTTGTACTTTTTTCCCACAATTCTTGGGAATTTTTTTTAATTTTTTTTAATTTTTTTTTTTTTGCACAAAATTGTCATAATAACAAGTTATTTCTCTCACACAGCACATGCATACTTGCAATGACACCCCAAAATACATTCTGCTACTCCTCCTGAGTATGGCGATACCAAATGTGTGAGACTTTTACACAGCCTGGCCAAATACACAGGCACAACATTGAAATAGCACCTGCATAAATTACACATCTCATTTCTCAACCACTTATTACAGTTTTGAAGACCTTGGAGCACCAGGACAATAGAAACGCCCATAAAATGACCCCATTTTGGAAAGCTAACACTCCAACGTATAATCTATGAGGCATAATGAGTCTTTTGAACGGTTCATTTTTTTCCAGAAGTTTTTGGAACATGTGGGAAAAAAATGAAAATGCATTTTTTTTTTATACAAAGTTGTCCATTTATAAGATATTACCAACACATAGCATGTACATAGCAAAAATGACACCCCAAAATACATTCTGCTACTCCTCCTGAGTATGACAATACCAAATGTGTGGGACTTTTACACAGCCTGTCCAAATACAGAGGCCCAACATTGAAATAGCCCCTTTAGGCATTCTAGGAGCATAAATTGCACATCTCATTTCTCAACCACCTATTACAGTTTTGAAGACCCTGGAGCACCAGGACAATGGAAATGCCCATAAAATGACCCCATTTTGGAAAGCTAACACCCCAACGTATAATCTATGAGGCATAATGAGTCTTTTGAACGGTTCATTTTTTTCCAGAAGTTTTTGGAATATGTGGGAAAAAAATGAAAACGCATTTTTTTTATACAAAGTTGTCCATTTATAAGATATTACCAACACATAGCATGTACATAGCAAAAATTACACCCAAAAATACATTCTGCTACTCCTCCTGAGTATGGCGATACCAAATGTGTGAGACTTTTACACAGCCTGGCCAAATACAGAGGCCCAACATTGAAATAGCCCCTTTAGGCATTCTAGGAGCATAAATTACACATCTCATTTCTCAACCACCTATTACAGTTTTGAAGACCCTGGAGCACCAGGACAATGGAAACGCCCATAAAATGACCCCATTTTGGAAAGCTAACACCCCAACGTATAATCTATGAGGCATAATGAGTCTTTTGAACGGTTCATTTTTTTCCAGAAGTTTTTGGAATATGTGGGAAAAAAATGAAACCGCATTTTTTTTATACAAAGTTGTCCATTTATAAGATATTACCAACACATAGCATGTACATAGCAAAAATGACACCCCAAAATACATTCTGCTACTCCTCCTGAGTATGGCAATACCAAATGTGTGGGACTTTTACACAGCCTGTCCAAATACAGAGGCCCAACATTGAAATAGCCCCTTTAGGCATTCTAGGAGCATAAATTGCACATCTCATTTCTCAACCACCTATTACAGTTTTGAAGACCCTGGAGCACCAGGACAATGGAAATGCCCATAAAATGACCCCATTTTGGAAAGCTAACACCCCAACGTATAATCTATGAGGCATAATGAGTCTTTTGAACGGTTCATTTTTTTCCAGAAGTTTTTGGAATATGTGGGAAAAAAATGAAAACGCATTTTTTTTATACAAAGTTGTCCATTTATAAGATATTACCAACACATAGCATGTACATAGCAAAAATTACACCCAAAAATACATTCTGCTACTCCTCCTGAGTATGGCGATACCAAATGTGTGAGACTTTTACACAGCCTGGCCAAATACAGAGGCCCAACATTGAAATAGCCCCTTTAGGCATTCTAGGAGCATAAATTACACATCTCATTTCTCAACCACCTATTACAGTTTTGAAGACCCTGGAGCACCAGGACAATGGAAACGCCCATAAAATGACCCCATTTTGGAAAGCTAACACCCCAACGTATAATCTATGAGGCATAATGAGTCTTTTGAACGGTTCATTTTTTTCCAGAAGTTTTTGGAATATGTGGGAAAAAAATGAAACCGCATTTTTTTTATACAAAGTTGTCCATTTATAAGATATTACCAACACATAGCATGTACATAGCAAAAATGACACCCCAAAATACATTCTGCTACTCCTCCTGAGTATGGCGATTCCAAATGTGTGAGACTTTTACACATCCTGGCCAAATACAGAGGCCCAACATTGAAATAGCACCTTCAGGCATTCTAGGAGCATAAATTACAAATCTCATTTCTCAACCACCTATTACAGTTTTGAAGGCCCTGGAGCACCAGGACAATGGAAACGCCCATAAAATGACCCCATTTTGGAAAGCTAACACCCCAACGTATAATCTATGAGGCATAATGAGTGTTTTGAACGGTTCATTTTTTTCCAGAAGTTTTTGGAACATGTGGGAAAAAAATGAAACCGCATTTTTTTTATACAAAGTTGTCCATTTATAAGATATTACCAACACATAGCATGTACATAGCAAAAATGACACCCCAAAATACATTCTGCTACTCCTCCTGAGTATGGCGATACCAAATGTGTGAGACTTTTACACAGCCTGGCCAAATACAGAGGCCCAACATTGAAATAGCACCTTCAGGCATTCTAGGAGCATAAATTACACATCTCATTTCTCAACCACCTATTACAGTTTTGAAGACCCTGGAGCACCAGGACAATGGAAACTCCCATAAAATGACCCCATTTTGGAAAGCTAACACCCCAACGTATAATCTATGAGGCATAATGAGTCTTTTTAACGGTTCATTTTTTTCCAGAAGTTTTTGGAATATGTGGGAAAAAAATGAAAACGCATTTTTTTTATACAAAGTTGTCCATTTATAAGATATTACCAACACATAGCATGTACATAGCAAAAGTGACACCCCAAAATACATTCTGCTACTCCTCCTGAGTATGGCGATACCAAATGTGTGAGACTTTTACACAGCCTGGCCAAATACAGAGGCCTAACATCTAAGTAGCACCGTCATGTGTTCTAGGAGCATAAATTACACACATAAATTCCTGACAACCTATCACATTGTTGAAGGCCCTTCATATTTCTAAAACATAGCATGTACTGTACATACCAATTATAAACCAAAATACATTCTTCTGAGAAAAAGGGTAAAGAAAAGATTACCTGCGGTTTTAGTAGTGCAGTGGTCCAAAGAGGAGAGCATCGGTCCAGGCAGCAGGCAGGAACGTGGACAGCGACAGCAAAACAGGCAGCAGGCAGGAATAGTCAGTACAGGTAGAGATGATGTCAGCACAGCCAAAGCATTGGTCCAGATAGCAGGCAGAGATGTGGTCAGCAGTAGCAAAAGGAACAAAGGATCGTCCATGCAGCAGGCAGGAATACTGTCCATAGTTAGTACATGCAGCAGGCAGAGGTATGGTCAGCACAGCCAGAGTATTTGTCCAGGGAGCAGGCAGGACCATCAAGCTTAGGGCAACGGTCAGGAAAGAATGGGGACAGGGGTAGAGGCTTCTCCCACCCAAATCGCTTTGAAGCCTCCGGACAACCAGACCCTGTTCTGGGAACACAGAAAACCAAAAACTGGTTTTCTGAACTCAGAACACTATTCTGGAGCCCCTCACATATGTGAGACCCCTGTGTAGCAGGGTGAAAGATCAGTCCAAGGGGGCAGGCAAAAACATGGTCAACAGGCCGAGGTCAGTGCAGGTAAAAGGCAGAAATAAACGGTAGGCAGAGGCATAATCCATACAGTCCAGGGTCAGTTCACGTGAAAGGCAGAAACATGGCGGATAAACAATGCAGACGGTAGGCAGAGACATAGTCGAGAAACAGGCCAGGGTCAGTTCACATGGAAGACAATGATATGGTTGGTTGAGGCAGGGAAATATTCAGGACATATTGAAAACGGGGAAATGGCAGTATTAGAAATATGGGCTAATAGTTTTCGAGAGTGTGATATCGCTTGAAGCATTTTCCGATGCAAAGGCCAGGTTGGGAGGGACAGTCGGGACAATGGAAGCTGGTGTCTTTCCTAATTCCTCTTCTGGTGCACACCCGACATTTTTTTTGGCGTCGTCTTCCGGATCGTGATGGTGGAATATGGTCTGAAAAATGGCGCTCATGTAGTCTGCTGACACAATCTGAGTGAATGCTTTCTGGGGGGGATGTTTGTTGGTAGATCAGGGCAGTGACAATGTCTTCAATAAATCTCATGAAGGTGGTGGGTCTATGTGTGGATTTTTGGTAGACTATGAAAGAATTTAACAGGGCCAAATGAAAAAAGTAAATTGCGATTTTTTTATACCAGAAGAGGGATTTTCGGGTTGAAAGATAGGGCTGCAACATTTGATCATTTAAATCCACACCCCCCATGAATTTATTGTACTCATTGATGCAGGAAGGCTTGCGAACGGTACTGCGTCTTCTGTGAAGTTCCACCGAGGTGTCATCGTGGATGGTGGACATGATGTACACATCTTTCCTATCCCTCCACTTCACAGCCAACACTTCCTCGTTCCTCAAGCTTGCCGATTCCCCCTTTTGAATGGTTGTGGTGACAAGACGCTGTGGGAAGCCCTTTCTGTTTATTCTTGTTGTACCACACGCCAGAGTTTTTTTTAGGTAGAGGTGGCGGAGAAGGGGCAGGCTGGTATAATAGTTGTCCATATAAATATGATACCCCTTTTGGAGGAGTGGAAATACCAACTCCCAAACAATTTTTCCACTTATTCCCATGTACGATGGACACTCAGGGGGCTCGAGCTGGGAATCTTTGCCTTCGTACATGCGGAATGAGTGCACATAACCAGTGGCGCTTTCACAGAGCTTGTTGAGCTTCAAGCCGTACCTCGCCCGCTTACTGGGGATATATTGCTTGATTCCCAGCCGGCCTGTGAAATGCACCAGGGATTCGTCCACAGAAATGTTTTGGTCAGGGACATAAAGTTCGGCAAACTTCTTGGAAAAAAAATTAATTAGGGGGCGAATTTTATATAATTTGTCAAAGTTTGGGTGATCTCGGGGGGGGCACTGTGAGTTGTCACTGAAATGCAGGAACCGCATTATAGTTCGTATCGGGACCTGGACATGGCCGATGTAAAAATTGGCATATGGTGGATGGGTTTCTTCGACCAATACCTATTCATTTCATTTTTTTGTGTAAGCCCCGTGTTAAATGTTAGGCCTAAAAACAATCTAAGCTCCACCACTGTTAGGGGTCTCCATTCAAAAGGGCGGGCATAGCTGGAGCTGGGGTTGTTTTCAATGAATTGTTGAGCAAAAAGATTAGTTTGCTCCACAATGCCTTGAACCAATTCATCAGGGAAAAATAAATTAAAAAAATCAAGTTTGGAAAAACCCTCAGTGTTGACCTGCACACCTGGCTGTGCTGTAAAAGGGGGGATCGTGGCTGACCCTGAGGTAGAAGGCAGCCACAATGGGTTTGCCAAGCCATCTGGAAGCTGGGTTCGGGTCCTACTTCTTTGGCGTGTACTTGCACTGGGCCTTTCCTCCTGGGGTCTAGCAGCGCTTGCACTGGGCCTTTCCTCCTGGGGTCTAGCAGCGCTTGCACTGGACCTCGCCTCCTGGGGTCTACCGCTGTTGGCACTGCTGGTCGCTGCCTGGTGTTCAGACCGTCTTCTTTTTGGACGGACTGTGTCCTCCTCTAATTCGGATCCGGATGTGCTGCCTTCGGGGGGTTCATATTCCGAACCAGAATCGGAATCAGAACTGAGCGGTGAGAGCTCCCCGTTGCTCTCATCGGTCAGACTGAGTATTTGATATGCTTCTTCTGGGGTGTACACCTTTCTGGTGCAGCTCTGCATATGGGAGCTGGTAAGCCGCTCCGCTGCCCGCCGCGCCGCACAGAAAGCTCCGCTGCCCGCCGCTGCTGCTCCGCCGCTACTCATTTACCCCCATCAGGGAACTGCTGTGTCCTAAGGAACACAACGGTACCTGGGAGAGCCGGCGAAGCACCGGATGGCGGCGGGAGGGGGGGGTGCCCCCTCCCGCCGCCTATAAGAACGATCAAACGGTGGAACCGCCGCTATGATCATTCTTATGGTGCAGAGAATCGCTGGCAGAACAAAAGGATATCTGAATGATGCCTCTAGCTGCAGGCATCATTCAGATATTCCCCTACAAAGCAGAGGACGTCATATGACGTCCACCCAGGATGGGAGATCCCATCTGTGGACGTCATATTACTATGGCTGGGTAGGGAAGTGGTTAAGATGGATGTTCCTAAACATGCAATTGCAGGCGGATAATGGAGGTCGTAGAGCTCTCCTGTCCCTGGATGCCAACAAGGCATTTGACAGTGTCAGTTGGAGGTTTCTATGGGCAGTGCTGGAGGAGTTTGGCTTCGGGGACAAATTCATTGCACGGGTCAAGTTACTGTATGCTTCCCCCCAGGCGACTATCAGGGTGGCGGATAGGATGTCGCCGGCTTTTGCTCTGGGCAGGGGGACGAGGCAGGGCTGTCCCCTGTCTCCCCTGCTCTTTGCGGTTGCCATAGAGCCGTTGGCGGCCCTGGTGCGAGCTAGCCCTCGGATTCAGGGGTTCCAATATGGCACGCTGCAGGAAAAGATCATGTTATATGCAGATGACATGCTACTCTTTCTTGGGGACCCCACGGACTTCATTCCCGGGGTTATGTCAATTATCATGCAATTTGGTCACTTTTCTGATTTAACCATTAACTGGTCGAAATCAGCCCTGATGATGTTGGATGAAGGTGGTGGGGTTACTCTGTCTGACTCTTGTCCCATTCCAGTGGTGTCTGGTTTTAAATACTTGGGGGTGCAGGTGTCGCCCAGGTTGGGGGACTACTGCTCCCTTAATGTGCACCCATTGTTGTCGAGATTTAGGGATAAGATTAATACATGGAATACCCTGAAAATGTCACTGGCCGGTAAGGCCAATTTGATAAAAATGATCTTAATGCCCCAACTCCTGTACTTTCTACATAACTCACCTGTTGTGATCCATTTGAAAATCTTTAGGATAGTGAATACACTTTTCAGGCGGCTGCTCTGGCATACTAAACCCCCCCGGATCAGGCTGGAGCATTTGCAGCGATCCAAGGACAGTGGAGGGTTGGCGGTCCCCAACCCTTGGCTGTATTATATCGCAGCACAATTGCAGCATTTGATCGGCTCTATGTCCCAAGACCCGGGGAGCTCGGCGGCATGGCTGATGTTGTTGGCCACTGGTGCCGAGACTGTTCCGCTGGGGCTGGAGGCGCAAATGTTCCTAAAATCTAATAAGCAAACACCGACACTATCACTTATCCAAAAGGTATGGAATAAGGGCAGACAACTTCAGGGAGTGCAGGGATTTACGGAATATAGTCCGATATGGGGCAATAGGTCATATGTGGAGCTGGTCAAGCTGCAGCAGGGGCCAAGATGGTGTGCCCATGGTGTAGCTCTGTTATCCCACATATTCGAGAATGGTAAATTACTCACTTTCCCCGAACTAGGGGCCAAATTTGGCCTCCCAGCTAACATGCACTACTACTATCTTCAGCTCCAGCATGCAGTCACCGCGCAGGGCGACGCGGTGGAATGGGTACAGTCACCAGCCCCCGTGTTCCATGTGTTACATACTAGCACTGAAACAAAGGGATTAATTTCCCAATGTTACCAGATGCTGCTGGCAAAACATCTACGAGCTTTCCCGAGTAAGGCGGAATCTCTGTGGGAGAGGGACCTGGGTCCACTGACGGGGGATCAATGGGAGGAGGCATGGCAGTCAGTCACCAACTGCTCCTTGAATGTCGCGCAAAAAGTTTCCCAGCTGTATATACTGTTGAGGGTCCATTACACCCCGATGAAACTACACAAGATGGGTAAGCTACCAGACCCTCTGTGTGGTAGATGTCGAAGACATAACGGAGACCTTATCCACCTCCTGTGGAGATGCCCGAAGCTCCATAGGTATTGGAGTGAGGTGGTGGGCATGCTGAATGGCGTATTCAAAACGGTGATCCCTGTGGATCCTATGTGTTGCTTATTGGGGGTCCTGGAGGATGTGATCCTGGAGGAGTTGGCTAGGATTGCAGTCTCGAGAGCTCTATTTCAGGCTAGAAAACTCATTCTAATGGGATGGAAATCGGTTTCACCGCCTACCACCACCTCATGGGTAGCGCACATGGGACATACTCTGATTATGGAAAAATACATATACCAACACAGAGGTAGCCCGGGAAGGTTTGAAAAAATTTGGTCCCACTGGCTGGATACCCCAGGCCTCAGCCCCAGGGAGTTAGTATTGTCCCGACTGTTACAATGCCCATAATATTGTGATGCTAATGTCTGATGTACTTATTAATGCAAGATTGTAGTGGTGCACTGAAATGTTCTTTTGAAGTTTGCCAGCAGAGGGAAACCTTTGCAACTTTGTGTGTACAATGGAAACTGCTGTGATTCATCTTATGTTCAATAAAAAACCTTTTGATTAAAAAAAAAAAAAAAAAGCGGTCCGAGCCTGGCTACCAGCTCAGACCAACCCCTAAATTTAGGCGCATAACACCCCTGAAAAGTAAAAGGGGGCTACATTTTCATGTGACAACACTGAAGAAATTACACTTTGATATAATGTAAAATTGAGAGTGTACAGCTTGTATAACAGTGTAAATTTGCTGACCCCTCAAAATAACTCAACACAAAGCCATTAATGTCTAAACCGCTGGCAAGATAAGTGAGTACACCCCTAAGTGAAAATTTCCAAATTGGGCCCAATTAACCATTTTCCCTCCCAGTGTCATGTGACTCGTTAGTGTTACGAGGTCTCATGTGTGAATGGGGAGCAGGTGTGTTAAATTTGGTGTTCTCGCTCTCACTCTCTCATTCTGGACACTGGAAGTTCAACATGGAACCTCATCTTAAAGAACTGAGGATCTGAAAAAAATAATTATTGCTCTACATAAAGATGGCCTAGGCTATAAGAAGATTGCCAAGACCCTGAAACCGAGCTGCAGCACGGTGGCCAAGACCCTGAAACCGAGCTGCAGCACGGTGGCCAAGACCATACAGTGGTTCAACAGGACAGGTTGCACTCAGAACAGACCTTGCCATGGTCAACCAAAGAAGTTGAGTGCATGTGCTCAGCGTCATATCCAGAGGTTGTCTTTTGGAAATAGACGTATGAGTGCTGCCAGTATTGCTGCAGAGGTTGAAGGGGTGGGGGAAATCTGCCTGTCAGTGCTCAGACCATACGCCGCACACTGCATAAAATTGGTCTGCAAGGCTGTCGTCCCAGAAGGAAGCCTCTTCTAAAGATTTTGCACAAGAAAGCCTGCAGACAGGTTGCTGAAGACTAGCATACTTAAGCTGGCCATACACTATACAATTTTCTTATTCAACTTTCCTTTAGATTTACCAAAACCATATATTATGAGGTCAAACCTAAACCCTTTCAATTTGTATGCAATAAGGCAGGTCCTTGCACTACATAGTTAAAGGTAAATCTAAAGGAAATTGAATAAGAAAATTGTATAGTGTATGGCCAGCCTAAGGACAAGGATTACTGGAATCATGTACTGTGGTCTGATAAAACCAAGATAAACTTATTTGGTTCAGATGGTGTCAAGCATGTGTGGTGGCAACCAGGTGAGGACAAAGACAAGTGTCTCTTGCCTACAGTCAAGTATGGTGGTGGGAGTGTCATGGTCCAGGGCTGCATAAGTGCTGCCGGCACTGGGGAGCTACAGTTCATTGAGGGAACCATGAATGCCAACATGTACTGTGACATACTGAAGCAAAGCAGTATTCCAACATGATAACGACCCCAAATACACCTCCAAGATGACCACTTCCTTGCTAAAGAAGCCGAGGGTAAAGGTGATGGACTGGCCAAGTATGTCTCCAGTAGGGATGAACTTCGAGTTCGAGTCGAACTCATGTTCGACTCGAACATTGCCTGTTCGCCCGTTCGCCGAACAGCGAACAAATTGGGGTGTTCGCGGCAAATTCGAAAAATCTATTGTAGAAATCTAATGTGCTAATTATAAAGGCTTATATGCAAGTTATTGTCCTAAAAAGTGTTTGGGGACCCGGGTCCTGCCCCAGGGGACATGTATCAATGCAAAAAGAAGTTTTAAAAACGGCCGTTTTTTCGGGAGCAGTGATTTTAATAATGCTTAAAATGAAAAAATAAAAGTGAAATATTCCTTTAAATTTCGTACCTGGGGGGTGTGTATGATATGCATGTAAAGTGGCGCATGTTTCCCGTGCTTAGAACTGTCCCTGCAAAAAATGTCATTTTTGAAAGAAAAAAATGCATTTAAAACTCACTCGGGGCTATTAATGAATTGTCGGCTCCCGGCAATACATACAAAAGTCATTGATAAAAATAAAAAAAAAGCGTGGGGGTTCCCCAGAATTCAATTACCAGGCCCTTCAGGTCTGGAATGGATATTAAGGGGAACCCCACCGCAAATTAAAAAAAAAATTGATGTGGGGTTCCCCCAAATATCCATTCCAGGCCCTTCAGATCTTGCATGGATTTTAAGGGGAACTCCACCCCAAATTTTAAAAGAAAATGGCGTGGGGTCCCCCTAAAAATCCATACCAGACCCCTTATCCGAGCACGCAACCTGGCCGGCCGCAGGGGAAAAGGGGGGGACGAGAGAGCGGCCCCCCCTCCCTCCTGAACCGTACCAAGCCACATGCCCTCAACATGGGGAGGATGTCCCCATGTTGATGGGGACAAGGGCCTCATCCCCACAACCCTTGCCCGGTGGTTGTGGGGGTCTGCGGGCGGGGGGCTTATCGGAATCTGGAAGACCCCTTTAACAAAGGGGACCCCCAGATCCCGGCCCCCCTATGTGAATTGGTAAGGGGTACATTGTACCCCTACCATTTCACGAAGAAAGCGTAAAAAAATGTTTAAAAAAACACACAAACACCTTGAAAAAGTCCTTTATTTAAAAAAAAAAAAAAACATTCCAGCGGTGAAATCCAGTGTCCCGCGGCGATCCCGATGTCCAGCGCTGTCCTTCATTGGTTGTGCCTGAGCGGACCTGATGGGGAACTCCCTCTCAGTATTTTAAATGTATAGACCCGCCCCTTCTAAAGTTCCCCATCAGGTCCGCTCAGCGGACCAGATGCGGAACATGAGAAGAGGCGGGTCTATACATGTATTACCAAAGTGAGAGCAGTTCCCCATCAGGTCCGCCCCCTCGGTATGTCGGACCCGCCTACGTCATTGGCTTGAGCGGGGAACTTCCTTCACTGTGTAATTTAAATTTACATAGTGAAGGAAGTTCCCCGCTCAAGCCAATGACGTAGGCGGGTCCGACATACCGAGGGGGCGGACCTGATGGGGAACTGCTCTCACTTTGGTAATACATGTATAGACCCGCCCCTTCTCATGTTCCGCATCTGGTCCGCTGAGCGGACCTGATGGGGAACTTCAGAAGGGGCGGGTCTATACATTTAAAATACTGAGAGGGAGTTCCCCATCAGGTCCGCTCAGGCACAACCAATGAAGGACAGCGCTGGACATCGGGATCGCCGCGGGACACTGGATTTCACCGCTGGAATGTTTTTTTTTTTTTTTTTTTTTTTTTAAATGAAGGACTTTTTCAAGGTGTTTGTGTGTTTTTTTAAACTTTTTTTACGCTTTCTTCGTGAAATGGTAGGGGTACAATGTACCCCTTACCAATTCACATAGGGGGGGGCCGGGATCTGGGGGTCCCCTTTGTTAAAGGGGTCTTCCAGATTCCGATAAGCCCCCCGCCCGCAGACCCCCACAACCACTGGGCAAGGGTTGTGGGGATGAGGCCCTTGTCCCCATCAACATGGGGACATCCTCCCCATGTTGAGGGCATGTGGCTTGGTACGGTTCAGGAGGGAGGGGGGGCCGCTCTCTCGTCCCCCCCTTTTCCCCTGCGGCTGGCCAGGTTGCGTGCTCGGATAAGGGGTCTGGTATGGATTTTTAGGGGGACTCCACGCCATTTTTTTTTAAATTTGGGGTGGAGTTCCCCTTAAAATCCATGCCAGATCTGAAGGGCCTGGAATGGATATTTGGGGGAACCCCACGTCAATTTTTTTTTTTTTGCGGCGGGGTTCCCCTTAATATCCATTCCAGACCTGAAGGGCCTGGTAATTGAATTCTGGGGAACCCCCACGCTTTTTTTTTTTTTTTTATCAATGACTTTTGTATGTATTGCCGGGAGCCGACAATTCATTAATAGCCGCGAGTCAGTTTTAAATGCATTTTTTTCTTTCAAAAATGACATTTTTTGCAGGGACAGTTCTAAGCACGGGAAACATGCGCCACTTTACATGCATATCATACACACCCCCCAGGTACAAAATTTAAAGGAATATTTCACTTTTATTTTTTCATTTTAAGCATTATTAAAATCACTGCTCCCGAAAAAACGGCCGTTTTTAAAACTTCTTTTTGCATTGATACATGTCCCCTGGGGCAGGACCCAGGTCCCCAAACACTTTTTAGGACAATAACTTGCATATTAGCCTTTATAATTAACACTTTAGATTTCGAATGTTCGAGTCCATTGTATTTAATAGGGTTCTAAAGTTTACACGAACATTTTGTCTGTTCGCAGGTTCTGGTGCGAACCGAACAGGGGGGTGTTCGGCTCATCCCTGGTCTCCAGACCTAAACCCTATTGAGCATCTGTGGAGCATCCTCAAATGGAAGGTGGAGGAGCGCAAGGTCTCTAACATCCACCAGCTCCGTGATGTCGTCATGGAATAGTGGAAGAGGACTCCAGTGGCAACCTGTGAAATCCCAGTAGATCAGCAGTTTTTTAAATACTCAGACCAGCCCGTCTGGGGCCAACAACCATGCCATGTTCCAAAGTCACTTAAATCCCCTTTCTTCCCCATTCTGATGCTCGGTTTAAACTTCAGAAAGTTGTCTTCACCATGTTTAGATGGCTAAATGCATTGAGTTGCTGCCATGTGATTGGCCGATTAGCCATTTGTGTTACCAAGCAATTGAACAGGTGTAACTAATAAAGTGGCCAGTGAGTGTATATATATATATATATATATATATATATATATATATATATATTCAGTGCTTGGTAAGAAATTTCTCACATACAGCATGGGCATACTTAGAATTACACCCTAAAACACATTCCGCTTCTCCTTCTGAGTATGACCATATTCAGAAGGAGAAGCAGAATGTGTTTTAGGGTGTAATTCTAAATATACCCATGCTGTATGTGAGAAATTTCTTATTACAACTTTATGTACAAAAAATGAATTATCATTTTATTACCCATTTTCCAAAAGCTCTGGGCAAAAAAATAAAGTCTTCAAAATTCTTGTATCTCTCTTAGAAAATACCTTGGGTGTTTGCTTTTCAAAATGTGGTCAGTTTATGTTTTTTTCCAATGCCCCTAGAAAGTCTAAGGGTGCTCCTTGGATTTTGGGTCCCTCTGTGTGGCTAGGCTGTAAAAAGGCTCACAGATGTGGTATCATCACCCTGAGAAGGAGTAGAAGAATTTTTTTGAGGTGGAATTCTAAGTATGCCTATGATGTGTGTTAGACATATCTTAATATTGACAACTTTGTGTAAAAAAAAAAAAAAAGAAAACATTTACTTTCCTGCATTTTCCAAAAACTTGTGGCAAAAAATTACATTTTCAAAAGACTTGTTATAAATCTTAGAAAATATCTTGGACTGCTTGTTTTCCAAAATTGGTTGTGGGTGTTTCCTGGGGCTCCACAGCCTCAAAATATATGATAGGTAGTCAGGAAATTAGATGTGGAATTTATGCTCCTTCAAAGCCCAAGGTGCTCTTTGGAGTTCGGGCCCTAGGCTGTTAAAACATCTCATGCATGTGGTATCCCCATACTCAAGAAACATAGCAGAATGTGTTTTGGGGTGTAATTATAGATATGCCTATGCTGTTTGTGAGACATAACTTAAAATTACAACTTTGTGCAAAAAACTACTGTAATGTTATTTTTTCCATTTCCCAAAAAATTGTGCCAAAAATATTACAACTTCAAAAAACTCACCATGCCTCTTACTAATTACTTGGCTTGTTTACTTTTCACAAAAGGATTCATGTGGGGGGTATTTGTGCTTACCTAGTATTTAGGGCCTCAAGAAATGAGATTGGCAGTCAATACAGGATTAATCCATTTTCAAATATATATACCATAGTTTGTGGACTTTGTAACTTCCACACAGACTAAATAATATACACTAATTTGGGTAATTTTTTTACAAGAGAAATGTAGCAGAATACATTTTGGCCTAAGTGTATAAAGAAAGATTATTTATTTGCAAAATTTTATAACAGAAACTAAGATAAAAGTGTATTTTTCGAAATGTTATATTTTTGTTTATATAGCAAAAAAAAAAAAAAACCCTGTCGTGATTAAGTACTACAAAAAGAAAGCTTTATATGTCTCAAAAATGATAAAAGTTACATTTGGGTATAGCGTTGCATGACTGAATAATTGTCATTCAAAGTGTGACAGCGCAGAAAATATAGCCTGGGCAGGAAGGAGGTGAAATTGTCCGGTATTGAGGTGGTTAATAAGCTATTTCCTGTCATATTGTTTGAGACCATATGTCATTTTGACTAAATTGAATTACATTTTATTATAGGGTGCCCCCATTTTGAATGGTGTACTACTCAATACAACCTCAGGTTTTTGGAAGATCAGATTTAAGCCAGAGCAATGTGAGGTTGGTTTTTTTAATTTAATTTTTAATTAATTTATAATTAATTATTAAAACCTATAATAATTACTAGGCTAAAAGAAATTCGGACCTTACCACAATTTTCAGAGATAAAATAGCTTTATCGTATGATCAATACAAACTATCTGATTAAAATGGAAAAAAACATTAAAAAAAATATAGTGTGATCTTCCCTTCTTCTATTTTTTGCTTTCTCCTGATGCATGTAATATACTTACAGTATGTGCATTGTCTTCTCAAGATATTTCCACATAAACTGCAGAGTATATCTGAAACAATCAATGTCATATGACATTTTCTGTCTAAATCTGAACTCCGGGCACCGTGATTTTATTATGCGCAGATGTGTGGTTATTGCTTTACCTCTGCAGTTTACATTTTTTTTTCTCCCAACAGCATTAAAATGTAGCTTATAGTTTTGCCTGTTGGTACAGCCTTTGTCCCCCTGGCTGACACCTGTCTTCACAGACTTTGTTTTGTGAATAGGAAAGTGTACACAGAGATAGAGACATGACACCAGTGTGCTGGCGTCATTCAAAACTGCCTAAGTGTCAGGTGGAGGGGTTGGGTAGATGTACTGAGGATGCTGTACCAACAGGAAAATATAAGCAGAATTGTTATTCTGCTGGAAGAATATAAAAATAAAGATATACTGCAATCATAGTGTGTGGAGTACAAGCTTACATTTTTCTAATAATGTACAACTTTGTGTGTTCTAAATAGAGCAGAATAGCTGGAGATAAAATTACAATCTCTATGCAATTTTTTTTTAGTCAAAGATAATAATTTTTTTTGTATTCAACTTGAAAAAATAAAGAAAAGTTATAACAAAAAAGACATTCCCATTACAGAAAATGTGATAGCTTGAAAATATTTTAACATATTTTTTTTTATCTGTGAATGTCTATCCACACACATCCACACAAACACACGCACACACAGTAGCACATCATTTTTTTGTAGGCACAAACATATTTCTACGGGCATTGGCACTGCCCAGATCCCCATGTCCATTTACAGTGAGCAGTGGTCAGAAGCTGATCATGTCGGCAGATGGCGACTTTTTTTCTTTTGGCAGGTTGGTGGGGATCGTTCAGCATAATTGATGAGTATCTGCATTGATGGATGACATGACTGCTGATGATGGATGGATGACATGACTGCTGATGATGGATACATTGTGGGGCTTTTTAAATAAAGGAATTGTCAATGTGTCTGTGTGTTTTTCACTTTACATTGAATTTTATGAATGAACCCAATAAGCCCCCCCCCCCCAATCTGCAGACCCAGGTCCCCCCTGACAAGGTACCCTCCCCACGTTAACCGCATATGGCCCAGTATGGTTTGGGGCTGGGGTGCCTGATGATCTCCCCTCTTTCCTGGCTTGCCTGTCTGCATTCTTGTATAAGCATTTTACTTGGTTTTTGAGGATAAGGGTCTAGTATGTATTTTTAGGGGGAACTCCACACTTTTTTTTGCGTGGAGTCCCCTAAACATCTATACTAGACTCTCAGCTAAGATAAGGGTCTGATATAGATGAAGGAAATACCGAAGCAGTCAGGAGCTATCATTTACTAGCAATTTAAACAGCATTTCTTTTTCGTACATCACGGGACACAGAGCGACTTAGTCATTACTAATGGGTTATATAGTTTACCTTCAGGTGCTGGCACTGGCAACCTCCAAACCGGAAGTACCCTCCCCTATATAAGCCCCTCCCATCCGGGAGCACCTCAGTTTTTTGCCAGTGTCTAAGGTGTTGGCCAAAGAGTAACATGTGTTTTCACTGGGCTTGCGTACAGGTTCTTTTATGGGCCTTAGTAAGCTGTTCCGGATCCCACCAAAAAAGCTTCATAGCTAAACGGTCGGTACCCGGGCCTTGCAGCAGAAGAGCAAGGTTTTGCCTGTAATGCCTCTCTTAGGTGGGCTGGACCCTGGGATCCAGAGCTCTGGTCATACCCACGACCAAGATGTTTTCTGTGCAGGGTGCTATACAGGTCCAGGGGAGTGGAATCCTTGGGAACCCGGTCCCTGAAGGTTTAATTACAATGCCTGCCGTGATAGGTGAAGTTTGGGCTTCTGTGGACCAAACAGAGTCCTGTGGCGGGGAACAGGTAAGTGGGGGCCCCCAGGAACTTGGTTCTATTGGGGGACCCCCAAGCCTAATTTGTCTTTCTGTCTGTTACCTAACGGTATTCCCGCTAATATCTGTGTATGCCTGTAACTACTGAAAAATGTAAAATTTTAATAGTAGTCAAGAAAAAAAAAAAGAGGACCGCGGTACCTGTGTTAAACCACTAGAGGCCGCTGTGGTCCATTATTTCTTGTCATGTGGATCTTTGGTTTTCTCAAGTCAAAAGATCCAGGCAGTTGGTAAGTTCTCTGTGGGAATCCACTTCCTCTGCCCTGTTGCTGCGCTCATCCACCGCACAGGCCCTCCGGCAAAAAGGGCCCTGGCTCCTAGTCCCTGCTTGGTTTTCGAAAAGGGCGCCAATGGCGCGCGCACGCGGGCATGTGCACGCGCCTCCTATGGAAAAAAAGGGCCGGGGCGGGTGAATGACGCTCGATGCGCGCCGCGGCGCTTCTGCGCATGTGCAGGCGTCCCAGCATGTATAAAAGACACAGTACAAGTGTCAGCTGGATGCAAACAGAGCTAGCAACAAACAGTGGCACACAGAGGCGGTTGATGCAGGCATCCCCATAGAAAGGCACTTTAGTGGACACCAGCTGGTATATAGCAGCAACTGTGTTAGACTATTACCAGCAAAATTGGTGTATGACGACGGGAATACCTCAGCTTTGTGCTTAAAGGATATGTCGTCCAGACGCTCCGGAAATAAGTCTTCCAGGAAGCCAAAGGGGTCTCCATCGGGCTCTGAGGATATTGGGCATGCTTGTACTGCACCAATCTCCCCTGAGAATTCAGAGGTCAGTAGCCGTAGGAACCCCGCAGGAGTGCCTGGTGCTGCGGCTGTCCCCAGTCCACCTGCTCCTGTATATATAACAGAGGAGGTTTTATCCTCAACTCTGGGAGGATTGGAAGAGAGATTAACAGCATTGATCGCTGCTTCCCTGTCACAGGAAAAGCGCGTCCGATCTCCGTCTCCTCCTTCAGAGTGCCTGTTAGTGGAGGAACAGCCCCACACAGAGATCGACCTACCTGAAGGGGATCAGGATGAGGTTGATTCAGTTATGGAGGAATCAACAGTGGAAGAACCTTTCTCAGCATCTCAGGCTGAAAGATTATGGGTTCAGTCTCTGACTAACATGGTCCGATCAGCATTTAAAATGCCTCTGGCGGAACCATCAACCACTACGGTTTCCTCGCTGGGGTCGCTGAAAGCTCCCCAGGCTGTCTGTTCCTTCCCAATCCACCCTTTATTGGAAGGGCTTATTTACCAGGATTGGGAGCATCCTGATAAAATATTTACTCCCCCCAAGAGATTTCCGGTGATCTATCCCATGGAGGATAAGTTCATAAAAAAATGGAGGGTCCCTACAGTGGACGCAGCCATCTCTTCTGTGAACAAATCACTGACATGTCCAGTAGATAATGTTCCAATGTTCAAAGACCCAATAGATAAAAAATTGGAGTCTTTACTAAAATCTGCTTTCTCTACAGCAAGCATGGTGACACAACCTGCGGTAGCAGCGATTGGAGTCTGCCAAGCGGTGAAAGATCAGTTGAAACAAGTCTTAAGGGACTTACCAGATCAACAGGCTCTTGCCCTAGCTGACCTACCTAGAGCCTTGTGTTTTGCGGTGGACGCCATAAAGGATACAATCCAACAGGCCTCCCGCTTTACGCTGTCTGTAGTACATATGCGTAGGCTTCTATGGCTCAAAAACTGGTCTGCTGAAGCTCCCTGTAAGAAATTGCTGGTTAGCTTCCCATTTCATGGAGAACGCTTATTTGGAGAAGATCTGGACAAATATATCCAGAAAATTTCTGCCGGTAAAAGTTCACTCTTACCGGTTAAGAACAAGAGTAGAAGTCCTTCTTTTAAGAGGCCTACTTTTCCAGTCCCTGGCACATCGGCTGTGAAACAGTTCCGATGGCCTCCGCGGTCAAATTCAGGGGGCAGAAATCAGGGACAATCACAGGGTAACAAGAAACCCTGGGTCAAGAGAGGTACAAAACCTCCCCCCAAGTCATGAAGGGTTGCCCCCACTCAATCGGGTGGGGGGAAGACTTCAGTTGTTCACAGAGACCTGGCGGGACACCATCAGAGACAGATGGGTGCTCTCCGCAGTAAGTCTGGGATACAAGCTGGAGTTAAAAGACACTCCTCCTGCCCAATTTATGAGGTCAAACGTGCCAAGCGATCCCCAGAAGAGAGGATCCCTCCTTCTGGCACTAGAACAACTATTGCTCCAAGGTGTAATCATGAAGGTTCCCCTGGAAGAAAGTGGGTTCGGGTTTTACTCGAACCTTTTCACAGTCCCCAAACCATAATGGGGACGTGAGGCCCATATTAAATCTAAAAGGGCTAAACAAGTTCCTAAATATCAGGACTTTTCGGATGGAGTCGATCCGATCGGTGGCCACCGCCCTACAAGGGCAGGAATGGTTAGCCATCGATCGACATAAGGGATGCTTATCTGCTTATTCCCATCTTTCCGGCCCACCAGAAATTTCTACGCTTTGCAGTAGAAGGGCGCCATTTTCAGTTCAGAGCCTTACCTTTCGGTCTGGCCACAGCACCACGAGTGTTCACAAAAATTCTGGCCCCACTATTGGCCAATCTAAGAACACAAGGTGTAACGATAATGGCATATCTAGACGACCTGCTACTAATAGACCACTCAGTGGAAAAGCTGGAAGTAGCTATTCACAAGACAATCAAGTATCTGGAATATCACGGTTGGATTATCAACCGGGACAAGTCAGCTCTAAGACCAGTCAGAAGTCTGGAATACTTAGGGCTAAGGCTGGATTCAAATCAGAGAAAGATTTTCTTACCTCCAGAAAAGGTGTCGTCTTTAAAAGATTTGACCCACTTAGTGGGTACAAAAAGAAAACCATCCATACGCCTGTGCATGAGGCTGCTGGGAAAAATGGTGGCTTCATTCGAAGCAGTACCCTACGGTCAATTCCATTCAAGGAACTTGCAGAGGGCCATACTGTCAGCCTGGAACAAAAAAGTTCAGGCTTTAGACTTACCAATGTCCCTGTCCCCTTCCGTTCGCAAGAGCCTCCATTGGTGGTTGGTGCCCCAGAATCTGGAAAAAGGGAAACCCTTCAGTCCGGTTTCTTGGAAGGTGGTCACTACAGATGCCAGCCTCATAGGCTGGGGGGCAGTACTGGAGCAATGGTCTCTCCAGGGCAAGTGGTCAGAAGCAGAGAAGGCCCTGCCCATCAATCTCTTAGAGATACGAGCAGCCCGGTATGCCCTAGTAGCATGGACATCCAAACTCCAAGGGTCCCCTGTCAGAATTCAATCAGACAATGCCACAGCAGTGGCATATATCAATCACCAGGGTGGCACCAGGAGTCGTGCAGCCCAGAGGGAAGCGAATTGCATCCTGGAATGGGCAGAAAGATATGTCCCAGCCATATCCGCGGTTTTCATCCCAGGAGTGGAAAATTGGAAAGCGGACTTTTTAAGTCGCCAGCAATTATGCCCGGGGGAATGGTCTCTTCACCCCGAGGTTTTCCAGGCAATATGCCAGCGGTGGGGAACACCGGATGTAGATCTGCTAGCATCCAGATTCAACGCAAAGGTGGACAGATTTGTCTCTCGGACAAGGGATCCCCTAGCTTGCGGCTCGGATGCCCTCGTGTTCCCTTGGGATCAGTTCAAGCTGATATATGCATTCCCACCGCCACAATTGTTACCGCGATTAATCCGCAGAATCAGGGTAGAAAAGAAACCAGTGATTCTGGTGGCTCCAGCGTGGCCCCGAAGGGCATGGTACGCGGAGATTGTAAAAATGTCAGTGAGGAGTCCTTGGACACTCCCACATCGTCCGGACCTGCTGTCGCAAGGACCGATATACCACCCTTCCTTACCAGCCCTAGGTTTGACGGCCTGGCTATTGAAGCCCACATTCTGAAAAAGAGAGGGCTCTCTAATCCTGTGGTATCTACCATGATCAATGCCAGGAAGCCGGTATCCAGGCAGATCTATTATAGGATCTGGAAGGCGTACATTACATGGTGTGAGGCCAAGAAATGGCATCCACGTAAGTACGTAATAGGTAGGATTTTGGACTTCCTACAGTGGGCTGTAGATAGGAAGCTGGCCTTGAGTACTATCAAGGGTCAGATTTCGGCCTTGTCAATATTTTTTCAAAGGCCCTTGGCTTCGCATTCACTAGTCAAAGCTTTCATACAAGGAGTGATGCGTATTAGCCCTCCGGTTAGTATTCCCATATGTCCATGGGACTTAAACCTGGTTCTGTCGGTTCTACAGAAACAACCGTTTGAACCATTGCAACACATTTCCTTGGTTCTTCTCACCAGGAAATTGATTTTCTTAGTAGCCATTTGTTCGGCTAAAAGAGTATCGGAATTATCCGCCTTGTCCTGTAAGGAGCCATATCTGGTTGTCCATAAGGACAGAGTAGTATTACGTCCTCATCCAGCCTTTCTTCCTAAGGTGGTATCGAGGTTTCATTTGAACCAAGATGTGGTTCTTCCTTCTTTTTTCCCCAAACCTAGCTCGGTAGAGGAAAAGTTATTGCATTCTTTGGATGTAGTAAGAGCAGTTAAGGCTTATCTAAAAGCCACTGCTCAGATTCGCAGAACGGATATTTTGTTTATTCTGCCGGAAGGCCCCAGAAAGGGTCAGGCAGCATCAAAATCTACTTTAGCCAAGTGGATTCGACAGGTCATAATACAAGCCTATGGCTTGAGAAAGAGACCGCCTCCATTCAAAGTTAGGGCGCACTCCACAAGAGCAGTTGGAACTTCATGGGCAGTGCATCACCAGGCCTCCCTGGCTCAAGTCTGTAAGGCCGCAACATGGTCTTCAGTACACACGTTTACTAGATTCTACCAGGTAGACGTTAGAAGTCAGGAGGATGTCGCCTTTGGGCGCAGTGTGTTGCAGGCCGCAAAAGATCCTCATGCCTGATGGCGCCCAGCTTATGTATAGTGTATCCCTCCCCTCATTTGGCATTGCTTTGGGACGTCCCATTAGTAATGACTAAGTCGCTCTGTGTCCCGTGATGTATGAAAAAGAAAAAGGGATTTTTATAACAGCTTACCTGTAAAATCCTTTTCTTGGAGTACATCACGGGACACAGAGCTCCCACCCCTCTTTTTGGGACACTTATTGCTTTGCTACAAAACTGAGGTGCTCCCGGATGGGAGGGGCTTATATAGGGGAGGGTACTTCCGGTTTGGAGGTTGCCAGTGCCAGCACCTGAAGGTAAACTATATAACCCATTAGTAATGACTAAGTCGCTCTGTGTCCCGTGATGTACTCCAAGAAAAGGATTTTACAGGTAAGCTGTTATAAAAATCCCTTTTTTCTTTTCTTTGTAAATGTTTTTTTTGCTGTAGCAGGTTGTATAAAACATACAATATGCCTCTTCTCAGACAGGCTTGGTTGACAAGAATTGCCTATTAGCCCAGAAAATGGTCCATACTGAATCCCAAGATTCAGCTCCTATTGGGGTTCAGATTCAGCATCCGAATTTTGGTAAAGGCTGAGCAAACCCAGGTATGTTAGGCTCATCGCTATTCCTCACCACTGGTGCGGCACCATGATGGGTGGCCTCTCTAACCTACAGGTCTACCTGAGGGGAAGAGCTAGAGTCGGTGACCACAGGAGCTGGCAACAATTTTAATAGAATAGCTAAGTTTTTGAGTCTCTCAGGTAAAAAAAAAAAAAATAAGGTTTATATATACAGCAAGTAAAATAAGTATTGAACACATCACCTCTTTTCTAGGTAAATACGGTATATTTCTAAAGGTGCTATTGACATGAAATTTTCACCACATGTCAGTAACAACCCATGCAATCCATACATACAAAGAAAGCAAAAAAAATAAGTTCAGAAATAAAGTTGTGTAATAAAATGGAATGACACAGGAAGAAAGTATTGAACACGCTAACAGAAATTTATTTAATACTTAGTACAAAATTCTTTGTTAGTAATGACAGCTTCAAGATGCCGCCTGTATGAACAAACTATTTGCATGCATTGCCCAGGTGTGATTTTGGTCCGTTCTTCCACACAAACAGTCCTTAAATCTTGAAGGTTCCGTGGGCCTCTTCTGTAAACTCTGATCTTTGGTTCTTTCCATAGATTTTCTATTGTATTCAAGTCAGGTGATTGGCTGGGCCATTTTAGCAGCTTTATTTTCTTTCTTTAAAACAAATTGAGAGTTTCCTTGGCTTTGTGTTTGGGATCATTGTCTTGCTGAAATGTCCACTCTTGTTTCATCTTCATCATCCTGGTAGATGGCAGCAGATTTTTATCAAGAATGCCTTGGTACATTTTCCATTAATCCTTCCTTTAATGACATAAAGTTTGCCAGTACTGTATGCAGCAAAACAGCTCCACATCATGATGTTCCCACCAGTGGCGTCACTAGGGGGAGCACAGGGGGCCGTGAACCCCCAAAATTATACTGTGCCCCCCCAATTAAAACACAGTTTGTATATGTAGGTGCAGGTGCCCCGCATCTTGCTGGAGCCAGTGCCAAGTTGACACAGGTTCACCTGAGAGGGAGAGAGTCCCTGACAGCTCCTGCGGGGGATTTATCCCCCTCCCTCTGCTCACTGACACTGTGCAATGCATAATGCGAGCAGCGCTCGCATAGCCATGCCTGCCTGATCTGCTCCCTCCCCTGCATCCTCATTGGCAGAGAGGAGAGCAAGTTGCAGGAAGGACTCCACCAGCACTGTGGGGGGGGCAAGCCTCCCATTATCTCAGAGACAGTGAAGAAAACAGACTGAATTCTGGAGAATCAGCCTCTAAATTCTGAGACTGGTGAGATGACTGCCGGCTGATCCGAGTGTCTATGACACTCTTACACAGCCCAGTAAACACACACCCCCCTCCCTCTCCTCACGGACAGGAGAGCAGAGAGGAATACAGATCCTCCCACCCCTGTTCCTCCTGTGTCTTCCAGCCCTGCCCACGCTATCCCCGGCGTGCAGCTTTATCTGAAGAGAGGGAAAGTGTGTGGGGGGGGGGGTAATATGAAAATCGGTAGCTGCAGATTCCTCTGTGTGACAATGATTTCTGATTCCAGCCTGGACCTGTGGGTGAGTGTGCATCCATCTTGACAGAGTCACTAAAGCCCTTGATGCATTTGAACTAAAAATCCATCATACACTTGATAAACTTGCCCCTCTCAAAACTTTCGCAAAAAGATTACCAAGGCTAAACCTTGGTACACTAGCAACCTAGCCCTAATTAAAACGAAACGCAGACAGCTTGAAAGAAAATGGCCTAAGACTAACACACACCAAGACAAGCTTGCATACCGAATAATTTCTCGGGCATATTTCAAAGCTATTAGCCACAGGAAAAAAGCATATTACGGTGAACAGATCGATAACGCCGGAACCAGGATAAGAAACTTTTCGAAATCGTAAACAAAATGCTTAATCCACGTAGGTTAACCAAGACGATAATACCATCACAAGAATTCACCAATAAATTAGGGATCGCTTTCCAAGATAAAATTCATAAAATCCAGTTGGGCATTGCCAAGAACATTCACCTGATTGACCAACCTGGTCCACTACAAGAGGCTATCCAACCTACTCTGTCCAGCTTAAAAAACTTCACACCTACCACGCCGGAGTTACTACACAAAGTAATTCTTAAATTGAAGCCCGCACACTTTGCGGATGAATTTTGCCCTGCCTGGTTTTTCAAACTCCAGTCAAAGGCATTCCTTCCAGACCTATGTACAATCATCAACTTCAGTTTAAGGCTGGGAGTTATATCAGGGAAATTAAACACTCATACGTTACGCCAATTCCAAAAAAAAAACAGAGCTTCAAGACCCGAATAATCTAAGACCCATTTCTAGTATTCATTTTGTGGCAAAGATTATGGAAACCATCGTTCTTGAGAAACTTCAGGAATACTCTGAAGGGGAGGGCCTATTCCACGATGTCCAGTCTGGGTTCCGTCCGGGCAGGGGAATAGAGCTCTCCACGATGGCCATGAGGGAACAGCTGCTGAGGGTCAGAGACACTGGGGAATCGGCGGCCTTAGTGCTATTGGACCTCTCCGCGGGTTTTGACACCATCGATCACGACATTCTCATCTCGCGCCTTCATGACCAGTTTGGAATTCGAGGTGCTGTCCTGTTATGGATCCAGTCTTTTCTACAAGATCGTACCCAACAGGTTAAGCTGGGACCTTTCAGGTCAGCCATAAGCCCAGTTCCCTGGGGAGTACCACAGGGCTCTGCCCTCTCTCCATACCTTTTAAATTGTTATATGCGCCCCCTACCTGATATGTTGCAGTTACATGGCCTTCAAGGCCAATTATATGCCGATGACATCCAAATCCTAGTCAACACTTCCAAAAATGACAGACATCCCCAGATCCTAGCAGAATGCATGACTCATATCCATTCCTGGATGAATAGAAACTGGTTGAGCCTCAACTGCTCCAAAACAGAAATACTCCAAGTGGGCGAACCTCTAGCCTTTCCCATTCTATCTCGATGGCCATCTGACCTAGGTACCTGCCCAGAACCTCAAAGACAAGTCAAGAACCGTGGAATCATTTTTGATGCAAAGCTTACCTGGATTCCGCAAATCATGAACTGTATGAAAAATGCCTCATTCTATTTGCAAATTATTCGGAAGATCAGACATTTACTTTCATATCGACACCAAATCACACTTACTTTGGCTCTAGTACAATCCAGACTAGACTTTGCCAATGGTTTTTGCCTTGGCCTTCCCCTTAAGTGGGTCAAAAAAATCCCAATTATACAGAATCAAGCAGCACGCACTATTACGGGTACACCATATAGACATCACATCACCCCCGTGCTGGCACAGCTACATTGGTTACCTATAGTGCATAGAGTACAACTTAAAATCTTGGTTCTGATGTTTATAGCATATTGGGGCCTGGGCCCACTCTATCTCACAGAAATGGCCCCCCATTATACACCAATTAGAGCATTGCGGTCAGGGCTTCAAAATAGGATCATCCAAGCACCCGCCCGACTCCAGTCCTTGGGAGGTCGACGAATGCAGTCTATGGGCGCGGCCCTTTGGAACCAACTCCCCGACCATCTCCGGCTCCCAATGCCCCAAGCTCTTTTTAAAAGGCAATTAAAAACCCACCTTTTTAAAAACGCTTTTTCCTAACTACGGATGTAGAGACATCTAATTCTGTAATAATTAACGTCAACTTTGTTTTTCGACTCCCCTCGTGAGCCTTCCTTTTCTTTCTTTTTTTTCTTCTCCCCTCCCTTTTTCTCAAATAGTTTTTTTTCCCAAGGCTGATTGGTGAATTTATGGCACAGCGCGCTTAGTTGCAGTCCTCCAAGACAGTATTTGGCACGATATAAATTTACATATCATCATCATCATCATCATCATCATTATCATCATCATCACAGTACACTGTGATCACTGAACTTTCCCTATGTCCATCCCTCTCCCTTCTCTTCCCCATCTGTCTCCCTCCCCCTCCTGTTCTTCCAAGACCTTCACAAACTTTCACTTCCAGTTAGGCTGGCAATAGATGGTACAAATTTCTTTCCTGCAACCACAGATTGCAGGAAAGAAATGTGCATGATTGCCCCATTAACACAGACAGTACTGACAGGGGAATCCTTCCTGACCAGCAAGTGTATTCTCCCGACAAACAGTGATTATCACTAGATATAGCAACCGCTAGTGATAATCATAAGAGTATCCGGCAGGCTGGTTGTGCCCAAGTTGATCGATCAACTTGGTACATTCAGCCTGCTCATTAATGGTTCAAATCTCAGCCAGTTCCTGCTGAACCGGCCGAAATTTAAACTGTCTATGGCTGGCCTTAGCACTTAGACAGCCCATACATTGATCACTTTTATTATTCAACTTTTAGGTTGAATGATAAAAAAAAAAAAAAAATATCCAATTCCCCCATCTACATGTAGCACTACCCCCGTAGGAGCTGCTGGTTATATTTTTGGGTCATGCCGTTACCTGTCTGTTCCACCGTATCCGTCATAGGGGTTCCATTGAAGAGCTTTCACAGATGTCAACACCAACACATAGGGGGTGATTTACTCAAGACCTGCGCCTGTGGTACAGTGAAAAAATTGAAACAATTGCACAAAAAACGGGACTCAAAACATTTATCAAAAATTATGGTGCACTTATATGCACCAAACCATATTTACATAGGAAGCGCTGTTGCGCACTTGGGCAATCTTTCGCGCCTACTATTAGCAAGCGCAGCCAATGTAATCTTCAACATTTTTGTCTGAATACTGTAGATAACTTTACTAGTTTACCATCTTCTGTTACCAGGCTAAAAAGTATGTATATAATATTGTTTAAATGCACAAATTCTGTCCAGAACATGTAGATCTGTCTTACAACTAATCAAGCCTTTTTACACCCTTCTTTCAGCTTACTCAACTGCACTTGTGCATTGACAAAGCACACCATTTTATGCTCGCCTGACAGCGCGCATACGCTTTAGCTTGTTAAATATGTGTGTTGCACACAGGCGCATCTGCGTTCTCCAGAGTGCACAACTGCTTATACATTGAGCTTGTGCTCATTGTAATGCTGATCATGTTAATGAGCTTTTCCTTATCACATAGAGAATATTGCTTACACTTTTATTCCTTTTATTCACTTCTTTTTGAAACAACTCAATAATCATTCTAGAGATCTTCCTCCTATCAACAACTGTGCAGATGTTTACTGGACTTGTAATTGTGCATTTTATGGTGATAGTCTATAATCATTGGTGGAGCCAAAACTTCCATGAAAACATCTTCTCAACACATGTCTGTGTATTGTGCATTCTGGACAATTCTTTCCCCATACACTGTCCAATCTGATTGCACAGTGTATGGGGAAATGAATTGCTCAGAGAAATTAGTGGATGTAAATGTCATCCAATCAGATTGGACAGCCAACCCGGCGGTACAGCCAATTTCTTTCAGCCAACCCGGCGATACTGTGAGGTAGATGGGTCGGGATGCGTCCTCCAATTGAGTCTCCAGGCTCTTCCTGAGATACCAGCCCTTTTGGCTCGGTTCTCTCCGAGAAAAGTCCTCCCCTGGTTTCGTCAATTGCTCGTCTTCTCCCCGCAGGCAAGACAGCACAGGACCACCCCTGACTAGTAGGCCCCAGAACTCCTGGGCCTACTTCCAATAATGAGGCCTCGGGCCAGCCGGCCCCAAGGCAGGAAAACTGCTACAGCACACCTTAGGCCAGGAGGGCCATCAGGTCAGAGAGGCTGGGAAGATGGTGTCGGTCCCTTAAGTACCCTCTTCCATAATGCACAGCAGGGGGACCAATCCCACTGAGCCGTTTCTGGGCAAGAGGTACCCAATACATCCAGCCTGCTGCATTTCCAAACTTGACCTGTGGAGACAGCGACACCCACAGTCAAGTGGAAAAATGCGCAACACAGCTGGACTGGAACAGAAACTTACATAATTATTCTGAGCTAAACTACAGCTCATACAACTAAATTTACTATCTACCCAATAGGAGCAGGGCGCTACATACACATTATAGGTGGATGGGGGAATCCTCCCACTGTGGACCTGTCCCGGCTATTGATGCCACTGGTCTCTGTCTCCATGGCAGCGGCAGCAGTGCATTAGGACCCAGTGCTGGTTATTTAATGGGGCTGATGGGCTCATGCACAAGGGGGTCAGCACAATTGGTTGTTAGAGATGGGCTCAGGTGTGTTCAAACTCCCACATGCCCAATCCCGCCGGGAAGCCGACACTGCAACAGGCTAATCACAGGCAGTGAGACATTTTCCAGTCCACAGCTGCACAGATCAGGAAATGTCAGACTGCCTGTGATGTGATTAGCGCTGTGCAGTGTGGGCTTCCTGGCAGGATCAGGCATGTGGGATTTCAAACAAACCCGAGCCCATTTCTAATGGTTTTAGAAAGTTGAGCTCCCTGCAGGTTGCTCAGCAGCAGTGGAGCCTTCTCTTCCATGCTGATCGGGATGCAATCCAGGTGATGCTCCTAGTCAATTCTAATGTTAAATATGGTAGTGATTTTATTGATCAAAATTACAGGCATGGAGCCCACATAGCTGCTGAACATACGGTTGATTTTATATATATATATATATATATACACACACAGTAAATATATATGTGATTTTACTCTTGATTCTAATAAACACTGTGTTTATGAGATCTGACTGGGAGTATCACCTAGATCACATCCCAATCGACATGTCAACAGAGAAGTTTATACAGCATTACTGCTGCTAGGTGACCAGCTGGGGTCTCAGCTCTCTACAACCAATAGTGCCAACCTTTGACTGCATGCACCCATAATGTCACCAGCACTCCTAATAGACTGCTGCCGCTGCCAAGGAGACAGACGCCAGACCAGCATTGTCAATAACAGGGGCGGGACAGCAAGAGGAGGCTGGGGAACCCCACAGTGGCAGAACACCAGGGCCCAGTCACAAGTGCAACTTCTGCAACCCTGGCAGTTCTCCCACTACTTTGGACCCTTATATTTTCCTGGTGTGCTGGTGACATATCTATTGTTTTCTGCCACCCTGGGGGCCCCAATACAGTAGGAAGGGGGCTCACTGCAGAACATATAAAAGGGTCGTAATAAAGGGCCCCCGAAACAGAAGTGAATGGCCCCAGGATATATATAATTGCATTTTATAGTTGGCCCCCCTACTTTTGTCCCTGTCCCCCCATGTGCCCCCCCTAAATATGAAAGCTGGAGATGCCACTGGTTCCCACTTCCAAACATTGTTGGTATGGTGTTTTTGAGGTGATGTGCAGTGCCATTTGACCTTCAAACATGTGTATTATGGCATCCAAAGAGTTAAATGTTGGTCTCATCTGACCAGACTATATTCTCCCAGTATTTCCCAGGCTCGTCTAAATCTTGTGCAGCAAACTTTAAACGAGTGTCAACATGCTTTTTCTTCAGCAATGGAGTCTTGCGTGGTGAGTGTGCATACAGGCCATGGCAGTTGCGTGCATTACTTAATGTTTTCTTTGAAAAGGATTGCTTTCTAATTACTGATAGATTTCAGCTGATGTCATGGCTTTTCATGCCTTTTTGCACCTCTCTTTTTTCATGTGTTATACACATAACTTTTTTTTCTGAACTTATTTGTTTTGGTGTCTTGGTATGTATGGATTGCATAGGTTGTTACTGACATATGGTGAAAATTTCATGTCAAGCACCTTTAGAATATAGTTACCTAGAAAAATGGTGATGCATTCAATACTTATTTTACCCACTCACATATATATATATATATATACTGTATATATTAAAGATCATACAAGTGACATAAGAAAACATAAATTAACATTTGAATAGAGCCAAGAACAAAATTCACTAATCTTATGCAGCTCGCTTATTGTATTGTGTTTATTATATCTCGGTATTAGGGATGAGCTTCGTGTTCGAGTCGAACATACGTTCGACTCGAACATCGGCTGTTCGATCGTTCGACGAAGATCGAACGATTTGGGCCGTTCGCGCCAAATTCGAGTGACGCGAACGGCCCACAATGCACTACGCCATCGCAGTGTCATCCAGGCGCTGTGATTGGCCAAGCATGCACTGTGACCCCGCATGCTTGGCCAATCACAGCGCCGGCAGCGAGGAGAGCAATGATTGGCCACAGGCAGGATGCCTGTGGCCAATTATTGCTGAGGGTGTTTAGTACACGCCCCACACTATAAAAGGCCGCCAGCACGGCGGCCTAGTGTAGTGTGTTCCGGAGCAGGGATAGAGCAGCATAGGCAGGGACAGTGACTGTTATTTCTTTCTTGCTTAACCTGGATTCCTTTAGTTTAGGGAAAGAGAAGGATAGGTAGGGAGAGTGTCAGTGTGTTTTGTGCTTGTGCTATAGTGTGCTTAAAAAAAACATTTATTCTAGGGACAGAAAACTGTAGGTAGGGGCAGTGTCAGTTTCTTTCACTCTGCAAGTCCTTGTTTCCAGGGACCTGGAAGGACAGTGAGTGAATTGTCCTTGTGCTATATTGTGCTTAAAAAAACATTTATTCTAGGGACAGAAAACTGTAGGTAGGGAGAGTGTCAGTTTCTTTCACTCTGCAAGTCCTTGTTTCCAGGGACCTGTAAGGACAGTGAGTGAATTGTCCTTGTGCTATATTGTGATTAAAAAAAACATTTTTTCTAGGGACAGAAAACTGTAGGTAGGGAGAGTGTTTTTTTTCTTTCACTCTGCAAGTCCTTGTTTCCAGGGACCTGGAAGGACAGTGAGTGAATTGTCCTTGTGCTATATTGTGCTTAAAAAAAAAAAATTTCTAGGGACAGAAAACTGTAGGTAGGGAGAGTGTTTATTTTCTTTCACTCTGCAAGTCCTTGTTTCCAGGGACCTCTAAGGACAGTGAGTGAATTGTCCTTGTGCTATATTGTGCTTAAAAAAAACATTTATTCTAGGGACAGAAAACTGTAGGTAGGGAGAGTGTCAGTTTATTTCACTCTGCAAGTCCTTGTTTCCAGGGACCTGGAAGGACAGTGAGTGAATTGTCCTTGTGCTATATTGTGATTAAAAAAAACATTTTTTCTAGGGACAGAAAACTGTAGGTAGGGAGAGTGTTTTTTTTCTTTCACTCTGCAAGTCCTTGTTTCCAGGGACCTGTAAGGACAGTGAGTGAATTGTCCTTGTGCTATATTGTGCTTAAAAAAACATTTATTCTAGGGACAGAAAACTGTAGGTAGGGAGAGTGTCAGTTTATTTCACTCTGCAAGTCCTTGTTTCCAGGGACCTGGAAGGACAGTGAGTGAATTGTCCTTGTGCTATATTGTGATTAAAAAAAACATTTTTTCTAGGGACAGAAAACTGTAGGTAGGGAGAGTGTTTTTTTTCTTTCACTCTGCAAGTCCTTGTTTCCAGGGACCTGTAAGGACAGTGAGTGAATTGTCCTTGTGCTATATTGTGCTTAAAAAAAACATTTATTCTAGGGACAGAAAACTGTAGGTAGGGAGAGTGTCAGTTCATTTCACTCTGCAAGTCCTTGTTTCCAGGGACCTGGAAGGACAGTGAGTGAATTGTCCTTGTGCTATATTGTGCTTAAAAAAAACATTTTTTCTAGGGACAGAAAACTGTAGGTAGGGAGAGTGTTTTTTTTCTTTCACTCTGCAAGTCCTTGTTTCCAGGGACCTGTAAGGACAGTGAGTGAATTGTCCTTGTGCTATAGTGTGCTTAAAAAAAACATTTATTCTAGGGACAGAAAACTGTAGGTAGGGAGAGTGTTTTTTTCTTTCACTCTGCAAGTCCTTGTTTCCAGGGACCTGTAAGGACAGTGAGTGAATTGTCCTTGTGCTATATTGTGCTTAAAAAAAACATTTATTCTAGGGACAGAAAACTGTAGGTAGGGAGAGTGTCAGTTTATTTCACTCTGCAAGTCCTTGTTTCCAGGGACCTGTAAGGACAGTGAGTGAATTGTCCTTGTGCTATATTGTGATTAAAAAAAACATTTTTTCTAGGGACAGAAAACTGTAGGTAGGGAGAGTGTTTTTTTTCTTTCACTCTGCAAGTCCTTGTTTCCAGGGACCTGTAAGGACAGTGAGTGAATTGTCCTTGTGCTATATTGTGCTTAAAAAAAACATTTATTCTAGGGACAGAAAACTGTAGGTAGGGAGAGTGTCAGTTTATTTCACTCTGCAAGTCCTTGTTTCCAGGGACCTGTAAGGACAGTGAGTGAATTGTCCTTGTGCTATATTGTGATTAAAAAAAACATTTTTTCTAGGGACAGAAAACTGTAGGTAGGGAGAGTGTTTTTTTTCTTTCACTCTGCAAGTCCTTGTTTCCAGGGACCTGTAAGGACAGTGAGTGAATTGTCCTTGTGCTATATTGTGCTTAAAAAAAACATTTATTCTAGGGACAGAAAACTGTAGGTAGGGAGAGTGTCAGTTTATTTCACTCTGCAAGTCCTTGTTTCCAGGGACCTGTAAGGACAGTGAGTGAATTGTCCTTGTGCTATATTGTGATTAAAAAAAACATTTTTTCTAGGGACAGAAAACTGTAGGTAGGGAGAGTGTTTTTTTTCTTTCACTCTGCAAGTCCTTGTTTCCAGGGACCTGTAAGGACAGTGAGTGAATTGTCCTTGTGCTATATTGTGATAAAAAAAAACATTTTTTCTAGGGACAGAAAACTGTAGGTAGGGAGAGTGTTTTTTTTCTTTCACTCTGCAAGTCCTTGTTTCCAGGGACCTGTAAGGACAGTGAGTGAATTGTCCTTGTGCTATAGTGTGCTTAAAAAAAACATTTATTCTAGGGACAGAAAACTGTAGGTAGGGACAGTGTCAGTTTCTTTCACTCTGCAAGTCCTTGTTTCCAGGGACCTGGAAGGACAGTGAGTGAATTGTCCTTGTGCTATATTGTGATTAAAAAAAACATTTTTTCTAGGGACAGAAAACTGTAGGTAGGGAGAGTGTTTTTTTTCTTTCACTCTGCAAGTCCTTGTTTCCAGGGATCTGTAAGGACAGTGAGTGAATTGTCCTTGTGCTATATTGTGATTAAAAAAAACATTTTTTCTAGGGACAGAAAACTGTAGGTAGGGAGAGTGTTTTTTTTCTTTCACTCTGCAAGTCCTTGTTTCCAGGGACCTGTAAGGACAGTGAGTGAATTGTCCTTGTGCTATATTGTGCTTAAAAAAAACATTTATTCTAGGGACAGAAAACTGTAGGTAGGGAGAGTGTCAGTTTATTTCACTCTGCAAGTCCTTGTTTCCAGGGACCTGTAAGGACAGTGAGTGAATTGTCCTTGTGCTATATTGTGATTAAAAAAAACATTTTTTCTAGGGACAGAAAACTGTAGGTAGGGAGAGTGTTTTTTTTCTTTCACTCTGCAAGTCCTTGTTTCCAGGGACCTGTAAGGACAGTGAGTGAATTGTCCTTGTGCTATATTGTGATAAAAAAAAACATTTTTTCTAGGGACAGAAAACTGTAGGTAGGGAGAGTGTTTTTTTTCTTTCACTCTGCAAGTCCTTGTTTCCAGGGACCTGTAAGGACAGTGAGTGAATTGTCCTTGTGGTATAGTGTGCTTAAAAAAAACATTTATTCTAGGGACAGAAAACTGTAGGTAGGGACAGTGTCAGTTTCTTTCACTCTGCAAGTCCTTGTTTCCAGGGACCTGGAAGGACAGTGAGTGAATTGTCCTTGTGCTATATTGTGATTAAAAAAAACATTTTTTCTAGGGACAGAAAACTGTAGGTAGGGAGAGTGTTTTTTTTCTTTCACTCTGCAAGTCCTTGTTTCCAGGGACCTGTAAGGACAGTGAGTGAATTGTCCTTGTGCTATATTGTGATTAAAAAAAACATTTTTTCTAGGGACAGAAAACTGTAGGTAGGGAGAGTGTTTTTTTTCTTTCACTCTGCAAGTCCTTGTTTCCAGGGACCTGTAAGGACAGTGAGTGAATTGTCCTTGTGCTATATTGTGATTAAAAAAAACATTTTTTCTAGGGACAGAAAACTGTAGGTAGGGAGAGTGTTTTTTTTCTTTCACTCTGCAAGTCCTTGTTTCCAGGGACCTGTAAGGACAGTGAGTGAATTGTCCTTGTGCTATATTGTGATAAAAAAAACATTTTTTCTAGGGACAGAAAACTGTAGGTAGGGAGAGTGTTTTTTTTCTTTCACTCTGCAAGTCCTTGTTTCCAGGGACCTGTAAGGACAGTGAGTGAATTGTCCTTGTGCTATAGTGTGCTTAAAAAAAACATTTATTCTAGGGACAGAAAACTGTAGGTAGGGACAGTGTCAGTTTCTTTCACTCTGCAAGTCCTTGTTTCCAGGGACCTGGAAGGACAGTGAGTGAATTGTCCTTGTGCTATATTGTGATTAAAAAAAACATTTTTTCTAGGGACAGAAAACTGTAGGTAGGGAGAGTGTTTTTTTTCTTTCACTCTGCAAGTCCTTGTTTCCAGGGACCTGTAAGGACAGTGAGTGAATTGTCCTTGTGCTATATTGTGATTAAAAAAAACATTTTTTCTAGGGACAGAAAACTGTAGGTAGGGAGAGTGTTTTTTTTCTTTCACTCTGCAAGTCCTTGTTTCCAGGGACCTGTAAGGACAGTGAGTGAATTGTCCTTGTGCTATATTGTGATTAAAAAAAACATTTTTTCTAGGGACAGAAAACTGTAGGTAGGGAGAGTGTTTTTTTTCTTTCACTCTGCAAGTCCTTGTTTCCAGGGACCTGTAAGGACAGTGAGTGAATTGTCCTTGTGCTATATTGTGATAAAAAAAAACATTTTTTCTAGGGACAGAAAACTGTAGGTAGGGAGAGTGTTTTTTTTCTTTCACTCTGCAAGTCCTTGTTTCCAGGGACCTGTAAGGACAGTGAGTGAATTGTCCTTGTGCTATAGTGTGCTTAAAAAAAACATTTATTCTAGGGACAGAAAACTGTAGGTAGGGACAGTGTCAGTTTCTTTCACTCTGCAAGTCCTTGTTTCCAGGGACCTGGAAGGACAGTGAGTGAATTGTCCTTGTGCTATATTGTGATTAAAAAAAACATTTTTTCTAGGGACAGAAAACTGTAGGTAGGGAGAGTGTTTTTTTTCTTTCACTCTGCAAGTCCTTGTTTCCAGGGACCTGTAAGGACAGTGAGTGAATTGTCCTTGTGCTATATTGTGATTAAAAAAAACATTTTTTCTAGGGACAGAAAACTGTAGGTAGGGAGAGTGTTTTTTTTCTTTCACTCTGCAAGTCCTTGTTTCCAGGGACCTGTAAGGACAGTGAGTGAATTGTCCTTGTGCTATAGTGTGCTTAAAAAAAACATTTATTCTAGGGACAGAAAACTGTAGGTAGGGACAGTGTCAGTTTCTTTCACTCTGCAAGTCCTTGTTTCCAGGGACCTGGAAGGACAGTGAGTGAATTGTCCTTGTGCTATATTGTGATTAAAAAAAACATTTTTTCTAGGGACAGAAAACTGTAGGTAGGGAGAGTGTTTTTTTTCTTTCACTCTGCAAGTCCTTGTTTCCAGGGACCTGGAAGGACAGTGAGTGAATTGTCCTTGTGCTATATTGTGCTTAAAAAAAATATTTTTTCTAGGGACAGAAAACTGTAGGTAGGGAGAGTGTCAGTTTCTTTCACTGTGAAAGTCCTTGTTTCAAGGGACAGAGAAGGACACCTGAAGGTAGCCCTTATTGCTTTTTTCCCATCTCCCTGCAGGCCATCTATTAGAATGTCTGGAAGGCAAACAAGGAGAGGCAGACAGTCAGGAGGCAATAAAAGAGGGCAAGCAGGCTCTGTGTCTGGGGGCAACAGTGCTGGTCGTGGACGCGGTGCATTGTCATCAGCACATGGCCATGGGACACGCTTGTCCTTCTTTTCGGCAGCTGGACATGTTGAGCCACATCATGCCGAAGACTTGGTAGAGTGGATGACCAAGCCCTCCTCCTCCTCCTCATCCTCTCTCACCCAGGCTCAGGGTACAGGAAAAGCAGCTGCCAAAGCGTCGTCTTCCCTGGTATCAATGTCAGACAAATCATCAGTCACTCCTTCCCTAGACCCACCATGTCCTCCTCCTGAGGAGTCCCCCGAACTGTTTCAGCACAGTGTTGGGTACATGCTCCAGGAGGATGCCCAGCGTTTCGAAGGGTCTGATGATGAAACCCAGCTAGAGGAAGGCAGTAGCGTGAGAGCAGACAGAGGGGATGCTCAAGAAGGACACCAATCTGGCAGTCATGTTCCAGCAGCTGCAGCATACTGCCAGATTGGCTCCAGTGATGAGGAGGGAGGGGATGATGAGGTCACTGACTCCACGTGGGTGCCTAATAGGAGAGAGGAGGAGGAGGAGGATGAGGAGGAGGCACATCTCCAACGAGGCAGGATACCCTTTGGTGGCCAGCGTAAGGGCAGTACACCGACGGAATCACACCGCAGAGCTCCGCCTGTGCAGGGCGCTGCCTCTGCCCGTCATTCAAAAAGTTCTTTGGTGTGGGCCTTTTTTGAGGCTAGTGCATCAGATCGCACAGCTGCTGTTTGCAACATATGTCTCAAGCGTATATCGCGTGGCCAAAACATCAGCCGCTTGGGTACCACATGCCTGACCAGACATATGTTGACCTGCCATGCAGCTCGTTGGCAAGCCTACCTCAAAGACCCACACCAAAGAACAAAGCGGACCTCTCCTTGCACCGCATCAGCTGGGATCTCCAACCCCACTATAACTTCAGTCCTCTCTGAAACATGCACTGAGAGGAATGAAGGTGTAGAATTAGGTGTGTCACAGCCAAGTACTTGCGGCCACTCTGCTAGCAGTACACCGACGTCCGATTCTAGCAGGCAAATTTCCCTGCCCCAGCTGCTGGACCGTCGAAAGAAGTTCACTCCCAGCCATCCACATGCCCAGCGGTTGAATGCTAGCTTGGCTAAATTGCTAGCGCTTCAACTGCTGCCTTTTCAGTTGGTAGACTCGGCCCCCTTCCGTGAGTTTGTGCAATGTGCGGTTCCTCAGTGGCAGGTTCCCAAACGCCACTTTTTCTCACGGAAGGCTATTCCGGCTCTCTACCGGCATGTGGAAGGCAATGTCTTGGCCTCGCTGGACAGGGCGGTCAGCGGTAAGGTGCATATTACCGCTGACTCATGGTCCAGCAGGCATGGACAGGGACGTTACCTTTCTTTCACGGCCCATTGGGTCACTCTTTTGGCAGCTGGGAAGGATTCAGGACAAGGTGCAGTAGTGTTGGAGGTTGTCCCACCGCCACGCCTCCAAAATGCTACTACTGGTTGTGACACACCTCTCTCCTCCACCCCCTCCTCTTCTTCTTCCTCCATGGCCTCTTCCTGTGGTTTGTCCTATGAACCAGCGGTGCTCCGTAGCCGTTCACGGGGCTACGCAAGTACGCAGGCAAAAAGATGCCATGCCGTGCTTGCGCTGGTGTGTTTGGGGGACAGAAGCCACACTGGGGCAGAGGTCCTGTCTGCTCTGCAGGGCCAGGCCGAGAGGTGGTTGACGCCACGCCAGCTTAAGCCAGGAATGGTGGTTTGCGACAATGGCACCAACCTCCTCTCCGCCCTCCGACAGGGACAACTGACCCATGTGCCCTGTGTGGCTCACGTCCTTAACCTGGTGGTGCAGCGCTTCTTGGGCAGGTACCCGGGCTTACAGGATGTCCTGAGGCAGGCCAGGAAAGTCTGTGTGCATTTCCGCAGATCTTATAATGCCAGTGCTCGCCTGGCTGAGCTGCAAAAGGAGTTGAACCTGCCCAAGAACCGCCTTATATGTGACATGCCCACCAGGTGGAACTCAACGTTGGCCATGCTGCAGCGGCTGCACACGCAGCAGAGGGCCATCAATGAGTACCTGTGCGACTACGGCACCAGGACAGGGTCAGGGGAGCTTGGTTTTTTTTCTCCACGCCAGTGGGGCATGATCAGGGATGCATGCACTGTCCTGGCACCATTTGAGGAGGCCACGAGGATGGTGAGCAGTGACAGTGCATGCATCAGTGACACTGTACCTCTTGTCCACCTGTTGGAGCACACGCTGCGTGGAATAATGGACAGGGCACTTGAGGCAGAACAGAGGCAGGAAGAGGAGGACTTCCTTGCCTCTCAAGGCCCCCTTTACCCAGACAGTGTTCCTTCTGTCCCACCCATCGCACAGGAAGAGGAGGAGGAGGAGGAGGAGGAGGAGGATTGTGTCAGCATGGAGGTGGAGGCTGGCACTCAGCATCATCAGCAGCAGTCTTTTAGGGATGATTTACAGTCCCAAGAAACCAGTGGACTTGTACGTGGCTGGGAGGAGGTGGCTGCGGATCATGTCGTCCTTAGTGACCCAGAGGACTCCGGAGCGAATGCCTCAGCAAACCTACGCTGCATGGCCTCCCTGATCCTGCAAAGTCTGCGGAAGGATCCTCGTATTCTTCGGATCAAGGAGAGGGACCATTACTGGCTGGCCACTCTCCTTGATCCACGGTACAAGGGTAAGGTTGCGGACCTTATGTTACCGTCGCAGAGGGAGCAGAGGATGAGACAACTCCGGGAGGCCTTGCAGAAAGGTCTGTGCAACGCGTTCCCAGAGACTGGGAGGTTGCAAACTCCTGGTCCTGGACAACGAGTTGCTGAGGCTTCGGCCAGTCAAAGAAGGAGCGGTGGGGAAGGTGGCCGTCTGACCGATGCGTTCAGACAATTCTTTAGTCCGCAGCCCCAAAGTATGATCGGTTCCAGCAACCATCGCCAGCGTCTGATAAACATGGTGCAGGAATATCTAGGGGCAAGGTCAGACTTGGACACCTTCCCCACCGAAAATCCTCTGGCTTACTGGGTCTTGAGGATGGATCACTGGCCAGAGCTTGCACAGTATGCAATTGAGCTACTGGCCTGTCCTGCATCCAGCGTTCTTTCGGAACGCACATTCAGTGCTGCTGGAGGATTTGTCACGGATCACAGGGTGCGCCTGTCCACCGACTCGGTTGATCGACTGACTTTCATCAAGATGAACCAGTCTTGGATCACCACCAGCTACCACACACCTGATGCTGATATAACAGACTAATTGATTTTAACATGTCACATCCCTTCAAGACTGATGCTGATGCTGAGTGCCTGTGCTGTTATGTTGACTGGCTATCCTCCTCCTCCGAGTCCTCAATTATACGATTGATGATGATAGCTTGTAAGATCATTTTTGTTTATGGGTGCCGCCACCAGTGCCTAACGCCCAATTTTTCAGCCCCTGTTTAACAGGGGCGTGTAATTACAATTTTTGAAGCAATACTTTGCAACAGGGCTCATTGCTGTGCTCCAAGTACAGTATCTGTGAGGAGTTGCAGTGTTGTGCCACCAGTGCCTAAGGCCCAATTTTTCAGCCCCTGTTTAACAGGGGCGTGTCATTACAATTTTTGAAGCAATACTTTGCAACAGGGCTCATTGCTGTGCTCCAAGTACAGTATCTGTGAGGAGTTGCAGTGTTGTGCCACCAGTGCCTAAGGCCCAATTTTTCAGCCCCTGTTTAACAGGGGCGTGTCATTACAATTTTTGAAGCAATACTTTGCAACAGGGCTCATTGCTGTGCTCCAAGTACAGTATCTGTGAGGGGTTGCAGTGTTGTGCCACCAGTGCCTAAGGCCCAATTTTTCAGCCCCTGTTCAACAGGGGCATGTAATTACAATTCTTGATCTAATAATTCACAGCAGGGCCCATTGCTGCACCCACCAAGAGTAACTGTCAGGGCTTACAGTGTTGTGGCACCAGCACCACCATCAAAGGCCCAATTTTTACTACCACTGTTCAACAATTATATGTAATTAAAATTCCTGATATAATAGTTGACAGCAGGGCGTTCCAGCACCAACCAAGAGTAACTGTGAGTGCTTACAGTGTTGTGCCAACACCAACAACTAAGGGGCCTATTTCTGCAGAGTATATACGGCAGGTCCCTACTTTCAAACATCCAACTTACAAACGACTCCTACTTGCAAACGCAAGAAGACAACAGGAAGTGAGAGGAAATCTACCACTAGGAAGGAAAATTCTCTCCTGTAAGAATAAATATGGGAGAAAGGTGTCTCCTCTGTACTGATGCTTTATCAGCAATCCTTGTTTCAAGAAAAAGACCACATTTCAAAAAGAGTTGTCATTGGGACGGAAAGTGAGGTGAAATGTTCTGAACAGGGGCACAGACAGCAAAACAAATGTTACAGGGGTGATAACCCTTACCTATGTTTTCCAAAAAGTTTAAAAATAGATTTTTGGTCTGGAGCTACACTTCAACAATGTACCTGTTCAAAATTACAAACAGACTCTACATAAGAACAAACCTACAGTCCCTGTCTTGTATGCACCGCCTGTATAGGGCTGTTCAGAGTATATAGGGCCTTTTTTATTTTATGTGCAGGGTTCCCCTTAATATCCATACAAGACCCAAAGGGGCTGGTAATGGGCTGGGGTAGGGGGGGGGTCATGGGGTAGCTATGCCATTTTTCTTAAAGAATTTCATCCATATTACCGGGACCAGACATTACATTAAAGCCGCAAGCAGTTTTAAATGGCTTTTTTTTCCTTTAGAAGTGTCATTTTGTGCAGGGACAGTTCTAAACACGGGAAACACGTGGCACTTCACAGGCATACTTTAGACACCCCCCAGGTACGATATTTAAAGGAATATTTGACTTTTTTTTTTTCACTTTATGCATCATTAAAATGACTGCTCCCGAAAAACGACCGTTTTTAAAACTTCTTTTTGCATTGATACATGTCCCCTGGTGCAGAACCCGGGTTCCCAAACCCTTTTTAGGACAATAACATGCATAATAGTTGTTATAATTAGCACTTTAGAATTCGAACGTTCGCATCCATTGTATTTAATAGGGTTCTAATGTTCGTTCGAACTTTCGGTCCGTTCGCGGGTTCTGGTGCGAACCGAACCCGGGGGTGTTCGGCTCATCACTACTCGGTATGTTCCATTGTACCCCGCTCCCCTTTGTTTCTGGATAGGTAGGACAGTGCCTAGCTAGCCCCTAGCTAGTCACTCTCCATGCTGCTGGTGCATTAAGTTCATGACTGCAGAGTACAGGGTTAAAAAATCATTGTCTTTTCACTATACAAGAAACAAGAAGAATAATCTCTGGTTCATGCTCCAAGCTTAAATAAGCTACATTGGAATTTATAGCGTCTTCATGAGTTGACCTTTGACACCTAGGCTAAAAAGTTATGGGAAATCCGAAATTTTGAGTTGTCACTGAAACTGGAAGATAAAGAATGTCTTCCAATGGCAACACTTAACCACTTAAGAACCGCCGGCTGTACATATAGGTCAGGAGAATAGCACGGACAGGCATATGATGTACGTCCCCTTTAAATGACTGTCCATGTGGTCGCGCGCGTGCGGCTGACGCCATCCCCGTGAGTCGGGCCGCGAGATTTTTTTTCATAAAAATGGCATAAAACTATCCCCTATTTTGTAAACGCTATAACTTTTGCGCAAACCAATCAATAAACTCTTATTGCGATTTTTTTTAACAAAAATATGTAGAAGAATACGTATCGGCCTAAACTGAGGAAAAAAAATGTTTTTTTATATATTTTTTGGGGATATTTATTATAGCAAAAATTAAAAAATATTGAATTTTTTTCAAAATTGTCGCTCTATTTTTGTTTATAGCGCAAAAAATAAAAACCGCAGAGATGATCAAATACCACCAAAAGAAAGCTCTATTTGTGGGAAAAAAAGGACGTCAATTTTGTTTGGGAGACACGTCGCACGAGCGCGCAATTGTCAGTTAAAGCGACGCAGTGCCGAATCGCAAAAAGTGGCCTGGTCCTTTAGTTGCAAAATGCTCCGGGGCTTAAGTGGTTAAAGAAGAACTAAGATCTCTCAATCAACATTGACTATTTTTAATCCTTATGCTGCTAGCATTAGTAAATAGCAAAGTATATAATATTTGCTTGTTTTAAAGAAGTTTTTTTTTACAGTTGCTTCCTGGTTTCCAGGCCTAGGAAAAATTATGTCATACATCCCAGGTGTCTTTAGGAGGGGGTTTCTTAGCTAAGCACACTCTCCTGCATGCAGACCTGGTCTAAGAGCAGAATGATTCCATGAAGTACAGTAAATGCTACATAAATCACCTGACCTTACTCAAGATGGCTGTGGCCAGAAATGCTAGGGTTTTTTTTTATCAGCAAAATAAACCATGGAGGTAAAAATGTATTAAATCGTTTTTCAGTTTGTGATGATTAGCGGCAGTTTAATCCTGCTAAGTGGCGACAACTGTCTAAGAGAGGATTTCCCTCACTTTTGATGGGCTGACACTCAACTCCTATTGTGTCTGCAGGGCAGGAAGTGAAGGAAAATATCCCCAATGAGGTACTACTGAGAGAACAGTTTGGGGGAGAGGGGTTTTAATCATTCCTCAAAAACTTAAAGAGGAGGTCCAGCCCCCCCCCACAAAAAATAAAAAGTCAGTCGCTACAAATACTGCAGCTACTGACTTTTAATATATGGACATTTACCTGTCCAAGAAGCCTGCGATGTCAGCACCCCAGCTGATCTTCGGATCGGCTATCTGGTGCAGCCGTCGCCATTCCTCGTAAGGGAACCCGGCAGTGAAGCCTTTCGGCTTCACTGCCAGTTCCCTACTGCGCATGCTGCGCTTTCTAATTGGTCTGGCGCGAGAGGAAGGAGGAGGGAGCCGAACTTCCGAGAGACCGGGCCACAGCCCTGTCTCCCCGAAGTAGGGAATGGCACCTATCAAAAACAGGTACCCAATCCCCCCCCCTCCCACCGGAAGGGGGAGAAGACAGAAAAGGGGAATTTTCACTTTTAAGTGGAACTCAGCTTTAACTAAAATGTTTTGCCTTTTTGATATACTTTAAGTTATTTGCACTATACTGCTAGCATCGCATTGACTACTTTTCACAATGTTAGTGTTATTCAATAATTATTGCAAAGTACAAAAAATTTGTTGTGAAGAGGAGAAGAGGCGTAAGACATATGACCAAAATTTAGTTTACTAAAGACATACTACTACACAATAGGGATTTTGATTGGCTCTGTGATTATTGGACTTTGCAATAAGTGCTTTACTCCTTGCATTAACTTATTGCATATTATAAGCCTGCATGTCAGAAAATTTTTGAATAATAAAAACATTATCATTTTTGCAGCATGGTAAAAAGAAGTCTGTATTTTCCTTGTAAATCTTCAGGTGGCCAAATAAGTACTAATATGTGCATTTCTTCTACGATTGGGCAAGCACGAAGAGCATTCCTAGGTGGTGATAAATATTGCATCTGACCATTGAAAGCTCTTGTTCTTACAAATAGACATATTCACATTTTTGTCAAATATCTGTGTAAGTGGGCTTTTGTTTGTTCTCTTCGCTATGGACAAAGACAAAACATGATTTTTACCTCTTACACTTACTCATTGGCTGAGTCATAAAGATGAAAGCAGAAGGTCCCAAAGGTGCTCTCAAGGACAGGCACATGCCTCACCAACTGGCATTATCTGTGAGACACCTGTTCACCTATGGCCAGCTTTACTTGTAAGATACTTATTATAGCTGTGCCATAACAAAGGAGTTAATGCAATAGGATGAGCCACACCACACTTTGATCCCCTGTTATAAAGGTGGGATCTGGGAGAAGGAGCCTAAGACAGCAAAATGTCTACTGTACATGGCTGGATAAAATATAAGCTTGCTTAAGAAGCTTACTGAAGGAAGAGGCAAAGCATGTGTTTCTAATATAGTCTTTGTTATCCGAAGAAGTGCTTGGGAATTAATGTCTGACTAGCAGGTTTACAGATAATAAGAATAAAGTATGTAAGTGGTGATAAGTTGGAAAGCATTCTCTGTAAGAAAAAGAAACCTTTCCTGTTCAGCTCTTCTATATGGCCTGAAGCTTAATTTTCATGCTGTCACAGTGTCCAGGATTTATCTCTGGATCCAAGCCAACAGCTATAGCTTTTTAGAAACATACCAGTTTTGACATTTTTTTGGGATTACTAAATGTGTTCTCGAATCCTGATTTCAAAGGACTTTTATTATATAACAGGCAAATTGCTAAGGATAATGCAAGTTAAAGAATGCCCAATATGGCAGGGATGACTGATGGGGGCCAACTGGGGGTATTGATGAACTCAACAACAAGTATATTTTAAAAAAAGGTATCCATCTGTGAAGGTATAGTGGTGTTGCAGGTCTAAATGGAAAGGGTAAAGTGAAATATTAGCGCCCAACTCAAGGCTGGCACAAAAAATTTAATGGGCGTCCTTGTGACTGTGGAATAAGGTAAGTATCCCTTTCTATTACTCTAGACCAGTGGTTCTCAACTCCAGTCCTCAGGGCCCACCAACAGGCCAGGTTTGCAAGATAACTGAAATGCATCACAGGTGATATAATTTGCTGCTCAGTGATTGCAGTATTCTAGTCTGCATCTCACCAAGGTAATACATAAAATCTGGCCTGTTAGTGGGTCCTGAGGACAGGAGTTGAGAACCACTGCTCTAGACCAACAGAGAATTATATCCTGAATATAGAGGAGGGGGGGCAGCCACAATTGTTTTTAAGATGACCAAAGTTCAGCTTCAATGTACATTGACTGAGAAACACACACAAGGGTTACCATCCAGAAAATATTAAATATTTCATTAAGTATAAATGTACTGTGCTTTAGAGCAGCATTTCTCGACCTTTTTTCAGTCACGACACTCTAAAAGTATGCAAAATCTCAAGGCACCCAAGACTAAAATGTAAATGTTAATAACCTATGGGAAGGGATTTATACTATACTCTAGCTAATCCCCTAAACTGCCAGATGTTTTCAAGTAAAGCCTATGTTGATCTATAATTTTTGCTTATCAACCTATGTATGGTGACTTTCATTTCCATAAATACAGACAACTGCTTTAACCCATTCATGACCAAGTATAAAACAAACCTTATGCCCCGTACACACGATCATTTTTCCCGTCGGGAAAAATGAATTTTTTTTTTTAACAAGAAAAACGACCGTGTGTGGGCTTTTTGTCATTTTTCCCGACCGGAAAAACGGCATTAATCACGACGAGAAAAATTAGAAAAAGGTTTAATTTTTCTCGTCGTGATTCCCGTCATTTTTTTCCGCGGCGCTGCCACGGAGCCCACACACGGTCGTTTTTCTTGACCAAGAAAAAAAATGTCGGGAAAAAACGGCCGTGTGTAGGGAACCAAGCCGTTCCCTCGTTTTTACCGTCGATTTTCTCGACAGTGTTTTCACCGTCGAGAAAATCGATCGTGTGTACGCGGCATTAATGCACAAAACCAATTTTGGAACTTTAACATGTATTACTAAAAATGTACATATAATTGCAACTACTTAGTGCAGGGCTTTCCAAACTTTCTAAACAAAAGGCCAGTTTTCTGTCCTTAAGACTTTAGTGTCCTATTATTAAAAGCCAGCAGTTGCAGTATGTGTAGCTGCTGGCGTTTAATTTTAAATTTTTTTGGCCAGAACACCGAGTAAAGTACAGGAACCCAACTAGAATTCACATTGTGATGGTCTAACTTTAACAGATTGCTGCAAATGAGAATTAACACTTTGTTGCTTGCATTTTTTCTGAATAAATGCACATAGGCAAATGTAAATGTGAAACCCTTTTACATACCCCTTGTCAAGTAGAAATGGATGGGCTGCGCAATGATGCTGTCACTGATGTAAAACCAGCTTTACTATAATAAATAGAAGCCGATTGCTGCTGTCACAAATTTAAACCATAAATTGAACCTTAAATGTAAAGACCTGGGACAGAGCAAGTTACACTTCGTTTGCTGGGCTCTGACTGATAACATCATCCAATGCAGAGCACGGCAGAGCAAGTGAGTAGTGTAAGTGTTCCTTTGCCTTGACTGCTTTTTACATGTGACAGCAGTGATCAGCTGAGCTGTCCGTCACTGCAATCACTGCAGGTCTGCTCTTACAGGAGGCCTGAATGGGATACAGCCTAGCTAAAGAGGAATATAGCCCTCCTCATCCAGTAGACTGACAGTCTAAGATATCACTACAATCAATAGCGGGTCCGTGCTGATGAAGGTTGAGGATCGGGATCATTATGCTTAAGGTACAAAAATATTTCTGCTAGTAAACACCATATTCCATGCTATATGTTCCCTATTGCACATTGCCTCATTCCATATGCAATACTGTACATTTTCTATTTTGCACTGCCTCATTCCATATGCAATGCCCCAACATTGCTATTCCACACCACATCATTCCATTTCCCTTGCTTTACATGCTTTATGTGTTTCTTTTGAAGAGTAAGTTATGGAAAATATTGCCCTAACACCAAAACACTAATGCATTTACACACGATCAGAATTTCCGATGAAAAAAGTCTGAAATTCCGATCAAGTGTGGGCCCCATCGGACTTTTTTCCCATCGGTGTAAACAAAATAGAACATGTTTTAAATTTTTCCGATGGAAAAAAAAACGATAGGAAATTCCGATCGTCTGTGTGGAACTCCATCGGAGAAAAATCCACGCATGCTCAGTCTAAATTAGGAGACGGGAGCGCTCATTCTGGTAAAACTAGCGTTCGTAATGGAGATAGCACATTCGTCATGCTGCAAATTATTGCATCGTTAAATGTAGTGCATTCTTTTCTTCTTTCTAATGCTAGAACAAATTTTATTTTTCACTGCGGATATTCACACAGAGTTCTGACAAACGTATTTCTTTGTTTCTTGTGATCTTATGAATCTTCGTATTTTATTTTAAAGCCAGGTCTCCAAAATATCTTAATATTTATTTTAAGCGCGAATCGGCTAACACCAAACTTTTACTAACAGGCAGTAACACGAAATCAGCCTTTTTATTTAATAATTTATTGGTCATATGTATTTATATAGCTTTGACAATATACACAGTGCTTTACATGCTGTATGGTCACATTAGTTCCTGCCCTCAAGGAGCTTACAACCCATCTATCTAGCACAGCCCTCAAATTTTCCACTAGCCTACTGAAAAAATTATGTCTGGCGAGCGTGGGCTGCCTGGGAGTGGGGGGTGAGCAGGGTTGAAAGGGAGCTGTTCTCCCAGTGATCGCCGAAGGAAAGAGAGAAGAGAGAGCCGGCCGGATCATCAGAGAGCTGGGAACATCGCTGTAGCAGCTTTCATTTGAATTACTGAGTGTTCTCCGCACTCGCTGTCACTACAGGCTGCATTTTTGGGCACAGGTTAAGCAGCATTGATGGACACAGGTAGGCTGTATTGTTGGGCACAGGTGAGGCTGCATTGATGGACACAGATAGGCTGCATTGTTGTGCACAGATGGGGCTGCATTGATGGGCACAGGTGAGGCTGCACTGATGAGCACAGGTGAGACTGCATTATTGGGCACAGGTGAGGCTACACTGATGGACACAGGTAGGCTGCATTGATGGACACAGGTGAAGCGGCATTGATGGACACAGGCAGGCTGCATTGATGAGCACATGTGAAGCAGCACTAATGGACACAGGTAGGCTGCATTGTTGGGCACAGGAGAAGCGGCATTGATGGACTCAGGTAGGCTGCATTGTTGGGCGCAGGTGAAGCGGCATTGATGGACATGGGTAGGCTGCATTGATGGGCACAGGTGAGGCTGCATTGATGGGCACAGGTGAGGCTGCACTGATGAGCACAGGTGAGGCTGCACTGATGAGCACAGGTGAGGCTGCACTGATGAGCACAGGTGAGACTGCATTGTTGGGCACAGGTGAGGCTGCACTGATGATCACAGGTGAGGCTGCACTGATGAGCACAGGTGAGGCTGCATTGTTGGCCACAGATGAGGCTGCACTGATGGGCACTGATAAAGTTGTTGTTAAAATGTATTTTTAGAACTTAATTCTGCATAAAACATTTAAGTGTAATTTCATGAGATAATTTATGAGGGCGTGTTTTGGGGTGGAATTAGGGGTGGGGCAGGGTAGGCGTTGGGTGGGGCAACTGGTGGCAAGTAACCCTTCATGCCTGGCTAGTGGCTCAGGACTTGAAATTTTAAGCCCTGATCTAACACATATGCATACACATACTAGAACTACTTTGGACTGCAGCCGATAAACCTACATGTCTTTGGAGTGTGGGAAGAAACCAGAGTATCCAGAGGAAACCCATGTAAGCACAGGGAGAACATACAAACTCCATGTAGATCGTGTCTTGACAAGAATTCCAAATATTTACAGAAACTGTTGGCAAAAATGTATCATTCAGCTTACAAACAATTTACAGATGCATAATTAGCAAATAAAAATTCTACTGGAGTCTATCCCAAGAATTATTTCCCTTTTGGGCACTATACATGCCGCTATCTCGCCTCTCACACAGCACAGAGAAGGTGGTACCTGTCAGTCAGAGTCCGCACGTTCTTCCTTTGACAGTCCCGTATCACTTCTTTCTGCATACGCTAATAGCCGGAGGAAATGATTAAAGTTGGAGATAAGCTCTTAGCTGTTCATGTTGACAGTATTGCTTTTATACATACTTTTCATAATACATTTTAGCTATATAAGGTTTCCTTTTCCTCTATGTCCATGTTCTTTGACACATACTGATCAAAAGGATAAATATAAGAGGAAATCTGCAGCTGCAATGTATTTTGGTATATATTGTGAGGGGGTTAGCTCGGCAGCGGGTGTGTGTGACCCCCGGGATGGGCTCCCCACACAAAAACAGGCCCAGCAAACGGAGGTTGTGGTTTTCAAAATCAAAAAGGTGCGGTTTATTTTCTATTTACAGTGACAAAACACAGCAAAGCAAAAGAAACATAAATAAAATAAATCCTGGTCAACTTGACCTCTGACTAAACATACAGGTTTCCTAACTAACAACTGGGATCAGCCTAGTGCTGTCCTAGTCCCTAAGTCCCTGGTTTTAAATGTCCAAGCAAATAGCCACACAGGCTTTGTCTCACCGCACAGGGGTTCACTCTCCCTAGACAGTCCACACAGGTCTGGTTCCAGGCATGAGCTAACACCTAATGAATCTGGGAGTTCTTATAGAGGCCTAAATGAGCTGACAAGCTTCAGCTGGTCTCATCAACTCCCTGTCTGCACGACGCCCCACACTCTCCCTAGAGGTATGAGTCATCCATGAGCCCACTAGCCTCAGCTGGGCTTATACAACTCTCCACCTAGTTGTATAAGTCGGCGTAAAGCCTGAATCTGGGCGAAATATATCTACCCCCCTGGATGCAACCAGGTGACTTTACCTTCCTGCTGTCACATACCCCCCCCTCTTGTTTTAACCTCGGGGTTGGAACACCAGCAATCAGGCATTCATGTACTCGAGACAAAGCATCCACATTCCCCATTTGAACGCCAGGGCGATGCTTTACTGTGAAGTTGAATTCCTGGAGGGCCAGGAACCACCTATTCACTCTTCTATTTGTTTCCTTGTTTTGAGCCATCCACTTTAACGGAGCGTGATCCGTAACCATGTCAAAGTGCCTACCTAGCAGGTAGTACCGAAGGGAATCTAGAGCCCACTTCACCGCTAAACACTCCTTTTCAACGGTGGCGTAATTTACCTCATGGGACTTCAACTTCCTGCTGAGGTAAATGACTGGGTGCTCTTCCCCGTTCCAGACCTGGGACAATACTGCTCCTAACCCCACATCTGACGCATCACTTTGTACGACAAAGTCTTTAGAGAAGTCGGGTGAGTACAACACTGGCTGGCTACATAAGGCTTGTTTCAAGAATTGGAATGCTGCCTCAGCCTCGGGGGTCCATTTAATCATGACCGACCCTTTCCCCTTCGTCAGGTTGGTTAGGGGCACAGCCTTAGAAGCAAAGTGGGGAATGAATCGCCGATAATACCCAGCGATTCCCAGAAAGGCTCGTACCTGCTTCTTGCTGTTGGGACGTGGCCAACTCTGGATGGCCTCGACTTTGTTGAGTTGGGGTTTTATTACTCCCCTCCCAATGGTGTACCCAAGATATTTGGCCTCCTCCTGCCCAATGGTACACTTCTTGGGGTTAGCCGTAAACCCCGCTTCCCGAACAGAGTCCAGGACTGCTTGCACTTTTGGCAGATGTGAGGCCCAATCTGTGCTATGGACAATTACGTCATCCAGGTAAGCCGCAGCATACTTCCGATGGGGCCTCAGCATCTGGTCCATTTTCCGCTGGAATGTGGCCGGCGCATTCTGTAACCCGAACGGCATTCTTTTATATTGGAACGCCCCGTCTGGGGTTACAAATGCGGTTTTCTCTTTGGCCGACTTGGCCAGGGGGATTTGCCAATACCCTTTTGTGAGGTCAAGAGTCGTCATGTATCGGGCTGTTCCCAGCCGGTCGATCAACTCATCTATACGTGGCATGGGGTAGGTGTCAAATTTTGTAACTTTGTTCAACTGACGAAAATCGTTACAAAATCGCCAGCTCCCATCCGGTTTAGGCACCAACACAATGGGACTAGACCAATCACTTTGGGACTCCTCTATCACCCCTAAGTTCAGCATTTTCTGTACTTCCTCCCGTATTGCCTCCCGTCGGGCCTCTGGGATCCGATAGGGTTTTAACTTCACCCTTTCACCGGGCGGGGTAATGATGTCATGCTCTACCCCAGATGTTTGTCCCGGCAGCTCAGAGAATACCTCCTTGTTGCGAAGCACAAACTCCTTAACCTCCTGTTGTTGGGGTTGTGACAAGGTGGCTGCTATTCCAACCTCAGGAATCACGCAACCAGTTTGAGCTGGTGACCAAGTGTCTGCGACTAGGGACTCTCTATCCCTCCAGGCTTTCAACAGATTAACGTGATAGATCTGTTCGGGCTTTCGCCTTCCTGGTTGTCTGACCTTGTAATTCACTTCGCTCACTTTTTCCATTATCTCATAGGGGCCTTGCCATTTGGCAAGGAATTTACTTTCAACCGTAGGGACAAGTACCAGTATCCTATCCCCTGGGGAAAAGGTACGGGTCTTGGCTCCACGGTTGTACACTCTCTGCTGTGCTAACTGCGCTTGGGCCAAATGTTCCTTCACGATGGGCATTACCTGTGCAATTCGGTCTTGCATCAGGGCGACATGCTCAATCACACTCCTGTGGGGAGAACTCTCACTTTCCCAAGTTTCCTTGGCAATATCCAACAGCCCTCTTGGGTGTCTCCCATACAGTAACTCAAAGGGGGAGAATCCTGTAGAGGATTGGGGCACCTCCCTAATAGCAAACATCAGATAAGGAAGTAGACAGTCCCAATCCTTTCCATCTCTATCCACCACTTTCTTCAACATTTGTTTTAGGGTTTTGTTGAATCTTTCAACCAGCCCATCGGTTTGGGGGTGATACACAGATGTACGTAATTGCGTCACTTTGAACAATTTACACAGCTCCTTCATAACCCGGGACATAAAGGGTGTACCTTGGTCCGTAAGCAGTTCTTTACAAATACCCACCCGGCTAAACACAAGAGATAGCTCTTTGGCTATGGTTTTGGCCGAGGTATTTCGGAGAGGGATCGCTTCTGGATAACGGGTGGCATAGTACATTATAACTAATATGTACTGGTGCCCCCTAGCGGACTTGATTATAGGCCCTACCAAATCCATGGCGATCCTCTCAAACAGGACCTCAATGATGGGTAGAGGGACCAGCGGGCTACGGAAATGTGGCATCGGGGCCGACCTCTGACACACAGGGCAGGAGGAACAATAATTTTCTATGTCCTTCATCACCCCCGGCCAATAGAATCTCTGTAATACCCTCTCTCGGGTTTTCTCTGTCCCCAGATGACCTCCAAGAATGTGCCCATGGGCCAACTCCAACACCAACTTCCTGTAAGGTTTGGGCACCACAAGCTGCTCAACGGTTTCTTCTGCCCTTTTTGCCACCCGATACAGTAGGTCCTTCTCTACGCTGAAGTATGGGTAAGTGCAGGTATTATCTGGGTTCACTAACTCGCCATCTATTTTCACTACGTTTTCCCGTGCCTTTATTAGGGCGGGGTCTTTCAACTGTTCTGTGGCAAAGTTTTCCCTGTGAACCTCAAGATCAGAAAACTCCACAGACGGTAGGTTTTCGTCTGAGGAGGTGGGCTCCTCTCCAGTTTCTTGAGTCTCCCCTGCCAATACTGATAAGGGAAATTCCGGAGAGTCCTCACCACTCTCAGGGGAGTTCTGGCTATCACATTCCTGGTACATAGGGGCACCAGTGGGGGGCTCAGGATCATCCCACAGTTCCCAGAACTTCGGAAAATCCCTTCCCACAATGGCGTCATGCGGTAACTGAGATACTAAGCCCACTGGATGAGAGAGGGTACCTTTGGGGGTCTCGAAACACACTGTAGTCACTGGATACTCTCGGGTGTCCCCATGCACACAAATAACAGCTACCTTGCTATTCCCAAAGACCTCTGTTTTAACTAACTCAGCCTTTATCAGGGTCACAAGGCTACCTGAATCCAGCAATACCACAACATTTCTACCATTAACACACATTTTGCATAAATGTTTCTCAGTTCCGCGAATGGCAGTGCATGCGACTGTCGCACACAGCGACTGACGTCTGCCCGTCAGAAAGTCACACTGCATGGGTTCCTCCACAACCGGGCAATTGGCTGCAATATGTCCCGCTTGCCGGCAGCGGTAGCAAACGATCCTTCTTGCCGCCTCTTGAGCCGCTGATTTCCCAGGCTGTTCTCGCCAAACTTGGGGTAGAGCTCCCACCCTCTCACTCTCTCCACCCTCACCCCTTGGAATCCTCTTATCCGCCCCTGGGGATGGTCTGGTCTTAGGGTGGAAAGTCCGAGTGTCTCTGGAAGAGGCCGTCAGGTTCTCTGTAGCCAAGTATTTCTCCACACGATCCACAAGACCATCGGCCGTCTCTGGGTCTCCATGGCTTACCCACTTTTGGATGGCAGTAGGAAGAGCTCTCAAAAACCGATCCATTACAACACGTTCCACAATCTTTGGTGCGGACAAAGTCTCTGGCTGTAGCCACTTTCTGCTCAGGTGAATGAGATCATACATTTGAGACCTGGGGGGTTTTCCAAGCTGGAAAGTCCAGTTATGCACACGCTGAGCCCGGACAGCCTGGGTGACACCCAGCCTTGCCAAAATTTCAGCTTTTAGCATCACATAGTCTTTTGCTTGGTTAGGCTCTAGGTCATAGTAAGCTTTCTGCGATTCACCAGTTAACAGAGGAGCCACCAGTCCAGCCCACTGCTCCTCAGGCCACTTTTCTCTTTCAGCGGTCCTTTCAAATGTGGTCAAAAATACCTCTGGATCATCCTCTCCAGTCATTTTTGTCAATAAACGACTCACCCCAAAGGACGCGGTATTAGTGGGACGGCTTTCCTCACTGGTCTGCGGACGTTGCTGCATTACTGCTTCCATTTGTTGTAGTCTCTGCTCTTGCTTCTGTAACAGGTCTATGAAGCGGGCCTCAGATTGCTGCTGGGCTTGTTGCTGAGCTTCCAGACTCTGTTGGTGAGCTTGCTGCTGGGCTGCAAGGCTCTGTTGATGAGCTTGCTGCTGGGCTGCAAGGCTCCTTTGCAAACCTGCATTTGTCTGCTGTTGATTGGCATTTGCTAGAGCCAGCTGTTTCAGTATCTCCTCCATGCTGGCTTAAAAAAAACTGCCACTGATTCTCCACCAACTGTGAGGGGGTTAGCTCGGCAGCGGGTGTGTGTGACCCCCGGTATGGGCTCCCCACACAAAAACAGGCCCAGCAAACGGAGGTTGTGGTTTTCAAAATCAAAAAGGTGCGGTTTATTTTCTATTTACAGTGACAAAACACAGCAAAGCAAAAGAAACATAAATAAAATAAATCCTGGTCAACTTGACCTCTGACTAAACATACAGGTTTCCTAACTAACAACTGGGATCAGCCTAGTGCTGTCCTAGTCCCTAAGTCCCTGGTTTTAAATGTCCAAGCAAATAGCCACACAGGCTTTGTCTCACCGCACAGGGGTTCACTCTCCCTAGACAGTCCACACAGGTCTGGTTCCAGGCATGAGCTAACACCTAATGAATCTGGGAGTTCTTATAGAGGCCTAAATGAGCTGACAAGCTTCAGCTGGTCTCATCAACTCCCTGTCTGCACGACGCCCCACACTCTCCCTAGAGGTATGAGTCATCCATGAGCCCACTAGCCTCAGCTGGGCTTATACAACTCTCCACCTAGTTGTATAAGTCGGCGTAAAGCCTGAATCTGGGCGAAATATATCTACCCCCCTGGATGCAACCAGGTGACTTTACCTTCCTGCTGTCACAATATGTTGTTTCTGTTCAGACAGATATGTAAAGCCGAATTTAAGACTGAATACAAGGAATAAAGCTGGATACATACTATTATTTTTTTCTTAATTTTTTTTTCCTTTAGATTTACCAAAACCATATAATATGAGGTCAAACCTGAACACTTTAAATTCGTATGCAATCAGGCAGGCCTTTGTGCTACATATTTAAAGGTAAATCTAAAGGAAATCGAACAAAAGTTGTATAGTGTGTATCCAGCTTTAATATGTGAAACAGGAAGATTATGTCTATGTTTAGTTTCTGAAAGCACCATTTAGAACAGTGGTGGTCAGCTTTCTTGATATGGGGGCTTCAAGTGCAGTCTTTGACATCTCCACAGGGCCACACATGATATTCAGTAAATATTCAGTGTCATTGACAGCAGATGCACAAGAGATAGTGGATATAATACAGGAAATGGTCAGATTCTGCAGAAACAATACAAGAGATGGTCAGAGAAATGATACAAGAGATAGGAAGGCCCGGAGCTAGGAGGAACAAATAAAGCATAGGGCTGGCATAACAGAGTAGAAGGGGAGCCAGACAGAGTAGTGTTAATGTGTAAAAGAGGTAGGTGGGAGTTTCCTACTTACGTGATTGGTGGAGTAGATGGGGTTATGGGGAGGAGCATTGGAGAAAAGACTGGAAGAAGGGGTGGTACCATAACAGTTGGGTTGGGAAGTCATCAGATGAACGTCCCGCCCTCCTTACCTGAGATAGGGTAAGTTGGGTTTCGGGTATAGGTGTAGAGATAGCTGTTGGGACCCCTTGGATGGGTTAAAATATCTGTCTGTGGCAATGGTGGCTGGCGCCATTAAACGCAGCCACTGTACCCATCAAATGCTGCCACTGTGCCATCAAATGCAGCCACTGTGCCCATCAAATGCAGCCACTTTGCCATCAAACGCAGCCACTTTGCCATCAAATGCTGCCACTGTGCCCATCAAATGCTGCTAATGTGCCATCAAATGCTGCCACTGTGCCCATCAAATGCTGCTACTGTTCCATCAAATGCTGCCACTGTGCCTATTGAATGCCCCCACTGTGCCCATCAAATGCTGCTACTGTGCATATCGAATTCTGCCACTGTGCCATCAAATGCTGCCACGATGACCCCCCACGCCCTCTCGCACTTACCTTGTCTCGGTGGGGCAGCGGGTGACATCAACAAGTGGTGTCCTCCATGCGTCTCCTCCCGTCCTCTCCTCCTGATAGGTGTCCAATAACAGTGCCTGTCGTTTCAGCCAATCAGGTGACGGGTAACAGACCCAAACACCTGATCGGCGGAGAGGCGGTTCAGTGTTAGAAAAGTGAATATTCATTCGCTTTTCTGACACACCTTGGTAGACCTTTTTTGTCGGCTATTAGATCCTATGGCTCTAATCGGGTGCTTCAAAAACACCTCCCCGCCGCTGTAATTTAGGCGCCCGGTACCCGAAAAGAGACAGGGCGCCTGAATAGAGGGTGGCAGAGGTGGCGGCCATGGATGCTGTGCATTAATCTATCCCGTGCACCCTTATGGATGCACCGCCACTGGTCTGTGGGATACAAGTGGGGAACCATCGTTGGTATGGTGTCCTCTGGTTGGGTGTGGTCCACTAAGAGGGACCAGGCAGTGGTAGACCTGTAAGGTCTATGGGGCACGTGTTAATTATTATGTTTTTCAATAAAAGGCCGGACGGCCATTTAACTCCAACTAGTGTCATGTGTTTTAATGGGAATAGAGGTTGGAGTTATAAGGGGCTATGTAGTAGTAGGGTGGATACCTCTGAGCTACCCTAGTCAAGTCAGAGACAGCAGAAATTGTAGAAGACTGGGGACATGCTTCAGGAGACAATCATTGATTGGAAATGTTCCACAAGACTGCTAGAAATCAATGCTACTGTATAACAGAGCAATAGTGTCTGTAGGGGGCCCAAGGGCTGCACAAGTAGTGTCCTGGGCTGCAGGTTGGGCTCCAGGGATTGAGAAGATAAATAATGTTTCATAAATGTTTATATCTGTATCATGAAATAAATCATGTCTATAGCAACATCACTGCAGGTTTTGGACATCAATATAGCCATCATCTGATGGTATCTGCGCATAATGCCTATCTATGTATTACTAATGTGAGTGCAATACTGTTTTTACGTTTGTTTGTATCTATTATAATAAATATTACTCTTAGAGTGGCAAAAACTCTCTCTTTGCATACAATTGTTTTATACTTTGGAAACGGTGTACCCCTACTGGCTGATGAGGATATTCACCAGAAACTTTGCTTAGCTTACTATCAACATCATGGATGGATACGGCGTCACCATTTGCTGCCATTGTTCCAACTTATAAAGGTGAGTGCATTCATATTCTCCTCTTCACACAATTGTCACTAATACTACACTGAGAGTTGGTTGTCCTCCTCCTTTTTTGTATTTATCATTTTATATCCATATGAGAACCCAAGAAATTATGTCCACTGATACGGTTGCATGCTGAAATATGAGTTTGCACCTGACAAGGTCTTCACAGTAGATCTATTAAGATGCCATCTACTCCTACCGTTTATAAGCAACTGCCTGGCTTGTAGCTGGGCTGCATACACTACCCCTCCTAGAGTCTGTGTTTTTATATTGCATTTACCACAAGGAATTTTTTTTTACTAAGCTGCATAGTTAAAAGTCTATTTTCCTTTAGTAAAGCATCCCGTGGCCATAGCAATTGAACTTGCAAATTGCACAGCATATTTACCTTTAGTAAATCAACCCCTATGTATTCTATTGGGAATTTTTTCCATGACTGGGCATTTTGTATAACCATTTCCCTGCCATGGTCACATTTTCTGCGTCAGGAGTTCAAATCAGTTCTCCTGTGCAGCAATAGATGACAGTGCCACAGGGCATGATTTTCCAATGGGCACAATAGGCCTTATCCTATAGACCAGGGGTCTCCAAAGTACGGCCTGCAGGCCACATCCAGCACACAGGGACGTTTTTTCCGGCCCGCATGTTAAGTCGTCGGACTCGCTGCATGGTCGGGTCCTGCTCAATGTCGGGTAGCAGAAACTGCGCTGCATAATCACCCCTGATAGTATGCAGAGCAGGTCCCGCAGCCTGACGGAGCCTGTCCAACCCGGCGCCTCACTAGTTGTAGATTGCACGGACATACTGCACGACACGGGTCCCGCCCCTCTGTTAGTATCAGTGTGCTTTACGGCTGTGCTTTTGGCTACTACGTGTCTGTGAAAACAGCCGGGCGGGAGCCGGGAGGTGCAGGAGAACAGCACTGAAGCCGAACACAGACATAAGAGGGACACTGCTGGTGGAGATGGGGACACAAATGTGCGGCGGGGCTCTTTTGAGGGACATAATTGTGCTGGGGTCTCTGATGGGGGCCATAAATGTGGAAGGGGGGCTCTAAGGGGGATACAATTGTGCTGTGGTCTCTGATGGGGGCATAAATGTGGAAGGGGGCTCTGAGGGGGACACAATTGTGCTGGGGTCTCTGATAGGGGCATAAATGTGGAAGGGGGCTCTAAGGGGGACACAATTGTGCTGTGGTCTCTGATGGGGGCATAAATGTGGAAGGGGGACTCTGAGGGGTACAAAATTGTGCCAGGGTCTCTGATGGGGGCATAAATGTGGAAGGGGGCTCTAAGGGGGACACAATTGTGCTGTGGTCTTTGATGGGGGCATAAATGTGGAAGGGGGACTCTGAGGGGTACAAAATTGTGCCAGGGTCTCTGATGGGGGCATAAATGTGGAAGGGGGCTCTAAGGGGGACACAATTGTGCTGTGGTCTCTGATGGGGGCAAAAAATGTGGAAGGGGGGCTCTAAGCGGGATACAATTGTGCTGGGGTCTCTGATGGGGGCATAAATGTGGAAGGGCTCTAAGGGGGACACAATTGTGCTGTGGTCCCTGATGGGGGGCATAAATGTGGAAGGGGGGCTTTGATTTGGACATAAATATGTGAGGGGCTCTGATGAGAAAACAGATGTGCAGCAGGGGTCTGATAGGGACACAGTGTGTAGGGGGGTTCTTATAGGGACACAAATATGCAGGGGGGCTCCTATGGGGGCACAAATGTGCAGGGGGGCTCCGATGGGGGCACAAATATGCAGGGGGCTCTGATAGGGACACAAATATGGAAGGGGGCTCTGATGGGAATACAAATATGCAGGGGGTTCTTATTCGGGCACAAATATTCGGGGGGAGGGGGGCGCTGTGATGGGGACACAAATATGGAAGGGGGCTCTAAGGGGGACAGAAATATGCAGGGGGGCTCTGATGAGGACACAAATGTGCAGCGAGGGGTCTGATGAGGACCAAATGTATGGAGGTGTGTGTGTGTGTTGATGGTAACACAGATGTAAGGTCCTGTGCACACTGGAAGTTCAGCCCCCGTGCATGAGGTTACAGCTTTTAGGTGCGGGCGGAGGATATAGGTGTGCCATCAAGCACTACTGCTGTCAGCCTGTTAAATTCTATTTTATTCTGCAGATTCATTAAAAAATAATAGATTTTTTTTTTGGCCCGCGAATATGTGAAAAATGCACAATGTGGCCCCCGAAGTGAAAAGTTTGGAGACCCCTGCTATAGACAACAGAGGCAGAGTATTATCAGTCACAGATTACTATTACACTATTACTAATACAGATTATCCATGGTAAGTAGAAATACAGCTATGAGTAAGCATCATTTGATGTGAAACATGTCAGCTAATCTTTGATCAGTGTGTCGTGATGTGCAGTGTATGCTTTGGATTCCTGGACTTTTGAAATAAAGGCTTTTTATCTTGGAGTGCTGCTATCCAGAAAAATTATTTTTCCTGTTTTGCTGTAAGTAGAAATACAGTCATCTTTTATAAACCTATTTACAATTTGTAAAAATATTCTAAGCCCTTTTAGGCCCAGTAACACAAGAAAGTGTTTTATGTAGGAGAATCCTAGCAGGGTGGGTGTCAATTTAGTGCAAAGTTTATATGTATGGTTCTAGTGATAGAAGCCTGTCTCTGCAATGCAGGATTCAAAATTAACTAAACTTCTCTAATGAAATATATTTTCTGAAACCACGGTTTGCTGCAGAATTTAAAGATACTATTGCAAATATATGTAAAATGTAAACATTTTTAATAAAATTATAAGTCAGAAGCACACCTTGTAAAAATCTTTAGAATTTCTTCTGAATGTATCCTTGGGAAGCAACAGACAGTGATCAGTTAAGGTCTAACCTTTTTTTTTCCAAAGGAAAGGCACGCAGAACTTCATTGGGGTGCTCCATAGTCATTAGACACCCAATTGTGGTCACAAACAGCCAGATCAAGGACCGTTCATTGAATCTCTATGAGCACCTTAAAGTGAACCTGTGCTTTGCCCATCAGAGTAAAGCTGGCTATACACAGCTTTTTTTCATTCAGCCTGATTCCTTCAGGACATTGTATTCTACATTGGCACCCACTGCCTGTAGCCACTGATCGAGAAAAAATTTCCATCATGTCCCTTTTACAGAAGTCAATAACATGATCCACCTTTGCCAAATTTCGAATTGCCACACACTGGTTGAAAAAGTAAAAACGGACAGTAATGAGTGGCTGCTGCTTTCAACTGTGTAAATATACATATACACATAAAATACTAAACATAAAAAAATAGAGCTGCACTTACCCTATCATTAATACAATCAATAAAGTGCAATTGGTTAACCGGTTAATGACCGACTCACGAAACATACACGTTGGCAGAATGGCACGGCTGGGCAAAGTGACAAAATTTATGTCACTTTGAATTCCCCGCTCCCCTGCCGCGAGCTCCGTGACCGTGCCCGTGCCCGTGGGACCCGCGGACTCGATGTCTGCCGATGTTCCGCGATCGGGTCACAGAGCTGCAGAACGGGGAGAGGCAAGTGTAAACAAGCATCTCCCCATTCTGCCTAGTCACACTGACACTGATCGTCTGCTCCCTCTCATTGGGAGCAGTGATCAGTGACATGTCACTCGTAGCCACGCCCCCTAACAGTTAGAATCACTTCATAGGACACACTTAACCCCTTCCTAGCCCCCTAGTGGTTAACTCATTCACTGCCAGTCACATTTATACAGTAATCAGTGCATTTTTATAGTATAAATGTGAATGGTCCCAAAATAGCATCAAAAGCGTCCGATATGTCCGACATAATGTCGCAGTCATGATAAAAATCGCTGATCGCCACCATTACTAGTAAAAAAATAAATTAATAAAAATGCCCTGCTGTGAAATATTAGATCAAGAATTGTAATTACTTGCCCCTGTTGAACAGGGGCAGAAAAATTGGGCCTTAGGCACTGGTGCCACAACACTGCCACCCCTCACAGATACTCTAGTTGGAGTGCAGGAATGAGCCCTGCTGCAAAGTACTACAGCAAAAATTGTAATTACACACCCCTGTTAAACAGGAGCAGAAAAATTGGGCCTTAGCCACTGGTGGCGGTGCCACAACACTGCAACCCCTCACAGAAACTCTAGTTGGAGCGCAGGAATGAGCCCTGCTGCAAAGTATAGCAGCAAAAATTGTAATTACATGCCCCTGTTAAACAGAGGCTGAAAAATTGGGCCTTAGGCACTGGTGCTGGTGCCACAACACTGTAACCCCTCACAGAAACTCTAGTTGGAGCGCAGGAATGAGCCCTGCTGCAAAGTATTGCAGCAAAAATTGTAATTACACGCCCCTGTTAAACAGGGGCAGAAAAATTGGGCCTTAGCCACTGGTGGCGGTGCCCAGAACCAAAAATGTTCTTACAAGCTATCAGCATGATCATTGAGGAGGAAGAGGATAGTCACTCAGCATAACAGGATAGTCACTCAGCATCAGCATAGGCAGTCTTGAAGGGATCTGACATTCAAAAAAAAATTATTCGGTTACATCAGCATCAGGTGCTTGGTAGCTGGTGGTGATCCAAGACTGATTCATTTTTATGAAGGTCAGCCGATCGACCGAGTCGGTGGACAGGCGCACCCTGTGATCGGTTACAAAGCCTCCAGCGCCACTGAATGTGCGTTCCGAAAGAACGCTGGATGCAGGACAGGCCAGTAGCTCAATTGCATACTGTGCAAGCTCTGGCCAGTGATCCATCCTCAAGACCCAGTAACCGAGAGGATTTTCGGTGGGAAAGGTGTCCAAGTCTGATCTTGCCCCTAGGTATTCCTGCACCATGTAAAACAGACACTGGCGATGGTTGCTGGAACCGATCATACCTTGGGGCTACGGACTAAAAAATTGTCTGAATGCATCGGTCAGACGGCCACCTTCTCCATCGCTCCTTCTGTGACTGACCGAAGCCTCAGCAACACGTTGTCCGGGACCAGGAATTTGTAACCTCCCAGGCTCTGGGAACACGTTGCACAAACCTTTCTGCAAGGCCTCCCGAAGAGGTTTCATCCTCTGCTCCCTCTGTGACGGCAAAATAAGGTCCGCAACCTTACCTTTGTAACGTGGATCAAGGAGGGTTGCCAGCCAGTAATGATCCCTCTCCTTGATACCACGAATACGAGGATCCTTCCGCAGGCTTTGCAGGATCAGGGAGGCCATGCAGCGTAGGTTTGCTGAAGCATTCGGTCCGGAGTCCTCTGGGTCACTAAGGACGACATGATCCACAGCCACCTCCTCCCAGCCACGTACAAGTGCATGGGTTTCTTGGGACTTTAATTGATCCCTTGAAGACTGCTGCTGATTCTGAGTGCTAGGCTCCTCCTACATGCTGACACAATTCTCCTCCTCCTCTTCCTGTGTGATAGGCGGGCCAGCAGGAACACTGTTTGGGTAAAGGGGGCCTTGAGAGGTAAGGAAGTTCTCCTCTCCCTCCCTCTGTTCTGCCTCAAGTGCCCTGTCCATTACTCCACGCAGCGTGTGCTCCAACAAGTGGACAAGAGGGACACTGATGCATGCACTGTCAATGCTCACCATCCTCGTGGCCTCCTCAAATGGTGACAGGACAGTGCATGCATCCCTGATCATGACCCACTGGCGTGGCAAAAAAAAAACAAGCTTCCCTGACCCTGTCCTCATGCCATATTGGCACAGATACTCATTGATGGCCCTCTGCTGCATGTGCAGCCGCTGCAGCATGGCCAACGTTGAGTTCCACCTGGTGGGCATGTCAAAGATTAGGCGGTTCTTGGGCAGGTTAAATTCCTTTTGGAGGTCAGCCAGCCGAGCACTGGCAATCTATGACTGGCAAAAATGCACATAGACTTTCCTGGCCTGCCTCAGGACATCCTGTAAGCCCGGGTACCTGCCCAAGAACCGCTGCACCACAAAGTTAAAGACGTGAGCTAAACAGGGCACATGGGTCAGTTGTCCCTGTCGGAGGGCGGAGAGGAGGTTGGTGCCATTGTCGCAAACCACCATTCCTGGCTTAAGCTGGCATGGCGTCAACCACCTCTGAGCCTGCCCCTGCAGAGCTGACAGAATCTCTGCCCCAGTGTGGCTCCTGTCCCCCAAGCACACCAGCTCAAGCACCGCATGGCATCTTTTTGCCTGCGTACTTGCGTAGCCCCTTGAACGCCTACGGAGCACCGCTGGTTCCGAGGACAAATAAGCACAGGCAGAGGCCATGGAGAAAAAAGAAGAGGAGGGGGTGGAGGAGAGAGGTGTGTCAGAATCACCACTAGTAGCATTTTTGAGGCATGGTGGCGAAACAACCTCCAACACTACTGCACCCTGTCCTGCATCCTTCCCAGCTGCCAGCAGAGTCACCCAATGAGCCGTGAAAGATAGGTAACGTCCCCGTCCATGCCTGCTGGACCGTGAGTCAGCGGTAATATGCACCTTACCACTGACCGCCCTGTCCAGCGAGGCCAAGACATTGCCCTCCACATGCCGGTAGTGAGCCGGAATCGCCGTCCGTGAAAAAAAGTGCCGTTTGGGAACCTGCCACTGAGAAACCGCACATTCCACAAACTCACGGAAGGGGGCAGAGTCTACCAACTGAAAAGGAAGCAGTTGAAGTGCTAGCAATTTAGCCAAGCTAGCATTCAACCACTGGGCATGTGGATGGCTGGGAGCGAACTTCTTTCAGTGGTGCAGCAGCTGGGGCAGGGAAATGTGCCTGGTACAATCTGACGTTGGTGTACCGATAGCAGATTGCCCGCAAGTACTTGGCAGTGACGCACCTAATTCTACACCTTCATTCCTCTCAGTGCAGGTTTCTGAGAGGACTGAAGGTAAAGTGGGGTTGGAGATCCCAGCTGATGAGGAGCAAGGAGAGGTCTGCTTTGTTCTTTGGTGTAGGTCTTTTAGGTAAGCTTGCCAACGGACTGCATGGCAGGTCGACATATGTCTGGTCAAGCACGTGGTGTCCAAGCGGCTGATGTTTTGGCCACGCGAGATACGCTTTAGACATATGTTGCAAATGGCAACGGTGCGATCTGCTGCACACGTCTCAAAAAAGCCCACACCAAAGAACTTTTGAATAACGCGCAGAGACAGCAGTGCCCTGCACATGCGGAGCTCTGCGGTGTGATGCAGTCGGTGTGCTGCCCTTAAAGTTACCCCTGGAGGGCATCCTGCCTCTTTGGAGATGTGCCTCCTCCTCCTCCTCTCTCCTATCAGGCACCCACGTAGAGTCAGTGACCTCATCATCCCCTCCCTCCTCATCACTAGCGCAATCCTGCCAGTATGCTGCAGCTTGGGCAACATGGCTGCCAGTTTGCTGTCCTTCTTGGGCACCCCCTCTCTCTGGGCTCACGTTACTGCCTTCCTCAATCTGGGTACCATCATCGGAGCCTTCAAAACGCTGCGCATCCTCCTGCAGCATGTACCCAACACTGTGGTCAAACAGTTCGGGGGACTCCTCAGGAGGACATGGTGGGGCTAGGGAAGGAGTGACTGATGCTATTGAGCCGAGGGAAGAGGCTGACAAAGTACCCTGAGGCTGGGTGAGAGAGGATGAGGAGGATGAGGACGGCTTGGTCATCCATTCTAACCAACTCTTCAGCATGTTGCGGCTCAACATGGCCAGCTGCCGAAAAAAAGGACAAGTGTGCCCCACGGCCACGTGCTGATGAGGATGCACCGTGTCCACGATCAGCACTGTTGCCTCAAGACACAGAGCCTGCTTGCCCTCTTTTATTGGCCTGTGTGTGTCTGCCTCTCCTTGTTGGGCTTCCTGACATACTTTATTTGATGTATTGGAATAGGTAGGTACACAAGGAATTGTCTACAGTCAGCTTTAGCTGCACACTGTGGCCAGTATACAGTACACTGACTGAAAATACTGCAGCTGCCTGCCTGTGGTATTATTAGGAAGAGAACACCAGCAATTGTCTGCAGTTAGCTTTAGTCGCACACTGTGCACAGGATACAGTACACTGACTGAAAATACTGCAGCTGCCTGCCTGTCAGTATATTAGGAAGAGAACACCAGGAATTGTCTGCAGTTAGCTTTAGTTGCACACTGTACAAAGGATACAGTACACTAACTGAAAATACTGCAGCTGCCTGCCTGTGGTATTATTAGGAAGAAAAGACCAGCAATTGTCTGCAGTTAGCTTTAGTTGCACACTGTGCACAGGATACAGTACACTGACTGAAAATACTGCAGCTGCCTGCCTGTGGTATTATTAGGAAGAGAACACCAGCAATTGTTTGCAGTTAGCTTTAGTTGCACACTGTGCACAGGATACAGTACACTGACTGAAAATACTGCAGCTGCCTGCCTGTGGTATTATTAGGAAGATAACACCAGCAATTGTCTGCAGTTAGCTTTAGTTGCACACTGTGCACAGGATAAAGTACACTGACTGAAAATACTGCAACTGCCTGCCTGTCAGTATATTAGGAAGAGAACACCAGAAATTGTCTGCAGTTAGCTTTAGTTGCACACTGTACACAGGATACAGTACACTGACTGAAAATACTGCAGCTGCCTGCCTGTGGTATTATTAGGAAGAGAACACCAGCTATTGTCTGCAGTTAGCTTTAGTTGCACACTGTGCACAGGATACAGTACACTGACTGAAAATACTGCAGCTGCCTGCCTGTCAGTATATTAGGAAGAGAACACAAGCAATTGTCTGCAGTTAGCTTTAGTTGCACACTGTACACAGGATACAGTACACTGACTGAAAATACTGCAGCTGCCTGCCTGTGGTATTATTAGGAAGAGAACACCAGCAATTATCTGCAGTTATCTTTAGTTGCACACTGTGCACAGGATACAGTACACTGACTGAAAATACTGCAGCTGCCTGCCTGTGGTAATATTAGGAAGAGAACACCAGCAATTGTCTGCAGTTAGCTTTAGTTGCACACTGTGCACAGTATACAGTACACTGACTGAAAATACTGCAGCTGCCTGCCTGTCAGTATATTAGGAAGAGAACACCAGGAATTGTCTGCAGTTAGCTTTAGTTGCACACTTTACACAGGATACAGTACACTAACTGAAAATACTGCAGCTACCACAATCAACTGCCTGCCTGTCAGTTTATTAGGAAGAGAATAACAGACACCGATCTAGCTAAACTGAATACAGTATATATATATATATATATATATATATATATATATATATATATATATATATACATACAACTCTTAGGATGCATATATATACTAAATACACTGACTCAAGCTAACTCAATCGCCTGCCTGCTCTATCTAACTGAAATGAAATTACACTCTGACTCTCTATCTATCTATCGCACATTCCGCAACACACTACACAAGGCCACCACATAGGCGGCCTTATATAGTGTGGGGCGTGTACCTACTCCCCTGAGTCATGATTTGCCAAAGGCACCCTGACTTTGGCCAATTATGGCTCTCTGTGCTGACGGCGCTGTGATTGACCAAAGCATGTGGATCATAGTGCATGCTTGGCCAATAATCAGCCAGCAATGCACTGTGATGCCACAGTGAATTATGGGCCGTGACACGCGAACAGCCCATAATGTTCGAAATTCGGCGAACGGCCAAACAGCCAATGTTCGATTTGACCATGGGTTCGACTCGAACGCGAAGCTCATCCCTATCAACTAGTATATATGAAATTGTGCCCTATTTATTTTTATTTATTGGTTGGAGGTTAAAACATGAATTTTTGAGACTATAGCACTTTAACTAATTGCACTTTATTGATTGCATAAATTACAGGGTAAGCACACACTGATTGAAATTTGTCTCATCCCTGCTGAACCCGCTAAATGTCAATTAGCATATGGTCAGCTTTAAATTACCGGTTCATTTTGATGCAGACCTAACCAGCTAAACATACTTAGCTTTTCTTTGTTTGTCATCTGTCCCATTTGGCAACTGGGAGAGAAGAAAGACTGTCCTGTGTAAGCATCAAGTTGTTCCAGTCTGATAATTTTCATCGTCCCTTTGTAACAGTATTGGACCAATCACCAGCGCTGTCACTTGCAGCAATTTAGATGCTCCTCCGTACCAGGAAGAAGTAGATATTTACTTTGGTTCTGGCAGCAGCTGCAGACCAAAGGAAAAGTGAGTATTTGCTGCAAGGGGGCACAGTAAAATAAATCTGTTGCTTTGCCCTTGGGGGGGAAAAACATACATTTTCTTTAAGTCTTTGTAATGTTTCTATAAGTAAGCAATAAAAAAGTTTAGAAGACATACATCTAGATAGATTATATCCACTGATATTTCATTGTATTTATTTAATTTATTTAGCATAGAAGACATTTTTGTTCTAGTGTGTACATGTTAGCGTATACCTTTGACTTGTATGTTTTGATAAAAAAAACTAGCCAGTCTAAGTCAATTTTTGAAACTGAATACATTAAAATATATTTGAATTAAACATAAACTATATGGCCGCTTTATCTTTTTATTTGCAATGTCACCTTTCCTATAGATTAACTTTTTGTTTAATCAGTGTCCACTTACATTTAAATTTTTCGGCCATTTTATCTTAAGTGGAAAAGCTAGGATGGCACAATAGCTTTTGAAAATTTAAAATAATGCCATTTTAAAGAAAATACCACCTTCCCATCTTAAGATAGTGAATACAATTGAGAAGAGCTTAAAACGAACATTGTTTGAAATGAAAAAAGTCTAAGAATATGTATATTGGAAAAGTCAGTGAAAGTGACCATTTGGAGAAGTATTGCTTTGTCAGGTGTTTTGTGATACCAAGGCTGACCATAGATTATACAATTTTCTTATTCAAATTCCTTTAGATTTACCTTCAACTACGTAGTGCAAGGACCTGCCTGGTTGCATACAAATTGAAAGTGTTTAGGTTTGACCTCATATTATGTGGTTTTGGCAATTATAAAGAAAAATTAGACAAGAAAATTGTACAATGTATGGCCAGCCTAAAGCCTGGTACACACGATGGGATTTTCCGCGGACAAAGCGTAGGACTTTTGTTTCGAAGGGCGTTGGCCATGAACTTGTCTTTCATACAAACGGCAAAGAATTGCCGGCCAACAAACACGAAACTACGAGTTTTTTCAGCTCTTTAGCGCCACCCTTTGGGCAACTTCTGCTAATGTTGTGTTATGGTTAGCATTGCTTCTGAGCATGCGTGTTTGTACTTTGGAGTTTTGTCCGATGGACTTGTGTACACACGATCGGATAATCCGACAACACACATTTGTTGTCGGAAAATTTTAAAGTATGCTATCCAACATTTGTCGGCGGGAAATCCGACAACAATTGTCCAATGGAGCATACAAACGGTCAGATTTACCGACAACAGCCTGCCATCATACAATTCCCGTTGGCAAATCCGATCGTGTGTATGGGGCTTAACAGTGATCATTGTATGGCAGTGGACATCGCTGCCTGTCTTCCTCGCCTTTTATCCTTCAACACAGCAGTTATACACAGCATGAAAAAGGCACCAGTGTGCATATAAATACATACATTTTTATATATCTTTACAGCAGTGGCGGCCCGTCCATAGGGGGTGCCCGGGCGCCGCCCCCCCCCCCCCCTCCTGTGGTCACCAAAAAAAATAAATATTTTTAACGTTGCTTTCCCTAATTATGTTGCATCTTATTGCCATACACTTAATTTTTATTTATTTTTTCACACATGGCGGCGCGACCATAGTGGGCGCAGAAGCGCCGCTACCGCTCGCTTCTGCGCCCGGCCGTCACTCACCACAACAATACATAGGTTCATGCATTGCATGAACCTATGTATTGCTGCCGCCCACTATTCAGATGGCCGGCCCTTTGAGCGCCGGCCATCTGAATAACAGCGTCTGGTTGGTCTTTAGAAGTGCCTATCAGAGCCAGCAGGCTCTGATAGGCTTCCCGACTACAGCCTGAGGGCTGTAATCGGCTTCTAAATACCTAATGAGAGGACGCACGGGGGTGCGTTCCCTGGCCAATCAGGTTCACCGGGTCTGGTTACCGGTAACCTGATTGGCTGAAGCGACATCGAGGGCGGGAGAAGACATCGAGGACGGAAGAAGGACGGCGCTGACTCGAGGAGGGTAAGTGCAGGGCTGGGGGAGACAAACTGGCTGCATTTGGGGGACAAACTGGCTGCATTTGGGGGACAAACTGGCTGTATTATGGGGGACAAACTGGCTGTATATTGGGGACAAACTGGCTGTATATTGGGGGACAAACTGGCTGCATTTGGGGGACAAACTGGCTGTATATTGGGGGACAAACTGGCTGTATATTGGGGGACAAACTGGCTGCATTTGGGGGACAAACTGGCTGTATATTGGGGACAAACTGGCTGTATATGGGGACAAACTGGCTGTATATGGGGACAAACTGGCTGTATATTGGGGACAAACTGGCTGTATATTGGGGGACAAACTGGCTGCATTTGGGTGACAAACTGGCTGCATTTGGGGGACAAACTGGCTGTATATGGGGACAAACTGGCTGTTTATGGGGGACAAACTGGCTGTATATTGGGGGACAAACTGGCTGCATTTGGGGGACAAACTGGCTGTATTATTGGGGACAAACTGGCTGTATTATTGGGGACAAACTGGCTGTATTTTGGGGGACAAACTGGCTGTATTTTGGGGGACAAACTGGCTGTATTTTGGGGGGAAACTGACTGTATTTTGGGGGGAAACTGGCTGTATTTTGGGGGGGAAACTGGCTGTATATGGGGGGGAAACTGGCTGCATTTGGGGACAAACTAGTGGCGTTTGGGCACAGTGGCTGCGTTTAATGGGCACAGTGGCGGCAATTGATGTTTTTTTTTTTCAGTTTGTTTGCGCCCCCCAAAAAATTTGAGCACCAGCCGCCACTGCTTTACAGGCTATTACTTACCTTTCCGCATTTTAAATAGTGATGAACAAAATGATTTCAGATAAATAGATTTTAATGCAAAATTACAAACTTTGCCATTTGTAAAATTTTGACAAAAGGGAAACACTCAGTACATAGGTGAAACAAAACAAAAAAGATTCACTCTATTTTTCTTTATTTAGAGCAGTGATGGTCAACTTTCATGACTCAGGGAGCTTCAAGTGTGGCCCCTGACATCGCCAAACGGTAGCACATAACATGCAGGGTATGTAATGCTGCAGAAAGTTCTCAGACATTGCAGACAACCAACAGGATGCGGTCAAAGACTATGGACAGGCTACAAGTGACAGTCAAAGCCTACAAACATGCTATTGTTTTTGGAGACTGGGGAGTCATAGACTGTAGACACATTATACGAGACTGCTAGAGATTACTGCTATTACAGCCCCTTACAAATCAATGCTTCTACATTCGTGCTCCCTACAGACCCTTTAAAAATAATTGTGCCGCATTTGATTTTTCACTGGAAAAAAATTGGAATAAAAAAATAAAACAATCTGTTTAACTACTAGAACCCAGTCTAAAGAATTTTTTTCCCCCCACTGGCCTGAACAATCACCTAGGCAAGGTACAACAGATTACTGTATTCAGGGGCCTCAAGGGCCACACAATAAGTGGTGTAGCAATACCTCCGTAGCGGGCCGCTGGTTTAATTTTGGGCCTTGCACGTTACCTCACTGTTCCGTATGCTCATCTCAGGGGTTCTCCTTGAAGAGTTGTCCAGAAGAAGTTTGCACCAACACAAAAGTCTCTTTCAAGGGTTTATTTGAAATAAAGTTTCCAACAGAGGGGACGAAGGGATGGGGAGGACTCAGGTACCTTAATTGCTTATCATAAGAGTTTCTCCTAGGTCCAGAGGAACAACTGTCTCCACACTGGACTCAGCAAACACCGGATAGGCCCAATCTCACTGGCCTAGCAGCCGGTGTACAGCTCAATCACATATAGTCTCTGCCACAGACTTGGTGCAAATAGAACAGTCTCTGCCACAGACTTGCGTAACCTTTACTTGGGTTACCTTCTGAATGAAGAACACAGCTCTCAGTGTCAGGATCTTTCAGCCGTTCCGGCAGCACTGTGAGGTAGATGGTGATACGGATGCATCCTCCAATTGAGTCCTCCATTGCTTGGTCCCTTCCAGCAAGTAAGGCGACACAGGATCATCCCTGGATCAGTAGGCCCCAGCGACTCCTGGGCCTACCTATCAGTAACAGAGCCTCAGGCCAACGTGGCCCCGAGGCGGAAACTGAAAACACTTTCCTGAGGCCAGGAGGGCCCTCGGGTGGGGACTGAAGACACGACCCCAGAATCTCTCTCCGCCCCAATGGCGTCCGCCACTCAAACACCCCCTCCCAGCACGCACAGCGGGCCCACCACACCCCCCGGGCCGCCCGCTAGGAAAGAGGCACCCAACACATCCAGCCCGTAGCCCCTCCAATCCTTATCAACGGTGGCAGCGATACCCACCGTCAGGAGGGAAATCACACAGCCAGCTAAACTGAAACAGAGTGAAATTTATAACACAATCTTTCTGAGCCAAACTATTGCTCAGATAACTATAATTTAACATATAGCGCACACTCATTGGGAGCACGGCGCTACAGTGGCACAGCCACAGCCCAAGCCACAGATTGGGCACCAGAGATTTAGAAGGTATATATGTTGGGGATGCATTGGATTGTAGTAGTTTCTTTTATTTAGTGTTCTTTGTATGTGTTTTCCTCGGTGTTTGGTGTATTTAAAGTAAAAACAGAAGGCAAAACATTTTTTTTAAACTTGGATAGAGTAAGGGAAGCTCATAACCCCTGTCAGATTTTTTTTGTCATCTATGTGTCATTGGGGAGAATTCCATTCACTTTCTATTCCATAGCCGTCGCTCCTAACTGTCTCTCAATTGGAGGTATTGTCCATCTTCTGGGACCAAGTACCTCTGTCCTTCATGCACCCTCAGCTGTCCCCCTTTTGGTGTAATGTGTACATCCCATTCCCTATACAAAATGTACTGTTTTACTGCCAAAAGTGTTATGCTGCCTTTAACTTTTTATCCAACCTCTGTATTACTGCATTTGTTATTTTAAAAAGCCAATATAAAGGAAAAGTAGGACATGGATTACTGGAACCATGTCCTGTGGTCTGATGAGAGCAAGATAAACGTATTTAGTTCAGATGGTGTCAAGCGTGTGTGTGGCAGCAACCAGGTGAGGAGTACAAGGACTTGCGTCTTGCCTACAGTCAAGCATGGTGGTGGGAGTGTATGGTCTGGGCAGAGCCGCTGTTAGAAATCATGGGGCTCCGTACAGCCTACCTGGCAGGGCCCCCCCACATGGCAGGGGGAGCCTGAACCCAAGCACTCCTCCCTCTAGCCCACAGACAGTCAGTGGAGAAGAAGGAGACAGTGTGAACTGTGTACAATGGAGAAATGTAGGGTTTAATATACAGTACATATGCAGGAATCAGAAGTGGGTAATGTACATGTTTCAGGGGTCAGGAGTGGGCAATGCATAGAATACAGAGAGTTTGGAGTATGTAGCATACAGAGTGCAGGGGTCAGGAGGGGGTAACAGGCAAAGGTAGCAAATAGGGGTATACAAAGTTATCTCCCGTGTGGCATTTGATGGCCAAAAATGACCCATATCATTAAAGGGGGGCACTTGCAACCGTGTACCATGAATGTAGTTGCAGACAGGTTTTTATGGATTAAATCAGAAGGAAATTTTTTTGCTTTCCCACCACCTAGCAAAAACCCACTGAAAAGTGATCCACTGTGGATAACTCTTCAGTGGTCAACACAAGCATTCATTAATACACAGCAATAATGCCCCTGAGATGTGTCACTCCAACCATGTGGTTACTGTGGCAGCATTTAATACTGTATATTAACACAATATAAAGTACAGCAGGGAAAAGACTTTCAATCTGGGTACAGTAAATACCCATAATCTTTTAGATATGTGGGAGAGCAGTATGCAGTATGGCCAACCTTATGCTCAGAGCCCGGGCCCAGTCTCTACCTCCCCACAACATCCCCCGACTTCACAAGCACCTGGTCCTGGCGGCTTCTTTTATCTGGTGTCCTCATGCAGTGCTTCTCCTGGGGTTGGATCCTCTAGAGCTGAGAGCCTGGGTACCGGCCAGAAGCTGAGCTCCTTTAAAACCTCTGCTCCTTCCTCCTGGGCATGGAGTTGGACAGCCGGAAGCAGAAAGCAAACTATTTAAACACTTTCAGGAGTAATCTGCAGCCGCATGTCCAGATGATTACATTACACAAGTCCTGGCCGTCGTATTGATATAGAAGAGAATGGGACTTGTGTAATGGACATGCGGCTGCAGATTACGCGCAATTTTTTTTTAAATAGTTCTCTTTCTGCTTCCCCCTCCGCACACTACATGGGACCCGACCACAGAATTAGTATAGTGCCCATAATTCAGGAGTCCCCTCGCTGCCTCTGGCCCCCCCTGCAGGGCTGGGCTCGGTACAGGAGAGGTGGTGGTCCCCCTTGTCAGTGGCCCTGGGTCTGGGGCTGCATGAGTGCTGCCAGCATTGGGGAGCTACAGTTCATTGAGGGAACCATGAATACCAACTTGTACTGTGACATACTGAGGCAGAGCATGACCCCTTCCCTTCGGAGACTGGGCCATGGACAGTATTCCAACATGATAACGACCCCAAACACACCTCCAAGATGACAACTGCCTTGCTAAAGAAGCTAAGGGTAAAGGTCATGGACTGGCAAAGCATGTCTCCATATCTAAACCCTATTGAGCACCTGTGGGGCATTCTCAAACAGGAGGTAGAGGAGTGCAAGGTCTCTAACATCCACCAGCTCCGTGATGTCCTCATGGAGGAGTGGAAAAGGACTCCAGTGGCAACCTATGAAGCTCTGGTGAACTCCATGCCCAAGAGGGTTAAAGCAGTGCTGGAAAATATTGACGCTTTGGGACCAATTTGGACATTTTCACTTAGGGGTGTACTCACTTTTGTTGCCAGCGTTTTAGACATTGATGGCTGTGTGTTGAGTTATTTTGAGGGGACAGAAAATGTACACAGTTATGCAAGGTGTACACTCACTACTTTACATTGTAGCAAAGTATAATTTCTTCAGTGTTGTCACATGAAAAGATATAATAAAATATTTACACAAATGTGAGGGATGTACTCTCTTTTGTGGGATACTGTACTATGGCCATTTTAGACCAGAGTAACCTACCAGCATGTTTTTCAAGAGTGGGAGGAAACAAACACAGGCATAGGGGAAAATGCAAACTCCGGGCTGCTGCTAGGTAGAGGTGCTAACCCCTTAGGCATTGTGCTGATTATGGATTACTAAGGGTTAATAAGAAGTTAAATATGAAAACAATAAAAAAAAACAAAAAAAAACAACAACTTGTAAAATGTATTAAACTGATACAATATGTAAAGTTACAATGGAAGCACCTTCTCTTAAAAGCCCGAAAAGGGGCCGGATGCCTGAATGGGGGTGGCAGAGGCTGCCATGAATAGATTCATGCAATGCATGAATCTATCTATAGTGCACAGAGGGGGTGGCTGGAGAAAGGGGGCGGCGCCCGTGTGCCCTTAATGCATGGGCCGCCACTGGTAGCTTGCATTGTGTGCTCAGCTGCTGGTTAGGCCTGCCTCTGGTATCCTCTGTATCCAAGTAACCTAGGAAGGTTATGGATGATTAGGTGGATGCTATGCAGAACACAGCATGAATATTAATGCCACTCCAGCTAATCCCAGGGAGGGAGGCCCTTGAGGATGCTGGGAGATTGTATTTATTCTTTGGATGCACTGAGCACGAGGTGTATATGATACCACATCTCACTTTTCAACTATATCTTTGGCCGCAGCTTCTTATGGTTGGAATTTCCGACAGAAAAAGTCAGATGGGAGCTTTTCGTTGGATATTCTGACCGTGTGTATGCCCCATCAGACTTTTTCTGTCGGAATTTCCGACGGACTTAGATAGAGAGCATGTTGTCAATTTTTCAGACGGAACAAATCGGAAAATCTGTTCGTCTGTATGCAATTCCGACGGGAAAAAAAACATGCATGCTCGGAAACAATTCGACATATGCTCGGAAGCATTGAACTTCTTTTTCTCGCCTCGTCGTAGTGTACATCACCGTGTTCTTAACACTCGAAAGTTCAGAGAACTTTTGTGTGACCGTGTGTATGCAAGCCAAGCTTGAGCGGTATTCCGTCAGAAAAACCATCCAACTTTTTTCTGACGGAAATTCCGCTCATGTGTACAGGGCATTAGAATTTGATAAAATAATGTTTGCACATGTAAGCTATGCTCCTCTGTGCCAAATACTCCAATTTGCCTCTGATCATCCAAAGAGATCTTACCAGACAGATCTGACCACACAAATGTAAGTTTATATGCATTTTAACGTGTTCTCTCGATCATTCAATTTCCATACTTCCAACTTCTCAAGCTTGAGAAAGACAGATGATTAAACACATCAAGCTGTGCCTGAACTGATGTGATTACTTTAAAGTTTTAATGTGTTTGGTCGTTTTAACATTTAAAATAAAAATCTGTCTATCAATCTTATTTCTCCTTCCTCACTTGGTGATCTGAAATCTTTAGTTGCTAGCAGCCTGTAAACAACAGAGGTCAAAGACAGACTGTGTGCATGCAGAGCCAGGATCCAGCCAGCAGCCTGTAAATATGTTAATTGTATCTTAAAGAGTACCTCAAATAATTTATATTTTGTCTTGAATTCCACCAAAGAAAGAGTAGGACATTTTCCGTACCAAGGAAACTATTGTTTCTTGAACTTTTCTCACCAGAAATCTCACCAGATTTGGAGTGAGAATGGAGAGGAAGTCATACCCAGGTACCTACAGTGCAAAGACGTCCCTGCTTTTGCTTCATTCTTTGTGTGGATCTGTGTTTTCTGCATTTTTTTTGCATCTGCTTGATTCCTTCTCCATCACCACTAGTCATCAGGGGGCAGTTCTGACATGAGGAAGCAATGCCCTGCCTCTACCAAGTTGGCTACCTCCACACAAAGACAAAGTCCTTAAAGTGGTTGTTAACCCTTTTAACTTTTTTTTTTTTTTTTTACTAACCTGCAAGACAAAGCTATAATGAGCTAGTATGACTAGCATACTAGCTCATTATGTACCACTTACCTTCGATCGGGGCCCCCGAAGTCGTCCGTGTCCCTCCTCTAGCCGCATCCATCGCTGCGGCGATAGCCGGAATGTTACTTCCGGGTATCGCCGCTGCAGCCAATCACAGCGCCGCTCCGGCGCTGTGATTGGCCGGAGCGGCGAAAACGTGACTCCGCGCATGCGCGCGTGAGCTGTCGAATTCGGCTACGTCGTCGAATGTTGCGACCTAGCCGAATTTGTGAATGGGGTGACGTCAGCGTCGCCGCATTTACATACAAATATCTCCTTAACCGTGTAGGTTAAGGAGATATTTCATGCACCTACAGGTAAGCCTTAATCTAGGCTTACCTGTAGGTCTTTGTTTAAAAAGTGGGTTTATAACCACTTTAAGAAAACATGGTAAGTAGGGCAATACTGGCAACTATACTTGTCTTTGTTTTGGCACCACTTCCAAAGTTCAGGTTATCTTTAAAGGGGTTGTAAAGAGAATTTTTTTTTTTTTTAAATAACAAACATGTTATACTTACCTCCACTGTGCAGCTCGTTTTGCACAGGATGGCCCCGAACCTGGTCTTCTGGAGTCCCTCGGCGGCTGTCTCGGCTCCTGCCCACAAGAACTGTACAAGAACAAGAAAATTGGGAACCTGCTCTCTATTTTCTCGTCGGGATTCTCGTCGGCCTGTTTCCCGATGAGAAAACCGTGAGTGTGTATGTTTACCTGTCCATGGTAAACCTGCGCATGCTCGAAAAGACTTTGACGCATGCGCCGTAGCATACAACGGTAGTGTAGGATGTAGCAAGATGGCGGCGACGGCATAGAATGTGACGAGCGCAGGCTCGTCGTAGTCAATGACGTCACCGCGTTCTTGCCATTCAAAAGAACGGCGGTTCTTTTGAATGGCCGTGTGTACACTCGGCGAGCAAGGCAAGCTTGTCGGGAAAACCGACGTTTTTTTTCCCGACGAGATTCCAGCCCGTGTGTACGACGCTTCACGCTGTTTAATGTGAATGAAGTTCTTTTTTTTTTAAAAACAAATGTCTGCCTCCGTATTAAGTATTCCTTAATGGCATATACATTTTAACAGACGTTCCAAAGAAACAGATCTTTTCTCCTTATTGCAATTACTTTTAATGGACAACTATTCTGTTATCTAAATGATAATCACTGTTAACTGACATGACATTAATAATTCTCATACTGACACTTACTCACTTTCAGTATTCAGCCCACACATTTTACTGCCTTGTCCCCGATCACATCCCCAAGCAGCTGGTAATTAGTGTGCCTACAGGCTGGGGCCAGAGAACTGTACTGCAGAAGGATAAATTATTTTCTTTGGAAATGTTGCTATGGCTTGTAGGTGCTTTATGGAGAAATCAATAAATAACAGATAGGAGTTAGATTCAATATAGATAACAAGATTATGTAGGTAGGGGAAAGGATTACATAGATAAGAGCATTATATACTTGCACAATATAGGATTATGTAGCTAAACAGATCATGTAATGTGAATGATAGTATTGGCTGGGTTAGCCATGGAATAAGCACTATATAGCTATAGTGTATACAGTGGTTGTAATTCAGGGGACAATATCTGTTATTTTTCCCATAATAAGATATTATCCATACTACAAGTAAAGTAAAGGTATCTATTACAAAGCCCATCTGTAAGAAAGAACAGATACAATTGTACACAGTAGGAAACATAGAAAGCCTTTTTTATATATATATTTTTTAAAACCCTGCCTCTCAACGCATTCAGCCTACCTACTTTCTATTTTGCTATAGCAATTAGGTTGTGTTAGGCGTGATGTTATTTACAGTGGTATTTTAAAGCCCTTCAAAATATTGTAGCTGATTATCCCACTTAAAAAGGTTGTCAATCTCAGACATGAAATATGAACACAGCATATCCATCTATAGTGTTTACTCTCAATTAGGAGCACTAAGTGTCATCTCTGTCTGCTGCTTTGTTCCTCTGCTATCAGCATGAACCACTTTTGACAAGTTTTCCTGACACCAAGAGAAAAAATGGTGACATGAGAGAGATCTCCAGCAGATTGACAGCATCAGCTCTGTTCCGGTGTGCTGTGTGGAGGGGGTATGTCTCTTCCCTCCAATCAGCTCTCAGAGCTCTCCTCATTGAGCTCTGCAGAGTGTAACTTCAGCTTTGCACCCATTTTTTTTCCAAACTCTCAGACAAGCTATGAATTCAGCACTTAGAATAGATGTAGAGAAGATAGGGCTGCAGATAAACTGGTACAACTTATTTAAGAGGGTTTGTATCATCTCTGTGGATCACCTGAGGGCAGTAACTTCATTGGGTATATGTAATGGTTTACAACCACTTTAACTGTCTCACAGTCAGAGCTGCACAGACATGCATCATCCCTGGCACCCAACCAAGAGTTGTTCCCACCCTTGTTTTGATGCACCTGGAATGTGTTTAGCTGACTTAAACTGAAAGTTCCATTGGGAATTAACCTCTGTTATGAGAAAGAACAGCTTACTAAACTAGTGATAGGACAAGAAAAAAAGCCCTAGGGCTAACGCTGCGCTAGATAAAGTGAGTGAATTAATATCTGATATTTTTAAATTGGGGAGTGAATAGCAGCTAGCATATATAGCTAAATACAAACAACTATACAAATCATAAAGGTCAAAAAATATGCAGCGCTAATAAATATTCAATAAAGTTGAATCTACCCAAAAAGAAAACACTGATCCAAGATCAACATGTGAACAATGTTGAAAACTTAATCAAATTCAATAATGTGAATTATTAACCACTTAAGCCCCGGACCATTTGGTAGCTAGAGGACCAGAGGTGATTTCAGAATTTTGCACTGCGCTGCTTTAACTGTAAATTGTGCGGACATGCAATGTTGTACCCAAACGAAATTTGCGTCCTGTTCTTCCCACAAATAGAGCTTTCTTTTAATGGTATTTGATTGCCTCTGCGATTTTAATTTTTTGCGATATAAACGGAAAAAGACCGAAAATTTTGAAAAAAAATGATATTTTCTATTTTTTGTTATAAGAAAAATCGAATAAACTCAATTTTAGTCATACATTTAGGCCAAAATGTATTCAGCCACATGTCTTTAGTAAAAAAAATGTCAATAAGCGTATATTTATTGGTTTGCGCAAAAGTTATAGCGTTTACAAACTAGGGTACATTTTCTGGAATTTACACAGCTTTAAATTTATGACTGCCTATCTCATTTCTTGAGGTGCTAAAATGGCAGGGCAGTACAAAACCCCCCCAAATGACCCCATTTTGGAAAGTAGACACCCCAAGGAAATTGCTGAGAGGCATGTTGAGCCCATTGAATATTTTTTTTTTTGTCCCAAGTGATTGAATAATGACAAAAAAAAAAAAATTACAAAAAGTTGTCACTAAATGACCCCGGAAACCAAGCACCGCCTTCAGGATTTCTAAGGGCGCAAATTTTTGATTTCACTCCTCACTACCTATCACAGTTTCGAAGGCCATAAAATGCCAAAATAGCACAAAACCCCCCCCAAATGACCCTATTTTGGAAAGTAGACACCCCAAGCTATTTACTGAGAGGCATGTTCAGTCCATGGAATATTTTATATTTTGCCACAAGTTGCGGGAATATGACAAACTTTTTTTTTTTTGCACAAAGTTGTCACTAAATGATATATTGCTCACACATTCCATGGGCATATGTGAAATTACACCCCAAAATACATTCTGCTGCTTCTCCTGAGTACGGGGATACCACATGTGTGGGACTTTTTGGGAGCCTAGCCGCGTACGGGACCCCAAAAACCAAGCACCGCCTTCAAGGTTTCTAAAGGCATACATTTTTGATTTCACTCCTCACTACCTATCACTACCTATCACAGTTTTGAAGGCCATAAAATGCCAAAATGGCACAAAACCCCCCTAAATGACCCCATTTTGGAAAGTAGACACCCCAAGCTATATGCTGAGAGGCATGTTGAGCCCATTGAATATTTTTTTTTTGTCCCAAATGATTGAATAATGACAAAAAGAAAAAAATAAAATTTACAAAAAGTTGTCACTAAATGATATATTGCTCAAACATGCCATGGTTAAATGTGGAATTGCACCCCAAAATACATTCTGCTGCTTCTCCTGAGTACGGGGATACCACATGTGTGGGACTTTTTGGGAGCCTAGCCGCGTACGGGGCCCCAAAAGCCAAGCACCGCCTTCAGGATTTCTAAGGGCGTAAATTTTTGATTTCACTCCTCACTACCTATCACAGTTTTGAAGGCAAGCGGGCAAGCCTCCGTCGGAATTTCGACCGTATATACGCGGCATTAGGAGCAAAATCGCTCCTCCGCCCCTGCTGCCCCCATGCTTCGGCATATATGCTTTTTTTTTAAACTGTGGTGGTGAAATCACCTCCTACAGCGTTGGAGTCACGGCTTTATGTATCGTGGGAGCAAACGCTGTTGCTGTCAAGATAAATAGATCCGCGCTGCAACTGAATGGCGTACCTGAAAACAAAAAATTACATACCTGAAAAGCAAGCATGATAAAACATTGCAGAATAGAATACAGTAAAAAAGAGCAGAACAATAGAGGAGAAAATAGAGAGAGATAGAGAGAACAATAAAATGACAACTATTTTTGTTTTTTTATTTTATATTTTTTTTGTGTTTTGTTTTTTACGTTTTTTTTTTTTCTTTTTTACACTTTTTTTTGTAACCGTAACTGTAACTTTTTGTAACTGTAATGGTTCGGGTCTCTCAAAATGTAATGGCATCTTGGGAGACCCTGTGTAAGTGTGTCCTAGTCTGTGAAATGCTGTACCCTACGCTAAAACTTCACTTTTGAGTGGTAGCGTTCAAAACATTCACCAAGGCAAAGACCAGGTTTGTCAGGACAGAGTGGACAAAAAACACGGGTGTCACGCCTAAATCCGCGCTTGCTACAGACACGACATCTTTTTTGGGGGGTTCGTTGGGTAGGGGTACTCGGGAGGGCATACGGATAATGCCTCTCATGCAGCCGGCTTACTGCATTTGGTTGGGAATGGTGAGGTGCAGAACCACCTGGATACAGGAGTTCTGTGACTATCTCATTCTGGAATTTTAGAAGAGATAACGTCCCGCCTGAAGTTCTGTATAGCACATGAGCGTTCAGCAAAGCCAATTGGAATAAGGATAGAGACACTTTTTTGTACCAGCGTCTCGCCTTACGGTCAATTAGATACGGCGCCAACAACTGGTTGTTGAGGTCCACCCCTCCCATATTTTTGTTATATTCGTGGACACAGAGGGGTTTCTCCACAACACCAGTCGCCGTAGGAATTTTAACTGTCGTGTCTGCATGAAGGGAGGTAAGAAGGAAAACATTCTTATTGTCCCTCCACTTCATAGCGAGCAAATTATTACACTTTACGCAGGCTCTCTCCCCCAGCCTAAGACGGGCATCTACAAGCCGCTGGGGAAAGCCCCGGCGATTAGGTCGCATGGTGCCACATGCTCCAATCTGATGATCAAACAAGTGACTAAACAGTGGCACGCTCGTGTAATAATTGTCCACATACAAGTGGTACCCCTTTCCGAATAAGGGTGACACCAAGTTCCACACTATCTTGCCAGCGCTCCCTATGTAATCCGGGCAGTTGACCGGCTCAACCTGACTATCTTTTCCCTCATAAACCATAAAGCTCCATACATAGCCTGTTGCCCTGTCACAGAACTTATAGAGCTTGACCCCGTATCTGGCACGCTTGCTGGGAAGGTACTGCTTGAAAGCCAAGCGGCCAGAAAATTTAATCAGGGACTCATCAACGCAGACAACTTGATCGGGAATAAACAAACGTTCGTTGAAGTGGTTTATGAGGGGCCGAATTTTATAGAGCCGGTCGTATTCAGGGTCCCCACGTGGACGACAAAGTTCATTGTCCTTGAAGTGCATGAACCGCAAAATCTGCTCGTATCGTGTCCTGGGCATGGAGGCAGAGAACACGGGCATGTGGTCAATTGGGTGCGTGGACCAATAAGCACGCAATGACGGGAATTTATGTGTGCCCATGTTGAGGGAAAGGCCCAGAAAGGTCTTAAAGTCGGAAACCGTAATTGGTTTCCAATCTTTGGCAATTTTAGGCAACTGGGGGTTAGCGGCGATGAATTGACCAGCATACAAATTACTCTGGTCCACAATAGATCTATAGAGATCTTCCGTGAAAAACAGTGAATAAAAATCGATTGGCATAAAATCAGCTGTTTCCACCTGAATACCGGGTTGGGCAGTGAATGGGGGAAGTACGGGTTCTGCAGAAGTGGTGGGGACCCAATCAGGATAGGCAAATTCTGCAGGAAGGGCACTATGGGCACTATGGGCCTGCCTTTGTCTTCTTGGTGGCAGCGGGACACTACTTGTGCTTGCCACCTCGCCAGCTTGAACTGCACTTATGGGACTCGCCACGTCACCACGTGATACTGCAGTGCTGGATGTACGCCCAGGCTGTACTAGGCCGCTGGTGCTTGCCAATTCACCAGAAGGAATAGCGGGCTAGTACTACTCTGCTCCATGATACGAGAGCCCTGCGGTTCTTGCTCCTCAACAACCTCAGAAGATCGGGATCGGGTACGCCTGACCTTAGCAGGGACCTCAACTTCGTCGTCAGAGCTATCTGACGTGGGGCCGCTGACGTCACTGTCTTCTACGGGAAGATATTCTGAGCCTGAATCTGACAGATGCGTGACCTCCTCTTCACTATCTGTCATGCTCAGAATCTCGTAGGCCTCTTTACTAGTGTACCTTCATCTTGCCATTTTGGGCTCTAAATTTAGGGGTACACTAGTAAGATTCACAGGTAAAAAAAGCACCTGACTGTCACCAAATGTATCAAACGCTACCAAAAAAACTGTTAGCGATCCCAGGGATCAGGACTGTCTCTGCAAACGCTGCAGTTATGTGTGTTGTGTTTGGTAAGTGACAGTGATCGATCGATACTGCACTTGGGTGGGCTGGGCTGGGCTGGGCGGAGGGGCTAAACGCAGGTGCTAGCAGGTATCTGGGCTGATCCCGCTAACACTGCGTTTTTGGGAACCCTAAACTGCTGGGGACGCTAGTATAGATCTGATCAGATCAGATATTGATCTGTTCAAATACTATACCACTAAGGGAGGTGTATGCTTTACGCGTGGGTGTTAGCGTTACTGGCACTAACCTGACGCTGCCTGGGGCGACGCAGACCCTCTCTGACGCTAAAACCTAATTGATATCAGCCGCCGGGCGATCAGGGGGTTAAACCTTTATTGGGTTATATACGGCGGGTGCCCTGATGCTATAAAAAGCAAACTAACCAACCAGCGTCACCTGTAACCTTTATATGGTGATCACTGCTGAAAGGGTTAACTAGGGGCAATCAGGGGGTTAAAACCTTTATTAGGTTAAATATGGGGGTACCTGACGCTATATAAAAACCTGACGGGTTACCTAAATAACTAAATAACTAACTGGGTAACCAGTGTCACCAGTGACGCTTATACTGTGATCACTGGTGAAAGGGTTAACTATAGGGGCAATCAGGGGGTTAAAATAATATATGGGGGTACCTGACGCTAATAAAAACCTGTGGCGAACTTAAAAATAATTAACTGGCTATCTAGGACACCAGCGACAAGAAAAAAGCGATCGGAAAAACGATCGCTTAGTGACGCTGGCGTTAGGGGGTGAAAGGGTTACCTGGGGGGCGATCAACGGGTTAAACCTTTATTAGGGGGGGTTAGGGGGCTACCCTGGACCTAAAGGGGCCTAATCCTAACTGCCCTGCAACTTTTTACAGTCACAAATGACACTGATTGCAGTGATCAGTAAAAAAAATGATCACTGCAAACGATGCACTGTGACTGGGGGTACTGGGGGTGATCTGGGGGTGACTGGGGGGTGTAAGTGTGCCTACGTGTACTGGTGTCAGTGGGCTGTTGGTGCACTTACTATGTGATGTCTTCTCTCCTCGCGCCGGATCGAAAAGACCGCCACGAGGAGAGATGACATCACTTCCTCTGCCTGTGTTTACATTACACAGGCAGGGAAGCTTTCTCATTCGCCGGGAGCGATCGAGAGGGGGTGGCCGGAATCGAACGCCCGTCCCCTCATGCCGGATCGCTCCCGAACACTTAACCACCGCTCACTGTACAGAAGGGGGGTCCGATCGGACCCCCCAACTATACAAAGGCGATCACGTAGATCTACGTGATTCTGCCTGTCGGTGCCATTCTGCCGACGTATAATTACAGTGGGCGGTCGTTAAGTGGTTAAAAGAGACATTCCATAATGTGAAGGAAAACCAGGTGATTAAGTGATATTAAAGTCCAAAAATTAGAGAAGTCTAAGTCTATATACAAACAACTCCGTTAGGTGAAGAGAGTGAATGGATTAACAAAAACAGAAATAGGATATTCCAAGAATGTGATGAAAAACTTCTTCCCAAAAAGAGGAATGGTAGATACAGGTGTGACACCCTGGTGGAGGAGATGGGTATCCTGCTTACCAGATGGCCGTGACTGTGTGGAAACAGTCTCACCTAGCACAGGGAATAAGATTTCCCCACAACCCTTTGATCTCCGTGGCAGTAACTCCTCATCCAACCTTTAGCTCAGATAGAAAATAAAAGCCTCCATAGTGTAATAAGTCAAACCAGCTTGGTTTATTTAAAAGTAAATTTGCACTTACAAGATCATATGTCAACAACGGCAATGATACAGCGGTATTGCGGCATAAGCTCCGGTATTGCGTCTCTCTGTGTTTCCCGTCTAGTTCCTGTGTATTCCGCGGCACTACCTCTCGTTCAAGGAATGCGTGATGACGTCACCGGCCCCGGTGACGTCATCACGCATTCCTTGAACGAGAGGTAGTGCCGCGGAATACACAGGAACTAGACGGGAAACACACCGGTGACGTCATCACGCATTCCTCGAACGAGAGGTAGTGCCGCGGAATACACAGGAACTAGACGGGAAACACAGAGAGAGACGCAATACCGGAGCTTATGCCGCAATACCGCTGTATCATTGCCGTTGTTGACATATGACCTTGTAAGTGCAAATTTACTTTTAAATAAACCAAGCTGGTTTGACTTATTACACTATGGAGGCTTTTATTTTCTATCTAAACTAGTGATAACCGTTCCTTTATATTCCTCCAAGCACAACATGGGGCTCTTTGCCTTTTGCACAGTCTTTTTTATAAAACAATAACATGATTATTCTTTATATTGACCCTGGATATATTCATACATGTTCATTTGGCTGCTTGAAAAGTTTCTTTTTTAATTTACTTGCCAAAACCACATTTTAGGTCTCTATTTTAGGTTATTGCAATTCTCAGTCCTTCACCAGTTTTTAGTGATTTCTGCTTTAGAAATACAACATTCATCCTTTTCACATGGCCTTCTCACTTCCCCTACAGGGATGAGTCCGGTGTCAGTCATCCTCCAGTCCTCACATCTTGTTTTCACTCTTCAATCACAGGTCATGTGTCACTTATTCTCCTTTCATTGCCTAGTCACTTCTTCTTCTGACATAAGTCAGTTGTAATTTGTCCTCCACACATCACCTTCTCACTTCTCCTCGTAAAGACAAGGGTTAGGTGTCACTCATTCTCCTCCAATCTCTTCACTCCTCCAAGCATGAGTTAAGTGTCACATAACCTCCTCACATCACCTTGTTGCTTTTTCTCCAGACAAGGGTAAGGCGTAACTTGTCCTCCTCACATCTCTTCCTAACATCTCTTCCAGGCACGGGTCGGGTATCACTCATCCGCCTCACATTTCCTTCTCTTCCTCCAGATATTGGTATCCTCACATCACCTCCTTACTTCTCCTCCAGCCTTTAGTCACCCATCATTCAACCTGCTTACATCTTCTAATGCCGCGTACACACGATCAGATTTTCTGTCTGAAAAACCTTGGATAGTTTTTCTGACGGAATTCCGCTCAAGCTTGGCTTGCATACACACGGTCACACAAAAGTTCTCTGACCTTTCGACCGTCAAGGACGCGTGATGTACAACACTACGACAAGCTGAGAGAATTAAGTTCAATGATTCCGAGCATGCGTCAAATTGTTTCCGAGCATGCGTCAGAATTTTGCGCGTTGGAATTGCTACAGATGATCGGATCTTCCGATAGGAATTTTTTCCATCTGAAAATTTGAGAACCAGCTCTCAATCTTTTGCTGGCGGAAATTCCAACAGCAAGAGTCCAATGGAGCATACACACGGTCGGAATTTCTGACCAAAAGCTCACATCGGACTTTTGCTGGCGGAATTTCCGACCGTGTGTACGCGGCATTACTCTTCTCCAGAAATGGGTGAGGTTTAACCAATCCTTCTCCCATTATCTTCTCGCTTCTGCTTCAGACATGGGTCAGGTGTTACTCATCTCATACTCCTCACTCATAATGAGTAATTTATTAAAGCGGATTCGTTTTGCTCATTTTTCAAAAATGGACACATCTGCATATTAGTATATTTAGTAAATAACAAAAGGACAAATCACACCAGTATATGAATTTACAACCTTTTTGAATACATAGTGCTATGTTTTTAGGAGGTAATTCCCAAAAGATAGCTGAGTGTTCTGTAAAAGAACAAAAGAAATGTTGCTGACATCATGTATCACATGCCAAGCAGATCATGACCTCTGTAAAGTAATAACAGATATCAGATTTTCTAAACTGAAATCAGAAGCTCCGTGCTCCACACATTTCAATTACTTGCACCCCTGAAGGAACAGTTCACATTTTTTTTCTTATGTAATTTTATTCATGTAGGACCTGTAGCGCCTGCCCCTCTCCTCTCTCCATGCGGCTCGCACTGTCTCTTGTCTAGGGGTATCTGGTAGGGTGGAGAGAGAGAGAGCGGGTGGGCTATGCCTAGCTTCCACCACGTGGGAATACCTGTGGTATCAGCAATGTCTCATTTACCTTCGGGTCTGTGTTGTGCACCCGGATCCTCCCTCCAAGAGTCACTGTGAACTTTGTCCGCCAGGAAGTGAGCCTCACACCATTAAAGTCCAACACTCCTTTATTAGAACACACCATACAGGGACTTCCTTGATAGTTAGGACAGAAAAGGAGGTGTGAGTGTGAATAGGCCCAGACACAAATTCGCTCCTCCACTCTCCTCCTGAAGAGTGGACTATGGTCTCCGCACGAGGTGAAGGGGGTCCTTCTGGACGGTCTCCGACAAGAGACTCACCCGTCACCGGCAGTCTGCTGCACCGGGTCTTCGAGTGAGGAGCTCTCCCCGGTCCATTGTGTCTTACTCAGATTCAGGCCTCCATCCCCGAAGTGCCTTAGGACCCTTCCCTCGCGGAACTCAGTGTTGGGCACTGAGCTCCGGACCTTCTTGCAAGTACCTCACCCCAGGGCTGAAGGTGCCTGGGGTGGAACACTATCTCCGTTGGTCCCCTAGGCCGAGGCCTCCTAGGGGACTAGCACGAACCCACGTCCGCAAGCTGAAGGTGCTTGGGACGAAGACCCCGTGACCAAGATGGCCAGCCCCTTTATCCCCTCTCCCAGCAAGCATGGCGGGCTCCCCGCCCCACCATACCGCTACCGAGAGAGGACAAAAAGGAGGCTCAACACACAGTGAGATTCGTCCCTCCGGCCACAGTGACAGCGCCACCTGGTGGACCGCAGGGAACATAGTACTGATGTCACCGCTAGATTCAAAAAATGCACCCGGGAAAGTAAGTACCCGCTACACATTCCCCCCTGTCTTTTGACACTGGACCCCAGTGTCTGGAGTGAATCACGCCCTCAACGGCTGACATAGTCCCAATCCAGAAACCAACTAACAATTTAAAAAAACAAAAATTTTTAGGAAACTATCCTAACGGAGAAGTTGTGTCTGAGCCCCTGCAACAAAAGAGGAGTGAAAGACAACATTTAAAACATTATACTTTTCCCTCCCATCCTAACTAAGAACCACCCCAGGTTCCATAATCTTGACGGGACGCTCTCCTGCAGAGGGAAGAGAAAAGAAACAATAAAACCCTGACACATGTGTATGTGTGAGAGAAAAAAAGAAACTCCTCCGAAGAGAAATATCTTTTCCTCCAGTGTGAGCGTGTACAATGTGTAACGTTGCACAAGACTGCCACCTGGTGACAGCCTCGCGGTAATTGCACCCGTTGAACCATCTTTCTTTTCTTGCTGCTCGATTCTGGGCCCTATCTACCCCAAAGTCTGCAACTTCTCACCGGAGAGGAAAGAACAACAACTGGAACAGTTCTTCCTTGGAATGACACAAGCACCCCTCTTGCGGGCAAACACTGATGATAACACCAACAAGAAAGTCAAACAGCAAAGTTCAGGGGGTGCAAGGTCCTTTTGAAACAAAGCAAATAAATGGAGTCTCTTTCTCCTCAGAGGTAGAAGCGGGGATGCGGCAGGACAATAGGTTTTAGATGCCGATCCATGGTCTCCAAATGGTACTCCACATCCTCACCTTCTTTGCGTCGGATCAACACCTTATCCGCATGGATGTGTCTTCCCCTCATCCACTCTGCCTTGCAGTCTTTGAACCGCTGAGATGTCTTTGGAGAGCATGTCAAATACCTGCGGGCGTGTGGAACCTTAAGGTGGGTCCACACAAAGTCATTATACCAGCGCTCTCGGTACACCTCCACTTCGTAGAGTAACTCCTTGGGAAGATACGGGTATTCCCACCCGTAGTCAGCAGCAACTTTCTGGCCGAAGAGTCTCTGAAGCCTTGACAGCGGAGGCATTGTGGCTTTGTCCCCTTCGCCGGGTAGAACTATAGAGTCCGGATGGCGAGGGGCCTTAACCACTTCTGGTTGGGGCATAGGTGCCCGTAGTATCAACTTCTGCTCCCCAGTACCTGATGCAGGCGGCACCGGAGATGTAGAGGTGGGCTGGGGACAGGACCCTTGTTCAGGCGCTGGAGCCTCCACCCGGGGTGTACTCTCCCCCGTGGACATGGGTGAAACTCGAGGCCTTCGGAATGAAGCTAGCGGCACTTTGTCCCAGCCCTTTTCTGCAAACAGTTCGTCAATGGCTGTGTCATCTCCCTCATCAGAGAGCGACTCCAGATCCGAAGTATCACACTCCTCCGCGGGTATGTAGCCCGTTGTAGAGACAGAGCTAACACCTTCCACGGACATACTGGGCCATGCCTTCCCGGCATCTCCGCCCATACACCAAGTCTCTTTGCCCGGCTTACCTCGGCCTTTACTTGAAGCGGGACGTCCGGAACACTCGTCAACGGATCCGTCTAGGCCTGGCGTAAGCTGGCGAGATGGTCCGCCACCACCACTGGTTGGGGCCACCATGCTGGTTCTCTTCTTCAGTGGCGGACGCTGTGAGACAGTGGTGACCGAGTCAGCATCCTCGGATTTCTCCCGTTGAGTTTTAACGACCTCCTCCTCGGTCGCTGCAGTGTGCGCTGGGATGGCTTTTACAGCAGTAATTCCTCCTCTGCGAGTAGTGTTACCTGAAGCCCGGCCTGGGTAGATGGTTCTCGGCCTTTCAACTACTGGATCCACCTCGAACAGGAACTCCCCACAGGCCTCACATTGTCCGAAGGGCTTCAGGTGGCACACCAGTCCCGAGCACCCGGGACAAATTACACCCAGGGCCTCTACGTCCATGCACGAATACAGGGCGAATCGACCCCTTGGCTTCAGCCGGATCCCGGTATCCGTTATCGGAGCAGCAGCAGTAGTCGTGGTAGTAGCAGGGTGAACTGGAATCCATGAAGTATGTCCAAACATGGTGACTTGTTGCTGGTCCATCGCACACTGCAGAGTTTTCGCGACAATGTCCCACGTGTAGCCCTCTCACGTATTGGACTCCTCCCCTTTGCTCCAGTTCGCGGGCTTTTTCACTTTCTTTGGATGAGCCACGCCCACGAACTAAGCGGCGGGGGTTGTGTGTTGGCGCAGTGCAATTAGAAGCCCCCACGTGTAGTACCTCACACGGCTAGGCCTCCCCCCGTTCACCGCTCTTCCTGCGCGGGCCTTTCCCTGGTCTAGGGTCAATTCCACGACTTCGAGCAGGGCTGCACTTTGGCCTATTCAGTTAACTCATCCAGCAGACTTGTTCAATACTGTGATGCACAACACAATCCCGGACCCGAGCCCCCACGTGTAGCGCCTGCCCCTCTCCTCTCTCCGTGCGGCTCGCACTGTCTCTCATCTAGGGGTATCTGGTAGGGTGGAGAGAGAGAGAGCGGGTGGGCTACGCCTAGCTTCCACCACGTGGGAATACCTGTGGTATCAGCAATGTCTCATTTACCTTCGAGTCTGTGTTGTGCACCCGGATCCTCCCTCCAAGAGTCACCGTGAACTTCGTCCGCCAGGAAGTGAGCCTCACACCATTAAAGTCCAACACTCCTTTATTAGAACACACCATACAGGGACTTCCTTGATAGTTAGGACAGAAAAGGAGGTGTGAGTGTGAATAGGCCCAGACACAAATTCGCTCCTCCACTCTCCTCCTGAAGAGTGGACTATGGTCTCCGCACGAGGTGAAGGGGGTCCTTCTGGACGGTCTCCGACAAGAGACTCACCCGTCACCGGCAGTCTGCTGCACCGGGTCTTCGAGTGAGGAGCTCTCCCCGGTCCATTGCGTCTTACTCAGATTCAGGCCTCCATCCCCAAAGTGCCTTAGGACCCTTCCCTCGCGGAACTCAGTGTTGGGCACTGAGCTCTGGACCTTCTTGCAAGTACCTCACCCCAGGGCTGAAGGTGCCTGGGGTGGAACACGATCTCCGGTGGTCCCCTAGGCCGAGGCCTCCTAGGGGACTAGCACGAACCCACGTCCGCAAGCTAAAGGTGCTTGAGACGAAGACCCTGTGACCAAGATGGCCGGCCCCTTTATCCCCTCTCCCAGCAAGCATGGCGGGCTCCCCGCCCCACCATACCGCTACCGAGAGAGGACAAAAAGGAGGCTCAACACACAGTGAGATTCGTCCCTCTGGCCACGGTGATGTCACCGCTAGATTAAATAGATAGGTAGGCACTGATGTCACCGCTAGATGTCACCGCTAGATTAAAAAAATGCACCCGGGAAAGTAAGTACCCGCTACAGACCCATTTTAATATGTAAACCACAGTTAAGCTGGTAATATGAATACCACCGTCCATCGTAGGAGTGTAACTACCACCCATTTAAGTTTGACACCCTTCATTGTTACTCATGACACTCATGACATAACAAGTGCCCTTGCATGCAAATTGGAGTAAGACCCTAGCCATTCATAGTCACAATCTTGAGAATGATTGTAATGTACCAAGTCCAGAGCACAAATTTCTACCTAATGCTGAATCTGTCAAATGTCTGCCCTAATTTTATGGTCTCATTGAAGGTCTTGCTCTGGCCCTTTCCAATTAATAAAAAAATAAATAAAAAATATCTATATAATTTAACCATAGATTGAACACATACAGGTTGATTTACTAAAGGAAAAGAGGATTTTCAACTACCGTACCAAAATATGTTTTCTTTGCAAGGTGGATAGAATTAAAAAATATGAAGCTGAGTTCACTCTAAATACTCATTCTTGTGCTAGTAAAAATCCATTTTTTTTTTTGTTTGTTTTATTTCCATTGCATACGATGGGATATTCAAAGTTAACACAGCCATACCTCATTCAATAACTTTTACATTGCCAAGTGAACATTCACTTTGCTAGTTAAAAGGCCTCTACTACTTAAGTATATCAAGGTAATTGAGGAAGTTCTAAGGAAAAATGTATACTGTAACTTGTATATCTGTTAGCTCATTAACATCTGTTATATTTATATATTAATATAAATTATGGATAGAGGGAAAATCGAAAGATAGAACGCCAAGCAAGAATAATACAAACCCTTTTTAATTTAATTCCTATATTCCACCGCAAGGTGCACTCAGTCTAGGAAGGTCAGGATTCTTTCTGTGCAACTCAGGCCTGTATTATTTTGCACAGTGCTGCCACTCTAACTTTCTTAGCTTGTTTAGCTTGTTTAGCTGGAGGGTAGAGCAAAGGTCCGATTTTATAAATATGCTGTTGTTCCTTAAAGCTGGCCATACACTATTTGAATTTTTGCTGGTTCCTGATGACCTGGTTGAAATTTGCTTTGTGGATTGCCCTGTTGCCCCCCTTCTGCCTGACATCCTTTGACTGAAAAATCAATCGAGCTGGGTGGGAAATCGTTGGCCAACAGAGGCTGTTCCAGTAAGCCAGCAGTGCCTGTCAGAATAAATACCCCAGCAGGGGGGATTTTCCAATTGCGCAGTACAAACTGGATGGCTGATTGAAAATAAAGCTAATGCCCTGTACAGACGATCGGATTTCCTATGGATTCTAATCCGATGGATTTTTCCATCAGAAATCCGATGAAGCTGACTTCCATCAGTCTTGCCTAAACACCATCAGTCAAAAATCCGACCGTCCCAAACGCCGTGGCGTAAAACACTCCGACAAGCCGAGAAAAATTAAGTTCAATGCTTCTGAGCATGCGTCGACTTGATTATGAGCATGCGTGGGTTTTTTGTCCGATGGAGTTCCACACAGACGATCGGAATTTGCTATCGTTTTTTTCCCATCGGATAGATTTAAAACATGTTCTATTTTTTCTCACTGATGGAAAAAAGACAAATGGGGCCCATACACGATCGGTTTGTCCGATGAGAAAAGTCCATCGGACTGTAAAACCGATCGTGTGTACACGGCATAATAGTGTATGTCCAGCTCTACTGTGTAGACAGTAGTGATGAGCCGAACACCCCCGGGTTCGGTTCGCACCAGAACCCGCGAACGGACCGAAAGTTCGTACGAACATTAGAACCCTATTAAATACAATGGATGCGAACGTTCGAATTCTAAAGTGCTAATTATAACAACTATTATGCATGTTATTGTCCTAAAAAGGGTTTGGGAACCCGGGTTGTGCACCAGGGGACATGTATCAATGCAAAAATAAGTTTTAAAAACGGTCGTTTTTCGGAAGCAGTCATTTTAATGATGCATAAAGTGAAAAAAAAAAAGTCAAATATTCCTTTAAATATCGTACCTGGGGGGTGTCTAAAGTATGCCTGTGAAGTGCCACGTGTTTCCCGTGTTTAGAACTGTCCCTGCACAAAATGACACTTCTAGAGGAAAAAAAAGCCATTTAAAACTGCTTGCGGCTTTAATGTAATGTCTGCTCCCGGTAATATGGATGAAAATCTTTAAGAAAAATGGCATAGCTACCCCATGACCCCCCCCCTACCCCAGCCCATTACCAGCCCCTTTGGGTCTTGTATGGATATTAAGGGGAACCCCGCACATAAAATAAAAAAGGCCCTATATACTCTGAACAGCCGTATACAGGCGGTGCATACAAGACAGGGACTGTAGGTTTGTTCTTATGTAGAATCTGTTTGTAATTTTGAACAGGTACATTGTTTAAGTGTAGCTCCAGCCCAAAAATCTATTTTTAAACTTTTTGGAAAACATAGGTAAGGGTTATCACCCCTGTAACATTTGTTTTGCTGTCTGTGCCCCTGTTCAGAACATTTCACCTCACTTTCCGTCCCAATGACAACTGTTTTTGAAATGTGGTGTTTTTCTTGAAACAAGGATTGCTGATAAAGCATCAGTACAGAGGAGACACCTTTCTCCCATATTAATTCTTACAGGAGAGAATTTTCCTTCCAAGGGGTAGATTTCCTCTCACTTCCTGTTGTCTTCTTGCGTTTGCAAGTAGGAGTCGTTTGTAAGTTGGATGTTTGAAAGTAGGGATCTGCCGTATATACTCTGCAGAAATAGGCCCCTTAGTTGTTGGTGTTGGCACAACACTGTAAGCACTCACAGTTACTCTTGGTTGGTGCTGGAACGCCCTGCTGTCAACTATTATATCAGGAATTTTAATTACATATAATTGTTGAACAGTGGTAGTAAAAATTGGGCCTTTGATGGTGGTGCTGGTGCCACAACACTGTAAGCCCTGACAGTTACTCTTGGTGGGTGCAGCAATGGGCCCTGCTGTGAATTATTAGATCAAGAATTGTAATTGCATGCCCCTGTTGAACAGGGGCTGAAAAATTGGGCCTTTCGTGGTGGTGGTGGTGGTGGTGGTGTTGCCACAACACTGTAAGCCCTCAGAGTTACTCTTGGTGGGTGCAGGAATGGGCCCTGCTGTGAATTATTAGATCAAGAATTGTAATTACATGCCCCTTTTGAACAGGGGCTGAAAAATTGGGCCTTTCGTGGTGGTGGTGGCGTTGCCACAACACTGTAAGCCCTCAGAGTTACTCTTGGTGGGTGCAGGAATGGGCCCTGCTGTGAATTATTAGATCAAGAATTGTAATTACATGCCCCTTTTGAACAGGGGCTGAAAAATTGGGCCTTTCGTGGTGGTGGTGGTGGTGGCGTTGCCACAACACTGTAAGCCCTCAGAGTTACTCTTGGTGGGTGCAGCAATGGGCCCTGCTGTGAATTATTAGATCAAGAATTGTAATTACATGCCCCTTTTGAACAGGGGCTGAAAAATTGGGCCTTTCGTGGTGGTGGTGGCGTTGCCACAACACTGTAAGCCCTCAGAGTTACTCTTGGTGGGTGCAGGAATGGGCCCTGCTGTGAATTATTAGATCAAGAATTGTAATTACATGCCCCTTTTGAACAGGGGCTGAAAAATTGGGCCTTTCGTGGTGGTGGTGGTGGCGTTGCCACAACACTGTAAGCCCTCAGAGTTACTCTTGGTGGGTGCAGGAATGGGCCCTGCTGTGAATTATTAGATCAAGAATTGTAATTACATGCCCCTGTTGAACAGGGGCTGAAAAATTGGGCCTTAGGCACTGGTGGCACAACACTACAACCCCTCACAGATACTGTACTTGGAGCACAGCAATGAGCCCTGTTGCAAAGTATTGCTTCAAAAATTGTAATGACACGCCCCTGTTAAACAGGGGCTTGAAAAATTGGGCCTTAGGCACTGGTGCCACAACACTCCAACCCCTCACAGATACTGTACTTGGAGCACAGCAATGAGCCCTATGGCAAATTATTGCTAAAAAAATTGTAATTACACGCCCCTGTAAAACAGGGGCTGAAAAATTGGGCGTTAGGCATTGGTGGCGGCACCCATAAACAAAAATGATCTTCCAAGCTATCATCATCAATCGTATCATTGAGGACTCGGAGGAGGAGGATAGCCAGTCAACATAACAGCACAGGCACTCAGCATCAGCATCAGTCTTGAAGGGATGTGACATGTTAAAATCAATTAGTCTGTTATATCAGCATCAGGTGTGTGGTAGCTGGTGGTGATCCAAGACTGGTTCATCTTGATGAAAGTCAGTCGATCAACCGAGTCGGTGGACAGGCGCACCCTGTGATCCGTGACAAATCCTCCAGCAGCACTGAATGTGCGTTCCGAAAGAACGCTGGATGCAGGACAGACCAGTAGCTCAATTGCATACTGTGCAAGCTCTGGCCAGTGATCCATCCTCAAGACCCAGTAAGCCAGAGGATTTTCGGTGGGGAAAGTGTCCAAGTCTGACCTTGCCCCTAGATATTCCTGCACCATGTTTATCAGACGCTGGCGATGGTTGCTGGAACCGATCATACTTTGGGGCTGCGGACTAAAGAATTGTCTGAACGCATCAGTCAGACGGCCACCTTCCCCACCGCTCCTTCTTTGACTGGCCGAAGCCTCAGCAACTCGTTGTCCAGGACCAGGAGTTTGTAACCTCCCAGTCTCTGGGAACGCGTTGCACAGACCTTTCTGCAAGGCCTCCCGGAGTTGTCTCATCCTCTGCTCCCTCTGCGACGGTAACATAAGGTCCGCAACCTTACCCTTGTACCGTGGATCAAGGAGAGTGGCCAGCCAGTAATGGTCCCTCTCCTTGATCCGAAGAATACGAGGATCCTTCCGCAGACTTTGCAGGATCAGGGAGGCCATGCAGCGTAGGTTTGCTGAGGCATTCGCTCCGGAGTCCTCTGGGTCACTAAGGACGACATGATCCGCAGCCACCTCCTCCCAGCCACGTACAAGTCCACTGGTTTCTTGGGACTGTAAATCATCCCTAAAAGACTGCTGCTGATGATGCTGAGTGCCAGCCTCCACCTCCATGCTGACACAATCCTCCTCCTCCTCCTCCTCGTCCTCTTCCTGTGCGATGGGTGGGACAGAAGGAACACTGTCTGGGTAAAGGGGGCCTTGAGAGGCAAGGAAGTCCTCCTCTTCCTGCCTCTGTTCTGCCTCAAGTGCCCTGTCCATTATTCCATGCAGCGTGTGCTCCAACAGGTGGACAAGAGGTACAGTGTCACTGATGCATGCACTGTCACTGCTCACCATCCTCGTGGCCTCCTCAAATGGTGCCAGGACAGTGCATGCATCCCTGATCATGCCCCACTGGCGTGGAGAAAAAAAAACAAGCTCCCCTGACCCTGTCCTGGTGCCGTAGTCGCACAGGTACTCATTGATGGCCCTCTGCTGCGTGTGCAGCCGCTGCAGCATGGCCAACGTTGAGTTCCACCTGGTGGGCATGTCACATATAAGGCGGTTCTTGGGCAGGTTCAACTCCTTTTGCAGCTCAGCCAGGCGAGCACTGGCATTATAAGATCTGCGGAAATGCACACAGACTTTCCTGGCCTGCCTCAGGACATCCTGTAAGCCCGGGTACCTGCCCAAGAACCGCTGCACCACCAGGTTAAGGACGTGAGCCACACAGGGCACATGGGTCAGTTGTCCCTGTCGGAGGGCGGAGAGGAGGTTGGTGCCATTGTCGCAAACCACCATTCCTGGCTTAAGCTGGCGTGGCGTCAACCACCTCTCGGCCTGGCCCTGCAGAGCAGACAGGACCTCTGCCCCAGTGTGGCTTCTGTCCCCCAAACACACCAGCGCAAGCACGGCATGGCATCTTTTTGCCTGCGTACTTGCGTAGCCCCTTGAACGCCTACGGAGCACCGCTGGTTCCGAGGACAAACCACAGGAAGAGGCCATGGAGGAAGAAGAAGAGGAGGGGGTGGAGGAGAGAGGTGTGTCACAACCAGTAGTAGCATTTTGGAGGCGTGGCAGTGGAACAACCTCCAACACTACTGCACCTTGTCCTGCATCCTTCCCAGCTGCCAAAAGAGTGACCCAATGGGCCGTGAAAGAAAGGTAACGTCCCTGTCCATGCCTGCTGGACCATGAGTCAGCGGTAATATGCACCTTACCGCTGACCGCCCTGTCCAGCGAGGCCAAGACATTGCCTTCCACATGCCGGTAGAGAGCCGGAATAGCCTTTCGTGAGAAAAAGTGGCGTTTGGGAACCTGCCACTGAGGAACCTCACATTGCACAAACTCACGGAAGGGGGCCGAGTCTACCAACTGAAAAGGCAGCAGTTGAAGCGCTAGCAATTTAGCCAAGCTAGCATTCAACCGCTGGGCATGTGGATGGCTGGGAGTGAACTTCTTTCGACGGTCCAGCAGCTGGGGCAGGGAAATTTGCCTGCTAGAATCGGACGTCGGTGTACTGCTAGCAGAGTGGCCGCAAGTACTTGGCTGTGACACACCTAATTCTACACCTTCATTCCTCTCAGTGCATGTTTCAGAGAGGACTGAAGTTATAGTGGGGTTGGAGATCCCAGCTGATGCGGTGCAAGGAGAGGTCCGCTTTGTTCTTTGGTGTGGGTCTTTGAGGTAGGCTTGCCAACGAGCTGCATGGCAGGTCAACATATGTCTGGTCAGGCATGTGGTACCCAAGCGGCTGATGTTTTGGCCACGCGATATACGCTTGAGACATATGTTGCAAACAGCAGCTGTGCGATCTGATGCACTAGCCTCAAAAAAGGCCCACACCAAAGAACTTTTTGAATGACGGGCAGAGGCAGCGCCCTGCACAGGCGGAGCTCTGCGGTGTGATTCCGTCGGTGTACTGCCCTTACGCTGGCCACCAAAGGGCATCCTGCCTCGTTGGAGATGTGCCTCCTCCTCATCCTCCTCCTCCTCCTCTCTCCTATTAGGCACCCACGTGGAGTCAGTGACCTCATCATCCCCTCCCTCCTCATCACTGGAGCCAATCTGGCAGTATGCTGCAGCTGCTGGAACATGACTGCCAGATTGGTGTCCTTCTTGAGCATCCCCTCTGTCTGCTCTCACGCTACTGCCTTCCTGTAGCTGGGTTTCATCATCAGACCCTTCGAAACGCTGGGCATCCTCCTGGAGCATGTACCCAACACTGTGCTCAAACAGTTCGGGGGACTCCTCAGGAGGAGAACATGGTGGGTCTAGGGAAGGAGTGACTGATGATGAGTCTGACATTGATACCAGGGAAGAGGACGCTTTGGCAGCTGCTTTTCCAGTACCCTGAGCCTGGGTGAGAGAGGATGAGGAGGAGGAGGAGGGCTTGGTCATCCACTCTACCAAGTCTTCGGCATGATGTGGCTCAACATGTCCAGCTGCCGAAAAGAAGGACAAGCGTGTCCCATGGCCATGTGCTGATGACAATGCACCGCGTCCACGACCAGCACTGTTGCCCCCAGACACAGAGCCTGCTTGCCCTCTTTTATTGCCTCCTGACTGTCTGCCTCTCCTTGTTTGCCTTCCAGACATTCTAATAGATGGCCTGCAGGGAGATGGGAAAAAAGCAATAAGGGCTACCTTCAGGTGTCCTTCTCTGTCCCTTTACTTAAGGATTTCTAAATATGGTTGAGGATGATTGCTTTTGCACAGAATAGCACAACGACAATTTCCCTGACTGTCCAAAAAACAAGGATTTCAAAGATGGTTGATGAGGAATGCTTTAGCACACTATAGCACAAGGAGAATTTCCCTCACTGTCCTTCCCTGTCCCTAGAAACAAGGATTATCACAGTGAAAGAAACTGACACTCTTCCTACCTATAGTTTTCTGTCCCTAGAAAAAATGTTTTTTTAAAGCACACTATAGCACAAGGAGAATTTCCCTCACTGTCCTTCCCTGTCCCTAGAAACAAGGATTATCACAGTGAAAGAAACTGACACTCTTCCTACCTATAGTTTTCTGTCCCTAGAAAAAATGTTTTTTTAAAGCACACTATAGCACAAGGAGAATTTCCCTCACTTTCCTTCCCTGTCCCTAGAAACAAGGATTATCACAGTGAAAGAAACTGACACTCTTCCTACCTATAGTTTTCTGTCCCTAGAAAAAAAGTTTTTTTAAAGCACACTATAGCACAAGGAGAATTTCCCTCACTGTCCTTCCCTGTCCCTAGAAACAAGGATTATCACAGTGAAAGAAACTGACACTCTTCCTACCTATAGTTTTCTGTCCCTAGAAAAAATGTTTTTTTAAAGCACACTATAGCACAAGGAGAATTTCCCTCACTTTCCTTCCCTGTCCCTAGAAACAAGGATTATCACAGTGAAAGAAACTGACACTCTTCCTACCTATAGTTTTCTGTCCCTAGAAAAAATGTTTTTTTAAAGCACACTATAGCACAAGGAGAATTTCCCTCACTTTCCTTCCCTGTCCCTAGAAACAAGGATTATCACAGTGAAAGAAACTGACACTCTTCCTACCTATAGTTTTCTGTCCCTAGAAAAAATGTTTTTTTAAAGCACACTATAGCACAAGGAGAATTTCCCTCACTGTCCTTCCCTGTCCCTAGAAACAAGGATTATCACAGTGAAAGAAACTGACACTCTTCCTACCTATAGTTTTCTGTCCCTAGAAAAAATGTTTTTTTAAAGCACACTATAGCACAAGGAGAATTTCCCTCACTTTCCTTCCCTGTCCCTAGAAACAAGGATTATCACAGTGAAAGAAACTGACACTCTTCCTACCTATAGTTTTCTGTCCCTAGAAAAAATGTTTTTTTAAAGCACACTATAGCACAAGGAGAATTTCCCTCACTTTCCTTCCCTGTCCCTAGAAACAAGGATTATCACAGTGAAAGAAACTGACACTCTTCCTACCTATAGTTTTCTGTCCCTAGAAAAAATGTTTTTTTAAAGCACACTATAGCACAAGGAGAATTTCCCTCACTGTCCTTCCCTGTCCCTAGAAACAAGGATTATCACAGTGAAAGAAACTGACACTCTTCCTACCTATAGTTTTCTGTCCCTAGAAAAAATGTTTTTTTAAAGCACACTATAGCACAAGGAGAATTTCCCTCACTGTCCTTCCCTGTCCCTAGAAACAAGGATTATCACAGTGAAAGAAACTGACACTCTTCCTACCTATAGTTTTCTGTCCCTAGAAAAAATGTTTTTTTAAAGCACACTATAGCACAAGGAGAATTTCCCTCACTTTCCTTCCCTGTCCCTAGAAACAAGGATTATCACAGTGAAAGAAACTGACACTCTTCCTACCTATAGTTTTCTGTCCCTAGAAAAAATGTTTTTTTAAAGCACACTATAGCACAAGGAGAATTTCCCTCACTGTCCTTCCCTGTCCCTAGAAACAAGGATTATCACAGTGAAAGAAACTGACACTCTTCCTACCTATAGTTTTCTGTCCCTAGAAAAAATGTTTTTTTAAAGCACACTATAGCACAAGGAGAATTTCCCTCACTTTCCTTCCCTGTCCCTAGAAACAAGGATTATCACAGCGAAAGAAACTGACACTCTTCCTACCTATAGTTTTCTGTCCCTAGAAAAAATGTTTTTTTAAAGCACACTATAGCACAAGGAGAATTTCCCTCACTTTCCTTCCCTGTCCCTAGAAACAAGGATTATCACAGTGAAAGAAACTGACACTCTTCCTACCTATAGTTTTCTGTCCCTAGAAAAAATGTTTTTTTAAAGCACACTATAGCACAAGGAGAATTTCCCTCACTGTCCTTCCCTGTCCCTAGAAACAAGGATTATCACAGTGAAAGAAACTGACACTCTTCCTACCTATAGTTTTCTGTCCCTAGAAAAAATGTTTTTTTAAAGCACACTATAGCACAAGGAGAATTTCCCTCACTTTCCTTCCCTGTCCCTAGAAACAAGGATTATCACAGTGAAAGAAACTGACACTCTTCCTACCTATAGTTTTCTGTCCCTAGAAAAAATGTTTTTTTAAAGCACACTATAGCACAAGGAGAATTTACCTCACTGTCCTTCCCTGTCCCTAGAAACAAGGATTATCACAGTGAAAGAAACTGACACTCTTCCTACCTATAGTTTTCTGTCCCTAGAAAAAATGTTTTTTTAAAGCACACTATAGCACAAGGAGAATTTCCCTCACTTTCCTTCCCTGTCCCTAGAAACAAGGATTATCACAGTGAAAGAAACTGACACTCTTCCTACCTATAGTTTTCTGTCCCTAGAAAAAATGTTTTTTTAAAGCACACTATAGCACAAGGAGAATTTCCCTCACTTTCCTTCCCTGTCCCTAGAAACAAGGATTATCACAGTGAAAGAAACTGACACTCTTCCTACCTATAGTTTTCTGTCCCTAGAAAAAATGTTTTTTTAAAGCACACTATAGCACAAGGAGAATTTCCCTCACTGTCCTTCCCTGTCCCTAGAAACAAGGATTATCACAGTGAAAGAAACTGACACTCTTCCTACCTATAGTTTTCTGTCCCTAGAAAAAATGTTTTTTTAAAGCACACTATAGCACAAGGAGAATTTCCCTCACTTTCCTTCCCTGTCCCTAGAAACAAGGATTATCACAGTGAAAGAAACTGACACTCTTCCTACCTATAGTTTTCTGTCCCTAGAAAAAATGTTTTTTTAAAGCACACTATAGCACAAGGAGAATTTCCCTCACTTTCCTTCCCTGTCCCTAGAAACAAGGATTATCACAGTGAAAGAAACTGACACTCTTCCTACCTATAGTTTTCTGTCCCTAGAAAAAATGTTTTTTTAAAGCACACTATAGCACAAGGAGAATTTCCCTCACTGTCCTTCCCTGTCCCTAGAAACAAGGATTATCACAGTGAAAGAAACTGACACTCTTCCTACCTATAGTTTTCTGTCCCTAGAAAAAATGTTTTTTTAAAGCACACTATAGCACAAGGAGAATTTCCCTCACTGTCCTTCCCTGTCCCTAGAAACAAGGATTATCACAGTGAAAGAAACTGACACTCTTCCTACCTATAGTTTTCTGTCCCTAGAAAAAATGTTTTTTTAAAGCACACTATAGCACAAGGAGAATTTCCCTCACTTTCCTTCCCTGTCCCTAGAAACAAGGATTATCACAGTGAAAGAAACTGACACTCTTCCTACCTATAGTTTTCTGTCCCTAGAAAAAATGTTTTTTTAAAGCACACTATAGCACAAGGAGAATTTCCCTCACTGTCCTTCCCTGTCCCTAGAAACAAGGATTATCACAGTGAAAGAAACTGACACTCTTCCTACCTATAGTTTTCTGTCCCTAGAAAAAATGTTTTTTTAAAGCACACTATAGCACAAGGAGAATTTCCCTCACTTTCCTTCCCTGTCCCTAGAAACAAGGATTATCACAGTGAAAGAAACTGACACTCTTCCTACCTATAGTTTTCTGTCCCTAGAAAAAATGTTTTTTTAAAGCACACTATAGCACAAGGAGAATTTCCCTCACTTTCCTTCCCTGTCCCTAGAAACAAGGATTATCACAGTGAAAGAAACTGACACTCTTCCTACCTATAGTTTTCTGTCCCTAGAAAAAATGTTTTTTTAAAGCACACTATAGCACAAGGAGAATTTCCCTCACTGTCCTTCCCTGTCCCTAGAAACAAGGATTATCACAGTGAAAGAAACTGACACTCTTCCTACCTATAGTTTTCTGTCCCTAGAAAAAATGTTTTTTTAAAGCACACTATAGCACAAGGAGAATTTCCCTCACTTTCCTTCCCTGTCCCTAGAAACAAGGATTATCACAGTGAAAGAAACTGACACTCTTCCTACCTATAGTTTTCTGTCCCTAGAAAAAATGTTTTTTTAAAGCACACTATAGCACAAGGAGAATTTACCTCACTGTCCTTCCCTGTCCCTAGAAACAAGGATTATCACAGTGAAAGAAACTGACACTCTTCCTACCTATAGTTTTCTGTCCCTAGAAAAAATGTTTTTTTAAAGCACACTATAGCACAAGGAGAATTTCCCTCACTTTCCTTCCCTGTCCCTAGAAACAAGGATTATCACAGTGAAAGAAACTGACACTCTTCCTACCTATAGTTTTCTGTCCCTAGAAAAAATGTTTTTTTAAAGAACACTATAGCACAAGGAGAATTTCCCTCACTTTCCTTCCCTGTCCCTAGAAACAAGGATTATCACAGTGAAAGAAACTGACACTCTTCCTACCTATAGTTTTCTGTCCCTAGAAAAAATGTTTTTTTAAAGCACACTATAGCACAAGGAGAATTTCCCTCACTGTCCTTCCCTGTCCCTAGAAACAAGGATTCGCACAGTAAAACACACTGACACTCTCCCTACCTATAGTTTTCTGTCCCTAGAAAAAATGTTTTTTTAAAGCACACTATAGCACAAGGAGAATTTCCCTCACTGTCCTTCCCTGTCCCTAGAAACAAGGATTCGCACAGTAAAACACACTGACACTCTCCCTACCTATAGTTTTCTGTCCCTAGAAAAAATGTTTTTTTAAAGCACACTATAGCACAAGGAGAATTTCCCTCACTGTCCTTCCCTGTCCCTAGAAACAAGGATTCGCACAGTAAAACACACTGACACTCTCCCTACCTATAGTTTTCTGTCCCTAGAAAAAATGTTTTTTTAAAGCACACTATAGCACAAGGAGAATTTCCCTCACTGTCCTTCCCTGTCCCTAGAAACAAGGATTCGCACAGTAAAACACACTGACACTCTCCCTACCTATAGTTTTCTGTCCCTAGAAAAAATGTTTTTTTAAAGCACACTATAGCACAAGGAGAATTCCCTCACTGTCCTTCCCTGTCCCTAGAAACAAGGATTCGCACAGTAAAACACACTGACACTCTCCCTACCTATCCTTCTCTTTCCCTAAACTAAAGGAATCCAGGTTAAGCAAGAAAAAATAAATGTCACTGTCCCTGCCTATGCTTCTCTTTCCCTGCTCCGGAACACACTACACTAGGCTGCCGTGCTGGCGGCCTTTTATAGTGTGGGGCGTGTACTAAACACCCTCAGCAATAATTGGCCACAGGCATCCTGCCTGTGGCCAATCATTGCTCTCCTCGCTGCCGGCGCTGTGATTGGCCAAGCATGCGGGGTCACAGTGCATGCTTGGCCAATCACAGCGCCTGGATGACACTGCGATGGCGTAGTGCATTGTGGGCCGTTCGCGTCACTCGAATTTGGCGCGAACGGCCCAAATCGTTCGATCTTCGTCGAACGATCAAACAGCCGATGTTCGAGTCGAACGTATGTTCGACTCGAACACGAAGCTCATCCCTAGTAGACAGCAAGCAAGAGGAGGAAAGGGGACTAAGGAAGAACTTCAATAGCCATGTTTTCCAATGGTCACCCATTTAGTGGGCTTCTATAGCTGCTTTTTTTTGGCACCTAGGTCTTTGAACTGGAGGTCAGTAGCCTAATTTACCCTTTTACTGTCAGTACACATTGAAATATTCCACCCCACCAGAAATAAACCTTCTTTATGTAAATGGTTAGTTTAGATGCCCCCAAAATATAAGTTCTTTGCATTGGTGGCCTATTTTTTCCTGATAAAAGTCCCCTTTAACTGGTAGTTAGTGGTGCCTTGAACCCTCCCCAGTAGTCCAAACATCTGTAAATCAGAGCCACCAATCTACTGAATGCTCCAAATGCATACATAATGAAAAGATTAGAAACAGACTTTCTTAAATGTGGCACATTTAAATGAGATCTGTATATGATTTTTACCGGGAGTCTGGCTTATCTGAGTTTATCCCAGATTATCTCAGTGTGGATTTAAATAAACCAAGTTAGTGTCTTGTCAAGCCTTAAAGCGATTGCAACCCTAAAAAAAAATAAAAAAAAATGATCCTGTTCCTTGAAAGCATGTTAAACAGCATAGTGCTTGTGCAGTGTTATTTATCCTTTTCTATGCTGTAAAATACCTGGTTGATCCTGCCTGTTCCTTTGCCAAATGGAAGGGGGTGGGGGATGGCCCGTTGAGAAACAGGCTGGAAAAGGGGGTCACTATTGACAACAGATAATAACGATCACACTGGAATTAATCAAAAAATTATTTATTCCAGCATCAAAAGATTTTAATTAGTATCAAACATGTAGGGTACAATAGGATAAAAAACTCAAGAATTAAAGGCGCCAGGCAAAATTGGTGATTTTTGCCATTAGTTAAAACCAAAGTGGAACAAACAAACAACACACAAAACAACACAAACACTGTGCTTGTCCGGACCTGTTGGATCAGCCCATGCAGACACACCGTTCCAATAGGAATATGGTATAGAGTTGAGGGGCAAGTGCTCCCTATGAGTCCAATGATTGGGTGGTCTATACTGGGCTGGACCATGCATAGGAGGGGAGGGTTGGAAGGCTTGCAATAATTAAGTTCAAAGAGATGATGTAAATCCTAGTAAATTCCCATCAGGTGGTTATTGGTGGTGTCTATAGTCCTTTGTTGAATAGATAGCGGGGAAATACATAGATAGAACTATCTCAATAACATGCCATTCTTGCATAAGTCATGGTTGAATCAGATGCTGTTGGTGCAATTGGGAGCTCCCCATTGATTGGAGTCTATCTTGTGTATATCCAAATCGCTATTGACTAGCAAGTAATATAAGTATCATAGCACATTTGCAGGAAAGTACTGGCATATCAAGGTTAGTGACAGATGGTTAGCTACAGATAGCGATTGGTGCCTTGAGGTTAATCTCATATAAACCACAGGTCAGCTCATTAGTGGGTGCCAGGTAGGAAGTCGGAAGCAATAATTCTAAGTGGTTGTACATACCAGTCCGTCTAGATATAGTTTCAATACTGACCGGGATTCTGGTGTGAATATATTCAGAGCAGGGCTTCCCGTGTGTCTGGCGCCGTAGGTTGACCAGGTGCTTGGCAATCGTCACATTAGTAGTAGGACGATGGCCATGAGTTGCAATAGTGCAATGTAGCAAACCGGGTTCACCGATTGAAGAGCTCTTGGTGGTTGATTGTGGCGGGCACCGCTGTCACTGCTGAGTTGAGAGAGGCCAGTATGCATCAATCCACTTCACTCACTCCACGAGTAGATTAGGTCACGTGACCACACAGGATGATGACGTCAACGCGTTTCACTGTACTTGATTAGCGTAGCTTCATCTTGGATGTTCAATTGGTCAGTTAGCCACGCTCATTTATATCGCAAGGGAACGTATGGCTAGAGCCAATAGGGAAGTTGATTGGTTCGTTTTGGTCCCATATAGGGTAAAGTTACCTTCCTAATGGCGCTATTAGTTAGAGTCTCTTAATCATTTCAAGTGCAATTTAGATTAAGATTCAGTTTATAGATTGGAAATTAGGTATAGAATAACACTTCATTAAGTGTAGTCTAGATCGAATGCCAATAAATGATCATTATAAACTGTGCTTTTAAGACTTAACAAGTGCAATCACATTTAAATCAGTAGGGGTTAGTGGGAACGGAAGAAGGGGGAGGGGGGTAGTGATAACCAACAGGACAAAACAACAGAAAGTTCAAATAGGCGATCAGTTGTCAAAATACTGTTTTTTGGAGAGGAATCACAGCTAGCCGAGGCCACCAACATGACAATCTATAATCACATTACTGTTTTGAAGGAGAAAACATGTCTAGGTGAAACCACCAATTCTGTAAATAATATAGACATGAAAGTAAACAGATTGGCATATGGCAGGCGCTCGTCATGATTCCCAGCGGGAGACCTCACCTAGATGAGGGTAGAAAATTGGGGGGGGGGGGGGGTGGTGTACCGATGTTCCCGATTCAGGCATCCAAGAAAACCTGGAGATTAAATTCAGTATTAAGCCCGATCGGGACAAGGGACATTAATCGGTACACCCACCACTTTTCCTTTTGTAACAAGATGCGATCGAAATCGCCACATCTGGTGGGTAGCCTCAGGGCATAGATCCCTTTCACAGTCATACCAGCTAAACTACCGCCATGGCACTGGGAAAAGTGTTTTGCCAGTGGTTTCTCTGGGATTTTCCCTTTATCATTTATTTCATGGAGGTGTTCACCAATCCGTACCTTTAGGGGCCTTTTTGTTTTGCCCACATACATTTTTTGATCCATAATAGATCAATCAACCCATATTGATCAACTACCAGTGGACTCTGCTTGCTTTCCCCACCCTTCCCAATCCCTTCTTCCCCTCCCTTAATTTTTTTGTCTCTGTTCCTATGCCCCCCTGTGTGTGCTGACTACGGTAATGCTGCTGATCCATGATACTGTGGTGAGTTTACGTGCCTCCCTCATCCCGATGTGTTCAGAGTCTCTCCCCTCTCCCCCTCCCTCCCTGCCTGTCTGTTCCTAGTGTGTGAGACATCTCCTCCCCGCCCCTCCCCTCGGGCCGCTATTACATTTGTCTGTAGAGTTTGTGATGATAATTACTGGAAGCCCTCCTGTAATAACAAGATATACTGTGCAATGGCTTTGTTTTGTTTTTTCAATCTTGCTGCTCAATATGTTCTTTCACATCACCGGTGTGCAGTAATGTGACCTCCCGGCTGACGTCAGAGGGAATCTCAGCCTCTCCAGCTGTAGTCCTCAGATCGGGAAAGAAGAGCCACGGGCAGTCACGTGAACCACACATCGGAGTTTTGAAAGAAGGTATTTAGCTGCATGATTTAAAAAAACAAAGACACTGCCCATTATATCTTATTACAGAAGGGCTGTCCGTAATTGCAATCACTAACTTAACAACCACTTTAAGTACTCAATATTTTCTTTTCTTATGTACCAACCTTTATTTTTATACGTGCAAGATCATGATGCACAGAAAGCAGATGTCTTGTTGCCTATACTTGGATCACATTTATTTCCCCTTTATTACATTATAAAGTTATATTTGCTTTTGCAGTTGCTATTTAGCATTGAGTGCTGATGTTTAACTGCTTCTCAAATTCTGTGCTTCTTAACAGTCTTCCATTTAATGTATATGGGTAATGCTATTGTCATGGATATGCATTAATGTCTGTCTGCCATCTTACCTTCCTCCTCATGTGTTCATCTAGAGACCAGACCTCCTTCACCTGGCTTCCTTTATAATCTCCTCCCAGCCTGACTCCACCCCAGGCCCTATCACTGAACACTATATTAACCTGTGCACTGCAAGCCTGCTTTGCTGATCAACGTGTTTGTTAGGCATTGTGTGTTTGGGTTCCTGCCTGCCGTGTGCTACGTCTGTCTCTCTGTTACGTTATTGGCTTGTCCCCGACCATCCCTGTCTGCTCGTGACCCTTGACCTTCGGCTCGTTCTTCGTTATCCTTGTCTGCTTGTGGCCCCTGACCTTCGGCTTGTTATTCGGTTCTCTCTATCGTGTGCTGCTGCTTCCCCTTATCCTACGGGGCGTGAGCTAGGAAACTCCAGGGGCCGCGACCTGGTCCCAGCCTGCAGCGTAACATCCTCACCACTAGAGGCCCTGGAGAAGACCAGCTGGGTCTTAGACTCCGCGCCCTGGGGAATCTTGGCTCTCGCTTCCGTTGGGATCCCGGTTGTGCTCCTCTGGTCCCGCTTTCCACAACCACCCAGTTTCCTATCCACAGAAGCCAGCCATAGGGTTCACTACCTCGCGGTGCACTCCTGTCCCCCTACGGTGTGCATCTGTCACCTGGCCACAGGTGACCCTGACAGTTTGATCAGCCATGAACCCGGCTGACATCCCGCTTCCCGCGGATGATCCATTGCAGGGCATAGTTCGCAGACTTGAGACCCAGGAATCAAATCAGACCCAGGTGATGCGATTCCTCCAGGATCTGGCTTCTCGATTCGAGCAGCTTCAGGTCTCCTTGGGAACCCCGAATCCGCAACCCCAAGTACAACCAGCGGCTGTACCTATCGCACCAGTCGCAGCCTCACACTCACTAAGATTGCCAGCTCCGTTCCGTTTCTCTGGGGACTCCAAGGCCTGCAGGGGGTTTCTCAGCCAATGCACTATTCATTTTGAGCTTCAGCCTCAAAGCTTCCTATCTGACCGGGCTAAGGTAGCCTATATCATTTCCCTCCTCTCCGGTGAAGCTTTGGCCTGGGCTGCCCCCCTGTGGGAGAGGAACGATCCGGTGGTTTCCAGTCTGTCCGAATTCTTGAAGCTCTTTCGTAATATCTTCGAAGAGCCGGCTCGGGCTTCTTCAGCGGCTAGTGCTGTCTTACGTCTTCGCCAAGAATCTAGTTCAGTGGGGCAATATGCTCTTCAGTTCCGTATCCACACAGCTGAATTGAGCTGGAATAATGAGGCCCTGGTCGCTACCTTTTTACATGGCCTCTCTGACCGAGTGAAAGACGAATTAGCGGGAAGAGCCATTCCCGTCGGTCTGGACGATGTAATTTCATTATGCAACCAGATCGACATTCGTTTTCAAGAGAGGTCCTTAGAAAAAAGACGCCAGCACTCTCTGGGTCCTAGCCAGTCTGAGCTCCCCTCCCTTCATTCCGTGGAGCATCCTCTACCTGCTGAAGAACCTATGCAGCTGGGCCGGACCAGACTAACCCCCGAAGAACGTGCTAGGCGCAGAACTCTGGGCTTGTGCCTCTATTGTGGGGGCAAGGGTCATTTTCGTGACTCCTGCTCGCTTCGTCCGGGAAACGCTCGGGTCTAATACATTTGGAAGGTGGAGTATTGGACCCAGAAACATCACCTTCTCGCCTGCTCTTGCCGGTGTCCCTTCATGTAGGCACTTCTCCTCAGTCAACCCTTGCATACCTGGATTCCGGGGCTGCCGGCAATTTCATGGATTGGAGAACTGCTTCTTCTATGAAGCTTACCCTTTCACCTCTCACTACCCCATTGGTAGTCTCGGCAATTGATGGCACTGTTCTCCCAGGGGGCCCTATTCGCTTCCAGACGCTACCCATTAGGATGTCGGTAGGGATTCTCCACCAGGAGTGGATATCCTTTCTTATTCTACCCAAGGCCTCTACCCCAGTTGTATTGGGCCTCCCTTGGCTACAGCTCCACTCTCCACATGTGGACTGGGTCTCTGGGCAGATCCTGGCCTGGGGTTCCTCATGTTTCTCGTCGTGTCTTCTCAAGGTGACCCCCAAGGAGAGTCTTCCGGTTGCTGCCACTTCTGTTTCTTCTGATCTTCCCGCCGCATACAGCGATTACCGGGATGTGTTCTGTAAAAAATCAGCTGAGGTGCTTCCTCCCCACAGGTCTTTTGACTGTGCTATTGATCTTGTCCCCGGAGCAACTCTACCCAGGGGTCGTACCTACCCTCTGTCCATCCCAGAGACCCAGGCCATGTCGGAGTATGTAGCAGAGAATCTGGAGAGAGGGTTCATCCGGAAATCCTCATCGCCTGCAGGGGCAGGGTTCTTTTTTGTTGCCAAAAAGGATGGTACCTTAAGACCCTGCATCGATTATCGGGGTTTAAATGCGGTTACTATTAAAAATCGATACCCCTTACCCTTAATATCTGAGCTATTCGATAGGTTGAAGGGTGCCTCCATTTTCACCAAGTTGGATCTCAGAGGCGCGTACAATCTCATTCGAATACGGGAGGGTGACGAATGGAAGACTGCATTTAACACTAGAGACGGGCATTACGAATATCTGGTGATGCCTTTTGGTCTGTGTAATGCTCCAGCCGTGTTTCAAAACTTTGTCAATGAAATCTTCAGAGATCTGCTGTACCAGTTTGTTGTCATCTATCTGGATGACATTCTGATCTTTTCTGAAAATCTGCTCGTCCACAGAAACCATGTCCGCACTGTACTTCAACGTCTTAGAGAGAACAATCTCTATGCCAAGCTGGAGAAATGTTCCTTTGAATGTTCTGAGGTCCTGTTTTTGGGGTGCTTTGTCTCATGTTCGGGGCTTCGTATGGACCCTGGGAAGGTCTTGGCTATCACCAACTGGCCTCTTCCTGCTAGCCTCAAGGCCACACAGCGCTTTCTTGGCTTCACTAATTATTATAGGCAGTTCATAAGGAATTACTCTTCCATTGCCGCGCCTATTATCGCTTTGACCAAGAAGGGTGTGAATGCCAGAGACTGGCCTCCCGAAGCTGTCTCTGCATTTCACAACCTGAAACAGGCCTTTGTTTCTGGCCCCCTCTTGAGGAGACCAAATCCTGGGAATGCATTTTTTATTGAAGTGGACGCTTCCTCAATGGGGGTGGGAGCTGTGCTTCTTCAAATCTTTGAGAAGAGACGCCAACCATGTGCGTTCTTCTCCAAAAAATTTTCTCAGGCAGAGAGGAATTATGCCATCGGTGATCGGGAACTTCTCGCAATTAAATTGGCGTTAGAGGAGTGGCGTCATCTCTTGGAGGGTTCCCCTCACTCCATAACGATCTTTACCGATCACAAGAATTTACAGTATCTACAGAATGCTAAACGTCTGAATCCTAGACAGGCCAGGTGGAGTCTCTTCTTTGCCCGTTTTAATTTCACGATTACCTACAAACCTGGTTCCTGCAACGGTCGGGCTGATGCGCTCTCTAGGTCATTTGACACTTTGGACGAGGAGTCCGCCCCTGAACCTGAGCCGATCATTCCCACCTCATGCATTGTTGCCCACTCTACCACCCTGAAGTCTAAAATTCCGCCTGGTAAGACCTTTGTCCCCACTGAGCTAAGAGCTAAGATCCTTCGTTGGGGACATGATTCCAAGGTGGCAGGGCATTCTGGATTCCTCCGATCCTTCCTACTCATCAGTCGTCACTACTGGTGGCCTAATCTCCGCTCAGACGTCAAAGACTACGTTAAAGCTTGTCATGTCTGTGCTCAGTCCAAATCCTCCACACAAGCTCCTGCTGGTCTCCTCATGCCCTTGCCTATTCCTAAGGAACCCTGGGCCCATATTGCCATGGATTTTATCACCGATCTCCCACTGTCTGAGAATAATACAGTCATTTGGGTGGTAATCGATCGATTCTCCAAGATGGCTCATTTTGTTCCTCTTCCTGGTCTTCCTTCTGCCCCTGCCTTGGTTCCCATTTTCATTCGAGAAATTCTCCGCCTACATGGGGTCCCTTCTCATATTGTTTCCGACAGGGGAGTCCAATTCACGTCTCGTTTTTGGAGAGCCTTTTGCAAATCCCTCAATATTGTCTTGGATTTTTCTTCTTCTTACCATCCCCAATCCAATGGACAGACTGAGAGGGTTAATCAGGAGTTAGAGGTCTTTCTTCGCACCTTTGTGTCTTCTCACCATGACGATTGGTCCTCTCTACTCCCGTGGGCAGAATTCTCCCATAACAATCATGTGAATACCAGTTCGCAGAAGACACCCTTTTTCACAGTTTATGGAAAACACCCTCAACTTCCTCTTCCTATGATCTGTTCTCCAGACATTCCAGCTTTGGCTTCGGTTCAGGAGTCTCTCAATTCCGTTTGGGGTCACGTTCATGATTCCCTCCGGGCAGCTGCTGAAAAATTCAAAGGCTTTGCCGACCGCCGCAGGCGTAAACCGCCTTCTCTTCAGCCAGGGGACAAAGTCTGGCTCTCTACCAGGAACATCAAGCTCCGAGTTCCTTCTCTGAAGTTTGCTCCACGATTCATCGGTCCATACACGGTAACTGCTAAACTGAATCCGGTTTGTTTCAAACTCCAGATTCCTAAGAGCCTTAAAATCACTAACTCCTTTCATGTTGCTCTTCTAAAGCCTTTAGTCCTCAATAAATTCTCTCGTCCTCTTCCTACCGTGGCGCCTGTCTCGGAGGATAATCAGGAGTACGAGATCAGTCAAATTCTGGACTCCCGACTCTGTAAAGGCGTTCTTCAGTACCTCGTTCATTGGAAAGGGTTTGGTCCTGAGGAGAGGTCTTGGATCACTGCATCTGAGGTCTTTGCACCTCGTCTGTTAAAGGAGTTTCATCTGAAGTTTCCCTCTAAACCTGGGCCCAGGCGGGGAAGGGGGAGGCCTCGTAAGAGGGAGGGTACTGTCATGGATATGCATTAATGTCTGTCTGCCATCTTACCTTCCTCCTCATGTGTTCATCTAGAGACCAGACCTCCTTCACCTGGCTTCCTTTATAATCTCCTCCCAGCCTGACTCCACCCCAGGCCCTATCACTGAACACTATATTAACCTGTGCACTGCAAGCCTGCTTTGCTGATCAACGTGTTTGTTAGGCATTGTGTGTTTGGGTTCCTGCCTGCCGTGTGCTACGTCTGTCTCTCTGTTACGTTATTGGCTTGTCCCCGACCATCCCTGTCTGCTCGTGACCCTTGACCTTCGGCTCGTTCTTCGTTATCCTTGTCTGCTTGTGGCCCCTGACCTTCGGCTTGTTATTCGGTTCTCTCTATCGTGTGCTGCTGCTTCCCCTTATCCTACGGGGCGTGAGCTAGGAAACTCCAGGGGCCGCGACCTGGTCCCAGCCTGCAGCGTAACATCCTCACCACTAGAGGCCCTGGAGAAGACCAGCTGGGTCTTAGACTCCGCGCCCTGGGGAATCTTGGCTCTCGCTTCCGTTGGGATCCCGGTTGTGCTCCTCTGGTCCCGCTTTCCACAACCACCCAGTTTCCTATCCACAGAAGCCAGCCATAGGGTTCACTACCTCGCGGTGCACTCCTGTCCCCCTACGGTGTGCATCTGTCACCTGGCCACAGGTGACCCTGACAGCTATAACCAGCAGAACATCGAATATGTCATTTGGCTGCCCATGTTGTCCTTTTGTTAAAGTGTATCTAGTTATAATGTTTTTCTTTACATTTTCGAAAGAGTGTGGAAGGGTTAAAACATCTGTCAGATTTTACTGCTGCACAGGTCTCTGTAGAGATGTCCCCCCACTCCTAGGGAAACATTTTACTAGACTGTGAGGAACAATCAGCAGCAGGAGAAAACACTACAATAAGGCCGGTTTCACACTGGGGCAGTGGGGGCGGTGGCGGTATAGCGGCGCTATTTTTAGCGGCGCTATACCGTCGGGATTGCAGAGGTATTCGGCCGCTAGCGGTGCAGTTTTAACCCCCGCTAGCGGCCGAAAAAGGGTTAACACCGCCCGCAAGCCGCGGCTACAGCCGCGGTTTGCGGGCGGTATTACAGTGGTATCCCATTCATTTCAATGGGAAGGAGCGGTGTAGGATCGGTAAACACACCGCTCCTCTCACTGCTCCAAAGATGCTGCTAGCAGGACTTTTTTTTAAGTCCTGTTAGCGCACCGCTCCAGTGTGAAAGCGCTCGGGGCCGCTGTTTAGGCTCGGTTTGCAGGCGCTATTTTTAGCAAAATAGCGCCTGCAAACCGCCCCAGTGTGAAAGGGGCCTAAAAAGCTGACATGGGTTCTAGAATTCCCTAACTTAAAAAAAATATTTTCCACCTCTGCCTGATGGAGAGTTTACCTAAAGTAAACTAAAGGCAAAACTTTTTTTTCATTTTGTATACCATAAGGGAGGGTAATAACCCCTGTCAGGTTTTTTTTTTGCCACCTGTGTTCCTGTAACGCAGAGCGCTCCAGGTGTCCCATCCTTCCCGGAGCGCTCACGGCGTCGGTCCCCCTGCAGCGCCCCGGTCAGCCCTCCTGGCCGTGGGCGCTGCTCTGTCACCGGCGGGGATGCGATCCACACGGCGGCACATCTCCGTCCGCGGATCGCATCCCATCCTACTCACCTTCCCCCTCCTGCTCCTTCCCGGCGCGCGCGGCCCCGCTGTGCTCTAGGGCGCGCGCGCGCCGGCCTTCTAAGATTTAAAGGGCCAGCGCACCATTGATTGGTGCCTGGCCCAATTACTGTGTGCACACCCAAAACATATATAAACCCACTTCCCCTTCCTGTCCTTGCCGGATCTTGTTGTCTTAGTACCCTGTGGAAGCGTTTTGTGAGTTGCCTTGCCTGTGTATCTGACCTGCTGCCATTGTCTCTGACTACGAACCATTGCCGCCTGCCCTGACCCTCTGCTACGTCTGACCTTGCCTCTGCCTAGTCCTTTTGTACCGCGCCTATCTCAGCCGCCAGAGAGGTGGAGTCGCTACTGGAGGACACGACCTGGTTGCTACCGCCGCAGCAAGTCCATCCCGCTTTGCGGCGGGCTCTGGTGAAAACCGGTAGCTGCTTAGAACCGGTCCCTCAGTACGACCCGTGCCATCCCCTCTCTGGTACAGAGGATCCACCTCCTGTATTCCCACTAGCCGTCAGTCCGGCTCGTGACAGTAGATCAGGCCATGGATCCCGCTGACGTGCCGCTGCCTAGTCTCGCTGATCTCACTACCGTGGTTGCCCAGCAGTCGCAATTGATTGCCCAACAAGGACAGCAGCTGTCGCAGTTGACCGCCATGATCCAGCAGCGTCTGCCGCCACAAGCTCCAACATCTTCCCCTTCCCGAGCTGCCGCTACTACCTCGAAGATCCTCTTGTCTCTTCCGGAGAAATTTGACGGGGATCCTAGGAGGTGCCAGGGATTCTTGTCCCAATGTTCCCTGCATCTTGAGATGATGTCAGACCAGTTTTCCACAGAACGGTCTAAGGTGGCATTCGTGGTCTGTCTGTTGTCTGAGAAGGCCTTGGCCTGGGCCACGCCACTCTGGGACCACAATGACCCTGCTACAGCCACCGTTCAGTCCTTCCTCACTGAGGTTCGTAGCGTTTTTGAGGAACCAGGCCGAGCCTCATCCGCTGAAACCGCCCTGCTTAACCTTGTCCAAGGAAACTCCACTGTGGGCGAATATGCCATATAGTTCCGCACACTGGCCTCAGAGCTAGCCTGGAATAATGAGGCTCTCTGCGCGACCTTCAAGAAAGGTTTATCCAGCCACATCAAGGATTGTCTGGCCGCACGAGAGATACCCTCCTCCCTGACGGAGCTCATCCACTTAGCTACCCGCATTGACATACGCTACGTTGAAAGATGCCAAGAGCTTCGCCAGGAGAAAGATCTTGTTTGCACCAGGCGTTATCCGCGCCTGGCTCCTCTCTTCCTGAATCCAACGCATCCTGATACTATGCCTTCCGTCGAGGAGGCCATGCAGGTGGACCGATCTCGCCTAACCCTACAAGAGAGGACTCGCCGTAGGAATGAGAACTTATGCCTTTATTGTGCGAGCTCTGAACATTTCCTAAAGGACTGCCCTATTCGTCCTCTACGTCAGGGAAACGCCCGCACCTAGTGAACGTGGGAGAGGCGTTACTAGGTGTGAATTCTTCCTCTCCACGTCTGACTATTCCTGTGCGGATTTCCCCTTCTGCTGGCTCCCCCTTCTCTGCGGTGGCCTTCCTGGACTCTGGTTCTGCAGGAAACTTTATTGAAGCCTCTTTCATCAACAGGTTCAACGTTCCTGTTATCCGTCTCATCAAACCCTTCTTCATTTCCTCTGTAAATGGAGAGAATCTGGATTGTACCGTGCGTTACCGCACCGAACCCCTGCTCATGTCCGTTGGTGTTCTTCACCAAGAAAAAATAGAATTCTTTGTTTTGCCGAACTGTACTTCTGACATCCTTCTTGGTCTACCCTGGCTCCAGCGCCACTCTCCTACCCTCGACTGGACCACTGGGGACATCAAATCCTGGGGCTACTCCTGCCACAAGCATTGTCTTAAGTCTGTAACCCCCAGTCAAGTTCCCATCGCTACTCCTTTGCCCGGCCTTCCCAAGGCCTATCAGGACTTTTCTGATGTCTTTTGCAAAAAACAGGCGGAGGTCTTACCACCACATAGACCCTACGACTGCCCCATTGACTTGCTCCCAGGTACTACACCACCCCGTGGCAGAATTTACCCTCTCTCCTCTCCTGAAACCAAGGCCATGACTGGTTACATACAGGAGAACCTCAAGAGAGGTTTTATTAGGAAATCATCTTCTCTAGCCGGAGCGGGGTTCTTCTTCGTTGCCAAGAAGGACGGATCACTACGCCCTTGCATAGACTATCGTGGTCTCAATAAAATCACTATTAAAAATCGCTACCCTCTGCCTCTCATCTCGGAGCTCTTTGACCGTCTGCGCGGAGCAAAAGTTTTTTCGAAATTGGACCTCAGGGGCGCTTATAACCTCATCAGAATCCGTGAAGGAGATGAATGGAAAACCGCATTTAACACCAGAGATGGTCACTTTGAATATCTCGTCATGCCTTTCGGACTTTGCAACGCTCCTGCAGTCTTTCAGGATTTTGTCAATGAAATCTTTCGGGACTTACTGTATACCTGTGTGGTTGTCTATCTTGACGACATCCTAATCTTCTCTACCAACCTTGAGGAACATCGGCTCCATGTCCGTCAAGTGCTCCAGCGCCTCCGCGTAAATCATCTTTACGCTAAATTTGAAAAATGCCTTTTTGAGCGCAGCAGCCTTCCTTTCCTAGGTTATCTGGTCTCAGGACAAGGCCTTCAAATGGACCCTGACAAGCTCTCCGCAGTCTTGGATTGGCCATGCCCCTCTGGACTCCGTGCTATCCAACGCTTCCTTGGATTCGCCAACTACTATCGTCAGTTCATACCCCACTTCTCCACCATCGTTGCTCCTATAGGGGCACTGACTAAGAAAAACACGAATCCAAGGTCCTGGCCGCCTCAAGCGGAAGAAGCCTTTACTCGCCTTAAGACCGCCTTCTCCTCTGCACCTGTCCTGTCTCGACCAGACCCCACAAAGCCGTTCTTCCTTGAAGTTGACGCCTCCTCGGTAGGAGCCGGAGCTGTTCTTCTTCAAAAAAACGCTAAAGGAAGAAACGTCACGTGTGATTTTTTCTCTAAAACCTTCTCCCCTCCTGAAAAAAACTATTTCATAGGTGACCGTGAACTGTTGGCCATCAAGCTGGCATTAGAAGAGTGGAGACATCTCCTGGAAGGATCCCTTCACCCTATCTCCATCTACACTGACCAGAAAAATTTGTCCTACCTTCAGTCCGCTCAGCGCTTAAATCCTCGCCAGGCCAGGTGGTCATTGTTCTTTGCCCGGTTCAATTTCCAGATCCATTTTCGTCCCGCAAACAAGAATGTCAGGGCTGATGCCTTGTCCCGTTCCTCCGATGCCTCTGAAACCGGGACTCCCCCTCAACACATCGTACCCCCTGAGTGTCTGATTTCCTCTGCTCCTGCGTCTCTGATGCCAGTTCCTCCAGGAAAAACTTTCGTTCCTCCACGCCTTCGTCTCCAGATACTCAGGTGGGGCCATTCCTCCCATCTAGCCGGTCACGCTGGGATCAAAAAATCCATACAATTGATGGCCAGACACTATTGGTGGCCTGCCCAGGAAAAAGATATGACTGACTTTGTACGGGCCTGCACTATCTGTGCACGTGACAAGACTCCACGCCAGAAGCCTGCAGGTCTTCTCCTTCCTCTACCGGTGCCTGAACAACCATGGTCCCACATTGCCATGGATTTCATCACGGACCTTCCTTTGTCTCATAGTAACACTGTCATCTGGGTGGTCGTTGACCGCTTTTCGAAAATGGCTCATTTTGTCCCGCTTCCTGGTCTGCCTACTGCACCTCAGTTGGCGAAGCATTTTTTTCTTCAAATTTTCCGTCTCCATGGGCTACCCTCACATATCGTCTCTGATAGAGGCGTTCAATTCATCTGAAAATTTTGGAGAGCTCTCTGTACTCAACTAAAGATTAAGTTGAATCTTTCTTCCGCTTATCACCCGCAATCCAATGGACAGGTGGAGAGAGTTAACCAGGTCCTTGGTGACTACTTACGACATTTTGTCTCCGCCCGTCAAGATGATTGGGTCGACCTATTACCCTGGGCAGAATTCTCATACAATTTCAAGAACTCTGAATCGTCCTCCAAATCACCTTTCTTTGAGGTCTACGGCCGCCCCCCTCCCCATCCCCACTTCTTCTGGAGTTCCTGCCGTGGATGAATTAACTCAAGACTTCACCTCTATCTGGAAAGAGACTCAAAAGTCGCTATCACTGGCCTCTGCCCGCATGAAGAGACATGCAGATAAAAAAAGAAGAATTCCTCCTGTCTATGTCCCGGGTGACAAAGTGTGTCTCTCCTCCAAATATGTTCGGTTTCGGGTACCTAGCTACAAGCTGGTCCCTCGTTACCTCGGACCTTTTAAAATCAAAAACCAAATCAATTCTGTCTCTTACAAACTCCATCCTCCTCCTTCTCTTCGTATCCCCAATTCTTTTCATGTGTCTCTTCTCAAACCCCTCATTCTTAACCGATTTTCCCCCAAGGTCACTGCTCCTGCTCCTGTCTCTGGTTCTTCCGATGTCTTCTCGGTGAAAGAAATCCTCGCCTCCAAGGTCATCCGAGGTAAAATATTTTTTTTAATTGATTGGGAGAACTGTGGTCCTGAAGAGAGATCCTGGGAGCCTGAGACCAACATTTTAGACAAGGAGCTCATCCGTAGATTCTTGGGTTCCAAGAAAAGGGGGAGACCTAAGGGGGGTACTGTAACGCCGAGCGCTCCAGGTGTCCCATCCCTCCCGGAGCGCTCACGGCGTCGGTCCCCCTGCAGCGCCCCGGTCAGCCCTCCTGGCCGTGGGCACTGCTCTGTCACCGGCGGGGATGCGATCCACACGGTGGCACATCTCCGTCCATGGATCGCATCCCATCCTACTCACCTTCCCCCTCCTGCTCCTTCCCGGCGCGCGTGGCCCCGCTGTGCTCTAGGGCGCGCGCGCGCCGGCCTTCTAAGATTTAAAGGGCCAGTGCACCATTGATTGGTGCCTGGCCCAATTACTGTGTGCACACCCAAAACATACTGTATATAAACCCACTTCCCCTTCCTGTCCTTGCCAGATCTTGTTGTCTTAGTACCCTGTGGAAGCGTTTTGTGAGTTGCCTTGCCTGTGTATCTGACCTGCTGCCATTGTCTCTGACTACGAACCATTGCCGCCTGCCCTGACCCTCTGCTACATCTGACCTTGCCTCTGCCTAGTCCTTTTGTACCGCGCCTATCTCAGCCACCAGAGAGGTGGAGTCGCTACTGGAGGACATGACCTGGTTGCTACCGCCGCAGCAAGTCCATCCCGCTTTGCGGCGGGCTCTGGTGAAAACCGGTAGCTGCTTAGAACCGGTCCCTCAGTACGACCCGTGCCATCCCCTCTCTGGTACAGAGGATCCACCTCCTGTATTCCCACTAGCCGTCAGTCCGGCTCGTGACAGTTCCATTGAGGAAAGTATCCTTCACTTCCTGTACCATAGCCATAGACAAAACAAGAAGGTAGACAAAATATTTCCAAAGTGCCTCAATTCAAAACCCTTGAGTGTAATTTCTCTCTGCTATCCCCTTCCTCTGCTATCTGTTGCTTCTAACAGGTTATGTCCACACCAGACAATTTTGGAAAATGACCCCCACCCCCTCCTTAAGCACACAGCAGGTGATTGGCCACATCAGCTGTCTGTGTTCCCATAAATAAGTGTGTGTGTGTGTGTGTGTGGAGGGGGGGGGGTTGTGACCGTACCCTCCTCTCAGTTCCTAGGTTACACTAAGCTCTCCCCACTATGCTGTGCAGTGTGTGATGTCAGATCCTTTGCCCTGCCTTCTGGAGCTGAGCAAAAGGCTTTTATCGACATGTTTTAGAAGGCTGGAGAGGAGAGAGGGCTGCAGATAAACATGTACAATTTATGTAGGAGGATTTATTTAATCTCTGTGTATTACCAGCGTCTAGTTACTTCACTGGGTATATGTAAGGGTTTACAACCGCTTTAATGTACCTAATTTTTCCATCTAGTGAGGACATGTTATAAAGTAAATACATTTTGGTAAAGACCTGGACAAATCTCAAAGAGATCTAGTAACCAATGTGTTTAAGTATAACACAAAAAATAGATCCAGACCTATCCTAATTGCAAGCGAATTGATTTTTGATGTGTGTTTTGGACAATTCCACACAAACAGTACAAATACCTTATGTTTTCTCAGTACTCACAGTACTGTCACATACAGTCTCCCGGTTTAACAGTACTGACCCATATGCTATACCAATCTCACAGTACTAACCTTTATTTTTTCTCTCAATCTCACAGTATTAACCCCAATTTCTCCCAGTCTTATAGTATTGATTCATATGCTCCCCTAGTCTCACAGTACTGCTCCATATGCTCTCTCATTCTCACTGTAATGACCTATATATTCTCTTAGTCTCACAGTACTGGCCCATATATTCGCTCAGTCTCACAGAACTGACCCATATAAGCTATACTAATGGGTGCAGAGCTGGGAAGGGGAGTTTCTGGATGGGGGGGGGGGATGGTCACCCCCCTCCGCCATCCAACTGCACTGTTTGTTGTTTTTAACCGCTTGCTACCTACCCACAGTACATTTACTGCCAATGGGCAGAAGCTACAGACTAGGGCAAGCACACTAACGCTCCCCATGAGGTGCACAGAGGCATGATCCCATGATTGCTGTGTTCAGTAGACACAGATCACTGCGGTCGGTACCTGGCTGTGAGTGGTGGGGATATCATGTTAACGCTATGATTGGGCATGATTACAATGTAAACAAAACAGTCATGAATGGCTTTTATTCATGACTGTTTTCCATACTATTGTGATTATACCACATGGTACCTGGGCCAATCACAGGACCCTGTACCATGTGATTAGCTGTAGCCAATCACAGGTCACAAAAGTAAGCAAGCTATCATGAATGGAAGCCATTCATATCAGCTCAAACGATTGCTTATAACAGTGATAATCGCTGTTATAAACAAAATAGGTCAAAACAAAATCCCTGATCACTCCCTCTCCAGGCTAGTATGGTGGTATCATGTGACACAGAACTACTCTGATGAGAGTAGGTAAAACTAAAATCTTAAAAAAAAAAAAAAAAATTACATACTGTCACTGGTCAGTATCCCTGATCACTGCCATACCAGCCATATGATGGTGCTATGCGGCACTGGTGACAGTATGTAAAGAAAAATATGTGAAAAAGACCCAAATATTATAAAAATTTCTTAATTTTCAAACATATGTGACAAAAAAATTACAACTTCAAAAAAGCTCGCTATGCCTCTCACTAAATACTTTAGACTGTCTACAGTACTTTCCAAAAAGTGATCATTTGGGGTGTATTTGTACTGTTCTGCCATTTTCAGACCTCAAGAAATGAGATAGTCAGTAGATCAGGCTTGATTAGTTTTCAAACATATATACCATAGTCAGTAGACTGTATAACTTTCATACAGACTAAACTATATACACTATTTTTTTTTTACCAAAGAAAGAATATGTAGCAAACTACATTTTGGCCTAAATTTTGCAAAAATAAAAAAAAATAGTTTTATTTCCAATATTTTGGTATTTTTCATTTATATAGCAAAAAATAAATAAAAAAATAAATAAAATAAACTGTGGTGATTACCGGTAAATACCACCAAAAGGAAGCTATATTTCTGTGAAAAAATTATAAAAATGGGTTTGTGCACAGAATTGCATGACTGAGCAATTGCCAGTTAAACTAGCACAGTGCTAAATGGCAAAAAATGCCCTGGTCATGAAGAGGGTACAACCTTCCGGAGGTCAAGTGGTTAACCCTTTCGCTGCCAGGGACGTTTTTGCGTTTTTTGCACACATGTTTAAAAAATCATTTTAGGCCTGAAGATTACACAAAATCCCAAACATTATATATTTTCTGAAAGCAGACACCCTAGAGAATAAAATAGCGGTGGTTCCAATTTTTTATGTCACACGATATTACCGCAAAGGTCTAGGAAACGCAATGTTACAATTAAAAAAACTCTAACGTGAATTTTAGGGCAAACAAATGCCCAAACATTACCCAAATTTTTGGTAAAATATAAAAGACACCCAACATGCCAAACCATAATTTTTTTTTGCGCCTGTAAGAAAGCGTCAAACTTCAGTACCATATATCTTCTATAGGCGACGCTTCAAAGCCCCCCCTATAGGGATAAATTTAATGTTACGGAGGTGGTCTGCTGCTCAAATTTTTGCTCTCACTCTGGCATACGTAGTGATATGTAACATGTGTATTGCAATCTACATTTTCACGTGTAGACGCCCCGACACATGCGTTTACGTTTGTGCGTGCGTATATGTGGAGGGGCCTCAAAAAGTTTCTGGGGGGATTTTTGTGCTTGGGTGTAACTTTATTTTTTTGCAAAAAAAAAAAATATATATTTCTACTTAACTTTTTTTTTCATCACATAGGGGACAAACAGTCCCCTATGTGATGATTTTTTGGTGACAGGTTCTCTTTATTGAGATATGCAGGGTCTAAAAGACCCTGCATGTCACCCCTGTATTTCATGGAATGTTTTGCAATGCAGATCGCATTGCAAAACATCCTTTCTCTGCAAAACAAGCCAGGGACACCAAGAACATGACCCGTAAGTGACCGCAGAGACGTCACTTTCTGCGTCACTGCAAGAAGGAGAGGAGAGTGGACGTGTATCCACTTTTCCCCTTCCCCCCTACCCACCGTCACCCGCCATGACTGTCCCAGGCCCGCCAATGGGCAAGCGGAGCCCGGGAAGCATGGCAGGAGTGCGTGCCCCGGGGGGGGGGGGGCGGTACCAGGGGTGTGTGAGAGCGAATGCTCTCACCTGACAGGCAGGAGGCTGCCTGTCAGTTTCACAGACAATCCCTGTGGCTGTAGCCACTAGATTCTGTGCAATACCAACCGCCGTTAGGTCCGTAAGACGTATGGACCGGGCAGCGAAAGGGTTAAAGTGATTGTAAAACTTTATTTTCTTAAACGTAACAAACATGTTATACTTACCTCCTCAGTGTAAGGCTTTTGCACAGAGTGGCCTCAATCCTCTTTTTCCTGGGGTCCACCTGCAGTGCTCCTGGCTCCTCCTCTTCTCGAGTGCCGCCACGGAGAGCCACTTTCCATAGGGGCACTCGTGCGGGCGCGCTCCCAAGTCCTGCTGCTGCGTCCATTGACACAGACAGCAGGACTCAGCCCCGCCTCCGACTCCCGTGTTACTGGATTTGGTGGACAGCAGCGGGAGCCAATGGCTCCTGCTGCTATCAATCTATCCAATAAGGGCCCAAGACAGCAGCTGGAGCTGCTGTGCACATCCCCGTTACTTGAACAATTAGGCTCAGGTAAGAAAAAGGGGGGGGGGGTCTGGGGGCGTGCTGCAGTACAAAAGGTTTTTCACCTTAATGCATATAATGCATTAAGATGAAAGCCTGTGAGGGTTTACAACCCCTTTAAGCAGACCTTCCAATCAAATGGAAGGTCTGCATCCCTGGCAGCCCCCACTGCCAAAACAAAACTTTTACAATTAAGATTTTACAAGATAAAATATAACAAAAACTACTCATCTCTGTCTCCACTTCTAGGAGCTGCAGGTGATGTTACAAATGCCACTGCTACCCACTGGCCATTTGAAATCTTGCAAAATTGCACTCCTTCAATGGACCCATAAGGAAAAGCTTCAAATTTATGGTTGATTCAAGCCCTGGCTTATCACAGCTATGTATCAGTACATGTTTTGATACAGTATGTTTAACCACTTCAATACTTGGCACTTTCACCCCCTTGCCCAGGCCAACTTTCAGCTTTCAGAGCTGTCACACTTTGAATGACAACTGCGTGGTCATGCAATACTGTACCCAAATTACATTTGTATCATTTTGTTTGAGACAGATAGAGTTTTCTTTTGGTGGGATTTATTCACTGGGTTTTTTATTTGTTGCTAAACAAATAAAAAAATGTTTTTGAATACGTATAAGAGGTACAGTGTCTTGAAAACATATTCATACCCCTTTAACTGTTCCACATTTTGTCATGTTACAACCAAAAACGTAAATGTATTTTATTGGGATTTTATGTGATAAACTGACACAAAGTGGCACATAATTGTGAAGTGGAAGGAAAATATATGGTTTTTAGTTTTTTTTTTTTATAAATATCTGAAAAGTGTATCATGCATTTGTATTCAGCTCCCTTTACTCTGATACCCCTAACTAAAATCTAGTGGAACCGATTGCCTTCAGAAGCCACCTAATTAGTAAATACAGTCCACCTGTGCATAATTTAATCTCAGTATAAATACAGCTGTTCTGTGAAGCCCTCAGATGTTTGTTAGAGAACCTTAGTGAACAAACAGCATCACGAAGACCAATGAACCCACCAGACAGGTCAGAGATAAAGTTGTGGAGAAGTTTAAAGCAGGGTTGGGTTATAAAAAAACATCCAACGCTTTGAACATCTCATGGAGCACTGTTCAATCCATCATCCGAAAATGGAAAGAGTATGGCACAACTGCAAACCTGCCAAAACATGACAGGCCAGACAAGGACAGCATTAATCAGAGAAGCAGCCAAGAGGCCCGTGGTAACTCTGGAGGAGCTGCAAAGATCCACAGCTCAGGAGGGAGAATCTGACCACAGGACAACTATTTGTCGTGAACTCCACAAATCTGGCCTTTATGGAAGAGTGACAAGAAGAAAGCGACTGTTTAAAGAAAACCATAAGTAGTCCTGTTTTGCAGTTTGTGAGAAGCCATGTGGGGGACACAGCAAACATGTGGAAGAAGGTGCTCTGGTCAGATGAGACCAAAATTTAACCTTTTGGCCTATGTGTGGCGGAAAACTAACACTGCACATCACCCTGAACACACCATCCCCACCGTGAAACATGGTGGTGGCAGCATCATGTTGTGGGGATGCTTTTCTTCAACAGGGACAGTCTGCAAAAGACTTGAGACTGTGGCAGAGGTTCACCTTCCAGCAGGACATCGAGCCTAAACATACAGCCAGAGCTACAATGGAATGGTTTAGTTTAAAGCATATTCTCGTGTTATAATGGCTCAGTCAAAGTCCAGACCTAAATCTAACTGAGAATCTGTGCAAGACTTTAAAATTGCTGATCACAGATGCTCTTCACACAATCTGACAGAGCTGGAGCTATTATGCAAAGAAGAATAGGCAAAATGTCACTCTGTAGATGTGCAAAGCTGGTAGAGACATCCCCTAAAAGACTTGCAGCGAAAGGTGGTTCTACAAAGTATTGACTAAGGGGGCAGAATACAAATATTTATTTGTAAAAAAAATTGAAAACCTTTTTATCAAATTTATAATTTTCCTTCCACTTCACAATTATGTGCCACTTTAGCCCTGTACACACGATCGGATAACCTATGGATTTTCGTCCGATGGATTTGACCATCGGAAATCCGATGAAACAGTTTTTCATCAGTCTTGGCCACACACTATCAGTTAAAAAACCGACGGCAAGAAAACGACGGCACGTACAATACGTACGAGGCGCTATAAAAGGGCCGAACAAATCTAATGGCGCCACCCCTTGGGCTGCTTTTGCTGATTTTGTGTTACCGCGTGTTAGTAAAAGTTTGGTGAGAGCCGATTCGCGCTTTTCAGTCTCCGTGCTTTGCAGATCGTTTCCTGGTGTTCAGTTTGTGCTTGTGGGTTTGTATTTGTGATTCAGTGCGTGCAGTCAGGTCGTTACTGCCTTGCAGTGCCTTCTTGGCCGTTCGTTTACTGTTTTCCAGGTCGTTCTTCTCAGGCCTTGCTGTTCCACGGTGCGTTCTGTTTGAGTGCGTTCTGACCAGCCGACCGGTTTAAAACCATGTTTGAAGTGCGTTCTTGTTCTCGAGCTCGTGCTGGCTTTGGGCTTGGTGTTGCAGTTAACACTGTAACCAGAGTTCAGTCTGTGAACAGGGTGAGGAGGAGTTCATGGACTAAGAATTGTTTGCTCCAGCGGGACCAATTCTCTCATATGCCTCTGCTGCTGGAAATCCATGAGAATAATCCTGATGATTTCAGGAATTATCTTAGGATGACGGACCCCGTTTTTCACCGTCTGTTGGATTTGCTGTCCCCCTATATAACGAGGCAGGACACTGTGATGCGCCAGGCCATCACTGCCGAGCAGAGGCTTATTGCCACGTTGAGATACCTGGCGACTGGGAGAAGCTTGCAGGACCTCAAGTTCTCAACAGGTATCTCCCCCCAGGCTCTCTGGATCATTATCCCTGAGACGTGTTCGGCCATCATTCAGGTCCTGCAGAAGGACTATATGAAGGTAATTTTGCTCCTTTAACCTCACATTATATGTTTTGATTGTTTTAGAATCTTATTTTTTCCCTCCTAACCCAAATTTGCCTGTTTGTAATATCCTGGTAATGTCCCCATTTTCCCCATGCATTTTTTTATCTGTAAAGGCCTTTTTGGGCCCTACATGCCTATTTCCCTTCACTAACCTCTCCAGCATGCTATCGTGGGCGCAAACCCAGCTAGCCTTCTATTTTCCTTTTCCTTTTTTTGGGGTCATTGCCCGCGTAGTTTGACAACCCTCCCCCCCCCCCTAAAGATGTAAATAATTTTTTAGTTCTCAATCAAGCTCAGCAGAGTGGTAGAGCCTTTTTTTGGATCCCCCACAATCACCTTAGGCCCCCCCCCCCTTAGATTATTTTAGAATGTCCACTCAGCGGGGGTGAGGCATCTGCTAAGTGGGCCTTTGTTTATTGGTAGGAAATACTCCCCTAAATAATAATGTTAGAATGTTGTTGGTCAACAATGTTTTTGCGTGTAATCTGCTTGCACTGTAAACATAAACCGTACTAATGTCTTCTTTTTGTTTGACTCCACAGTTCCCTAGCACACCACAGGAATGGCTGACTGTGGCCTCCCAATTTGCCCAGCGGTGGGATTTCCCCAACTGCGGAGGGGCAATTGATGGGAAGCACGTCCACATAGTGCCGCCACCCCCGTTCAGGGTCATACTATTTTAACTATAAAGGTTTTAATAGCATAGTGTTAATGGCGGTGGTGTCGGCACGGTACGAGTTCCTGTATGTGGACGTGGGGAAGAATGGCCGGATGTCCGATGGCGGAGTATTCACAGAGACGGAGTTCGCTCACCGTCTGCAGGCTGGGGGTCTTGCACTGCCTCCAGATGCAGAGAACGTGGAAGGGCTACCGTTCATTTTCATTGCGGATGAAGCTTTTGGACTAGGACCACACCTCATGCGGCCGTTTCCCCAACGCACCCTCACCCCGGAGAGGAGGGTTTTTAATTACCGGCTGGCCAGAGCCCAGAGAGTTGTGGAGAATGCCTTCGGGATAATGGCCAGCCGGTTCCGCCTGTTCCAGACAGCTATAAATTTGGCGGATTATAAACTCAACAACATTGTGTACTGCTGCTGCTTGTTGCACAATTTTTTACGGAAATTCTCCACAAATTATGTGTCATCAGTTGGGTCTGAGGCCGGTCCCTCTGAACTGATAAATCTGACCGGCTTCAGCACTGCCCGTACTGGCTTGGCCCCCCAAAGTGCCCGTGAAGTACGTCAGAAATACGTAGAGTACTTCACGGGTAGGGGGGCCATCGCAATGCCAGACCACATCTGAGATTTGATTTTACCTTTTTTAAATAAACAAAAATATTTGATTTACTACAAACTTGTGTTGTCATTCTTTTATTTGTGGTTTATGTGTCTCCCGGGTTCTAGTAGTGCCAAGTGTATTTCTCCTTAGTAAATAGCCTCCAATCTCAGAGGTAAAAACACTCATTTTGCATCTTCAGAACTGCTATTGAGCATAGAAAGAACAAGGCACACCTTTTTTCGACTTCCCAAATGTTTTTATTGATTGCAACACAGTTTTGGGTTTTTTTCGAAATATTTTTTTTTGGGTTTTTGTGCGGCTTTTTTTAGCAGAAACATGCATGGGTCAAAAGCCAATTTTTTTTTTTCTGAAAAAGTAATAAAATAACACAGTGAAAAATACAAACAGGAGATGGGGTGATGTTACCCCTGATCCATCCCAAATGTGAAGAACCACACTTTCTTTTTGGGGCTCAAATGGGTATCTTCAACATGATCCCATGGCTAGGGTAAACATGTGCTATCTGCCATCATGGGGGATCAATGGACGTGCTTTGGGGGTGAAAACCCTTCCTCTCCCCTACTTGAGGAGGGAGGAAGAGGTTGCACCACCAAAACAGGGACATAGATATCCTGTGACGGCAGATAGCACATGTTGAGTCTTCAGTGTGTGCATCCTCACATTTGGGCTGGTGGAAATCCCATAGAAAAATTCCGACACATAACAAAACACACAAAAAGGGGGGTCACACTATTCTCCCCAAAATATCTATCATGTTTTTATATTTTTGCTCAATCACAATCATTCTCTTTCTCATAATGTCCATTTCGCTACTGCATTCCATGATTTCCTGAATGATTATTTTGGCGCTGGCACTCGAGAATGGAGGATTTGGACTTCCTGACACACCCCCACGTTCAGTCCCTAAAAAGAAACAAATATTTGAAAACTATGCAGGCCTACATCTGTATTTCCCTTGAAGTTGTGGTGACAGACACTGACCTGTTGTGCTGATAAGCTCCACCTCTCCTTCCTCCACCTCCCCTTCCTCCACCTCCACTTTCTCCCCCTCCGCTTCCTGAACCTGCTGAACTTTGTCTGCTTTGGGATCTTCGGGGAGTTTCTGTGGTGTTGGGTTCCTCGTCTCATGAGCATGGTGTCCTCCCACTCTCCTCTCCCCTATGGGAATAGCAAAAAAAATGTATCCTTTAGCACACAAACTTTTTAGGCCTGAAAATGGATTCTCAATGTTTTAAAGTGGGGTCCAATTGATATTTGGCCCTGAGTTTCAAGATGAACATATGAGATCTTGCAAACTCAACAAAGCAACATGTTATTTTGGAGGACACTCACAAATACACTTGGATAACCACCAAGGTATCCACTGGACCACCTGTGTGTGACACCGTTAAGAAATTTGGTCATGTGGCCCAGAGTATAGTATCTTGATGAAGAACAAAAAAGAGTACACAACTGCTGGAGTGTCATCTCCTTTACCCAGAATACAGTTTATTCTTTCATTCACATTCTAAATTTCCTTACAACACATCATCTAGCCAACAATGTGTAGATAAACATTGTTGAAGTAAAATGAGGCATGCCCACATGTAGTTTACGTGGATATGTGCCAAACATGTTTGGGGGAAGAGCAGCAATTATTTTTTCAACACATTTAGCAAATAAGTGGACTCTCCACTTAACATAAAAGTTGAGATTTTAAAATGTGAAACCAGTCAAGCCAAGCACATGGTGCAAAACATGGAAGAATACATATTACAATGTGAAAGAACACAGTAAAATAAACTTACTTTTTTCAATGCTTTTTATAAGCTTCCTATACTGCTCCGGCTCCCTGAGCTTCAGGTCTGACCACCTTTTACGGAGTTGTTCCTTGGATCTCCTGACCCCATATTTTTTATAGAGAGTCTTCGCCACTTTGTCCATAATTTGTGACTTCCGGAGATTAGGGGTGTCGTATGGGCCATGCTTGCCGTCGTAATCCTTCCTCCGCAGAATGTCCACCATCTCCGCCATCTCAGAAAAAGACATATTAGTCGCCTTGTATCTTTTTTTACTGGATCGGGACATTTCCGCCTCCAGGCGTTTCTTGTCGGTAATTTCTAATAAAGAAGCCACCTGTGTCTGCAACATGTCGCCGTCTCACACTGTGCGCCGATCGTTAAGGGGTGGGGAAATGCTGAAAAAGTCCGTCATGGGCGGGCGACGAGGGCGGAGTTACACGCATGCACAGGGTATAAAAAGGGGAAAGAAGTTATTAGGGATGCGCGGAGTAAGGACGACCGGAAGTGAACCAACAAAGTGAACTAAGGTAAGAAGGGAACTCGGGCCTGCAGTGGCCTATAATGGTTCATGATTGTAAAGGGCAATATTGTGATAAGTTGAGGAGAATCAATTCTGATCCTTTTCTTTTTTTTACTTTTTTTTTTACTTGATGATCCAAAAAGATGCATAAACTACGAGAGCCGGAGGTGATGCTGATTTTTATAGAAAAATATAAGGAACAGCGCAACCTGTGGGAACTGAAACACCCTGCGTACCACAAAAGTGATGTACGTCGGGCAACTATTACCAAATTAGCAGAGGATATGAAGCCATGGATCCCAGATGCAGACTACACTATGATCAATAATAAAATCAACAACCTGCGTAATTCATATAAAAAAAAATACAAGGAAGTGCGCCAGTCAAAGAGATCAGGAGCAGCAGCCGACGATGTAGAAAAGCCCAAGCTGTGGTACTACAGACATCTTCAATTTCTGGATGACCAGATCGAGGCCAGGGAATCTATTTCCAGCCTTCCCTCAACCCTTCCTTCCACCCTTCCCTCCAGCGTTCCTTACACCCTTCCCTCCACCCCTGCAGAGGCGGAGGAGGAGCCCCCCAAGCTAGAAGAGCCAGATTTTCGCATCTTCAGCCAGGTATAGTATTTTTGATCATAATTATTGTCCACTAAGTAATATTTTGTGGAACTGTTTGGATTAGCCATAAATGATATCATCCCCCCCCCCCAAAAAAAAAAAACAGTAATGAGATCAAAATTGTGTGTGATAGATTCCCCAAATAATCCAATTTTTCATTTTATTTTAAAAACAGGATGAGGCAACCTAGGAGGAAGAGGGTCAGGAGTGTGGCAGGCAGGAGGAGGCAGAGGTGAGTGTCAGCCAGGAGGAGGCAGGGCCAAGTGGGACTCAGCAGGTCCCCAGGCCTAGTGGCAGCACCGTCTCCCAAGTGGCTCCCCTCCACGTCAGACCGCCAAAACAACGGCGGATGATACAAGTGGAGGAGGAGTAACTAAAGATGTTTCAGGAGGCTGCTGACATTATGAGGGCCCCCCTCAACCCTACAGAGGGCTTTAGCACCTATCTTGCGGATAAATTGCTCAGAATGGAGGCGGGACAATGGGCCCTTTGTGAGCACCTCATATATATGGCCGTACACATGGGGGTGAGGGGGCTGCTGACTGAGGCCACCCATATCTCGCAGCAGGCCAATCCCTCTCCTCCTTCTCCTCCTCCTCCTGCCACATCACCACCCACAGTGGCCCAGCCTGCAAGGGTGCGTGGACGGGGCCGTGGAGAGAACGCTGCAGAGAGGCGTGGAAGGAAGGCTACAGGGAAGAGCAGGAGGTGATTCCTTTGCCTCTAGCTGCTCATCCAGAAATTGAAGGTTGATGGAGTACCACAGCTTGGGATGATGTATGTCTTTGGCTGCTGCTCCTGATTTCATGCTGTTGTTGATTTTATTATTGATCATAGTCAGGTCTGCATTTGGGATCTAATGACTTCATATTCTCTGCTAATTTCTGAATAGTTGCCCTTCGGTTTTTGTTTGTTTTTTTTCCGAAATAAAGGGACATTTGATTTCAGCCAACATACATGCCTGATGTGTTTTTTTTTGAAGTAGCAATAAGATTTCATGAATACAATGTGTAATTAATAACAAGGGACACCAACCTCCATGAGTAAAAAATAAAAAAAATATGTTGTTCGGAGAAATTGACACACCAAAAAATGCACCACAAATTTTAAGACAAAAAAACAAAAAAAGGTGTAATTTGTGAGGTCGGCCTTGAAGAATTAAACTAATTATTCCTAAGATCACAAGAAAGAAGAGAGACATACGTTTCTCCGAACTCATGAGAAAGATCTGCTGCCAAAATGACATTTTAAAGACCGTTCTAAAGCAACAAAACATGCGCTGCATTAAACTAAGCAATAACTTGCAGAATGACGAATGTGCTCTCTCCATTAGGAACGCTAGTTTTACCAGAACGAGCGCTCCCGTCTCCTAATTCAGTCTGAGCATGCGTGGGTATTTTAACCGATGGACTTGCCCATAGACGATCGGAAATTCCCATCGGTTTTTTATCCATCGGAAAAATTTAAAACAAGTTCTAGTTTTTCCAACCGATGGAAAAAAGACCGATGGGTACCATACACAATCGGTTGGTCTGATGAAAAACATCCATCATACGGTTTTCATCAGTCAAACCGATCGTGTGTACGGGGCTTTTGTGTTGGTCTATCACAAAAAAATCCCAATAAAATACATTTACGTTTTTGGTTGTAACATGACAAAATGTGATATGAATAATAGAAGTGGACCCTATTTTTCATGAAAAGTCTGCTTTAATAACAAATCCTCCAAAAGTTTATTTTTGTGTAACTGGTATTCTGCAATGGGTACCGTATATACTCGAGTATAAGCCGACCCGAATATAAGCCGAGGCACCTAATTTTACCACAAAAAACTGGGAAAATGTATTGACTCGATTATAAGCCTAGGGTGTCCATCTGCATGCCTCACTGTGTCTCACTGTGTCCATGTGCAGTGCATGCCTCACTGTACCCATGCCTCACTGTGCCCATGCCTCATTGTGTCCATGACTAGACTGACGTTTAACATGGGAGTCTATGGAAGGGGTGCCCGGGTTTGAAAAATCGGTGCTCCCCGGCCGTAGGTCCCCCAGACAACCAACTTTGTACACTTGTAGAGAAAGAATTGGGCTATATGTGTGCCAGGTTTGGGGTCCAGGAGACCTATGGCCGGCCGGTAACGGGTCCCCAAGGTCTGGGAGATCAGGCGCAAAAAGGTGACTCGAGTAAAAGCCGAGGGGGGCATTTTCAGCACACAAAAAATGTGCTGAAAAACTCGGCTTATACTCGAGTATATATGGTATGTTACAAATAAATATGGTGATGCTTTCAGGAATTATTATTATTATTTTTATTTATTTTTTAAACATTACATTTTTATGAATCCTTTAGAAAATATACAAAAATATAGAAGTCTCCAGAAGATATAACATTCATATAAATCCAATGACTTTAAGAACAGGTCAATTGTTACAAAACAGTCAAAAAAACAAAAAAATCTTTGCAGTAGTGGTCTCAAGTACATCCTTACATCAAAAAATAAAGAAAAGGGTAACAAAACGTGAATTTCTATTCATAAAGAGGTTGAGTAGATTTAAGACTATATATGCAAGAAACAGAGCTGAAAACATATCTACTCAAATTATATGAAAATTGGGTTGTTGTTCGTATGCCAGAATCAGATAGCAATGCATTTTGTTTTATAGATACAGGCATACCCCACTTTTAAGTACACAATGGGGTTTATTTACTAAAGCTGTAAAGTGCAAAATCAGGCTCACTTCTGCATATAAACCAACAAGCTTCCGGGTTTTATTACCAGGCTCAATTGAACAAGCCGGGCTTAGAATCTCATTGGTTTATATGCAGAAGTGAGCCTGATTTTGCGCTTTCCAGCTATAGTAAATAAACCCCATTGTGTACTTAAAAGTGGGATATGCCTGTACATCTACAAATGCTTTAACTGGCATTAAAAATTTAATTTAACAGTAATAAGTGCTCAACAACAAATGCCCAGACAGAAGAAAAGATAATTCAACAAATCAGCAACACTATTAGAAGATTAAAATAAGGATTTACAACTAAACACTTTGTTTGAAACATGTATCACCTCCAGCTCACCTAAGGATCATGACACTGGTTTCCTTTAGGTGCCATTGGATTAAAAATACATTGCCCGAGGAATTGAATCAGCATGGTGGATATAACTCATTTTATGTGACCCTTAATGGACAAGGACACTGGGAACAAATCCAAAGTAATATAAAGGAAACCATGGCAATGTATTTAAGACCATCTTATAATCCACTAGTGATTGGTCTACTTCAAACATCCCACTGCTTGGCAACAGCGATATATGCAGCTACTCTGAACCACTTACAGAGAAGCTGACTGACAAATCATACTGATGGATTTTGGCAATAAATGTGTTAAATCAGAAATATTGATAGCACTGCCAAAAATAATTTTAATGCTGCACCACTCCTTACTTTCTTTATGTAGACAAATGACAGCAGAAGCTTAGACACAGGGCAGTTCTGAACAATATTTAAAGTACTGTGTATCAGTGGCTCACCCAGCATACTTGACACCCGGGGTGGATTATTTTCAACCCCCACCCCTCACCATGCACTTCCATATGCCACAATTATTTTCTGTAGTCATTTTGAAATTTAAAAAATGCTAATAATGGACAGAAGACAGTGAAGATTTTCAGTACCTCACTGTTTTATATAAATCCACTATGGTACAAAAAATAAAATACAATTGAAGGGTCAATAGCAATGCACCATGCGCACAGAAGCAAAATTATCTGCATGCAAAAATCCTTTCTCCCTTAACAAATACGCCTTTACCTTGGAGAACCTCCTCTCCACCAACAAAACACCCCTCAGCAAAGTCCTCCCCTCCTCAGCAAAACCTCATCTGCCAGCAAAGTCTACCTCCCCCAAAGCACCCGCCAGCACATTTTTTTCCCAGCAAACCCTTTCCTTCCATAAAAACACTTACCAGACCTTACACACAGCCATACCCAGCAGTAGTGTGAATTGAAGCGCCACACCACTGCTTAAAGGGGTTGTAAAGGTACATGTTTTTTCACCTTAATGCATCCTATGCATTAAGGTGAAAAAACATTCGACAATACTGCCCCCCCCACCGAGCCCCCGTTTTACTTACCTGGCCCCTCGAAAGTCCCGCGCTCGCTCCCGTCATCCTCCGAGTTCCTGTGGCTGGCCGTTGATTGGCTACTGTGGATGGATTGAAAGCAGCGCAGCCATTGGCTGGCGCTGCTGTCAATCACATCCAATGACGCGGCGCGCCGGGGGGTGGGGCCGAGTGATACAGTCGGCGGCTATGGGCGCCGCTGTATCACGGGAGCGCGCCCGCAGTAACTCCACACCATGCGAGCTCGCTCGCATTATGGTGTGGAGTCCTTGCGGGGAGGAGCCGAGACAGCCGCTGAGGGACCCCCAGAAGACCAGGATTGGGGCCACTGTGTGCAAAACGAGCTGCACAGTGGAGGTAAGTATAACATGTTTGTTATTTAAAAAAAAAAAAAGGGAACCTTTAGTGTTCCTTTAATGGTGGCATTTTGAGACCCCAGATTACATTGGATACTCTTTCAATTGTCTCCCTGACCCTGAAGCCCTGTACACACGATCGGTTTTACCGATGAAAACAGTCCGATGGACTTTTTTCATAAGACAAACCGATCGTGTATGGGCCCCATCGGTCTTTTTTCCATCGGTGTTAAAAAATAGAACATGTTTTAAATTTATCCGATGGGAAAAAAACGATAGCAAATTACTATCGTCTGTGGGGAACTCCATCGGATAAAAAACCCACGCATGCTCAGAATCAAGTCGACGCATGCTCAGAAGCATAGAACTTTTCTTGGCTCGTCGGAGTGCTTTACGTCACGGCGTTTGGGACGATTGTTTTTTTGACTGATGGTGTGTAGGCAAGACTGATGGAAGTCAGCTTCATCGGATCCATTGGTTTAAAATCCATAGGAAATCCGATCGTGTGTACAGGGCTTTAGTGGCACAAATTCACATTTCAGTTATATTACACTATAAGCCAAGGAGACTATGGCGATCCTCTAAAATGTCAAAGCAGCAGGAGCCAGATCACCTTCATCAACATCACATTAAGATAACAATACAATAGATAACCTTACTGGTAAAATGCAAATTTTTCACTTTCCTTATTGTGACACATTAGAGCTGGGGAAGAATTTAGGAGAGCTTTCCTTGGCTCTTTGCCAATTCTGAAAAGGTTGGTGGTTTAGGATACCTAGCACACCCTCCAGAGGCAGTGTTGCCTACCCCAATGACTTTTTTTTTACTGCAGGCAATGTGGCAATGTGTGTCTGGGGGGTGAGTCCTAAAGCACTCTTAACATGTACCCATGTACCCATTCCTACCCCCTCCTCCAGGTTTGCCACTGCTGTGTATCCATGGCTTTCATGAGACAATCATAACATTCAGTAACATGCTTTATTTTGAAATGCTGCATTGCTGTAGTTCATTCATTTTTAATAAACCTTAATGCAGGAAAAGAAGCCTTGTCTATAAAAAAAAAAAGGCTTCTCCTGAGTGACAGAGGTGCCGGGGCAAATAACACAGAGGGAAGTTGCAGGAGCACCCACCAGATGAGAACTCCTTTTCCTGTGTGTAGCATTGGCTACAACAGTAAATTACTGATTAGCCACACATAGGTGGCATCTGCATAAATTGTTTAAGGCAAACATGTAAAAAGAATGGTTGTAAAGTAATGCATTTCCTGGAGTTCTTCTTTAAATCCTTTAGGCAATACAGGTATCCAATTTATATCATGATCTTTATCAAATTGTAATGTATTTTTTTTTCAAAAACCTGCTGGTTGCTGGATTGCAATACCATGCCATATAGAAAAATTTATATAGATCAAGTACTTGGCATTAAGGGGGTGTCTGCTGAAATATTGTGAAACACTTTAGCATTCCTAGCACAAGCTAGGCAGTGTTGCCAACCCCGATTTTTTTTTTTTTTTTTACTGACAAAACATGGAAAATATACTGACTGGGCAAATTTTTTACTAACAACTTGAAATATAACAGAAACTCTTATTATAAACCAAGACAATCAGTATTTAAAGGCCAAATTCAAATTTAGGGTAAAAAATAATACATTTGCATTTTTTCCCACAGATACCTGCAAAGCATTGCACCAGTGATCAGTGGATCGAAGGTGCAATGTCAGTATCCTGCAGACATTTCTTCTAGCTTTCCTCCTGTACCTCCGTATGAGCATTAGGGTAGAAAGTCGGAGGAAGTTTCACTGGACTATGAGTGGGCTGATCAGGGAGCTACCTAAGTACTAAGTGGATAAATAATTAACTGAGCAAGTTTGTGAAGCTAATAATCAATAGACAGTGCTGCGCTATAAAAAAACATAAATAATAATAAAACTGTAAAAATGGTAATCAATAAACATATATTGCTGAAAGTTCATATATAGTATCTGTGACTGATTGAAATGAATTAAAAAAATCGATACATCAACGGTGCAAAAATCCAAAGTGCTTGTGCTTTCGTCCACCAGTATCACAGGCTGCTCACCTGACATCTGCGTCAAATCAGCAGTGTTCCCCTCTGGGGATAATAGAGAAGGCTGGCGTGGTGCTGGTAATCACTTCCCTCCTCCAAATCCCTTATTCCCATGGGATAAAAAAACAGATCATCTCACCAAATATGATGGATATGCAAAACAAGGAAAGCAGAATCTAGTGCTCTCCATTTAAAATGTTTAATAATATATAAAAAAAAGGTAAGGTATAAACTCACAAAGATGGCACTGTAAGCCGTGCAAGCTGAAAGCACATTTCAGACACAATAGGTCTCAAGATGGCCGCAATGTAACGTCAAAACGCAGGCTTCATCCCCTAGACACGTATCGTTAAAGCACTGAATTCTTTAGTAAGACCCTTACAGTGCCATCTTTGGGAGTTTATACCTTACCTTTTTGGAGGCAAGGTAAGTCTGGAGATAAACAATGCGTAACCCCTAGCATCTTTCTTCTGGACCCCATATTTAAAAATATCTCTTTTGGAATATTGTTGATGCACGAGTGAAAACGAATAAAATACCTTTTAAAAAAAACAATGCTTAACACAAGAAAGCCATAGTTTTTCAAATTGACCAATTCGGTCTCTTTTGATTGCTTCCATTTTAGCATGAATAAGAGCTTTATTAGTTCTGTGTATGGTTTCAGCTAGAATTAAATATTGAGTTTTCCATGCCTTAGCAATGGTTTGTTTTGTGGCTGTTAGGAGCTGTAAAAGAAGGGACAATGTATTCTGTGTGATCCCATCAGGTTTCAGGTTTAATAGGGCTGTAGCAGGATTAGGCTGTATAGGTTTATCAAAGATTTTGGAGCCTAATGTCGCGTACACACGACCGTTTTTAATGTCATTGAAAAAAACTACGTTTTTCTCGACGTGATTCTTCTCAAGCCTGCCTTGCCTACACACTATCGTGATAAAAAATGCTCGAGCAAAGCGCGGTGACGTACGAAATGTACGACGGCACTATAAAGGGGAAGTTCCATTCGGATGGCGCCACCCTTTGGGCTGCTTTTGCTGATCCTCGTGTTAGTAAAGTTTGGTGAGAGACGATTTGCGCTTTTCAGCCTCGTGCTCTTCAGTCCGTTACAGCGTGACGAATGTGCTATCTCCATTCTGAACGCTAGTTTTATCAGAACGAGCGCTCCCATCTCATAACTTGCTTCTGAGCATGCGCGTTTTTTTCACGTCGTTAAAGCCTACACACGGCCGTTTTTCACGACGAGAAAAATGACGATGTGAAAAACGACGAGAAAAAATAGAGCATGTTCCAAATTTTTAATGGCCATTTTTCACGTCGCAAAAAATGCTCTGGAGCCCACACACAATCGTTTTTAATGACCAAATTAAAAAATTAAATTTTTCTCGGCATGAAAAAACGGTCGTGTGTACGCGGCATAAGTTAAAAACTGCCTTCCAGAATTTTTGCGCAATTGGGTAATCCCACCAAATACGATGTTGAGTGCCAGACTCTGAACAGCCACGAAAACAAGCTCCAGGGTAATCAGAAGCATATTTCAATATTTTAGCGGGGACCAAATACCAACAGGTTAGCACCTTAAAGTCAGTTTCCACAGCAACAACATTAGAAGAAGCATACTTAGTGGCGGACTATATGCTAGACAATTCAGTAGCATTAAATGAGCGATTAGGGTCTGGTTCCCATTTGGAGACATATGAGGGGGGAACAGTGTTAGTACTAGCTAAAATTTGCTTATAGAGACACAAAATAAGTCCCCTAGCATGAGGTTCTGAAATTCATATGCGTTCAAAACACGACAATTGGGATAGTTGGGAGTTGGGAGTTGGAATTAAGATAAGGCTGGAATTTTTTTTGGATTTGCAAATATTGGAACAGTTCCAATTGAGGAAGTCAACCATGCAATTTTCTAAGTACCTTTAATTTTTTCAAATTTAGTTGACTGCTGTTTTTTTCTATATTGTAATATGCTTTTTCTGAAAATACTTTCTTGCAGCCTTTACTCTTTTCTTTCATTAAAATGATATTCTATGCATTAAGGTGAAAAACCTTCTGTGCTGTATTACCCCCCCATACCTCCCCCTTCTTCTTACCTGAGCCCGATCAATACAGCCATGGGGACGAGCACAGCAGCTCCAGCTGCTGTCTCGGGTCCTCATTGGATAGATTGATAGCAGCAGGAGCCATTGGCTCCCACTGCTGTCAATCATATCCAGTGACACGGGAGGCGGGGGCGGGCTGATTTATGCTGTCTGTGTCAATGGACGCAGCAGCAGGACTCAGGAGCATGCCTGCACAAGTGCCCCCATGGAAAGTGCCTCTTCGCATTTGAGAAGAGGAAGAACCAGGGGACCCCAGAAAAGAGGATTGGGGCCACTCTGTGCAAAACCCTTGCACAGAGCAGGTAAGTATGACATGTTTGTTATTAAAAAAACAAACAAAAAAAAAAACAAAGCTTTACAATCACTTTAAGCTGAATATTTAGATGCTCTAATAAGAAATTAAATAATCCTTGCTTTTTTGAAGCTACCATTATTTAAACTCTTTACATTTCTGTCTGGGTATGACTATAAATGGCACAGACGCTCTGAGCAAACCATTTACCATTGACAGGGGTGCTTACAATCATCATTTTTTTAATGCTTGTAAAACCTTTATCCTAAATGGAAATACACTGTTTACTGTATCTTATTATAAAGTTTTAGCTGCAGTTTGGTTTCAATTTATTAGTGTATTTAAATTTGCTATTGTTCCCCCCAAGCTAGCCCCCCCCCCCAAGACTGACAATTCTGCTGTTTACACAATGTGTTTTTTTTGTAATGCCGGTGTCTTGTCGAGCTGGTTCCCCTATCGGATAGGGTCCGCCCTTGACTGCACATGCGCACTCCGATCACACAGAAATCTACGAACATCTACAGCTGTTCGTCAGCTGTAGACGCGCTCGCTCCCGAGGATACACGCCGAGGAGACTGTCACACGCCGCTCTATAAGGCGGGGTTAAACATGTTGATGGGTGGGTGACACGCCGCTCTGTACTTTTTTAAATGTAAGGGCGACAATGTCTCAATGTTACACGCCAAGCCTAGAGATTTATATGTACAACACTTCTCATGTTCTATTCGTCAGCAAATGCAAGAGAAGTGATATACATATAAATCTCTAGGCTTGGCGTGTAACATTGCAGGGAGCGCACACTCACTGATCCGCCCCTTGCTGTATAGAGCGGTGTCTTGTCGAGCTGGTTTCCCCTATCATCGGGAGCGAGCACGCCTACAGCTGCCGAGCAGCTGTTCATGCTCGGAGAATTCCGTTGCCTCGGATTGCGCCTGCGCAGTCCTGGTGGAACCATATCGATAGGAGGAACCAGCTCGTCAGAACACCGGCTCTCTTGTTTACATCCTGCTGTCAGCGGGGAATCCCCACTGCCAGCAGTGATGACTCATCGTTGTTAGGAAGTACGTGGGTGCCGGCTCCTTAACAATCAATGACACAGGGATCAGTCACTGGTTGTTAGGATGAGAGTGAGTGCCGGCTCCTAACAACCAACCAAAATCACAGATAAAAACACATTCCAGTGCATTTTGATGCATTTTGCCATGTTCCAGTGCAGTTCCATGCAGAAAAAAAATGCATCATGTTTTGTTGATGGTACCAGACTGCACTGCACTGGAAATAGGGCCATTGGAATACATGAAAAACACTGTGATGATTAATTGATGAAGATTAAAAATGCACTGGACTGCGTGTGGTGTGAACTGGCCCTACAATATATAGATGCACCCTTATTAGCACAATATTATTTTTAAATAATGTAAAGCTTTTTTTATAATCTTAAATTCGAATTTAGCGCTACCCCGGAAGAGCTGCTTGGTATGATGGGTTATCTGTTCTCTGCCAGGACTCTGTAACCGCTTTGTCCCCTGTGACACACCTGGATATATCTTACCATGCTACAAGGGCCTAGGTTAGCTTAGGTATTGTACAATATGACAACTTAAGGAACTCAGTCAAGTAATTGCCAGACCATTGTTCCTAATTTTTACGAACAGTCTACTGACTGGAATGGTACCAGCTGATTGGAGAAATGCCAATGTAGCATCAATATTTAAAAAAGGGCAAAGATACATCCCTGGGAATTACAGACCAGTTAGCCTAACATCAATTGTATGCAAGCTCTTGGAGGGGATGATAAGGGACTATATACAAGATTTTAGTAATGACAACGGTATCATTAACAGTAATCAGCATGGATTCATGAAGAATCGTTCTTGCCAAACCAATCTATTAACCTTTTATGAGGAGGTGAGTTGCCATCTAGATAAAGGAAGGCCCGTAGATGTGGTGTATCTGGATTTTGCAAAAGCATTTAATACAGTTCCCCATAAATGTTTACTGTACAAAATAAGGTCCGTTGGCATTGACCATAGTTTGAGTACATGGATTGAAAACTGGCTACAAGGGCGAGTTCAGAGGGTGGTGATAAATGGGGAGTACTCGGAATGGTCAGGGGTGGGTAGTGGGGTCCCACAGGGTTCTGTCCTGGGACCAATCCTGTTTAATTTGTTCATAAACGACCTGGAGGATGGGATAAGCAGTGCAATCTCTGTATTTGCAGACGATACTAAGCTAAGCAGGGCAATAACTTCTCTGCAGGATGTGGAAACCTTGAAAAAGATATGAACAAATTAATGGGGTGGGCAAATACATGGCAAATGAGGCTCAATGTAGAAAAATGTAAAATAATGCATTTGGGTGGCAAAAATACAAATGCAATTTATACACTGGGAGGAGAACCTCTGTTGGAATCTAGGATGGAAAAGCATCTGGGGGTCTTAGTAGATGATAGGCTCAGCAATGGCTTGCAATGGCAAGCTGCTGCTAACAAAGCAAACAGAATTTTGGCATGCATTAAAAAAGGGATTAACTCCAGAGATAAAACAATAATTCTTCCACTCTACAAGACTCTGGTCCGGCCGCATCTGGATTATGCTGTCCAGTTCTGGGCACCAGTCTTACTCCTCAGGAAGAATGTACTGGAAATGGAGAGAGTGCAATTAAGGGCAACAAAGCTAATAACGGGTCTGGAGGATATTAGTTATGAGGAAAGTTTGCGAGCACTGAACTAATTCTCTCTGGAGAAGAGACGCTTGAGAGGGTATATAATTTCAATTTAAAAATACCAAACTGGTGACCCCACAATAGGGATAAAACTGCGGAAGGGAGTTTAACAATACACGTGGCCACTCATTAAAATTAGAAGAAAAGAGGTTTAACCTTAAACTACGTAGAGGGTTCTTTACTGTAAGAGCTGCAAGGATGTGGAATTCCCTTCTCAGTGGGGGCATTAATGGTTTCAAGAAACTATTAGATAAGCACCTGAACGACCACAACATAAAGGGATATACAAGGTAATACTGACATATAATCACACACATAGGTTGGACTTGATGGACTTGTGTCTTTTTTCAGCCTCACCTACTATGTAACTATGTAAAGTACTTGGTGCCTAATTAGCAAGTTTGAGCTGGCTGATGTTGTGGCCCTTCTGTACGGTGGTGCATGTGTTACTCTCTTTAAACTGTAAGCGGCGTATGACTATTGGGCTGCTAATTAAGGGTCAATCTCTCTTAGCATTAATTGTGCACAGTGAGGAGATAAGCACAGCTGATTCTGCTCGCCACTCCTGGTACCCAATGGAACCAGGGCAGAATTTATGGCAGTCAGTTGTCCTCTGGAATTAGGCCCCGGTATCTCAGTCCTCATTAACAGGTTGTCACATGGTTCAGTCTCTCAGATTTGGTCCTCACAGGCTCTGTCCTCTCTGGTGTAGGCACACACGGCTCCAATGTCGGCACAGCTCAAGCACAGCACACAAACATTATTAGGGCTCAGTCCTCATGCTCTCTTGTGTGGGTATGGACCCCACAGGCAGCAAGTCTGCACTCTCTGCTCCCCCCCCAAAGCACTAGACTGGCCTTATCTCTTGGTCAATTGCTTGGGAAAAAACTCACTGGCTTTCCTCCTCAATGTGCAGGGATCTCTGGGAGTTGAAATTCAAGCTCCCCCTTCACTTGCATTGTCACTTTAATTAATATCATTGTTGCTTTGCTCTATATACTTGTACCCATGGGAGCTTTTGCTTCACTGTATACACTGCACATATGCTGCATCCTTATACCCATGGGTATGGAATACTTTGGAATGCCGGAATACTTTGGCAGATCTAATAAATTTCCATTTTATCAGAACAATGTTAATAGCATTGGACTCACAGCAACTGAAAATAATGTGCTGCAGATTTTCTTTGTAGTCTTATATGACTGCTTATCGCAGCTTAATGCTTATTAGTTTTCTACATCAGCGTGTAACTGAATGCATATTTTCATGAAAAGTTCCTGAATGAGGCAGATCGGTCTGGGAATTGGATTTTCTGACCTGCTGATTCTTGCATGAACAATATCTGTTAATGGTACAGTTGTGAGCACTAATAAAATCCTTTCAGTGTGTCACTTAGTATAAGTGGCAAAGAGGGGCACAATTTATCTCATTGCCTGGAGCAAAGGCATTGCTTGGACCCAGCCTGAGATGAAACAGCTGTTTTGGGTGATTTTATGGAAGAAGACCTGTATGTGCCTGACACCATGTGCTGCACCCGTCTGCACCAGTTTGCACCCATAAAGCAGCAGCTTAATTTAATGCTACTTACCCCTTAATAATTTCTCAGCAACAGCGACAATTAACACGCAGCAAAGTTTCTCTGGCAGGAAAAGGGGTTTGAACCCTGGAGATTTTCCTTGTGCAATTCTGCAGCATAGGAATAACAGAATAGTTCATAAAATATAGTCACGAGAGGATTATTGCAATAAAAATAAATAGAGTGTGCGCAAAAAGCCAAACAAGCCATTCGCTGCTTCTACCTGCTCCATTTATTTTAACTAGTGCAGTATTTATAGAACACAAAACAGCAGGGAGCGGGGGATGGAAATGCATTCTCACTCGTTAGGGAATGACTAAATGACTCATAAACGCACAAATTAAATACACATCTGCCTGTAAGAAGCTGAAACTGCCATCGGATATTCTGCTACAAAATCCTGCTAGTGGGGTTAACACAAGTGTACAGACTCTGATTCATAAAACCATTTCATTTTTCTAGCATCTCTGTCTTTGCTACCTTTTTGTGCCTCGTCCTTTGTCTTGCACTCTTTGTTTCAGGCAGCATTTGTGTGCCTGTTTGTGTCTGTCTACCCTGGATTATGAGAGCCTTTTTCCTTCTCTCTTTGTCTCTGGCTGTCTCTATTTTGTGTGACACTCATTGTTATCTGTCTTCAAGCTATTGTACGCTGCCTTCTGCTCCCCCAATCATCCTTTTCTTCCTTCTTGTGTTTTCTTCCTTTTCTTCGATATTTCTTTGTTTCCTCCCCTATGCATGTTTCTTTTACTTTTATTTTGTGTATGTGTTCTTAGTGTAGCACTCTTTTTATGTGTGCCCTATAGATTCAGTTACTGGCAGCAATAAAGCTCAAGGTTAAAACAGTGGGATCCATGGAAGAAATATGGAACGAATCCTAAGCATTCAGCTTCATTAAACAACGACTCCAGCCTAATTAAAAGAAAAACAAGATATTGTGTTAAAGTGGACCTTTCAGTTACTTTACAAGTCTCTATGAAGACATTCCTGACATGTCACAATTTACTGAAACCGTATAATTAAAAAGAAAGCTGTAGCTTTTATCACTAAACAGCAGGCTGAGGTTATGGGGAAAATAGACTGTTCGCTATGCAAGGGAATTTTCCCCAGAGTTTAGTGAATGAGGAAAAGCTCTGCTGACTTCCATCATCGAATCATGTTCAAGCAAAAATGCTGTTTTTTTTATTTTCCTTGCATGGGTAGTGCTCACCCCATAAGGGCCTGATGGCCTCTATTCACCAACTAGTGTATTAGTAACCAAACACATGGTCTCAGTCTCTCTTCTGTCTCAGTGAACAGTCTAGGGGTATCTTTTCTTGATCCTTTATTAAAGTTGAACTTGAACAGAATATATGGAAGCTGTGGGATACCCCAGTGGCACAAAAACTGTACTACGAGGACTCTTCACAAGGTTCTTAAAGCATTTTGCAGCAACTAGGGAACTTGCAGCAACAAGGGAACTGAGCTACACTGGGACACCATATGAAATTACCACATTTTAAGCAAGAGCTGACACTAGGAATTCTGACACAGGCCTGTACTCACAAATGTCCTTGGATACTTGGATGTCTCCTTCCAAAATCAGAGAGACATTTCTCCTGTGAAATCCCAAGACCAGATCCTTAGTAGAATCCCTCAGTCAATTCCAGCAAAATTCAGTAGGATAGGCTCCCCCAGCTCCAACACAGCTGGGACCTCAATGAACAAGTGTAGAAGCATAGCTGGGCTGCCCAGAAGGGCAGCAGCCCTTCCGGCTGGAAACAAGACCCTACATTTCCAAGCCTCAGACTATTTATGTGCTCCCGAGTCACCTATTGGGCACCCACCCCCAAGGATTGGCTGAGGCCACCTAAATATTCATGGAAAAGAGAGGAGGTACCCCCCCATGAAGTACGCAGGGGACTTTAAGGGCAACTATAGTAAATATTGGATATATAAATATGTAGCGGACCCCCAAAATTGGGGTCGCTGTGCCTTAAATTTAAGGGCAGCCTGGGCAATAGTTTGGCTCAGGTTTTCTGATTCTCTAGAATGGACTCTGCTCTGCTGTGGTGTTGCCTTTGTGTATATTTCCCCTTGACCTGCAGGTGGCGCTGTTGCCCAGGTCTTGGGTCGAACCACAGGTGGCATTGTAGCGTGATTGGGTGTCCTCTCTCAAGAGCCATACAGTGGGCGTGATCTACCTGCGGTGCATGCCAGGAGAGGGTACATAAGGGGCAGACGCCATTAGGCACGGAGATTGGCCGGGGGATTCCAAGGGGGACCCCTGGTGGCGAGAGTCACGCCCTTTGGCCCTGCTGGCCAGGGGTGCGTGAATTGGTCGAGAAGTCTCGGGCACCTTCGGCCCGAGGCTATAGTGTTCCAGGTAGGCCTAGTACCTTCAACTGGGTCTACAACCAAACCATCGGAGTCCAATGGTACCCGAGGGAGGGTGGCCCGGTCTGAAAGAGAGGAAACCAGGGGAGGACCTGTCCGGAGGATCGGTGAAGGAAGTCACTGTCTCAGGAGAGGCCTGGTTGCCTATCAGAGGGAAGGATTCCGTGAGTTGCACAATAGCTCCTGTGATGTGCCCCTTGGCACTTATGGTTTCTAAAAGTTGCAGGCGCTAGAGAGTTCTAGATTCAGGAACTAAAGGATTATGTGGCAGAGGATCTCCTGAACTTGTCTTTGAAGGGAACGAAAAAGTAACTGTTTGTGCTTCACTCCGGCTGCTAGAACTGTGAGAGGGATCTATCCGGGTGAGCAATACCCACTCAGGCTTGAGTGGAGAATAGGGTAAATGGGTGCCGCGTGCCTGAACCTACCTCCCTACCCAACTCTATCTCTATCTTCAACTTTTTTTTTCACTAAGTCGAAGCAAGAAAAATAAACACGTCTGTTAAGCCCTGTACACACGATCGGATAACCTATGGATTTTCGTCCGATGGATTTGACCATCGGAAATCCGATGAAACTGTTTTTCATCAGTCTTGGCCACACACCATCAGTCCAAAAACCGACCGTTCCAAACGTGGTGACGTAAAACACTCCGATGAGCCGAGATTATGAGCTTTAATGCTTCTGAGCATGCGTCGACTTGATTCTGAGCATGCATGGGTTTTTTAACCGATGGACTTGCCCATAGACGATCGCAAATTACCATCGGTTCTTGATCCATCGGAAAATTTTAAAACAAGTTCTATTTTTTCCATCCGATGGGTACCATACAGGATTGGTTTGTCTGATGAAAACCATCCATCGGACGGTTTTCATCAGTTAAACCGATCGTGTGTACTGGGCTTTAGAGTTTAAACTGTCTGGACATGGGCCTTCTTTTAAGAAAAAGAATAGACTTTTCCCTACACTCTAGGGACGAGAACCAATGGAGGGAGGTAACTCGCTGCAGGACCCAAAAATTGTATGAACACCGCTCAACCTCTTATACCAGGAGGATACGGGCATGTGGCATGGTGTGCCCTACTCTGCAAGTGGAGGTAAGCAGGAGAAAAAGGGTTTGTGTGCTACAAATATAAAATATAAAATTTATTGAAAATGTTAAATAGGTGCATACATCACCATATAATACATTGATAAAAACAATAAATGCAGTTGATTCGACTGAAAATTGTATTGTTGCCAAAGTTGTTACCGATACTCTTCTGGTAACTGCTGGGCTGAGATGTCCATGTGCTGTACCTCTAAGATTTAAATACACAGAGGCTATTCTTGATAAACAAATTTTCTTTAGGTAGGTTTTTTCTTCAGCGTATCTCCCATGATGCTCATTCCATGTCTCTGTTTTTTTTTTATTCTAAACCTATGTTATGCTTTATTATAGATTGTTATACGTTGCAAAAATCTCCTTATGAAAATGCCCCTGAAGAAAAGATTCCGGTGAGACGCGTCGGGCGATATAACAGGAGAATACAATTTTCGAACAAATCAACTACATTTATTGTTTTTATAAATGTGTTATATGGTGATGTATGCACCTATTTTTAAACACTTTCAATAAATTTTCTATGTTATACTTATGTATATATCCAGTATTTACTATAGTTGCCCTTAAAGTCCCCTGTGTATTTCTTGTGGGGTACCTCCTCTCTTTTCCATGGTTACTACTAGGGTTGAGCGGACACCTGGATGTTCGGGTTCGACGGGTTCGGCCGAACTTCGGAAAAAAGTTTGAGTTCGGGACCCGAACTTGACCCGAACTTGACCCCGAATCCGAACCCCATTGAAGTCAATGGGGACCCGAACTTTTGAGTACTAAAATGGCTCTAAAAAAGTAATTGAAAGGGCTAGAGGGCTGCAAATGGCAGCAAAATGTGGTTAAGAGCATGGCAAGTGCTCTGCAAACAAATTTGGATAGGGAAATAACCTAAAATAACCTAAAATACATTACATTTTTTTTATAATCTTGGCCTAGGAGCACGAGGTCATTATGGAGTAGGAGGTTGAGGTGGCGGTGGATGTGGCGGTGTAGGTGGAAGCGGCGGTGGAGGAGGATAAGCTAGCCAACACTGGTTTTTGTTTTTAATTTTTTTTTTTTTAATTAGGGTACAGCCCAAAAAAAGTGAGAGAGATCAAAAATACAACAATGGCTGGGTAAGGCCGATATTCATGTCTATTCTGCACAAGGTATGGACAAGTCCTGTGGGATCCATGTCTGGTTCATTTTAATGAACGTGAGCTTGTCCACATTGGCTCTGGACAGGCGGCTGTGCTTGTCTGTGATAACGCCCCCTGCCGTGCTAAATACACGTTCAGATAATACACTGGCTGCAGGGCAGGCCAGCACCTCCAAGGCGTAAAGGGCAAGCTCAGGCCATGTGCCCAATTTGGAGACCCAGAAGTTGAAGGGGACAGACCCGTCATTCAGTACGTGTAGGCGTGTGCACACATACTGCTCCACCATGTTGGTGAAATGCTGCCTCCTGCTAAGACGTTCCATATCAGCTGGTGGTGCTGGTTGTTGTGGCGTGCTGACAAAGCTTTTCCACATTTCGGCCATGCTAACCCTGCCTTCTGAGGTGCTGGCGGTGCCCCGGCTGCGTTGGCGACCTCTTCCTCCTCCTCTGCCTTCGCCTTGTGCTTCCACTGTGCCCCCGCTGTCAGGTGGACATGCCACCAGCAGCGCGTCTACCAGCGTGCGCTTGTACTCGCGCATCTTACAATCACGTTCCAGTGAGGGAATTAAGGACGGTACGTTGTCCTTGCAACAGGGATCCAGCAGCGTGGCCACCCAGTAATCAGCACCTGTTAGAATGTGGGCAATTCGGCGGTCATTGCGGAGACACTGCAGCATGTAATCGCTCATGTGTGCCAGGCTGACCAGAGGCAATGAAAAGCTGTCCTCTGTGGGAGGTGTATCGTCTGTGTCCTCTGTATCCCCCCCAGCCACGCACCAGTGATGGCCATGAGCTGGTCTGGGTGCCACCCTGCTGTGAACATGGTTGCTCCTCCTCCATCTCCTCCTCCTCATCCTCCACCTCGTCATCCTCCAGAACTGTGCCCTTGCTGGACAATTGTGTACCTGGCGTTTGTTGGTGCAGGAACCCACCCTCGGAGCCACTTGTGAATGACTGCCCTGAAAGCCTTGGAAATAATCCCTCTTCCTCCTCCTCTTCCTCCTCCTCATGTGCCACATCCTCTTCCATCATCGCCCGAAGCGTTTTTTCAAGGAGGCATAGAACTGGGATAGTAACGCTGAGAACGGCATCATCGGCACTGGCCATGTTGGTGGAGTACTCGAAACAGCGCAACAAGTCACACAGGTCTCGCATGGAGGCCCAGTTATTGGTGGTGATAGTGCTGTTCCGCAGAGCGACTCACGCGTGCGTGCTGCAGCTGAAACTCCACTATCGCCTGCTGCTGCTCGCACAGTCTGGCCAGCATGTGCAAGGTGGAGTTCCACCTTGTGGGCCCGTCACATATGAGGCGGTGAGCGGGAAGGCCGAAGTTACGCTGCAGCGCTGACAGGCGAGCAGCAGCAGGGTGAGAACGCCGAAAGTGCGCACAGACAGCACGCACTTTCTGCAGCAGCTCTGGCATATCGGGGTAATTTTTAAGGAACCCCTGCACCACCAAATTCAGCACATGCGCTTGGCAAGGGATGTGCGTCAAACCGGCTAGGCCCAGAGCTGCTACGAGATTTCGCCCATTATCGCACACCACCAGGCCGGGCTTGAGGCTCACTGCCACCAACCACTCATCGGTCTGTTGTTCCATGTCCCTCCACAACTCCTGCGTGGTGTGGCGTTTTCCCCCCAAACAGGAAAGTTTTAAAACTGCCTGCTGTCGTTTACCCCTGGCTGTGCTGAAGTTGGTGGTAAAGGTGTTACGCTGACCGGATGAGGAGGCGGTAGAGGATGAGGAAGCGGAGTAGGAGGAGTTAGCAACAGGAGGCAAACTGAAGCGCCCTGCAATCCTCGGTGGTGGAAGGACATGCGCCAAACTGCTATCCGCCTCAGGCCCAGCCGCCACTGCATTTACCCAGTGTGCTGTTAGCGAGATATAATGCCCCTGACCATGCTTACTGGTCCACGTATCCGTAGTTAGGTGGACCTTTCCACAGATGGCTTTTCGCAGTGCACACCTGATTTTGTCCCCCACTTGGTCATGCAGGGAAGGGATGGCTCGTCTGGAAAAGTAGTGGCGGCTGGGCACGACGTACTGTGGGACAGCCAATGCCATCAGGCTTTTAAAACTCTGCGTCTCCACCAGTCGGAATGACAGCATTTCAAAGGCCAGGAATTTTGCAATGCTGACATTCAGGACCAGGGATCGCGGGTGGGTAGGGGGGTACTTCCTCTTCCGCTCCAGTGTTTTGGAGATAGAGAGCTGAACGCTTCCATGGGACATTGTGGAGATGGTTGGTGACCCAGGTGGTAGTGTTGCTGGCAGATCCTCTGTTTGCAGGGTGGCAGGTGCCACTGTCACTACAGAGGTGGATGAAGAGGCCGAGACTGCAGCAGAAGAGGAAGCAGGAGGAGCTAGAGACCTTTCTTGGTTTTTGAGGTGTCTACTCCACTGCAGCTCGTGCTTTGCACTTAGATGCCTGGTCATGCAGGTTGTGCTCAGGTTGAGAACGTTTATGCCTCGCTTCAGGCTTTTTTTTCTCCGCCTGAGTTCCCTACAGACGAACGGAATTTCCCATAGGAATTTTTTCCATCGGAAAAAAAGAGAACATGTTCTCTTTCTAAATTCCGACAGAAAAAGACAAATGGGGCACACACACGGTCGGAATATCCGATGAAAAAATTCCGTCTGACTTTTTTCATCGGAAATTCCTATCGTGTGTAAAAGGCATTAGCCTTTTTTCCGTCAGTTATTGGGCAAATATCCATGATCACTTGAATATTTTATATTGGCGTATGTACCATGGGACTACATCATTTTCAAACTTGAAAATTGAGCTAACAGGAGTACTATTTTATGTTTTACGCTATAACTTGATGTAATGTTTTTTGTAAGAATTTCATAAATACCATGTAAGACCAATGTATGTATGTGGGGGTTTTTTTTTTTTTTTTTGCTTTGGCTTTTGCTTTGTTCCTGTCTTTGTTTGTTTACTGTTTTTGTAATTTCTAAATTGTTTTTGTCTGTGTTTTGATTTTTTTTTACAAAAACGTATATTTAAAAAGATGATCTCAGAGCTCTCAGCTATGAAGAATTCATACGCAAGTATCAATTTAACGAACTGGTGCTTTTTTCACTACTACTTTCCTTTTTACTAACATTTGAAAATAACAAATGCAATAACTTAGAAGTTCGATGGAGTGTTTCGCACAGCATAAACATTTGATAATTAAATTGTAAATGTATTTATGAAGGTCTGTATATTCAGTCAAAAAGAAAGACAATAGAAGAGATGAGGGATGGAAGGAATTCATTACAAAACAATGAGGCTGATTTACTAGAGAAGTTGAGAATATTTAAAATAATCTCTTCAATTAAACAGTCATGCATCAAGCACAGTTGTCATCCTTCCAATAATATCCTATGACTTTCAAATGAGCCTATGCTCTCCCCCCTGCCTCCTTCTTCTCATTGTTTACTCTTTCTAGAACTACTACAGTAGTAATACTATAAAATAGCACTACAGAGTAGCAACACTTTATGCAACTACTGCAACTGGAACTTTAAAGGGAAGAAAAAAAAGGAAAAATTAATAGTGGACATATGCTACAAGTCCCCTAACCTGAAGGATGAGAAATAATCTGACCTCCTATCACAGTTAGGAATGGAGGCAAGGCAGGGCAATGTTACTATAATGGGGGACTTCAATTATCCAGATATCAACTGGGCAGATAGAACTGCTCACTTATTTATGGCTTGCAATTTCTTAAATATCTTGTAGGAGAACTTCATGTATCAATTGGTGGATGCATCAACTAGAAGTAATGCTCTGCTAGATCTACTAATTACAAACAGCACAGATCTGAGTGCAGATGTGGAAATAAAGGATAGCTTAAGAAAAAAGCATTCACAGAGTAATTACATTCAGTGTAAATTTTAGGAAAAGGAGGCATTAGGATAGTACACGAACACTTAATTTCAAAGGAGCCAACTTTTCTAAACTATGCTCCATACTACATAATATTAAATTAGATAACATTTTATGCCGCGTACACACGATCATTATTCACGGCGGTTTAAAAACCGCCGTGAATAATGACATTTTAAACGAGGGAACAGCTTGTTCCCCACACACGGTCATTTTTCTCGTTATTTTTTTAAATGACGAGAAAAACGATCGTCTATGGGCTCCGCGGCAGTGTTTCCCTATGGGAAACACTGCCGCGGAAGAAATGTCAGGAAAAACGACGAGAAAAATTAGAACATGTTCTAATTTTTCTCATCGTGATTAATGCAGTTTTTCCCGTCGGGAAAAACGGCAAAAAGCCCACAGACGATCGTTTTTCTCGTCCAAAGGAAAAAATGTCATTTTTCCCGACGGGAAAAATGATCGTGTGTACGCGGCATGAGAGACATTCAACACTGAGGAAAAATGGGAGTGTGTTAAGATCATAAAATAATAATAATGGCATTAAGGTGATATTGAAGTCTTGTTTTTTGTTTGTTTTTTCTAAAAAAACAAATGTAGAACCCTCTAGCTTGTGTGCTAGGTGTACATAGTTTAGTTGTTAGTGTAGGTTAATTAGTTTGTCTGAGAGCCAGGCCTGGGCTGAATCTGGGTCTGGGTATAATGACTCAGGGAGACTGGATGACTATCTCATCTCTCCTGGTGCCTCCCCCTGTTTTCTGGAAGCCTGGAGAGGTAGTGGGTGGAGGCTTGGAGGGGCTATCATGCATATTTATGAGGCCTTGGCCAATCCCCAGCAATGGGCCTGCAGGGGGCAGAGCCTACCTCATAAGTATGTCATGGACCATGCTAGCAAGGGATTTAGGTGGAAGATGGAGATGGAGTGCTGGGGAGGCTGTCAGAGGTTCCTACAGGGGGACCTCTAGTCTGGGGCTCGGAAGACTCACCCTACAACACACAGAGGAAACCCTTCCTGGAGGCGTGAAAGCAAGTGAGAGGACAGCAGGAGCAGGTCAGCACGTCCAGGAGATCTCCTGAGACGCTGCCAGGTGGGCTGGTGAGTGTCAGTCTGGAGGACTGTAGAGAGAGAGTCATCATAGAGGACTGAGGGAAGAAGTTAGCCTGGAGGGCTAGTGAAGGGGGCAGCTGCAGCCAGGTGGGATGGCAGTGCCTGAAAGGGTCGTGCTGGGATCAGTGACCACAGAGAGGAAGTGCTGGAAAAGTGTGGGCTGTGTCACCCTATCTTCAAGTATAGGGGCTGCAAGTCTGTCTGTAATGGGCCTTTGCTTCCAAATTGCAACAAGGTAAAATAGCTGGGTTCTGCAAGCAAGAGTTTGCTGGAGGAAAAAGAGGAGCTGTATATAAGACTGTATATAAGAGAAGTTGTCCCTAAAGTTTGTTTGTCAAGTCAAGTAGGCATCCCATAATTTCCTATCCCAATTCTTAGGTTCATATCCCTCAATTACACAAACAAAACAAAAGTCACGGACTGTTCTCTGACTCTGAGTGCCTGTGGAAATTTGGTGTGCCTGGCTGTGCAGGGTGGGGGATCCCAAGCTAATTGTGGCTCCTTAGGGGGGTGCGCTACACAAACATATTATACTTACCTTCTGTGTGCAATGGTTTTGCACAGAGCAGCCCGGATCCTCCTCTTCTCAGGTCCCATGCCGAAACTCCTGGCCCCTCCCTCCTGCTGGGTGCCCCCACAGCAAGCAGTGCGCTCCTGAGCCGTGGCTCTGGGTGTCGACCGATTGGCTCACTGGCTGTAATTGACAGCAGTGGGAGACAATGGCTCCCACTGCTGTCAAAAGCCAATCAGGAGTGTGAGGGCCCAGAGAGGCAATGCTCTTATTGACATCGCTGGATCGAGAGGGGGCTTGGTTAAGTATTAGGGGGGCTGCTTCTTTTTATCACATTAATTATCACATTAATCTCTACAGGATGTACAGTATCATAGGCGTGCACAGGGGGTTGCCTGGGCACACTCTAATCAGTCAGTGTGTGTTAGCATTATCGCTTTGTGTGGCAGAAGGGAGATGGAAACTATCTCCCTCTGACCAGTTCTGCCATTCTGCCTCTTTCACTTTACAGGCTCTGCCATAATAGTGTATGTGTATGGATATAAATAAACAGTATATACACACACACACACGCATGTGTGTTTGAGCTTTGGGGTGCACACCCTAATGCAATTAGCTGCGCACACCTATGTACAGTATATTGAATGTATATACTGCTAAATACTTTTTTCTTATGCCCATTGTGGATTAGCCATGTCCCTTAAACCTTATATTTCTAAGCGCACTTTTCTACAATTTCTTCAGGTCACCCAAAAAAATGTTCCCATAGCTTGGCATCCCAGCTTTCTCCTAGTACTTTTCTAGTTAGTTCAAGGGCCTTCTCCCATTATTTCTGTGGTTATGAATGCTCGATATTACCCATGCTGTGAACAAAGACCATTGCAAACTCTACCACCACACATAAAATTGTGTTGAGACTTTTGATTTTGAAAAGATGAGGTCAATCAACTCTTGGAATCATCTAATCCAACTGTGCACAGATGTGTAATATTACATGAAGCACGATAATAAAAATGGTTAAAAAAATTGAGGTCAATGATGATGAATCATGATGCTGTCCTTATTTAACATTTGAAATTGTGTCATCTGTGCACTTGGGCCAAAAAAAAAAAGTGAATTTCTTTCATCAACTCCACTGTTATCTAATGCATCGACAAATATGTACAAAGCACAAAACGTTAAAAGTAAAAGAATGTGAAGCATGCCAATGGATATTATATAAAATATAGCAAAGAATCCAGTCCAAAGGCACTGTGCAAACCCAGTACTATAGCAGCGCTCCTGTCATTCCATTAAAACATGACCAGTATTTATGTGTTTAATCATATAAGGAACAAAAGGATGACAATTGGTGAATACAGTTCTGAAAGCAGACGGTGGTCCTAGTAGATGTTATAAGCGTGCACCATACACCAAAATCCGCACCGCGTGAGTCACACTCCCCTAGGGGTTCAAACTCACCACAAAGAAGTAAATCACGAGCCTTGAAATAATCAGAGGAAAGTCATCCAAAATATAAGTCTGGTTAGGGCTGCAAGTCACTCCATGGATAATGAATCATAAAGGAGAAATATTCCACATAGCGTGATCCTGTTTAACAATTTTTATTGCAAACCCGACCCCCTTAAGATTGCACTTACAAACAGTAGGAAATCAATGAGCAAATAAATGTAAAAGCGTAGTTACCAGTCCGCTGGTATAGGGAACAGCCAAGGTAGGTTAAACAGCCGCACTGATTCCTTCTGGTTGTCTCTTGCTGAATGGGACACGCCTACGTCACTTCCGGTCACCGTAAGGTCACGCACTGACGCATTTTGCCATTATGACATCATCTGAGGGTGTCATTGCGACTTTATTGGACAGACAAAGTCGAAATGACGAAAAGTAGCTTTGGCCCTTTTCTTATGACTAGTTCTTGTACGTGTAGGAGTTTTAGGTTAATGCAAAGATAAAGTTGGAGCAATTGTATAGAAAAATATTACAATTATAATAATATATGCTGGTAAAGCCAGGTAAAATATGGTAATTACAACATGGGTTATAGTTAGATTTACACTGGATAGGTTCCAAAGACTCTTTCAAGTCAAGTCAAGTCAAGTCAAGCTTTATTGTCATTCTACTACACGTAAAGACATACAGTAGAACGAAATGTCGTATCTCATAGGGCCACTGTGCTACATACAAACTAAACATAATTATAAATAAATATACAAAGAATAAAAACACAAAAAAGAACAAAAAAAAAAAAGTTTCCTTTAAAATCCCCAATACAACCTTTTTTTTATCTCCAAACAAATGTTTTATTGAAGAACAAAGTACTTTACATCCATTATTGGCATCAGAGCATCATAATACATTAGACCTGAACCACTCTTGGTTTCAGATAGTACAGCACATTACTCACAAACGTGTACATTATTTGCATCTTCCCATTCAAGACAATAAACAATACCCTGGGACAATTGTGCATCCAATCAACTGGGTCCCTGCTACCAATGCAATAGCACTGAGAAACTCACAACAACCTATCCAGTACTAATTCCACCGGAGCCAACCCTGGTACACTCAACCATGGATCCCATAATTTGGAAAACTTTTCTGTACAGCCTCTATGTTGGTAAATAAGTTTTTCTAACTTCAAGGTGTTACCCATTTGTTTTATCCACTCCTTCACAGTGGGGGGTTCCGTTGACTTCCAGTGCCATAGAATCAGCATTCGGGCCTGAAAGAGGGCCCTAGCAATCGCCTGTCTGGGCATCTCCTCCAGCGTGTCACCTTCAATAATGCCCAACACGCAGGGTTTGGGCTCTTTAGCAATTTGAACCTGAAAGGTTTGGTTAAGGACCTCCACCACCCCCGTCCAGTAAGCATGAAGTTTGGGGCAACGCCATAGCAGGTGTATTAAGTCCCCGTGATCCCGCATACATCGTGTGCAGGCTGGATCATCACGCACCCCCATTCTAGCCAGTCTGGCGGGCGTATAATGGACTCGGAGAAGTATATACAACTGCGATAGATGCTGAGCTACATTCAGCGAACACTGAGAGACTGCCAAAAGTGCTTCCTCCCACTGTTCCTCTTCAAAGGGCCCGACATCTCCCTCCCACTGGGCTATCACCTTACGGGTCAGGTCGGGCAGAAACATGTTAAGAAGCATAGAATAGGTACTGGATATGAAGCCTTTATACGATTCCACCTCCGCCATGTAGTTAAAGATAGGAGCTTTAGTCTGGACCCAGACTTCCACTCCCCTCTCGGCCCTCACCGCATGCTGAAGCTGAACATAGTAAAATAGCATGGAACCAGGGAGTCCGAATTCCTCTTGGAGAGCGGCAAAGGGACGCAGCTCTCCATTTCTGAATATTTGATACAGGTAGTTAACACCGTACTTCTGCCACCGTTTACTGTATTGTAGTTTTCCTATCTCCATGTACCGTTCATTGTGCCATATAGGGCTGAATTTAGTAAACCCCGTGACCTGCTGTAGTGACCTGACTTTATTCCAGATTTTTTGCATTAGGTTATAAGTGGGGTACCGTTTATTAGATTTACCCATCCGCAAAGCCTCCAACCCCTCCGCTACTCCCTGTTTAATCGTAAATTTAATGAGTGAGGTGGTGGAGTCCACCAAGTTCAACTCTGGGTCGGGGGCCGGGTTCAATGATCTAGCTATGTGTTGCAATTGGGCAGCCAAGTAGTACAGCCAGGGATTTGGCAGTGCTAGTCCACCTGCCTCTTTAGGATGCTGAAGCTGTTCCAATCTCACCCTAGCTGAAGAAGAATGCCAGATAAGGGAGCGGAACATAGAGTTAATGATTCGGAACAGTTTTAGAGGGATTACAAGAGGCGAGTTATGCAACACATAAAGAAGTTGTGGCATAAGAATCATTTTTATCAGATTGATCCTACCCACTGGTGACAGTTTTAGCCTGGACCACACCTTGATCCTATCACGACTGCGATTCAGCCAAGGGGTAAGATTCAGCCCAACATACTCCAAGGAATCAGGGGTGACGTGCATTCCTAAGTATTTAATTTTCCTGGACACTGGGATATCAAGAATCGTTGGTAGCCGCTGGCCCGAACCCTCGTCAAGAAACATGAGCGAGGATTTAGTCCAGTTCACCACCAGCCCTGAATAAAATCCGAAGGTCTCAACCACCCTCATAGCTTCACTCAGTGAACCCCCGGTATCTCCCAGAAACAGCATAGTGTCATCCGCATACATCATTAACTTTTCCTGTAGGTCCCCGTACTGAAAGCCTCGGATAGCATTGTTGGAGCGGATGAGGGCCGCCAGTGGCTCAACAACCAGGGCAAATAGAAGTGGCGACAGGGGACACCCCTGTCTAGTGCCCCTGTACAGCCGAAAGTCTGGTGACACTCTGCCTGCCTCCCTGATGGCAGCCCTTGGGGTGTGATATAGCAACTGTACCCATGAAATAAATTCCTCCCCAAACCCAAACTTCCTCAAAGTAGCCCACAGGAACGACCATTCAATACTGTCGAACGCCTTGTGGGCGTCCAAAGACAGTAGCGCCCTATCCCCCTCCATTATCCGCCACCGACTGCATATTAAGATAAAGTCTACGTAAATTTATTGCCGTGGATTTCTGGGGCATGAACCCCGCCTGATCAGAGTGTATAACAGTGGATATTACCCCATTTAAACGCACTGCCAGAACTTTTGCTAGAATCTTGACATCATTCTGTAAGAGGGAAATCGGTCTATAGGACCCTGGATCCAAGGGATCCTTGCCCGGTTTCAGAAGCAATACGATAATAGCTTTGGTCATAGACAGTGGGAGGCAGCCTGTTGCCTTGGCAACCTCGAACACATTAAGTAGTTTGGGCAACATACCCCCCGCATATTGCTTGTACACTTCAATCGGTATACCATCCTTCCCCGGAGCTTTAGAGTTAGGGAACATCCCGACCGCCGACTGGAGCTCCTCCAATGTAAGAGGAGCATCCAATTGCCGCCTAGCAGCTTCAGATATTTTGGGCAGATCTACCAGTTCTAGGTATGTGAGTAGGGAACTCTCAGAGTAGGTCTGTTTAGACTGATATAGGGTAGAGTAGTACGATACTAGTTCAGACATGATGACATCTGGGGCATTGGTTACTGCACCAGCCCTGGTTCTAAGTGCACCAATGAAGGGTGACCTCTGTTGTGCATGGGCAATTTTGGCCAGCAGGCGACCGGTTTGCTCCCCCTCCTCATAGTAAGCCAGTTTATTAAAAAAACGTTTTCTTTCTGCTGCTGAAGTAGCACACCGACTGAGTGCCTCACTGGCAGCCAACCAGGAGTCCTTGCTTTCCACAGTAGGGTCCGATATAAACCTCGCCTCCAGATCACTCACCAGTCGCTCCAATCCCTCCCTCTGTGCACTAGTAGTTTGTTTAATCCCGTGGATCTCCCTAATAAATATACCGCGAAGGAAGGACTTAAAGGCCTCCCAAGCAGTCACCGGCCCAGTATGGTCCCCCTGATCCTGCCAGAATTCCCCAATCTGGTCCGCTATCTGAGAATGTGATGAGAACAGATTAAGCCAGAAGGCATTCAACTTCCAGGGGGCCCTGGTCATAGTCGACTGGGGTCTCACCTCTAATTTAGTAATCACTGGCGAGTGATCAGATATGCTGCGAACGGCATACGTGATCTCCGATATGAACCGGGCGGCCACTGTAGAACAAATAGTTAGATCTATGCGGGATAGAGACATATATGATTTAGAAAAGCAAGAAAAACTTTTGTTGCCCGGGTTTCTATCGCGCCAGGGATCAGTCCAGCCCACCTCCTCAATGAACTTTTTCAAAGGTGTGTGGTAAGCGCCCCACGGCGCAGTTACCGCCGGGTGCTTATCGAATGCCAGGTCCAAAAAACAGTTAAAATCACCCATGATGTATAAGGGGACGTCCTGGTGACACAACTGATATTCCAACACTGTCCGGAGCACCTGGTGATTGTACGGAGGCGGGATGTACACAAATGCAAGAATACATTTCAGAGTAAAAATGCGACATAACAGAATTACATATCTCCCCTCTGCATCCATGACACTTTCTATCTCCTGATAGTCTAAGGAAATATGAATCAGTACACTCACACCCCTTGAATAGGCGGTGTGAGTGGAGTGATACGACCACCCCACCCAAGACAGCTTCAAACATGAGACCGAGTCAACGGTAAGGTGAGTCTCCTGTAGTGAACAAATAGCGGGCATATACTTGCGAAGAGAGGTAAATACCATGGTACGCTTCAGGGAATCATGTATCCCCCTAACATTCTATGAGACTACGGGGATCGCAGCCATTTTGGATCCAAAAATCTATACGTTACAGTGTAAATAAAAAGCACAATGTCCCTCATCAATTTAACTGGATTTGGAAGATGCACATTTGTAACTACCAGCCCTGTGAAAATGTCTCGGAAAATAGGTGATGCTCTGAAAAAATGGAGACACAAAAACAACAATAAGAACAACAAAATTGAAAGGTGGTGTATCATCACAGTCTCACAGGAATGGGTCCGATGCACATGACCAGCAAGCTGAGCGTGCACCCCCGGCCGCCAGACACTATCCCCCAATGTGCACCGAGGGATCTCACCTACAGTACCTGTGGCAGTGCATATCACCACCGAATCAGTGGTAGGACAACAGGTCCTCCCCATCCTTGGCAACATGAGGTCCAACAGGGACCAAAGTACCATCTTGTATAAAAGTAGAAAATGGGAATAACACATTCCACTGGGAAAGGAAAAAACTTCTTGTTGACAGAAAACGCTCTCGTTGAACCAAAAAGGAAAGCATGTTCCCGTCTCCTCACTCAGACGCCCCGACGGCACTGCATATTAAATCACCCGCCGGTCCTCCCGGGAACCCGGAAACCTCCTGGGAACCTGCAGCGACTCAATCTTCTTCCTCAGCCTGCCGTCCGACCCGGGGAAATGCATTTGCATGGGCATCCAGCCAATCAGAAGCCTCCGCTGCGTTTTCAAAGAAATGCGCTTGCCCCCGAGCTATGATCCGGAGCCTGGCAGGGTATAACATAGCATATGGTGCCTGCAACTTTTGCAACCGCTTTTTGACTTCGGTGAATCGCGCCCTGCGTTTTTGCACATCCGACGAAAAGTCAGGGTAGAATGAAATCCGCACGCCATTAAACTGTATATTCTGTTTTTCCCTGGCCAGCAGCAGGATCATCTCCCTGTCCCGATAATGTAATAGCCGAGCCAGCATGGGCCTTGGAGGGTGACCCGGTGGGAGGGGCCGCAACGGGACTCTATGCGCCCTTTCAATTGCATGCATGGTGGTGAAGGCCTTCTTCCCAAAAATGTCCACGAGCCATTGCTCCACAAATTGTGTAGGATCTCTCCCCTCCACCTTCTCTGGCAGACCGATGATGCGCACATTATTGCGTCTCATCCTGTTTTCGAGGTCGTCAGCACGCATATCCACCGATTTGATCAGTCTGGTGTTAGCTTGTGTTTCCCTGATCAGGGGAGGGAGCTTGTCCTCCAGGTCACTGATCCTGCTCTCCGCTGCAGTTGTTCTCTCCCTGATTTTTTGCATATCCTGTCTGATCAGGATTACTGCTTCTTCAAGCCCACCAAACCTAGCCTGAAACGCATTCACTGAAGCAGTGCATTTAGAAACTGCCCGTAGTATATCAGCCAGAGTCGGCTGTTCAGTGTCCTCAGCCTCTGGCTCTGGCTCTGACTCATCCTCCTGCTCTTCAATGGCTGCCTGCGTCTGGTCACCATCCCCCTCCTCCTGCTCCATGTCCTCTCCCTCTGTCCCTGCCTCAGCCACGGACTTATCATCCAGTGTAGGCGGCCCTGTAAGTCTCTGGGCATAATATCTCATGTCCTTGGGCTGATCGCTGGCTAGTAGTTTGGAGGACTTGGGGATTCTACTCACTGTGTCCTTCTTCTCATTGCCGCGCTGGCCACGCTGCTGAGGAGTCCCGGCGGCGCCATGTTGGATATTGGGCCGGTCCGCTCCCTCCTTGTTTTTGCGGGTCACCATCATCCCTGGAGGACTCACAACGGGTCGGGGTACCCTGCGGTGGTTCCGGTACCGTTCTGTGCCGTCGGATCCAACCGAGGAAGCCGGGAACAGGATCAATTACAGGGTGACTGGTGGGAGCTCTGTGTAAAAGCGGCTGCTCACATGCCGATCCTGGCCACGCCCCCCCAATACAACCTTAAATGATAATTGCTCTTTAAATAAAACTAACAGTTAACATTATTTGCCTACCCCCAAGCTAAAGAAATCCCCTTCCCTCACCTCCAGTGCATACTTATCTAAATCTGATAGCTGCGACAAATCTTCACATCCACGTTCCAAAATGTTCTTGCTGCTGGCTGTGCAGGCACAATCAATCTGCATAAACACCTAGGGAGCCATCACAACATACAGAAGACAGTGCTATAGAAGACTATGGGGATTGATTGCATGTGGTGGCCGGTAGCAAAAAAATTTGGCCGGTGGTTGTGAAGATTGCTAAAGCCTGTGGCCACCGAATTCAGATGCATATGTATCTGGTGGGGGACAATAGACTTAGTCTGTTAAGACGGGCTAGTAAAAAAAATACATAATTATACATTTTTTGGAAGTAGAGTTGTCTAATATTGGCTGAACAAAATGTTAGTTTATAAGACATAAGTTTACTTGTAGCTCACTTTTTTAATGTACTCTTTCCAAACATAGTGCCAGACTATCATTTAAGGAAGGTCCACATGTTACAGTACCTAGTTTTAGCCCCACAAACCCCCAACCCGAGGAAGCATGTCACATGTGTCCTACTTTCCAAAAGTTTTTTTTTTTTTACTTTGGTTACCTTGCATTTAACCTATGTGGTCACCTAAAGCTAAACAAGAACATACCTACATATTGAATGAACCAGGGGCTGAAATTCTTCCAGAGTATTCTCATTTGGCTCTAGGCCCTATACATTAGCACCATGGATGCATTAAAAGCAGTTATGACCCTAGGCATAGTAGACTTTTCAGCCACATTCCTTGCTGGTCATAATTACATATTCCATCAACTGCTCATTTTATAGATGTTAACTGTATATTGCTTATAAAGGACACATAAGATCACTAATGAAATGTTACTGTTACAGTACTACTTACTGCAAATTAGACAAAGTGATTATTGCAATTTGCAGGCAGATTGTCCTTATTATGACAACTAAACATATATTTCACAGCACTTACCTGTATTTCTTCAAAGTATGGAGGAGAATGCTTTTGTTTTACTGCTACCAGAGCTAAAATCAAACCTGGGTGTAGACGTACAGCAAACAAATGTACAGCTACATGATGCAACATGAACATTTTCATTTGACTTGATTAAACTCAGAGCCAAATTAAAGGGAAAGTATAGCATTTGTTTAGGAAGAACATACCATATTTGTGTTATTATTGCTGCATATACCTTCATATTTTTTAAATTAAATATATAAATAAGCGCAGAATTAAACTATACCTAGACCCAAAGCTTTTTTATAAGCAGTCCCCATACTATAGACCACAGGCTTTATACAGCCTCTACTCCATCGCCCTTCCAGGTTATGTGTGCAGTGTCTGCTTCTTCCCTGCCCCACAACAGCAACCCCCTACATGCAGTCTCCAGTGCAGGATCCCCCCCCCCGCCTTGTTTGCTTGCCCCAGCATTCACAGGAGGCAAATCCATAATTTTACAGGTATTATTAGAATAAGAAGTGAGGAAAAATCTTCACTTAAGAGAGATTCCCTTTCTCTTTCTGTTGTACCTCCAGGTATCCTAGATTACAATTTGGGTTAAAGTTACACTTTTGGGGGCGTGACCAGGATGTGAGTGTGAGCGTGGGACGCTTCCCCTTCCCCTTCCTCTGATCCCATTCCAGCCATCCTGTGTAGTGTGATGCGTGCTGAACCGAGCTGAGCCAGGAGCACCTAAGCCAAGAGCCGAGCGGGAGCTAGAGGCGAGTGATGTGCAGCAGCCTCCTGTAACTTCCACTGATCAAAGCTGAGCTGGGGAAGTGTGGAGGTCGGAGCCGCATGGAGTGCAGCATCTCCAGCAACAAAGGAGAGACCAGCTGTGCGTGGTTCGGCACCGGGTAAATGGCGGTTGCCGACCAGCTCCTTCATCCCTGAAGCGGCATCCGGAGGTAGTTAGCGTGTGGCTCCCTTAGCGGGCGGAGGTGGAGAGATCTTCGACCCCCCCCAGTAACACGCAGCTCTCTGAGTCAACAAGATAGCGGCAAGATAGCGGCATCCAATAAGGCTGAAGGCACCAGGCGGTGAGAGATACCGGGCATCTACCTATTAGCAGCCAGAGGCTGCAGCATTGCAGATTGTGAGAGACCCCCCGCAGTGACCACCTATAACCGCCTATTATCCCCTGGGTGACTGGAGAGGATCCTGGCAAAATCCTGGATAGAGCGGCACAGCAATCTCTGTTCTCTCTTTCCCACTTTGCCTGAAAGCCTGAATGGATGACCAGTGGAGGTGAGAGGTCCTGGAGAAAGACCGCCGCCTTCGCAGCACTGGAGTCAGTGGGGTTGTGAGAGACCCCCTACGCAGACCCCCATGGAGTGACAGTGGTTGGAGAGGAACGTCACAAAGCGGCACAGTAACCACATATCTTTGATTTTCTTCTCTGACTTTGCTTGAAGCTGGAAACAAGCCTTCCTGGACGGATGACCAGTGGATGGGTGAGAGACAACCAGTGTATTTATTTTTCTGCCTGTTTCCATTTCCCTCATGTGGGGTATAAGAAAGGGGAAAAAATAAAGACTATAAAAAAAAACACACAGACTTTAATATAGATTCCGAAGTGGCAATTGCCTCCCCCCCCCCTTTTTTTTATTTGGAAGGCCTCATTTTTTTCTTGCATTTTTCCTCTGCCTTGCGGGTGTTTTTGCTATTCAAATCCCCCTTTCTCTCTGACTTTGTGAACTGGACACACAGACCTAGCTCACTTGATAGAGCCACTTGGAGCTAGTTATAGCTATTTATAGAGCTATCAAGGGGACTAAACCAGTTAAGAGGGGTGGAGGGAAGTATATAAATACATTCTAAAAACATAATAACTCTTCCCTGCTTCACAATGTCAACACAACGCACCACTAAGGCAAGCCAAGCAGCAAGTCAAGCAGCTGCGAAACTTGGTAAATATGCACATACCCCAGATCAGACTATAACCCAGACCCCTCCAAAAAACACTCAACAGAACCAGCAGGCACATCTTAAATCACAGACGGGTGCTTCAGGGGTAAGAAGAAGTCAAGGACACCCCCAAACAACTTTGATAACAGAAACAAGTGATTTGGAGGGGAAATCCCTGGTGACCGGAGAGTCCAGAGAGGTACTGGGATTATTAGCTGAAGGGAGAGGGCTAGTAGAGGCAGAGCCATCCTTAAAGGAGGTTTTGACAGCAATTAACTTCTGCAAATCTTCCCTAAAGGAAGTTACCACCCAGCTTCAAAACTATATAAGAAGAACTGTCTTTTGTTAGACATAACCTACAAAAAGTAAGCGAAAGAACTACAGCCCTAGAGGAGAGGGTTAGCCTTGTGGAGGATGATCTAGCTCCCCTTAAAAGAGAAATGCGAATGGTGAGAGAACAAATGGTTAAACAGGAGTTAAAAATGGATGATATGGAAAACAGAATGCGGAGGAAGAACGTTAGGATTGTGGGACTCCCTGAATATAGCGAGGGTCCAGACCCCGTAGCTTTTATGGAAAAATGGCTTGGAGAGACATTTGGTCAGGAATATTTCTCACCGTTTTTTGCGATTGAGAGAGCGCATAGGGTACCCTCCAAACCCCCCAGTCTGGAGGCCCTCCCCGTCCCCTCTTAGTAAAGATGTTATATTACAAGGACAAAATGACAATAATACAGAAAGCTAGAGACCTGGGCAACATTCTCTTTAATGGAACTAGCTGTATATTGTGTATGAAATGAAGGTATAGATGTGGGATTATTCAGCCTGCAATGTGTGTGTTTGGTTGAGCTTTTTGTATTTCTCAGAGGTTTGTTTGTGAGCTATGTGCTTGAATGGGGGAAGGGCTTGCCCACTGTTTTGTGTTGCAGGGGCTTTGCCCTGAGGGAAAGACACTCTAAGCAGACATACAAGCAACATTGTACTGTATGTGTGTAGTGGTTGTGATTTCTATGAAAAATAGAAATGGATAAATTGTGATTTTTGCCTTTATAGGGGACAAAGACACATGTCCCCATAAGTGTAAAAATATTTTAACAAAAGTGTTTGGTTTTTGAGTTGAAAGTTCCCGCCGCATATCCAAGTGGCCAGGCATTGCTAGAAGGCAGACATAGTATGTCTCTGCAATGGCTTGTTATGGAAGCTGAGGCCACTGTGTGTGAACTTTAGGTAGAGAAAAGTGGTGAATATCTCAGAGTATATGGACTTAGAGAAATGAATATGTTTTTAATATTGTTCATGTAACTAACATTTATTGAATGTGCTGTTTAGTTGGCAAAAGGAAGGCTAAGTTTGTAAGTGTACATGTGGTCCTTGTAGAGTGTAGCTGACACCTTTTTCAGTGGATTTTGATGATTTAGAAAATTTTCAATGGTGTAGTCAGTCTTTGTGGAGAAAAGCATTTTTGGTTCTCTAGTGAAGAGATCCTGATTTTGGCGGCAAAAACTGCATGTGGTGGCCATCTTGTGGTCTGCCATGCTGCCATGGTCGTCGGCAGCCATCTTGAGAGATGCAGTTTCTCCTTAGCCTGTGGGCATCATATAAGGGAAGGTGCAGCCACCTTTCTTTTGGGCACTATACCATGTGGCATTCGTCTGCTATTTCGCTGGTGGAATTTCTCAGCCTTTGGGGCAGATTTTGATGTTTGGTGCGAATATAGTGCGATCTTTTCTGCGTTGGAACCTGGTGGAGCCAATTTGTGTTTTTCTTTGTGTAGGGGAACCAATGTGGTGTTCATTGTGACGTCCCATGCTGGTTTTGGCGGAAAAAATTGCATGCGTTAATGGCGCCATTGTTGTCCATGAGGTGTGCGGTTTTCATCCACCATTTTGCTGTCCTGGCTTGTCGGCCATTTTGAGAGACGTTTACAGTTTGAGATAGGAAGTTCCAGTTTAGCAAACACGGCTCCTGAATATGCTGTATTGGCATTTGTTGATCGGCGCAGTTTTCTTATGTTTTATGCGTTTACAGTTTGACCTGTGCACTGCTGGGAAGAGTAGTGAGACACCAGGGTGACATACTGAGAGACTGGTTTTTGTTTAATGAATTCGCTGGTTTAGCAGCATGTGCGTGTGTCCGCAAGCACGTTGTGGCCCCTCGGGGTAAGACCGCGCTATTTCAAGATACCACTCTACTCAACTCAGAAGGCGATGCTTAGAGTTTTGTTTGAATCAGTTTTGAAAGAATGTCATTGACAATTTACCAATGTACAGGAATGCCATTATTATTTTCCATTCTTTGCAGGTTAAATATGAAGGATAGAGTAATGATTTTGCTTATAAGTATTTTTCAGGTCCAATGAGTTTGTACACAGAGAACAGGTGTATGTAGACAGCTGTACATATGGATAAATATGAGTCTAAGGGAGGTAAAAGTATCATAGGCTATTTCATTGTTTCTTTTTTCCTGCACCACGCATTTCTTCCTTCAGTCTGTAATGAGGAAGAAAAGGGGGGGGGATGATAAATGTAATGCCGCGTACACACGATCATTATTCACGGCGGTTAAAAAACCGCCGTGAATAATGACATTTTAAACGAGGGAAGAGCTTGTTCCCCACACACGGTAATTTTTCTCGTCATTTTTTAAAATGACGAGAAAAACGATCGTCTATGGGCTCCGCGGCAGTGTTTTCCTATGGGAAACACTGCCGCAGAAGAAATGTCAGGAAAAACGACGAGAAAAATTAGAACATGTTCTAATTTTTCTCGTCGTTTTTAATGCCGTTTTTCACGTCGAGAAAAATGACATAAAGCCCACAGACGATCGTTTTTCTCGGCGAAAGGAAAAAATGCAGTTTTTCTCGTCGAGAAAAACGGTCGTGTGTACGCGGCATAAGAGTGACAGTTTTTTTCAAACTAATAATAACCTCTGTAATTCTAACCAAGTTTGTGCCAAGACTGTCTTTCTTTTGATAGAATTTGAATCGGCGAGCAGCAGTCTGGTGAAGTAGGTTCCCATCCCAGAGGCTAAGAACCTTTTGTCAATGGTTTCAGGTATTGTAAGCCACGCACAGGTTATGCAGTGACCACAGTCCCGATGTCTGGGTTATTGTCATATGAGGGTTGTTTGGATGTCAATCAAAATCAGGGTCGTACTCTCCTCATTAGCTGTCACTTATATTCTCGGCTGATGGGGTGGGTGCGATCGTTGTGACATGAACTTCAAAATGTCCACCAAAAGGTTTTCACGAGTCCCTCCTGGACCCTGACTCAGTAATCAGTTTACATTCTTTCCAACCAGGTGACTGAGTCGTTGTAAAGAAGCTTGAGGGATGAGACCACGCCAGCCACTGCAAGAAGCGGCTCAACCACACCAAAGAATGAGGAGTATCTTTGTTTATTTATATTTTTGTTGTTTAGTAAATTTTAGCGAGGGTAACGATGAAAAGCATGCCAAGTTATTATTTAAAGTGTATTACCTGACTAGCTCAGAAAGCGAACAGGACCGATGGTCTGTTCTGAGTCTTCACCGAGTTTTAGTCCCCAGCGATGACAGCAGTACATGCCATTTATGATGTTATTTTGGGTATGAGGAGTTTTGACAAACTAGTGAAGACTCCAAACAGACACTTGTCAATGGAATCTAACGATGTATTTTTAGAGGGTAAAATTGTTTTAGTTTTAATGGCTCTGCCTCTTGTCGGTTTGGGTATCTAGGCAGCCCACAAGTGTGTTTGAACTTTAGTTTGGTGTTTATGCGGATCTGCAGCTTATAAAAGTAATTCCCCAAAGCAAGAGGTTCATGCGTGATGGTGAAGCTGTCCCAGCATCTTATGTCGCGGCCGATCGCGAGGATCTAATGGCGCAGGAAATTAAGAATGGCAGGGACAGCTAGAAGGGATTTGTTCACCAACCCTGACTAGGTCTGGGCATGGTGTCCTGGATGGACAAGGTGGGGGGGCTCGGGCTTGGGATACGATTGAACAATTCTCATCCGTTAAGGATAGGGTTCTTCATGTAATTGTTGAAGCCAGAGCTGTAGCTAAGTGAAGGTTGGGAGTCTATTTTAAGGGTCTGGAAATCTTTGGGGATCTAATTTTTATTTTACACCGGATCGTGGTTAAAGGAAGTGGGAATATATATACTCATGTCGTTTTATTTCTATTCTTTCTATGTCGTGACGAGGTGCTCCTGTTGCCTGATTTGACGCGTGACCAGAGTTTCCTTGATGAGACGCCCCGAAGCCGGACCCACATACAAGACACAGAGGATCACAGACGGATCGGCAATTACTACAGCTCACCATGTCGTGTCCTCCTTTATAAGTCATGCCCCTGAAGAGTAGAGTCTACATGTCAAGCCGTGTTTTCCTTTTTATGGACTAAGGACTGATTCATTTACAGGTGTAAGAAGCAGATCAACTCTCATCGAGGGACACATGGGGTGCATATGACAAAAAAGGGAGGACTGTTGTGGAGATTTTTATGGAGATGTATTTAATATGTATTGTCATAGTGTCACCCAGTGTTAGTACTTCCGCAACCCGCTCTAAAAGAGCTGATTGGGGTAGTCTGAGGCTGGTTGAATCCCGTCTGATAGGGGAAAACGTCTTGAGGTTGGAGTGTGATGTTTGCAGGGTGCGGATATGTCCACCGACGGGGGGGCCCTCTGTGCATTAGCACGGACGATCGTTGAGGGGGGGATATGCTCACTCTGCAACGACATCATTGGTTATAGGCGGATGCGCGCTCTTGTCTCTGCTGTGTCTGATCAACATTGGTTGGAATTCGTAGCGTGCGTCTGCAGATAGCCTCCCTCCCCCATTCAATAATAGTATAATCTTAATATGCGTTATTCTATGGAATAGCGCAGAATAAGAATTCCTATCAACGGTAACTTTAGCCATCCTACGTTATTGTATTCATGTATGGCATCTCCTGTTGGAAGGAATGTCCAGGTATTGCCATTTTCCTTGTATGGTAGGGACAGCCTGTGATGTCCCCGCCCATGGGGGGGAGGTGATTGCTTGCTGCAGCCAATCACCTCCTGTCTGAGATCTTTTGAGTTTAATAAAAGCCTATGATTAGGCGTCGGCTAGTCAGTCTATGCTGGGATGGCCTGACGATAAGATCTATGTGTGAGCCTTGCTTCTTGGATGAATGATGGGATGAACGGTGAGTGGATTTTAGCAAACTTAAAGATAGCATTATTGCAAAAAGATGAATCTAAAGTGTGTGCTTATAGAGCACAGGAAATATAGGCTGTGTGCTCTGCAAACAACCCATATTTCTACGACACTAAATACCCGGACTTCTCACCTGAACTACAAAAGAAGAGAGCCAAGTTTGGAGAAATAAAACGTAAATTACAGCAGATGACAATAACGTATGCATTGTTATACCCGGCAAGATTGCGGGTAAACGCATTAGAGGGGACGAGGTATTTTGATACGCCTGAGGGGGTAACGGAGTGGTTATCAACTTGCAAAGGGAACCCATAGAAAGTATGGACAAAAACTGTTTTATTTAGAAATCCAGGAGGTGTTATAAGCATGTACAACTAAGCACAAATCACGCAGCTCAAACCCTTTTTTGTGTGTGATTTTCTTTACCCCCCCTTTTTTTTCCAGTAGCAATTAATCACATGGAAAAAATTATTTTTCTTTTTTGAATTGAGACAATGGGGAAATATTTGGGAGAGGAGGGAGGGGAAGGGGGAGAGGTTTGTGGTTTAGAATGTGGGGAGTAAGGTGCACTAAACCCCCTTTCACAGGGAGAGACTGTCAGGAACCCTCTGTGTTTGTGGGTTATTTTTCTTGGTTTTTATTTTTGTGTTATTGTTTATTTGTTTGTACGTGGGTTTTTTTGTTAGGGGGAGGGAGGGTGGGAGGTTGGGGGAGAGTGAGGGATTTAAACCATCAAATAACAAAGAGTGAAAAAAATTAAAGAATAGGGTGTAAGGGAAGGTCACAATAGTAAGCCCCAATTCAAGCCTAGAGAGACGGTGGAAGGGACACGTGAGATAGGTAGTAGGTACGAAAGGTGTGAATGGTGTGTATGGAATAGAAGGCTCAGAACTTTAGGTTTAAAATGTAATTATCTCTTTCTTTATCACGCTGACACAAAGATATCACAGGAAGAATATGTTAAGAAGCACAGACACGGTTTATCAATTAAGGACACACCACAAAATGGATATGTTTATGTTAATGTCTATTAGAAGTGAAAATTAATGACTAGAGGGGCACAGATAAAAAAAATTGTCAGTATGCTCCTGGAATGTTAGGGGTCTGGGAGACCCAGGAAAGAAAATAGTAGTCAGTCTTATCAATGGCAAGGATATACGTGTCCACAATTCTATGTCTTCAGGAGACACACCTTACGAATATCTCCATACCCCAATTGGGGTGGGGAGATTTTTGTATACAGTATCACTCCGTTCATACGTCTTATTTTAGAGGGGTGTGTATTCTAATTAAGTCAGGAATAATGTTTAATTGTATACAGAGCAAGACCGATGAACTAGGGCGCTATGTTTTTCTATACTGTAAACTAGAGACTAGAACCTATATATTGGCTAATGTATATATCCCTCCCACCTTCAATACCACGGTTTTGTGTAGCCTCGTGGAGTTTGTTCTGGACGAGCCGGGTTTCCTGGTAATTTTTATGGGAGATTTCAACATGGTCCTAAACCGCGAACTGGATAGATTCCCCCGAACGTCGCAATTAGACAAAGCTAGGGACGATAGATTGTCCCAGTTTCTGGGAGAGATAGGTCTCAGGGACATATGGAGAACAAGGAACCCGGAGGCCCGGAGCTACTCGTGCTTTTCCAGAACACACTCCACTTTATCAAAAATTGATCTAGTTTTAGGAAACGAGGAGGCGATACCCATAGTAAGGAATGTGAGCTACATGACAAGGGGACTATCAGATCATTCCCCGATGACAGTCATTTTAGAGACAGGGGAAGGTAATTACATGAGAGAAGGGAGAATAAGCCCACAGTGGATGGAACTAATGGAAGAACTGCAGGAGGTACTAAGAGATATTAGGGAATTTGTTGAGATAAATCAAGGCACTGTATCAGAGGGGGTAGTATGGGATACACTGAAGGCCTTTTTCCGAGGAATAATGTTACAACAAATATCAAAAATGTAAAAAAAATCTAGGGAGGGGGAGAGAGCGGTTAGTGAAGAAGTGTTAAAAACTGAAGAACAATACATTAATGATCCAACACCTAATAGCCTTAGAGCATGGACAGTAGCACAGCAGAACTACTGCCTCACAATACAGAAGAAAACAGAAAATAAACAGATTTTTCAAAGGCAATTAGCATTTGCGGAGGACGAAAGTGTAGGCCGAATGCTAGCCCACTTAGTTAAGACAAACTCATCTAAATCAGGGGTTTCAGTGATTAGCGGACAAAGAAAGGAAGCGCCACCTAAGTGCAATATGTCAGATAAAAATGTTTAATCTCAAAGGAAATGCACTTACAGAACACAAGTAAAAACACGGCACATCAAGGTCTCATAAAACACGGTGCGGTCCGGTCTCTTTTATTTAAAAAGGAGTCGTTTGCCGCTTTGTGCAAGTTCCACTTGCTAGCATGGATAGAGTTGTCAATACCAGACCTAGAAAATCCCTGCCTCCTAGAGGCTCAGACGGTAATATGAATAACAAAGGAAAATAAAGCGGAAAATAGTGTAATCCCGTTTTATTTAAAAAATAAGTTTAAAACATGACAGCCAAATGCCCTCTTACTTGTGTAGTGCCTTAAACCCGGCACAGAGGCTGGAAAGCGTGGACTAGTAGGGCTAGTGACCCGAATGGAGACAGACTGGCGTGCGTTCCACCTGTTGCAGAGGGAGAGCCAGCGGGACCGGAAGTGTCGACAGAGCGTAGCCTAGCGGTATCTAGGTCCGGTATTGACAACTCTATCCATGCTAGCAAGTGGAACTTGCACAAAGCGCAAACGACTCCTTTTTAACTAAAAGAGTCAATTTATTCTGGTAAGCTGCTACATTTACCATGAGCACTATCGGGTGTTTTATTATAAGTTGGTGAAGGTTGTCACTTCAAGCAATTTCTTTGGTCGGATCAAGCTGATATTCAAGGATTCATTTCACTTCTTTCAATATATGGACAATTGGAATATATAGTCCACTAAATATTTTTTGGGACATTTAGTTATCATCATTGGCACTGCATGCTTGAATATTTATATTTGTTTATATCAACGAGTGGTTCATCTATTTATTATTATTTTTTGTTCATTTGATGGTTTGCACTTATCATCTGATGCATTAAAGGCGCGGCATTCAAGGTTGATCCAAGCGGCTGATTAACGACTGGGTCAGCCAGTGCAGCCTACATAGGTTTGCTGGTGTTAATAGGGTTTTTTAATTTTTCTACCAGTATTGTTATTTATTATTGGTTTATAGCGCCCCCACATATTTGCAATAGTTTGCACATGTAACCATTCACAACTTTTTCCATAAACTGATTATCCCCCCCACTCTCCGAGATAGACAGGAAGGAATTAGGCAAGCCCATTACATTGGAAGAAATCCAACTGATAGTAAAAGAGATGGCGGGACAAAAATCTCCAGGGCCAGATGGCCTTCTGGCTGAGACTTACCGATACTTCGGTAAGGAGCTGCTTCCGGAACTTATGAAAGTTCTAAACTGGTCTGCGTTGAAGGGAAAACTTCCCTCGTCTATGATGGAAATGACTATAATAGTTATTCACAAAGAGGGAAAAGATCCACTTAACACCTCCTCATATAGACCCATATCCTTCTTAAATTCAGATATAAAAATATTGTCGAAAGTCCTGGCAGCTAGATTAAACAAAGTAATAGAGAAACTTGTCCATCCTGACCAATCGGGATTCATACCCGGGAGGTCCACTAATATATACATAAGACAAGTATATCTTAATCTCCAGATTCCAACAGACGAGGAAGGAGGGAGGGCAATTGTTTCATTAGACACTGCCAAGGCTTTTGACACCCTAGAATGGCAATTTTTGTGGAGAGTCCTAGGAGAATTTCAAATTGGCCCGATCTTTACGAATTGGGTAAAGTTGCTATACAAAACACCAGTAGCGAAAGTAAAAGTAAACAACGCTCAATCTGAACGGTTTTGATTGCAGAGGGGAACGAGACAGGGGTGCCCGCTGTCCCCCCTTCTCTTTGCCCTCGCAATCGAACCTTTAGCAATAGCTCTTAGAACGGATCCTGAGATAAGAGGGTTTAAAGAGGTGAGATAGAAGAGAAAGTGGTACTGTACGAGGATGACCTGCTCCTGCTCCTATGAGATAAGCAGAACTCTCTTAGGAAAGCTATGGAAGAAATTAAAAACTTTGGCCAACTTTCTGGACTCACTATAAACTGGGGAAAATCCATGTTGCTACCAGTAGATCCCTTAGAAAACCCCTTGCCGCAACAGGCTGAACAAATCCAAATAGAAAATCAAAGAAAATACTTAGGGATAATCATTTCTAGAGACCCTAATCAATATATGCTGGATAACATGGTCCCATTATTGGATAAATATAAGAGGACAATTAAAGTATGGAAACGGCTCCCACTATCAGTGGTGGGTCGATGTAATTTGATAAAAATGGTGTGGATGCCGCAGCTCCTTTATGTCTTACAAAACTCCCCAGTAGGGATGAGCCAAACACCCCCCGGTTCGCACCAGAACCTGCAAACGGACCGAAAGTTTGCGCAAACTTTAGAACCCTATTAAATACAATGTACTCGAACGTTCGAAATCAAAGGTGCTAATTATCAAGGCTAATATGCAAGTTATTGTCCTAAAAAAGGGTTTGGGGACCCGGGTTCTGCCCCAGGGGACATGTATCAATGCAAAAAAAGTTTTAAAAACTGCAGTTTTTTCGGGAGCAGTGATTTTAACCACTTAACGACCGCCCACCGCCGATTTACGTCGGCAGAATGGCACGGACAGGCAGAATCACGTAGATCTACGTGATCGCCTTTGTGCAGTTGGGGGGTCCATCCGGACCCCCCTTCACTGCAGTGAGCGGCCGTTAAGTGTTCGGGAGCGATCAGGCATGAGGGGGCGGCCGCTCGATTCCGCCCCCCCCCCTCGCGATCGCTCCCGGCCAATGAAATTGCTTCCTCCGCCATGTGATGTAAACACAGGCTGGAGGAAGTGATGTCATCTCCCTCGCCGCGGTCTTTTCGTTCCCGGCGCCGAGGAGTGAAGACAGAGGTTAGTGCTCCAACAGTCCACTGACACGTAGGTACACATAGGCACACAAATCACCCCCCAGTCACCCCCAGATCACCCCCCAGGTCACCCCAAAGCCCCCAATCACAGTGTCACTGATTGCAGTGATCATTTATTTTACTGATCACTGCATTTAGTGTCATCTGTGATTGTAAAAAGTTGCAAGGCAGTTAGGATTAGGCCCCTTTAGGTCCAGGGTAGCCCCCTAACCCCCCCTAATAAAGGTTTAACCCCTTGATCACCCCCCAGGTAACCCTTTCACCCCCTAACTTCAGCGTCACTAAGCGATTGTTTTTCCGATCGCTGTATTCGTGTCGCTGGTGTTTTAGATAGGCAGTTATTTTTTTTTTAGGTTCGCCGCAGGTTTTTATTGGTGTCAGGTACCCCCATATTTAACCTAATAAAGGTTTTAACCCCCTGATTGCCCCTAGTTAACCCTTTCACCAGTGATCACCATATAAAGGTTACGGGTGACGCTGGTTGATTAGTTTGCTTTTTATAGCATCAGGGCACCCGCCGTATATAACCCAATAAAGGTTTAACCCCCCTGATCGCCCGGCGGGTGAGATCAATTAGGTTTTAGCGCCAGAGAGGGTCTGCGTCGCCCCAGGCAGTGTTAGGTTAGTGCCAGTAACGCTAACACCCACGCGCAAAGCATACACCCCCCTTAGTGGTATAGTATCTGATCAGATCTATACTAGCATCCCCAGCGGTTTAGGGTTCCCAAAAACGCAGTGTTAGCGGGATCAGCCCAGATACCTGCTAGTACCTGCGTTTAGCCCCTCCGCCCAGCCCAGCCCAGCCCACCCAAGTGCAGTATCGATCGATCACTGTCACTTACCAAACACAACACACATAACTGCAGCGTTCGCAGAGACAGGCCTGATCCCTGCGATCGCTAACAGTTTTTTTGTAGCGTTTGATATATTTGCTGACGACAGTCAGGTGCTTTTTTTCCTGTGAATCTTACTAGTGTACCCCTAAATTTAGAGCCCAAAATGGCAAGTCGAAGGTACACTAGTAAAGAGGCCTACGAGATTCTGAGCATGACAGATAGTGAAGAGGAGGTCACGTATCTGTCAGATTCAGGCTCAGAATATCTTCCCGTAGAAGACAGTGACGTCAGCGGCCCCACGTCAGATAGCTCTGACGACGAAGTTGAGGTCCCTGCTAAGGTCAGGCGTACCCGATCCCGATCTTCTGAGGTTGTTGAGGAGCAAGAACCGCAGGTCTCTCGTATCATGGAGCAGAGTAGTACTAGCGCCGCTATTCCTTCTGGTGAACTGGCAAGCACCAGCGGCCTAGTACAGCCTGGACGTACATCCAGCACTGCAGTAACACTTGGTGACGTGGCGAGTCCCATAAGTGCAGTTCAAGCTGGCGAGGTGGCAAGCACAAGTAGTGTCCCGCTGCCACCAAGAAGACAAAGGCAGGCCCGTCGTGCCCATACTGCCCTTCCTGCAGAATTCGCCTATCCTGATTGGGTCCCCACCACTTCTGCAGAACCCGTACTTCCCCCATTCACTGCCCAACCCGGTATTCAGGTGGAAACAGCTGATTTTATGCCAATCGATTTTTATTCGCTGTTTTTCACGGAAGATCTCTATAGATCTATTGTGGACCAGAGTAATTTATATGCTGGTCAATTTATCGCCGCTAACCCCCAGTTGCCTAAAATTGCCAGAAATTGGAAACCAATTACGGTTTCCGAATTTAAGACCTTTCTGGGCCTTTCCCTCAACATGGGCACACATAAATTTCCGTCATTGCGTGCTTATTGGTCCACGCACCCAATTGACCACATGCCCGTGTTCTCTGCCTCCATGTCCAGGGCACGATACGAGCAGATTTTGCGGTTCATGCACTTCAACGACAATGAACTTTGTCGTCCACGTGGGGACCCTGAATACGACTGGCTCTATAAAATTCGGCCCCTCATAAACCACTTCAACGAACGTTTTGCAGCCTTGTTTACTCCCGATCAAGTTGTCTGCGTTGATGAGTCCCTGATTAAATTTTCTGGCCGCTTGTCTTTCAAGCAGTACCTTCCCAGCAAGCGTGCCAGATACGGGGTCAAGCTCTACAAGTTCTGTGACAGGGCAACAGGCTATGTAGTGAACTTTACGGTTTATGAGGGAAAAGACAGTCAGATTGAGTCGGTCAACTGCCCGGATTACATAGGGAGCGCTGGCAAGATAGTGTGGAACTTGGTGTCACCCTTATTCGGAAAGGGGTACCACTTGTATGTGGACAATTATTACACGAGCGTGCCACTGTTTAGTCACTTGTTTGATCATAAGATTGGAGCATGTGGCACCGTGCGACCTAATCGCCGGGGCTTTCCCCAGCGGCTTGTAGATGCCCGTCTTAGGCTGGGGGAGAGAGCCTGCTTGAAGTGTAATAACTTGCTCGCTATGAAGTGGAGGGACAATAAGAATGTTTTCCTTCTTACCTCCCTTCATGCAGACACGACAGTCCAAATTCGTACGGCGACTGGTGTTGTGGAGAAACCCCTCTGTGTCCACGAATATAACCAAAATATGGGAGGGGTGGACCTCAACGACCAGTTGATGGCGCCGTATCTAATTGACCGTAAGGCGAGACGCTGGTACAAAAAAGTGTCTCTATCATTATTCCAATTGGCTTTGCTGAACGCTCATGTGCTATACAGAGCTTCAGGCGGGACGTTATCTCTTCTAAAATTCCAGAATGAGATAGTCACAGAACTCCTGTATCCAGGCGGTTCTGCACCTCACCATCCCCAACCAAATGCAGTAAGCCGGCTGCATGAGAGGCATTATTCGTATGTCCTCCCGAGTACCCCTACCCAAAGCCACCCCCAAAAAAGATGTCGTGTCTGTAGCAAGCGCGGATTTAGGCGTGACACCCGTAGTTTTTGTCCACTCTGTCCTGACAAGCCTGGTCTTTGCCAAGGTGAATGTTTTGAACGCTACCACTCAAAAGTGAAGTTTTAGCGTAGGGTACAGCATTTCACAGACTAGGACACACTTACACAGGGTCTCCCAAGATGCCATTACATTTTGAGAGACCCGAACCATTACAGTTGTAAAGTTACAAAAAAAAGTGTAAAAAAGAAAAAAAAAACGTAAAAAACAAAACACAAAAAAAATATAAAATAAAAAAACCAAAAATAGTTGTCGTTTTATTGTTCTCTCTCTCTCTATTTTCTCTCTATTGTTCTGCTCTTTTTTTACTGTATTCTATTCTGCAATGTTTTATCATGCTTGCTTTTCAGGTATGTAATTTTTTGTTTTCAGGTGCGCCATTCAACTGCAGCGCGGAATTATTTATCTTGACAGCAACAGCGTTTGCTCCCACGATACATAAAGCCGTGACTCCAGTGCTGTAGGAGGTGATTTCACCACCACAGTTAAAAAAAAGAGCATATATGCCGAAGCATGGGGGCAGCAGGGGCGGAGGAGCGATTTTGCTCCTAATGCCGCGTACATACGGTCGAAATTCCGACCGTGTGTACGCGGCATAACTTTTTTGCGGGAGGATGCCCCCATGCTTCGGCATATATATATTTTAGGCACAGGTTGCGTTAAAACATTTTTTTATTTTTTACTAGGTTTTGTTTTGGTATTTGCTTTGCAGGTATGGCATGGTAAGGTCTTACTGTTGTACTGTAATGTTACTTTGTTTTAATGTTAACCACCATTTGCTTAGCAGGTACGCCATTCAGTTGCAGCGCGGATCTATTTATCTTGACAGCAACAGCGTTTGCTCCCACGATACATAAAGCCGTGACTCCAACGCTGTAGGAGGTGATTTCACCACCACAGTTAAAAAAAAGAGCATATATGCCGAAGCATGGGGGCAGCAGGGGCGGAGGAGCGATTTTGCTCCTAATGCCGCGTATATACGGTCAAAATTCCAACGGAGGCTTATCCGTGGAAAAGTCCGACCGTGTGTACGCGGCATAACCTTTTATGCCGCGTACATACGGTCGAAATTCCGACGAAGGCTTGACCGTGTGTACGCGGCATAACTTTTTTGCGGGAGGATGCCCCCATGCTTCGGCATATATGCCCATCATTAGAAGTGGGTGGATGAAGGGAGGTATTCTAATGGTGGGCATACCCACCAATCAATCTCTTTTTTTCGTTCAGCCAATAGGCTGTATGAAAAAAAAGATTACAATACATGTCCAACAAGGACCAGCAACGTACTGGTATGTTGCTGGACTTTGAATGTTTATACCAGAATGATGCCTGCGGGTTTAGGTATCATCTTGGTATCATTCTTTTCAGCCAGCAGCCGGCTTTCATGTAAAAGCAATTCTAGCAGATAATTAGCCTCTAGACTGCTTTTACAAGCAGTGGGAGGGAATGTCCCCCCCCCGGATATAAAAAGCGCCATTGGGAAATTGGGAAAGCATTTTATCACACCGATCTTGGTGTGGTCAGATGCTTTGAGGGCAGAGGAAAGATCTAGGGTCTAACCCCCCAATTTTTTTCAAAAAAAGAGTACCTGTCACTACCTATTGCTATCATAGGGGATATTTACATTCCCTGAGATAACGATAAAAATGGTAAAAAAATAAAATATGGAAGGCACAGTTTAAAAATAAAAAAAAAAGCAAAATAAATAATAAAAAAAAAAAAAAAAAAAAAAAAAAAGCACCGCTGTCCCCCCCTGCTATTGCGCAAAGGCGAACGCACGCGTCGGTCTAGCGTCATATGTAAACAGCAATTGCATCATGCATGTGAGGTATCACCGCGAAGGTCAGATCGAGGGCAGTCATTTTAGCAGTAGACCTCCTCTGTAAATCTAACGTGGTAACCTGTAAAGGCTTTTAAATGCTTTTAAAAATGAATGTAGTTTTGTCGCCGCTGCGCGTTTGTGCGCAATTTTAAAGCATGTCGTGTTTGGTATCCATGTACTCGGCCTATGATCATCTTTTTTATTTCATCAAACATTTGGGCAATATAGTGTTTTTTAGTGCATTAAAAATAAAAAAAGTGTGTTTTTCCCCCAAAAAATGCGTTTGAAAAATCGCTGCGCAAATACTGTGTGGAAAAAAAAAATGCAACACCCACTATTTTAATCTGTAGGGCCTTTGCTTTAAAAAAATATATAATGTTTGGGGGTTCAACATAATTTTCTTGCAAAAAAAAATTTTCTTTCATGTAAACAAAAAGTGTCAGAAAGGGCTTTGTCTTCAAGTGGTTAGAAGAGTGGATGATGTGTGACATAATCTTCCTAATGTTGTGCATAAAATGCCAGGACAGTTCAAAACCCCCCCAAATGACCCCATTTTGTAAAGTAGACACCTCAAGCTATTTGCTGAGAGGCATGTTGAGCCCATTGAATATTTTTTTTTTGTCCCAAGTGATTGAATAATGACCAAAAAAAAAAAATGTACAAAAAGTTGTCACTAAATTATATATTGCTCAAACATGCCATGGGCATATGTGGAATTACACCCCAAAATACATTCTGTTGCTTCTCCTGAGTACGGGGATACCACATGTGTGGGACTTTTTGGGAGCCTAGTCGCGTACGGGACCCCAAAAACCAAGCACCGCCTTCAGGATTTCTATGGGTGTAAATTTTTGATTTCACTCCTCACTGCCTATCACAGTTTCGGAGGCCATGGAATGCCCAGATGGCACAAAACCCCCCCAAATGACCCCATTTTGGAAAGTAGACACCCCAAGCTATTTGCTGAGAGGTATGTTGAGTATTTTGCAGATCTCACTTTTTGTCACAAAGTTTTGAAAATGTAAAAAAAGAAAAAAAAAAAATGTCTTTCTTAATTTTCAAAAACAAATGAGAGCTGTAAAATACTCACCATGCCTCTCAGCAAATAGCTTGGGGTGTCTACTTTCCAAAATGGGGTCATTTGTGGGGGTTTTGGGCTATTTTGACATTTTATGGCCTTCAAAACTGTGATAGGTAGTGAGGAGTGAAATCAAAAATTTATGCCCTTAGAAACCTTGAAGGCGGTGCTTGGTTTTTGGGGTCCCGTACGCGGCTAGGCTCCCAAAAAGTCCCACACATGTGGTATCCCCGTACTCAGGAGAAGCAGCAGAATGTATTTTGGGGTGTAATTTCACATATAACCATGGCATGTGTGAGCAATATATCATTTAGTGACAACTTTTTGTACATTTTTTTTTTTCTTTTTGTCATTATTCAATCATTTGGGACAAAAAAAAAAAATATTCAATGGGCTCAACATGCCTCTCAGCAAATAGCTTGGGGTGTCTACTTTCCAAAATGGGGTCATTTGGGGGGGTTTTGTGCCATCTTGGCATTTTATGGCCTTCAAAACTGTGATAGGTAGTGAGGAGCGAAATCAAAAATTTATGCCCTTAGAAACCTTGAAGGCGGTGCTTGGTTTTTGGGGTCCCGTACGCGGCTAGGCTCCCAAAAAGTCCCACACATGTGGTATCCCCGTACTCAGGAGAAGCAGCAGAATGTATTTTGGGGTGTAATTTCACATATGCCTATGGCATGTGTGAGCAATATATCATTTAGTGACAACTTTGTGCAAAAAAAAAACAGTTTGTCATATTCCCGCAACCTGTGGCAAAATATAAAATATTCCATGGACTCAACATGCCTCTCAGCAAATAGCTTGGGGTGTCTACTTTCCAAAATGGGGTAATTTGGGGGGGTTTTGTGCTATTTTGGCATTTTATGGCCTTCAAAACTGTGATAGGTAGTGAGGAGTGAAATCAAAAATTTACGCCCTTAGAAATCCTGAAGGCGGTGCTTGGTTTTTGGGGCCCTGTACGCGGCTAGGCTCCCAAAAAGTCCCACACATGTGGTATCCCCGTACTCAGGAAAAGCAGCAGAATGTATTTTGGGGTGCAATTCCACATATAACCATGGCATGTGTGAGCAATATATCATTTAGTGACAACTTTTTGTACATTTTTTTTTCTTTTTGTCATTATTCAATCATTTGGGACAAAAAAAAAAATATTCAATGGGGTCAACATGCCTCTCAGCAAATAGCTTGGGGTGTCTACTTTCCAAAATGGGGTCATTTGGGGGGGTTTTGTGCCATCTTGGCATTTTATGGCCTTCAAAACTGTGATAGGTAGTGAGGAGTGAAATCAAAAATTTATGCCCTTAGAAACCTTGAAGGCGGTGCTTGGTTTTTGGGGTCCCGTACGCGGCTAGGCTCCCAAAAAGTCCCACACATGTGGTATCCCCGTACTCAGGAGAAGCAGCAGAATGTATTTTGGGGTGTAATTTCACATATGCCCATGGCATGTGTGAGCAATATATCATTTAGTGACAACTTTGTGAAAAAAAAAAAAGTTTGTCATATTCCCGCAACTTGTGGCAAAATATAAAATATTCCATGGACTGAACATGCCTCTCAGTAAATAGCTTGGGGTGTCTACTTTCCAAAATGGGGTCATTTGGGGGGGGTTTGTGCTATTTTGGCATTTTATGGCCTTCGAAACTGTGATAGGTAGTGAGGAGTGAAATCAAAAATTTGCGCCCTTAGAAATCCTGAAGGCGGTGCTTGGTTTCCGGGGTCCCGTACGTGGCTAGGCTCCTAAAAAGTCCCACACATGTGGTATCCCCGTACTCAGGAGAAGCAGCAGAATGTATTTTGGGGTGCAATTCCACATATAACCATGGCATGTGTGAGCAATATATCATTTAGTGACAACTTTTTGTAATTTTTTTTTTTTTTTGTCATTATTCAATCACTTGGGACGAAAAAAAAAAATATTCAATGGGCTCAACATGCCTCTCAGCAATTTCCTTGGGGTGTCTACTTTCCAAAATGGGGTCATTTGGGGGGATTTGTACTGCCCTGCCATTTTAGCACCTCAAGAAATGAGATAGGCAGTCATAAATTTAAAGCTGTGTAAATTTCAGAAAATGTACCCTAGTTTGTAAACGCTATAACTTTTGCGCAAACCAATAAATATACGCTTATTGACATTTTTTTTACTAAAGACATGTGGCTGAATACATTTTGGCCTAAATGTATGACTAAAATTGAGTTTATTCGATTTTTCTTGTAACAAAAAGTAGAAAATATCATTTTTTTTCAAAATTTTCGGTCTTTTTCTGTTTATATCGCAAAAAATAAAAATCGCAGAGGCAATCAAATACCATTAAAAGAAAGCTCTATTTGTGGGAAGAAAAGGACGCAAATTTCATTTGGGTACAACATTGCATGTCCGCACAATTTACAGTTAAAGCAGCGCAGTGCCGAATCCCAAAAACAGGCTTGGTCCTAATGGCCCGAAATGGTCCGGGGCTTAAGTGGTTAATGATGCTTAAAGTGAAAAAAAAATGTAAAATATTCCTTTAAATATCGTACCTGGGGGGTGTCTAAAGTATGTCTGTGAAGTGGCACGTGTTTCCCGTGTTTAGAACTGTCCCTGCACAAAATGACATTTCTAAAGGAAAAAAAGTCATTTAAAACTGTTTAATGTAATGTCTGGTCCCGGCAATATGGATGAAAATCATTGAGAAAAATGGCATGGGTACCCCCCCCCCCAGCCCACTACCAGCCCCTTTGGGTCTTGTATGGATATTAAGGGGAACCCCACACCCAAATTAAAAAAAAGGCCCTATATACCCTGAACAGCAGTATACAGGCGGTGCAAACAAGACAGGGACTGTAGGTTTGTTCTCAAGTAGAATCTGTTTGTAATTTGGAACAGGTACATTTTTTAAGTGTAGCTCCAGCCAAATAATCTATTTTTAAGATTTTTGGAAAACATAGGGAAGGGTTATCACCCCTGTAACATTTGTTTTGCTGTCTGTGCAGTGTGCACCTGTTCAGAACATTTCACCTCACTTTCCGTCCCAATGACAAATGTTTTTTGAAAAATTGGGGTTTTTATTGAATCAAGTGTAGTGGAGTGTCACTTTATGGTGTACTTTAAAGACTACTTCTATATGCAAGTGAACCCAGATCTCTCCGGGACTCTATTGGACAACGCATGGACTACTGATAGACTATTGAGAGGAAAAGTGCATGGTGGGATTTGTGGTACAGGGAGAATTGGACTCCAATGGCGTGGATACGATATAGACTACTGTACCCACAGTGCAACTGTACACCCACAGTGCATTGCCCGGCGCAAGGTCTGCTGGGGATGGATTATTTAAAGGGAGGAGGAGCTTCATGCGGTCTCTTTGGACATCGCCCGCCCAGCAAGTCGGAGCCTGTGTTGGGGCCTGTCATGCTCGTCTAGGCCGGAGAGTTTGGGCCTACCGAACCGGGGGAAAGCCTGCTTGCCAGAGAGGGAGAGACCTCATCCGGAGAGCCTACAGACATCTCGGAGCACCCAAGAGTCGAGTCATCTCCAAACTCCTTACCGGTCGTCTGAAGGAGCAGAGACTACGGGTGATAGAGAGATCGTATGCCGGAGCCCCAGCAGCCGAATCGGTTGAACGGACTGGTCCGGTTGGGTGAGAGAGCACTTGCTCAGGATTCTAAACTGTTTGCTAGGCCCGAGATCCTCTGTCTAGGGTCCACCGCCATTATAACAGTGTGCCACGCACCAAGGGACAGTGTGTTGCGCAGTTAAAGTTGGGCGTCTTATCACTTGTGACTTCAGGTTCCAAATTATAGCAGGATTACAGCTAACTGTTGATATCCTTTGGATTACAAAATACAAAGTGCACCAATGTTTGCTAGCGAAGATTCCTTTTACTGAAGTAACTGTGTGTGAAGTAGTCAGGCCTGACTGTAACTCATTGAGACATTGTTGGGCACCATACTGCCCACGAGGGAGGGGGGGAAGCTCGCGAGCGTAGTTTCTCCAAGGACATTTAGAGTGTATAAGATTTGTTATAACATCTGGTATTGTTTATACTGTGCATAACTTTGACTTTGCAGGGCCTTGCATATGTTAATGCATATTTGTTTAACCTAATATTTTCTACCTAGTAAAAATACTTTATGGTTAAGCAAACACGTTGTGTGGAGTATTAACTGTTCCAAAGAGAGACGGTCAACACAGGCAATCTAATTCTGAACTGTGAATGTATACTTTATTGTGGTATTGTGGTTCCTATTGTTAGTGGGTTTCACAATCCCATTTGTTGACAGCTGTGCCAGTGGAGGGTCAGAGCCAGTTTCTTGGGGGTTGACAGCAGTACTTTACAGGCCCAAAACAATACCAGCAGCCCTCTTAACTTGGGGTAGTGCTACACAAGGATTGGTGATAAAGCATCAGTGGAGAGGAGACACCTTTTTCCCATATTAACTCTTACAGGAGAGAATTTCCCCTCCTAGAGGTAGATTTCCTCTCACTTCCTGTTGTCTCCTTCCATTTGCAAGTAGGAGTCGTTTGTAAGTTGGATGTTTGAAAGTAGGGGCCTGCCGTATATACTCTGCTGAAATTTGCCCTCACAGTTACTCTTGGTGGGCGCTGGAATGCCCTGCTGTGAACTATTATATCAGGAATTGTAATTACATGCCATTGTTGAACAGTGGTAGGAAAAATTGGGCCTTTGGTGGTGGTGCTGGTGCTACAACACTGTCAGCCCTCACAGTTACTCTTGGTGGGCGCATGAATGGGCCCTACTGTTAATTATTAGATCAAGAATTGTAATTGCATGCCACTGTTGAAGAGGGGCAGACAAATTGGGCCTTTGGTGGTGGTGGTGGTGGTGGTGTTGCCACAACACTGTAAGCCCTCACAGTTACTCTTGGTGGGCGCAGGAATGGGCCCTGCTGTGAATTATTAGATCAAGAATTGTAATTGCATGCCCCTGTTGAAGAGGGGCAGAAAAATTTGCTAATTTTAAAGGCTTATATGCAAGTTATTGTCCTAAAAAAGAGTTTGGGGACCCGGGTCCTGCCCCAAGGGACATGTATCAATGCAAAAAAAAAGTTTTAAAAACGTCAGTTTTTTCGGGAGCAGTGATTTTAATAATGCTTAAAGTGAAACAATAAAAGTGAAATATTCCTTTAAATTTCGTACCTAGGGGGTGTGTATAGTATGCATGTAAAGCGCTTGTTTCCCGTGCTTAGAACTGTCCTTGCACAAAGTGTCATTTCTGAAGGAAAAAAAGTCATTTAAAACTCACTCGCGGCTATAATGAATTGTCGGCTCCCGGGAATACATAGAAAAGTCATTGATAAAAAAAAAAAAGCGCGGGGGTCCCCCCAAATTCAATTACCAGGCCCTTCAGGTCTGGTATGGATATTAAGGGGAACTCCACCCCAAATTTTTAAAAAAATGGCGTGGAGTACCCCTAAAGATCCAGACCAGACCCTTTATCCAAGCACACAACCTGGCAGGCCGCAGGAAAAGAGGGGGGGACGAGAGAGCGCCCCACCTCCTGAACCGTACCAGGCCAAAGACCCTCAACATGGGGACGATGTCCCCATGTTGATGGGGACAAGGGCCTCATCCCCACAACCCTTGCACGGTGGTTGTGGGGGTCTGTGGGTAGGGGGCTTATCGGAATCTGGAAGACCCCTTTAACAAAGGGGACCCCCAGATCCCGCCCCCCCATGTGAATTGGTAAGGGGTACATTGTACCCCTACCATTTCACAAAAAAAGTGTAAATAAAATTAAAAAAAACACACAGACACCTTGGAAATGTCCTTTATTTAAAAAAATAAAAAAAAATTCCAGCGATGAAATCCAGTGTCCCGCGGCGATCCGATGTCCAGCGCTGTCCTTCATTGGCTGAGCCTGAGCGGACCTGATGGGGAACTTCCTCCGCAGTGTATTAAATGAATAGACCCGCCCCTTCTAAAGTTCCCCATCAGGTCCGTTCAGCCAATGACGTAGGTGTAAGGCTAAGCGGACCAGATGCGGAACGTGAGAAGGGGCGGGTCTATTCATTTATTACACAGTGGAGGAAGTTCCCCATCAGGTCCGCTCAGCCAATGACGTAGGCGGGGTCTGACATACGAGGGGGCGGACCTGATAGGGAACTTCCTCCACTGTGTAATAAATCACGTTCCGCATCTGGTCCGCTTAGCCTTTCACCTATGGTTTTTTTTGTTTTGTTTTTTAATAAAGGACTTTTCCAAAGGTGTCTGTGTGTTTTTATTACATTTTTTTTACACTTTCTTCGTGAAATGGTAGGGGTAAAATGTACAACCCCTTAGCAATTCACATAGGGGGGAGCCAGGATCTGGGGGTCCCCTTTGTTAAAGGGGTCTTCCAGATTCCGATAAGCCCCCTGCCCGCAGACCCCCACAACCACCGGGCAAGGGTTGTGGGGATGAGGCCTCCCCATGTTGGACATCCTCCCCATGTTGAGGGCATGTGGCCTGATACGGTTCAGGAGGGGGGGGCGCTCTTTCGTCCCCCCCTCTTTTCCTGCGGCCTGCCAGGTTGCGTGCTCGGATAAAGGGTCTGGTATGGATTTTGGAGGGAACTCCACGGCATTTTTTTTAAATTTGGGGTGGAGTTCCCCTTAAAATCCATACCAGACCTGAAGGGCCTGGTTTGGATATTTGGGGGAACTCCACGCATTTTTTTTTTTTTTATTTGCGTCAGGGTTCCCCTTAATATCCATACCAGACCTGAAGGGCCTGGTAATTGAATTTGGGGGGACCCAAATGCTTTTTTTTTTATCAATGAATTTTCTCTGTATTGCCGGGAGCCGACAATTCATTATAGCCGCGCGTGAGTTTTAAATGACTTTTTTTCCTTCAGAAATTACATTTTGTGCAGGGACAGTTCTAAGCACGGGAAACAAGCGCGACTTCACATGCATATTATACACAATCCCCAGGCACGAAATTTAAAAGGAAAATTTCACTTTTATTTTTTCATTTTAAGCATTATTAAAATCACTGCACCCGAAAAAACATCAGTTTTTAAAACTTTTTTTTGCATTGAAACATGTCCCCTGGGGCAGGACCCAGGTCCCCAAACCCTTTTTAGGACAATAACTTGCATATTAGCCTTTATAATTAGCACTTTTAATTTTGAACGTTTGAGTCCATTGTATTTAATAGGGTTTTAAAGTTCATGCGAACATTCTGGCTGTTCGCAAGTTCTGGTGCGAACCGAACAGGGGGGGTGTTCGGCTCATCCCTAATCAAGAATTGTAATTACATGCCATTGTTGAACAGTGGTAGGAAAAATTGGGCCTTTGGTGGTCGTGCTGGTGCCACAACACTGTAAGTCCTCACAGTTACTCTTGGTGGGCACAGGAATGGGCCCAGCTGTGAAATATTAGATCAAGAATTGTAATTACATGCCCCTGTTGAACAGGGGCAGAAAAATTGGGCCTTAGGCACTGGTGACACAATACTGCAACCCCTCACAGATACTGTACTTGGAGCGCAGCAATGAGCCCTGCTGCAAAGTATTGCATCAAAAATTGTAATTACACGCCCCTGTTAAACAGGGGCATAAAAATTGGGCCTTAAGCACTGGTGCCACAACACTGCAACCCCTCACAGATACTGTACTTGGAGCGCAGCAATGAGCCCTGCTGTAAAGTATTGCATCAAAAATTGTAATTACACGCCCCTGTTAAACAGGGTCTGAAAAATTGGGCCTTAGGCACTGGTGCTGGTGCCACAACACTGCAACCCCTCCCATATACTGTAGTTGGAGCACAACAATGAGCCCTGCTGCAAAGCATTGCATCAAAAATAGTAAATACACGCCCCGGTTTAACAGGGGCTGAAAATTGGGCCTTAGCCACTGGTGGCGGTGCCCAGAACCAAAAATGTTCTTACAAGCTATCAGCATGATCATTGAGGAGGAAGAGGATAGTCACTCAGCATAAAAGGATAGTCACTCAGCATCAGCATAGGCAGTCTTGAAGGGATCTGACATTTCCAAAGAAATTATTTGGTTACATCAGCATCAGGTGCTTGGTAGCTGGTGATGATCCAAGACTGATTCATTTTTATGAAGGTCAGTCGATCGACCAAGTCGGTGGACAGGCGCACCCCGTAATCGGTTACAAAGCCTCCAGCAGCACTGAATGTGCGTTCTGAAAGAACGCTGGATGCAGGACAGGCCAGTAGCTCAATTGCATACTGTGCAAGCTCTGGCCAGTGATCCATCCTCAAGACCCAGTAACCCAGAGGATTTTCGGTGGGAAAGGTGTCCAAGTCTGATCCCCTAGGTATTCCTGCACCATGTAAACCAGACGTTGGCAATGGTTGCTGGAACCGATCATACCTTAGGGCTGCGTACCAAAAAATTGTCTGAACGCATCGGTCAGACGGCCACCTTCTCCACCGCTCCTTCTTTGACTGACCGAAGCCTCAGCAACACGTTGTCCAGGACCAGGAATTTGTAACCTCCCAGTCTCTGGGAACGCGTTGCACAGACCTTTCTGCAAGGCCTCCCGAAGATGCTTCATCCTCTGCTTCCTCTGCAACGGCAAGATAAGGTCCGCAACCTTACCCTTGTAACGTGGATCAAGGAGGGTTGCCAGCCAGTAATGATCCCTCTCCTTGTTCGCACGAATACGGGGATCCTTCCGCAGGCTTTGCAGGATCAGGGAGGCCATGCAGCGTAGGTTTGCTGAGGCATTCGGTGTGGAGTCCTCTGGGTCACTGAGGACGACATGATCCACAGCCACCTCCTCCCAGCCACGTACAAGTCCACGGGTGTCTTGGGACTGAAATTGATCCCTTGAAGACTGCTGCTGATGCTGAGTGCTAGTCTCAACCTCAATGCTGACACAATCCTCCTCCTCCTCCTCTTCCTGTGTGATAGCCGGGCCAGCAGGAACACTGTCTGGATAAAGGGGGCCTTGAGAGGTAAGGAAGTCCTCCTCTTCCTGCCTCTGTTCTGCCTCAAGTGCCCTGTCCATTATTCCATGCAGCGTGTGCTCCAACAGGTGGACAAGAGGGACAGTGTCACTGATGCATGCACTGTCACTGCTCACCATCCTCGTGGCCTCCTCAAATGGTGCCAGGACAGTGCATGCATCCCTGATTATGGCCCACTGGCGTGGGGGAAAAAATCCAAGCTCCCCTGACCCTGTCCTGGTGCCATATTGCAACAGATACTCATTGATGGCCCTCTGCTGCGTGTGCAGCCGCTGCAGCATGGCCAATGTAGAGTTCCACCTGGTGGACATGTCACAGATTAGGCGGTTCTTTGGCAGGTTGTAATCCTTTTGGAGCTCAGCCAACTGAGCACTGGCATTATATGACTGTCGGAAATGCCCACAGAGTTTCCTGGCCTGCTTCAGGACCTACTGTAAGCCCGGGTACCTGCCCAAGAACAGCTGCACCACCAAGTTAAGGACGTAAGCCAAACAGGGCACATGGGTCAGTTGTCCCTGTCGGAGGGCGGAGAGGAGGTTGGTGCCATTGTCGCAAACCACCTTTCCTGGCTTAAGCTGGCATGGCATCAACCACCTATGAGCCTGCCCCTGCAGAGCTGACAGAATCTCTGCCCCAGTGTGGCTTCTGTCCCCCAAGCACACCAGCTCAAGTACCGCATGGCATCTTTTTGCCTGCGTATTTGCGTAGCCCCTTGAACGCCTACGGAGCACCGCTGGTTCCAAGGACAAAGCACAGGTAGAGGCCATGGAGGAAGAAGAAGAGGAGGGGTTGGAGGAGAGAGGTGTGTCAGAATCACCAGTAGTAACATTTTGGAGGCGTGGTGGCGGAACAACCTCCAACACTACTGCACCTTGTCCTGCATCCTTCCCAGCTGCCAGCAGAGTCACCCAATGCACCGTGAAAGATAGGCAACGTCCCTGTCCATGCCTGCTGGACCATGAGTCAGCGGTAATATGCACCTTACCACTGACCGCCCTGTCCAGCGAGGCCAAGACATTGCCTTCCACATGCCGGTAGAGAGACGGAATCGCCTTCCGTGAGAAAAAGTGGCGTTTGGGAACCTGCCACTGAGGAACCGCACATTCAGCAAACTCACGGAAGGGGGCAGAGTCTACCAACTGAAAAGGCAGCAGTTGAAGTGCTAGCAATTTAGCCAAGCTAGCATTCAACCGCTGGGCATGTGGATGGCTGGGAACGAACTTCTTTTGGCGGTGCAGCCAGTAGTGTATTTAGGTTTTGTGCTGCCCTAGGCCTGACTAAACTCGTGGACCCCCTAATTTAAATATGACCCACCCTTTCCTGTCAAGGCCACACCTCTTTCTGTTTAAGACCCACCCTAAAATTTAGGGCCTGGGGGGGGCAATGGATTCCCTTAATTTGCATAGATTTCCTCTCACTTCTTGTTTGGCTATGGGGCAGGAAGTGAAGGGAAATCTCTGCAATGGGTCAGGGATGGTACAAAATAAACTGACAGGGGCTATAACCCTCCCTTACTCTATCCAAAAAAAAAAAAAAAAAAAGTGTTGCCTATAGTTCTACTTTAAGCACAAATTTCTGATAATTTTATGGAGAGGACTAAAAAGATATAAACATGCCGGTGGTACATCAGAAAACATATAGCACAGTGAGGAAGGTTTGTGGTGCAGGCTGACAGGACAGTGTAAAGCAAGCTGCTTCTAATTTTGACTAACAGTGAAGCACAAGCCGGCGGGGACTCTTTTTGTTCTGCCCCCCTGCAAAGTGCTGCCCTAGGCCTGGGCCTTGTTGGCCTAGGCCAGGATACAGCGTTGGGTGCAGCAGCTGGGGCAGGGAAATTTGCCTGGTACAATCGGACATCGGTGTACCGATAGCAGATTGCCCGCAAGTACTTGGCTGTGAAACACCTAATTCTACACCTTCATTCCTCTCAGTACAGGTTTCAGAGAGGACTGAAGGTATAGTGGGGTTGGAGATCCCAGCTGATGAGGAGTAAGGAGAGGTCCGCTTTGTTCTTTGGTGTGGGTCTTTTAGGTAGGCTTGCCAATGAACTGCATTGCAGGTCAACATATGTCTGGTCAAGCACGTGGTGCCCAATCGGCTGATGTTTTGGCCACGCGAGTTACGCTTTAGACATATGTTGCAAATGGCAATGGTGCGATCTGCTCCACACGTCTGAAAAAAGGCCCACACCAAAGAACTTTTGGAATCACGCGCAGAGACAGCAGCGCCCTGCACATGCGGAGCTCTGCGGTGTGATGCAGTTGGTGTGCTGCCCTTAAGCTGGCCCCTGGAGGGCATCCTGCCTCATTGGAGATGTGCCTCCTCCTCCTCCTCTCTCCCATCAGGCACCCACGTGGAGTCAGTGACCTCATCATCCCCTCCCTCCTCATCACTGGAGCAAATCCGGCAGTATGCTGCAGCTGGGGGAACATGACTGCCAGATAGCTGTCCTTGTTGGGCACCCCCTCTCTCTGGGCTCACGTTACTACCCCCTCTCTCTGGGCTCACGTTCCTGCCTTCCTCTAGCTGGGTTCCATCATCTGAGCCTTCAAAACGCTGGGCATCCTCCTGGAGCATGTACCCAACACTGTGGTCAAACAGTTCGGGGGACTCCTCAAGAGGACATGGTGGGGCTAGGGAAGGAGTGACTGATGCCATTGAGCCGAGGGAAGAGGCCGCTTTGGCAGCTGCTTTGCCAGACAAAGTACCCTGAGCCTGGGTGAGAGAGGATGAGGAGGATGAGGACGGCTTGGTCATCCACTCTACCAAGTCTTGGGCATGTTGCGGCTCAACATGGCCATCTGCCGAAAAGAAGGACAAGCGTGTCCCACGGCCAGGTGCTGATGAGGATGCACCGTGTCCACGACCAGCACTGTTGCCTCTAGACACAGAGCCTGCTTGCCCTCTTTTATTGCCTTGTGACTGTCTGCCTCTCCTTGTTTGCCTTCCAGACATACTAATGGCCTGCAGTGATATGTAGCTGCACAAAGGTGGGATGTATATATACAGGTCCTTCTCAAAAAATTAGCATATTGTGATAAAGTTCATTATTTTCTGTAATGTACTGATAAACATTAGACTTTCATATATTTTAGATTCATTACACACAACTGAAGTAGTTCAAGCCTTTTCTTGTTTTAATATTGATGATTTTGGCATACAGCTCATGACAACCCAAAATTCCTATCTCAAAAAATTAGCATATTTCATCCGACAAATAAAAGAAAAGTGTTTTTAATACAAAAAAAGTCAACCTTCAAATAATTATGTTCAGTTATGCACTCAATACTTGGTCGGGAATCCTTTTGCAGAAATGACTGCTTCAATGCGGCGTGGCATGGAGGCAACCAGCCTGTGGCACTGCTGAGGTGTTATGGAGGCCCAGGATGCTTCGATAGCGGCCTTAAGCTCATCCAGAGTGTTGGGTCTTGCGTCTCTCAACTTTCTCTTCCCAATATCCCACAGATTCTCTATGGGGTTCAGGTCAGGAGAGTTGGCAGGCCAATTGAGCACAGCAATACCATGGTCAGTAAACCATTTACCAGTGGTTTTGGCACTGTGAGCAGGTGCCAGGTCGTGCTGAAAAATGAAATCTTCATCTCCATAAAGCTTTTCAGCAGATGGAAGCATGAAGTGCTCCAAAATCTCCTGATAGCTAGCTGCATTGACCCTGCCCTTGATAAAACACAGTGGACCAACACCAGCAGCTGACATGGCACCCCAGACCATCACTGACTGTGGGTACTTGACACTGGACTTCAGGCATTTTGGCATTTCCCTCTCCCCAGTCTTCCTCCAGACTCTGGCACCTTGATTTCCGAATGACATGCAAAATTTGCTTTCATCCGAAAAAAGTACTTTGGACCACTGAGCAACAGTCCAGTGCTGCTTCTCTGTAGCCCAGGTCAGGCGCTTCTGCCGCTGTTTCTGGTTCAAAAGTGGCTTGACCTGGGGAATGCGGCACCTGTAGCCCATTTCCTGCACACGCCTGTTCACGGTGGCTCTGGATGTTTCTACTCCAGACTCAGTCCACTGCTTCCGCAGGTCCTCCAAGGTCTGGAATCGGTCCTTCTCCACAATCTTCTTCAGGGTCCGGTCACCTCTTCTCGTTGTGCAGCGTTTTCTGCCACACTTTTTCCTTCCCACAGACTTCCCACTGAGGTGCCTTGATACAGAACTCTGGGAACAGCCTATTCGTTCAGAAATTTCTTTCTGTGTCTTACCCTCTTGCTTGAGGGTGTCAATGATGGCCTTCTGGACAGCAGTCAGGTCGGCAGTCTTACCCATGATTGCGGTTTTGAGTAATGAACCAGGCTGGGAGTTTTTAAAAGCCTCAGGAATCTTTTGCAGGTGTTTAGAGTTAATTAGTTGATTCAGATGATTAGGTTAATAGCTCGTTTAGAGAACCTTTTCATGATATGCTAATTTTTTGAGATAGGAATTTTGGGTTGTCATGAGCTGTATGCCAAAATCATCAATATTAAAACAAGAAAAGGCTTGAACTACTTCAGTTGTGTGTAATGAATCTAAAATATATGAAAGTCTAATGTTTATCAGTACATTACAGAAAATAATGAACTTTATCACAATATGCTAATTTTTTGAGAAGGACCTGTATATATATATATATATGTATATATATATATATACTGATTATAATGCAGCTATCAGAATCAACTGCCTGCTGTGGTATTAGTATGAGAAAAGCAGCAATTGTCTTCAGTTAGTTTTAGGTGAACACTGTGCAGAGGACACAGTACACTAACTGAAAATACTTGCAGCTCTCTGCCTGTGGTTTTAATATGAGAACACCACAAATTGTTTTCAGGTTCCTTTAAGTGAACGCTGTGCAAAGGACAGAAGTACACTACATGAAATTAATGCAGCTCCCTGCCTGTGGTTTTATTATGAGAACACCACCAACTGTATTCAGGTATCCTTTAGGTGAACGCTATGCAAAGCCCACAGTACACTAAGTGAAACACTGACTGCAGCTAGCACAATCACCTGCCTGCCTGTCACAGTATATAGAATAACAGGAACGAATCTAGCTAAACTGAATACAGTGTATAAATATTGTGAGGGGGTTAGCTCGGCAGCGGGTGTGTGTGACCCCCGGGATGGGCTCCCCACACAAAACAGGCCCAGCAAACGGAGGTTGTGGTTTTCAAAAACAAAAAGGTGCGGTTTATTTTCTATTTACAGTGACAAAACACAGCAAAGCAAAAGAAACATAACCAAAATAAATCCTGGTCAAGTTGACCTCTGACTAAACATACAGGTTTCCTAACTAACAACTGGGATCAGCCTAGTGCTGTCCTAGTCCCTAAGTCCCTGGTTTTAAATGTCCAAGCAAATAGCCACACAGGCTTTGTCTCACCGCACAGGGGTTCACTCTCCCTAGACAGTCCACACAGGTCTGGTTCCAGGCATGAGCTAACATCTAATGAAGCTGGGAGTTCTTATAGAGGCCTAAATGAGCTGACAAGCTTCAGCTGGCCTCATCAACTCCCTGTCTGTACGACGCCCCACACTCTCCCTAGAGGTATGAGTCATCCATGAGCCCACTAGCCTTATACAACTCTCCACCTAGTTGTATAAGTCGGCGTAAAGCCTGAATCTGGGCGAAATATATCTACCCCCCTGGATGCAACCAGGTGACTTTACCTTCCTGCTGTCACATACCCCCCCCTCTTGTTTTAACCTCGGGGTTGGAACACCAGCAATCAGGCATTCATGTACTCGAGACAAAGCATCCACATTCCCCATTTGAACGCCAGGGCGATGCTTTACTGTGAAGTTGAATTCCTGGAGGGCCAGGAACCACCTATTCACTCTTCTATTTGTTTCCTTGTTTTGAGCCATCCACTTTAACGGAGCGTGATCCGTAACCATGTCAAAGTGCCTACCTAGCAGGTAGTACCGAAGGGAATCTAGAGCCCACTTCACCGCTAAACACTCCTTTTCAACGGTGGCGTAATTTACCTCATGGGACTTCAACTTCCTGCTGAGGTAAATGACTGGGTGCTCTTCCCCGTTCCAGACCTGGGACAATACTGCTCCTAACCCCACATCTGACGCATCACTTTGTACGACAAAGTCTTTAGAGAAGTCGGGTGAGTACAACACTGGCTGGCTACATAAGGCTTGTTTCAAGAATTGGAATGCTGCCTCAGCCTCGGGGGTCCATTTAATCATGACCGACCCTTTCCCCTTCGTCAGGTTGGTTAGGGGCACAGCCTTAGAAGCAAAGTGGGGAATGAATCGCCGATAATACCCAGCGATTCCCAGAAAGGCTCGTACCTGCTTCTTGCTGTTGGGACGTGGCCAACTCTGGATGGCCTCGACTTTGTTGAGTTGGGGTTTTATTACTCCCCTCCCAATGGTGTACCCAAGATATTTGGCCTCCTCCTGCCCAATGGTACACTTCTTGGGGTTAGCCGTAAACCCCGCTTCCCGAACAGAGTCCAGGACTGCTTGCACTTTTGGCAGATGTGAGGCCCAATCTGTGCTATGGACAATTACGTCATCCAGGTAAGCCGCAGCATACTTCCGATGGGGCCTCAGCATCTGGTCCATTTTCCGCTGGAATGTGGCCGGCGCATTCTGTAACCCGAACGGCATTCTTTTATATTGGAACGCCCCGTCTGGGGTTACAAATGCGGTTTTCTCTTTGGCCGACTTGGCCAGGGGGATTTGCCAATACCCTTTTGTGAGGTCAAGAGTCGTCATGTATCGGGCTGTTCCCAGCCGGTCGATCAACTCATCTATACGTGGCATGGGGTAGGTGTCAAATTTTGTAACTTTGTTCAACTGACGAAAATCGTTACAAAATCGCCAGCTCCCATCCGGTTTAGGCACCAACACGATGGGACTAGACCAATCACTTTGGGACTCCTCTATCACCCCTAAGTTCAGCATTTTCTGTACTTCCTCCCGTATTGCCTCCCGTCGAGCCTCTGGGATCCGATAGGGTTTTAACTTCACCCTTTCACCGGGCGGGGTAATGATGTCATGCTCTACCCCAGATGTTTGTCCCGGCAGCTCAGAGAATACCTCCTTGTTGCGAAGCACAAACTCCTTAACCTCCTGTTGTTGGGGTTGTGACAAGGTGGCTGCTATTCCAACCTCAGGAATCACGCAACCAGTTTGAGCTGGTGACCAAGTGTCTGCGACTAGGGACTCTCTATCCCTCCAGGCTTTCAACAGATTAACGTGATAGATCTGTTCGGGCTTTCGCCTTCCTGGTTGTCTGACCTTGTAATTCACTTCGCTCACTTTTTCCATTATCTCGTAGGGGCCTTGCCATTTGGCAAGGAATTTACTTTCAACCGTAGGGACAAGTACCAATATCCTATCCCCCGGGGAAAAGGTACGGGTCTTGGCTCCACGGTTGTACACTCTCTGCTGTGCCAACTGCGCTTGGGCCAAATGTTCCTTCACGATGGGCATTACCTGTGCAATTCGATCTTGCATCAGGGCGACATGCTCAATCACACTCCTGTGGGGAGAACTCTCACTTTCCCAAGTTTCCTTGGCAATATCCAACAGCCCTCTTGGGTGTCTCCCATACAGTAACTCAAAGGGGGAGAATCCCGTAGAGGATTGGGGCACCTCCCTAATAGCAAACATCAAATAAGGAAGTAAATAGTCCCAATCCTTTCCATCTCTATCCACCACTTTCTTCAACATTTGTTTTAGGGTTTTGTTGAATCTTTCAACCAGCCCATCGGTTTGGGGGTGATAGACAGACGTACGCAATTGCGTCACTTTGAACAATTTACACAGCTCTTTCATAACCCGGGACATAAAGGGTGTACCTTGGTCCGTAAGCAGTTCTTTACAAATACCCACCCGGCTAAAAACAAGAGATAGCTCTTTGGCTATGGTTTTGGCCGAGGTATTTCGGAGAGGGATCGCTTCTGGATAACGGGTGGCATAGTCCATTATAACTAATATGTACTGGTGCCCCCTAGCGGACTTGATTATAGGACCTACCAAATCCATGGCGATCCTCTCAAACGGGACCTCAATGATGGGTAGAGGGACCAGCGGGCTACGGAAATGTGGCATCGGGGCCAACCTCTGACACACAGGGCAGGAGGAACAATAATTTTCTACGTCCTTCATCACCCCCGGCCAATAGAATCTCTGTAATACCCTCTCTCGGGTTTTCTCTGTCCCCAGATGACCTCTGTTTTAACTAACTCAGCCTTTATCAGGGTCACAAGGCTACCTGAATCCAGCAATACCACAACATTTCTACCATTAACACACATTTTGCATAAATGTTTCTCAGTTCCTCGAATGGCAGTGCATGCGACTGTCGCACACAGCGACTGACGTCTGCCCGTCAGAAAGTCACACTGCATGGGTTCCTCCACAACCGGGCAATTGGCTGCAATATGTCCCGCTTGCCGGCAGCTGTAGCAAACGATCCTTCTTGCGGCCTCTTGAGCCGCTGATTTCCCAGGCTGTTCTCGCCAAACTTGGGGTAGAGCTCCCACCCTCTCACTCTCTCCACCCTCACCCCTTGGAATCCTCTTATCCGCCCCTGGGGATGGTCTGGTCTTAGGGTGGAAAGTCCGAGTGTCTCTGGAAGAGGCCGTCAGGTTCTCTGTAGCCAAGTATTTCTCCACACGATCCACAAGACCATCGGCCGTCTCTGGGTCTCCATGGCTTACCCACTTTTGGATGGCAGTAGGAAGAGCTCTCAAAAACCGATCCATTACAACACGTTCCACAATCTTTGGTGCGGACAAAGTCTCTGGCTGTAGCCACTTTCTGCTCAGGTGAATGAGATCATACATTTGAGACCTGGGGGGTTTTCCAAGCTGGAAAGTCCAGTTATGCACACGCTGAGCCCGGACAGCCTGGGTGACACCCAGCCTTGCCAATATTTCAGCTTTTAGCATCACATAGTCTTTTGCTTGGTTAGGCTCTAGGTCATAGTAAGCTTTCTGCGATTCACCAGTTAACAGAGGAGCCACCAGTCCAGCCCACTGCTCCTCAGGCCACTTTTCTCTTTCAGCGGTCCTTTCAAATGTGGTCAAAAATACCTCTGGATCATCCTCTCCAGTCATTTTTGTCAATAAACGACTCACCCCAAAGGACGCGGTATTAGTGGGACGGCTTTCCTCACTGGTCTGCGGACGTTGCTGCATTACTGCTTCCATCTGTTGTTGTAGTCTCTGCTCTTGCTTCTGCAACAGGTCTATGAAGCGGGCCTCAGATTGCTGCTGGGCTCGTTGCTGAGCCTCCAGACTCTGTTGCAAAGTTGCGTTTGTCTGCTGCTGGGCTGCAAGGCTCTGTTGATGAGCTTGCTGCTGGGCTGCGAAGTTCTGTTGTTGAGCTGCAAGGCTCTGTTGATGAGCTGCAAGGCTCTTTTGCAAACCTGCATTTGTCTGCTGTTGATTGGCATTTGCTAGAGCCAGCTGCTTCAGTATCTCCTCCATGCTGGCTTAAAAAAAAACTGCCACTGGTTCTCCACCAACTGTGAGGGGGTTAGCTCGGCAGCGGGTGTGTGTGACCCCCGGGATGGGCTCCCCACACAAAACAGGCCCAGCAAACGGAGGTTGTGGTTTTCAAAAACAAAAAGGTGCGGTTTATTTTCTATTTACAGTGACAAAACACAGCAAAGCAAAAGAAACATAACCAAAATAAATCCTGGTCAAGTTGACCTCTGACTAAACATACAGGTTTCCTAACTAACAACTGGGATCAGCCTAGTGCTGTCCTAGTCCCTAAGTCCCTGGTTTTAAATGTCCAAGCAAATAGCCACACAGGCTTTGTCTCACCGCACAGGGGTTCACTCTCCCTAGACAGTCCACACAGGTCTGGTTCCAGGCATGAGCTAACATCTAATGAAGCTGGGAGTTCTTATAGAGGCCTAAATGAGCTGACAAGCTTCAGCTGGCCTCATCAACTCCCTGTCTGTACGACGCCCCACACTCTCCCTAGAGGTATGAGTCATCCATGAGCCCACTAGCCTTATACAACTCTCCACCTAGTTGTATAAGTCGGCGTAAAGCCTGAATCTGGGCGAAATATATCTACCCCCCTGGATGCAACCAGGTGACTTTACCTTCCTGCTGTCACAATATATATACAACACCTAGGATGCATATATATCCTCTACACACTGTAACTGCAGCTAACTGACTCGCCTGCCTGCTCTATCTAACTCAATATAAATGACACTGTCTCTTTACTTTAACCAACGCCAACACACTACACAAGGTCGCCAAGCCGGCGGCCTTATATAGTGTGGGGTGTGTACCTACTCCTCTGAGCCATGAGTAACCAAAGCCACCCTGGCTTTGGCCAATTACAGCTCTCCGTTCTTACCACGCTGTGATTGGCCAAACATGCGGGTCATAGTGCATGCTTGGCCAATCATCAGCAAGCAATGCACTGCGATGCCGCAGTGAATTATGGGCCGTGACGCGCCACTCAAATTTGGCGCGAACGGCCCATAATGTTCGCAATTCGGCAAATAGCCGATCAGTCGATGTTCGAGTTGAACATGGGTTTGACTCGAACACGAAGCTCATCCCTACTCCCCAGTATGGATATACAAAAAGTGGTTCCAAAAGATAGACACTATCGTCAGGGAATTCATTTGGAAAAAAAGGGGTGACAAGAATTTAATTAATTATTCTTCAAAGATCAAAGCAAGAAGGAGGTGTGGCATTACCACACATGTTCAGTTATTTCCTCGCAGCACAGCTCCAATATATGAAGGGATGCAACACGGAAGGGGGTGAAATAGAGAGGAGGTTACTCCTACATAAAACCATACATAGTTCCCCAGTAGAAACTATGGAGGCAGGATCCTTCCCTCAGAAACTACCAACTTTAGCCCTCAAGATGAGAGTATGGAAGGCAGCAAAGGCAGCACAGGGATATAACGGGCTAACAGAATATACACCCCTGTGGAAAAATAATAACTTGGGGGAAATACAGAAGATGGGGACAGTCAGGGAATGGGAGAGAATAGGAATAAAAAACATCATCCAGCTGTATCAAGACGGTATATTAAAAACCTTTCAGGCACTAAGAGAACAATATGCATTACCAAATACATTATTTTATAGATACCTGCAGATCAGGCATGCACTTGCAGATCAGTACAAAGGAACGGTAATAGAATGGAATAAGATTCCATTGCTCCAGGAAATTATCAATACAAGAACATCAAAGGGTCTAGTATCAAAAGTTTACCCTAGTATATACAAGGGGAGCCTGAGAGGAACACAAAAATAACTGAGACACAGTGGGAAAGAATCCTGCAACTTGCCCCATTGGTTTCATTATCCCCCTCCCAGAGGATGTCTCATCTGTTTTTATTAAATAGAGCTTATTATACCCCGGACAAGCTTTTCCGGTTTGGTTGCAGATCAGCTGCCCTAGATGTGGAAGAAATGAAGGGGATATGATCCACATGTTTTGGAGATGCCCGAAACTATTTCGGTATTGGAGGGAGGTAGTGGGAATTATTGAGCAGATTTTTGAACTTAATATGAAATTGGAACCAATACAATGTGTATTGGGCTGGGCAGAGGGAGACGGTAAAATTAGTAATAACCAGCTGGCAATTTTGAGATGCCTATTTCAGGCAAGGAGGCTGATTGCACAGAAATGGCAAACAGCTCTCCCACCATCCAGTAAAGAATGGGAACAAAGTATGAATACAACAATACTGAAGGAAAGAGCTACATATATAAGATAAGGTGCTCTTAAAAAATGTGAAAAATCTGGAGACAGTGGTGGGAGAAAAGTAATATTCAAATCTAATGAATAGTTGAGGAAGAAGGGAAGAGATGATTTAAGGAAATAAAGGTTAAGTGGGAATAATAGAGGAATGAAAGTGGACGGATGTGAGAGTGGGATAAATGTGTTTGATAGGGGAGGGAAGCAGTAGCGGAATTACCAGGGTCGCAGCAGTCGCACTTGTGACTGGGCCCTGGAGCTTCGCTGTTGTAGGGGGGGCCCGGCCGTTCTGGTTGTGCTTAGCTACTGCTAGGAACCCGGCTCCATGCTCCAGGGGGGCCTTGCGGGGGGCCTGTAAGTACCCTCCAGCATACCATAATCTTTTTCCCGTTTTGGGCTCAGATTCCCAGAGCAATCTTGCTTCTATCTCTGACCATACCATGTGCAGGGGTTGGGGGGTGTTCACCTGCTGTGCGGGGAGCTTTGTATTAGGCACAGACTGCGCACCACCCCCCTCCGCCAAGTGCCGCAATGGAACATTCCAGAGTGTGATCCTCATTATCGTGGGAGACCAGTCAGGCACACAGTGCCCCTCTGGGAGTCCTTGACATGGCTGCTGCTACTGTACAGGGCTGCATCGCTCTGGATGGAGGTATGCAACAGAGAGTGGTTTTGCACTCTCTATGTGTAAACCTGGGGGGGTTGGGGGAGGTGGTGGGAGACCTGTCACAGGGCTGTTCTATATGCAATTAGTATGCAGTGTGGGCTGAAGAGCCAATCAGACAGAGACATCTGCAGAGTGTGAACACAGGGGGTCTATACCTGGCACCTTTCTACCTGGGCTGAGATGTCTGTATATGGGGAGCTGTGGTGGGTACAAGACTGTGTGATGTGTACTGCATGCAGTCTGCATATCATGTGAGCACAGTGTAAAGTTCATATAGGATGTGTATGGTGGGCATAGTAAAGTCTGTTCAGTATAGTCACACCATGCACTGTGTAATCTATAGTGTGAGCATGGCATAACCCTGGTATGGTGGTACCTGTGGACACAAGATAGTCTGTACCTTGCATATCTGCCTGCAGCATGCTCTACATCATATATGTTAAACACAAGGCCCACGCGGGAAAATCCAGCCCACCAGGAATTGTCATGTGGCCCTCCCACCCAGTTTTGCATCCAGAATGTCACAGAACTCCATTCTGCCACCTCCAGCTGTCGCCTCCCGCTCCCTGCAAGACTTCTGTGTACATGGGACAGCTTTGCTCTCAGCGGCTTCCAGATGTAACAGATCCCTACACACACTTACAGTGGAGTGGAGGGCCTACACAGGGAAGTATAACAGTGCCACCTATACAGGATGGGCCTGGGGCTGCCTACATAGGGAGTTACTAGAGCCAGGCAAGTTGGGCAGTGGGTGTTGCACATTGTGCAAAGAGCACCACTAAACCCTGCATTTTGTACACAGCACATCCCTAAACCTTTTACTCTGTACGTATGTGCACCCCTGAACTCTGCACTCGGTGCAAAGGGCACCCCTGGAACTGCATTCTGTTCATAACGCACCCCTGAAATCTGCACTCTGTATATACATCTTCCCTGGTACTGCGCTCTATACATAACACACTCCTGAACTCAGTATGTAGTTAGTGTACCCCTGAACTCTGCGACTGGGCCCTAGTGTTCCCCTACCATGGGGGTCTCTAGCTTCAGGTCAGGGGGGCCCTTTATGTTTTTTTGCACCGGGGCCCTGAAGGTTCTAGTTACGCCTCTGGAGGGAAGCTTAGTTGGATGGAAGACAAGGAAACAATTGCCAAAATGAATAGTCTAATTATAAGGAATGGGGAACTACCTATGGTTTTTAAGATATATTATGACTATTGTATCTGTATGTTCCAGGGGAGGGTGGGAAGGGAAATGCGAATGTGCAGATGTATAATGGAAAATGGTTTAATAAAGATATAAAGTAAAAAAAAAAAGATACACTTTAACCAGAAAAGGAAGCAAACGAACACTCATCACACTCATACATGAACACTCATCTTCCTTTCTCTCTGCCTGCCAGTGTTTATTCCTTTAGTGCAGCTCAGTGTACAGTCTTGGCACAACTCTGTGTCAGGATGAAATGGATCATTAGGTCATCCTGGCCAATCAATATGGCTGAAAACTTCAATCCTAGTAGAAGAAGGTGGAAGTGCTGCTGATGGAGGGCAGAAGGGACATCCCAGTGCTGGAGATAACCACTTTGCCAGGTAAGTAAGCTATAATGTGAAAATATCCTCTGAATGCTTGCACATTATGGCAAAAAAAGCTCCCTTGGCCCAATTTTCTTATTTTTCTGGTGGTTTACTTCCGCTTTAGTTACAGGTTATATAACAATTAAGAGATAGGGGGAGCATCATTTTCAGTGAGATGAATGCCCCTAGACTAACTGTTTAGGAGGGAGTAAACCACAACAGTAGGGTAGCACAGCAAGACAGGAAGCACAGCCTCTATATAAAGTGGATATAAAAAGTCTACACACCCCTGTTAAAATGTCAGGTTTCTGTGATGTAAAAAATGAGACAAATAAATCATTTCAGAACTTTTTCCACCTTAAATGTGACCTATAAACTGTATAACTCAGTTGAACAACAAACTGAAATATTTTAGGTGGAGGGAAGTAAAAATAAAAAAATAAAATAATATGGTTGCATAAGTGTGCACACCCTTAAACTAATACTTTGTTGAAGCACATTTTGATTTTATTACAGCACTTAGATTTTTGGGTATAAGTCTATGAGCATGGCACACTCTTCTTTGCAAAAACATACCAAATCTGTCAGATTGCGAGGGCATCTACCATGCACAGCCCTCTTCAGACCACTCCACAGATTTTCAATCAGATTCAGGTCTGGGCTCTGGCTGGGCCATTCCAAAACTTGAAACTTCTTCTGGAGAAGCCATTCCTTTGTTGATTTGGATGTATGTTTTGGGTCATTTTAATGCTGAAAGAACTCAACTCCTTCATGTTCAGATTTCTAGCAGAAGCCTGAAGGTTTTGTGCCAATATTGACTGGTATTTGGAACTGGTCATAATTCCCTCTACCTTGACTAAGGCTCCTGTTCCAGCTGAAGAAAAAAAGCCCCAAAGCATGATTCTGCCACCACCATGCTTTACGGTGGGTATGGTGTTCTTTTGGTGATGTGCAGTGTTGTTTTTGCTCCAAACCTATCTTTTGGAATTCTAGCCAAAAAAGTTCAAACTTGGTTTCATCAGAGCAAAACACATTTTCCCACATGCTTTTGGGAGACTTCAGATGTGTTTTTGAAAATTTAGCTGGGCTTGGATTATTTTCTTCCTAAGAAAAGGCTCCCGTCTTGCCACTCTACCCCATAGCCCAGACATATGAAGAATATGGGAGAATGTTGTCACATGTACCACACAGCCAATATTTTCCAGATATTCTTGCAGCTCCTTTAATGTTGCTGTAGGCCTCTTAGCAGCCTCCCTGACCAGTTTTCTTCTTGTCTTTTCATAAATTTTGGAGGGACGTCCAGTTCTTTGTATTGTCACTGTTGTGCCATATTTTCTCCACTTGATGATGACTGTCTTCACTGTGTTCCATTGTATATCTAATGCCTTGGAAATTCTTTTTGTACCCTTCTCCTGACTGATACCTTTTAACAATGAGATCCCTCTGATGCTTTGGAAGCTCTCTGCGGACCGTGGCTTTTGCTGTAGAATGCGACTAAGAAAAAGTCAGAAAAAAACTACTAGAACAGCTGAACTTTATTTGGGGTTAATCAGAGGCACTCTAAATGATGTCAGGTGTGTACTGACTCCTATTTAACATCAGTTTGAATGTGATTGCTTAATTCTGAAAACAGCTACAAACCCCAATTCATTCATTCATTCATTCATTCATTTAGCTACAAACCCAGTTAATAAGGGGTGTGCACACTTATCCAACCACATTATTTTTACTTCCCATTCCTAAAAGATTTCAGTTTGAATTTCAATTGAGTTGTACCGTTTATAGGTCACATTAAAGGTGGAAAAAGTTCTGAAATGATTTATCTTTGTCTCATTTTTTTACATCACAGAAACCTGTCATTTTTATATCCACTGTATAATAATAAGTAAACAAGGCTACCGCTATATGCTGTACATATACAATTATAAACTATATTTAGGGTTTTGGATTTTTAACAATGGTTGCTTTAGTCAGGCAAATTAAAAGTGGGATTAATTTTACACACATGTTGAGAGCATAACAAAGTAAACAGTGACAAAAAAGTGAGATAAAAATTCCAACCAAATTTGAACAAAACCCCTACAACCCTCTTTTTTTCCCCTAAATGAAAATACTATAATTGGCTACATGGAAAAGATAACAAGGAAAGTGATCCAATCCCTTTAAAAAGTACATAAATAGTTAAATGGGAAAGTCACCAGGGTTTAAAAAAGTAAAAGTCAACTGACTTTTAAAAAACACATACTTACCAGCCAAAAAAGTTTGCTTTTTTTTCCTACCTCCTGAAGTCTTTACCACCGTCTTTGTTTCAATGCCCACATCTTGAATTTAGAACCGATTTGGGACTTGAGTTTGGGACTGTCCCGAAGCCAACTTGGATTTGTGACATGATCCTAAGAGGCTGCGGGCAGGGAGCAGACCCAGCACAATGTCATTTTCACCTTGGCAAGGAAAAAGGAAGTGGAAGAAAGTACCTGCTGCAAAAGGTAATTGCTGCCCAAAAACAAACGAACAAAAAACCCCAATGGTAAAAGGGAGGGCCAGGATTATGCAATGGCAAAAAGGTGAGTGAAGATCTGCTTTACTAATTTCAGCAGTGATAAGCTTAAAATCAACCGTCACATAAGCAAACGTGACAGCATTCAGTGCATGCCTTGAATGTAGCTGTTTTATCAGTTAAATCAGGTTTAGCTCCACTTTAAAGTGATAACACACTGTTTCATTTACATTGTCCCTTCTATTTCTGTATATGAATGATGCCACTTTAATTATTTTAATAAAAAATAAAAAATATAAGTACCTTTTTCCTAATCGATATACAGCTGTCACATGACCCAGGTCTTTCCCAACCTGTCTGCAGGGAAACATTAACAGGGGGAGCTTCTAAAGCCTCGTACACACGATCGGATATCCTATGGATTCTGATCCAATGGTTTTGTCCATCGGAAATCCGATTAAGCTGACTTCCATCAGTCTTGCCTATACACCATCAGTCCAAAAACTGACCGTTCCAAACGCGATGACGTAAAACACTCCGATGAGCCGAGAAAAATTAAGTTCAATGCTTCTGAGCATGCGTTGACTTGATTCTGAGTATGCGTGGGTTTTTTATCCGATGGACTTGCCCATAGACGATCGGAATTTACTATCGGTTTTTGATCCATCGGAAAAATGTAAAACATGTTCTATTTTTTAAAACCGATGGAAAAAAGACAGATGGGTCCCATACACGATCGGTTTGTCCGATGAAAAAAGTCCATCGGACTGTTTTCATCGGTAAAACCGAACGTGGTACAGGGCTTCAGTCTTCTGCTGCTGGTCACATATTTAAAATAACAAAAAACAGGTTTAGATGGAGAGCAACAGGATCAACTACATTTTTTGCAGAATACAGAATATGAATCTCACAGTAACTGAGTGAGTATGAACAGCATGTAATACAGCATTTATTGATAGTTTTTTATAATGTGGGTTTAGTGACACTTTAAAGCTGTTGTTTACCCCGATTTCAAATTTTTACTATAATAAGGCTTACCTGAAGGTAAAATGAATATCTCCTAAACCTATACGGTTAAGGAGATATTTACCTTGCATGCAGCCGCTGACATCAGTGGCGCATGCGCCCTAAAGCCAGCAGATGCTGCCGGAAAATCGGAGCTCCTTGCAGGAAAAAGGACTCCTGCTCGCATGCGCGGGAGTGACGTCATCACAGCTCTCGCCACTCACAGCACCGGAGCCGTGAACCCGAAATAAACGCAGAGGGAACATGTCAGCTCCCTCAGTGGTGACCAGGAGGCAATGTCGACCCTTCGTTCTAAGCTAAGTATTTCATATTGAGCTAGTATGCGGTGCATACTAGCTCATTATGCCTTTGCCTTACAGTTTGTTTTGTTTTTTGCAGACATACAACCACTTTAAGTACAATTGTAAGTTTCTTTTTCAATAGCTGTTCTATTTGTTGGAGTTTTTCCCTTTGTCTTTTCTTCCTGCTGCAAATTTAATTTACCATTCATCTGCTTCAAGGTATTTATATTTGCACATGTTTTTCTCTCCAACATTGTAGATTGGCCTATTCTTTTCTATATTCCATTTCTAGGTACTTATCTTTCCTTCATATTTTGTAACAACAATAACCTTTTCTGCAGATTTTATTATTACTTTTTTAAATGTTGCTGTGATGGAGGTGTGGGTGGAACAGAACACACACATATGCCCTGTACACACGACCGGTTTTCCCGTCGGATAAAAAAACGATAGTTTTCCCAACGGAGTTCCTGTCAAGCCTGCCTTGCATACACACAGTCACACAAAAGTCCGGTGAACTTTTGACTGGCAAGAACGGGGTGACGTAAAAGACTACAGCGAGCCGAGAAAATTAGGTTCTATGCTTCTGGGCATGCGTCGATTTGTTTCCGAGCATGCACGTTTTTTTTCCCCTCGGAAAAGCATACAGATGAATGGGAAAAAAGAGATCCTGCTCTCTTTTTTATGTCCGCCAGTTTTCCCATTGAAAAAACTGCGATGGAGCATACACACGGCCGTAATTCCCAGCCAAAATCTCTCATAGCAGTTTTCCCATCAGAAAAAACGGTCGTGTGTATGAGGCAATAGAGTAAGAGGGATTTTAGGGCCCCTAACCAAGGGGTTCTTTATTTTGGGGGGTTAAAAGACACAGAGTCAGATAAGGGAAGGCCACAGGGCAATAATTTCAACACCGAGAGGGTCATGCAAAAATTTAACAGGGTGGCAATAGGGCACATGAAGGAGGCACAGGGCATCAATCTAGTAAAGGAGAGACTTATATTACAGGGCACAACCTGGGCACAGGAAGTATCAGGTCACAATCATAGTACAGCAAAGTCCAGGGGAACAAGGCAGCAATTTAGTACAGCAAGGGTTTAGTCCAGAATCACAAGGCACAATCCGGACACAGGGAGTAGCAGGTTACAATCCAGTACTGCAAAGTCCAGGAGCACATGACAGCAATCACCAGCCAACAGTGGCCTCAGCAGAGGAAGTCCAGACAGAGTGGTGGGGAAAAGGAAGTCCAGAGGGCAGAGGTCCTTCACAAAACCATTGCGTGTCCTCGAAGGACTGTGTGTCCTGGCCTCAGATACAGGGACACACAGACAGTAGTTGAAGGAAGAGTAGAAAGGTAGTCTCAGCAGTTCCATGTATTTTCTAGTCCAGTGGCGTAACTAGAACCTTCAGGGCCCCGATGCAAGAAACCATGAAGGGTCCCCCTGACCCCCGGACATGGCTCTTTTCTCCGAGCCCGGTGGCGGAACAACAGGGCCCGGTCGCAAGTGGGTGGCTGCATATAAAGGAATCAATTTCTCCATTTCCCCCTGCTTCTCCTCCTCTCCCTCCCACAGGCATTTAGCGGCTTCAGGAGGAAAATGGAGAGATTGGTTCCTCTATGTCGGTGTTTCTCAATCTTTTTCCAGTCAGGGCACCCTTGAAGTATATCCCTAGGTGGGGCTACACTGCAACCACCCTGCAACTGTGTGCATTGCATGCAGTTGCAGCATAGTGATGATGCATTTAAGGGGTTAAAACAAGCGGTCATTAGGCAACATATTGGCTCTTTAATGGCTGTCAAATGCCTCTGAAAAGCGATCTGAGCATTGATCACTTTTTGGAGGAACAGCATTTTTTTGCTGGTACTATAAACAAGCAAAAAAAATAAAAAAATAGGTTATGATTGTACAAATATAGGGGGTCAGGATTAAAAGCGCATACATAAGATGTGCATACGTACATGTAAACACACACACACACATATATATATAAACACACACACACCCATATATAAATGCACATATGCACGTACATATAAACCAGTGGCGGTTGGTGCTCAAAATTTTTAGGGGGGTGCAAGCAAACTGAAAAATTCTGAAAAAAAACATCAAATGCCGCCACTGTGCCATCAAATGCCGCCACTGTGCCCATCAAATGCTGCCACTGTGCCCATGAAACTCTGCCACTGTGCCATCAAATGTCACCAGTGTGCCCATCAAATGCTGCCAGTGTGCCCATTAAACGCTGCCATTGTGCCCATCAAACGCTGCCACTGTGCCCATCGAAGTCTGCCAATGTGCCATTGAATGCCACCACTGTGCCATCAAATGCCGCCACTGTGCCCATCAAATGCTGCCACTGTGCCTATCAAACTCTGCCACTGTGCCATCAAATGCCGCCACTGTGCAATCAAATGCTGCTACTGTGCCCATCAAATGCTGCTACTGTGCCCATTAAATGCCGCCAGTGTGCCCATCAAATGCTGCCGGTGTGCCCATTAAATGCTGCCAGTGTGCCATCAAGTACTGCAACTGTGCCATCGAATGCCGCCACTGTGAATCCCCCCCGCCCACTCGCCGTCTGCCCAGCACTTACCCTGTCTCGGTGGGGCAGCGTGTGGCGGCCACGATCGGGGTCCTCCATGCATCTCCTACCGTCCTCATCTCCCGTCCTCTCCTTATGATAGGCGTCCAATAGCTGCACCTATCGTTTCAGCCAATCAGGTGACGGGTAAAAGACCCGCACACCTGATTGGTGGAGAGGCGGTTCAGTGTTAGGAAAGTGAATATTAATTTGCTTTTCTAACACACCTGGGTGGACTGTGATCGCCAAGCATGGCACTCGCAGTTAACCTATTTTGAAGCCTATTAGAGCCTATGGCTCCAAACAGGTGCTTCAAAAACAAGCCCCGCCGCTGTAATTCAGGCGCCCGGCGCCAGAAAAGGGGCCAGACACCTAAATATGGGGGTGGCAGCGGTGGCCATGAATAGATTCATGCTATGCATGAATCTATCCATTGGTCATAGAGGGGGTGGCTGGAGAGAGTGGGCAGTGCCCGTGCGCCCTTATGGAAGCACCGCCCCTGATAAACACATGCACATACATGCACACTCACATACATACATATGCACACACACATGCATATACATGCGCACACACACACACATGCATACATATGCACACACACATGCATACATACATGCATACACACACATACATACATATGCACACACACACACACACACACACATACATACATATGCACACACACATGCATACATACACATACATACATACATACATGCACACACACATACATATTTGCACACACATATAAACACACATACAGTAGATAGATAGTCTTATAAAAAAATGGCAGACCTTTACCTTAGCTCTTCCTGCCGGGTACTGCACTGTAGGGGGTGACAAAGAGCACTTTAGGTTAATGTGACGAGCTCCCTGCACAGTGCCGCCGATTACACTTCGGCTGACAATCGGGGAGCCTGTCTCAGCCGCCCCTGCCGCTCCTCCTATCGAAGAGTACAGGGGGCCCTTGTGGGGCAAAAAAATGTGACGTGAGGGCCCGTGGAAACCAGAATCCCTTGGAAAGTATGGGATATCCTTGTTTCAGCTCCCCATGCACCTCTTATGTCTAAGTCACCCTGTGCCTATTAGGGGCACAGGGTGAGCAAGAAAATAATGAACCCTGAGAATATGATTGGATTACTTCAAATGGGACAGTAATATTCATTAACAATATCTCTCAAGAAATATGAAGATTTTCTAATATGGGCATTCCAGGAAGTTCAATGTAAGAGTCATTAGATCCCCATTGTTTGTGTTAATTAACTCTGCTATTGTGTGAAGGAGTTCTGTGTTGATTTGTGATAATGTTGATTGTGTCTTCTGTGCTACAAGATGGCAATTCTGGACTAAAGGTCATGTCTCTGAGTCATCTAGGCTGTCAAAAGGGATTAGTTAATGAGCTCATGTCAATTAGGTTTCTGGTCACAGGTGTATTTCCAGAGTAATATGAGCAGGAGGTATGCACCTCCTCTTTTGACTGTGTATAAAACTTTATTGCTTTCAATAAAGATTGATTCCTGCTTGACCCTCAAGACAGAGCTTCGTCTCGTACTTGGGGAAGAATTACTCGTATGGGTTTCTTGTTCGGCTGGTTGGAGTGTTCGGTAGCTGCCTTTGTGTTCGGGAATGGAATGCCCTAAACGACTTTAACCCCTTTCATACTCGGGGTGTCGTTACATTGCCTTAGAAAACAGTTATGCTGGCTGGCAAATTAACAGAAAACCGTCTGTCTGGGACTAGAGAGTCACAATGACCTCAGTACGTCGCGCCTCCCCACGCATTTCATCATAAGATGATGTTTTCCGGGGCCTGCGTGAGTTTTTAGTAGAGTTCCCCTCTAGTGATAACTAGTAGTATTGCAGTCTGTAATAACCACTTCATAGCCCTGTTTTGCCTCCCAAACAAAGCCCTCTCCTAATTTCTTCTCCACCACTGTTTAGCAGGTTGTTGTGACCCTGATTCCTTGGCATTATTCTATTATATTTTCCCTTTATCATCCAAACTATAAAGATAGATTGTTGGTTTTATTGCTTCTTTGTATTCAATGTTGGTGGTCTAATAATACTTTAACATAATACTTTAGTAAGTTGCTGTACACTCTGTGGGGCTGTTTAAAAAGATTACATTTTACTTCTTCTGCTACTTTCGTAGTGGAGTTGAGCACTTATAAATGAGATATTGATTCTTTTTGGTTTTTAAAGTGCATATTCTTTCGCTTACAGTTTTAAATTCAATTTTAGCTTGTTTAATTCCCTTCTCTTCAGCAAATCCTATAGCAAGTGTGTTTTTTCCATGTCCACTATAGAGAACTATTTAGTTACTAGAGACTTCTGCCATTGCCAATGTTTATTATACCTTTTACATCTATTCTGTACTTCTCTCATTTGTACTTATAGCGGTTCTTCAGCCAGGTTTCCATAAATTAAAAGTCAGCAGCTGCAAAACTTTAGCTACAGACTTTGAATAAACAGACCCTCACCGGTCCCAGGATCCAGCATCGTCCTCACCCAGGCTCTTTCTTTATCAGTTTTCGGGTTCCCGGCACCACTATGTTAACTGTGGAAAGCCGGCTGTGACTCCATGTGACTTCACATTCGGCTTCCCACTGCGTATGCACAATCTGTGAGAGGTCCTGCAGCCTCCTGGAACATGTGATATGTCCCAGAAGGTTGCAGGAGGAGGGGAGCTAGGCTATCTGAGTGGAAGTGGGTGCAGGTATATGTCAAAACTAGGTATATGCTCACTCCCCCCAAAAAATAAAATAAAAAATGTGCCAAAATTTGAAGAGAAGGGGTAGGAGGAGGAAAAGCAGAACTACACTTTTGGGCAAAGTTCGGCTTTAAAGAGGAATTGCAGTCTGCTCACATAATTTGTAATAAAAACATCTTTGCCATTTGGAAGCTTCCCTCCAACCACTTTGAATGATATTTTATATATACTGTGATTCTGTACTTGCCAAATATGCTGCAGAAATTTCCCTCCACTAAGTCTGGCTTCATCCATTTTTACTGTGGGCAGCTGAAGCTGCTGCCTGTTCACTTCCTGGATTTACACAGACCCACACCTCCAGCTCTGCAGCTCTTATTGGCCCTCTTATGACTCACCCCCCTCCCTTCCTGGCAAACTCTCACGAGACTGAGAGAGAGAGCTGTTCATGATGTCATAAGCCTAGGCTTTTTTTCCAGACAAGAAACAGGAAGTGGGCTGTATAAGGTATTTAATGGCAGAAAAAAAAATGTTTTATTATCCAAAGTTAAAACAACAAGGGTGGAGGATTTAATAGATGGAAAGATGAAAAAATTACTGAAGTTCTGCTTTAATCACCCCACCTTAAAACATGTGTCAAGACAAAATGTAAAAAAAAAAAATGCATGCTGTACATCTATGCAATACATAGTAATTTTCCCATGTTGTATCCCTTTAAAGACCCTGTAAGTACAGAAAATCAACTGTTGATCTGCCACAAATGTATTCAGCAAAATGTATTTAAAACAGATTATTGATATTAATTCTTTACTTTTGCTCTGTATTGCAAAGGCTTTTTTTTTTCTTTTTTAACATGTGACCAGCAGCAGAGGACTAGAAGCTCCTCCTGCTTATGGATTCCTACAAACACCCTGGGAAAGTGCTGGGTCATGTGACAGCTGTATATTGATTAGGAAAAAGGTAGATTTTTTATTTATTTAAAAAAATTATAGTGCCACCATCCACATACAGAAATAGACGGGACAATGTAATATGAAGAGTGTGTGTTTAGTATCACTTTAACCACTCCTACTCTCTTGTTATCTACAGCATAAGTACTAATTAGGGATGAGCTTCGTGTTCGAGTCGAACATACGTTCGACTCGAACATCGGCTGTTCGATCGTTCGACGAAGATCGAACGATTTGGGCCGTTCGCGCCAAATTCGAGTGACGCGAACGGCCCACAATGCACTACGCCATCGCAGTGTCATCCAGGCGCTGTGATTGGCCAAGCATGCACTGTGACCCCGCATGCTTGGCCAATCACAGCGCCGGCAGCGAGGAGAGCAATGATTGGCCACAGGCAGGATGCCTGTGGCCAATTATTGCTGAGGGTGTTTAGTACACGCCCCACACTATAAAAGGCCGCCAGCACGGCGGCCTAGTGTAGTGTGTTCCGGAGCAGGGAAAGAGAAGCATAGGCAGGGACAGTGACATTTATTTCTTTCTTGCTTAACCTGGATTCCTTTAGTTTAGGGAAAGAGAAGGATAGGTAGGGAGAGTGTCAGTGTGTTTTACTGTGCGAATCCTTGTTTCTAGGGACAAAGAAGGAAAGTGAGGGGAATTCTCCTTGTGCTATAGTGTGCTTTAAAAAAACATTTTTTCTAGGGACAGAAAACTCTAGGTAGGGAGAGTGTCAGTTTCTTTCACTGTGCGAATCCTTGTTTCTAGGGACAGGGAAGGACAGTGAGTGAATTCTCCTTGTGCTATAGTGTGCTTTAAAAAAACATTTTTTCTAGGGACAGAAAACTCTAGGTAGGGAGAGTGTCAGTGTGTTTCACTGTGCGAATCCTTGTTTCTAGGGACAGGGAAGGACAGTGAGTGAATTCTCCTTGTGCTATAGTGTGCTTTAAAAAAACATTTTTTCTAGGGACAGAAAACTCTAGGTAGGGAGAGTGTCAGTTTCTTTCACTGTGCGAATCCTTGTTTCTAGGGACAGGGAAGGACAGTGAGTGAATTCTCCTTGTGCTATAGTGTGCTTTAAAAAAACATTTTTTCTAGGGACAGAAAACTCTAGGTAGGGAGAGTGTCAGTTTCTTTCAGTGTGCGAATCCTTGTTTCTAGGGACAAAGAAGGAAAGTGAGGGGAATTCTCCTTGTGCTATAGTGTGCTTTAAAAAAAACATTTTTTCTAGGGACAGAAAACTCTAGGTAGGGAGAGTGTCAGTTTCTTTCACTGTGCGAATCCTTGTTTCTAGGGACAGGGAAGGACAGTGAGTGAATTCTCCTTGTGCTATAGTGTGCTTTAAAAAAACATTTTTTCTAGGGACAGAAAACTCTAGGTAGGGAGAGTGTCAGTTTCTTTCACTGTGCGAATCCTTGTTTCTAGGGACAGGGAAGGACAGTGAGTGAATTCTCCTTGTGCTATAGTGTGCTTTAAAAAAACATTTTTTCTAGGGACAGAAAACTCTAGGTAGGGAGAGTGTCAGTTTCTTTCAGTGTGCGAATCCTTGTTTCTAGGGACAAAGAAGGAAAGTGAGGGGAATTCTCCTTGTGCTATAGTGTGCTTTAAAAAAAACATTTTTTCTAGGGACAGAAAACTCTAGGTAGGGAGAGTGTCAGTTTCTTTCACTGTGCGAATCCTTGTTTCTAGGGACAGGGAAGGACAGTGAGTGAATTCTCCTTGTGCTATAGTGTGCTTTAAAAAAACATTTTTTCTAGGGACAGAAAACTCTAGGTAGGGAGAGTGTCAGTTTCTTTCACTGTGCGAATCCTTGTTTCTAGGGACAGGGAAGGACAGTGAGTGAATTCTCCTTGTGCTATAGTGTGCTTTAAAAAAACATTTTTTCTAGGGACAGAAAACTCTAGGTAGGGAGAGTGTCAGTTTCTTTCAGTGTGCGAATCCTTGTTTCTAGGGACAAAGAAGGAAAGTGAGGGGAATTCTCCTTGTGCTATAGTGTGCTTTAAAAAAAACATTTTTTCTAGGGACAGAAAACTCTAGGTAGGGAGAGTGTCAGTTTCTTTCACTGTGCGAATCCTTGTTTCTAGGGACAGGGAAGGACAGTGAGTGAATTCTCCTTGTGCTATAGTGTGCTTTAAAAAAACATTTTTTCTAGGGACAGAAAACTCTAGGTAGGGAGAGTGTCAGTTTCTTTCACTGTGCGAATCCTTGTTTCTAGGGACAGGGAAGGACAGTGAGTGAATTCTCCTTGTGCTATAGTGTGCTTTAAAAAAACATTTTTTCTAGGGACAGAAAACTCTAGGTAGGGAGAGTGTCAGTTTCTTTCAGTGTGCGAATCCTTGTTTCTAGGGACAAAGAAGGAAAGTGAGGGGAATTCTCCTTGTGCTATAGTGTGCTTTAAAAAAACATTTTTTCTAGGGACAGAAAACTCTAGGTAGGGAGAGTGTCAGTTTCTTTCACTGTGCGAATCCTTGTTTCTAGGGACAGGGAAGGACAGTGAGTGAATTCTCCTTGTGCTATAGTGTGCTTTAAAAAAACATTTTTTCTAGGGACAGAAAACTCTAGGTAGGGAGAGTGTCAGTTTCTTTCACTGTGCGAATCCTTGTTTCTAGGGACAGGGAAGGACAGTGAGTGAATTCTCCTTGTGCTATAGTGTGCTTTAAAAAAACATTTTTTCTAGGGACAGAAAACTCTAGGTAGGGAGAGTGTCAGTTTCTTTCAGTGTGCGAGTCCTTGTTTCTAGGGACAAAGAAGGAAAGTGAGGGGAATTCTCCTTGTGCTATAGTGTGCTTTAAAAAAAACATTTTTTCTAGGGACAGAAAACTCTAGGTAGGGAGAGTGTCAGTTTCTTTCACTGTGCGAATCCTTGTTTCTAGGGACAGGGAAGGACAGTGAGTGAATTCTCCTTGTGCTATAGTGTGCTTTAAAAAAACATTTTTTCTAGGGACAGAAAACTCTAGGTAGGGAGAGTGTCAGTTTCTTTCACTGTGCGAATCCTTGTTTCTAGGGACAGGGAAGGACAGTGAGTGAATTCTCCTTGTGCTATAGTGTGCTTTAAAAAAACATTTTTTCTAGGGACAGAAAACTCTAGGTAGGGAGAGTGTCAGTTTCTTTCAGTGTGCGAATCCTTGTTTCTAGGGACAAAGAAGGAAAGTGAGGGGAATTCTCCTTGTGCTATACTGTGCTTTAAAAAAAACATTTTTTCTAGGGACAGAAAACTCTAGGTAGGGAGAGTGTCAGTTTCTTTCACTGTGCGAATCCTTGTTTCTAGGGACAGGGAAGGACAGTGAGTGAATTCTCCTTGTGCTATAGTGTGCTTTAAAAAAACATTTTTTCTAGGGACAGAAAACTCTAGGTAGGGAGAGTGTCAGTTTCTTTCACTGTGCGAATCCTTGTTTCTAGGGACAGGGAAGGACAGTGAGTGAATTCTCCTTGTGCTATAGTGTGCTTTAAAAAAACATTTTTTCTAGGGACAGAAAACTCTAGGTAGGGAGAGTGTCAGTTTCTTTCAGTGTGCGAATCCTTGTTTCTAGGGACAAAGAAGGAAAGTGAGGGGAATTCTCCTTGTGCTATAGTGTGCTTTAAAAAAAACATTTTTTCTAGGGACAGAAAACTCTAGGTAGGGAGAGTGTCAGTTTCTTTCACTGTGCGAATCCTTGTTTCTAGGGACAGGGAAGGACAGTGAGTGAATTCTCCTTGTGCTATAGTGTGCTTTAAAAAACATTTTTTCTAGGGACAGAAAACTCTAGGTAGGGAGAGTGTCAGTTTCTTTCACTGTGCGAATCCTTGTTTCTAGGGACAGGGAAGGACAGTGAGTGAATTCTCCTTGTGCTATAGTGTGCTTTAAAAAAACATTTTTTCTAGGGACAGAAAACTCTAGGTAGGGAGAGTGTCAGTTTCTTTCAGTGTGCGAATCCTTGTTTCTAGGGACAAAGAAGGAAAGTGAGGGGAATTCTCCTTGTGCTATAGTGTGCTTTAAAAAAAACATTTTTTCTAGGGACAGAAAACTCTAGGTAGGGAGAGTGTCAGTTTCTTTCACTGTGCGAATCCTTGTTTCTAGGGACAGGGAAGGACAGTGAGTGAATTCTCCTTGTGCTATAGTGTGCTTTAAAAAAACATTTTTTCTAGGGACAGAAAACTCTAGGTAGGGAGAGTGTCAGTTTCTTTCACTGTGCGAATCCTTGTTTCTAGGGACAGGGAAGGACAGTGAGTGAATTCTCCTTGTGCTATAGTGTGCTTTAAAAAAACATTTTTTCTAGGGACAGAAAACTCTAGGTAGGGAGAGTGTCAGTTTCTTTCAGTGTGCGAATCCTTGTTTCTAGGGACAAAGAAGGAAAGTGAGGGGAATTCTCCTTGTGCTATAGTGTGCTTTAAAAAAAACATTTTTTCTAGGGACAGAAAACTCTAGGTAGGGAGAGTGTCAGTTTCTTTCACTGTGCGAATCCTTGTTTCTAGGGACAGGGAAGGACAGTGAGTGAATTCTCCTTGTGCTATAGTGTGCTTTAAAAAAACATTTTTTCTAGGGACAGAAAACTCTAGGTAGGGAGAGTGTCAGTTTCTTTCACTGTGCGAATCCTTGTTTCTAGGGACAGGGAAGGACAGTGAGTGAATTCTCCTTGTGCTATAGTGTGCTTTAAAAAAACATTTTTTCTAGGGACAGAAAACTCTAGGTAGGGAGAGTGTCAGTTTCTTTCACTGTGCGAATCCTTGTTTCTAGGGACAAAGAAGGAAAGTGAGGGGAATTCTCCTTGTGCTATAGTGTGCTTTAAAAAAACATTTTTTCTAGGGACAGAAAACTCTAGGTAGGAAGAGTGTCGGTTTCTTTCACTGTGCGAATCCTTGTTTCTAGGGACAGGGAAGGACAGTGAGTGAATTCTCCTTGTGCTATAGTGTGCTTTAAAAAAACATTTTTTCTAGGGACAGAAAACTCTAGGTAGAGAGAGTGTCAGTTTCTTTCACTGTGCGAATCCTTGTTTCTAGGGACAGGGAAGGACAGTGAGTGAATTCTCCTTGTGCTATAGTGTGCTTTAAAAAAACATTTTTTCTAGGGACAGAAAACTCTAGGTAGGGAGAGTGTCAGTTTCTTTCACTGTGCGAATCCTTGTTTCTAGGGACAAAGAAGGAAAGTGAGGGGAATTCTCCTTGTGCTATAGTGTGCTTTAAAAAAACATTTTTTCTAGGGACAGAAAACTCTAGGTAGGGAGAGTGTCAGTTTCTTTCACTGTGCGAATCCTTGTTTCTAGGGACAGGGAAGGACAGTGAGTGAATTCTCCTTGTGCTATAGTGTGCTTTAAAAAAACATTTTTTCTAGGGACAGAAAACTCTAGGTAGGGAGAGTGTCAGTTTCTTTCACTGTGCGAATCCTTGTTTCTAGGGACAAAGAAGGAAAGTGAGGGGAATTCTCCTTGTGCTATAGTGTGCTTTAAAAAAACATTTTTTCTAGGGACAGAAAACTCTAGGTAGGGAGAGTGTCAGTTTCTTTCACTGTGCGATTCCTTGTTTCTAGGGACAGGGAAGGACAGTGAGTGAATTCTCCTTGTGCTATAGTGTGCTTTAAAAAAACATTTTTTCTAGGGACAGAAAACTCTAGGTAGGGAGAGTGTCAGTTTCTTTCACTGTGCGAATCCTTGTTTCTAGGGACAAAGAAGGAAAGTGAGGGGAATTCTCCTTGTGCTATAGTGTGCTTTAAAAAAACATTTTTTCTAGGGACAGAAAACTCTAGGTAGGGAGAGTGTCAGTTTCTTTCACTGTGCGAATCCTTGTTTCTAGGGACAGGGAAGGACAGTGAGGGAAATTCTCCTTGTGCTATAGTGTGCTAAAGCATTCCTCATCAACCATCTTTGAAATCCTTGTTTTTTTGACAGTCAGGGAAATTGTCGTTGTGCTATTCTGTGCAAAAGCAATCATCCTCAACCATATTTAGAAATCCTTAAGTAAAGGGACAGAGAAGGACACCTGAAGGTAGCCCTTATTGCTTTTTTCCCATCTCCCTGCAGGCCATCTATTAGAATGTCTGGAAGGCAAACAAGGAGAGGCAGACAGTCAGGAGGCAATAAAAGAGGGCAAGCAGGCTCTGTGTCTGGGGGCAACAGTGCTGGTCGTGGACGCGGTGCATTGTCATCAGCACATGGCCATGGGACACGCTTGTCCTTCTTTTCGGCAGCTGGACATGTTGAGCCACATCATGCCGAAGACTTGGTAGAGTGGATGACCAAGCCCTCCTCCTCCTCCTCATCCTCTCTCACCCAGGCTCAGGGTACTGGCAAAGCAGCTGCCAAAGCGTCCTCTTCCCTGGTATCAATGTCAGACTCATCATCAGTCACTCCTTCCCTAGACCCACCATGTCCTCCTCCTGAGGAGTCCCCCGAACTGTTTGAGCACAGTGTTGGGTACATGCTCCAGGAGGATGCCCAGCGTTTCGAAGGGTCTGATGATGAAACCCAGCTACAGGAAGGCAGTAGCGTGAGAGCAGACAGAGGGGATGCTCAAGAAGGACACCATTCTGGCAGTCATGTTCCAGCAGCTGCAGCATACTGCCAGATTGGCTCCAGTGATGAGGAGGGAGGGGATGATGAGGTCACTGACTCCACGTGGGTGCCTAATAGTAGAGAGGAGGAGGAGGAGGATGAGGAGGAGGCACATCTCCAACGAGGCAGGATGCCCTTTGGTGGCCAGCGTAAGGGCAGTACACCGACGGAATCACACCGCAGAGCTCCGCCTGTGCAGGGCGCTGCCTCTGCCCGTCATTCAAAAAGTTCCTTGGTGTGGGCCTTTTTTGAGGCTAGTGCATCAGATCGCACAGCTGCTGTTTGCAACATATGTCTCAAGCGTATATCGCGTGGCCAAAACATCAGCCGCTTGGGTACCACATGCCTGACCAGACATATGTTGACCTGCCATGCAGCTCGTTGGCAAGCCTACCTCAAAGACCCACACCAAAGAACAAAGCGGACCTCTCCTTGCACCGCATCAGCTGGGATCTCCAACCCCACTATAACTTCAGTCCTCTCTGAAACATGCACTGAGAGGAATGAAGGTGTAGAATTAGGTGTGTCACAGCCAAGTACTTGCGGCCACTCTGCTAGCAGTACACCGACGTCCGATTCTAGCAGGCAAATTTCCCTGCCCCAGCTGCTGGACCGTCAAAAGAAGTTCACTCCCAGCCATCCACATGCCCAGCGGTTGAATGCTAGCTTGGCTAAATTGCTAGCGCTTCAACTGCTGCCTTTTCAGTTGGTAGACTCGGCCCCCTTCCGTGAGTTTGTGCAATGTGCGGTTCCTCAGTGGCAGGTTCCCAAACGCCACTTTTTCTCACGGAAGGCTATTCCGGCTCTCTACCGGCATGTGGAAGGCAATGTCTTGGCCTCGCTGGACAGGGCGGTCAGCGGTAAGGTGCATATTACCGCTGACTCATGGTCCAGCAGGCATGGACAGGGACGTTACCTTTCTTTCACGGCCCATTGGGTCACTCTTTTGGCAGCTGGGAAGGATGCAGGACAAGGTGCAGTAGTGTTGGAGGTTGTTCCACCGCCACGCCTCCAAAATGCTACTACTGGTTGTGACACACCTCTCTCCTCCACCCCCTCCTCTTCTTCTTCCTCCATGGCCTCTTCCTGTGGTTTGTCCTATGAACCAGCGGTGCTCCGTAGCCGTTCACGGGGCTACGCAAGTACGCAGGCAAAAAGATGCCATGCCGTGCTTGCGCTGGTGTGTTTGGGGGACAGAAGCCACACTGGGGCAGAGGTCCTGTCTGCTCTGCAGGGCCAGGCCGAGAGGTGGTTGACGCCACGCCAGCTTAAGCCAGGAATGGTGGTTTGCGACAATGGCACCAACCTCCTCTCCGCCCTCCGACAGGGACAACTGACCCATGTGCCCTGTGTGGCTCACGTCCTTAACCTGGTGGTGCAGCGCTTCTTGGGCAGGTACCCGGGCTTACAGGATGTCCTGAGGCAGGCCAGGAAAGTCTGTGTGCATTTCCGCAGATCTTATAATGCCAGTGCTCGCCTGGCTGAGCTGCAAAAGGAGTTGAACCTGCCCAAGAACCGCCTTATATGTGACATGCCCACCAGGTGGAACTCAACGTTGGCCATGCTGCAGCGGCTGCACACGCAGCAGAGGGCCATTAATGAGTACCTGTGCGACTACGGCACCAGGACAGGGTCAGGGGACCTTGGTTTTTTTTCTCCACGCCAGTGGGGCATGATCAGGGATGCATGCACTGTCCTGGCACCATTTGAGGAGGCCACGAGGATGGTGAGCAGTGACAGTGCATGCATCAGTGACACTGTACCTCTTGTCCACCTGTTGGAGCACACGCTGCGTGGAATAATGGACAGGGCACTTGAGGCAGAACAGAGGCAGGAAGAGGAGGACTTCCTTGCCTCTCAAGGCCCCCTTTACCCAGACAGTGTTCCTTCTGTCCCACCCATCGCACAGGAAGAGGAGGAGGAGGAGGAGGAGGAGGAGGAGGAGGATTGTGTCAGCATGGAGGTGGAGGCTGGCACTCAGCATCATCAGCAGCAGTCTTTTAGGGATGATTTACAGTCCCAAGAAACCAGTGGACTTGTACGTGGCTGGGAGGAGGTGGCTGCGGATCATGTCGTCCTTAGTGACCCAGAGGACTCCGGAGCGAATGCCTCAGCAAACCTACGCTGCATGGCCTCCCTGATCCTGCAAAGTCTGCGGAAGGATCCTCGTATTCTTCGGATCAAGGAGAGGGACCATTACTGGCTGGCCACTCTCCTTGATCCACGGTACAAGGGTAAGGTTGCGGACCTTATGTTACCGTCGCAGAGGGAGCAGAGGATGAGACAACTCCGGGAGGCCTTGCAGAAAGGTCTGTGCAACGCGTTCCCAGAGACTGGGAGGTTACAAACTCCTGGTCCTGGACAACGAGTTGCTGAGGCTTCGGCCAGTCAAAGAAGGAGAGGTGGGGAAGGTGGCCGTCTGACCGATGCGTTCAGACAATTCTTTAGTCCGCAGCCCCAAAGTATGATCGGTTCCAGCAACCATCGCCAGCGTCTGATAAACATGGTGCAGGAATATCTAGGGGCAAGGTCAGACTTGGACACCTTCCCCACCGAAAATCCTCTGGCTTACTGGGTCTTGAGGATGGATCACTGGCCAGAGCTTGCACAGTATGCAATTGAGCTACTGGCCTGTCCTGCATCCAGCGTTCTTTCGGAACGCACATTCAGTGCTGCTGGAGGATTTGTCACGGATCACAGGGTGCGCCTGTCCACCGACTCGGTTGATCGACTGACTTTCATCAAGATGAACCAGTCTTGGATCACCACCAGCTACCACACACCTGATGCTGATATAACAGACTCATTGATTTTAACATGTCACATCCCTTCAAGACTGATGCTGATGCTGAGTGCCTGTGCTGTTATGTTGACTGGCTATCCTCCTCCTCCGAGTCCTCAATGATACGATTGATGATGATAGCTTGGAAGATCATTTTTGTTTATGGGTGCCGCCACCAGTGGCTAAGGCCCAATTTTTCAGCCCCTGTTTTACAGGGGCGTGTAATTACAATTTTTTTAGCAATAATTTGCCATAGGGCTCATTGCTGTGCTCCAAGTACAGTATCTGTGAGGGGTTGGAGTGTTGTGGCACCAGTGCCTAAGGCCCAATTTTTCAGCCCCTGTTTAACAGGGGCGTGTCATTACAATTTTTGAAGCAATACTTTGCAACAGGGCTCATTGCTGTGCTCCAAGTCCAGTATCTGTGAGGGGTTGTAGTGTTGTGCCACCAGTGCCTAAGGCCCAATTTTTCAGCCCCTGTTCAACAGGGGCATGCAATTACAATTCTTGATCTAATAATTCACAGCAGGGCCCATTGCTGCACCCACCAAGAGTAACTCTGAGGGCTTACAGTGTTGTGGCAACGCCACCACCACCACCACCACGAAAGGCCCAATTTTTCAGCCCCTGTTCAAAAGGGGCATGTAATTACAATTCTTGATCTAATAATTCACAGCAGGGCCCATTGCTGCACCCACCAAGAGTAACTCTGAGGGCTTACAGTGTTGTGGCAACGCCACCACCACCACGAAAGGCCCAATTTTTCAGCCCCTGTTCAAAAGGGGCATGTAATTACAATTCTTGATCTAATAATTCACAGCAGGGCCCATTGCTGCACCCACCAAGAGTAACTCTGAGGGCTTACAGTGTTGTGGCAACGCCACCACCACCACCACCACGAAAGGCCCAATTTTTCAGCCCCTGTTCAAAAGGGGCATGTAATTACAATTCTTGATCTAATAATTCACAGCAGGGCCCATTCCTGCACCCACCAAGAGTAACTCTGAGGGCTTACAGTGTTGTGGCAACACCACCACCACCACCACCACCACGAAAGGCCCAATTTTTCAGCCCCTGTTCAACAGGGGCATGCAATTACAATTCTTGATCTAATAATTCACAGCAGGGCCCATTGCTGCACCCACCAAGAGTAACTCTGAGGGCTTACAGTGTTGTGGCAACGCTACCACCACCACCACCACGAAAGGCCCAATTTTTCAGCCCCTGTTCAAAAGGGGCATGTAATTACAATTCTTGATCTAATAATTCACAGCAGGGCCCATTGCTGCACCCACCAAGAGTAACTCTGAGGGCTTACAGTGTTGTGGCAACGCCACCACCACCACCACCACGAAAGGCCCAATTTTTCAGCCCTTGTTCAAAAGGGGCATGTAATTACAATTCTTGATCTAATAATTCACAGCAGGGCCCATTGCTGCACCCACCAAGAGTAACTCTGAGGGCTTACAGTGTTGTGGCAACGCCACCACCACCACCACCACGAAAGGCCCAATTTTTCAGCCCCTGTTCAAAAGGGGCATGTAATTACAATTCTTGATCTAATAATTCACAGCAGGGCCCATTCCTGCACCCACCAAGAGTAACTGTCAGGGCTTACAGTGTTGTGGCACCAGCACCACCATCAAAGGCCCAATTTTTACTACCACTGTTCAACAATTATATGTAATTAAAATTCCTGATATAATAGTTGACAGCAGGGCGTTCCAGCACCAACCAAGAGTAACTGTGAGTGCTTACAGTGTTGTGCCAACACCAACAACTAAGGGGCCTATTTCTGCAGAGTATATACGGCAGGTCCCTACTTTCAAACATCCAACTTACAAACGACTCCTACTTGCAAACGCAAGAAGACAACAGGAAGTGAGAGGAAATCTACCACTAGGAAGGAAAATTCTCTCCTGTAAGAATAAATATGGGAGAAAGGTGTCTCCTCTGTACTGATGCTTTATCAGCAATCCTTGTTTCAAGAAAAACACCACATTTCAAAAACAGTTGTCATTGGGACGGAAAGTGAGGTGAAATGTTCTGAACAGGGGCACAGACAGCAAAACAAATGTTACAGGGGTGATAACCCTTACCTATGTTTTCCAAAAAGTTTAAAAATAGATTTTTGGGCTGGAGCTACACTTCAACAATGTACCTGTTCAAAATTACAAACAGATTCTACATAAGAACAACCCTACAGTCCCTGTCTTGTATGCACCGCCTGTATACGGCTGTTCAGAGTATATAGGGCCTTTTTTATTCTATGTGCGGGGTTCCCCTTAATATCCATACAAGACCCAAAGGGGCTGGTAATGGGCTGGGGTGGGGGGGGGGTCATGGGGTAGCTATGCCATTTTTCTTAAAGAATTTCATCCATATTACCGGGACCAGACATTACATTAAAGCCGCAAGCAGTTTTAAATGGCTTTTTTTTCCTTTAGAAGTGTCATTTTGTGCAGGGACAGTTCTAAACACGGGAAACACGTGGCACTTCACAGGCATACTTTAGACACCCCCCAGGTACGATATTTAAAGGAATATTTGACTTTTTTTTTCACTTTATGCATCATTAAAATGACTGCTCCCGAAAAACGACCGTTTTTAAAACTTCTTTTTGCATTGATACATGTCCCCTGGTGCAGAACCCGGGTTCCCAAACCCTTTTTAGGACAATAACATGCATAATAGTTGTTATAATTAGCACTTTAGAATTCGAACGTTCGCATCCATTGTATTTAATAGGGTTCTATTGTTCGTACGAACTTTCGGTCCGTTCGCGGGTTCTGGTGCGAACCGAACCCGGGGGTGTTCGGCTCATCACTAGTACTAATTCAGTTCAAGGGCTAAATAGTCTTTTTGAGATAACACAGGCAGAGAGTGTAGGACCCAGGACAGCTCCGGATTTCTGACAAGTTCAATATTTTTTGGACTTTTGAAACAGATATAACAAAAGGCTTTCATTGGTATATTTAACAGGTCAAAAAGGGGCAAATGAAAGAAGTTCATTGTTAGGGTTTCCATAAACTTTAAAGTGATATTAAAGCTTTGTTTTTTTGTTTTTTTTTAACCACTTGCCTGCTGGGCAGTTTTACCCCCGTCCTGCCTAGGGCAATTTTTAGCTTTAAGTGCTGTTACACTTTGAATGACAATTGCACAGTCATGCTACACTGTATTTTTTATTTTTCAATTCACACAAATAGAGCTTTTTTTTGGTGGTATTTAACTAGTTAAGGACCGGAAGGATTTGCCACCTTAATGACTAGGCCATTTTTTCCGATACGGCACTGCGTCACTTTAACTGACAATTGCATGGTCGTGCGACATTGTACCCAAACAAAATTGACTTCCTTTTTTCCCCACAAATAGAGCTTTCTTTTGGTGGTATTTGATCACTTCTGCGATTTTTAAGCAAATTTGTAAGTGACAATTTAGAAATTTTGCGCTAATACATATCCCAAAAAAGTATAAAAAATAACTAATTTATTCATCAGTTTAGGCTGATATATATTCTTCTACATATTTTTGGTAAAAAAAAAATCGCAATAGGAGTATATTGATTGGTTTGTGCAAAAGTTGTCGCATCTACAAACTATGGCATAGATTTAGGGACTTTTAATTTTTTTATTGTTTTTACTAGTAATGGCGGCGATCTGTGATTTTTAGCGGTACTGCAACATTGCGGCGGACAAATCTGACCCCAAATGACACTTTTTGGGGACCAGTGACCTTATTACATTGATCAGTGCTATAAAATGTACTGATCAATGTAAAAATGACACTGGCAACGCAGGGGTTAACACTAGGGGGCGATCAAGGGGTTGAGTGTGTACTTCAGCTTGTTCTAACTGTAGAGGGGATGGGCTACCAGGGACATAACAGAAATCACTGTTCCCGATCACTGGGAACAATAGATCTCTGTCATGTTTCCTGTCAGAACAGGGATCCGTTTGTTTACACTGGCAGATCCCCGCTCTGCCTCTCTACTAGGCGATCGCTGGTCGCCAGCAGACATCGAGTTTGCCTGACCCGCGGGCATGCTCCCCCAGTGTGCAGAGGGAGCAAGAGCACGCAGCCAGCGGCGCACGCCCATCCGCAATTGCGCCTGCGCGAGCCGCCATACAGCTACGGTGATTTGCACAGGAGAGCCGACCTGCACAACAACGGCAGCTGGTCGGCAAGTGGTTAATCACCACTGGGTTTTTTATTTTTTTCTAAACAAACAAAAAATGACCGACCATTTTGAAGAAAAACATTTTTTTTCATAGTTTGATATAAAATTTTGCAAACAGGTCATTTTTCTCCTTCACTGTGTGTTGATAAGGCTGCACTGATGAGGCTGCACTGATAGGCTGCACTGATGGGTACTGATGAGGTGGCATTGATAGACTGCACTGATGGGCACTCATAGGCACTCATAGGTGGCACTGATGGGTACTGATAGGCGGCACTGATGGGTACTGATTATAAAAGAAAAAGGACCTGGTGTCACCGGTCACCCACCTCCATCCCTGTAATATGCAACAAAAGATTTGCCCATTGGGACTTTAAATGAGGTGGACACCATTGGACCAATAAACATAGTAGCAGTAAATGCAGTATAAAGTAGATGTGTTTATTCAGATAAGAGTAATGCAATGCATGCATGGATATCATCAACAGTGGCCAATTATAAAACGACATACATATAAATAGACAATTGGTACATGTATAGTAAAAGACATGTGATACACAAGCATCTAATGTACCCGACATGACATGACATGTTTCGCGAGACCCAGCTCGCTCTTCAAGGGTGGATGCGTGTACAACTGTACCTAGGATGGAAAAATAAAGGTGGGTATGCGGTATACTGTTGGTGGAATGAGCATAAGGTATAGGGAGCCGTGGTATAGGATCCCATACTTACCACTGAATAGGGCCAAAACAGCAGGTGTGCAGTTCCCAGAGGCAGCAGTAGGTGTCTCACCCGGAAGCTGAGGAGGTGGAGCCAAACGGGACCCCAGTAGGGCAAAATAAAGGACAGACACGGTGTGGATGTGAGGAAGTGTCCCCAGAGGTCTCATTATGTCCATGTGTGGTAGAAGCTGTAGGCGTAAATGGGTTTATCAGAAAGTATGTAATGGTAAATTAAGTAATAATGGTATGTATATATCTCTGTAAAAGTAAAAAAGCCAAGAATGATAAGAAAATGGAGACCAAAGGAGGAATAGAAAAGGCAGACAGATGCCAGTGAGTGATAGGGGTCAAGAAAATAGGTAAGAGGAAAAAGAGAGTGAAAGAAAATGAAACAAAATAATATGTGTTTAGGTCTGTGAAAACGAAAAGGCAAAGAAATGCAAGAAAATTATTATTTTTCTATCCTAGGTACAGTTGTACACACATCCACCCCTGAAGACCGAGCTGGGTCTCGCGAAACATGTCATGTCATGCCAAAGGGCGAATATTTTGTACCAGGGAGACCCCAGGAATTACAGAGGACAACAAGGGTGGAATCCCAGAGGATCACGCCCATACGGGAGACAACAGAACAACTGGGAACCCGAGGACAATCAATACGAGGGGAGGAGAGACTATACCCACAGACCCCAATACTGGGCAGGAGAAAACGGACAAGAGGCAAACGAGGGGGCATCAAGAAAAAGAAGACGCGTATAATAGGAGAAGGCATTTTTAATTTAAGTGATATTGTTTTTAATGAGGAGGAACTCAAAATTTTAGATTTAGGCTTAAAGTATGCACCTGACAAGAATCTGGACAAATTTGAAACATACATAAATCTACAAAAATTCGCAAGAAAGATGAATATTAAAAAATTCTTTGCCTTAAAGGAACCCAAAACCAAAGAAAAAAACACAGACACTTACTACAAACATTCTAGATTAAAGAACAATTCGATCTTCAACCCCAAAATGCAACAAAATGAAAGCATTTTGGTTTTCAAAAAGATGGTGGAAGAAGACATTAGAAAGCTGAAAATCAGCAAAACAGAAAGTGATAAGGTCTGGAAAACTATCAAAGAGATAGAGAAGCAAAAGGACATTGTAATTTGACCGGCAGATAAAGGGGGAGGCTTGGTCATCATTAAGAAAAAAGACTATGAGACAGAAATGGATAACCTATTAAGCGTGCAGGACACATACAAGAAAATAAGGGGCAACCCAAAAATAGAATATGAAAAGAAGTTGAAAACCCTTGTCAAAAAAGGAGAAGACAAGGGGATTTTAACCAAAAAAGAAGCCACTTTTCTGACACCAGAAACAGCCAAAACACCAGTGATCTATTACGTTCCCAAAATACACAAAAATCAAACTACACCACCCGGCAGACCCATCATAAGTGGAATTGATTCCCTATTTTCAAGACTGGGCTCCTACATAGACTGATTTTTACAACCCCTGGTGGTAGAAGGCAGATCATACTTAAAAGACAGCAGACAACTTATTTCGGAAATAAAGGATCTTAGAGTCAAAGAGAGTGACATACTAGTGACGATCGATGTCAACTCACTCTACACAAACATCATACAAAAAGATGGCATCAGTAGTGTGGAATGGGCTCTGTATAAACAAACAGATATGAAAGAACAACAAATCAAATTTTTATTGGAAGGATTGGGAATGGCCATGAGCCACAATTATTTCTGGTATAAGGGCGAGTACTACACCCAAACTAAAGGGGTAGCAATGGGAGCCAAATATGCTCCAAGTGTAGCCAACCTCTTCCTGAACAGATGGGAGGAAGAACAGGTCATCAGTGTACACAGAGAACATCTAACCCTCTACAGAAGATATATAGATGACATCGTCATAATATGGGGGGGCACAGAGGAACAACTACAGGATATTTTTGATGAGATCAATCAGAACATCTATGGGATCACATTCACAGGTAACTGGAGCAAGCAGAGTATAGACTACCTGGATCTGCAAATATACAAACATGATGGAAATTTGAACGCCAGAACTTATTTTAAAAAGACTGATAGGAATGGATATATTCCAACAAAAAGTTGCCACCATCCTAAATGGATTGGAAATATACCCAAAGGCCAACTAATGCATATTTTCCGGAATTGCAGCAACCTACATGAATACAAACAAGCAAACACAATCATTAGCAGATTCATAGATAAAGGCTACAAAGAAAAGGATTTACTCACCCTAAAGCAACAAGTCAAAAATATGGACAGAACCACCATGATAGCAGGTACCACTGCAAATAAAAACAAAAAGAAAAACTTGGACATGGCCTTTCTTACTGGTTTTAACAGACAACACAAACACGTAGAAAAGATAATCAGAAAACACTGGCCCATCTTACAATCCGATAAGGTCCTCAGAAACATACTGCCGCAAAAACCATCATTCATTTACAGAAAAGCACCTAACCTGAGAAACAGACTGGTACATAATGTACTGGACCCACCAAAACAAATCAAAATCTTTAAAAACCTAAAAGGTTTTTTTCAAGTGTGGCCAATGTCTTCCCTGTAGAACCAGCAAAAAGACTGATAAGAAAACATCCAAATTTACCTCAACCTCCAACGGATCCGAACATAACATCAGAGAACTAATCACTTGCCACAGTACACATGTGACATATGTGTTAGAATGCCCTTGCCACAAACAGTATGTAGGGAGAACCACCAGAGAACTACATGTCAGAGTAAGAGAACATATCAATAACATCAAGAATGGCTTCCCCAAACACAGAGTGTCTAGACATTTCAGGGATTATCACAAGAAAGACCCCTCCTGCATGGTTTTCTATGGTATAGACAGAATTAAGGGACACTGGAGAGGTGAAAACAAGAAAACTAAAATTTCACAAAACGAAACAAAGTGGATATACCAGCTTGATACTCTCCAACCAGCAGGAATGAATATCGATCTAGATCTGAATTGTTTTCTTACCAACTATTAATAATTTTAATTAATAATCTTTTAAACAACATTTCCCTTAAGACCTTCCCCAATGCCTCAAGTAACACTCGGCAATAACTAATCTCATAAGTTCAACCCCTCGCACCTATAAAATGATTTTACCTATGGTCAGTCCTTTAAGATAGCATTTCACGTTTTTAATATGCGTTTTCAATATGCGTTTTAACATGCGTTTTAAACATGCATTTAAGCACATACCATTTATGTACCTCTACATTCATTTATTTTACTACCAATTTATTTATTCTATGTCTCCTAAATCCTCATTCATATACCACATATCCTCTATGTATCAACATTTGTTTTTATGTGTATATATATATATATATATATATATATATATATATATATATATATATATATATATATATATATGTGTGTTAGTTAGTAACAATACATATTTATATTTTTAATTTTTTTATATATATATTGTGACAGCAGGAAGGTAAAGTCACCTGGTTGCATCCAGGGGGGTAGATATATTTCGCCCAGATTCAGGCTTTACGCCGACTTATACAACTAGGTGGAGAGTTGTATAAGGCTAGTGGGCTCATGGATGACTCATACCTCTAGGGAGAGGGCTGGGCGTCGTGCAGACAGGGAGTTGATGAGACCAGCTGAAGCTTGTCAGCTCATTTAGGCCTCTATAAGAACTCCCAGATTCATTAGGTGTTAGCTCATGCCTGGAACCAGACCTGTGTGGACTGTCTAGGGAGAGTGAACCCCTGTGCGGTGAGACAAAGCCTGTGTGGCTATTTGCTTGGACATTTAAAACCAGGGACTTAGGGACTAGGACAGCACTAGGCTGATCCCAGTTGTTAGTTAGGAAACCTGTATGTTTAGTCAGAGGTCAACTTGACCAGGATTTATTTTGGTTATGTTTCTTTTGCTTTGCTGTGTTTTGTCACTGTAAATAGAAAATAAACCGCACCTTTTTTTGATTTTGAAAACCACAACCTCCGTTTGCTGGGCCTGTTTTGTGTGGGGAGCCCATCCCGGGGGTCACACACACCCGCTGCCGAGCTAACCCCCTCACAGTTGGTGGAGAATGCGGGCAGTTTTCTTTTAAGCCAGCATGGAGGAGATACTGAAGCAGCTGGCTCTAGCAAATGCCAATCAACAGCAGACAAATGCAGGTTTGCAAAGGAGCCTTGCAGCCCAGCAGCAGACAAACGCAACTTTGCAACAGAGTCTGGAGGCTCAGCAACGAGCCCAGCAGCAATCTGAGGCCCGCTTCATAGACCTGTTGCAGAAGCAAGAGCAGAGACTACAACAACAGATGGAAGCAGTAATGCAGCAACGTCCGCAGACCAGTGAGGAAAGCCATCCCACTAATACCGCGTCCTTTGGGGTGAGTCGTTTATTGACAAAAATGACTGGAGAGGATGATCCAGAGGTATTTTTGACCACATTTGAAAGGACCGCTGAAAGAGAAAAGTGGCCTGAGGAGCAGTGGGCTGGACTGGTGGCTCCTCTGTTAACTGGTGAATCGCAGAAAGCTTACTATGACCTAGAGCCTAACCAAGCAAAAGACTATGTGATGCTAAAAGCTGAAATATTGGCAAGGCTGGGTGTCACCCAGGCTGTCCGGGCTCAGCGTGTGCATAACTGGACTTTCCAGCTTGGAAAACCCCCCAGGTCTCAAATGTATGATCTCATTCACCTGAGCAGAAAGTGGCTACAGCCAGAGACTTTGTCCGCACCAAAGATTGTGGAACGTGTTGTAATGGATCGGTTTTTGAGAGCTCTTCCTACTGCCATCCAAAAGTGGGTAAGCCATGGAGACCCAGAGACGGCCGATGGTCTTGTGGATCGTGTGGAGAAATACTTGGCTACAGAGAACCTGACGGCCTCTTCCAGAGACACTCGGACTTTCCACCCTAAGACCAGACCATCCCCAGGGGCGGATAAGAGGATTCCAAGGGGTGAGGGTGGAGAGAGTGAGAGGGTGGGAGCTCTACCCCAAGTTTGGCGAGAACAGCCTGGGAAATCAGCGGCTCAAGAGGCGGCAAGAAGGATCGTTTGCTACCGCTGCCTGCAAGCGGGACATATTGCAGCCAATTGCCCGGTTGTGGAGGAACCCATGCAGTGTGACTTTCTGACGGGCAGACGTCAGTCGCTGTGTGCGACAGTCGCATGCACTGCCATTCGAGGAACTGAGAAACATTTATGAAAAATGTGTGTTAATGGTAGAAATGTTGTGGTATTGCTGGATTCAGGTAGCCTTGTGACCCTGATAAAGGCTGAGTTAGTTAAAACAGAGGTCTCTGGGAATAGCAAGGTAGCTGTTATTTGTGTGCATGGGGACACCCGAGAGTATCCAGTGACTACAGTGTGTTTCGAGACCCCCAAAGGTACCCTCTCTCATCCAGTGGGCTTAGTATCTCAGTTACCGCATGACGCCATTGTGGGAAGGGATTTTCCGAAGTTCTGGGAACTGTGGGATGATCCTGAGCCCCTCACTGGTGCCCCTATGTACCAGGAATGTGATAGCCAGAACTCCCCTGAGAGTGGTGAGGACTCTCCGGAATTTCCCTTATCAGTATTGGCAGGGGAGACTCAAGAAACTGGAGAGGAGCCCACCTCCTCAGACGAAAACCTACCGTCTGTGGAGTTTTCTGATCTTGAGGTTCACAGGGAAAACTTTGCCACAGAACAGTTGAAAGACCCCGCCCTAATAAAGGCACGGGAAAACGTAGTGAAAATAGATGGCGAGTTAGTGAACCCAGATAATACCTGCACTTACCCATACTTCAGCGTAGAGAAGGACCTACTGTATCGGGTGGCAAAAAGGGCAGAAGAAACCGTTGAGCAGCTTGTGGTGCCCAAACCTTACAGGAAGTTGGTGTTGGAGTTGGCCCATGGGCACATTCTTGGAGGTCATCTGGGGACAGAGAAAACCCGAGAGAGGGTATTACAGAGATTCTATTGGCCGGGGGTGATGAAGGACGTAGAAAATTATTGTTCCTCCTGCCCTGTGTGTCAGAGGTCGGCCCCGATGCCACATTTCCGTAGCCCGCTGGTCCCTCTACCCATCATTGAGGTCCCGTTTGAGAGGATCGCCATGGATTTGGTAGGTCCTATAATCAAGTCCGCTAGGGGGCACCAGTACATATTAGTTATAATGGACTATGCCACCCGTTATCCAGAAGCGATCCCTCTCCGAAATACCTTGGCCAAAACCATAGCCAAAGAGCTATCTCTTGTTTTTAGCCGGGTGGGTATTTGTAAAGAACTGCTTACGGACCAAGGTACACCCTTTATGTCCCGGGTTATGAAAGAGCTGTGTAAATTGTTCAAAGTGACGCAATTGCGTACGTCTGTGTATCACCCCCAAACCGATGGGCTGGTTGAAAGATTCAACAAAACCCTAAAACAAATGTTGAAGAAAGTGGTGGATAGAGATGGAAAGGATTGGGACTGTTTACTTCCTTATTTGATGTTTGCTATTAGGGAGGTGCCCCAATCCTCTACGGGATTCTCCCCCTTTGAGTTACTGTATGGGAGACACCCAAGAGGGCTGTTGGATATTGCCAAGGAAACTTGGGAAAGTGAGAGTTCTCCCCACAGGAGTGTGATTGAGCATGTCGCCCTGATGCAAGATCGAATTGCACAGGTAATGCCCATCGTGAAGGAACATTTGGCCCAAGCGCAGTTGGCACAGCAGAGAGTGTACAACCGTGGAGCCAAGACCCGTACCTTTTCCCCGGGGGATAGGATATTGGTACTTGTCCCTACGGTTGAAAGTAAATTCCTTGCCAAATGGCAAGGCCCCTACGAGATAATGGAAAAAGTGAGCGAAGTGAATTACAAGGTCAGACAACCAGGAAGGCGAAAGCCCGAACAGATCTATCACGTTAATCTGTTGAAAGCCTGGAGGGATAGAGAGTCCCTAGTCGCAGACACTTGGTCACCAGCTCAAACTGGTTGCGTGATTCCTGAGGTTGGAATAGCAGCCACCTTGTCACAACCCCAACAACAGGAGGTTAAGGAGTTTGTGCTTCGCAACAAGGAGGTATTCTCTGAGCTGCCGGGACAAACATCTGGGGTAGAGCATGACATCATTACCCCGCCCGGTGAAAGGGTGAAGTTAAAACCCTATCGGATCCCAGAGGCTCGACGGGAGGCAATACGGGAGGAAGTACAGAAAATGCTGAACTTAGGGGTGATAGAGGAGTCCCAAAGTGATTGGTCTAGTCCCATCGTGTTGGTGCCTAAACCGGATGGGAGCTGGCGATTTTGTAACGATTTTCGTCAGTTGAACAAAGTTACAAAATTTGACACCTACCCCATGCCACGTATAGATGAGTTGATCGACCGGCTGGGAACAGCCCGATACATGACGACTCTTGACCTCACAAAAGGGTATTGGCAAATCCCCCTGGCCAAGTCGGCCAAAGAGAAAACCGCATTTGTAACCCCAGACGGGGCGTTCCAATATAAAAGAATGCCGTTCGGGTTACAGAATGCGCCGGCCACATTCCAGCGGAAAATGGACCAGATGCTGAGGCCCCATCGGAAGTATGCTGCGGCTTACCTGGATGACGTAATTGTCCATAGCACAGATTGGGCCTCACATCTGCCAAAAGTGCAAGCAGTCCTGGACTCTGTTCGGGAAGCGGGGTTTACGGCTAACCCCAAGAAGTGTACCATTGGGCAGGAGGAGGCCAAATATCTTGGGTACACCATTGGGAGGGGAGTAATAAAACCCCAACTCAACAAAGTCGAGGCCATCCAGAGTTGGCCACGTCCCAACAGCAAGAAGCAGGTACGAGCCTTTCTGGGAATCGCTGGGTATTATCGGCGATTCATTCCCCACTTTGCTTCTAAGGCTGTGCCCCTAACCAACCTGACGAAGGGGAAAGGGTCGGTCATGATTAAATGGACCCCCGAGGCTGAGGCAGCATTCCAATTCTTGAAACAAGCCTTATGTAGCCAGCCAGTGTTGTACTCACCCGACTTCTCTAAAGACTTTGTCGTACAAAGTGATGCGTCAGATGTGGGGTTAGGAGCAGTATTGTCCCAGGTCTGGAACGGGGAAGAGCACCCAGTCATTTACCTCAGCAGGAAGTTGAAGTCCCATGAGGTAAATTACGCCACCGTTGAAAAGGAGTGTTTAGCGGTGAAGTGGGCTCTAGATTCCCTTCGGTACTACCTGCTAGGTAGGCACTTTGACATGGTTACGGATCACGCTCCGTTAAAGTGGATGGCTCAAAACAAGGAAACAAATAGAAGAGTGAATAGGTGGTTCCTGGCCCTCCAGGAATTCAACTTCACAGTAAAGCATCGCCCTGGCGTTCAAATGGGGAATGTGGATGCTTTGTCTCGAGTACATGAATGCCTGATTGCTGGTGTTCCAACCCCGAGGTTAAAACAAGAGGGGGGGGTATGTGACAGCAGGAAGGTAAAGTCACCTGGTTGCATCCAGGGGGGTAGATATATTTCGCCCAGATTCAGGCTTTACGCCGACTTATACAACTAGGTGGAGAGTTGTATAAGGCTAGTGGGCTCATGGATGACTCATACCTCTAGGGAGAGGGCTGGGCGTCGTGCAGACAGGGAGTTGATGAGACCAGCTGAAGCTTGTCAGCTCATTTAGGCCTCTATAAGAACTCCCAGATTCATTAGGTGTTAGCTCATGCCTGGAACCAGACCTGTGTGGACTGTCTAGGGAGAGTGAACCCCTGTGCGGTGAGACAAAGCCTGTGTGGCTATTTGCTTGGACATTTAAAACCAGGGACTTAGGGACTAGGACAGCACTAGGCTGATCCCAGTTGTTAGTTAGGAAACCTGTATGTTTAGTCAGAGGTCAACTTGACCAGGATTTATTTTGGTTATGTTTCTTTTGCTTTGCTGTGTTTTGTCACTGTAAATAGAAAATAAACCGCACCTTTTTTTGATTTTGAAAACCACAACCTCCGTTTGCTGGGCCTGTTTTGTGTGGGGAGCCCATCCCGGGGGTCACACACACCCGCTGCCGAGCTAACCCCCTCACAATATATATATATTTATGTAGTATACATTCTTTGCATTCAATAATATTGCCTTTAATTTCGATTAAATTAAGGTGCGGTTTGAAGTTCTGAAAACATTTTTTGCATATAGCCCCACGATTTTCATGTTCCATCCTAAAATGGCCGCCGTAGAAAACCTGCAGTCTCCAGTCTGAAAATCGAACCAAATATGGCCGCCAGACCAATTTAACACAGACCGCTGTAGACTCTGAGCTCCGGTCTGCAAAAACTTACCAAACATGGCCGCCGGACTTCGGTCCCCAAAATCATACCCAAAATGGCCCCTATGCTAATTCACACATGTGAACATGTGACTGGAGGGGCTATAAATTGCATTTGGAAGTGAAGCACGACGTTACGCTCCCGATGACATCAATCTGACGGAACGCGTAGGGCGGAGTCACATTGCTTCATCACTTCCCACATCTTGGATCGCTCTTCACTGGCCAAGCGCCATTTTAAGTGCTTTTACTTGTCTAATACTATGTGAGTACCCTTTTTCCTGATTACATCAATTAACCAATTTTAGACGGGTTCACACTATGGGCATCCTTTTTTCCTTTCTATAACCCTCACCTTCTCGGAGAAGCACAAGGGACCATAGGAGCCACCCCGGATTCCTGAGACTGCTACACAGTGGCATATACTGTGACTGCACCATACCCCTTGAGGGTATGAAGGATCTGGTGAGTGCAACATCTTAAACAATCACGGATAATCACATTCACGGCACAGGCTACTAGAACAAGCACTGCAGCAAAGTCACCAATTTATCTTCTCACCATTTTCTGGATTTTCACCATTGGACTTTATTTTATTAGTTTCAATTTTCATGTTGTATACCTTATGTGCATTATCAGAGTGTACTACGGTTCACTTAAACACTCTTTCCAACTGCTCAATCACTTGGGACTGAGCATAATCCCAGCTGGGTTTAGTAAACACCCGGCCGAGACAATATCCCAATTTATTGTAATTTATTGTATTTTATTTTGTTCACACCGCATTTTTTGCAGCACCACATTGGTAGCATCTATTTGCTTCACTGCATTTCTAATAGCTAGTCCTCAGCTAGCAAACACCCAGCTGAGCCGGAATTGGAAAATTCACACCACTCATTCATTTCAACCAATTTATTCACCCACTTATACATTTATCAACACTATTACCTTCTGAAGGCTATTGCTAAGGCCAAGCAAACACCTGGCAGAGACACTCCAATTTAATTTAATTTATTTTATTTATTTACGTTATTTGATTGGATTTACATTTTATGTGAGGTCTCACTCAACTCAGGTTCTGAATATACCTGCACAACAGGTAATACCAGGCAGAGCCCGCTTTGTTGCTCATTTGTACACTTTTTTATCAGTTTTATCAATACCATTATCTGGCTTCCAGCAGATTGGTTTTATGTAAGAGCAGCGCCACCACTACACCCCTCATTTTTTCTTTTGTTGCTGATGGGTACTGATAGGCACTGGTAGGTGGCACTGATGAGCATATGCTGCCGGGGAGAAGGGGGGAAGGGTAAGTGACCCTTCTACTTTTCCCTGCATGGACAAAGGTCACATAAAAATGATGTGCACTCAGCTGTCTTGTATATACTATATCCCATAAAATCAGTAAGTACTTTGCTTATGTCTGTCTCTGTAATGTAAACATACCATAAAATATCTATGTTTCTGTATGTAATAAAGTAAAATACAAATAAGGCTCTAAAATGCATGTTGGTAAAGAAATGAACAGCCTTCATTGCATCCGTTTACATCTGTTGTACAATCATTTTAAGACCCTGCTTGGAAAAATGGTAGCTTTCTAGTTTACCCAATGCCAACCAAAAGCTTCCTAAAATTGTAGGTGGGAAGAGTATTTTCAGACAAATACCTCAAAATACACGAGAACATTTTATCTGCTGGGACAAGGCGACAAACTCAAAAGGACGTGGGCTGCAGTGCCTGTCTGTGTTATCCTGAAAGGCAACAATATATCTTTCCTCTAAACAGTTATTGTCAATTTTAAGACAATAGTTCCTGCTTGTCATTTGTCCCCATTTAAAATAATATTCTCTGTCAAAGACCACTTGTCAGCAGCCTAATGCAAAATAACATGCAATCTTAAGTACAATAAAGATCAGATGTTTTATTTAAAAAAACAATTATATGTGCTATTACGTGACAACATATCATTTATTAGAACTGAAGCAGCATATTCATGCCAGTGTTGCTCTTGACTACATTATATGGAATTAAGTATATGATCTTTTCTCTTTTGCTGGATTGATTTATTGTAAACTTTAAGCATTAGTATCAAAGACACAAAATATTCTTTGTTCAGAAAGGATTTGTAACAATACTGCATTAATGGAAAATGAAAAGAATTACCGTACATTTCTTCATGTAGCTGTAAATATAAAAAAAATCTTGCTGCTTTATTTAATAATGCAACAAGAGAAAAGGTAGCATGGTATATTGAAATCTGGAGTGGCATACAGTATATGGATTTATTTTCTAAAGCTGAATTTGACTTACCTTGGATAGAAGAGAACAAAGAGCTCACAGTTAGCACTGACTTGATTGTATTTAAAGCTAGAACATGTAAGCAATAATTTATTTCTAAGGTCAAGGTAACCCTTGATTAATAATTCCAGCCTTCCAAAAAACAGACAACACAAGTTAATTTTTATTATATAGAACTATAGTTAGGTCCATATACTGTATATTTGAACACAGGCACAATTTTTTTTTTTTAAGGTATTTACCAAAACATATTCAAGCTAATTTAATGGATATGGTCTGAAAGTACACACTCTCGGGTTTAGTTTGAAGCTATATACATCCAAATCAGAGGAAGGGTTTAGGAATTACAGCTCTTAAGAATAGCCATCCCCCTTTTTCAAGGGACCAAAAGTAATCGGAAAATTGAATAAAAAACTGTTGCATGGCCTGGTTTTGGCTACTCTATCGTTATTTCTTCATCACTTAAAGTGGTTGTAAACCCACTTTTTAAACAAAGCCCTACAGGTAAGCCTAGATTAAGGCTTAAATGTAGGTGCAAGAAATATCTCCTTAACCTACACGGTTAAGGAGATATTTGTATGTAAATGCGGCGACGCTGAGGTCACCCTATTCACAAATTCGGCTAGGTCGCAACATTTGACGACGTAGCCGAATTCGACAGCTCACGCGCGCATGCGCGGAGTCACGTCTTCTCCGCTCCGGCCAATCACAGCGCCGGAGCGGCGCTGTGATTGGCTGCAGCGGCGAAACCCGGAAGTAACAATTACGGCTATCGCCGCAGCGATGGATGCGGCTAGAGGAGGGACACGGACGACTTCGGGGGCCCCGATCGAAGGTAAGTGGTACATAATGAGCTAGTATGCTAGTCATACTAGCTCATTATAGCTTTGTCTTGCAGGTTAGTCAAAAAAAAAAAAAGGGTTTACAACCACTTTAAGCAGGTGAAAAGTCTGGAGTTGATTCTAATGCCGCGTACACACGATCATTATTCACGGCGGTTAAAAAACCGCAGTGAATAATGTCATTAAAAACGAGGGGGGCTTCCGGTTCCGGCGCCGTATGGAGTAGCTGCCTACCTCAATAGCTCCGCAGCTCGACCCCAAAAACCGGCATATAAATCCATAGGACGCCTACCCTGACCATCCGCTCACCCCCCTGGTCATTCACGGCCACGCCATGGACCGTTTTGTCGAAAAAAACGGCATTCGCTCGTACGCGACCGCAGTGGCTCCACAGGCACACCCGCAAATCGAGTCCACGGCTTCGGCCTACTCGGCTCCCTCCTCGGAAACGGTGCCTGCAATGGAGGTAAGCAGTGATTCGCTCACCTCCCCACCACAGCCTTCTCCTCCTTCACCTCCTGCTGGGGACAACACCACAGAAAGGATTGCACAGGCTGTAGCAGCTCTCCTCACCCCCATGATAGCTGCCTCTGTGGAGAAAGCTGTCAGTGCAGGCATGCAACAGCTCAAGGCCCAACTAGGAGAACATTCCACTAGGCTCAATGAGGCAGAACACCGCATATCTACCTTGGAGGATGAACTGTACCAAGCCCAGGCCCTGGAACATGCTCAGGATAAAACCAATCAGTTCATATTAGACAAGCTGGACGATTTTGGAAAATAGGTCCAGGAGGTGCAATCTGCGCTTTATTGGCATACCAGAATCTCTGCAACCATCAGCCCTCACGGATCTATGTGCAAGACGTATTCCAGAGTCCTTAGGCCTCCCCGGCCCCTTCACAGTGGAAAGGGCACACCGCATGGGTCTCTTTAACTCAGATCGCAAGTCGCCACGACCGATTATCGCCAAATATCTAAATTACGCAGACAAAGCCTCCATTCTGCAAAAATTCCGGCAATCCAGATCTCTCCAGATAGATGGAATGCAGATCTTAATCTTTGCAGACTACTCCATAGAAGTATCAAAAAAAAGGAAGGCTTTCCAGCAAGTCTGCACGGAACTGCACCGCCAACAAATAAAATTCACCTTGGCCTTCCCCGCCACCCTGCGGCTCAAAGCACCCAATGGCGACCAGCTATCATTCCAAGACCCATCTGAAGCGGAAGCCTTCCTACGCTCTCTTCACTCGGGACCTCACATCAGCCCCTCACCCAGGACGCCTCCAATCAACCGAGGTCTCGACCAAAGAAGCCCGCGTAAGGACCCTCCAAAAAGATTCAGGCCCTCGAAACCAGACCTACGCCAACCCATGCTCAGCTGAATCGACTAATACTCTTCTTCCATCTACTCGGCTATAGCCACGCCTGACCCAACCGATCAGCCCTACCCCTGAGGCGAGATAGATACCTCACCGGTCTCTCCTACCGACTTTGAAAACCAGACTGGCATTTTGATGGTAGGCCAGTCCTTTCCTTTCTCCTTGCTCTTTACATGTTTATGATAATTATGTTTTTCTTTTTTTCTCTCTCTGCTTTTAAATTGCTGGTACAAATGTTTGTTCCCTCTGGCCTCCCTGCGTAGAGCCTTTATCTCTCTCCGTACACGATCCGAATCTGCTCCATTGACCACCCCTGAAAACGTGGGTTTTCCTTTTGTCAAGGCTGCATTATTCGGGTCTTGCAATGGGAGCTGGACTACACAGCGACTCCATGCGGAAAAAAGCGAAGTCCGTACGATATATTTTTTTGTTCTTATTTTCACAACCCCTCCCCCGATATCCTTCTTTTCTTTTACCTCACCCAAGCCAAGTTATGCTTCCAACACTGATCACTTCATCACCACCTCCCTGTACCGTAGACAACTCATTGTCCCATACTACTCTCATAGCTCGCTTCCGTTACCTACTTCGATCCAATCCTGTCACACCGGCCCAACTCCTCTCGATTGACCCCCTATTATGAAAATAGTCTCCTGGAATGTTAAAGGACTTCGCTCCCCTAATAAGAGACTGAAGATTCTCCGTCATCTAAAAAGACTCAAAACAGACATTGCCCTCCTTCAGGAATCCCACCTCTCCACTTCAGATTTCCCACGCATGAAAAAACTATGGGTGGGCTCAGTCCTCGGCTCCGGATCTCTGGGGCGCAGGGCAGGGGTCCTAATACTCATTCACAAAAATCTTCCATGCACGGTGGTCTCTACCCACTCAGATACACAAGGACGTCTCCTATCGATTCATGTTCAGTTAGGGGTAAAAGACTTCATTATCTCTAACATTTACGCCCCTAATAACCCCCCCAAACTTTTTTTTAGCGAACTGTCTACTTGGCTCCTTCGAGATCCGCTTATCCCACATATTATCGGCGGAGACTTTAACACTATCCTTCACCCTATTGACGACAGGTCTTGCTCCAGAAGCCCCCGATCTCTATTTGCCCCCAGAGACGCGACCCTCCTTGCCTCCATGATTGACTCCCTTCAACTTCATGACGTTTGGCGTCTCAGGCACCCAGCTGACAGAGAGTTCACTTTCTACTCCAACCCCCACAACGTTTTCACCAGGATTGACTACATTTTCTGCTCTGACGACATTGTCCCCATGATATCGGAATCTGACATCCATGACATTGTCATCTCAGACCATGCTCCTGTTTCGGTATCACTCGACATCCCCGACCTTCACCCAAACCCCAGACTATGGCGATTCCCCACATACCTACATAATAACTCTGATTTTTTACAGTACATAGAAAAATCATGGTCCGAATACTCCTCGGCCAACGCTCTGCACCTAGATAACCCTAATTTGTTTTGGGAAGCTGGAAAATCCTTCCTGAGAGGTCAGATCATATCCTATGCCGCCTCTTTCAAAAGGAATGCCGTGGCAAATTACAAATTGGCTAGCTCCCGGCTACACCAAACCCAACGATCCCTGTACTTAAAGGACTCCCCTGATAATAGGAAGGCTTGACAAGTAGCTAAACGAGCCTTTGAATCATGGGCAGACACCCTTGAACTGACGAAAAAAGCGCACATTGACGCCTCCCTACATAAATTTGGGAACAAAGCAGGGAAACTACTGTCCAGACTTTGCAGGGGTCCTCAACGCCCGACATGTATCTCCTCCCTCCAAGACGCTACGGGTTCTATCAGAACCTCACAGCGAGACATCAACAAAGCTATGCTCCAATACTACTCATCCCTATACGCTGCCGATCCCATAGATAAACCGTTGACACTCTCATTCCTTGAAAAAATATCCCTCACCAAAATCACTACCTCACAATTAGAAAGCCTGAACCTGCCCATATCCCTCTCTGAGATATCATTGGCCATCCGGAACCTTGTCCCTTCTAAAGCCCCTGGCCCTGATGGTTTCACAGGCGAATTTTACAAGTCCCTAAGATCACTATTGGAACCCACCCTATGTAAGGTATATCAACATATATGGTCTGGTGGCCAGTACTTACCCACAGGGAACCAAGCCACCATAAAATTGCTGTCCAAAAAAGGCAAAGACCCCCTAGAACCAGGTTCCTATCGGCCTATCTCACTTCTAAATCTAGATGTCAAGATTCTCTCAAAAATTATTGCCACCAGGTTAGCATCCATCATTCCTTCTTTGATCCACTCCGCTCAATCGGGTTTTGTTAAAGGCAGGACTGCCACTCTAAATATCAGGAAAGTGATGCTGGCCCTGGAACATGCCAAAAATAATCTGAGGGGTGGTTTTGCAATCATCACTCTAGATGCGGAGAAAGCCTTCGATAACGTTAGTTTCGAATGGCTTTCTTTAGTAATGTCCTCAATGGGATTCACCGGCCCCTTCGCCCGCCTCATAGAGTCCATGTATACCGCTCCAGCAGCTAGGCTGGTGGCAGCGGGCCTTCTTTCGGAGGAATTTCGTCTCCATAAAGGCACTAGGCAGGGCTGTCCTTTGTCCCCGCTCCTTTTCAATATAGCATTAGAACCCTTATCGCGATTTTTAAACCAAACGGTCCCACTACATGGCATTCACATTGGTGATCACGAACTACGTACTTCCCTCTTTGCCGACGATGTCCTTATTTTCTCTTCTAACCCATCCTTGGATATGCCCACGATCAAATCAGTATTCGATGAATTCAGAATATGTTCAGGCCTTCATATGAATTATAGCAAAAGTGAAATCCTTCCCATAGGCTCATGCCCTGACCCTCCATGGATACATCACTCTATCTTCAAGGTAGCACATTCACATATCACATACCTAGGGATCAAAATAGGGAAAACACCTGCCTCTCTCTATCATCTCAACTATCCCCCTCTACTCACGAAAATAACTCAGGAACTTGATAATTGGATGGATCTGCCTCTCTCGCTCTTGGGAAGATGTCACCTGGTGAAAATGGTCAGCTTTGCTCGTTTACTTTACCCACTCCAAACTATACCACTGCTTCTACACCATAAGCATACAAAAGTTCTCAATGCAGCTATCTCTAATTTCCTTTGGAAAGGTAGGCGACCGCGTATAGCCCTCCAGAAACTATATCTTCCCAGACGCAAAGGGGGTATTAGTCTTCCCAATATTAGAACCTATAACCTAGCCTGCCTACTACGGACAGGTCTAGACTGGATAGCCCAAGCGTCCCGCTACTCCAATTATGCCTTGGAAACTCAAATGGCACACCCATACTCCCTAGTAGCTCTCCTCCACTGCAAGTGGAAATCTGTTCCAATACCATTCCAACATAACCTTTTACTAAGAGACACGGCCATTGCTTGGAGAGAAGTCAGAAAAAGCCTACATCTTTCGCCCTTCATATCCGGCCACCTTCCAATTCAAGGCCACCCGAGTTTCATCCCAGGCCTAGAGCAACATCCCTTTGCCACCTGGCATCGGAAAGGACTCACAAAATTTTCACAACTCTGTGATCCGGAGACAGGTCGTCCCATAAATTTCAAATCCCTAGCCGACGCATTCTCACTTCCACATTCCCACGCTTTTCACTATGGACAATGTGTCAGTTTCCTGAAGAATGCATGTAGACACGATAACACACGGTTCAAAAATTCTATAACGGAAGCCCTTCTTTCGGAAGGTTCGTATAAGATCTCGGATATATATCGACCTCTTCTACTAAAAACAACTTCATCCCTAGCCTCCTCATCAGTGGCCAACTGGACCAAAGACTTCCCAGACACAGAGCTGGTCAACAAACTATTACAGGGTCTTAATACTATACATAAACTGATCCCCAATTAAATTTGGAGGGAAACTCAGCTGAAAATTATGCATCGTGCTCACATTCCCTTTCTCTATGCCAATCAATCACAAACCTCCTCTTCATGCCCTCTCTGCCGTCAACTCAAACCTTCCCTGAGGCATCGCTTCTGGTCGTGCCCCCACATATCCGTCTTCTGGGATAAAGTCCTGGCTTACATCTTCAAAGTGACCCTGATGAAACTACCTAAGGACCCACTCCTCCTCATCTTTGGTTATTGGGACCCTTTGTTGCTGCCATGGTCCCCAAAGGCCCCCCCTTCACATAAAGAATGGTCTTTGATATGCCTACTACTCGCCAGGAGAGCCATCTTGAAAAATTGGATATCCAATATCCCCCCGAATACTTCACAAGTCAAAAAGGAACTTCTGCTGCTTCTTTTCAAAGACAGACTAAATACAGACTTCTCGCTTGACACTGCTAAACAACGTTTCTACCACAGATGGCAAGCATATTTGGTCTATGCGCACTCCCCTGAAGACCGGGCAAACCTCGAGCTGTTTTCATTCTCCTATTACGGGACACCCCTCCCATCACCTCCAGTGTCTCTTCTCTCTCCCCCCCCCAGGTGACCTATCTTGATGAGACTAAATCTAAATCTGAATCTGAATCTATATGGTGAGATGCACTCTAGATATTTCCAGTGCAATTTGATGTCTACCTCCTTGATACCTCTCATAATGGTAGCTTGGTGTCTACTTCCACCCCCCCCCTCCCCATCATCCCCCATTCCTCCCTTTTTTTTTGTTATTTTCTTTTTCTCTTTCTCCCTAGGTTTTTCGGTTTTTGTTTTGTTCTGTTCTCTGCCCTCCAGTTTTCCTAGGGTCCTCCCCAGTTCCAGGATCCATTCATTTATCCTCCTCCCTTACATAGGGATGTTTAGCTTTGAAAGCTCTTACCTCCTACATTGTTTATTCATCCCTTGCATGGGACCTTATTCTTTTATCTCCTAGGATGCGTATTGTTATCTATGCATTATTGTCTTCTTTTACCATATTTACTGGTTTGACACAACTATTGATATGTTAAAATATAATTACTTCTATTGCTGTAGTAATCTGTATGACTTATACCTTCAATAAAATCTATTTAAAAAAAAAAAAACGAGGGAACGGCTTGTTCCCCACACACGGTCGTTTTTCACGTCGTTTTTTCTCTTGTCGAGAAAAACGACCGTCTGTGGGCTCCGCGGCAGTGTTTCCCTATGGGAAACACTGCTGCGGAAAACATGTCGAAAAAAAACGACGAGAAAAATTAGAACATGTTCTAATTTTTCTCGTCGTTTTTAATGCCGTTTTTCTCGTCGAAAAAAACAACAGAAAGCCCACAGACTATCGTTTTTCTCGTCGAATGGGAAAAATGACGTTTTTCTCGACGAGAAAAACGGCCGTGTGTACGCGGCATAAGTGTTGTATTTGCATTTGGAATCTATTGCTGCGAACATATATCATGCGTTCAAAGGAGCTGTCCATGCAAGTGAAAAAGGACATTGTAATGCCTCGTACACACGACCATTTTTTCCGACGGGAAAACTGCTATGAGAGCTTTTGGCCAGGATTTCCAGCCGTGTGTATGCTCCATCGCAGTTTTTCCGACGGGAAAACTGCCGGACAAAAAATGAGCGCAGGATCTCGTTTTTCCCGTCAGGAAAAATCCTGGTGGGAAAACCGTTCGTCTGTATGCTTTTCCGAGGGGAAAAAAATGTGCATGTTCGGAAACAAATCGACGCATGCTCAGAAGCATAGAACTTCATTTTGATGGCTCGTCGTAGTCTTTTACGTCACCGTGTTCTTGCCAGTCAAAAGTTCACCGGACTTTTGTGTGACTGTGTGCATGCAAGGCAGGCTTGACAGGAATTCCATCAGGAAAACCGTCAGTTTTTTATCCGGCGGAAAAACCGGTCGTGTGTACTGGGCATATGACTTCAAAAACAAAACAAATCCATCAGAGAGATAGCAGGAACATTAAGAGTGGCCAAATCAACAGTTTGGTACGTTCTGAGGAAAGAAGATTGCACTGGTGAGCTCAGAAACATAAAAAGGCCTGGACGTCCACGGAAGTCAACAGTGGTAGATGATTGCAGGATCCTGTCTATGTTAAAGAAAAACCCATTTAATACATCCAGACAAGTGAAGGACACTCTCCAGGAGGTGGGCGTATCATTGTCAAAGTCTACAATCAAGAGAAAGAAGACTGGGGGGCATGGCCAACGACCGGGATGTGGGGAAGTGCTTAGCCTGAGCTCCGTCCGTGCCGCTTACATCCTGACTGAATCCTGCTGATCCGTTCGCCATCCGAGGATCCCGTTTGTCCCTGCAGCATCCAGGGAACCTTGTGCCCACCAGGAGATGGTCAAATACGGCCCACCGATGGAGGAAGCCTCAGGATCCGGCCCACAGCCCCCATCCTGCAAACAGAGGCAAGATGGCACCGGTCACCATGCTGCAGACACATGCAGCCAGCCATCCTCATGCTCCTCAGCGCTGACAAAGAAGCCTGCAGGGAAGGGTGAGTCACACTGTTCCCCCCTGTTCTAAGCCCGGAAGATCCTTTCCTGTTCTCTCCAGCTGAGGACATTGCCCCTGATACTCCCAGCAGGGACACTGCTGATGCAGGCCCTGCAGAGCCATCCCTGTCCCAGATCATGGAGACCATCCAGCACAGCCATGCTTCCCTGACCACCCAAATGGACTCCATAAAAACTGACCTATCCTTCTTAAAACAGGATGTCCATAACCTCCGCCACAGGGTGTCTAATGCTGAGCAGCGCATTAGCACGCTGGAGGATGAGACCCGTCCATTACAGGGCTCTGTTAGGGAGCTACGCCAGGCCCAGGATTACACAGCAGAGAAGCTCACTGAAATGGAGGACCGTTTACGGAGGAGCAATTTACATTTCCTGGGGTTCCCAGAGGGGGCTTAGGGTAGAACCCCGGAGGTCTTTATGGAAAGATGGCTAATCACCACATTCGGCGCTTCAACCTTTTCACCGTTATTCGCCATTGAACGAGCACACAGGGTTCCCATGCGCCCCCTCCCACCTGGGGCCCAGCCACGTGCCATGATCATCAAACTCCTGCACTTCAGGGACAGGGAGGCAATTCTTGGTGCTGCCAGAGAAAAGGGAAGGGTCTCCTTTAATGGGAGTGGAATCACTATTTTCCCTGACTTCTCTGTAGCTACTGTGACAGCAGGAAGGTAAAGTCACCTGGTTGCATCCAGGGGGGTAGATATATTTCTCCCAGATTCAGGCTTTATGCTGACTTATACAACTAGGGTGGAGAGTTGTATAAGCCCAGCTGAGGCTAGTAGGCTCATGGATGACTCATACCTCTAGGGAGAGTGTGGGGCGTCGTACAGACAGGGAGTTGATGAGGCCAGCTGAAGCTTGTCAGCTCATTTAGGCCTCTATAAGAACTCCCAGATTCATTAGGTGTTAGCTCATGCCTGGAACCAGACCTGTGTGGACTGTCTAGGGAGAGTGAACCCCTGTGCGGTGAGAAAAAGCCTGTGTGGCTATTTGCTTGGACATTTAAAACCAGGGACTTAGGGACTAGGACAGCACTAGGCTGATCCCAGTTGTTAGTTAGGAAACCTGTATGTTTAGTCAGAGGTCAAGTTGACCAGGATTTAATTTGTTTATGTTTCTTTTGGCTTTGCTGTGTTTTGTCACTGTAAATAGAAAATAAACCGCACCTTTTTTTTGATTTTGAAAACCACAACCTCCGTTTGCTGGGCCTGTTTTGTGTGGGGAGCCCATCCCGGGGGTCACACACACCCGCTGCCGAGCTAACCCCCTCACAGTTGGTGGAGAACCAGTGGCAGTTTTTTTTTAAGCCAGCATGGAGGAGATACTGAAGCAGCTGGCTCTAGCAAATGCCAATCAACAGCAGACAAATGCAGGTTTGCAAAAGAGCCTTGCAGCTCAACAACAGAACTTCGCAGCCCAGCAGCAAGCTCATCAACAGAGCCTTGCAGCTCAGCAACAAGCCCAGCAGCAATCTGAGGCCCGCTTCATAGACCTGTTACAGAAGCAAGAGCAGAGACTACAACAAATGGAAGCAGTAATGCAGCAACGTCCGCAGACCAGTGAGGAAAGCCGTCCCACTAATACCGCGTCCTTTGGGGTGAGTCGTTTATTGACAAAAATGACTGGAGAGGATGATCCAGAGGTATTTTTGACCACATTTGAAAGGACTGCTGAAAGAGAAAAGTGGCCTGAGGAGCAGTGGGCTGGACTGGTGGCTCCTCTGTTAACTGGTGAATCGCAGAAGGCTTACTATGACCTAGAGCCTGACCAAGCAAAAGACTATGTGATGCTAAAAGCTGAAATATTGGCAAGGCTGGGTGTCACCCAGGCTGTCCGGGCTCAGCGTGTGCATAACTGGACTTTCCAGCTTGGAAAACCCCCCAGGTCTCAAATGTATGATCTCATTCACCTAAGCAGAAAGTGGCTACAGCCAGAGACTTTGTCCGCACCAAAGATTGTGGAACGTGTTGTAATGGATCGGTTTTTGAGAGCTCTTCCTACTGCCATCCAAAAGTGGGTAAGCCATGGAGACCCAGAGACGGCCGATGGTCTTGTGGATCGTGTGGAGAAATACTTGGCTACAGAGAACCTGACGGCCTCTTCCAGAGACACTCGGACTTTCCACCCTAAGACCAGACCAACCCCAGGGGCGGATAAGAGGATTCCAAGGGGTGAGGGTGGAGAGAGTGAGAGGGTGGGAGCTCTACCCCAAGTTTGGCGAGAACAGCCTGGGAAATCAGCGGCTCAAGAGGCGGCAAGAAGGATCGTTTGCTACCGCTGCCGGCAAGCGGGACATATTGCAGCCAATTGCCCGGTTGTGGAGGAACCCATGCAGTGTGACTTTCTGATGGGCAGACGTCAGTCGCTGTGTGCGACAGTCGCATGCACTGCCATTCGAGGAACTGAGAAACATTTATGCAAAATGTGTGTTAATGGTAGAAATGTTGTGGTATTGCTGGATTCAGGTAGCCTTGTGACCCTGATAAAGGCTGAGTTAGTTAAAACAGAGGTCTCTGGGAATAGCAAGGTAGCTGTTATTTGTGTGCATGGGGACACCCGAGAGTATCCAGTGACTACAGTGTGTTTCGAGACCCCCAAAGGTACCCTCTCTCATCCAGTGGGCTTAGTATCTCAGTTACCGCATGACGCCATTGTGGGAAGGGATTTTCCGAAGTTCTGGGAACTGTGGGATGATCCTGAGCCCCCCACTGGTGCCCCTATGTACCAGGAATGGGATAGCCAGAACTCCCCTGAGAGTGGTGAGGACTCTCCGGAATTTCCCTTATCAGTATTGGCAGGGGAGACTCAAGAAACTGGAGAGGAGCCCACCTCCTCAGACGAAAACCTACCGTCTGTGGAGTTTTCTGATCTTGAGGTTCACAGGGAAAACTTTGCCACAGAACAGTTGAAAGACCCCGCCCTAATAAATGCACGGGAAAACGTAGTGAAAATAGATGGCGAGTTAGTGAACCCAGATAATACCTGCACTTACCCATACTTCAGCGTAGAGAAGGACCTACTGTATCGGGTGGCAAAAAGGGCAGAAGAAACCGTTGAGCAGCTTGTGGTGCCCAAACCTTACAGGAAGTTGGTGTTGGAGTTGGCCCATGGGCACATTCTTGGAGGTCATCTGGGGACAGAGAAAACCCGAGAGAGGGTATTACAGAGATTCTATTGGCCGGGGGTGATAAAGGACATAGAAAATTATTGTTCCTCCTGCCCTGTGTGTCAGAGGTCGGCCCCGATGCCACATTTCCGTAGCCCGCTGGTCCCTCTACCCATCATTGAGGTCCCGTTTGAGAGGATCGCCATGGATTTGGTAGGTCCTATAATCAAGTCCGCTAGGGGGCACCAGTACATATTAGTTATAATGGACTATGCCACCCGTTATCCAGAAGCGATCCCTCTCCGAAATACCTCGGCCAAAACCATAGCCAAAGAGCTATCTCTTGTGTTTAGCCGGGTGGGTATTTGTAGAGAACTGCTTACGGACCAAGGTACACCCTTTATGTCCCGGGTTATGAAGGAGCTGTGTAAATTGTTCAAAGTGACGCAATTACGTACATCTGTGTATCACCCCCAAACCGATGGGCTGGTTGAAAGATTCAACAAAACCCTAAAGCAAATGTTGAAGAAAGTGGTGGATAGAGATGGAAAGGATTGGGACTGTCTACTTCCTTATCTGATGTTTGCTATTAGGGAGGTGCCCCAATCCTCTACGGGATTCTCCCCCTTTGAGTTACTGTATGGGAGACACCCAAGAGGGCTGTTGGATATTGCCAAGGAAACTTGGGAAAGTGAGAGTTCTCCCCACAGGAGTGTGATTGAGCATGTCGCCCTGATGCAAGACCGAATTGCACAGGTAATGCCCATCGTGAAGGAACATTTGGCCCAAGCGCAGTTAGCACAGCAGAGAGTGTACAACCGTGGAGCCAAGACCCGTACCTTTTCCCCGGGGGATAGGATACTGGTACTTGTCCCTACGGTTGAAAGTAAATTCCTTGCTAAATGGCAAGGCCCCTACGAGATAATGGAAAAAGTGAGCGAAGTGAATTACAAGGTCAGACAACCAGGAAGGCGAAAGCCCGAACAGATCTATCACGTTAATCTGTTGAAAGCCTGGAGGGATAGAGAGTCCCTAGTCGCAGACACTTGGTCACCAGCTCAAACTGGTTACGTGATTCCTGAGGTTGGAATAGCAGCCACCTTGTCACAACCCCAACAACAGGAGGTTAAGGAGTTTGTGCTTCGCAACAAGGAGGTATTCTCTGAGCTGCCGGGACAAACATCTGGGGTAGAGCATGACATCATTACCCCGCCCGGTGAAAGGGTGAAGTTAAAACCCTATCGGATCCCAGAGGCCCGACGGGAGGCAATACGGGAGGAAGTACAGAAAATGCTGAACTTAGGGGTGATAGAGGAGTCCCAAAGTGATTGGTCTAGTCCCATTGTGTTGGTGCCTAAACCGGATGGGAGCTGGCGATTTTGTAACGATTTTCGTCAGTTGAACAAAGTTACAAAATTTGACACCTACCCCATGCCACGTATAGATGAGTTGATCGACCGGCTGGGAACAGCCCGATACATGACGACTCTTGACCTCACAAAAGGGTATTGGCAAATCCCCCTGGCCAAATTGGCCAAAGAGAAAACCGCATTTGTAACCCCAGACGGGGCGTTCCAATATAAAAGAATGCCGTTCGGGTTACAGAATGCGCCGGCCACGTTCCAGCGGAAAATGGACCAGATGCTGAGGCCCCATCGGAAGTATGCTGCGGCTTACCTGGATGACGTAATTGTCCATAGCACAGATTGGGCCTCACATCTGCCAAAAGTGCAAGCAGTCCTGGACTCTGTTCGGGAAGCGGGGTTTACGGCTAACCCCAAGAAGTGTACCATTGGGCAGGAGGAGGCCAAATATCTTGGGTACACCATTGGGAGGGGAGTAATAAAACCCCAACTCAACAAAGTCGAGGCCATCCAGAGTTGGCCACGTCCCAACAGCAAGAAGCAGGTACGAGCCTTTCTGGGAATCGCTGGGTATTATCGGCGATTCATTCCCCACTTTGCTTCTAAGGCTGTGCCCCTAACCAACCTGACGAAGGGGAAAGGGTCGGTCATGATTAAATGGACCCCCGAGGCTGAGGCAGCATTCCAATTCTTGAAACAAGCCTTATGTAGCCAGCCAGTGTTGTACTCACCCGACTTCTCTAAAGACTTTGTCGTACAAAGTGATGCGTCAGATGTGGGGTTAGGAGCAGTATTGTCCCAGGTCTGGAACGGGGAAGAGCACCCAGTCATTTACCTCAGCAGGAAGTTGAAGTCCCATGAGGTAAATTACGCCACCGTTGAAAAGGAGTGTTTAGCGGTGAAGTGGGCTCTAGATTCCCTTCGGTACTACCTGCTAGGTAGGCACTTTGACATGGTTACGGATCACGCTCCGTTAAAGTGGATGGCTCAAAACAAGGAAACAAATAGAAGAGTGAATAGGTGGTTCCTGGCCCTCCAGGAATTCAACTTCACAGTAAAGCATCGCCCTGGCGTTCAAATGGGGAATGTGGATGCTTTGTCTCGAGTACATGAATGCCTGATTGCTGGTGTTCCAACCCCGAGGTTAAAACAAGAGGGGGGGGTATGTGACAGCAGGAAGGTAAAGTCACCTGGTTGCATCCAGGGGGGTAGATATATTTCTCCCAGATTCAGGCTTTATGCTGACTTATACAACTAGGGTGGAGAGTTGTATAAGCCCAGCTGAGGCTAGTAGGCTCATGGATGACTCATACCTCTAGGGAGAGTGTGGGGCGTCGTACAGACAGGGAGTTGATGAGGCCAGCTGAAGCTTGTCAGCTCATTTAGGCCTCTATAAGAACTCCCAGATTCATTAGGTGTTAGCTCATGCCTGGAACCAGACCTGTGTGGACTGTCTAGGGAGAGTGAACCCCTGTGCGGTGAGAAAAAGCCTGTGTGGCTATTTGCTTGGACATTTAAAACCAGGGACTTAGGGACTAGGACAGCACTAGGCTGATCCCAGTTGTTAGTTAGGAAACCTGTATGTTTAGTCAGAGGTCAAGTTGACCAGGATTTAATTTGTTTATGTTTCTTTTGGCTTTGCTGTGTTTTGTCACTGTAAATAGAAAATAAACCGCACCTTTTTTTTGATTTTGAAAACCACAACCTCCGTTTGCTGGGCCTGTTTTGTGTGGGGAGCCCATCCCGGGGGTCACACACACCCGCTGCCGAGCTAACCCCCTCACACTACACAAAAGCAGAGGGTCACTTTCCTGGCTATTAAACGCAGGCTCCGTGAGCTTCATCTCCCCTATGGCATGCTATATCCTGCTTGATTGAGGATTGTTTACCAGGGCAAGGCCTACTTCTTCACAGATCCTAAGGAGGCATCTCACTGGGTGGATACCCTGGGACATCCTGAACGCCGGAATCAGAATCAAAGATCCCCTCCACGCTGACATTGCATCTAACCTGCATTTTTTGATAGCTACACCTTGTGCCTTATGTGGCCTACGTTACCCCTTTCCAGCAAAGGACAGCTGAGGGGGGGCAGGAGTGGGCCTGAATATCCTTACACCTGTGATCATCTCACTTCCCTCTTTACAGTTATATGAAAGTGGCGAACTACATTCTACTAACTCTGTTTGTTTCCTACTTGTTTGATCTTGATGAATGCTGCATTTTTTCCCTCAGACTCAGGGTTAACTAGCATACTTGTCCTGTGCGGTCACGGAAGGTAGCCCGCGTCTAAGGGACATTAACGCTCTTCAGGGTTGGTTAGTTTGGGGTCTGTGTCATGACCCTCCTGCTTTGCAGTTTTGGTTTTGGGAACAAAGCTCTCATATGTTTGGGTTTGGGAGCCGGGAGGGTTAGGGTGGGTGGGGATGTTTGGGGATTTTTGTTTGAAGTTTTTATTTTTATGTGTTTTATTCTGCAGTGCTGGTATCCATTTGTGCATGTCCATTTACAGGCTGGTATAACTGACCCTTATGATATGCATCTGATCACTTTATTTCCTATGCTCTTGCCTTATCTTTTTGACCTGTTTTATACCTTGCGCGCTTCCCCTGGTTCGCGGGACTTCGGGGCCTTGCTTGTGTCCGGCGGGCCATGGGAAGTGGGTACGGTTAATCACGTACTTTACGCCTCCCTATGTCTAAGCTACGTTTAGTGTTTGGAATGTACGGGGGCTGAATTCCAAGGTGAAAAGATCTCTGATGTTTTACTACTTGGCACGCCACAATCCACATGTAATCCTACTTCAGGAAACCCACCTCCAGGGCTCTAGAGTCATGGCCCTCAAACGGGCAAAAATAGCCTACGCCCTCCATTCTACATACTCCACATATGCCAGGGGGACCTCCATCTTAATAGCCAAATCAGCCCCGGTTAGTATTAAGCATGTTAAACTGGACCCGCAAGGGTGTTTTGTAGTTGTTGTACTCAAACTTATGGGACGACCATATACCGTGACTAGCCTGTATGTCCCTCCCCCCTTCACTAAATTGTTTTTTGAAAGAGTTATGAACTCCATTCTGGCAATAGCAGAGGGTAGTTTGCTAATAACGGGTGACTATAATACAGTACTGGATAATTCCACAGACAGGTTACGTTGCTCTTCATTACCCCCCACTCCCCTGGGTTCCTTCTTAAATCAATTTGACTTGGTGGAGGCCTGGAGGTGGAAGCATGCGGACAGGAGGGAGTATTCGTGCCACTCTGAGTCACACGGTACTCTGTCTCGTATAGATTTGTGTCTGGTCTCGTCGGATCTACTTTCCATGGTATCAGAGGTTAAATACCTCCCTAGGGCGATATCCGACCATTCTCCTTTGAAGGTGGACCTCGCCCTAGGCCCCTCCTCCTCCTATCGGGTGTGGCGACTGAGCCCACTGTGGTTGGTGGATGAGATCGTGGTGAACCAATGTATGACGGAGATGAAATCATACTGGCTACTTAATAAACAGAGTGCATCCGTTCCAGTGGTATGGGATGCCTTTAAGGCCACTACACGTGGCTCTTTTGCTGCAGCGGTTGGTCAGACACGCAAGGCCTCTATGTCCAAGTTTATGGATGTAGAGGGGGCTCTCAGGAAGGCAGAAGCCGCTTATACCGCGACTCCCTCTCCTGAGACACATGCTGCCTGGAAGCATGGGTCCAGAGAATTGGACCTAGTGCTTTTGGAACACACCCAGAAGAAGCTGTTATACCAGAATCAGCGAATCTTTGAGTTTGGTGACAAGAACAGCCGTTTGTTGGCATATCTTTCTAAACCTGTCTATCAGCCATGCAGCATACCCAGAATTAAGAGCGCAGAGGGAATAGTGGTAGAACAGAACAATGAGATCATGGAAGCCTTTATCTCCTTTTACTCCTCCCTATATGCTACTAAAGCTCACTACACGATTGTGGAATTGGATGGCTATCTTGCAGATATTTTGTTGCCCAGACTTCAGACCCAGCAGGCGTCAGATCTTGATGCTTCTCTGACAACAGAGGAAATTGGGGAGGCTATCCAGTCCTTTGCCAGAAACAAAACACCGGGACTGGATGGGTTCCCCATCGAGTGGTATTTGCAATACAAAGATTTGCTTATACCCCATCTAAGCAGGGTATATGATTTTGCTATGATAACGGGACAGCTACCCCCCTCTTTGTCGGAGGCGCTGATTTTCCTCATTCCTAAGCCACATAAGGATCACCTCCTATGTGAATCTTACAGACCAATATCACTCATCAACTCGGATGTTAAGATTTTGGCCAAGGTGCTTGCCCGGCGATTGAACACAGTTATTACTACCATTATTGGTGCGGACCAAACTGGGTTCATCCCTGGGTGATCGACCTCCATCAACCTGCGGAGATTATTCACCAATCTTCAGGCCACTCTTGCGGAGATGGGTTCCAGGGCTGTTCTGGCCTTGGACGCACACAAGGCATTTGATTCAGTTGACTGGCCTAATCTGCTGGAGGTCCTGGCAAGGTTTGGTTTTGGCAGTACCTTCATCAGATGGGTCCAGCTGTTATATTCAAAACTCACTGCTCGACTGAGGGTGAACACAGCCGTGTCTGATCCCTTTCCGATAAAGAGAGGCACCAGACAGGGGTGCCCTCTGTCGCCGTTGCTCTTTGCACTAGATAGAGCCCTTGGCAGCACAGATAAGATCTTGCGGGGAGGTTGCGGGACTGACGATTGGGGGTCTGGAGGAGAAGGTGTCTCTTTATGCTGACGACATGTTGATCTATTTGTCGGACCCCCAGTCGTCTCTCCCAGTCCTGCTGGAGATTATTGGCAAGTTTGGGCATTTCTCCGGGTTCCGGGTTAACTGGGACAAGTCCATCCTATTTCAGATTGACCAGGCAGACCCACCCAGGCTTCCTTCCTCTTGCCCACTACAAATAGTCACCTCCTTCCGATATTTAGGAGTATGGTACAGCTCTCTATTACCTCTTACGCTAAACTCAATATAGACCCCCTTATAGGGAGAATGAAGACCACATTCAAAACCTGGGTAAAATCTCCCACTTACCTTATTGGGCAGGATTCATATTTTTAAAATTATATTCCTGCCACGATTTCTGTATGTATTGGGTAATTCACCAATATATGTCACTAAGCTTAAATTTAAAGAAATAGACTCCATCCTTATTTCCTTTTTATGGAGGGGGGAGTAGTCAGGATTGCCAAGACCACCCTCCAGTTACCGGTACTGGAGGGGGGATTGGCCTTACCCTGCCTCCACACCTATTATATTGCCTCACAATTAGCTCATGCACATTGGTGTTTTTTTCCTGAAGCCAACAACGCAGCCACTGCCTTGGAGGCTGCTATCCTTACCTCCTATGAATCCCTGCAGAACCTGATTTATCGTATGTCCCTTAGAGGGCGAGAGAGTACGAGTGTCCTGGCAATGACTATAAGGCTTATTAAGCTAACAAAACTACAGTCGTTCACTGACAGTAATACTTACTCGCCGAACACTCCACTCTGGGGGAACCCGACTCTACCAGAGTTCTTCCGCAGATCCGACGGGGGATTCTGGTCGAAAAGAGGGGTAAAAACTATTTTGCATTTATTCTCAGACAATGTGTTTTTCGTTCTTTTGATGAATTTTGTGGAGATTACAATCTACCACGCACAGCTTACTTCCTCTACCTACAAATACGCCACACTGCAGCAACGCAGTTTGGTCTTCGCAACATATCTATTCACCTCTCCCCGCTGGAATGTATGTTGACCGACTCTTCTCACACCAAGCTAGTCTCTACATACTATAGGTCCCTTCTGCATTCCATGACTCAAAGACTGAGCAAGACGGCTGCCAGCTGGAGAGCTGATATTCCTGAGCTGACGGAGGAAATCTGGCAGGAGCTTTTGCCCCTCCAGGTTCCCTATGTCATCTCTTCTCGTGATAAAGTAATACAAACTAAATTGTTATACAGATCCTACTTTACTCCATGCTTACTATTTAAACTGAATAGATTGCCCTCTGCATTATGCTCTCGTTGCGGCATGGCTGATGGCACGTTCTTTCATTTAATGTGGGAGTGTGCTCCGATCAGGCAGTTCTGGTCGGAGGTCACGGCCTTCATTAGTTCATTGACACAATTACCTAATGTCTGTAATCCTTTAAGGTGTTTACTGGGCTATATTGATGATGATTAGGGATGAGCCGAACACCCCCCTGTTCGGTTCGCACCAGAACCTGCGAACGGACCGAAAGTTCGCACGAACGTTAGAACCCTATTAAATACAATGGATGCGAACGTTCAAAATCTAAAGTGCTAATTATAACGACTAATATGCATGTTATTGTCCTAAAAAGGGTTTGGGAACCCGGGTTCTGCCCCAGGGAACATGTATCAATGCAAAACGAAGTTTTAAAAACGGTCGTTTTTCGGCAGCAGTCATTTTAATGATGCATAAAGTGGAAAAAAAGTCAAATATTCCTTTAAATATCGTGCCTGGGGGGTGTCTAAAGTATGCCTGTGAAGTGCCACGTGTTTCCCGTGTTTAGAACTGTCCCTGCATAAAATGACATTTCTAAAGGAAAAAAAAGCCATTTAAAACTGCTTGCGGCTTTAATGTCATGTCTGGTCCTGGTAATATGGATGAAAATCTTTGAGAAAAATGTCATGGGTACCCCCCACCCCACTACCAGCCCCTTTGGGTCTTGTATGGATATTAAGGGGAACCCCGCACCCAAAATTCAAAAAAGGCCCTATATACTCTGAACAGCAGTATACAGGCGGTGCAAACAAGATAGGGACTGTAGGTTTGTTCTTAAGTAGAATCTGTTTGTAATTTTGGACACGTACATTGTTTAAGTGTAGCTCCAGCCAAATAATCTATTTTTAAGCTTTTTGGAAAACATAGGGAAGGGTTATCACCCCTGTAACATTTGTTTTGCTGTCTGTGCCCCTGTTCAGAACATTTCACCTCACTTTCCGTCCCAATGACAACTGTTTTTGATAAGTGGGGTTTTTATTGAAACAAGGATTGGTGATAAAGCATCAGTAGAGAGGAGACACCTTTTTCCCATATTAACCCTTACAGGAGAGAATTTCCCTTCCATGGGGTAGATTTCCTCTCACTTCCTGTTGTCTCCTTCCGTTTGCAAGTAGGAGTCATTTGTAAGTTGGATGTTTGAAAGTAGGGGCCTGCCGTATATACTCTGCAGAAATTGGCTCCTTAGGTGTTGGTGTTGGCACAACACTGTAAGCACTCACAGTTACTCTTGGTGGGCGCTGGAACGCCCTGCTGTCAACTATTATATCAAGAATTGTAATTACAAGCCCCTGTAGAACAGGGGCTGAAAAATTGGGCCTTAGCCACTGGTGCCACAACACTGCAACCCCTCACAGATACTGTATTTGGAGCACAGCAATGAGCCCTGTTGCAAAGTATTGCATCAAAAATTGCAATTACACGCCCCTGTTAAACAGGGGCTGAAAAATTGGGCCTTAGGCACTGGTGCTGGTGCCACGACACTGCAACCTCTCCCAGATACTCTAGTTGGAGTGCAGGAATGGGCCCTGCTGCAAAGCATTTCATCAAAAATTGTAATTACACGCCACTGTTAAACAGGGGCTGAAAAATTGGGCCTTAGCCACTGGTGGCGTCACCCAGAAACAAAAATGTTTTTCCAAGATATCATCATGAATCGGATCATTGAGGAGGAGGAGGAGGATGAGGAGGGCTTGGTCATCCACTCTACCAAGTCTTTGGCATGATGCGGCTCAACACGTCCAGCTGACGAAAATAAGGACAAGTGTGTCCCATGGCCACATGCTGATGACGATGCACCGCGTCCACGACCAGCACTGTTGTCTCTAGACACAGAGCCTGCTTGCCCTCTTTTATTGGCTACTGACTGTCTGCCTCTCCTTGTTTGCCTTCCAGACATTCTAAAGGCCTGCAGGGAGATGGGAAAACCAGCAATACCGGGTAGCTTCAGGTGTATACACTACGCCCAGCACTACGCCCGCTGTAAGTGCTGCAGATGCCTACCTGTGTTACACAACAGGAAAACACAGCAATAAGGGCTAGCTTCAGGTGTATATTTTTCAGGAATCACACTACGCCTGCTTTAAGTGCTGCAGATGCCTGCCTGTGTTACACAACAGGAAAACACAGCAATAAGGGCTAGCTTCAGGTGTATATTTTTCAGGAATCACACTACGCCTGCTTTAAGTGCTGCAGATGCCTGCCTGTGTTACACAACAGGAAAACACAGCAATAAGGGCTAGCTTCAGGTGTATATTTTTCAGGAATCACACTACGCCTGCTTTAAGTGCTGCAGATGCCTGCCTGTGTTACACAACAGGAAAACACAGCAATAAGGGCTAGCTTCAAGTGTATATTTTGTAGGAATCACACTACGCCTGCTTTAAGTGCTGCAGATGCCTGCCTGTGTTACACAACAGGAAAACACAGCAATAAGGGCTAGCTTCAGGTGTATACTGTGCAGGAGGCTTAGCAAAAATATCAATGACACTGTCCCCTGCCTATCCTTCTCTCTCCCTGCACACAAGGTTTAGCAGAATATCACTGACACTGTCCCTGCCTATCCTTCTCTCTCCCTGCACACAACGTTTAGCAGAATATCACTGACACTGTCCGTGCCTATCCTTCTCTCTCCCTACACACAAGGTAAATGAACAAATATCACTAACACTGTCCCTGCCTATCCTTCTCTCTCCCTGAACCGAAACACACTACACAAGGCCGCCGCGCTGGTGGCTTTTTATAGTGTGGGGCGTGTACTAAACCCCCCTGAGCTATAATTGGCCACAGGCATCCTGCCTGTGGCAACTTATGGCTCTCCTCGCTGCCGGCGCTGTGATTGGCCAAGCATGCGGGGTCACAGTGCATGCTTGGCCAATCACAGCGCCGGGATTGCACTGCGATGGCGCAGTGTATTTTGGGCCGTTCGCGTCACTCGAATTTGGCGCGAACGGCCCAAAACGTTCGATCTTCTTCGAACGATCGAACAGCTGATGTTCGAGTCGAATGTATGTTCGACTCGAACACCGAGCTCATCCCTAATGATGATAGTATATCCGAGAATACACAAACATTTCTGAGAATAGTATTGTTTTATGCTAAAAAAGCAACAACCTTCCATTGGAAGTCTCCATCCTTGCCCACTATTGCCTTCTGGCTCACAAATATTAACCATGCTGTATCATTATACAAACTGACATATGAGGCTAGAGGGTGTCCAAAAAAATTCAGGAAGGTTTGGGGCTACTGGGTTGATTCTGAGAGCACTATCTCTCCTGCTCCTTAAAAATGTGACTGAATATTGTCTTCCTGATATATGCCAATTGTTTACCAGCTTTCTAGAAAACATTTTTTGCACTGTACTGGATTGGGCGATGTTCGCTCCATGTGTCTCTGTTTGTTGTGTATTGTATGTCTTGTTTTGAAAAAAAACAAAAAAAAAAAATTTACCTTTAAAAAAAACAAAAAAGAGAAAGAAGACTTCAAGAGAGCAAATACAGAGGATTCACGACAAGGTGCAAACCATTTATAAGCCTGAATAATAGAAAAGCAAGATTAGACTTTGTCAAAAAACATATAAAAAAGCCAGACGAGTTCTGGAAAAACATTCTTTGGATGGATAAAACTAAGATTAATCTATACCAGAATGATGGGAAGAAAAAAGCGTGGAGAAGGCTTGGAACAGTTAATGATTCAAAGCACACAACGTCATCTGTAAAACATGGTGGAGGCAGTGTGATGGCATGAGCAGGCATGGCTTTCAGTGGCACTGGGTCGTTGATGTTTATTGATGATGTGGCAGAAGACAGAATCAGCTGGATGAATTCTGCAGTGTTTAGAGATATTCTGTCAGCCCAGATTCAGCCAAATGCAGCAAATTTGATTGGATGAATGAATGAATGACTTGTATAGCGCTACAAATGCGAACTGAATCGCCTCAAGACGCTTTTTGCAGCCAGTGTCTTGCTGGCTGGTGCGGTCATTTACCCCATAGGATCTCGACACGCTTGGGACACACATTCATACACATATATACTGGGCCAATTTGGACAAGATCCAATTAACCTACCAGCTTGTCTTTGGAGTGTGGGAGGAAACCGGAGTACCCGAAGGAAACCCACACAGACACAGGGAGAACATGCAAACTCCAGGCAGATGGTGTCGTGGTTGGGATTCAAACCAGCGACCCTTTTGCTGCCAGGTGAAAGTGCTAACCACTACACCACTGTGCTGATTGGAAGGCGCTTCACAGTACAGATGGACAATGATCCAAAACATACTACAAAAGCAACCCAGGAGCTTTTGAAGGAAAAGAAGTGGAATATTCTGCAATGGCCGAGTCAATCACCTGATCTCAACCCAATTGAGCATGCATTTCACTTGCTGAAGGCAAAACTAAAGGCAGAAAGACCCACAAACAAAGAACAACTGAAGACAGCTGCAGAAACATCAGAAAGGAGGAAACCCAGTCTTTGGTAACGTTCATGGGTTCCAGACTTCAGTCAGTCATTGCCAGTAAATGATTCTCAACAAAATATAAAAAATTAACATTTTATTTATGATTATTTTAATTTGTCCAATTACATTTGAGGCTCTGAAAATGGTGGGACCGTGTGTAGAAATGGTTTCAGTTCCTAAAATGTATACTTTATATTTATGTTCAACCCCTTGAATTAAAGCTGAAAGTCTGCACTTCAAATTAATTTGGATTGTTTCATTGTAATTTTATTCTGGTGGCATACTGAGCCAAAAGTATGAAAATTGTGCCTGTGTCCAAATATATATGGACCTAACTGTATCTACACATAATTTTTGAAGATTATGGATAGAGATACATAAATCACTGTAGTTAAAACACAACTTTTTTGGCTAGCACAGGGAAAGGTTAGAACCTCTGTCAGGTTTTTAATGCTGTCTGGGTCCCTATTGAGAAGATTTTGTGGTCAGATTTTAAATGCCCTGTACCATCACCTGGGCAGGAATTGAGGGGAAATCTCCTCAATGAATTGAGTGAAGATTGTCAATTTACGCAATTTACATACATGTACATTCACACCAGGCCCTGCCCTCAAGGAGCTTACATTCTAAGGTCCTTAACTCACATTCATACACATGCTAGAGCCAATTACCATACCAGCGTGTTTTGGGAGCACCCGGAGGAAACCCACATAGGCACAGGGAGAACATGCAAACTCCAGGCAGGTAGTGCCATGGTTGGGATTCAAATCGAAGACCCCAGTGCTGCCAGGCAGAAGTGCTAACCACTTCAATTAACCAGTCATTTGAAAAACAAATAGCTGCTTATTTATCGGCACACAAATGGGTTTTGAAAATTATCTACAATTTCAACTTCTATTGTATTATATCAGCCTAACTGAATCAGCCCTGATTTGATGTACTTGAAGTTAATATTTAATCAGATGTAAGAAAGTTGTCCATATGAGTAAGAACTGTTGTGCAAAATAAGTAAAACCTGAACTCCAGGAACGTGACAGGTCCCCCCCACACTGAAAGGGTTAAATGCATGTTTTTAGTTTTTTTTACTTAAGTTTTTTATTGAAGTTTCACAAATTTTACAAACTTTTACTTATGAGTGAAGTTAAAGGCATAGGTGATGCAATATACAATATGAAAAAACAAGAAACATATCAAAGCCATATTCCTATGACAATATGTTATACAGTCCGGATTTCAGATCCAGGTATATTCGGAGGGCGGGGGAGTGTTATGATGAGGTAGTGCAGAATGTTATACTTAAGCAATTAGGCAGAAAGAGGGTGCAAGTTAGGTAGGTATCATCAGATTCAACAGGAAGTAGTACTGTGTAATCAATGAAGTAAGGAGGAAGTGTCAGTATTTGGAGTAATTTAGCCATGGGGCCCATTCGTTCTGGAATCCGTGAGACTGGTCCTCTGCAATCATGTGATTGCATGTAGGCTGGAGGTAGGCTGGAAGTTTCATTGACAAAAAAAGGTCTTCAGTCTATAAATGAACACTACCACCTTCAGGCTTCAGTTGCATCTGCAGTGCCATCTATTTATAACTGTAAATGGTAGCTACATATAAAAAATAAAAATAAATAAATAAAGTGATATTAACCCCTTCATGACTAAGCCTATTTCTGACATTTGTTACTTGCAAGTTAAAATCCGAATTTTTTGCTAGAAAATTACTTAGAACCCTCAAACATTATGTATCTTTTTTTTAGCAGAGAATCTAGAGAATAAAATGGCAATCATTGCAATAGTTTATATCACACTGTATTTGCGCAGCGGACTTGTAAATGCAATTTTTTTTAAAAAAAAGACACTTTCATGAATAAAAAAAAAAAAACAAACAGAAAAGTTAGCCCAATTTTTTTGTATAATGTGAAAGATGATGTTACGCAGAGTAAATAGATACCCAACATGTCATGCTTTGAAATTACGCACACTCGTGGAATGGCGACAAACTACGGTCCCTAAAAATCTCCATAGGTGGCACTTTAAAAAAAATAACGGTTACCAGGTTAGAGTTACAGAGGAGGTCTAGTGCTAGAATTATTGCTCTCGCTGTGTCGATCGTGGTGATACCTCAGATTTGGGATTTGAACACTGTTTACACATGCAGGTGCAAATTACGTGTACGTTTTTTTTGTTGCTGATACTCACAGATACTCTATTAGGAGGGCAGGAATGAGTCCTGCTGCAAAGTATTGCATCAAAAATTGTATTTACACGCCCCTGTTTAACAGGGGCTGAAAAATTGGGCCTTAGGCACTGGTGCTGGTGCCACAACACTGCAACCCCTCACAGATACTGTAGTTGGAGCGCAACAATGAACCCTGCTGCAAAGCATTGCATCAAAAATTGTAAATACACGCCCCGGTTAAACAGGGGCTGAAAATTGGGCCTTAGCCACTGGTGGCGGTGCCCAGAACCAAAAATGTTCTTACAAGCTATCAGCATGATCATTGAGGAGGAAGAGGATAGTCACTCAGCATAACAGGATAGTCACTCAGCATCAGCATAGGCAGTCTTGAAGGTATCTGACATTTCCAAAAAAATTATTCGGTTACATCAGCATCAGGTGCTTGGTAGCTGGTGATGATCCAAGACTGATTCATTTTTAGGAAGGTCAGTCGATCGCCCAAGTCGGTGGACAGGCGCACCCTGTGATCGGTTACAAAGCCTCCAGCAGCACTGAATGTGCGTTCTGAAAAAAACGCTGGATGCAGGACAGGCCAGTAGCTCCATTGCATACTGTGCAAGCTCTGGCCAGTGATCCATCCTCAAGACCCAGTAACCCAGAGGATTTTCGGTGGGAAAGGTGTCCAAGTAGGTATTCCTGCACCATGTAAACCAGACGCTGGCGATGGTTGCTGGAACCGATCATACCTTGGGGCTGCATACTAAAAAAAAATCTGAACGCATTGGTCAGACGGCCACCTTCTCCACCGCTCCTTCTTTGACTGACTGAAGCCTTAGCAACATGTTGTGCAGGACCAGTAACCTCCCAGTCTCTGGGAACGCATTGCACAGACCTTTCTGCAAGGCCTCCCGAAGATGCTTCATCCTCTGCTCCCTCTGCGATGGCAAGATAAGGTCCGCAACCTTTGTAGGATCAGGGAGGCCATGCAGTGTAGGTTTGCTGAGGCATTCGGTGTGGAGTCCTCTGGGTCACTGAGGACGACATGATACACAGCCACCTCCTCCCAGCCACGTACAAGTCCACGGGTGTCTTGGGACTGAAATTGATCCCTTGAAGACTGCTGCTGATGCTGAGTGCTAGTCTCCACCTCCATGCTGACACAATCCTCCTCCTCCTCCTCTTCCTCCTCTTCCTGTGTGATAGCCGGGCCAGCAGGAACACTGTCTGGATAAAGGGGGCCTTGAGAGGTAAGAAAGTCCTCCTCTTCCTGCCTCTGTTCTGCCTAAAGTGCCCTGTCCATTATTCTATGCAGCGTGTGCTCCAACAGGTGGACAAGAGGGACAGTGTCACTGATGCATGCACTGTCACTGCTCACCATCCTCGTGGCCTCCTCAAATGGTGCCAGGACAGTGCATGCATCCCTGATCATGGCCCACTGGCGTGGGGGAAAAAATCCAAGCTCCCCTGACCCTGTCCTGGTGCCATATTGCAACAGATACTCATTGATGGCCCTCTGCTGCGTGTGCAGCCACTGCAGCATGGTCAATGTAGAGTTCCACCTGGTGGGCATGTCACAGATTAGGCGGTTCTTGGGCAGATTGTGATCCTTTTGCAGCTCAGCCAGCCGAGCACTGGCATTATATGACCGGCGGAAATGCCCACAGAGTTTCCTGGCCTGCTTCAGGACCTACTGTAAGCCCGGGTACCTGCCCAAGAACCGCTGCACCACCAAGTTAAGGACGTGAGCCAAACAGGGCACATGGGTCAGTTGTCCCTGTCGGAGGGCAGAGAGGAGGTTGGTGCCATTATCGCAAACCACCTTTCCTGGCTTAAGCTGGCATGGCATCAACCACCTCTGAGCCTGCCCCTGCAGAGCTGACAGAATCTCTGCCCCAGTGTGGCTCCTGTCCCCCAAGCACACCAGCTCAAGCACGGCGTGGCATCTTTTTGCCTGCGTATTTGCGTAGCCCCTTGAACGCCTACGGAGCACCGCTGGTTCCAAGGACAAAGCACAGGTAGAGGCCATGGAGGAAGAAGAAGAGGAGGGGGTGGAGGAGAGAGGTGTGTCACCAGTAGTAACATTTTGGAGGCGTGGTGGCGGAACAACCTCCAACACTACTGCACCTTGTACTGCATCCTTCCCAGCTGCCAGCAGAGTCACCCAATGCGCCGTGAAAGATAGGTAACGTCCCTGTCCATGCCTGCTGGACCATGAGTCAGCGGTAATATGCACCTTACCGCTGACCGCCCTGTCCAGCGAGGCCAAGACATTGCCTTCCACATGTCGGTAGAGAGCCGGAATCGCCTTCCGTGAGAAAAAGTAGCGTTTGGGAACCTGCCACTGAGGAACCGCACATTAAACAAACTCACGGAAGGGGGCAGAGTCTACCAACTGAAAAGGCATCAGTTGAATTGCTAGCAATTTAGCCAAGCTAGCATTCAACCGCTGGGCATGTGGATGGCTGGGAACGAACTTCTTTTGGCGGTGCAGCAGCTGAGGCAGGGAAATTTGCCTGGTACAATCGGACGTCGGTGTATCGATAGCAGATTGCCCGCAAGTACTTGGCTGTGACACACCTAATTGTACACCTTCATTCCTCTCAGTGCAGGTTTCAGAGAGTGAAAAAAGAAAACTGCGCTAATGGACCTCTAAATAAAGCTGCAACAATAAGTGTTATACAACACCAAACCATGTAATAAAGAAAAAAAGAGTTGCGCTAAAGTGAACGTGGCACCTAAAGTGACAAATGATTATATTGAACAAATGAGATACAATATTAGATTGAATGTACATAAATTCAATGAGCACAACAGCTCACACAGTGAATAAACACCAAAAAAAGTGACCTATATAACATTGATATAAATCTAAAAAAACCTATGATACAAAATCACTGATGATAAATTATATTGAGTCCATATATAAAAAATTGTCCATAGGCAAAAATATGATTTAAGGAACAGAGTTCATGCAAATAGGTGTATCAAGTATTGATAATCCTCCACCGTGCAGCTGAATTCCAGACCAAAATAAACACCAAGAGCGAGTGTTTGTGTAGAACAGCCTCCACCAATAAAATTACTGCCTCTTACCGAAAAAGATGGATCCCTTATCACAGGGGATCAAAGAACACCTGTGGCTATTCCCCAGCCAGGGGTATGGGGCTTACAGCGTCTATTGAGATGGCGTCTCAACCGGGAGGTCTGCGGCTCACAATATCAGACACCAAGGTCCCCGTAGATAAAAAAGGAATGGACTATAGTGTAAAACATTTTACACATTTATTAAGAAATAACAGATGCACACTTACAAATAAGTTGATTAGCCGGCCGGCTCTAGATTGTGCAGCCCGTATGTCTCCGGGTAGCGTGGGCGCGATGACTTTAGAACGTGGCCCTCCCTATGCGTTTCGTCATCAACAGACGTGTTCACGGGATACGGGCAGCGTTCTGACGTACCGCTCTAAATAGCCATCTGCATCAACCAAGCCTCGATGTGAACCGCGAGACGTCAGAGGCGCCACCATCTTGGTTGAGGGATGGGCAAAGCTAAAGTAAGCAATGAATAATATAAAAAAGGACACTTAACATTAAGGGTAACAAAAAATATATGGAGAGACCTAGAACGGTCTCGCACTACCGAAAGTGCTACTAAAAAAATATATGAATTTAAAAAAAGGATTAAAAATACCCTCACCCATTCCTACTGAATGGGACAGGCCATACCCGTGGTTCACATTGAGTATACAAGGGCACACAATAAAACACATAAGCTAAATTAGTAAAACGGTGTCATATAATCAAAAATGAACAACAACTAATATTAAGCATATGGATCGTGAGCAGAAAACATGATTATGTCAAAAAAATGTACATGATCACATGGTACACAATCAAATTGACTTAAGGACCATAAGAGACTATATTGTAACAGATCTCTATCTTCCCTCATACAAACATGTTCCAATGAACCTCAGTTGGGAGGGGAGAAGAGAAAAATTAAATATAGACAATAATAATAAAAAGATAGAAATTTAGAATTTTGATTTCAACATAGGGGTCAAGAGTTGTCTATGAAACAATTCACATCGACATCTATGTTAAGACCAAAGGGGGTGTAACACTTGATCCTGTGCACCCACGACATCTCTAGCCTAGAGATGCTCTGGACCAGGTTACTACCCCTCCAATGGGGACTGTATTTATCAATCCCCAAAAAAATTGTACCCATTGGGTCTCGATTATGAGCGGTCAAGTAGTGTTTTGACACAGAATGTTTAGTAAAGCCTCTTCTAATATTCCCAATATGTTCATTAAGGCGTACCTGAAGTGGGTGCTTGGTCCTGCCCACATACTGCAACCCACAAGGGCATTGCAGCAAATAGACCACGCCTGCCGTAGAACAGGTGATAAAGGGCTTGATATCAAAACTTTTTGTGGTACAACTAGAACTGAAACGAGTTGTTCTACTAGATCTACATCCATTTAAGGAACAGACCTGACACCTCCTACATTGATAATAAACCGTAAGGTCAGAAAAAAAGGTAGGCCTCATGGGTGGGTCCAAAATATTAGGTGCAAGTTTGTCTCTTAATGCTGGAGCCCCTCTGAAGACCAATTGAGGTCTATCTGGTAAAATGGTATTCAAAACCCTATCATTTTTAAGAATATGCCAATGTTTGTTGACAATATGTTTTATCTGAGAACGTTGGCAAGAAAAGTTAGTAACAAAGGGGTTACGGAATGACACCCTAGGCTCCATCTTGGCTTTCTCTTTCAACAAATCAACACGATCCACACGACTAACCAAGTCAAGAGTGACTTTAAGGGACTCAGAAGAGTACCCCTTGTCGATGAATCTCTTGGTCAGAATCTCAGACTGTGCCAAAAAGGTATTGTGATCCGAGCAATTTCTCCTCAACCATAGAAATTGACTCTTAGGCACAGCACCCAACCAAGGAGCGTAATGACAGCTACAGTTGGGGATAAAGGAATTTCTATCAGTGGGTTTGAAAAATGTTGATGTAATGAAACCACGACTGCCCACAGAGATAGTCAGATCTAAAAAGTTGATTTCATCCTGGCTAGCCACGTAGCTCAAATGGATGCCTCTGGGGTTAATATTAAGGGAATCCATAAAGTCAGAAAGATCTGACTGGCTACCCCTCCATAGGAGGAGGATGTCGTCAATATAGCGAGCCCACAGGGCCACATCGGGCCTAGTGTCAGCATTGACGACATCTTCCTCCCATTTAACCATAAAGAGGTTCGCCAAGCTGGGGGCATATTTTGCCCCCATGGTGACAGCTCTATCCTGCCTATAGAACTTACCATCGAACCAAAAGAAGTTATGAGTAGCTGCGTACTCTAATAACTCCATAATAAAGGCAATTTGTTCAGAAGTCAAGTCAGAATCACGATCCATATAGTAACGGACTGCATCTAGACCCAATTGATGGGAGATCACAGTATACAGGGATGTGACATCCACTGTGACCAACCACATACCATCACTGGGTGTAATTTCAGAAAGAAGGTTAATAACATGACGGGTGTCCTTAATGAAAGATGGGATTTTACGCACTATGGGCTGTAGAAAAAAGTCTATGTACTTGCCCACCCGGGATGTGATAGAATCTATCCCACTGACAATGGGACGTCCCGGGGGGCAATTCAGACTCTTGTGCACCTTAGGTAAATAATATATTATAGGAGTCCGAGGTGCCTTAGGCACCAAAAATAACCGTTCCCTTTTATTAAGGATTTTAATATCTGAACCCCTTGAGACAATGTCCTCCAAACGCGCCTTGTATTTTTGATTAGGGTTGGACACTAATGGGGTATAGGTAGCCGTATCAATTAAGATGCGGTGCATTTCTTGCATATAGTCGCATTTATTTAACACGACTATACCCCACCCCCCTTATCAGCAGGTCTAATGACAACATTTTTATTAGAACACAGGGAATCCATACCCAACTCAATTTCCTTTTTATTTTTATGCACTTTGATCTGCATGGAGTCTAACTCTTTTAGTGCTAAATCCCTAAAAACTCTCAAAGAGGGGGACAGATGACCTGGAGGATTAAAGAGGGAGGCATTCGAAAGGCCAGAGTGGGAAAAACGGTTGGTGGAATAACTAGAGGAGGAGGAGTTAAATGAGTTTGAAGTCAGATATCTCTGGACATTCAATTTCCGAACATATTTGTGAATGTCCATATAGGTCTGAAATTTGCTCAAGTTATGAGGCGGAGCAAACTTCAGACCTTTATCAAGAACTATAAGTTCTGGTGCCGTTAATGTGTGGGAGCTTAAGTTGAATATACCAGCATCACCTACATCTTTGCTCTTTTTGGACTGAGTTCTCCTCCCCCCTCTAGTTTCTCTCTTAATTCGACCACCCTTTTTAAACCTTGACTGGGATGGGGAAAACCCCAATTCTGGTGCTCATAACCCTCGTTATGGTCTACCTCGTGGAGATCCCCTTGCCTAGGTAAATAATAACCACCTGAAGCGCCATTTTTGGAACTCGTGCTATAGGAGGACCGATATTCCCCCTGATCCGAGCTTGCCAAATCCCTTAAGGGGAAGAAGCTGTTCTGAGTAGGGACATTGAATACCTCATCAAAGTCACCTTCATAGTGAACAAATTGTTGCTCATCAGGATAAGGCGAGTCACACCCTTGACCACATGGGTAAGACTGGCCAAAAGCCTGCCCAACAGGGTAACCTGATCTAGGTTGAACAACAGGCGACCGACCCCTAGGGGGTGGTGGTGGTGGACCCTGATTCCAACCTCGTCCCCAGGTGCGTGGTGGACCCAAAAAACCCTGTTGATATTGGCCACGTCCTGATTATCGGGGTGTGAGACCATTAGGCTGGTTAGGACCACCTCTCCCTGATCCTCCATTGTTATGAGTAGCAGGCCGGTTGCCAGGCCGCAGATGAGCCTGGACAAGTGGACCTCTCGCAGGAGAACGGCCACGTAAAGGTTTCAGAGAGGACTGAAGGTATAGTGGGGTTGGAGATCCCAGCTGATGAGGAGCAAGGAGAGGTCCACTTTGTTCTTTGGTGTGAGTCTTTTAGGTAGGCTTGCCAATGAACTGCATGGCAGGTCGACATATGTCTGGTCAAGCACGTGGTGCCCAAGCGGCTGATGTTTTGGCCACGTGAGATACGCTTTAGACCAGTGGTTCTCAACTCCTGCCCTCAGGACCCACTAACAGGCCAGGTTTGCAAGATATCTGAAATACATCACAGGTGATATCATTTGCTGCTCAGTGATTGCAGTATTCTAGTCTGCATCTCCCCAAGGTAATACTTAAAATCTGGCCTGTTGGTGGGTCCTGAGGACAGCAGTTGAGAACCACTGCTTTAGACATATGTTGCAATCGTAAATGGTGCGATCTGCTGCACACGTCTGAAAAAAGGCCCACACCAAAGAACTTTTGGAATAACGCGCAGACACAGCAGCGCCCTGCACATGCGGAGCTCTGCGGTGTGATGCAGTCGGTGTGCTGCCCTTAAGCTGGCCCCTGGAGGGCATCCTGCCTCGTTGAAGATGTGCCTCCTCCTCTCTCCTATCAGGCACCCACATGGAGTCAGTGACCTCATCATCCCCTCCCTCCTCATCGCTGGAGCAAATCCGGCAGTATGCTGCAGCTGGGGGAACATGACTGGCAGATAGCTGTCCTTGCTGGGCACCCCCTCTCTCTGGGCTCACGTTACTACTCCCTCTCTCTGAGCTCACGTTACTGCCTTCCTCTAGCTGGGTTCCATCATCCGAGCCTTCAAAACGCTGGGCATCCTCCTGGAGCATGTACCCAACACTGTGGTCAAACAGTTCGGGGGACTCCTCAGGAGGACATGGTGGGGCTAGGGAAGGAGTGACTGATGCCATTGAGCCGAGGGAAGAGGCCGCTTTGGCAGCTGCTTTGCCAGACAAAGTACCCTGAGCCTAGGTGAGAGAGGATGAGGAGGATGAGGATGGCTTGGTCATTCACTCTACCAAGTCTTGGGCATGTTGCGGCTCAACATGACCAGCTGCCGAAAAGAAGGACAAGCGTGTCCCACTTGCTGATGAGGATGTACCGTGTCAACGACCAGCACTGTTGCCTCTAGACACAGAGCCTGCTTGCCCTCTTTTATTGCCTTGTGACTATCTGCCTCTCCTTGTTTGCCTTCCAGACATACTAATGGCCTGCATTGAGATGTAGCTGCACAAAGGTGGGATGTATATATATATATATATATATATATATATATATATATTGTAAACTTTTGGGGATTATAGCTCCACGGGACTAAATGCATAAACCGTTGAACTTGAACAAAAAGGCTTTTATTTGTAAATAAACCAAAAATAAATCTTCATTCAGCACACAGGAAAAATATAAAAACAAAGTCCGCTTATCTCCAGCATAAAGTAAAGTCCTGCTTGTCTTCAGCACAAAACAAATGAAAGAAAAGGGACATACAGTTTTTGTAGAGGGGTCTTCACCCCAGAACTTCCAGAGCCCTTGCTGAATCCTTAAAAGCTCCCAGCAGACACACAGCTCATCCTTCACAGGTGCAATCCCCATACTCCTTTCACAACACCTCTAGCACCACTTCCTGTTTTATGAGCTGTTTCCTGGAGGCCTTTAACCCCCTGTGTGCTGACTCACAGTGGTCAGGAGTGGAGGCTCTATCCCACCCAAATATCACTTTACAGCCTCCGAAATTCCGGGCCCCAAATAACTCTCTATCAAGGCAAAGAGGACTGCGAGCCAGTCCTCTCTGGACTACTATTTTTGCCGGGAATTCCTCACCCACTCTGGGTGACTTCCTGAACACCATCACAACTCCTTAAAGGGAACACAACCCAAATATTGGTGCTATATAGCACCCGTCCAGGACCCAACCTTGGCGTCCTGTACATATCCCCCCCCGCCTCAACGCGGAGGTGTTGGAGGTGCCACTCAACATCATACAATGGACTCGGGAGAGGGCATCGGTATTCTGATGTTGTCTCCCGGGTCTGTGCTCTACCACGAAATTGAACCCCTGGAGAGAAAGGAACCACCTTGTTACCCTGGCATTGGTGTGCTTGTTTTGCCTCATCCAGGTAAGGGGAGCGTGGTCTGACATCAAGCGAAACCTCCTACCTAGGAGGAAATATCGTAGGGAGTCCAAAGCCCACTTGATGGCAAGACACTCCCGCTCTACCACAGCGTAGTTTTTCTAAGCTGCCGTCAGCTTCCTACTAAGAAAAACTACGGGGTGCTCTTCCCCATTGATTTCCTGCGACAAGACTGCTCCCAACCCCTCACTTGAAGCGTCTGTCTGCACTACAAAATCCTTTGCGAAATCCGGAGCTACAAGCATCGGATCCTGGCACAATGCCGTCTTAAGCTTTTGAAAAGCTTTCTCGGCCTCGGCATTCTACTTTATCATCACCGACTTTCTGCCCTTGGTCAAGTCAGTCAGCGGTGCAGCAATGGTGGCGAAGTTGGGAACAAACCTCCTATAATAGCCAACTATGCCCAAAAATGCTCTGACCTGCTTCTTGGATAGGGGACGGGGCCATTCCTCTATGGCTTCCACCTTACTCATTTGGGGCTTCACCAGCCCCCTACCCACAATATACCCTAGGTACTTGGCTTCCTCGAACCCAACGGCACACTTTTCCGGATTGATGGTGAACCCTGCTCTTCTCAAGGAGTCTACGACTGCCTGAACCCGGGGAAGATGGGACTCCCAATCAGTGCTGAAGATGACTATGTCATCTAAGTAGACGGAAGCGTACCGTTGATGTGGATGCAAAGTTTTGTCCATAGCCCTTTGGAACGTGGCAGGGGCAGAGTGTAGACCAAATGGCATCCTTTTGTATTGGAAGTGGCCTTCCGGGGTAGAGAAGGCTGTTTTCTCCCTGGCTTCCTTGGTCAGGGGAATCTGCCAGTACCCTTTTGTGAGGTCCAGCGTGGTGATATACCTGCCAGGACCTAACCTCTCAATTAGCTCATCTACCCGTGGCATGGGATATGCATCAAACTTGGAGACTTCATTAAGTTTTCTGAAGTCGTTACAGAAGCGGAGTGTGCCGTTGCGTTTGGGTACCAACACGATTGGACTCGACCACTCGCTCCGTGACTCTTAAATGATTCCAAGTTCGAGCATTCTTTTAACCTCTTCAGATACTGCCACCCTATGAGCTTCTGGGATACGGTAAGGCTTTAACCGGATTTTTACATTGGGCTCGGTTACAATGTCATGCTTGATGACGTTGGTGAGACCGGGCAATCCTGAAAACATGACCCTATTTCTTTGCAGAAACTCTTTTGCTTGCTGGGTTTGGGGTCTAGTTAGGGTGATAGCAACTAGGCTTGTGCAATTCGTTTCGTAACGAATCGAAATTCGTCCGAATTTAGCAACTTTCGGACATTCGGAAGCATTCGAATTTCCGAACAGAGCAATTACGAATAAAACCGAATCCGAAATAAATTACACCGCAAAATAGCGAATGCCCGAAGGTCTTCGGCATAATTCGTTATGAAAAAAGTTACGAATGTACGAATCCATTCGAAGCACAATAACACTCACTCTGCTCTCTGCTTCTCCCTCACCATGCTGAACTCCCTCTCAAAATGGTGTACAGGGGGCGGAGGCTATAGCCGCATGAAAAAACGAAAGTAAAATACGAGATTTCGAATCCATTCGAAGCACAATAACACTCACTCTGCTCTGCTCTCTGCTTCTCCCTCACCGTGCTGAACCCTCTCAAAATGGTGTACAGGGGCGGAGCCTATAGCCGCATGTAAAAACGAAAGTAAAATACGAGATTTCGAATCGTTACAAATAACCGCTATGTATTTAGAAAAGTACAAATCCATTCGAAGCACATTAGGCATAATAGGCAGCGTCGTTGTGAGAGAGACACGGAAAATTACGAATCAACGAACCCAAAAAAAGTTACGAAAGTAGGAGTTGTGTCCAGAATCAACGAAAAACAACGTACTCTACCGAAAGTACGAATTATAAAGCAACAAAAAATTCAACGAAAAATGTCGCTTGCAAAAATACGAATGAGTCCGAACACGAAAAATCCCGTCTAGCAAAATTACGAATGATTACGAATCAACAGGACCGGAAAGAAACGAACCGAAACGGAACAAATTTTTCCGTTGTGCACAAGTCTAGTAGCAACCTGCACCAGGTCGATCCCTGCATGGTCCCCTGACTGTACCCCTACCACCGCTGATACCTGTTCTCTGTCTCTCCAGGGTTAATAGATTTGGTAGGGTTTTCTTTTCCCTGGCTGGTGTACCTTGTAGTTCACCTCACTTAATTTCTCTACTACCTCAAATGGGCCTTGCCACTTGGCCAAGAATTTGCTCTCCACCGTGGGTATTAGAACAGCGACCCAGTCTCCTACTTGAAACTGTCTAATTTTAACCGACCGGTTATACACTCTTCTTTGGGCATCCTGAGCCTTCTGCATGTGCTCCCTCACCAGCAGCATCACCTTAGCCACCCTCTCTCGCATTTGAGAGATATGCTCTACCACGCTTTTATGCGGTGAGGACTCACTTTCCCACGTTTCCTTTACTAGATCGAGCAACCCCCGGGGCCTTCGTCCATACACTAGCTCAAACGGTGAGAAGCCTGTGGATGCTTGTGGAACCTCCTGGATGGCAAACAACAAGGCAGGGAGTAACATATCCCAATCCTTCCCGTCTTTCTGGACCACTCCTTTCAACATGGACTTTAGAGTTTTATTAAGCTTCTCGACTAGGCCATCGGTCTGCGGGTGATAGACGGACGTCTGCAACTGCTTAATCTGAAACAGTTTGCACAAGTCCACCATCACCTTTGACATAAAAGGGGTGCCCTGGTACATCAGCATCTCTTTGGGGAAACCAGTTTGTGAGAACATTTGAAATAACTCCCGGGCAATGGCCTTAGAGGAAGCTTTCCTCAAAGGGATTGCTTCTGGATACCTAGTTGCGTAATCTAGGATGACTAATATGTATTGGTGCCCCCTTGCCGACTTTACCATGGGTCCCACCAGATCCATAGTGATCCATTCGAATGGGACCTCAATAATTGGCAAGGGCACTAGAGGGTTTCTATAGTGGGGCACTGGGGCAGTTAACTGGCAAATGGGACAAGATGCACAATATCTTTTAACCTCGGCCTTCACCCCTGGCCTGTAAAACCGGTCGGTTATCCTGGTCTCTGTTTTCTCCGCCCCCAGGTGTCCTCCCAGTGCGTCGTTGTGGGCTAGATCAAGGAGCATCCGTCTATACAGTTGGGGAACCAGCAACTGCTCTACAGTTTCCCCTCAGCTCTCAGCTACTCGATATACCAAGTCCCTATTCAACGCAAAATGAGGAAACCTCTGATCTGCTCCTGGCATTTGTAAGACCCCATCAATAACAGAAACCTGCTCTCGAGCATTGATCAAGGTAGGATCCTGTAATTGGGCGGTGCCAAATGCACCCCTGGATACATCCAGGTCTGGATGCACTGGTCTCGAGGATGTTTCCCCCTCATCCTCCTCAACCGGAGAGAGATCCTCATTATCCTCCCCCAGCATAACTTGTAATGGGAAAACTTCCCCCCCCCCCTCAGAGATCAACTCGGTTTTGAGACCTGGAACAGGAACATTATCATCCAAATTAGCATTCTCTGTAATTTCATTGTCAGTGACGGGTATCTCCATATTAGAGGAGTGTGTTGTGGGGGTTTCAGGCCCAGACCCCTCAGACTCTGTCCCTTCCAGGCCCAGTGTCCCCAGTTCTCCCGGCAGCCCCATCTGTACCTGGTTCCACAGTTCGAGAAATAGTGGATAGTCCCGCCCCACTATGATGTCATGTATTAAACTTTTTACCACCCCAACCTCTTGTGTACCTGAGGTATGGCCATAGGAAACCGTCACCGGGACCAGGGGGTACTCCCTGGTGTCCCCATGGATACACACTACCCGTAGAGTCTTATTTACTGGGCCAAGTCTCCCAACCACCCTGGCATTTACAAGTGTTACCATGCTACCGGAGTCCAGTAGATCCCTGGCAGGAAGGTGGTTCACCCACACTTCACACTCAAACCGTCCTGCAGCCAGATCAAGATGAGTGGCACACGCTATTTGCACATAGAAGGAGCTTCTCCGACCAGTCCCACAGTCCATAGGCTCCTCCTGCAGCGGGCACTGTGCCCGGGTATGCCTCCAGGACCGACATCGCCAACACTGTAGGTCCCCCATCCTAGGGACAGGAACCAACCTTCACGGTTCTGCGGAGGATGATGCAGGTTTGCGGGTTTCAATGTAAGGCAGGGCTTCTCTCCTAGGTGCTGTGGCTGGTCTGGTTGCCCTTGGTGTGGGTTTCCGATGCTTGGCAGGCCCAAGCAGGTCCTCCACCACGGTATATCTTTCGACCAACTCAACCAGCTGGTCAGCAGTTGCAGGATCTCCATTGCTTACCCAGCGCTGTAGGTCATCTGGCAGGGACCGCAGGTACCAGTCCATCACCACCCGTTCCACCATTTGTGGTCCTGAAATTTTTTCCGGCTGCAGCCATTTTTTCACCCTCTGAGCCCGGACAGCTGTAGTCACTCCCAGGCGGGCCAGGATCTCTGCCTTCAGCCGCTCATAGTCGCTGATGTGCTCAGATGGGAGGTCAAATAAGCCTTTTGCGGGTCACCGTGAGAAAAGGGGAGATAATGCCAGCCCATTGGTCACGGGGCCACCCCTCTCTCTCTGTTATCCTTTTAAAGGTTGTGAGAAAGGCCTCTACGTCATCACTGGGTGTTAGCTTTTGTAAGAAATGGGTGGCTCTTACGGACACTTGGTTGCCAGCGGCAACGACCGCTTGCTCTCGTCCCTGAGCCAGCCGCTGTACTGCCTCCTGCAAGGCAGCCACCTGTGCTTGAGTGGACTCCTGCTGGGCGGTTAGCAGCCATGTGCTTTCCTCATGGCGACGGTTTGCCTCTGCTAAAGCTTGCTGCTGGGTTGCAGTAGCCTGCTGCTGGGTCGCAGTGGCTTGTGCCAAAGCCTCGATGACCTCCTCCATGCCTTTGTCTGCTGTTTGCAATGTCTGAGCTGACTTCACCCAAGACATGCCATAAGCACACTGTCTCTTTAAGTGTCAGTTTGTTTTAAACGTTTTTTGCAGCTGCAAATGCACTTTGCCAGCATCCAAGACACCAGTTGTAAACTTTTGGGGATTATAGCTCCACGGGACCAAGTGCATAAACCGTTGAACTTGAACAAAAAGGCTTTTATTTGTAAATAAACCAAAAATAAAGCTTCATTCAGCACACAGGAAAAATATAAAAACAAAGTCCGCTTATCTCCAGCATAAAGTAAAGTCCTGCTCGTCTTTAGCACAAAACAAATTAAAGAAAAGGCACATACAGTTTTTGTAGAGGGGTCTTCGCTCCAGAACTTCCAGAGCCCTTGCTGAATCCTTAACAACTCCCAGCAGACACACAGCTCACCTTCACAGGTGCAATCCCCATACTCCTTTCACAACACCTCTTGCACCACTTCCTGTTTTATGAGCTGTTTCCTGGAAGCCTTTAACCCCCTGTGTGCTGACTCACAGTGGTCAGGAGTGGAGGCTCTATCCCACCCGATTATCACTTTAGAGCCTCTGAAATTCCAGGCCCCAAATAACTCTATATCAAGACAAAGAGGACTGCGAGCCAGTCCTCTCTGGACTACTTATTTTGCTGGGAATTCCTCACCCATTCTGGGTGACCTCCTGAACACCATCACCACTCCTTAAAGGGACCACAACCCAAATATTGGTGCTATATAGCACCCGTCCAGGACCCAACCTTGGTGTCCTGTACAATATATATATATATATATATATATATATATATATGTGTGTACAGTGTATTGAAAAAGTATTTATACCCCTTGAAATTTTCCAGATTTTGTCATATTACAAACAAAAACATAAATGTATTTTATTGGGATTTTATGTGATAGACCAACACAAAGTGGCACATAATTGTGAAGTGGAAGGAAAATTATAAAAATCTGAAAAGTGTGGCGTGCATTTGTATTTAGCCCCCTGAGTCAATACTTTGTAGAATTACCTTTTTGCTGCAATTGCAGCTGCAAGTCTTTTTGGGTATGTCTCTACCAGCTTTGCATATAAAGAGAGTGAAATTTTTGCCCATTCTTCTTTGCAAAATAGCTCAAGCTTTGTCAGATTGGATGGAGAGTGTCTGTGAACAGCAACTTTTAAGTCTTGCCACAGATTCTCAATTGTATTTGGGTCTGGGCTTTGACTGGGCCATTTTAACACATGAATATTCTTTGATCTAAACCAGGGGTGTCAAACTCAATTTCATTGTGGGCCGCATCAGCATTATGATTGTCCTCAAAAGGGCCGGTTGTATCTTTAAGATTAGATGTCCAGCGCATCCCCTCACCTTACATTAGATGTCAAGAGCCACCCCACCATCAGAAGTTGAGTCCCCTACTCTCCCTTACATCACAGTGCACCCCCTTTCCTTATGCTGCTGCTGGGAAGAAGCTGGATGCAATACTTGAAAGCAGAAAGTAGGGGTCTGGAGGAGGACCAGAGGAGGGCTGGAGCGGTGCGAGGACCACATGAAATGGCCTGGAGGGAGGGATTCGGCCCACGGGCCTTGTGTTTGACACCTGTGATCTAAACCATTCCATTGCAGCTGTATGTTCAGGGTCATTGTCCTGCTGGAAGGTAAACCTCCGCCCCAGTCTCAAGTCTTTTACAGACTCTTATGCCGCGTACACACGATCATTTTTCCCGTCGGGAAAAATGACATTTTTTTTTTTCGCCGAGAAAAACGATCGTCTGTGGGCTTTATGCCGTTTTTCTCGTTGAGAAAAACGGCAGGAAAAACGACGAGAAAAATTAGAACATGTTCTAAATTTTCTCATAGTTTTTTCCATCATTTTTTTCCGCGGCAGTTTTCCCATAGGGAGACACTGACGCGGAGCCCACAGACGGTCGTTTTTCTCGTCAAAGAAAAAAATGACGGGAAAAACGGTCGTGTGTGGGGGAACATGCCGTTCCCTCGTTTTTCATTTTTTTTCATGCCGTGATTCACGGCGGTGTTTTCACCGCCGTGAATCACGATCGTGTGTACGCGGCATAACAGTTTTTTTTCTAAGATTGCCCTGTATTTGTCTACATCCATCTTCCCATCAACTCTGACCAGCTTCCCTGTTCCTGCTGAATAAAAGCATTCCTACAACATGATGCTTCCACCACCATGTTTCACGGTGGGGATGGTATGTTCAAAGTGTTATGCAGTGTTAGTTTACTGCTACACATAGCGTTTTGCTTTTAGGCCAAAAAGTAACATTTTGGTCTTATCTGAGCAGATCACCTTCTCCCACATGTTTGCTGTGTCCCCCACATGGCTTCTCACAAACTGCAAACTGGACTTCTTATGGCTTTTTTTCAACAATGGCTTTCTTCTTGCCACTCTTCCATAAAGACCAGCTTTGTGGAGTGCACGACTAATAGTTGTTTTGTGGACAGATTCACCCACCAGAGCTGTGGATCTCTGCAGCTCCTCCAGAATTACCATGGGCCTCTTGGCTGCTTCTCTGATTAATGCTCCCCTTGCCTGGCCTGTCAGTTTAGGCAGAAGGCCATGTCTTGATAGGTTTGCAGTTGTGCCATACTCTTTCCATTTTCATATGATGGGTTGAACGGTGCTATGTGAGATGTTCAAAGCTTGAGATATTTTCTCTATAACCTAACCCTGCTTTAAACTTCCCCACAACTTTATCCCTGAACTGTCTGGTGTGTTCCTTGGCCTTCATAATGCTGTTTGTTCACTAAGGTTCTCTAAAAAAAACTATGAGGGCTTCACAGAACAACTGTATTTATACTGAGATTAAATTACACACAGTCTATTTACTAATTAGATGACTTCTGAAGGTAGTTGGTTAGACTAGATCAGGGGTCTCCAAACTTTTCAAGACAAGGGCCACATTGTAGATTTTACAAGTACTCGGGGGCCGAAAACGTCTGCACGTCTGTCTCCCCAATATATCGGTGTCCCCAATATATCGGTGTCCCCAATATATCGGTGTCCCCAGCATGGTTTTCCTAGCATAGGTGTCCCCAGCATGGTTTTCCTAGCATAGGTGTCCCCAGCATAGGTGTCCCCAGCATAATTTTCCCAGCATAATTTTCCCAGCATAATTTTCCCAGCATAATTTTCCCAGCATAGGTGTCCCCGGCATAATTTTCCCAGCATAGGTGTCCCCGGTATAATTTTCCCAGCATAGGTGTCCCCAGCATAATTTTCCCAGCATAGGTGGCCCCAGCATAATTTTCCCAGCATAATTTTCCCAGCATAATTTTCCCAGCATAATTTTCCCAGCATAGGTGTCCCCAGCATAATTTTCCCAGCATAGGTGTCCCCGGCATAATTTTCCCAGCATAGGTGTCCCCGGTATAATTTTCCCAGCATAGGTGTCCCCGGTATAATTTTCCCAGCATAGGTGTCCCCGGTATAATTTTCCCAGCATAGGTGTCCCCAGTATAATTTTCCCAGCATAGGTGTCCCCAGTATAATTTTCCCAGCATAGGTGTCCCCAGTATAGTTTTCCCAGCATAGGTGTCCCCAGTATAGTTTTCCCAGCATAGGTGTCCCCAGTATAGTTTTCCCAGCATAGGTGTCCCCAGTATAGTTTTCCCAGCATAGGTGTCCCCAGTATAGTTTTCCCAGCATAGGTGTCCCCAGTATAGTTTTCCCAGCATAGGTGTCCCCAGCATAATTTTCCCAGCATAGGTGGCCCCAGCATAATTTTCCCAGCATAGGTGGCCCCAGCATAATTTTCCCAGCATAGGTGGCCCCAGCATAATTTTCCCAGCATAGGTGGCCCCAGCATAATTTTCCCAGCATAGGTGGCCCCAGCATAATTTTCCCAGCATAATTTTCCCAGCATAGGTGTCCCCAGCATAATTTTCCCAGCATAGGTGTCCCCAGCATAATTTTCCCAGCATAGGTGTCCCCAGCATAATTTTCCCAGCATAGGTGTCCCCAGCATAGGTGTCCCCAGCATAATTTTCCCAGCATAGGTGTCCCCAGCATAATTTTCCCAGCATAGGTGTCCCCAGCATAATTTTCCCAGCATAGGTGTCCCCAGCATAGATGTCCCCATTATCAGTGTCCCCAGCAGTGTCTCCTGTACATGTTCAGATTTATGCCCATTTGACACTTTCCTGTACAAGCCGACTTCTTCACTGTAGGAGCCGACTTCAGCTCTCCTGCATCTCCCGACTCCCGACTCCCGCCCACTGCTACACACACAGGCTGTAAGGTGGAAGGATTCCTAATGAAAACAGCGGGCGGGAAGCCAGGAGGTGCCACGCTGACGACGTCACTGCAGCCAATCCTCAGCTCAGCACTGCAGCCAATCCTCTGGTAGCACGGGAGGGTGTGCGGGGAGCGGCTTTTTGTCCTGGACCTGCCAGACATAGACTGCCGATAACAGCAGCTGCTTTTAAAAGCCAGCAGATCGGCAGTGCTGTGTTGGCAGAGTCTGTGCAAGCTGGGGGCCGGACAAAACACACCCGCGGGCCGGATGTGGCCCGCGGGCCGGGGTTTGGAGACCCCTGGACTAGATTTTAGTTAGAGGTATCAGAGTAAAGGGGGCTAAATACAAATGCACGCCACGCTTTTCAGATATTTATTGATAAAAAATTTGGAAAACCATTTATCATTTTCCTTCCACTTCACAATTATGTGCCACTTTGTGTTGGTCCATCACATAAAATCCCAGTAAAATAAATTTTCGTTTTTGGTTGTAACATGACAAAATGTGGACAATTTCAAGGGGTATGAATACTTTTTCAAGGCACTTTGTGTGTGTGTGTGTGTATATATATATATATATATATATATATATATATATTGTGACACGACAAGCAGGGCTGGACTGGGAATAAAAACCAGCCCTGGAAATAATTTCAAACCAGCCCCATAGCATTATTATACCAGCCCAACCGCATAACGTCATTATTTTCTTGTACATAAAAGGGAAAACCATGCATTTTAAAGCACATTTGAAGAGTGCATTATATATAGATAAGAGAGACATGGAATTTACAAACAGCACAAATTTTATCATTTACTAGCACAGACACATTTGCAAAAAAAAGTTGCCTAAAATGTCAGTTTTCAGTGCAAATATCAATATTTAAGTTATAAACGTGTAGCTAAAGCTATTAGCAATGTGTTTAAGTTAAACAAAAGTCAAAAACCATATTTCTCCATTTACATGAAGGTCAGATTAATAAAACCCAGCCAGCACAGAGTTTCCCCATATATCAGGAGTCTTCAGGATTCCCCTTTACAGTGCAAGGGAACTCTGACATAAAAGGGGAACATTGCAGATCATGATCTAAGTGGCGAGGCCCATTTCACACTGGGGCGGTGGGTGCATCAGCGATAAAGCGGCGCTAATTTTAGTGGCGCTTTACCGTCAATTTTGCGGCACTATTCGGCCGCTAGCGGGGGGCGCTTTTAATCCCCGCTAACGGACGAAAAAGGGTTAAAACCACCCGCAAAGCGCCGGGCAAAATGCGCTTTTCCGGCGGCATAGCCGAGGTGCCCATTCATATCAAAAGGCAGGAGCGGTGGAGGAGCGGTATACACACCGCTCCTCCACCACTCCAAAGATTCTGCTAGCAGGACATTTTTAAGCATCCTGCCAGCGCAGCGCTCCAGTGTGAAAGCGTCTCTTATAGGGCGCTTTGCAGGTGCTACTTTTGGCGTTATAGCGCCTGCAAAGCGCCTCAGTGTGAAAGGGGTTGAACTCTGATATAAAGGGGCCACTGGTGACCAGAGACCCCACTTATATCAGAGTCCACTGCATTCCCCTTTACTTCATTCCCCTTTACATCAGAGTGCCCCCTTGCACTGAAGGGTGGATTCCTGCAGACTATGATGTAAAGGGGAACTCTGGGAATGTGGGGAGGACTCTGGTGACCAGAGACCACCTTCCGCAAAAAGAAAACACTAAGGTAAGGGGGTTTACTGATATAAGGGGGAACCTTTATATCAGTGCCCCCTTACATTATTGTATTGATTTCCCCCTCAGACTGGCCTGGCGGCGCTGTCACTGACCTCCTCTCAGGTGCACGGTGCAGGGCTCAGTCAGTCGGCTCCAGCTTGGTGGCTCTGGATTTATCCCATAGTTTCCTCTCCACAGTCCACACATGTCTGACTTCTCCCATGACCTCCATCCTGGCGGCACTCCCACTCTTGACTCCTCTCCAGACGTGAGAGGAGTCAAGAGGCTGCAGATGGTACAGGAGAGGTCAGAGGCTGCAGATGGTACAGGGGAGGTCAGAGGCTGCGGATGGTACAGGGTAGGTCAGAGGCTGCGGATGGTACAGGGGGGGTCAGAGGCTGCGGATGGTACAGGGGAGGTCAGAGGCTGCGGATGGTACAGGGGGGGTCAGAGGCTGCGGATGGTACAGGGGAGGTCAGAGGCTGCGGATGGTACAGGGGAGGTCAGAGGCTGCGGATGGTACAGGGGGGGTCAGAGGCTGCGGATGGTACAGGGGGGGTCAGAGGCTGCGGATGGTACAGGGGAGGTAAAAGGCTGCAGATGGTACAGGGGGGTCAGAGGCTGCAGATGGTACAGGAGAGGTCAGAGGCTGCGGATGGTACAGGGGAGGTCAGAGGCTGCGAATGGTACAGAGGAGGTCAAAGGCTGCGGATGGTACAGGGGGGGTCAGAGGCTGCGGATGGTACAGGAGAGGTCAGAGGCTGCGGATGGTACAGAGGAGGGCAGAGGCTGCGGATGGTACAGAGGAGGGCAGAGGCTGCAGATGGTACAGGAGAGGTCAGAGGCTGCGGATGGTACAGGGGAGGTCAGAGGCTGCGGATGGTACAGGGAAGGTCAAAGGCTGCGGATGGTACAGGGGAGGTCAGAGGCTGCGGATGGTACAGGAGAGGTCAGAGGCTGGGGATGGTACAGGGGGGTCAGAGGCTGCGGATGGTACAGGGGGGTCAGAGGCTGCGGAGGGGGGGACAGGAGGTCAGAGGCTGTGGAGGGGGGTACAGGAGGTCAGAGGCTGCAGAGGGGGGGACAGGAGACAGGAGGTCAGAAGCTGCGGAGGGGGGACAGAAGACAGGAGGTCAGAGGCTGCGGAGGGGGGGACAGGAGGTCAGAGGCTGCGGAGGGGGGGACAGGAGGTCAGAGGCTGCGGAGGGGGGGACAGGCGGTCAGAGGCTGCAGGGTGGACAGGAGGTCAGAGGCTGCAGGGGGGGGACAGGAGGTCAGAGGCTCCGGGGGGAGGTCAGAGGCTGCGGGGGGACGTAGGAAGAGGCAGACGAGACCTCACTGAGCGGCGCGCTATGGCCTAACTTTTAAAAATGGCGCCACTCTGCGCCATTGTGTCACTGCGCATGCGCCCGCCTTTCCGGAAATTGCCGAGCGTGGACAAGCTTTCACGAGAAAGGCTGGTTTCAGAACTGCGCTGGCGCATGCGCAGTTGCATGTCGGCCCGGCCCCGCAGCCATTTTATTTTCAGGCGCCGCTGCCCTCACAGCGGCCCCAGAAGCAGCCAGGCAGCCGGCCCACCAGGAGTTTTCCCGGTCTCCCGGTGGGCCAGTCCGGCCCTGACGACAAGCCTGCTCGGATCCGCCTGTCCATTTTTTAGGTGGATCCGAGTGGGCCATCCATTGACTCCTATGAGCAGGCGGATGTCAGGGGAGATGTGTCCGCAGACACACACGTGCCATCTGACCTGCTAAAATCAGACGTATGGCGATACGTTCAGCCATCTGCCTGGCGGATCGGATGAGATCTGATGAAAACGGACATGTTGTCCATTTTCGTCCGATATCCCCATAGGAATCAGCGGGGCTCTGACAGGTCCCTCCCCGATCAGTGAGCAGAGACGGACCTGTCATCTGCCGCTCAGCGGAGATCCACGGAGTAATCAACGGAGTGATCTCCTGCTGAGCTGGTGGACTCTGCTGAGCGGATCTGGGGTTCAAAACAGAGGCACTGAAACCACAGCTATTTTCTTTGGAGAGCAGGTTTTGGCAGTCTGCCAGCCCTCTAATGTAAACAAACACCAGGTGTTTCTAAGCTATTGTACACTGGGGCGACAAACGCTCCGACATTGGGAGCTCATGTCGCATGACGTGTGAAAATCAATGTTTCCCTATGAGAGCCGTCTTAACTGGTCCGACACAAGTCGGTCCGACTTTGAAAATGCTCCCTGTACTACTTCTGTCCGACTTTGATCCTACTTCAGCCCATTGAATATCATTGAGGTCGGATCAAAGTAGGATCCTGTTCATGAAAGTCGGATGGATGTCGGACCGATGTAGGATCAATGTAGGACTGATGTCGCAGAGCAAAGTAGGATGAAAGTCGGATGAATGTCGTGTCGTATAGTGTGAACCCAGCCTAAGGCCTGGTTCACACTGGTCCGACAAACGCTCCGACATTAGGAGCTCATGTCGCATGACGTGTGAAAATCAATGTTTCCCTATGAGAGCCGTCTTAACTGGTCCGACACAAGTCGGTCCGACTTTGAAAATGCTCCCTGTACTACTTTGGTCCGACTTTGATCCTACTTCAGCCCATTGAATATCATTGAAGTCGGATCAAAGTAGGATCCTTGTCCTAACCATCCGACATTTGACATCCGACATGGTGATTACAGCAGCAGTAAAAGGAATTTATCTCACCCTGGGATTGTTTTGATTGGTCAAAGGACAAGTCAGACTAGCACAAAGTCGGATCAAAGTAGTATCCTGTTCATGAAAGTCGGATGGATGTCGGACCGATGTAGGATCGATGTAGGACTGATGTCGCAGAGCAAAGTAGGATGAAAGTCGGATGAATGTCGTGTCGTAGTGTGAACCCAGCCTGACTGAAGCCTGGCTTTAGAATTTCTGTTGTGATCTTTCAGGATAAATTACTTTGCACTACATGCAACAAGAGAGGTCAGACATAATTTGTTTTAAAGCTCTTTTACTACTTTGTAATAATATGTAAAAAATTCCAAACCTGCCTTGAACTGCACCCAGGTACGTTGGTCTCATTGTTACTTGCCATCAGCATTAAACATCCTAAAAATGTGGCACATTAAATGTTACTTAGCAATAAAACATTTTGTGTGTCCTTTGGTTTTATTAGATGTATTCTGGGTTATTCATGTGTGTTTAGTTCAAACAGTTATGTGTTGAAAGGTGAGTAAGCACTATACTATTAATTTACTATATAGTACTTATTGTATCTACTGTATATTGCATTCTTCGCTCTGCTAATAAAATATCAAAGGATGAGCAATACAAGTGTGACAGTTAAGGTTCAGTTTTCTTTACTACAAAGGATCCATATTAATATCCACAGCAGTCGTTCTGTTACCATGGAACCAGAACCAGTGAGAAAAAAAGCAATAGACTATTTAACTAGACTTTTATCACATTACTGGAAAAGACTCAAGTTTACACATTTTATATAATGAACTAACCCTGCTATACTGACCACTGATGATTAGTCAAGCATCTGTGTGTGAGACACATCCCAGAAAATTAAAGACAGAAGCCAGTTGAGCTGAATTTTGAGCTCTTACTTCAAAGCTATGCCTTTTCTCCACTTCACTATTATCTAATCAGAGCACCGCAATGCTCAATAAAGATTCTTTGAGTGGATAGTATACCAATGGAGTAAGGTATATTGCTTCAAATTCAGAGCTTAATGCCGCGTACACACGATCATTTTTCCCGGCGGGAAAAATTACATTTTTTCCTTTGGACGAGAAAAACTATCGTCTGTGGGCTTTTTGTCATTTTTCCCGACGGGAAAAACGGCATTAATCACAACGAGAAAAATTAGAACATGCTCTAATTTTTCTCGTTGTGATTCCTGTCATTTTTTTCCGCTGCAGTTTTCCCATAGGGAAACACTGCCGCGGAGCCTACACACGGCAGTTTTTCTCGCCAAGAGAAAAAATGATGGGAAAAATGGCCGTGTGTGGGGGAACAAGCCGTTCCCTCGTTTTTCCTGTCGTGATTCACGGCTGTGTTTTCACCGCTGTGAATCAAGATCGTGTGTACGCGGCATAAGGCTCCTGGGATCCTGAGTTTTCTGAATCTCTGTAAACCTGAGTTCCCACTGTTTGCTTTATTATTTTTTTATTTTGGTTTATCCTTTGACTGATTTCCAATCATAATTTGGTGACTTGACTTGTGGTTGTTTTAGGCTATTGCCCTTGGCTTGTCCTCAACTATGAATCACTTTTCAGGCCCAGTTCACAGCTCGCAATTTGGGATTGTGGGTAGAGTCGCTGCTACATGATAATGTGATCAAGGCCTCAATACTGCAATATTGTTGCTGACTTTAGACTTTCTACTATTATAATGACCTACCAAAACTTTGTGGTCAACAGCAAGGTGAACCTAGGGGTTGAAACCTGGAAGTATGATGCAGAAAATGTATCTCCACCTTCAGGGACTAGTGCACTGTACAATATATAATATAGTGTATTGAAGTGGTTAAGGGAAGCCCTATGACAGAATTAAGAAAAAAAACGCATGGGTTTGGCATGGATTCTGGGGGGGACCCCCACGCCACTTTAAAAAAAAATTGGCGTGGAGTTCACCTTCATATCCATACCAGACCGGGATCTGGCAATACATTACAGCCGTGAGCAATTTTTTAATTACATTTTTTTCTTCATAAATGTCATTTTGCTGTGGTACTTTTCTAAACATGGGAAAAATGTGCTACTTTACAGGCAGACTAAGGGGATCCCCAAGGCACGATATTTAAAGGAATATTTCATTTTTATTGTTTCACTTCAGGCATTCTTAAAATCACTTCTCCTGAAAAACTGCATTTTTAAAAACTTTTTTTTTGCATTGATACATGTCCTCTGGGGCAGGACCCGAGTTCCCAAACACTTTTTATGTCAATAACATGCATATATGCCTTTAAAATCAGCACTTTAGATTTTTCACATTCGTGTCCCATAGACTTTAACAGTGTTCGCATGTTAGCACAATTTTTTTGTCTATTCGCAAGTTCTGGTGCGAACTGAACTGGGGGGGGTGTTTGGCTCATCTCTAAGACCCCTTTCACACTGAGGTGCTTTGCAGATGCTATAACGCTAAAAATAGCACCTGCAAAGCGCCCTGAAAGAGCTGCTCCTCACACTCCAGTGTGAAAACCCGAGGGCTTTCACACTGGAGCGGTGCGCTGGCAGGACGCTAAAAAAAGTCCTGCTAGCAGCATCTTTGGAGCAGTGAAGGAGCGGTTTGTATACCGCTCCTCCACCACTCCTGTCCATTGAAATCAATGGGCAGCTCGGCCGTAGCTGGCAAAGCGCCGATGCAGCGGCTTTTGCGGGTAGTTTTAACCCTTTTTCGCCCACTAGCGGGGGTTAAAAACGTCCCGCTAGCGGCCGAATACCGCCGACGCCCCCACTGCCCCAGTGTGAAAGCAGCCTAATAGAGAGCATCTGTAAACAGCAATTTTCATGTTTTGCCACAGATTCTCAATTGGATTTAGGTCTGGACTTTGACTGAGCCATTCTAACACATGAATATGCTTTGATCTAAATCATTCCATTGTAGCTCTGGCTGTATGTGTAGGGTTGTTGTCCTGCTGGAAGGTGAACCTCTGCTCCACTCTCAAGTCTTTTGCAGACTTTAATAGGTTTTCTTCTAAGATTGCCCTGTATTTAGCTCCATCCATATTCCCATCAACTCTGACCAGCTTCCCAGTCCCTGATGAAGAAAAACATCTCCACCACATGATGCTACCACCACGTTTCACTATGGGGATGGTGTGTTCAGGATGATGCGCAGTGTTAGTTTTCCGCCACACATAGCTTTTGCTTTTAGGCAAAAAAGTTAAATTTTCGTCTTTTCTGAGCAGAGCACCTTCTTCCACATGTTCTTGCTACTCTTCCATAAAGGCCAGATTTGTGAAGTACATAACTAACAGTTGTCCTGTGGACAGATTCCCCCACCTGAGCTGTGGATCTCTGGAGCTCCTCCAGATTTACCATGGACCTCTTGGCTGCTTTTCTGATGAATACTCTCCTTGCCCCATCTGTCAGTTTAGGTGGATGGCCATGTCTTGGTAGGTTTGCAGTTGTGCCATACTCTTTCCATTTTCAGATGATGGATTGAGATGATGGATTGAACAGTTTTCTGTGAGATGTTCAAAGCTTGAGATATTTTTTTATAATCTAACCATGCTTTAAACTTCTCTACAAATTTATCCCTGACCTGTCTGGTGTGTTCCTTGTCCTTCGTGATGTTGTTTTTGCCTATACTCACTCTATAGGACGACCCCCCTTCTGAGGCTTCATATTGCCTACATTTCCTTCTTCTTGATGGAAGTTGGAGCCATACCGCGCTGATGCCAATCACGGCAAGCGATGTATTCTTTTAATGAATACAAAGCCTGCTCGGATTGGCAGAGGCTGTAACATCATCAGCCCGCGCCTCTCTGACTCTCAAAGCCAATCCAAGCAGGCTACTGTATTGGCAGAGGTTGTTACTTCAATCTGAGCAGGCTCTGTATTCATTAATAGAATACATCGCTCGCTGGGATTGGCACAGCGGTATATACATCCGGCGGGCTGACATACAGCCGGCTGCATTTGATACCCTGTGTATAAGACGACCCCCACTTTTTGGCAGTTTTTTTAAGTGTAAAAGGTCGTCTTATACGCCGGAAAATACGGTATCATTTTCCTTCCACTTCACAATTATGTGCCACTTTGTGTTGATCTATCACATAAAACCCCAATAAAATACATTTACAGTTTTGGTTGTAACATGACAAAATGTGGAAAATTTCAAGGGGTATCGATTCTTTTTCAAGGCCCCGTATATCATCCTACCTCTCCTATATACCATTCTGTTCATCCATGACCTCTCCTATATTCATCCATGTTCCTCTCTTATATACCATCCTGTATAACAATATACCTCTCTTACATACCATTGTGTACATCCACGACCTCTCCTATATTCACCCATGTTTCTCTGATATACCTCTCCTATATACCATTGTGTACCATTCTGTACATCAATGACCTCTGAGGAGAAGAAAGGGGGGTCTGGGGGGTCTGAGAAGGAGAGAGGGGTCTGAGGAGAAGAGAAGGGAGGTCTGGGGGGTCTGAAGTGTAGCGAGGAGTGGTCTGGGAGTCTGAGAAGGAGAGGGGGTCTGAGAAGAAGAGGGGAGGTCTGAGAAGGAGAGGAAATCTGGGGGGTCTGAGGAGAAGAGGGGAGGTCTGGGGGTTTGAGGAGGAGAAAGGGGGTTCTGAGCAGGAGAGGGTGGGTGTGAAAAGGGGAGAGAGGGTGAGAAGATCTGGGGGTTTTAAGGAGGATAAAGGGGAGGTCTGGGGGGTCTGAGGAGGAGAGAGGAGGTCTGAGGAAGCGAGAGGGTGTCTGGCAAAGAGAGGTGAGTCTGTGGTTCTCAGGAGGAGGGGGGAGGGGGAGGTCTGAGGAGGTGAGGGGGTTTCTGAGGGGGAGAGGGAATCTGGGGGGTCTGAGGAGTAGAGGGGAGGTCTGGGGGGTCTGAGGAGGAGAAAGGGGAGGTCTGGGGGGGTCTGAGGAGGAGAGGGTGGGTGTGAGAAAGAGGGAAGGTCTGGGGATTTTGAGGAGGAGAAAGGGGAGGTCTGGGGGTCTGAGGAGTAGAGAGGAGGTCTGAGGGAATAATGGCATTTATGGGAAAGAGAGGGGGGCCTGTGGAGTCTCAGGAGGAGGGGGGAGGTCTGAGGAGGAGAAGGGGTGTCTGGGTGTTTGAGGAGGGAAGGAGATGTTGGGGGGTCTGAGGAGGAGTGGGGAGGTTTGAGGGAGATAGGGGGATGTCTGGTCTAATGAGGAGAGGGGAGGTTGGGGTTATAAGGAGGAGAGGGGGGTCTGAGGAGTAGAGAGGGGTGGTCTGGGGGAGTCTGAGGAGGAGAGGGGGGTCTGTGGAGAAGAGGAGAGATCTGAGAAAGAGAAGGGTTATCTGGGGGGTCTGAGGAGGAGAGAGGGGTCTGTCTGAGGAAGAAAGATTGGATGTTTGGGGGAGTTTGAGGATGAGGGGGGAGTCTGAGGTGGAGGGGGGAGGTTGAGGAGGAGAGGAGATGTCTGGGGGTCTGAGGAGAAGAGAGGAGGTCTAGTGGTGCCTGAGGAGGAGGGGTGAGGTCTAGGGGGTTTTAGGAGGAGAGGGGTACTTAAGAGGAGAGAGGGGAGGCCCAGAGGGGGTCTGAGGAAGAGGGAGGAGTTTTGGGGGGTCTGAGTAAAATAGGGGGTCTACAGAGGAGATAAATGTCTGGGGGGTCTGGGGAGGAGCGGGGTCTGAGGAGTAGAGAGGGAAGGACTGGGGCTGAGTTGCCCCCCTCTTCCCCCTTGTACTTACAGACCACACTGTGAAGCATCTTCTTCAGAAGGAGAGTGGAGGTCTGTGGGGTCTGAGAATGAGAGAGGGTGTCTGAGGAGGAGAGGAGAGTCTGTGGAGTCTGAGGAGGAGGGGTGAGGTTTGAAGAGGAGAGAGGGTGTCTGCGGGGTCTGAGGAGGAGAGGGGGGTCTGGGGGGTCTTAGAAGAAGAGGGGGTGTCTGAGGAAGAGAGGGAATCTGGGGGGTCCGAAAAGAGGGGGGAGGTCTGGGATATGGGGAGGAGAAAGGGGAGCTCCAAGGGTCTGAAGAGTTGAAAGGGGAGGTCTGGGGGGTCTGAGGAGGATAAAAACTAGGTCTGGGGGGGTCTAAGGAGGAGAGGGTGGGTGTGAGAAGGGGAGAGGGGTCTGAGGAGAGGAAAGGGCTTTAAGGGGTCTCAGGAGGAGAGAGGGGAGGTCTGGGGGTTCTAAGGAGGAGATAGGGTAGAGCTAGGGAGTCTGAGGAGGAGAGAGGAGGTCTGAGGAAGCGAGGGGGTGTCTGAGAAAGAGAGCGGGTCTGTTGGGTCTCAGGAGGCGGGGAAGGTCTGAGGAGGAGGAGAAGAAATGTCGAGGGGTCTGAGGAAGAGAGGGGAGGTTTGAGGAGGAGAGGGTGGTCTGGGGGGTGTGAGAAGGAGAGGGGGCATCTGAGAAAGAGAGGGAGGGCTGTGGGGTGTGAGAAGGAGGAGGAGGTCTGTGGAAGAGAGGGGGTGTCTGCAGGAGGTCTACAGAGGAGAATGGTGGTCTGAGGGAGTCTGAGGAGGAAAGGGGGTCTGGGGAGGAGAGGTCTGAGGAGGAGAAGGGGTGTCTGGGGGGTAGGAGAAGGGGTGTCTGGGGGGTCTGAGAAGGAGAGCGGGGTCTGAGGAGGAGAGAGGAGTGGTCTTGGGGAGACTGAGGAGGAAGGGGGAGGTTGTGGAGGAGAGGGGGTATTCGGGGTATTCGGGGGTCTGAGGAGAAGAGGGGAAGTCTGGCAGTATCTGAGGAGAAGAGGTGAGATCTATGGGGGTTTTAGGAGGAGAGGGGGGTCTGAGGAGGAGAGAGCAGAGGTCTGGGGGAGTCTGAGGAGGAGGGGGAGAGCTTGGGGGGGTCTGAGGAGAAGAGGGGATGTGTGGGGGGTCTTAGGAGGAGAGGGGATGTGTGGGGGGTCTAGGGAGGATAGGGGATGTGTAGGGCGTCTGAGGAAGAGGGGGGGTTTGAGGAGTAGAGAGGGAAGGACTGGGGCTGAGATGTCCCCCCTCTTACAGACCACACTGTGAAGCATCTTCTTTCTTCCTCCAGCCAAGTACAAGTATAAAGGAAGAACTGCCCTCACTGTCTCAACACCTGCTCTCTATTGCTACCTGCAGGCTGGGGGGAAGAGAAAGCCATATTCTCTCTCCCTGCATGACGCTGGGGACAGGTGCCCACTATTTCCTGCTGAAGCCTGCTCTCAGCCCTCAGGAGAAGCAAGTCAAGATATCAATCTGCAGGGCCTCCAGACAATGTGGGTGGTGGCAGCAGGCCTTTTAATAGCACCGCCACCTGCATGTGAGATGGTAAACAAGTTCCAAAGCTTCTGATGCTTAGATACAGTACTTTACCCACTTGGGGCTCAGGGAAATGTTGAATTTTGGTTTATTTTATGTAATCCATGTGTGCAGTGTGTGTCAGGGCACAGTGGGCCCCCCTTTCCTCTGGGCACATGTGCAACATACACTCTGCACACATTTACATTCCGAAACCCGGCCCTCCTGTCCTCTGGCAGTACCTGCAAACCTTACAGTCTAGTTTCTGTTCCTCTACTTCCTAAAACCAGTCTCCCATTTGCATGTTTCCTTTGGAATGTCTGCTTAGTCTGTAACAAAATCACCACTGTCCATGACCTTTCTATTACTAACTTCTTTAACCTACTTTCTATTACCGATACCTGGCTTAAATTTTTAGGCTCTGTCTCGCCTCTCTACTAACTAATTGCTAAAACCAATGATCACTATTCTGTACTCTTATGCCGCGTACACACGGTCAGAATTTCCGAGGAAAAAAGTCAGACGGAATTTTTTCATCGGATATTCTGACCGTGTGTATGCCCCATCAGACTTTTCCCCTCAGAAATTCCTACGGAGTTAGAAAGAGAACATGTTCTCTTTTTTTCGACGGAAACAATTTCTATAGGAAATTCCGTTTGTCTGTATGGAACTCTTTTTTTAAATCAAATAATTTTTTTATTTGTTTTTGTTATTGCTTGTATAGCGGCCTCACCCCCTCTTTTTGGTCTAGGGGTATGTTGTACGTGAGGGTGAGATGCGCTACGGCCCATGTCCTCCCCATTGCAGCAGGTGAGGTGAAGGCCAGTACCAGTTATTCTTCTCGGGCCTGTGTGTTTCTATTCACAACCAAGTCTTGCTGTGCTGACACTCCCCTTCACTCCCATTAACCATAGTTCCACACACCGATAAGGATCCAACACTTGTTTTATTGTAGCACACAATAAACAGTTCTTAGTCAGCCAACTGGTTGAGATCCATAAACAGTTCAATACGGTGCGGTGAGCAGGTCGAGGCACTGTCCTAATGATAAAAATAAACCACTGTGGTTTCACCAGCGGTTGCTATAGCCATTGGCTAGAGAGAGGAACTTGAAACTTGTGAGTCTCTACCAGCGACTCTGAAGAACATGAATTGGAGTACCTTCGCTGCGTTGTGGCCCCTGTCAGGGGGAAGATGTCCCTCCAAGGGAGTTACCAGAGGCCCCTCTGTCACCGGGTTGATGCTGCTCCGGACTCTTCAGATGGGTAACCTCTCCGACCTCCTCACCTCAGACATGGGCCCCATCCACCTCAGGGTCCCTCGGACTCATCCGCCCTTGCGGAGCCCAGTCGAAGTCACTGGGCCCCAGGCCTCCGGTGTAGTACCTCACCCCAGGCTTAAGGTGCCTGGGATGGACGCCAACTCTGCTCCGACCAGGCCTAGGGCGCCTGGACTGGAACTCCGGATCGTCCGCACCCAGGCCTAAGGTGCCTGGGCGCGCGCTCGAGAAGAAGACCTCGTGGCGAGGGTGTCTCTCCCCTTTATCTCCTCCTGTGACGCCACAGCAGGTTCTCTGCCCCCGCTGTACCACCGCCGGAACGGGACAAAAAGGACAGCACAGCGGCAGTGATTCTACCTCGACCTGTGGGAACACCACCACCCCAGGCCAAGGAGAATAGTACACCACCAAAGTCCTCCACGACTGAAAGTGGTCTAAATCCTCTATGATTTACACACACCTGGGTCATACTACCACCCAGGTGTATCCCCCTAAATTTAGACCCCCGCTACACTTGTTACATACAATTTTTTTTTTTAATTTGTTAATAAATATAGAAATAGTAAACATTTCATTTAGCTTCTTAAGTGGACATGAAAAAAAGAAGAATTAATTCAAACAATAATTGTAATAGACATCTGTTTTACAAAGCACATCTAACAACAACAGTACAACAAAAAAACATAAACCTCTATATAGGATTCCATTTTCATTCTGTTTTCTGCTTCTTAATTTATTATAAGTCAACCTCCCCGCCCCCATCTAACCCTCTTCCCCCTCCCTCCCCTCCCCATCCCCCTCACATAGACCATCATAAAACAAATTACTAGAATCAAGCCAATAGGACCATATTTTGTTAAATTTGTGGGGAACTCTACTCTATGTTTGTAGGCTAGTCTTTCTCTTTTCAATATGTAGTTTACCTTATTAAACCATTGTTTGTGGGTTGGTGGTATTGTAGCAATCCATTTTTGTAAGATAATCTTTCGGGCTAGGTAGAGGGATCTAGTCCACATTGCATACATCTCTACTGATAAAGCTCCATCTGGAATTATTCCCAGTATTGCTATTTTAGGTGAACTTGTTATTTCTGTCCGACATAATGTATTCAGGGTCTGGAACACTTTCTCCCAATATTTATTAAGCTTAGAGCAGCGCCAGAGCATATGTATAAGAGATCCGTTGGATACGGAACATCACGGGCATAGGGGCGATGTGTATTTTCCCCAGGCATATAATTTTTGTGGAGTGTAATGAGTTCTATGTATTTTAAAAAGCTGAGTTAGTTGCTGGGATGGTGAGATAGATACCTCAGGTAGGATCTCCATGGCTCCCTTCCATTCCTCCTCACTAAGATCTATCAAGTCTTTTTGCCAATGGGTAAAACTATTCGCCTGCCCATCTACTTTCTCTGCATTTAGTAATATCAGGTATAGGCCCCCTATTAGTCCTCGTTTCATAGGCCGTACTGAGGTTGCCTTCATCAGAATCTCTGATGGATTATATTGTAGTTGGAATTTTAGGGTCTGGCTTTGTAAAGTGTGTCGTATTTGAAGATACTGATAGAAATTACTGTTTAGTAATTGGAAACGGGCTTTTAATATATCGAAGGGTAAAAGCACATCTCCTTTGAACAATTGGTATAAAAGAGTTAATCCTGATTTTTTCCATTCTAATAATTCTGATAGTTTATTTATGGGATAACAGTAGTTATCCCATATTGTAATGTGTCTAGTGTATCCCCTTTGATGCGTAATGATACATATTGTTTCCCATAGCCTATGAATTAAATGGAAGGTTGGGATCTTTCTCTTTTTAAAAAATTGATGGGAGACTATTTGCTGTACTAATGGTGATGCTTTAAATTGGGTCATTAATATATTCTGTATGGGGTCATGGTTATCTAACTCCTCCCATCCACTCCAATGTTGAACTTGTGCTGCCATATAATAGAATCTTGAGTTAGGGACCGCTATTCAACCCTTTATCTTTTGCTTGTTGCAGAGTTTATAGCTTAATTCTTGTTTTTCCATATTTCCATATAAGGTCTCTAAAAGTCGCATCAATTACTCTAAATAGTTTTAGTGTCAACTAGACTGGACAGTTGTGTAATAGCTATAGCAATTGGGGCAGCCACACCATTTTCACCAGGTTTTCTCTTCCGATCATAGTCAATGGGAATCTAGACCAGGTTTTACCTTGTTGCCTAAATTTGGCTATAAGGGGAAGTATATTTTTATCTATATATTCATTAACATTTGGGGTGATTGTCACCCCTAGATACTTAAATGATACGATCTGCTTCATCTGGTGGTCCTGGTGTGGGAGCTCCAATTGTGTTGGGTTGCTGGGATCAATAGGCATTATTACGGATTTGTCCCAGTTGATTTTAAATCCTGAGAATATACCGTAGGAATCAATAAGTGAAATGACTGTAGATAAAGATGTATATGTATCTCCCCAAAACAGTAAAGCATCATCTGCGAACAGAGCTATTTTTTCCTCCACCCCACTTCTCCGAAATCCCACAATATCTGGGCAATCATGAATAGCCTCCGCCAGGGGTTCTAGGGCCATCGCAAAGAGGGGCGGGGACAGGGGGAAACCCTGTCTCGTTCCTCTTTCCAAAAAGAATGGTAAGGATATAGATCCACTGATCTGTACTCTTGCACTCGGAGCACTATATAACAGTTTTACCCACTTTATAAATCTTGGTCCTATTCCAAATTTCTTTAGGCAGGCCCATAGGAATTCCCACCCCATACTATCAAAAGCTTTGGATGCGTCTAAAGACACAATGGCTCTATTTCCTGTATTATCTATGGGTATTTGCAGATTTAAAAATAATCGTCTAATATTATTAGCTGCCGATCTGTTGGGGATAAACCCTGACTGATCACAATGTATTAATTTGCCAATGTATTTCGAAAGTCTGGTTGCCATTACCTTTGCCAAGAGTTTAACATCAGATGTCAATAGCAAAATTGGACGATATGCATCAGGCTTAGTTGGATCTTTGCCAGTGTTGCCTTATGAGGAATTTTTATGAATAATTTCCTTGTAAACTGGGAATATCTGTAACATATATGTATATATATAATTTAGAGTAGGAAATATGTGGGTCTGCAAAGGGTTAAACTTGGCTGACAAGCTGGGCTTGAGGACAATCTAATTACCTGTCCTCTTATTTGAATATGCATGAATGCAGGGTAACAAGAGCTGCGGAGTCTTATGGTCTGACGAGATAACTTAGTAGTCAAACAAGCTAGAAAAGAGATCACAGCTGAAACTGGTAGTCTATGCGGCACCGCTTTTTATCCTCTAGATAAAGGCGTGTGTATTCTCCCATATTAACACCCATATCCATTTAAGGGGTAATTCTTCCTGGCTAGTTCCATGCATAGCTAAGCGCCCCCTTCAAGGGAAGTTAACGACCTCCGGTTTAATTAATTTATCTTCAAATCCAATTATCACTAAATTCCAGTAAAGAGTGGGCTAGTGTGGGAAATTAATATAACGGCAGGAAGGAGGAGAGAAATAACCGCAACCAATCGTAGCCGCCCTGGGTTAGTCAATGGGAGAGGGCTCCATAAAAGGACCCCCCATCCAGTAGAGAGAGGGAAATGAGGGAACCTGGGCCCAGGATTCAAAATATAGGTAATTATTAGACCATCTCCCAGCACTTACCCCTTATGCTTGCATTTTTCCTATGTTTGTCTGTCTATTTGTAATGTAATGTATATACTTTGTGTTTGAAACTAATATTTACTCCCTTGCCAAAGACTGTAAATGTTTGCGGTGTATTAGATAGACTAATAACCTTAATTCTTTAATAAATGCTTGTTATATTGAAGTTTTCAAATCTTGTCAAAAAGAACTCTTATTTAAACCATATCAATAATCATTAAATATTGAATCTTAAATATTAAATATTAATATTTAAAAATCAACAGTTGGCGACCCACGAAGTTAAGTACAGGACTGAAAGCATTTAATATAACAACAAAATCTGTATATTAGAGATTAAGGTTATTAGGAGGAATTCAAGCTGAGTCAGCTTGTCCAATATATCTAGGGAAAATATAGGTAAATATTTTTGTTTTATTAGTGGGTATTACCTCCAAGGAGAGAATATACACCACAGGTTATTTATTTTTTTTATTTATTTTTTATCCCAAAATCATAATTGATAAAATACTTTGGATGTACCATTATAACCGATCAATTTAATGGGGAGGAAGTACTGAATGGGAACATTTTTGTTTTAATAATTGTTGTTTATGAGACACTTAAATAGTGATCCGTGGTTTTGAAAAAAAAATATATATTTTTTTACAAAGCGAAAACATTTTTGCCTTGATTTGTGTTGTTTTATTGGAAGGAGGACACTGAAATCGTGGTCCTTGGTTTTGTGGAGAAAAAGTGTATTTACTTTTTTTTTGCAATTTATTAATTTTCAATTTTTGTTATTGAATTATTATTATTTATTTTTTCTAATAATTCTTGTTATCATAAATTTTTGGTAACCTGGCTTAGTTTTAGCCTTTATTTTTTGTTTGTTTTTAGTTTCTTTGTTTAAGACACAGACACGTGCTGGTGTTCTGGTGTGTGTAGGTTGAAACAGGCTTAATAGGGTTTTGCTTGTTATTTAATTTGCATGTCCACTAACATTAAAAATAGGACATTGCAAATAACCTACAAGAGATTTTTTTTCTTTACTCTTATTTTTGTTTTTGGTTTTTATTGTACCTTTTTTTTTTTAACTGTAAGAAGTTACAAGCAGTCATATTCTCATTGGTGTCAATTGAAGTACAAGTCTGTGGAAGTCTTGCTACGAAAACTAATATCTGAGAAATATTATTAGTAGTGTATTGAACATTTTTATTTTTATTTTTTTTAAGTTTCTTTTAAATTTGGTTTTTCTACTCTATTGAGTGTTACAAATAGTAGTGTAAACACTGTCATGTTGACATTCCTATTATCAGACTACAGGTATTCAGTCTAATTGATCCCTGGGGGGGCTTCTATTGTCCCTTGGTCTATTGAGTAGGCTCAGACAAGATAGACTAAATGCTATTGTTAGTATAATTAGTTTTCCCCGCTGTTTATTGAGAGCTGGAAAATATTGTTTAACTTTTACTATATTTTCTGCAGCTTATTTCATTTGAGTTCCTATTTATTGGTTTTTTTTTTTGCTTCCTTTTCTTTTTTTTTTTTTCCTTTTACTGTAATCACAAGGGAATTTATAGTATAAGGGGACAATTAATTTAATTTAGCTCACAAATTGTGCATACTATCACAATGGCTGCCATGACCTGTCTAGAAAGTTTTGTAGCAACTTATACTCTTAAACATAAGAGCAATGAATTTGCCTGTGATGCAAAATTATTGGAAGAACAAGCAAAAGCAACCAAAAATAACAAAAAGCTTAAAAGTCTAGCCTTAGCAGGCATATTGGCTATGAAGGCTAAAATACAGAAATTGAAAGATATAGTCTATAATCAAAATATTACAATTTCTGAGAGGGAAAAGGAGAATACAGCTTTACAAAGCCAATTACAGACCTTAACTACCCTTAATCAAATAGTTAATGCCTCACAGGAGGAAAATTGTAAAAATTACAAATTGGCCCAAAAAGACGTGGTACAATATAAAAGCATGCTAACTAAAGCTGACACTGAACTGGACCATATAACAAGTGCATACAAAGTGCTAGATCGCACACAGGGCACGCAAACAGAGCCACAGTTGCTACAAACAATTTTCAAAGGACAGACTATGGCCAGCACATGCGAACATAGTAATGCTACGGCACCTACTTGTGCCTATGAAATTGGGGATACTGAGAAATATGAAGAGTATTGGGGAGAGGAAGATATGGATCCTAATTCGCCTTTTCCGGTGGCAATGGGAGAAATCGCAGAGCCACAGGAAAATCGAGAATGCACCATGGTCATAGACTCACCAGACAATGGGGACCAGCTATCCACAAATGAGGAGCATGTCAAGTTCCCCATCATAGTTAGGACCCAGATCTCCTCCTCTACTGAAGGAAATCAAACATTTTTGGGGTTTGATAATGAAGGAAATGAGGTGATTTCCAATGTATATCCAATTCAACCAGTAAAAATCATTATGAGTGTGGCTGATTTCATTGGCAAAATTAAATCTAGCGAACACATGACTTCATATGCAACCATGACAGATATGTTAACTGATTTTTCTTCCCCAAAGAATCTTTTTCAGTACATAGACAATTTACTTAAAGCCACATGCGACAAAGAAAAGCATTTGCGGCTATTGGAAGAACTCCTACGGATCCTAGGAAAAACGGAACTGAAGTGTAATCCCAGTAAGGCACAATGGTTGCAGGAATTTGTGTCTTCTCTTGGGATTACAGTGACAGCATACGGTAGTAAGATAGTAACTGAGAAGGTAGAAACCAGTCTACAATTACCTCTGTCAGTAAGTATGCCTACTCTCAGATCTTTCCAAGGAATGGTAAATTATTGGCGGCCTTTCATCCCTGATTGTGCCCAAAAGTCTGCACCACTGTATGATTGGGGGAAAAAGGATACCCGATGGCACTGGACTGAGCAACACACCAATCCAGTGCAGGAGCTTAAAGAAGCTTTAGCGCAAGCGCCAGCATTAGCCAACCCAAAGTACCAACTGCCCTTTCACAGGGAGACTGCTAGATCAGAGACAACCATGTCAGCGGTTCTGTCACAGGAAAACCATTGGCCTCGGTTGCTCCATGATCGAGACAAACACACAAATAATTCTTCCACTAGGGCCCATGGCCTCCTTTACCAAGGAGTACCACAGGAATGTGATATCATACCACAATCAGTTGCGCAACAATTCTTTAGACCTTTGTCAGCAAAGGAAAATGTCCCTGAAAATGCAGTCCAAATTTTCACAGATGGATCATGTTTTTACGTGGAGGGTTCACCACATGCAGGATTTGGTATATACCTTAACAATCCACATGCAAAGACCCAAACATCAATCTTTCGGTCACGGCAAGTCAAATCAGCACAATTTGCTGATCTGGCTGCAATTTCTCATGCCCTAGAACTGATGAAAAGGGACCAAGAAATAGTTTTATACTCAGATTCCGTGTGGGTCTGTAATACTATTTCAGAAATTCTGCCCTTCTGGCACACCCACCAGTACATGTCCTCAGATGGGTCTCCATTTAAACATGCATCCCTGTTGAAATTTATTGTAACATTGGTGCAAAAGTTGCCAGTCAAACCATGGGGGTGCAAAGTAAAAGGTAATTTAGGCACTGCCCCATACTGGGAACAAAATGAGGTAGCGGATTGTTTGGCCAAACAAGGAGCACAAGGGGGGGAGATCTGGGAAATTCCTTGGAATTTACTGGACTCAGTCTTGTGCCCCAGCGTTTGTGCCCTCACAAAATCCTGCAACTAAAATGTTCTGCTTTCTTCCCTTTTAGAGCCATGAAGTCGAGGTGGATTGTGATCCTGCTCCATCTGATCGGACACACCAAGGGAGAGGAGACTGGAATGCTCATCAGCGTGATCGTTGACCAAGAATCCGGTCTACTACCTAGAGGGGAAATCCATCTTATTACATGTGTCCCCAAAGACTAACACCCCTGCTCCTACAACTGTGCCCAAAAATACAGTTGCAATCCCCTATTATGAACCAACATCCTTGGAATGCCCATCAATGCAAGAGGGACCACCTAGCAGCCTAACGGCAACCTCAATCCCATTAATATTGTTTAATAACGTTAAGTTCATTCATGTGCCGTTGGTACTTAATTTGTCCCAGTGGAACATGGCCGAATTCGGCTCATGTGCCCGGACAAATGGGTCTGTTTTACTCTTCCTTGCTAGTATATTTGATTGCCTCCCATGCAAGCCGAACTCAGGATCCATTTGCAGAACCAAACCTCCCTCCCCACAGGGGCATTTTCAGATCCAGAAAGTTAAAGGGTTTGGACAGCATACTTGCATCCATCCCAGGACTTTTTGGATCTGGCATGTCAATTTGGAACAGAGCCGATTTGTCAGCAATTCGCAGGCATATCGGAAATTTTTAACAGAAGGAGGGTCGGCAAGTGCTGAAACCAGTTCTGCAGGGTGTTGAGGGGCTTGCAGAGGAGGAAATGTTTACAGTTTATAACATGAAGCTAGAGAGGATGGTATGGGCAAAGAGGTATAATGCACTGCGTATGGAAAGTAAAAGATATAGACCTTACCCAGTGGTATTGTACTCACACTAGTGGTGGAATGAATGTACATTCTGGAGACAAGTGCAAACCTGTGCCAGTTTCCACAATTCGAAATATAGGGATAGTGACACCACACCCAAATAGAGGGCCATTTGCTTGCAAGAAGAGCCAGTCACTGTCCACATACTGTGACCTACTGTACGTGTCCTTCACAATGTCACTGCCCGTGTTCCATCCACAAGATGACTGCTTTACACAATGGCGTCCATACACTCCCTCGGATACCTCGAAAATGACGTGTACAAGGAAAGGTTGCACTTCCCCAAAATGCTCATTCAAGTTTAAGGGCGATGGAAAGCACCACACACTGCCTGCTGCACTGTCAAAGACAATAGATACTTACGCCGTTGTGATGTGTTCGAAATGGACACTTCAGTCTGTGGTCTAAGCAATGACCCAGTTCCCAAAGCCAAAGTAGCAAGGGACCCCCAACTGGAAAGTCCACGCCAACCACCTCAAGAAACCAGTCCATGCCACCCACCTCCAGCCAAGTGAGATGTAAGCTAAACTGCCCAGTGAAGTTGTCAAAATGGAGAACACCAAGCACAAGGGTCACCTACCACATGGATGGACTGTACTGTGTCGTTACCAATCACCAGACATTTCTCTATGGGGGTCAGTCGTGTCCAATACCCTATCCAAATTTTTGCTTCATTCCACAGGAGTACACTACTATTGGGGAAACTGTAGTAACCCCCATACCAGTGTTAACAGAAGACTATATCATTGAGAGTACCCCTGATGTCCCAGATCCTACCACATACATACCCCATTTTGATGTAAAAAGTTGATACTCTGTCAGTAAACCTTCACAATTTGCTTGCAAGGAAGGTTACCCATATAATTTATATTAGTAATGATATGGTGAAAACAGGGAAGAGTTTGAATTAACTTTTACATGCTGGGGATTTCAGCTTAGTCACAACTAGGACCTGGGTGGAAATGGGAATAAAAGGTGTTCTCATATTGCAATGTGGGGTACTGATTTTCATGACGGGCATGGAGATATATCTTGGCCGACTTCTAAGATGGCAGAGGGAGAATTTTAACAATTTAATGGAAATTAGACATAAACAATTACTCACTTAAGTGTGGCCTCGTCTTTTCTGTCTCAACTGGCCACAAGGGGTCATCTGTTGCCTTATGAGGAATTTTTATGAATAATTTCCCTGTAAACTGGGAATATCTGTAACATATATGTATATATATAATTTAGAGTAGGAAATATGTGGGTCTGCAAAGGGTTAAACTTGGCTGACAAGCTGGGCTTGAGGACAATCTAATTACCTGTCCTCTTATTTGAATATGCATGAATGCAGGGTAACAAGAGCTGCGGAGTCTTATGGTCTGACGAGATAACTTAGTAGTCAAACAAGCTAGAAAAGAGATAACAGCTGAAACTGGTAGTCTATGCGGCACCGCTTTTTATCCTCTAGATCAGTGGTTCTCAACTCCTGTCCTCGGGACCCACTAACAGGCCAGATTTTAAGTATTACCTTGGGGAGATGCAGGCTAGAATACCGCAATCACTGAGCAGCAAATTATATCACCTGTGATGCATTTCAGTTATCTTGCAAACCTGGCCTGTTAGTGGGCCCTGAGGACCGGAGTTGAGAACCACTGCTCTAGATAAAGGCGTGTGTATTCTCCCATATTAACACCCATATCCATTTAAGGGGTAATTCTTCCTGGCTAGTTCCATGCATAGCTAAGCGCCCCCTTCAAGGAAAGTTAACGACCTCCGGTTTAATTAATTTATCTTCAAATCCAATTATCACTAAATTCCAGTAAAGAGTGGGCTAGTGTGGGAAATTAATATAACGGCAGGAAGGAGGAGAGAAATAACCGCAACCAATCGTAGCCGCCCTGGGTTAGTCAATGGGAGAGGGCTCCATAAAAGGACCCCCCATCCAGTAGAGAGAGGGAGATGAGGGAACCTGGGCCCAGGATTCATTATAGGTAATTATTAGACCATCTCCCAGCACTTACCCCTTATGCTTGCATTTTTCCTATGTTTGTCTGTCTATTTGTAATGTAATGTATATACTTTGTGTTTGAAACGAATATTTACTCCCTTGCCAAAGACTGTAAATGTTTGCGGTGTATTAGATAGACTAATAACCTTAATTCTTTAATAAATGCTTGTTATATTGAAGTTTTCAAATCTTGTCAAAAATAACTCTTATTTAAACCATATCAATAATCATTTAATATTGAATCTTAAATATTAAATATTAATATTTAAAAATCAACACCAGGTTTCAAAATAGAGATGATCACTGCTTCATTCATCGAGGGGGGCAAAGATCTCACCTCGAAGGCGTGATTGAAGACTGAAAGGAGATCAGGTAGTAGCACGTCTCCATAAATTTTATAAATTTCCACTTGCAGGCCATCCGATCCAGGTGATTTATTGTTGGTTAGGTTGGCTGCTGTATCCCTCAGCTCTTCTAGTGTTAAAGGTCTCTCTAGTATCTCTTTCTCATCATCTTGTAACATCGGCAAATTAATAGTCTGAAATGTTTTTTCCATCCCCCCTCCTGTTCTCTCATCCTACTTTTGTATAGCTCCTGGTAAAAAATCCGAAACACCTCAAGAATCTCTGGGGTTTTACTAGTCTTCCCATGTACAGAGGATTGAATTTCAGTTATAAGGGACGAGGAAAGCTGCATTTTTACCACAGAGGCCAATATGTGTCCTGTTCCTTCTCCCTCCTCTAAATAAGGTTGCTGCAAAAAAAAAACGTTTGTTAGATACATAGACTGCTTCAGCTTGCATCATGTTATCAGCCAGGATTTTTTCCCATTTTCTAAATTGCTTCTTTTTTTTTTATATTTGTGAAATAAAAAGACCTCTTAGGTAAGCTTTTTGTGCGTCCCAGTATATTAAAGGTGAGACTGTACATTTATTTATTTGCTGAAAAGTAGTAATCTCTAATTTGATGTCATCAGGAGGAAAGAGTGATATCCGGTAAGGATTGACCTTCCATAGCTTATCTCCCTTGTTGGTCTTAAAAAGGATAGGACCAGGGGAGAGTGGTCTGATATGCCTCTGGCCTCATATTTAATCTCACAAAGATATGGCAGCATGGAGTGGGATCCTAACGCCAGATCTATTCTAGAAATAATTTTATATGTACTCGAGGTACATGAGAATTGTCTACTCACCGGATTTCGCAGTCTCCAGAGATCAAACAGCCCCACCTCCATAATATATTTATCGAAGGCTGTAGATCCCTCCGGGTATTGTTTATCAGATGGAAAAAATGTATCCATTGATGGAATCATACAATTATTGAAGTCCCCGGTTAATAACCAGAGGCACTCTGATTTGTCAGATACAAACACAATAAATTCTTTCAGTATTTCCGGGGTGTAGGGTGGGGGAATATAGATGTTCGCCAATACACATCTTTGTCCAGCTAATAAACAATCTAAAAAAATATATCTGCCCCTATTATCCTTCTTAACCTGGCTACATTTAAAGTCTATTGTGTTAGCTATAGACTTTAAATTTGCTCCATTGGTCGGCACTTCTGGCTCCACTGAGTGACGAGCATGAAGGTTAGGTAATCAGTGCTTGTGATTGGATCATCCCCCTTAGGTGGGGGGAACACAACAGCTGTAATGTGTTCAAACAATCTCATTCTATGCTTATAATGGCGTGGCAGTTCTTTGCAGGTTCATGCCCCAGTTGATGCATCTTTATGCAAAACATGTCGGGTATATGAACCTGCCTTATAGCTACGCCACAATTTGTTACTTCTGTGATCACTTTTTGCAAGCCTCTGCATGGATGCCTGTATGACTTTCTACTTCATTTTTTACACCATGTGTGTTTTGTGCTTCGTTCCTGAATAAATGAGATTTTTATTTTGCGCTAGGTGGAGCCTTCTTTTGTTCAATTTTTTACATGGTCTCTGATGCATTGACGCCTTGGAGTTCTGTGGTATCATCTGGGAGAGGATTGGATTCCTTGTGCCTGCTTCATTTGCTACCGAGAGGACGGATCCAGAGAAGTCTATCCCACCATCTTTGCCTGTTTGACCCACCACCGCTGGTGTGTGTGTCCACGCATAGGGGTAAGAGTATCCATTTCTTTCCCCTATCCCTGGTGTTGGAGTCACGTCCCCGGGTGCTATGGATATATGAACATTTGTTTTCCACGTTCCTGAAGTTCCTTTGGATTTCCTCTATGAGGACAATATATTGAAGTTATATACATATTTCCTTCAGTTGTTTCCAGTTCATATACTGGTCACCTCTATTGAACTTTAATAGTAGTTCACTGTATTAGACACTTTATGAGTTTTTTCATACACTTATGAAGTTATACATTAATGTTGTATATATTTAGATTTATTTCTCTCAGGGTTTTTTAGGCCGTATACACTTATCGTTTGTTCACAATCTAGATACAAAGTTTGGGCCATCTTTACACCTTAGGCGCCGCATTTTTTTGTTTTTATGTATTATTTGTGCAATATGTCTATTTGCTGATGCTGGCAGCCATAATTCCACTTTCTTCACTTAGTAGCGCAACTTTTTTCTTTTATTTTTTGCAATGTAAAGTATTAGGAAGTAAATGAGTTTCCTGGAGGCAAATTATAGAAGGTGAGACTCTTGTCAACGACGTAAAGATCGCTTGTCGCTTAGATGAAGAGCCCAGACCTCTAACATTCCATGAAACTATCACATCCCTTTGATGGTCCATAAGGCAATATCATCAAATAGATTTTTACTTCAGTTATAGTTGATTTACAAGCTATATCTATAACCCTAATAGGGAGGAGGTAAAAGGGGAGGGGAGACAGGGACAGGGGATCAAGCTGGAGACCTGAGCGAAGGAGTAGAGTCAATGAGCAGTTATCTAATAGGAGGTATACACAGACTAATAACAAACACAAATACAAAGACAAACACAAAAACAAAAACAGACAAGCACACTCGAACCAGGACATAAAAATACTAGAAATATGTGCACATAGAGACTCACACAAAAAAACATTCATACACAAACAAAAGCAATGATATACATACCAAAACATTAAAACAATCATAGGGGTTATACGATCAAAAAGACCCCAAAAAGAAAAAAAAATGGAGCCCAACCTAACCCCCCTGCTTCTATACTTCCCCTTCCCTCTTATCTACCACCCCCCCCCCTTTCCCTCCTTGGGAAAAAAGAAAAACTAGATCTCCAAAGGAAAATGAAAGAGGGGGAGAAAAAAAAAAGAAAAAAAAAGAAAAAAAGTTGTCACACCATGTCTTGGAAAAAATAAAAAATGTGTTTAACCGTGGATGGTTATACAGCCATTGGGAAACTGAGTCTGGCGATGTAAAAAAAAAAGTCTTGCCCTGAGTCATTACTTTTAGTTTAGCTGGAAATAGCATAGCATATAAAAAGTCCACCTGTTTCAGGCGTCGTTTTACATCCATAAATCCGTCCCTTTGGCGCTGTACATTTGCTGAGAAATCGGGGAAATTTTTTATTTTTGAGCCATTCATCCTTATGTCTCCAAGTTGTCTAGCTCTTTGCAGTATCATATCTCTGTCTTTATAATTTAACATCTTAAAAATAAAAGTTCTTGGTCTTGATCTTGATTGCTCTCCTAAGGGCGTGCCGCTACTCTGTGTGCCCGTTCCACAGCAAAAGGGGAAGAAAAATGTTCTGCGCTCATAGTATCTTTAAGCCATTTTTCTATAAATTCTACAGGCTTGTTACCTTCCGCCCATTCGGGTAGACCTACTACCCTAATATTGTTTCTTCGGAGGCGATTCTCCAAATCCTCCAAACGAGAATCATAGAAAGATAGTTGTTGTGTCGTTTTTTTCTCAAACTTCATGATTGTTTGTAGGGAATCTTCGAGTGTACTTATTCTTTCTTCTGCATCTGTTATTCTTTCTTTAGTTAAATTCAAGTCTTGTCTGAACAAATTCATATCTTCCCTCATTCTCTCTAGTTTATGTGCTAGGACGTTCAGAGAGTTATTACATGCATTAATAGCCCTCATAATGTCTGTTAATGTGATTGCACACTCTGTGTTCGGACTATTTGAGCTATTGCAGCTAAGTATTGAAGTATTTAGTGCCTTAGCTGGTTTAGCAGGTACGTCATGTAGATCACTCTCTGATATATCATGGATTGTGGTATCCGACTCTAGTTCCATAGTCCCCCTCCAGTGGCCTGCACTTCTTTAGCTAGGTCCAGTGACTCTAATGGGCCTTGTGTTAAGTTAGAAATAACAGCTTGTGTTTCATCTTTGGCCGTAGTAGTGACCAAAGTGGGAATGGTTGGATTGTGTGCAAATTTTTCTAGTCGAACTGTTATCTCTTCATGTTTATTTTGAGGTTGTTTTTATAGTTTTTTATCTGAACTGCTCTGCGAAGAGCTTTCATTAGTAACTTGTTCTTCGCTCCCCACATCCTTCTTAGTCCTGCGTGTCATATTTTGTACGATCAATACTCATGCGACTTTGTGTCAGATATTATTCAGTGCATACCATGGACCATTCAGTAGACACTATCCAACATATTGATAAATAAGGCCTGGGGCCTGTACCCATAAGAGAAAAATTAGAAGTAGAACATAACAGATAAAAAGAGGAAAAATAGCAATAGAAAACAGAAGAGGAAGAGAATGAAAAGGCGAACCAGCAGGGCCCTATCTCTAAGTGAATAGGTAAGATCTTCTATATGGTAAATATGATCCACAGCTTGTAGCCTTTGACGTTAAGTCGGTATGGTAGCTTGTTTCCAGAATCTGGTTATGAGTGATTTTGCTACATTCAGAAGGTGTGGGGCTATGGACTTTTTATAGTGGCCCACTGATTCACCTGTACAATTAAATAATGCAACCCATGGATCGTTACCAACCTCTGAACCTTGTATCACTTTAATCCAGTGTAAAACAGTGGACCAATATTGACGAATAAGTGGGCATTGCCACCAGATATGGGCATGTGAAGCTTTCTCGCCACAACCCCTCCAACATAGATCAGAAGTGGCCTGGAAGACTTTATTGAAGACAGCTTGTTTGTAGTGCCATCTGGTCAACAATTTATAATTTATCTCTGCAATTTTAGAAGATATAGAATAGGTATGAGCTAGTTGGAGAACAATGGAACTCTGATCATCCGATAAAGGATGTTGTAGATATTTTTCCCAATTAGCCAAGAAGTTAATCCACGGCTTGTTTTTTAGTGACAATAATGCCTCATAAAATAACAAGATAAGTGTCTGTGGAGACTGCTTGCTAACAAGTATACTTTCCACAGGGGTTAGGTCTGTAAGTGTTCACAGTGGTTTCAGTAATGATTTGATGAACATAGAGAGTTGCTGATATTTCCACTCGTCCATAAAATAAATTGTGGTCGATTGCAATAAGGAAGTTAGTGGAAGTATTCTGCTGGCCGATATGACATGATGGAGAAGGACAGGTGTTTGGGGGGATGCATGTGTGGAACTGTGTGTCCAAATTCCCTGGAGGGAAATAGGAGTAGCTCGTTAAATGCATTAGAGGAGAGTTGTATACCCAGTTATGCGTTTTGCAAAATAAATCCCAGATCTTTATGGTAGACCAGGTTTGAGGAGAAGTATCTGTGAAGAGCATGCAATATTTCTTAGGAATCCAAAGTTGGGGGAACATATCCGCCCCACTGTGGTCGTGCTCCAGTTGCACCTTCAGCTTGGATTCTCTATGGTGTTTCCAGTCTGATATCCTATTTAAAATAATTGCTAAGAAATAGCTTTTGAAATCAGGGAGGGCTAACACACCTTTTGATTTTGGCCTCTTATGCCGCGTACACACGGCCATTTTTCTAGTCGAGAAAAACAACATTTTTCCCATTCGACGAGAAAAACGATAGTCTGTGGGCTTTCTGCCGTTTTTTTAGACGAGAAAAACGGCATTAAAAACGACGATAAAAATTAGAACATGTTCTAATTTTTCTCGTCGTTTTTTTCAACATGTTTTCCACGGCAGTGTTTCCCATAGGGAAACACTGCCGCGGAGCCCACAGACGGTCGTTTTTCTTGACTAGAGAAAAAACGACGTGAAAAACGACCGTGTGTGGGGAACAAGCCGTTCCCTCGTTTTTAATGACATTATTCACGGCGGTTTTTTAACCGCCGTGAATAATGATCGTGTGTACGCGGCATTACAGTTCCAGATGTATTTGAACACCAGTTCCAGATGTATTTGCACACCAGTTGCCTTTATAAAGTTGACCACCCCTTTCCACCTCAAAAAACATTATTCTCTATCTACACCTCTTCCCTGGGTTAGCTGATAGCGTCCCACAGCTTCCATTACCATTTGTATGCTGACAACAATCACATTTTTTGACACCTCAGCAAATCCCATCAGCCTCTTCACACATCAGTAATTTACTATTGGACATATTTGTATTGATGTCACAAAATGTCCTCAAAACACAATCTATACGAGACAGAGCTTATATTATTTCCCCTACCTGTGTCCCCTCCCCTCAGTCAAGATCAATAGCAATACAGATCAATACAGATCAATGGCAATACAGATCAATTCCTCTGTGCATAACAAGGTGCTAGGTGTAATGCTGGACTCTAAATTCTCTTTTCAACCCCACATCCTACCCCCCATCCAAATCTTGCCAACTCAACCTCTGTAACATCTCTACAATGTGCCTCTTCCTAACCAACGATGCCTCAAAGATAATAATTCACTACCTTATTGTCTCTCACCTTGACTTTTGCAACTCCCTCCTCATCGGCTTCCCTTTTCATAGCCTACCCCCCTTCATTCCATAATGAATGTTACTGCCAGACTCATACACCCTACCAATCATTTGATGTCTGCTAACCCTCTCTCCCAATGCTTCCATTGGCTTCCACTCACTCATCAAAAAAAAATCAAAACACTAACAATAACTTACAAAGCCATCCACAACTCTTCCCCCAGCTACATCACCAAACTCATCTCAAAATACCAACCAAACTATTCTCTTCGTTTTTCCCAAGACTTCCTACTCTCTAGCTCCTTTGTCACTTCCTACCATGCTTCTCCAGAGCCTCCCACATCCTCTGGAACTCCCTACCCCAAATGTCTGACTATCTTCTATTCTAGCCACCGTTAGGCAATCCCTGAAAACCTATCTTTTTAGAGAGGCCTATCCCACCGCTAACTAACAGAGATGGCCTGAACTCCCCCCCCCCTCCCCCCGGTACGATTCGCGCCAGAAGTCTCGAAAATTGCAAAAGTTCGGACCTGAACTCCAAATCCCATTGAAATCTATCATTTATTAAAAAACAATCAAGTGCCAAAGAAACTGCAGCAAGGGAAAAAGTGAAAAGGTCAGAGATGAATTATATAAGAAACCCAACTACAGAGAAATATAAGGAGTGGCTGGAGACACAGGAAGAGTATAAAAAATAGTATTGAGAAAAGCAGAAAATAAAAAACTATTTCAGAAACAGACCTTCTATGGGGAGGGGGAGAGAGTGGGGAGAATTTTGGCCCTAATAGCTAGGGCCAACGCTCCCCTATCTGTCATCCCGGCGGTCCGTGATAGGAAGGGGGAAATTAGGAGAGGCACATCAGAAATAAAAGAAGTCTTTAAGGAATACTATCAGAACCTGTACAGCAGCACACTACATGGCAATGAGGAGGGAGAGATGAGTATATTTTTTTCAGGTTTGCAGATTCCAAGGTTGTCAAGGGAAGACAGGGAGGGCCTGGAGGTACCACTTACACTGGAAGAGTTGCAAAAAGCAACAATGGAGATGGCAGGCCAAAAGGCTCCAGGGCCTGATGGCTTGCCAATAGAAATATACCAAAAATACAGTGAGGTGCTGCTTCCAGGACTTCTGGAGGTGTTTAATCGGGCAGCAGAGGAAGGAAAGCTACCGGTGTCCATGACGGAAGCAACAATTATAGTATTATTGAAAGAAGGGAAAGACCAGTTGGAAACGGCCTCGTATAGACCCATATCTTTACTGTGTGCAGATGTAAAAATCCTGGCCAAAATTATGGCAATGAGGTTAAATAAAATAATTTCAAAACTGGTGCACTCGGACCAGACGGGATTCATCCCAGGCAGATCTACTAGCTCCAATATAAGGAGAGTATTTTTGAATACTCAACTGTCAACAGAAGTAGAAGGGTCAAGGGCCATCTTATCCTTAGATGCAACCAAGGCGTTTGACAGCCTGGAAAGGCATTACCTTTGGAAAGTTCTGATAGAGTTCCAGTTTGGCCCTAAATTTATCCAATTGATTAAAATACTGTATGAAAGTCCCAGAGCAAAGGTAAGGATAAACGGTGAATGTTCAGACAGGTTCCAGTTGGCGAGAGGGACAAGGCAGGGATGCCCTTTATCACCCCTGCTCTTTGCCCTTGCCATGGAACCATTGGCCATCTCTATAAGGGCATCCCCGGGTATAAAGGGTTTCAAGAGGAGACTGAGGGAAGAGAAGGTAGCCATGTATGCGGACGATGTCCTGCTCTTTTTGGGGGATACCCAAACCTCATTGGAGAACGCAATAGATATGATAGGGGAATTTGGTAAGTTCTCGGGACTGACAATTAATTGGGATAAATCGCCACTTTTGCCGATAGACCCATTGATAGGACAGATTGCTCAAGTAAAGGTGGTAGCCCAAATGAGATATTTGGGCGTAAATATAACAAGGGATCCAGGGCAGTATATAGACAGAAACCTAGTGCCATTGCTGACAAAACTCAGACAAAAATGTCGGGTCTGGAATAGGCTTCCTCTTTCAGTGGCTGGTAGGAGCAACCTGGTAAAAATGATATGGATGCCACAAATTTTATATATTCTCCAAAACTCCCCGGTATGGATACCAAAACAGTGGTTCAAAAAAATAGAGGGGGTGTTTAGAGAATTAATTTGGAGGAATGGAGTAGCAAGGATTAGTCTCCGAGTCCTACAACAACCTAAAGAGAAGGGAGGATTGGCCCTCCCGAATCCCAGATACTATTTTTTGGCCGCTCAGGTGCAGTATATGAGGGGTAGTAACCGAATAACAGGAAAAGAAGGGCTTATGTTAAACGACACATGTCATGACACAGAGGGGGAGGCAGTGGAGGCAGACTCCTTTAGCTCCAGATGCATGACGGCCCAATTAATGGTTAAATGTTGGAAGGAGGTTAAGAGAGTCCTAGGATACAAAGGATTCTCCGAATTCTCTCCTATATGGCATAACAGTAACCTGCAGGAACTTAAAGTTATGGGGAAGGTAGAAGAGTGGGATGGATTAGGAATACACCTATTGGCACAACTTTTTAAGGCAGGAAGAATAAAATCATTCCAAGAAATAAGGGAGGATTATGCGGTCCCAAACAAATCCTTTTATAGATATTTACAAATTAGGCATGCGTTGCATGCACAATTTGGACAGATTACACCGGTGTGGAACGATATGCCTCTTCTCCAAAAACTAGTAAATACAGAGGCTACTAGAGGAGCAATCTCCGAGATGTATAACTCCTTAGTAAAAGCTGATTGGAGGGAAGCACCAGACAATAAAAACAAAAGCAAATGGGAGAAAGAAGTGGGCCCACTGTCAGAGGAACAATAGGAGAGAATATTAGCAATAGGACCCAATGTGTCGCTGTCATCATCTCAAATCATTTCCCATCTCTACCTAATATATAGAGTATATTATACACCCCAAAGGATGTTTCAGTTCGGTATGAGATCGGATTTGAGATGCCAGAGATGCGGGGATGAGAGGGGAGACCTAATGCATATGATCTGGAGGTGCCCCAAGTTATATCAATACTGGAAGCAAATAGTTGAAAAAATAAATACAGTGTTTGCGACCTCATTGCAACCAGTAGCCAGGCTATGTGTATTGGGTCTCCTGGAAGAAAGGGGACTCTCGGGAGATGTACGAACAGCAATAACAAGATGTCTGTTCCATGGAAGGAAACTTATAGCGCAGAAGTGGCAGGCGGAAAAACCTCCTACAGTAATAGAATGGAGAAGGGTGATAGTTGACACTGTGACAAAAGAAGAATATATTTATATTAAGAGAGGAAATAAAAAGAAATTTTATAATATATGGGGAAAATGGTTAGAAGTGGAAACATGTTAATAGGTGGGGGATGGATGAGTAGGTGAATAGGGAGGTTGGGTGGGTGTGAATGAGGGATAAAGCGTGGAATACATGGTTAAGTCACATATGTATTACTGTATAATGGGAAAATGGATGTATGTTATTTTTTTTTTTTGGAAAAGAAATAAAGAGTATTGGAATAAAAGAAATCTATGGGACTTGAACGTGAAAAATTAAAAGTCCCCATTTTGAAGGCTTATATGCAAGTTATATGCCATAAAATGGGTATGGGGGCCCGGTTACTACCCTGGGGGAAATGTAATAATTAAAAAAAAACTTTTAAAAAAGATTGTTTTTAAAGGAGCAGTGATTTTGTTGATCCTTCAAATTGAAACAATAAAAATGAAAAAATCCTTTAAAAACAGTGTCTGGGGGTCCTCTTAGTCTGCATGTAAAGTGGAAAATTTTAAATTTGATGCCCCTGTCAAACTGTTGTGGAAAAATTGTTCTTTGGCTATTGTTGGTACCTTCACCCCATAACCTTCTAGAGCAGGGGTGTCAAACTCAATTTCGTCAAGGGCCGCATCAGCAGTGTGGTTGCCCTCAAAGGGCCAGTTGTATCTGGGTCGCACTACATACAGAGTGCAGAGTTCAGGATTACCTCATGTACAGAGAGCAGGGTTCAGCAGTGCACTATGTACGGAGTGCAGGGATTAAGGGGTGTGCTATGTACAGAGTTCAGGGAGTGAGGGGTGCGCTACGTATAGAGTGCAGGGAGTGAGGGGTACGCTACGTATAGAGTACAGGGATTGAGGGGTGCAATACGTGCAGATGGCAGGAATTCAGAGGTGCTATATGTACAGAGGGCAGGGATTCAGGGGTGCGCTATGTACAGCAGGCAGGGATTCAGGGGTGCACTACGTACAGCGGGCAGGGATTCAGGGGTGCGCTACGTACAGCGGGCAGGGATTCAGTGGTGCGCTACGTACAGAGGGCAGGGATTCAGGGGTGCGCTACCTACAGCGGTCAGGGATTCAGGGGTGCGCTACATACAGCGGGCAGGGATTCAGGGGTGCGCTACGTACAGAGGGCAGGGATTCAGGGGTGCGCTACGTACAGAGGGCAGGGATTCAGGGGTGCGCTACGTACAGAGGGCAGGGATTCAGGGGTGTGCTACATACAGAGGGCAGGGATTCAGGGGTGCGCTACGTACAGAGAGCAGGGTTCAGGAGTGTGCTATTTACAAAGGGCAGGGATTCAGGGGTGCAATACGTACAGAGGGCAGGGATTCAGGGGTGCGCTACGTACAGAGGGCAGGGATTCAGGGGTGCGCTACGTACAGAGAGCAGGGATTCAGGGGTGCGTTACGTACAGAGAGCAGGGTTCAGGAGTGTGCTATGTACAAAGGGCATGGATTCAGGGGTGCGCTACGTACAGAGGGCAGGGTTCAGGGGTGCTCTGTGCCCAATGTGCAACATCTCACTTCCATCTCTCCTCCTGGATTCTGACCCCTGCACCCAGCACTCTGCCCCCATCCCCCACCTCTAAACACATCTTCCTACCAAAGCAAACCTCCCATCTGTACTCTCTCCTACCTGGTATAAGATGGCATTTACAAGAATGCTTTCATGGCCAGTACTGCTACAGGTCCTTAAAACCCCTCCCTCAAGATGCAGCCGCTCCATGTAGATTGGAACACACAGACACCGGAGCCGTCAGGTACCTCTGCCAAAGACAGCCTGTCGATATGGGTCCCCCATCGAATAGTGCCCATCATGGACTGCGCATGCGCAATCGGAGCCAACGGAAATCTCAGAGGATGAACAAGTGTTCATCAGCTGTAGATGGCGCATGCACTATCAACACGCCGCTCGCTCCCGATGCACTATCCAATGGGGGACCCTTCTCGACAGAACACCAGTGTCCGGATCGACAGCGCATGCGCTCAGCTACACACACAGCCGTCAGAATTGGTAACGGAAGTGACGTTTCGCTGCCGCCATCTTGCTACACCTCACACTCTACCATAGTAAAGATAAACTGAGAAGAGGGTAAGCGGACATCTTGTTACACCCACCGGAGTCTTGCATTTTACACGTTTTTTAACAGTAGACTGAGATGATATAGTGAAATACAGTACAGTAAAACTCCGTCTGACTGTTTACATGTTGAATTTTAAAAGCAGCGGCAAGCCTGCTGATCTCACAGGCTTGCTAATCGGACAGAAGTTTTCTTCGTTTAAAATTCAACATGTAAACATATACACAGAGTTGTAAGTAGTGTATTTTACTATATCAACTCAGTTTACTGTTAAAAAAAAAGTGTAAACTGCAAAACTCCGATGGGTGTAACAAGATGTCCGCTTGCCCCCTTCTCAGTGTATCTTTAAGCCTCGTACACACGACCGAGTTTCTCGTCCAAAACCGACAAGAAAAGTGCCGAGAGAGCTTTATTGTCGAGAAAACCGTTCGTGTGTATGGTTTTACGACGAGAAAACTGCCGTGAATCTCGACGAGAAAAATAGAGAACCTGCTCTCTATTTTCTCGTCCGGATTCTAGATTTTCTCGTCGTGTTTCTCGTTGGCCTGTTTTGCGACGAGAAAATGGTTTGTGTGTATGCTTTTACGACTCTTCAAAAAGCGTGCATGCTCAGAATCAAGTATGAGACAGGAGCGCATCTTCTGGTAAAACAAGCCTTCGTAATGGAGATAGCACATTCGTCACGCTGTAAATTATTGCATCGTTTAAATGTTCTGCATTTAAATCTTCTTTAGAATGTTACAATAATGAAAACTAATGAACTTGTTTTGCTGCTGATATTCACACAGAGTTATGACTATCTATTTTAAACCTTTTTCATGCTGCTCTTAAGAAGATTTAGCTGTATTATATCGTGCAAGATCTTCAGAATATTTTAATGTTTTATATTTTTTAGACAGATGTTAATTGTAATTTGTCGATGTTTTGATAGTGATCTCCCATTTTATTTTTATAATTTAGTTGTGTCAAGTTTACACCCTATATTTTTTAAAGAACACCTTTAATGATTTTTTTGGGTGTTATCTGTCCCTTTTTTTGGGGGGGTCAAAAGTATCTGCTTACTCCAAAGGTAAATAAATAATTATTTTAAACAAACATAGTCAAGTATGAACTTAAACCCAAAAAACATTTATTCATGTCTAGAAAAAAATAAATAGAAGGCAGTGCTGGAGAACCTGCTGCCATTTGTGCATCCATGGGACCCCAGAGCACACATAAACCCTGTGTGGACACTAAAATTGGGAGCTTGAGGAGCACAACAGTTGTGAACACAATCTGATGCTGGCCTCCCAGAGGTCAGGAACAGCAGCAGGTGATATATATGTCCCAAGTCTGTGGTACTACAACAGGCTGCCTTCTGTCCGACCACAATGAAGCAAGGCCATCACTTCCTCGTCTTCTTGGCAGCCTTCCCTGCAGCCTTCCCTGAAGCCTTCTCTGCAGCCTTCCTTCTGCGAGTGGCTGGAGGCTGGGCCACTGGAGGGGTACTCCTGTCAGGAGGAGGAGAAGGAGGTGGAGGAGAAGGGGGTGGCGCAGAAGAAGAGGGTGGAGGTGGAGGAGGAGGTGGAGGAGAAGGGGGTGGCGCAGAAGAAGAAGGTGGAGGTGGGGGAGGAGGTGGAGGAGAAGGGGGTGGCTGTAGCTGGCCAGCTAAGACCTGTCCTAGGTTGCTAATGTGGCTTACATGCATATATAGCTAGACCTGCTAATAATGTTAATACAGTGCCTATGCTCATTTGTGAGAAATAACAGCAGAGTTATTTACTGTGACTTTATATATGGATGTCATATAACAATTGTATATTGTGTTCACAGAAGCAAAGAAAAAATATGCCTTTTAAGATGTATTATTAATGACAGCAGAATTGCAACCAGAAAGCATAGAGTTAAGCTTTTGTGACTCGTCATTTGTTTTAGCCAATCACAACCAATCTCACTGAGCAAATGTCTCTGGCCAATCATAGCCAGCATTTCACTCATGTTCTGTCTAGGAAATCTCATAGCACATGTCTAGAATTTCATTTTACATCAGAGTGTGGAGCTGAGAAGTTCAGATCCATCCAGAGTCCAGTTTTATGGAAGCAAGTGGCAAAAATAGGTATTTAATACAGTTATATAAGTTCCTATTGTTAATAATGTGTTTAGAACTGTATACTGAAACTAGTTATGTGTTCACTTGTAGTTCCACCAAACCAGGTTTGCAAACAATCAAACCAGCAATCAAACCAGGAATCAAACCAGATTCAAACCAAGTTTCAGAGCAAACATCAGAGCAAACAGCATTATAGAGCAAGTCCCAGAGAGATCATAAAGTGTCTAAAGTATTTTAAAGTGAAAGTACAGATACTGAAGAGAGAAATATATCTACCATTTTATGTAGAATTACAAGATTGAACAGTTGAACCGACATTTGTTATACTTTATTCAACACGTGTTTGTACATGGACTTCCTGCTGCTAAATTGTCAGTGTTATATAAGAAGAAAAGCTGAAGTGAATAAAGAAGTTATCTTAAAGGTTTGGTGTGCTCTTTAAACCTACTGCTTCCATAGAACGGCGCTAGAGGAATTAGAGTAACAGATAGTCTTGTGTGGACTAAAAGATCAGAGAAATCAAATTCTTCTAATGCCACAGCGCATAAAGGCACTTCATAGTGCTGCGCCTGCCACAGTGGAACTATTAAGCCCAAAGTGGAACTATTAAGCCCAAAGTGGAACTATTAGCCCAAAGTGGAACTATTAGCCCAAAGTGGAACTATTAGCCCATTGAAGGTGAAGCGATAGTGCTCCTCAGCTTGCACAGTAAAGAGCGCATTTGAGCAGCGGAGCTACCATAGAGGCCATAGAACGTGTGTTTTAGTCAAACTGCAGCCGACTCTTAAAGTGGCAGAACGGCAAAGGCAAGATAGTCACAGAGAGAGCGCCAACCCTCCTGCGATCCCTAGAGATAGAAAAAGACGCATCGTGGGAGGCCAAAGTCCAGAGTTAGAGTGCCTGCACCGCTACCCACAAAGAGGCCACGTACTGCAGCCAGCTATTTCCCCGCCACTAGGCCCAAAGCCTGCAGCACAAAGCATCGCAAGTCAGCACAGAGCATCGCACGTCACCGCAAAGCATCGCACTTCAGCGAAAAGCATCGCAAGTCAGCGCAGAGCATCGCACGTCAGCGCAAAGCATCGCAAGTCAGCGCAGAGCATCGCAACACAGCGCAAAGCATCGCACGTCAGCGCAAAGCATCGCACGTCAGCGCAAAGCATCGCAAGTCAGCGCAGAGCATGGCAAGACAGCGCAAAGCATCGCACGTCAGCGAAAAGCATCGCAAGTCAGCGCAAAGCATCGCACGTCAGCGCAAAGCATCGCACGTCAGAGTAGAGCATCAGATCAACAAAGACAAGTCTCCTTTAAGACTATTTGTTCCAGCAACCTACAGATCACAGTATCCTGTTCTTCAGAATAAGGTCAGCGAAAAGCATCGCAAGTCAGCGCAGAGCATCGCACGTCAGCGCAAAGCATCGCAAGTCAGCGCAGAGCATCGCAAGACAGCGCAAAGCATCGCACGTCAGCGCAAAGCATCGCACGTCAGCGCAAAGCATCGCAAGTCAGCGCAGAGCATCGCAAGACAGCGCAAAGCATCGCACGTCAGCGAAAAGCATCGCAAGTCAGCGCAAAGCATCGCACGTCAGCGCAAAGCATCGCACGTCAGAGTAGAGCATCAGATCAACAAAGACAAGTCTCCTTTAAGACTATTTGTTCCAGCAACCTACAGATCACAGTATCCTGCTCTTCAGAATAAGGTCAGAACTTTCCTTTATTACTATCATTGCACATAGGCTTGACAAGAAAGAGACATTTTCTTGTTCAGGAGTAAAAGGACTGTAAGTAAAGAACAAGGGACAGTTGTAGTACACAAACTCTAAAGTATTTTAAAGTGAAAGTAATTTTTACTGCCTGCACCTATTGCTATTGCATTTAAAGTGAAAGTCATTTTTACTGCCTGCACCTATTGCTATTGCATTTAAAGTGAAAGTCTTCTTAATATTCGTATTAATTGTTATAGCACTTAAAGTAAAATGTCTAAGCCTAGTATTTCTTTGCCACTGTTTGAGTATACAAAGATAGATAAGATAGAAAGTGAAGAGCAAGTGAACCTGTCTGAGGTAGAAGAGTCTGATGCAGCATTAGTCTTGCCCCAAACAAATATATCCCAAACAGATGAACTAAGACGTTCAGAATGTATCAGAAAACCGACCCTAAAGATGCTGGAAAATTTGGAGCAAGAAGCAGTATTGAAAGGAAAAAAGTTCACCAGAATGTATGATAAGTGGAAATCCTACATTAAAGATGTTCGTAGAAAGCTAAAGCAAGAAAGTATAAAAGGAAACTTGAGTGATATGATAGAGACAGTAGAAGAATCTGAAGCAGAGCTTATGGCAGCATATGTCAACCTGCGATCTTCTACAACACCTCCCCAGGATATTGTAAGGAACATGGACACATGTACTGAAGTCACTAAAGGTTTAGTAAAGCTCATGAGAGAACTATCATCTGAAGCTAACTATGATGAAGTTAAGGCAAGAAAGAGAATGAATGAGCTTTTTATGAGAGACTATGCTAGGTCCTTAGGAGGAACCACAATCACAAGTAGGACTTCTTCCACTAGCAGAAGTGCCAGTAACATATCAGAGTCTTCAAGTACTTTAATAGCCAAAAGAAAGGAACTTGTCGAACAACTTGCTGTCAAGAGAGCAGAAATTGAGATGGAATCTGCAATCGAGGTGCAGCGTCTATGAGTAACAGAAATGGAAAGGCTGAAGGAAGTCAAGATTATAGAAGCCAGACTAAGAGTACACGAAGAGGACATGAATAGTAATCATAAGTCCAAATCTGTACTAACTGAAGATGCAGACTCCTACTTCCTTTCATACGCCCAGGAGAATGGAAGGAAATCTCCAGTATGTAATGAAGCAAAAAGTCATTGCCCTTCCATCCCTGCTCAGAAAGACGAAAAGAGAGACTCACCCAATTCAGAACTAAGTGAGAAAATAAAACAGGATAATTCTGTTCCTAGATGTCAATGCAATAATCAGGAGAATGTTGCGACTATTGTCCCAGCAAGACTTCCCGTTCCAGAACCTACTGTATTTTCAGGAGACATACTGAAGTTCATAGAGTGGAAGGCAAGTTTTGAAATGATCATTGAGCATCATTGCTCCAGGCCAGTTGACAAGTTATTCTACCTTCAGAAATATGTTGGTGGAGATGCGAAGAAAGTTCTTGAAGGTAACTTCTATAGAACAGACGAAGAAGCCTACAAGCAAGCTTGGGAAAAGTTAAACGCAAGATATGGTCATCCTTTCTTAGTACAAAGAGCCTTTAGGGAGAAATTGAATAACTGGCCTAAAATAGGTCCTAAAGAACATTTCAAACTCCAAGAGTATGGTGACTTCCTGCAAGCATGCAGCAATGCCATCCCACATGTACGAGGACTAGAAGTACTGAACGACTATCTAGAAAACCACAGGATGCTAGCTAAGCTACCTGAAGAAGTGGCTTCTAGATGGAATCGCTATGTGACTGAACAGTTAGATCTAAGTAAGGACTTCCCAAGTTTTGAAAAGTTCTCTGAGTTCGTTAATAAGGAAGCACGAATAGTATGTAATCCAGTAACAGGATCTTACGCCTTAAAGTCCGTAGATGAAAGGCCTGCGAGAGATATAAGACGTGCAAGAGCAACTAGCTTTGCAACCAACACAACAGAGAAAGGTATAGATACCTACGAGAGCAAGTTCAAAGTTACTACTGGGATCAGTAGAGAGACAGAACCGACAAATCCTCAGACTACTTTTAAGTGTATGTTCTGTGGAGAGAACCAATCTATACACAAGTGCCAACAATTGAAGGAGAAATCCCCAAATGAAAAGAAAAAGTTTGTACTTGTTAACCAACTGTGTTTTGGGTGCCTAAGGAAAGGCCATATTACTAAGGAGTGTAAGAAAAGGGCCACATGCAGCGTTTGCAAAGGACGCCATCCGACACCACTACATGAAGAACGTCCAAAAAAGGATAAATCCTCAATAGCTAAAGATGCTGAGGAAGAAAAGAAAGCATCGGTATTCTCTTGCAGAGTGAGGGAAAGCAACGGCACATCAATGGTTGTACCAGTGTGCATTTCAAATCCTAAAAGGAAGAATAAGAAGGTATATGCCTATGCACTACTGGATGCCCAAAGCGATGTCACCTTCATTGATCAAGAAATCTGCAAGAAATTACAAGTGGCTACAGAACCAGTGAAGCTCAAACTCACCACAATGACGGGGAGAGACACATTAGTGAACAGTCAAAGGGTCAAAGGATTGAGAGTTAGAGGACTTCATTCAAACCTCACATTGAAACTACCTCCAGCTTATACGAAAGACGATATACCTCTAGATCGAGATCGCATACCTATCTGTGAAACAGCCAATAAATGGGAGCACCTATCTGTCATATCTCATGAAATGTCCCCGCTGAAGGAGTTTGGTGTTGGACTGTTGATAGGTTATGATTGTCCCGAAGCTTTGGTACCACAAAGGGTAATCACAGGAGGAAAGGGTGAACCCTACACTGTTCAAACTGATCTAGGATGGGGCGTTGTTGGAGGAAAACAGCAGATTGCAAACTCAAGACAGGTGACAGGATTGTGTCATCGAATATCTGTCCAAGAGTTAACAGCTGTATGTTCAGCGGAAGTAATCAAGATCCTTGAATCTGACTTTGCAGACATAAGTTCTAAAGAAAAGAGTGTATCCCAAGAAGACATAAAGTTTGTACACATTCTAGAAGAAAGTATTCAACAGAATCAACAAGGTTATCTTGAAATGCCCTTACCTTTTAGAGAACGACCTCGTCTGCCAAATAAAAAAAATCTTACCCTAGCGAGATTGAAATGTTTGAAGAAAAGGATGGGAAGAGATCTCAAATTCAAGCAGGATTATTTGAAATTCATGGAAGGCATCCTTGAAGAAGGACATGCAGAAAAAGTTAATAACCAACCTAAAGAAGGAGAAGTGTGGTACATCCCACATCAAGGTGTTTACCACCCAAAGAAACCAGATAAGATTAGAGTAGTATTTGATTGCTCAGCAAAGTATGATGGTGTTGCATTGAACGATCATCTACTAAAAGGACCAGATCTTACAAACACTCTGCCTGGAGTACTCTGTAGATTCAGAAAGTATCCCATAGCGGTCATGTGTGACGTTGAAAAGAAGTTCCACCAGTTTCATGTGAAGAATGAAGATAGAGACTTCCTGAGATTCCTATGGTGGGAGGACGGAGATACAGATACAGAGCCAGCAGAATACAGAATGAAAGTACACTTGTTTGGAGCAGCGTCGTCTCCAGGTTGCGCCAATTATGGTATGAAGTACCTGGCCAATAAAAATGAAAAGGATTGTCCATCAGCAGCGAATTTTCTTAAGAAAAACTTTTACGTAGATGATGGTCTTATAAGTTTACAGTCCTCAGAATCTGCAATCAAACTAGTGAAAGAAAGCCAAGAGTTTTGCGCAAGAGGAAACCTGCGCCTTCACAAATTCATCTCAAACAACAGAGAGGTACTGGAATCCATCAGTGATTCTGAACGTGCATTAACAATGAAGAATGTAGATCTCAATTATGATCATCTTCCAGTTCAGAATGTACTTGGATTGGGATGGAATGTAGAGAATGACGAGTTCTTCTTTGAAACATCCTTGAAAGAAAAAGTTGCAACTAGACGTACCATACTTTCCGCAGTGGCTTCTATATATGATCCATTGGGATTCTTGGCACCAGTAATCCTCAAAGCAAAAGAAATACTACAAGAATTATGTAGACGGAAGTTGGGATGGGATGAACCCATACCTGAAGATTTGAGGCCAAGGTGGGAGGCTTGGCTAAAAGACTTGCAAAATTTGAGAGAAGTTCGGATACCTAGATGTTTTGTACCTCATGATTTCGGAGAGTACAAGAAAATAGAACTTCATTACTTTTCAGACGCCATTAGTTATGGTTATGGACAGTGCTCCTACATCAGAGTGATAGGAGAAGGAAAAATACACTGTGCCCTGGTTATGGGAAAGACCAGAGTTGCACCCACCAGTATTTAGACAATACCAAGACTTGAGCTGACAGCAGCTGTTGTTTCAACATCAGTAAGCAAGTTTCTGAGAGAAGAATTAGAGTTAAAAATAGATGAAGAATACTTTTGGACAGACTCGCGAGTTGTCCTAGGATAAATAAACAACGAAGCTCGAAGATTCCATGTCTTTGTCGCCAACAGAGTTCAGAAAATTCGGGAAATAACAAATCCAGAACATTGGCATCACATTGATACAAAGCATAACCCAGCAGATCATGCTTCAAGAGGCCTGAATGTAACAGAATTGAAAAATTCAAACTGGTTCACCGGTCCAGAGTTCCTTTGGGAAAAGGAAATCATACCCAGTGAAGGTTACACAGAATTGTCTATGGGTGATCCAGAAGTAAAAGTTGTACAAACATTGAGCACTGCTGCCAGGTGTCAAGATGACATACTTGAAAGTGATAAAAGACACTTGGAAGTTGAGAACCTGATGGGAAATTCCCCAAATTCATGTTCAAATCCTACTATAGAGAACATAGAATTATAGCTAGTTTGGTGGGAGTGTAGCTGGCCAGCTAAGACCTGTACTAGGTTGCTAATGTGGCTTACATGCATATATAGCTAGACCTGCTAATAATGTTAATACAGTGCATATGCTCATTTGTGAGAAACAACAGCAGAGTTATTTACTGTGACTTTATATATGGATGTCATATAACAATTGTATATTGTGTTCACAGAAGCAAAGAAAAAATATGCCTTTTAAGATGTATTATTAATGACAGCAGAATTGCAACCAGAAAGCATAGAGTTAAGCTTTTGTGACTCATCATTTGTTTTAGCCAATCACAACCAATCTCACTGAGCAAATGTCTCTGGCCAATCATAGCCAGCATTTCACTCATGTTCTGTCTAGGAAATCTCATAGCACATGTCTAGAATTTCATTTTACATCAGAGTGTGGAGCTGAACAGTTCAGATCCATCCAGAGTCCAATTTTATGGAAGCAAGTGGCCAAAATAGGTATTTAATACAGTTATATAAGTTCCTATTGTTAATAATGTGTTTAGAACTGTATACTGAAACTAGTTATGTGTTCACTTGTAGTTCCACCAAACCAGGTTTGCAAACAATCAAACCAGCAATCAAACCAGGAATCAAACCAGATTCAAACCAAGTTTCAGAGCAAACATCAGAGCAAACAGCATTATAGAGCAAGTCCCAGAGAGATCATAAAGTGTCTAAAGTATTTTAAAGTGAAAGTACAGATACTGAAGAGAGAAATATATCTACCATTTTATGTAGAATTACAAGATTGAACAGTTGAACCGACATTTGTTATACTTTATTCAACACGTTTTTGTACATGGACTTCCTGCTGCTAAATTGTCAGTGTTATATAAGAAGAAAAGCTGAAGTGAATAAAGAAGTTATCTTAAAGGTTTGGTGTGCTCTTTAAACCTACTGCTTCCATAGAACGGCGCTAGAGGAATTAGAGTAACAGATAGTCTTGTGTGGACTAAAAGATCAGAGAAATCAAATTCTTCTAATGCCACAGCGCATAAAGGCACTTCATAGTGCTGCGCCTGCCACAGTGGCGCAGAAGAAGAAGGTGGAGGTGGAGGAGGTTGAGGTTGGGATAGCTGTGCCACCTCACATATGGCCGTATTGGGGGTAATTCTCTCTATCACCCCCTTGTTCAGCAAGGTGATGAGCAGGGGCTCGCATAGGAGGCGTTGCTCCATGCTCATCACCTTGAACTTGGCCTCAACTAGGCCGGCAATGGCCTCTTCAGGGGATGTGGGCTCCTGGAGGGTGGCATGTGCCTCTCTAATAAGGGCCATTGCTGCCTCACTTGTGGTCCTGTCCCTCCTGCTTCTTTTAGGAAGGTGGATGGGAGGCACCTGAGATCTTGTGCTTCTACTCGTGCCGGCCACCTCCTGTCTGCCACTGGGCCCTGCCATCTCCTGTCTGCCACTGGGCCCAGGCACCTCCTGGCTGACAGTGGGCCCTGCCACCTCCTGGCTCACAGTGGGCCCTGCCACCTCCTGGCTCACAGTGGGCCCTGCCTCCTCCTGCCTGACAGTTTCCAGACCCTCCTCCTGGCTGATTTCATCCTGTGTATGAAAAAGGGACATAGTTTAATATTTTGGTTAATTATTTTCACACAGATTTCAAAGATCATGAATGTAGCAATTTGAATGTAAATCAAGAGAAAAGACAAAGATTTTTAGGACTACATCAGATTGACTATTTTGCACCCAATTTATGGCAGACTAATGTCTATAGATCTTGATTTCACTTTTGTATCCTAAAATAGTTTAGGATTTTCATCTTGACTTCTTTTTCCTGCATTAATTTTATCACAATACATTTTCATTAAATACTATACCTGGCTCCAGATGTCCAAATCAGGTTCTTCCAGGATGGCTGCCTCCTCTTGCTCCAGAGAAGGCTCAGGTTGGCTGCAGGGAAGTCTGGGGGGAAGAGTAGACAGTGATGGCCTTGCCTCAATGTGGTCATCCAGAAAGGACATCCTGCTGTAGTACCACAAATTCGGGACATACACATCATCTGCTGCTGCTCCTGACCTCTGAGAAGCCAGGACCTTAGAGCGTTCAGTCCTGTATGTGCCTCTCAAGCTCCCAATTTTAGTGTCCACCTGTTTTGCTGTTGCTGTGGGCACTGTGGTATGCACAAATGGGAGCAGGGTCTCCAGCGCTGCTTTTCTTACCCCTTTTTTTCTATGTATGGGGTTTTTTGTTTCCCACAGAGCGGGCAGCTCCCTTACCCGGTCTATAAATTCCGCAAGGAATTCCTTGTCACTTATAAACACATTAATTTTGGGTCTGCAAGCCAAAAAAATAAAAAATAAATAATGTGAGTCACACAGTCTAACCTCCTGTAAATCTTAGTCACCATATATATCCTCCAACATTCTCTAGACAGTATAGGCCACCAATTTCTCAAAGTCTCAAAATCACATACCTTCGTTCGCACGTCCGTCACTTTTACTCCTCTCTCCGCACACCGAACGTAGTATAGTCACATGTGTGTTTGCTATATATACACCACGCATGCGTAAAACTACTCACACGTCGCTCCGCACACGTCGCCCGCCCATGACGTTCTAAGTAACATCTTTTCCATGCCCCTTCTCTTTCGGCGCGCAGACAGATATGGCGGATTCACAGCAGGTGTCTGCTAATTCCTCAAATAACGAGGAGGAGACTAGCCCGGAGACTGAGGAAACGTCACGATCAAGGAGGAGATTCAAGGCATCTAATATGTCTTATGCGGAGATGGCGGAGATGGTGGACATATTGCTAAAGTCGGATTATGACGCAAAGCATGGGCCGTATAGCAAACCTAATCGAAGGAAGGCCAAAATCATGAAGAAAGTCGTGAAGAGTCTGAAGAAGAATTTCGGGGTGAAATGCTCAAATGAGCAGCTCAGAAAGAGGTGGTCTGACCTCAAACTGAGGGAGCCGAAGCAGTTAAGGAGCATTAAGAGAATGCTTGAAAAAAGTAAGTATTTTTTGCCCATTTTTCATATTATTGTATTTCACAACTTGCATGTTGCTCCATGTTTGTCAGGGACGTGCTGGGCTTGAACCTGGGACCTCGTCTGTGTCTGGCATTGACTCTTCCAGCGGAGCTATCTGAGATGCTGGACAGTTCCCTGCCTGATCTGCTGGATAACCTATCTGATCCAGTAGACTACTCTGCTTGGTGTCTGATTACTGTTGAACTCTGAACCCCTTGCTCCTCCCATGCACTTCCTATAAAAGACATTCCAGAGATGTTGCCCCTTGCGGTTTGATCTGCTTCTGTTCCCTGAGTTCCTGATTCTGTGCTTGTATCCTGTTCCTGTGTTTGACCCGGCTTCCTGACCACGCTTCTGTCTCCAGTCCTGACCTCGGCTCGTTTGACCCTGCTCAGTTATCTGCCAGTCTGCCTGTTGCCAAGATTCAGCCTGGACTTTGACTACTCTCTGCCTGCCACTTGTTATGTTTACCTTGATGTGTATGACCCGGCTTGTCTGACTCTGCAAACCTGCACCAGCTTACCTGCATCCTCTGCTCTGCAAGCTGCACACGCTGACCTGCATCCTTTGCAATGCAAACCTGCACCTGCTGACCTGCATCCCTGCTCTGCAAACCTGCACCTGCTGACCTGCATCCCTGCTCTGCAAACCTGCACCTGCTGACCTGCATCCCTGCTCTGCAAACCTGCACCTGCTGACCTGCATCCCTGCTCTGCAAACCTGCACCTGCTGACCTGCATCCCTGCTCTGCAAGCTGAACCTGCTGACCTGCATCCGCTGCTTCCGGAACCAGCCGTTCCAGTCTCCACTCGGCTCCACCACTCCAAGCAGTGAGGATCAGACAGGCACCCTTACTTCACCGTGCTCTTACCACCACTGTCCCCACTCCAGTGGTCTCCGAGCCGGGGTTGTACGGGAGGTCCCTCTCCGCACGTCAGGCTCACACCTAAGGTACGTTACAGTATCAAACCGCCATGCCTGAGCCTGCAGGAGATACCTTGCCTATGGACAATGTCTATCAACACCTTACAGCTCTCACTCAGATCGTGAAGTCTCTGCAGGGCAGCCATGTCCGAATGGATAAGCAGACACAAACTCAAGCCACCTCTGCAGATTCACCTCCAACCCCAACTTCCTCTATTGGAATGTTACCATCTCCTGAGCCCAGGGTCCCTGTTCCTGAGAAGTTTTTCGGGGATCGGAGTAAATTCCGTGCGTTTCGCAACGCATGTGAACTTTACTTTTCGTTGCTACCTCTGACTTTTTCATCTGAAGCCACCAAGGTGGGCTTCGTTATCGCTTTGCTGCAGGGGGAACCTCAAGCTTGGGCCCATCACCTACTTGAAGTCCGCCATGTAGTTCTAGACTCTCTGCCCTCTTTTCTTGATGCCATGGCCCAACTTTATGACGATCCACAGCGGACTTCTACTGCCGAGGCTGCTCTCCATGCGCTCCAGCAAGGCCGCCGAGCGGTCGAGGACTATGTGACTGATTTCAGACGCTGGAGCGCGGATACCCAGTGGAATGAGGCGGCTCTGCGGCATCAGTTCCGTCTTGGTCTCTCTGAAAGCCTGAAGGATGAGTTAGCACGGGTCGGTGTTCCTGATGTTCTAGAGACTTTAATTAATTTGTCTATCCAGATAGACCGACGACTCCGGGAGCGCAGAGCAGAAAGGTCTACCCAACAGCTCCGCCCAGCTTGGATGCTACCCCGGATACGAGCCCCTGTGTACCCTGCCAGTGCCAGTACGGTTCCAACTGAACCCTCATCCCTCAACCAGACCATCAAGCCAGGGCAGCTTGGACTAATGAAACATTCCCTATCGGCCAAGGAACGACTTCGTCGGCTGCAGAATTATCTATGCCTGTATTGCGGTGAACCCGGTCATTATGTCTCTTCTTGTCCTGCTAAGCTGCGCAAGGTCCTGGCTACCTCTTCTCCCAACTACTCACCTCCATCTACCAATGCTACTCACCTGGCTCTTCCTATCTCTTTCCAACTACCAGGGAGGACAATACCAGTAACTGCAATAATCGACTCAGGGGCATGTAGATGTTTTGTCGATCTAGACTTTGCAGCACAACAACACATCCCACTCCAACCTAAGACTCAGGGACTTTCCATTTTCCTGGCAGATGGGTCTCGCATCAAGTCCGGAGTAGTGACCCAGGAGACCCCTCCTTTGCCTGTGATCACCTCCATGGACCATAAGGAACTTCTGACTTTGGATGCTATTGCATCTCCCATGTTTCCAGTTATCCTGGGTCTACCCTGGCTTCAGGCACACAATCCACAGATTGATTGGGGAACCGGAAGTATTAAGTTCCAGTCACCATACTGTCAACGCCACTGCATGCTTCCACGTCCCAGCACCTTGGGGCCTCTGTTATGCCTGGATTCAGATCCAGAGATACGAGCTTCTGTACCCAAACAATATCATGAGTTCCTGGACGTCTTCAGCAAACGAGGGGCCGAAGTCCTCCCGCCTCATCGTCCTTACGATTGTCCAATCGAGCTTCTTCCCGGTGCTGAGATTCCTTTCGGACGGATCTTCCCCCTATCTGAACGGGAGCTTGAGGTACTGAAAGAATACGTTGATGAGAACCTTAAGAGGGGTTTCATCCGTCCTTCCACTTCTCCAGCAGGGGCAGGAATCTTCTTTGTGGAGAAAAAAGACCATTCTCTTCGGCCCTGTGTAGATTACCGGGAATTAAATAAAATCACGGTCAAGAACCGGTACCCTCTGCCTCTGGTACCTGAACTTTTTCAAAGACTCAGGACTTCCTCTGTGTTTACCAAATTAGACCTGCGGGGGGCGTACAACCTGGTACGCATCCGAGCAGGGGATGAATGGAAGACTGCCTTTCGTACCAGGTTCGGCCATTACGAATACCTAGTAATGCCCTTCGGCCTATGTAACGCCCCTGCCACCTTTCAGCATCTAGTCAATGATGTTTTCAGAGACTGTCTGGACATTTATGTAGTTGTCTATCTTGATGATATTTTGATTTTTTCCTCCTCTCTTGAGCAGCACCGGAAACACGTCAAGAGTGTACTCTGTCGTCTCCGCCAGCATGGACTGTACGCAAAACCAGAAAAGTGTGAATTCGAGCGACAGAGTATCCAGTTCCTTGGCCTAGTGATCTCTACAGAGGGATTCAAGATGGACCCACAGAAGGTTTCAGCCATTCTGGATTGGCCTGCACCTTCAGATAAAAAGGGGGTGCAGCGCTTCGTTGGCTTTGCCAATATTTATCGGAGGTTTATCAAGGGATTCTCTGCTATTATTTCCCCGATTACGCAGCTAACGAAGCAAAATGCTCGATTCCAGTTGACATCTGAAGCACAGGCTGCTTTCACAAACCTAAAAATACTTTTTACGTCTGCTCCTATCCTAAGTCATCCCGATCCTGCCCTACCGTATCTACTTGAGGTAGATGCCTCAGAGACAGCGGTTGGAGCTGTTATCTCCCAGCGCCAAGGTCTCAAGGACTTGATACACCCGGTAGCCTTCTTCTCCCGTAAGCTTACCCCATCCGAGAGGAATTATGATGTTGGAGACCGGGAGCTCCTGGCCATTAAATCTGCCCTTGAGGAGTGGAGGTACTTGTTGGAGGGAGCAGCGCATCCTATACTCATTTACACAGACCACAAGAACCTAGAGTATCTGAGAGCTGCCAAACGTCTGAGACCACGCCAGGCACGTTGGGCACTATTTTTCTCTAGGTTCTCGTTCCACATAACTTACCGGCCAGGCTCCAAGAACACCAAACCAGACGCTCTTTCCCGCATGTTTGATGATCCAAAAGAGGTGTCAGCTCCAGATACCATTCTATCGGAAGGCAACTTCTTACTTTTACAAACTAGCCTGATGTCTGTCTTGAAGCAAGCTTCTACAGGTGTGTCTGGTCCCTCTGAAATCACTCTGGTACCCAAGGACGGGTTACTTTGGAAGAATGACAAAATCTTTGTGCCAGAAGAAGTTCGAGTCACAGTGTTAAACTTGTGTCATGATCATCCCCTGGCAGGCCATTTCGGAATGCATAAAACCCTTGAACTGATTCAACGCACGTTTTGGTGGCCGGATCTTGAAAAAGACTGCAGGGAATATGTAGGTTCATGTGCCACCTGTATCCGTAGCAAGACCACTAGAAGCAAGGCCTGGGGTCTGCTCAGACCCTTACCAGTCCCTGACCGTCCCTGGAAAATGATTGCCATGGACTTCATAGTGGAACTCCCCCCGTCTGAAGGTTGCACAGCCATCTTTGTAGTGGTTGACCGTCTATCCAAGATGGCCCACTTCGTGCCTCTCAAAGGCACGCCCTCTGCCATGGAAACTGCCCAGGTCTTCATTAGGGAAGTAGTAAGGCTACATGGGGTCCCTGCGGACATCGTTTCGGATAGAGGGGTGCAGTTCACCTCTCGCTTTTGGAAGGCTTTGTGCAAGGTCCTGAAGATTGAGTTGTCCATGTCCTCGACCTATCACCCCCAAACTAACGGGCAAACCGAAAGAACGAATCAGACGCTCGAACAGTACCTCAGATGCTTCACCACCTTTGTTCAAGACGACTGGGTAGCTTTACTACCCTTGGCAGAGTTTGCCTTTAACAACGCCAGTCATTCGGCTACAGGTCAATCGCCATTTTTTGCCAACTACGGGTTTCACCCGACCTTCTTACCTGATCTCATCCCTGATTCAACAGTCCCAGCGGTCCAGAGTATTGTTGATTTCCTGACCCGTAACAGCAGGATATTGCAGGAAGCCATGACTAAGGCACAAGCAGCCAATAAAAGGATCTTTGACAGGAAAAGGAGAGGGGAATTATGCTTGCAACAGGGTGACCAAGTATGGTTATCGACCACCAACCTTAAGATGGCTTGCCCCGCAAGGAAACTGGCACCCAAGTTCATCGGTCCTTTCCCAGTAAAACGGAAATTAAACGAGGTCTCCTATGAACTTGCCTTACCGGAGTCGTTGAAGATTCACCCAGTCTTTCACGTTTCCTTGCTGAAACCCGCAGTGCCCGACCCGTTCCTAGACAGGGGATCGGGACCACCCAAGCCTGTAATCATTGACGGTGATGAGGAGTTTGAGGTGGAGGCCGTCTTGGACTGCAGAAGAAGAGGGAACCAGCTTCAATTCCTGATCAAGTGGAAGGGGTACGGTCTGGAGGAGAACTCCTGGGAACCCCAACAGAACATTCACGCCCGAGAGTTAATCCAGGCCTTTTTTCGCAGTCACCCCCAGAAAAGAGCTCTATTGGGCACCCGGAGGTTGCCCTTAAGGGGGGGGGCACTGTCAGGGACGTGCTGGGCTTGAACCTGGGACCTCGTCTGTGTCTGGCATTGACTCTTCCAGCAGAGCTATCTGAGATGCTGGACAGTTCCCTGCCTGATCTGCTGGATAACCTATCTGATCCATTAGACTACTCTGCTTGGTGTCTGATTACTGTTGAACTCTGAACCCATTGCTCCTCCCATGTACTTCCTATAAAAGACATTCCAGAGATGTTGCCCCTTGCGGTTTGATCTGCTTCTGTTCCCTGAGTTCCTGATTCTGTGCTTGTATCCTGTTCCTGTGTTTGACACGGCTTCCTGACCACGCTTCTGTCTCCAGTCCTGACCTCGGCTCGTTTGACCCTGCTCAGTTATCTGCCAGTCTGCCTGTTGCCAAGATTCGGCCTGGACTTTGACTACTCTCTGCCTGCCACTTGTTATGTTTACCTTGATGTGTATGACCCGGCTTGTCTGACTCTGCAAACCTGCACCAGCTTACCTGCATCCTCTGCTCTGCAAGCTGCACACGCTGACCTGCATCCTTTGCAATGCAAACCTGCACCTGCTGACCTGCATCCCTGCTCTGCAAACCTGCACCTGCTGACCTGCATCCCTGCTCTGCAAACCTGCACCTGCTGACCTGCATCCCTGCTCTGCAAACCTGCACCTGCTGACCTGCATCCCTGCTCTGCAAACCTGCACCTGCTGACCTGCATCCCTGCTCTGCAAACCAGCACCTGCTGACCTGCATCCTCTGCTCTGCAAGCTGAACCTGCTGACCTGCATCCGCTGCTTCTGGAACCAGCCGTTCCAGTCTCCACTCGGCTCCACCACTCCAAGCAGTGAGGATCAGACAGGCACCCTTACCTCACCGTGCTCTTACCACCACTGTCCCCACTCCAGTGGTCTCCGAGCCGGGGTTGTACGGGAGGTCCCTCTCCGCACGTCAGGCTCACACCTAAGGTACGTTACAATGTTATTGCATTTTTCTATTGTACCTTACAAAATGTCATAGTTTGAACTTGGTTTGGCACAGTAATCGTTTGTTACAGACACATCGTTCGGCCACTATGCACGATTTGTATAGATTTTACAGGGTTTAAATTTTTTACACAGCTGCCTGTTTTTATTCAATAGTTGTTCTTACATTGTTGGCTAGATGATGTGTTTGTAAAGAGAATGAAATGCAAACTTTAATCAGTGTAAAGGAGAGGACACTCAGCAGCTGGTACCACATCTGTACTTTTGAGCACTATAGTGTGGGCCACCAGAACCACATTTTTTTTGGGTGACACACACAGGTGCATCAGTGCATTTTTGGGGTGCCTCCATGTGTAAAAATTGACAGCCAAAGGTGAATATTAAAGAATATAGTTTTTAAAAATAATGTCTTCATCTTTAAATCCCGCCCAAACAGACACTTGTCCCCCACTTCCAACCAATGTATCATGTTTTTGTTTTTTATATAAAATTTCTGTGTGATAACTATACCTTTTTGTTTGATTCTCATAGGGGAGAGAAGACTGGGAGGAGAACACTCCAGGGAGCACAGGAACCCCACACCTTCTAAACAACCCCAACCTCACCAAGACCCACAACCTGAGGATGTTGAAGAGGTGGAGGAAGGAGAAGTGCAGGAAGGAGAAGTGGATGATGTGGTGGAACTGGTCACCAAAACAGGTCAGTATCTGTCACCACAGCTTCAGGTAAGAGATGTAGGCCTGCAGAGTTATAATACCTTTTGTATTTTTTTATAGGGGATGTAAATGTTGTGGTGAAAGAAAGTACACGTTTCTCTGCTGACAGTGCCCTACGAATCATACAGCAAGTGATGGAATGTAGCACAGAACTGGACAGAATTAAGCAAAGAATTCATGTGATGGATCAAACCTTTAAAGACATCCTAGATGTTTTGGGGAGAATTGAATAAGGCAACAAAACCCCCATTTTTTGTTTGAGATTGTTCTTCCCCCTTTTTTAAGCTTTTAGCCAATCAATCAAGCCAAAATTTGAATATGCACACAGTGTGTCAACATGTGCCATCTGCCATCAGGGGATATCCATGTACGGGTTTTGGGGGTGCAACCCCTTCCTCGTATCTCAAGTAGGTGAACTGTAGAAGGGGTTGCACCCCCAAAACGCGGCCATTGATCACCCCTGATGGCAGATAGCACATGTTGACAATAGGGATCAGGAGTCTAAAATCCCTATTGGAAATTACTTAAAATTGTGTGCATATTCAAATTTTGGCTTGGCCAGGGGTGCCAATACCCCATATTAGGACGGTCAGATAGAGACATATTTTGTGTAAGTGAATGTCTCATATTGCCAAGAGGTATCCAATGTTGTAGTTTGTTGAATGCTACTGATGGTTTTGTATTTTCGTAAAAAAAAAAAAAAGCCGGTTTGTGGCCAGACAAAAAAAAATATACATACTGTTCTATTTACCATGAGTGTGAATGTGCACCGAGAAAAATTTTTGAACAACAACAAAGTGTAGCTTCTTTTTCAAATACGCTCTAACCTTATTTGTGTATATTTTTGTGGTTCATAGTGAAATGGTTGGTATTTACTAAAGGAAAATACACTTGGCACTACAAATGCACTAAGACAAACTAGGAGACAGGAAAAAACAAAAGTTAAAAGATTAAATCAGATTTTTATTTAGTTCTTTCTCCAAGAATATTTACACATGGCCTGGCATAGGAATTGCCCCCCTACCCGTGAAATATTCCATATATTTCTCATGAACCTCACGGGCATTTTGGGGGGGCAAGCCAGGACGGGCAGATTCGAGGCCCGGCAGGGTATTGCCATATGAAAGTCCTGCCTCAGGCAATATTGAGGCCATATAATTTGAGGATTTTCGGCTCAGAAAATTATGGAGCACACAGCAGCATAAAACCACATAGTTAATTTTGTACTCCACCAAGTGAATAGGAGTCATAAAAAGGCGGAACCGGCTGGCCATTATCCCAAAGGCATTTTCAACGACTCTTCGGGCCCTGGCCAGCCGGTAGTTATACACCCTCTTCTCTGGGGTCAGGGTCCTCTGGGGAAATGGCCTCATGAGGTGCGGTCCGAGTCCGAAGGCTTCATCAGCCAAAAAAACAAAGGGGAGTCCTTCAACATTCCCTGCATCCGGTGGCAATGCAAGGTCGTCACTCTGGAGACGGAGGGCAAACTCCGTCTGGATGAAGGATCCCCCATCGGACATCCGGCCATTTTTCCCCACATCCACATAGAGGAATTCATACCGTGCTGACACCACCGCCATCAGCACAATGCTATGAAACCCCTTGTAGTTGTAGTAGTAGGACCCAGAACGGGGTGGCGGCACGATGCGGACGTGCTTCCCGTTAATGGCTCCACCGCAGTTGGGGAAGTCCCACCGCGTGGCAAACTCCGATGCCACAGTCTGCCATTCCTGTGGCGTGGAAGGAAGCTGTGGAGTCAAACAAGATAAAAAAATATTAGTACTTTTGCACATAACATTGCAAGCAGATTATAATAAAATACATTCGAGCCCAACATCAATTAAAATCTCTGTTTAATGTGTTTTTAAAAAGTATAATGGAAGGCTTAAGTATCATATTCATCACCCCCTCTGATGGTCCATTATAATCAATTTTGGGGGGGGGGGCTAGATGTGTTTGGCCACAGGATAGCATTGCAGTGGCGGTGCGTTCAGAGTGGGCGCTGGAGCGCTGCCTCCTCTCTTCTGCGCCCGTCACTCAGAACAATACATAGTTTCATGCCTTGCATGAACCTATGTATTGTCAATGCCGCCCACTATTCAGGTGGATGGCCCCCTGTTGAGCGACGGCCATATGAATAACTGTGGCATTTGTGGTGAAAATTGCCTATCCGAGACAGGGGGGCAAATAGCCTTGGCGATTACAGCCTGAGGGATGTAATTGGCTTCATAAAAGTTAACCAGGGGGGGCATTCCTTGGGTAAAGACTGACAGGCTCCTCTGCCAATCATGTTCACCAAGTCTGTTTACCGGTAACCTGATTGGCTGATGCAACATCGAGGGCAGGAGAAGACATCAAGGACAGAAGAAGGATGGCGCTGACCAGAAGAAGGTAAGTGCAGGGCTGGGGGCAAACTGGCTGCATTTGAGGGGGCAAAATGGCTTCATTGGAGGGGGCAAACTGGCTGCATTGGAGGGGGCAAAATGGTTGCATTTGAGGGGGCAAACTGGCTGCATTGGAGGGGGCAAACTGGCTGCATTGGAGGGGGAAAACTGGTGGCGTTTAATAGGCACAGTCGCAAAAATGGAGGAAGTTTATATATATAATTTGGGGGTGGCCCCCCCAAACATTTGGAGCAGCAGTCACCACTGATGGAGAGGTTAGTAAAGGGAAATATGCATGTAGGAGAAAAAAGGGGCATTTAAAAGCTTCCAGCATGCATGAAGACAAAGGGGACATTCTCAGCATATAACAATCATGGTAATTAGGGAAGGATGAAAGAAATACAATACATTATCATACATGAAATACATAAAATGTGATGTTATTGGAGAAAACTTACCCTAATATAGTCCTCCTGCAGGACTTGTATAATGGCAGAACAGGTGTCTGGGATTATGAGGCCCAGAGCCTGGGGGGAGATGCCTGTCGTGACCTTCAAGTCCTGCAGACTTCTCCCTGTCGCCAGGTAGCATAAGGTGGCGATGAGCCTCTGCTCAGCACTGATGGCTTCCCGCATAACGGTGTCCTTCCTGGTAATATAGAGGGACACCAAAGCCAAAAGATGCTGAAAAACGGGGTCAGACATCCACAGAAAATTCCTGAAGTCCTCAGGATTATTCTCCACGATCTCCCGCAGCAGAGGCATATGGCAGAATTGGTCCCGCTGGAGCAACCAATTCTTGGTCCATGAACTCCTCCTCACCCCGTTCATGGACTCGTCTTAGTCCAAAACAAGCAGACCAACACCAAGCGCCCGCACAGCACGAACTCGATGACGAGAACGTACCCGCGACATGGCTAGGAAACGGTCGTCTTATCAGAACGTACTAAACAGAACGCACTTTAGAACAGCAAGGCCTATGAAGAACGAAATGAAATTCAGAAATGAACGGGCAAGAACGCACTGTAAAACAGATATGACCTGCCTACACGCCCTGAAAGACAAGATACGAACCCACAAGCACAAACTGAACCACAGAAAATGAACTGAAAGCACGAAGAATGAAAAGCACGAATCGTCTCTTCCCAAACTTTTACTTCACACGCGGTAACACGAGATCAGCAAAAGCAGCCCAAGGGGTGGCGCCAGGGAAATCGATCTTCCCCTTTATACTGCCGTTGTACGTGCTGGACTTGACCGCGCAGAACAACGACGAGATTTGGAATTGTCAGTGTGTACGCATGGAAAGCTTGACGAGAAACTCGTCAAGGTTAACAAGAATCTCATCAAGAAAAACAACGTGTTTTTAACGACGAGAAACTCGGTCGTGTGTACGAGGCTTTTACTGTGGTGGAGTGTGGGGTGTAGCAAGATGGCGGCGACGAAACGTCACTTCCGTTATCAATTCTGACGGGTCGCCTAATCTGACGGAACACCGGCGCCACTGAGGAGACTAAGGAGGAGAGCGGAGGAAGTGTTTACTCCTGTTGCCAAGGAGACCTGTTTGTTGTAGCGGAAAGCGGCAGGTGAGAACAGGAGGTGGAGGCCTGGTGGGCCGGATTCAGCCCGCGGGACTTGTGTTTGCCACCTGTGTTCTAGAGGTACTCTTGATGAAAGCAAGAATTGGCCTTGCTGAAAAAAAATAATTTGATTTATCAAACTGGGGTGGAAAAACTGGTCCTTGCCTTGGGTGTTAATTGTGCCCATAAAACCCATACCAAAAAATGTATTCAAGATTAAATCAACACCCACACAGCTAGGCAGCCTAGACAGTCCAGATCGTAATAACACTTAGTGTGATCAGCCGTGTTCCTTACTTCCTGGTTGCTTCCTGGTTGATTCCCGGCCCGTGGAACGCACACGTCACTTCCGGTTGGTTCACAGTAGTCACGCCTTTGTCCCTCAGGAATCAACCAGGAAGTAAGGAACACGGCTGATCACACAGACAGTTCTGCTCTCCTAATACAGTGACCGAGTGACCACCCTCAGACTATATTGTCATATTTTGCCTGTTATTTATTGCTTTGCGGTACGTGCATCTTGTAAGGGGTTTATGGTGGTTTTATTAAACTTTTAAAAGCGGTACTATACTATGTGGACATTTTATTAATTTCACATGTTGCTGCTGGACCCCTGCATTAAGCAATTGAATTTGGTGGAAAAGTGAAGAAATAATTTATGCTCTGGTGTGGCTCTTGTCCCTTAGACAGACCAGCTGAAGCACTGCATGGCATCTTTTAGCCTGACTCATTGAATGGCCCCTTAAATGCTTAGGAGGCACTGGTGGTTCATAGGACAATCCAGCCGAGGAGGGCATGGAGGAGGAGGAGGAGATGGGGCTGACAGATCTCGCATTATCACCACCAGCTGTTTGGAGACGTGGCAGCCAAACAAGCTCCAGCACTGAGCCCTGTCCTGCACCCTTCCTAGTTGCAAGCAGAGTTACCCATTGTGCTGTGAATGAAATATATAATCCCTGAAAATGCTTGCTGGACCATGTGTTAACAGTAATGTGGACCTTGTGGCTGACTGCCTTACCCAACAATGCCAAAACATTACCCTCCATGTGATGGTACAGAGCTATAATGGCCTTACGTCCAAAGAAATAGCAACTTGCCATTGTGGTACAGCACATTCTGAAAATTAACAGAAGGGGGCAGAATCCACCAGATGGAAAGACAGGAGTTGTAAAGCCAGCAATTTGGACAAGCTGGAATTTAGCCGCTAGGCATGTAGGTGACAGGGAGTGTATTTTTTTTTCACTACAGCAGCTGGGGCAGGGAAATTGGCCTGCTATACTCTGCAGCTGGTGGTGTGCTGCTGGCAGACATGTTGCAAGGACCTGTGTGTCAGGGCTAGGCTCAGCCCTTCCTTCTCAGAGCTCTGTGCTCAGCTGTCGGTTAATTGCCAGCACTCTTCATTCCACAGTGACTCACCTGGTCTCCATTTCCTGCTGGTCAGCTAGCTCCTTTAGCTATTTAAACTGCAGGGATCAGATCTTCTGTGCCTTCGCCTTGGTCAACATATCCGGACTCTCTCTGCTATGTTTTCCTGTGAAAGACTTTTGCTTGGCTGACTTCCCTTTTTGTTCCTGATCCTGTTTGCTGCACCCGACTTTGCTGATCTCTGGACTCCTATTTCTCTGACTTGTTCTGACTACCGGTCCTGGTTACCGAACTCTGGATATGTTTTGACTACGTTTGCTCTGTTTATACCATTTTACCATTTTATTAAATAGTGTGATTTGTACTGCACTTCTGTCTCAGCCTGATTCATGGTTCCAGACACTGTGACACCCTTTGCTATACCATCATCCCTGTCAGTGGAGGCTGCTGAGAGGTCATGAGTAGAAATGTGCATTCGGACAAATGCATTTTCGTCCGAATTTCTGAGATTTTTTGTGTTCGTTTGAACAAAACTATAATGAACATGCAGAATCTGAAATCCGAAAGATCTGAGATAAAAAAATGCTTTATTTTTGTATCCATTATATTTTCGTATCGTTGCGACAATAGTTTGATATAGATAGATAGAAGATTCGACATGACGGTGACAATAGCGATCTGTGTCTATCGAACCTGCGGTCGAATGTGCCTAACCTAACTCTATTAGTCAAGGATTATTCGACATTATAGAGACAAGATTCGACGAAGCATCTAAAATAGGGTGACCAGACATCCCCGGTTTCAGGGGACAGTCCCCGGATTGAGGACACTGTCCTCGGATTGGATTTGAACAGGGGCAATTTCAAAGACAGTCAGTGCAGAATTAAAAGAAAAAGTTCTGAATTACGCTCCTACAGCTTAGGGGGGTGTATTTTTTTCATTATCTGTGCCCCTTTCTGATGATCATGTGCTGGTCGGCCGCGGAGGGAATATTTCTTCAGTTTCAGGTGCATGCCCATTCAGCTCCACTCGCATGTTCTTCTGCCTTGGCTTAAGTCCCGGCCAGCCACCTGCCTATCTTTTTGCCGTCCCTGGTGGAGTGATCTTCCTCCGCACCCCAAACAGTAGTAGCCAGGGCCCGGAGAGTAAGACTTGACGGGCAGAGAGTCGCTGATTGTCGCCATTACTAGTAAAAGAAAATATGTCCCCGGATTTCATTTAAAAATCTGGTCACCTTAATCTAAATACATACGATCGCCGCGAGCGGACATTTACGGTCAAATGCTCCGCCCATAGGCTATAGAAGAATTCTAATGTTGTTTGACTAGTAATAATTATATTAATAATTATAATTATTACTAGTCAAATAACATTAGAATTTTACTATAGCTTGTGGGCGGAGCATTCAACGGAAATGTACGGTCGCGGCGTCGTACAGTTTAGCTGCTTCATTGAATCTTCTTAGAACATCCGACAGACACAATAAGCCTTCAATTGACAGATTCGACCTTAATTAAGTCAAATTTTCGTACAAATAAATTTTTAACTAAACAAAATAAATAAAAACGAATTTTGGGAGTAACTAAATAAATACATTTTTCGGACGAAACCGAAATTCTGAAACAAAATATTTCAGAGTGCACATGTCTAGTCATGAGATATAATGGGGGTAGACAAGAAAGGTGAGGTGTGAGGAGTAGAAGAATTGTCTCCCTTTTGAGTGGCTTTCAGGTGCTCTTCTTGCCAATGGGCTGAGTGGTGGGAGGTTAAATGCCTTGTCAAGCATATGGTACCCAAATGGCTGGTGTCTTTGCCACGCTGGATATGCTTGTGGCAGACAAATGGCAACAGTGCGATCGGCTGCACTTGTGTTAAAAAAGTCCACGCAGCTGAGATGTGGGAAGTGGGCCTGGAGATAACAGCTGCACAATCTGATGGAATAGGGTGGCTGCTCTCTACTGTTCCATGATGGCTGCCCCTGGAGGACATCCTGCCTTGTTTGGGTTTTCTCTCCCCCTCACTTTGCTCATCTGGCACCCAAGTCGCGTCAGTGTCCTCATCATTATCATCCCCTCCATCATCATCACTGGAGCCAACTTGGCAATACGCTACGGCTGGGGGAACATGACTGCAAATTTCTTGCTTGTCAGCGTTCTCCTCTTTCTGTAGGCTCATGTTACTTTCTTCCTCTAGCTCAGAACCAACATCAGAATCAAGTAATGTCTGTGCATCCTCAAGAAGCAAGTGGCTGACTCTGTGTTCAAATAATTCAGCTAGCTGACTCTTCCATGCATGATGCTGGGGCTATGGCAGGAGTAGCTGTGGACAAGGAGGCAGAATAAGCTGCTCTGGAAGCTGCGGTGGACTGCTAACTAGTGTCAGCTTGGGTAATAGAGGATGATGCTGGTTAAAGTGGTTGTAAACCCAACCAGACAACTTGCACCTACAGGTAAGCCTAGATTAAGGCTTACCTGTAGGTGCAAGAAATATCTACTTAACCTACATGGTTAAGGAGATATTTGCAGAAAACACTGCACCGATGTCATGCGCCATAGACAGCGGCGCAGGCGTACTGAGCGTGCTGGTTTTATCAATGGATAATGCCGAAACCGTGCGCATACTAGCTCATTATGCATACTAGCTCATTATGCCTTTTTCTTACAGGGTTTTTTTTTACAGGGAATTTTTTTGGGGGTTTACTTCCTCTTTAAGTAAGCCAATCCACCACCATGTCTGCATCCTGTGGCTGGATAGCACAGGCAACATTACTAAACAGAGACAAATGTGCCCTGCCTGAGGACAGACCACGTCCACCTTTGCCTGTGGACACAGATGCTGCTGGTCCCCTCATAGTGCCAGGGGATTGTCTGCCTCTCCTTGTTGACCTCCCAGACATAATGGGGGAGGGGCTTATAGCCCAAATTGAATAGAAGTTGTGGAATGTGTACTTGTATGCAATTTATTGAATGAAAAGTGGTGTTTGGTGGACTTTAAACTGAGGACTGACACTGACAGAAATGTAAAAACTATAACAAAACCAAAAAGGGGGAACACCAGCGGCGCAGTCAGTAAAACTGCGGCTGACAATTAAAAAAAAGGGGGCAGGCAGGGGACAAAAGAAAAAGGGCAACAACCAAAAAAAAAATGTATACATCACTGTATACAGCACTAAATGTTACAGTGACTTGAAAAAGTATTCATACCCCTTGAAATTTTTCACATTCTGTCCTGTTACAACCAAAAACTTAAATGGATTTTATTGGGATTTTATGTGATAGCCCAACACACAATGGTACATAAGTGTGAAGTAGAAGGAAAATGATAAATGGTTTTCAATTTATTTTTACAAATAAATATCTGAAAAGTGTGGCGTGCATTTGTATTCAGCCCCCTTTACTCTGATACCCCTAACTAAAATCTAGTGGAACCAATTGCCTTCAGAAGTCACCTAATTAGTAAATAGAGTCCTGTTTGTAATTTATTTTTTATATAAATACAGCTGTTCTATAAAACCCTCAGAGGTTTGATAGAGAACCTTACTGAACAAACAGAATCATGAAGGCCAAGGAACGCACCAGACAGTACAGGGATAAAGTTGTAGAGAAGTTTAAAGCAGGGTTAGGTTATAAAAAATAATCCCAAGCTTTGAACATTTCACAGAGCATTGTTCAATCCCTCATCTGAAAATGGAAAGAGTATGGCACAACTGCAAACCTACCACCCAAACTGACAGGCCGGGCAAGGAGAACATTAATCAGAGAAGCAGCCAAGAGGCCCATGGTAACTCTGGAGGAGCTTCAGAGATCCACAGCTCAGGTGGGAGAATCTGTCCACAGGACAACTATTAGTCGTGCACTCCACAAATCTGGCCATTATGGGAGAGTAGCAAGAAGAAAGCCATTGTTGAAAGAAAGCCATAAGAAGTCCCATTTGCAGTTTGTGCGAAGCCATGTGAGAGAAACACATGTGGAAGAAGGTGCTCTGGTCAGATCAAAATTGAACTTTTTGGTCTAAAAGCAAAACGCTATGTGTGGTGGAAAACTAACACTGTACATCAGGCTGAACACACCATCCCCATCCTGAAACATGGTGGGGGCAGCATTATGTTATGGGAATGCTTTTCTTCAGCAGGGACAGGGAAGCTGGTTAGAATTGATGGGAAGATAGATGGAGCCAAATACAGGGCAATCTTAGAAGAAAACCTGTTAGAGTCTGCAAAATAATTGAGACTGGGCGGAGGTTCACCTTCCAGCAGGATAAGACCCTAAACATACAGCCAGAGCTACAATGGAATGGTTTAGATCAAAGCATATTCATGTGTTAGAATGGCCCAGTCAAAGTCCAGACCTTAATTTAATGGAAAATCTGTGGCAAGACTTGAAAATGGCTGTTCACAGACACTCTCCTTCCAATCTGACATAGGTTGAGCTATTTTGCAAAGAAGAATGGGCAAAATGTCACTCTCTAGATGTGGAAAGCTGATAGAGACATCCCCAAAAAGAACTGAAACTTTAATTGCAGCGAAAGGTGGTTCTACAAAGTATTGACTCAGGGGGGGCTGAATACAAATGCATGCCACACTTTTCACATTATTTGTAAAAAAATTGAAAACCATTCATCATTTTCCTTTAACTTCACAATTATGTGCCACTTTGTGTTGGTCTATAACATAAAATCCAAATTATATACATTTACGCTTTTGGTTGTAACATGACAAAATGTGGAAAATTTTAAGGGATATGAATACTTTTTCAAGGCACTGTATGTAACTGTGCTGTCTCCCTCCATTTTGTAAAGCGCTGCACAAAATCTGGTATAATAATAATTATAATACTATTTGTTGGTATTATTCATAACTTTTGCATGGATGCTGAGACATTTGCAAAACACATTTTTATACATAGACCCCTTAATGTTCATGTGACTAAAGTGATCAAATACCTGATATATCTGCTACTAGTGATCATCAAAGTTCATTATGACAACAGTACTTGATGACAACAGTGGCATTTAACCAGTTAAACTAACCTTTCACTATCACTAACATGTCACCAGAAAATAAAAACATTCAAAGCGTTTGTGTAAATGGAAAATAGTTTTAGCCTTTTGGAATGCAGAACAATGAGGAGTGATGTGTTCGGAAGCAATAGACTTTTGACAGCACTTTGAGAAAATGACTAGCCCTTGCGGCATTTGAGTTTCATTTCTGACAGGAACCCTCTTCACAAAACGTTTACATTTCACCTGAGTTAATGTAGGTTTCTTTCCACAGCACTAAAATGTATTAATACTGTAGCTTCAAAGACCTACAACTGACACCTCTGTATGTGTACACGACTGTTGCAGCAACAATAAATCATAACTGCCTTATTGGACAGGGACTAATGTCATTGGTTCAATGTTTTCTGTAAGGCCCCTTTCACACTAGTGGACTGTATGTCCGCTTTTTCATCCATCCATTTACGGATGAAAAAGGGACATACATTGGTCCCTCTGAGATCGCGGCTGTCAGCGGATGAACATCCGCTGACACCCGATCTCCTCCGTGTCCGCAATCCCCCGATTCTGCAGACGGAGGATAATCCTATTTTTCTATCCGTCTGCAGAGTGGATCGCATGAACACGGACAGACGGTCCGTGTTTATCCGATCCCCCCATAGGGTAGAGCGGAGATCTGATAGGGCGGTCCCTGCACAGTGTGCGGGGACCGCCCTGTCATCCGCCGGCTCAGCGGGGATCCGTCCCATGTTAAAGGGGCCTAAGTTGCTAATTAAAAAGTTGTCAGACTACATACATGAGTAAAATTAAAAACATGAACTAGCAATGTAACAAATTCCATGTGTTCCTAAACCTAAAATATTAAAAACGAATTGACCACTAGAAGAGTGTCATGTACTTGTATGAGGAGTTCAAGATGATGACTGATGAGGGTGGTCTCTCGCACAATTTCCCTTCCCAGGTGCCAGAATTCTAAAATCATGAACTTGGTCTTGAGAGAACTCTGGTGTCAGGTGAGCAGAAGCACAACAATGACACACCCACAAAAGTTGAACTGGATGGACTGGTGTCTTTAGTCAACCTTATCAACTATGTAACTATGTGATGAGGACATTTGTAATTCGTCAAGTTCATTAAAGAGCAGAGTTGGGTCACAATCCAAGTTTGGTAATGCCCCGTACACACGGCCGTTTTTCCCGTTGGAAAAACTGCGATGAGAGCTTTTCGTCGGGAATCCCAACCGTGTGTATGCTCCATCTGACTTTTTACCTCAGGAAAACTGCTGGAAAAAAAAAAGAGATCAGGATCTCTTTTTTCCCATCAGGAAAAAATCGTAGCGGGAAAACCATTCATCTGTATGCTTTTCCGACAGGAAAAAAAACATGCATGCTCGGAAACAATTCAACGCATGCTCGGAAGCATAGAATGTCATTTTGTCGGTTTGTCGTAGTCTTTTACGTCACCGCGTTCTTGGCAGCCAAAAGTTCACCAGACTTTTGTGTGACCGCGTGTATGCAAGGCAGGCTTGAGAGGAATTCTGTCGGGGAAAACCATCTTTTTTTCCGACGGGAAAACCGGTCGTGTGTACGTGGCATTACAGTCTAGCAGGAAGGCACCATATCAGGAAAAGGATCAAGGACAGGGACAAGCAAAGGTTACAAAATGCAGGCAACAGGGCACAGGATTATTAGGCAAAATCTTAGTCAGGAGTCCAGGCTAAGTTTGGAAACAAAGGCAGCAAACATAAGGCAAGGGTAATCCAGAAGCAAATCAGAGCCGAATAAATAAAAGGGTCAAATAGATTCAGGATTAAGGATAACAAGAACTCAAGGTGAATAGCCATTCAACAATGATCTCATGCATAGGTGTGTGCAGCCTATTGCATTAGGGTGTGCACTCCAAAGCTCAAACACATGGTAGCGATCACTTAATGTCTTCATTCCCAAAGGGAAGGGGCCAGTAAATTATATATTTACTGGCCCCTCCCCCACTCATTTTAAAACTTCCCCAGTGTGTGCCAGCAGCAGCAGCCTTTGGGAGAGAAGAGGAAGAAAGCTGGAAGTGCAGGGGCAATATGCCCTGCACAAGGTGATTAGGGTGTGCCCAGGCACACCTGGCACACCCTGTGCGCACGCCTATGATCTCATGCAGGGCCCTGTTGTGATGTGTCCAGGCGTCCATGTGTATGCTGTTGTGTGCATGTTCCTATACAAATTGTTGCATACTTTATTAGGCTCCCATGCCCAAAAACATGTGCATGCTAAGGAACATGCATATGATCTTCTGGCTCGTATAATCTCTCTGACAGCAAACATGTTCCTGACACAGAATTAAAAAAATTGGCATAAACTCTTTAACCCTATAAAAACTAGCACAAGCATTTGTTACATATAAAACCCCAATGAATGTATTCTACACATTCTTAGGAAAAGTGGTTCAGCCCAGAAAATAGATTCTCATTGCAGTGTAGCTATAAGGTGCAGAGTAGAATACAATTTACAATGATATGCTCTATATATTAACCAGTTGAGCCCCGGAGGATTTGGCTGCCCAATGACCGGGCCATTTTTTGCGATTCAGCACTGCGTCGCTTTAACTGACAATTGCGCGGTTGTTCGGCGTTGCACCCAAACAAAATTGACGTCCTTTTTTTCCCACAAATAGAGCTTTATTTTGGCAGTATTTGATCACCTCTGCGGTTTTTATTTTTTGCGCTATAAACAAAAAAAAGCAACAATTTTGAAAAAAAAAGCAATATTTTTTACTTTTTGCTATAATAAATATCCCAAAAAAATATATAAAAAAATACATTTTCCCTCAGTGTAGGCCGATATGTATTCTTCTACATATTATTGGTAAAAAAAATCGCAATAAGCGTATATTGATTGGTTTGCGCAAAGGTTATAGCGTCTACAAAATAGGGGATAGATTTATGGCATTTTTATTAATATTTTTTTTTTTTACTAGTAATGGCGGCGATCTGCGATTTTTATCATGACTGCGACAATATGGCAGACACATCGAACACTTTTGACGCTTTTTTGGGACCATTGTCATTTATACAGCGATCAGTGCTATAAAAATGCACTGATTACTGTGTAAATGACACTGGCAGTGAAGGGGTTAACCACTAGGGGGGGATGAATGTGTTAAGTGTGTCCTAGAGAGTGATTCTAACTGTGGGGGCTGGGCTACGAGTGACATGACAGTGATCACTGCTCCCGATGACAGGGAGCAGTAGATCACTGTCCTGTCACTAGGCAAAACAGGGAAATGCCTGGTTTACATAGGCATCTCCCTGTTCTTCCACTCCGTGAGACGATTGCGGGCACCTGGCATACATCAAGTTCGTGGGACCTGCGGGCACGCTCACCGGGCACGCGGGGCGCGCTCGCACGACTTTGCATAGCCGTGCCATTCTGCGGACGTATATATATACATGCGGCGGTCGGCAAATAGTTAAGGTATACATACACCTTGGCATGATGATGAGCGTTAATATAATCACTTCTTTATGAAGGTATGAAGGTAATAAGGCCCCTTTCACACAGGCGTTCTGACCAGGTCCGCCTGAAAAACTGATAGTGACTGTTCGTTTTTTTTTTTGGACGGACCTGATCGGAAGGCCCATTCATCCCTATGGACAGGTGGGTATAAAAGGACTTGTGTTTGTTTACACCTGCCTACCTCCAGGTCCTATTGGGTCCACTAAAAAAAAGCGGAAGGGGATTCTCTCCTCTTCTATTTAGGCAAAGGGGATCAGAGGTAGTTGGGTGTAAACCAACAGCAGAAGCAATTTACTTACGGCCACACATAGAGCAGAGTGGGCTCTGTCTGTGTCTGCTCTGCAGAATCTGAGCAGACATGCATGTGTCATCCACCCGCCCTGCTCTGATCAGCAAGGGATCTGTGAGCTGATCCCCAGCTGATCAGAATGGTTTCCAAACCCTGTCTAAAAGGGGCCAAAGGGCTCCCATCTCAATTTACTGATGTCATACCTAATGCCGCGTACACACGATCATTTTTCCCGTCGGAAAAAATTAAAAAAAATTTTTTAACAAGAAAAACGACCGTGTGTGGGCTTTTTGTAATTTTTCCCGACGGGAAAAACGGCATTAATCACGACGAGAAAAATTAGAACATGCTCTAATTTTTCTCGTCGTGATTCCCGTCGTTTTTTCCATGGCAGTTTTCCCATAGGGAAACACTGCCACGGAGCCCACACACGGTCGTTTTTCTCGACCAAAAAAAAAAATGTCGGGAAAAACGGACGTGTGTAGGGAACCAAGCCGTTCCCTCGTTTTTCCCGTCGATTTTCTCGACGGTGTTTTCACCGTCGAGAAAATTGATCGTGTGTACGCGGCATAAGAGATTGTATCAACAGTAAAATTCAAGAACTTATAAAAAGTTTTTATACTACAGTATATAGATTTACATATTTAATAGTAATGTTGTTAACTAAACTATCTTCATATCATTTGAAATTTTAAAAGTATAATCATGTGAGGGATACACGTAATAAAAGTTAAACTAGAGATTTAATTGACACATAGATGATAGCTAGCAAAATTGTTATTCATTGTGAAGCAGTTGTCTATTTTAAATGTTCACATCACATTTCCCAACAGTCTACAGTCAGTCTCTTGAGTAATTTTTCAAATATTCACTTTTTTTATTCTTTATTTAGTTGTATGCAACAAAACACAGTGGCATGATATGACTTCATGTTCTGGAACAAATGTGTCAATTGCCACAGGCAGTGTAAGTTTACACATAAAAAATCAGTATAAAACAAAATCTTATACAGTGCATCATACCAACTAAGGGAAGTGACTAAAGCCTAAAATGCCAACACATACTATGAAGTGATCTGTGATATAACTAATGATACAGAAGAGACCATGAGGATCAAGTGCACACCAACAAAGTCCACCATATCACAGGTAATGAAAGAGAGGAGGGAGAAGGACAGGCTGGCATCATATGTCATGATAGACAATCTACCTAAACCTCCTCGTAGTCATAATCCATTCAGTGCATATCAGGTGAAGTTTTTATGTTTTATGTAAATTTTGGGATGGAATGGAGTTGTTTGAATGGAGGGGGGAGTAGGGAGCAAAAGAAAGAGAGAAAAAAAAAGAGAGAAAAAAAAAAGAAGAAAAGTAAGGGGGTAGGTGAAAAGGGGAAGGGAAATGAGAGACCGGACAGCATGGGTAATGTACTGTAGTCTAGGTATTAATCAGAATAATAAAACACATCCCAATAAAGCGGGCGTGTATTATGTTCCTCTGTTTTGTCCAGCAGTCAGGTGTTCCATATGTTGAACGTCATTCACCCTGGCAAACCACTGGGATATGGTGGGTGGGGATTGTTGTTTCCACATACTGGTGATATAAGCCCTAGCAGCATTCAACAGGTGCTTCAGTAACGATTTGCTGTATCTTTTACTGGATATAAGAGTCAAGTTAAGGAGCACTGCAGCCAGATTATTAAAATTAGAGAAATCTGTGAGTTTATGTATAATATGCAAGACCTGTTGCCAGAAAGGATGAAGAGCAGGGCAATCCCAAAAGATATGGAGTAGTGTACCGTCCTGGGTTCCACACCACCAACATAATGGGCTGTGGCCAGGGAACAGGCATGCTAGTATGATAGTCCGATACCAGCGAGTCAGAATTTTGTAAATGTTTTCCTGATATTTGACACAGAGTAAGGACTTGTGAGCGAAAAAAAAAAAAGGACAGAGGGTCCTGCTGCAAGCAGGATACTGTAATAAGAAGAGAGCGATTTCCTAATAGACCCCACCCTTGTACAAAGATCTTCAAACAGGGTAAGTTGTCTACGAAAACTTGTATGATCTGGCAGGGAATAAAGGGAATTTGACTACTGCAGCAGCTTCCATTGCCCCAAAACGGACACGGTTAGTGTACTGTACAGGCCTGACCCAGCCTGCTGGGCCTAAGAAAGCAGAGGCTCTTACTCGCTTCAGGTCTGGTTGAAGTTGAAAGGTCTTGTCCGAGAGTCCTGGAACGAAATCCAGATGGCCAATAATAGATGTTAGTGGGGAGGGGAAGCTTGGTACAGCTACCAGTTTGTAATACCTCCTAAACGCAAGTAAAGCAGACTCAATCAGAGGATGTGAATGAGGAATGCATGAGAGCTAGACTCCTGACCAGGGACAGTTAGTCCAGGGGAAAGATATAGACTCCTGCTCTAGTTAAACCCAAAGTTTATAAAGGGAGTGCCTGCACCAGTCAATTACTCTATTCATTTGTACCACCGTGCAGTAAAACGCGGTATCGATCAACATCCCCCCTTGCACGCTGCAGGAGGGTTCTGTTAAGGTGGGATGCTTTCCAGTGGCAAACGTATTTAATGAAGGCGGCCCTGAGCATCCAAAAAAACATTTGTGGCATCCGTATGGCAGTGGCGGCTGGTGGATTTTTTTGGGGGGCGGCAAACAGTGTCCCCCCCGGGTCGGTCGGTCAGTCGGTAGCACTTACCCCATCACCGGTGGCTTCCCCTGCTCGGCGGCCTCCCGTTCTCCTGCTGTTCTCCTGCGGCCTCTTGTTCTTCGGGTCATCACGGCAGGTTCCATTTCCTCCCTCCTCCTCTGTGGCCAATCGGGAGTCTTCTCTTTTCGGCCAATCGGAAAATGGGTCTCACACCCACACCCAGTGTTTCAACAGCGAATGTTCATTCACTGTTGTAACACACCTGGGTGCGATTGGAGTGCATTCTCTGCGACCTGAGCCCACCCAATTTTGAAGCCTATTAGAGCCTCTGGCTCTAGTCAGGTGCTTAAAAAAAAAACACTACTGTAATTCATGCACCCGGTGCCCTGAAAGGGGCCGGACGCATGAATAGGGGGTCACCACGCCGGCCTTGAATAGATTCATGTTATGCATGAATCTATCCATTGCATAAAGGGGGTGGAGTGGAGAGAGGGGGCGGCACCTGGGTGCCCCTAATGGACCGGCCACCACTGTCTGATGGGTAAGGCCTGCAAAAGATACAGGGTAATGACATAATGTTCATCTTAAGGACATTGTATCTTACAAACCAGGATAAAGGTTTCCATTTGTCTAAATCACCAGAAAGGGAAGTCATTAATGGCTGAAAATTTAGCTGAAAAATATGTTGAAGATTAGAGGGGATTTTAGTGCCCAAGTACTGGATGACTTGAGAAGCCCATCAGAATGGAAAGTTGCTACTAAGATGAGCAAAAGCCTGAGGAGTGAGAGTAACATTTAAAGGAGAAGTATGGGATGGGTTAAATAACTAGTACATATCACATTAGTCACATATCAGCGAATCTTTTTTTTCCTACCTCTTTTAGTTTTTACAGCATGTGCACATGAACTTTCCTTCTGCTGGCAAAAACGGTCCACTTTCAGTTTGAAAAGTTTCAGGGGGTGTGTACATCTGCACCAACACACCCCCTGCCTCTGTCCCCCCTCCCCTAAGAGATGTGGCTGTGCTGATAGATAGAAATATATAGTGTAGATTCTCATACACAGCACTATCAGTGACTTCTCTCACATTACACTCACTGAAGTGCTGAAACTCTTCTGACCATTGAAACATGCTGCAGAGGAGGAGGGAGGGGAAGGAGGGAGAAGAGAAGGGGAGCAGCTATGCTCTGTGAAGTTTCAGGAACAAGCAGAGGGAGGATAGAGGACATCAATCAGCAAATGACAGGAAAGGAGGTGGATCCAGACTTCATGTCCAGGCCATTGTCAGGATGATCCTGTATGAAAGACTGTAGAACCTCCCACAGGTATTTATCTCGATTTTAACAGAATGGGGGCACTTCTGAGAGGGCTGGGAGGGTTTATAGATATCAGCAGCTCACATAGAATAGATGTAAGCAAAAAAAAAGGAAACCCATACTTCTCTTTTAAGACCTCAAATTTCTGCAAATTTACCTTAAAGTTGGACAACTCGCAATAGCTGACTACTGTAATTCAGATTGTAAGACAAGTAAGGAGGTAATAGGATCTGTGACATAGAACAGCAGGTCATCCACATAAACTGCAGTTTTGTAGTGGTGCTTGCTAGTTTCAAAGCCTCAGATATCCAGATTGTTGAGGATATGCTCTAACAGTGGCTCCATGGAGAGCACAAACAAGAGAGGAGACAGTGGGCAGCCTTGTCTTGTACCATTGCCAATGGCAAAAAGTTTGGAATCAACACTGTTTACCCCAAGTATTCACTGTTTTACAATTTACAATTGTAAAACAATATCATAGGCTTATTATTAACACTTTCAATTATTTTGGATCCTATTGAATGTTAGTGATATTCTTGGCTTATTTCCTCTGCTATAGTGATTAACTTTAAACCTAGCACCCTGTTGATTTCTAGTGCTTTTGTTCCAATGTAATAACCTTATGTTAGTTTATGTATATGCCCACTGAAATGCTTTTTCCACTAAATGAACATGGTATCTTGTTTAATTAGCATTTTCAAATGCCTTAAATCCATTGATCGTTGTGAAAAGTCAATATGGTTAGAATTAGGTTTTAGCCTAAGAAATAGCTTATAAGGTATTGCTTTTTACATACTATAGATGATAGCTAGAAAACTGTCACTATGATGAATTAGTGATTGTATCTTCCCTGTAACCTTTTGTTAAACATCCATTACACTCTGGTATTCTTTAGCAGTAAATAAAATATTTATGTAATTGCAGTTAATATACTGCACAAATCCATTTACTTCCATGTCTTTCCTAGATCAAATAATTAGAAAATGTAGATGATGCCGGATTGCCCATTGTTATCTCAGGGAGATAATAGTACCACCTACCACTAAATAAAAATGCAACGTGGGTCAAAACAATGTTTAAACCTCACGTTACCAAGGTATACCATTAACATTAGGTATTTGCCCCCAAACATTTTTTTGTGTCAGATTCCGCTATAGAAACGTACTACTTCACCTGGGCTAAAGTAAACTATTGCTGTTAATCAGACATACCGTACCTATTGTATTTAAAATATTTAAAGTGTCATACTTTGAAAGACTTCCTCAGCACTTTAGTATAACTCAACTTTTAGATAGAGGTTCTGTCAGTGAACCCCTTTAGCCTGCATAAATCATATTGGGCTTGATAATCTAAAATTTGCAATGTCAATCATTACACATGAAAACAGATTTATATGACATTGATTGCTATGCATGGGACTTGCACTCTCCAGTACCCTCTATGCCTAGGAGGGGATCACAAAAGAGAACAGGTGTTTTACCAGTAGCCAGGTGGCTATTCCCTGCCTTGTGTAGTAAGAGGGTCTTCCTTTGGGACTTCCTTTTAAAATTAAAACGAAATACACACACAACTGTTTTTATTGAAATAAAACTAATGTTGCCCCCTTGACCACACAAATAGTCTATTGGAGGTCTTTTCCATCACATGTTGGCTATATAAAATATATCAACGTTTGAAGGGCCATTCAAGCCAAATGTGGTATATCAGCTATAGGTTGATATGTGGAATATCAGGGAGGTGCTGTGGACAAAACATATCTTGATTTCAGCAAGGCATTTGATACCGTTCCACATAATGATTTAATGCAAAAATTGTACAAGGAACTTAACCCTTGGGTGGTTCAGTGGATATGCAGTTGGCTAAAGGATAGATTCCAGATAGAGTTCAGTCACTAGTGGTGTACCACAATGCTCTGTACTAGGTCCTGTTCTATTTAATCTACGTGATCCAAGTCAGTGGTCATCAACCCTGTCCTCAGGGCCCCACTAACAGGCCAGGTTTGCAAAATAACTGAAATACATCACAGGTGATATAATTTGCTGCTCAGTGATTGCAGTATTCTAGTCTGCATCTCCCCAAGGTAATACATAAAACCAGGCCTGTTAGTGGGCCCTGAGGACAGGGTTGATGACCACTGATCTAAGTGATATAACCAAAGGTTTGTTGAACAAGGTATTTATTTTTGCTGATGATACAAAGGTGTGTAATAGGGTTGATATCCCTGGAGGTGTCTGTAACATGGAACATGATTTGGCATTGCTGGAAGATTGGTCAAAAAAGTGTAAACTGCAGTTCAATGTTTCTACATGTGAAATAATGCACCTAGGGAAGAAGAATCCTTTGAAAAAGCACAACATTGGGGGTACAGTGTTGGCCAGAACTACAGAGAAAAAAGGGAACCTGTTTCAAATGATTGCAAAATAAGCAAACAACAGTGTGACCAGGCAGTGGGGAAAGCGATTCTAGGATGCATCACTAGAGGGATCCCCAGCAGGAGAAATTAGGTCCTGGTTCCCCTATATAGATCTTTTGTTAGACCTCATTTAGAATACTGTGCCCAGTTCTGGAGACCTCACTTACAAAAAGATATTGATAGGATAGAACAAGTCCACAGACGGGTAACAAAAATGGTGAAAGGTCTGGGAGATAAAACATATCAAGAGCGACTTCAGGAACTTAATATGTACAGTCTGGAGCAAATAGGGAAAAGGGAGACATGATTGAAACCTCTAAATACATCAATGGAGTGAATAAGGTTCAGGAGGGCAGTATTTTCAATATGAAAACAAAATCAAGAACACAAGGACATGACCTCAAACGAACTGGAGGGAAGTTCAAAACTAAGCTTAGAAAGTATTATTTTACATAAAGGGTTGTGGAAGCTTGGAATAAACTCCCAACAGAGGTAGTGAACAAGTCAACAGTAAATGGCTTCAAACATGCTTGGGACAAACATAGATCTATACAGAGACAAAAAAAAATTGTGGAACCCCCCCCCCCCAAAAAACAAAATAAAACCCCCAAAAAATACAAAACCCTTTAAGTTGGGAGCAAGAGGCTTCCTGTGATTCATCACTGTTCTCTGGTCAAAGTATAACTGATTAAATCTAGATTCAGATATTCAATGACACAGATAATTATAACAAATTACCATTCTGTCATTAACTGACAACTTCCAGAGTCTGCAAAGTTAAGCTCTGACATAGTTTATACAATAAGAGGAAAACTACCAACAGGATAGAACTCTGTAATGCATACAAAACATTCTCATTCCTTGTAGAAACTGATTCCTGGCATACAAGGTTCCCATCCAGGTAACCCTGCGCCTTTAAGGTAAGTTGTGAATGGAGAAAATATATTTACTTGAGCAGAAAAGAGATTAACCCCCCCCCCCCCACACACACACACACACACACTTGCTTATTTATCTTTTAGGCCTCATATACATGACCGGTTTTCTCTGTAAGAACCAGCAACCATAAACCGTGCGTGTGTACGAGGCTTTCAGGTTTCTCGTCAAGAAAACTGCCCAGAATCTCGACGAGAAAAATAGAGAACCTGCTCTTTATTTTCTCGTCGAGATTCTCGTCAGGCTGTTTCCTGATGAGAAACCCGAGAGTGTGTACACTTACCTGTCGCCGTGGAAACCCGCGCATGCTCGAAATGACTTTGACACATGCGCGGTAGCTTCCTAGGCATAGGTAGGGTGTAGCAAGATGGCGGCGACGGCATTGAATGTGACGAGCGCACGCTCGTCGTAGTCAATGACGTCACCGTGTTCGTTCCATTCAAAAGAACGGCAGTTCTTTTGAATCGTACGTGTGTACACTTCTTGTTAAGAATCTCGTCAGGAAAAACGACGGGTTTTTTCCTAAAAGGGATTCTCGGTCGTGTGTACTAGGCTTAAGTCATACCTCTTAGGGATAGTTATCTTATTGCTCATGTGTACATTAGTACATGTGTACGCCTACATGCATTTTATAACTTTTATTTTACTGTGTATACAATCTTTGTTTTACAAATACATATTTTTACATAAAGTATAGTGACAAAGGATTCAAAAGACACCAAGGTAGAACTGCTTGCTTTGAGATACAATTTGCAAATTTCTGATAAGTCACAAAATTATAGACCAACATCTATTTAAAAGGTAAACGTAACCTAAAGCTCCACCTGGTGGCTCAAAAGCAGAAACCAAAACATGAATATTCTACATTTAATATTTACCTAAAAAAAAAAAAGAAGATATTTCTTTCAGTCTGACCATTATAAACAAAGAAAAATAATGTTGTTTATAAATTATTTTACATTCCCTTTATAATAAACCTATTTTAAGTAGTATTAAATGCTCCACTTTTTGATTTACTATTTTCAGGCCTACCAAAGAAACATTCCGCAATATTTTTTTCTATTTTGTGGTGGGCACATGCATTTTTTTACTATTGAAGGCAACTTGTCCTGGATTGCTTAGCTCCTCTCCTAGAACTTCTGGTTGGGGAGAGAACAATTTACACCTCAAAGAAAGGTCATATGACTGCCTTCATTTGGACTACATGTTCCACCATCCCTAGGGCCATCTAAACAAAGTACATCTTTAAAGAGGCTCATAGAGTCTCGGGAGCCACTGTCAATCAATTACCTTTGAGAAGGCGGGAGAAATAGCTAGACGTCATGGGCTTTGGCCTTTTCTAAGTGGGTCAGTGTACATAGATTTTTGAGGTACACCTGTAGCTCCTATTAACCACTAGCCCAGGACCATTTTGGCTGGTTAAAGTCCTTTTTGCGATTCAGCACCGCGTCGCTTTAATTGACAATTGCGCGGTCGTGCGACGTGGCTCCCAAACAAAATTGACGTCCTTTTTTTCCCACAAATAGAGCTTTCTTTTGGTGGTATTTGATCACCTCTGCAGTTTTTATTTTTTGCGCTATAAACAAAAATAGAGCGACAATTTTGAAAAAAAAACAATATTTGTTACTTTTTGCTATAATAAATATCCCCCAAAAATATATAAAAAAACATTATTTTTTCCTCAGTTTAGGCCGATACGCAATCAGCGTTTATTGATTGGTTTGCGCAAAAGTTATAGCGTTTACAAAATAGGGGATAGTTTTATGGCATTTTTATAATTTTTTTTTTTTTTTACTAGTAATGGCGTGACTGCGACATTATGGCGGACACATCGGACACTTTTGACACCTTTTTGGGACCATTGTCATTTTCACAGCAATCAGTGCTATGAAAATGCACTGGTTACTGTAAAAATGACACTGGCAGTGAAGGGGCTAACCACTAGGTGGCGCTGTAGGGGTTAAGTGTTCCTGCATTGTGTTTCTAACTGAGGGGGGGTTGGGTTCTGTGTCACATGACACCGATCTCTGCTCCGAGTAAACAAAGCCGAGATCCGTGTCATTGTTACTAGGCAGAGCAGGGAGATGCTTGTTTACACAAGCATCTCCCTGCTCTATACCTTCGTGAGACGATCGCGGGGATCCCCACGGCGATCGAGTCCGCGGGACCCGCGGTCCGACTCACGGGGATGGCGGCAGGGTCGCGAGCGTGCTGCCAGCGGTGCGCGCGCGACCACACAGACAGGCACCTAAAGTGGACGTACAGGTACGTTAATGTGCCTGTCCGTGCCATTCTGCCAACGTATATCTACAGGAGGCGGTCGGCAAGTGGTTAATAGTGAACATGCAAGGGTGGTTATAGTGAGAGCCTTCATGGGGCCAAACAAAGCCGTGTAAACGCATGAAAACTGGAAATATGAAGGGTCTTCAAAAAGTTTCCACACTTTTTTTTTACTCTTGTTAAATTTGTTAAGAATTTCAAAAACAAAGTACAGAACTTTTCTACATAGTCGCCTTCCTTTGCAATGTATTTTTCCCAGCGTCGTACCCATACCTCCCAACTTTTAAAAGTCCCACCGCGGGACATTCATTGTACCCTGACACCGAAGTTGCTGAGCGGGGGGGGGGGTTCACAGTTCACAGTTCTGAGCGGGGGGGTGCTGCCGCTGGTGTCTGCCGAACGCGAGGGGGGGGGCATCTTACCTCCCTCCCGTGTGCTTCATCCACTTCCTCCAATTCCTGCTGTGCGGGAAATTGAACACTCTCGCAGGACTACGGGACAGATGTGTCAGTGCGGGAGAAACCCGCAGAATCCGTGCATGTTGGGAGGTATGTCGTACCAACTGTTTAATGCCATCAGCAAAAAAAATCTTGATTGAGCGCCTAGCCACTGATGCACTGCTGCTTTCACATCACGCATCTTCTACCCCCCTAAAGCTTCTTTAAGCGGTCAAAAAAGGAAAAAGATAAAAATCAGATCTGGACTGTAAGCTGGGATTCCATAACCTCCCACTTATAAACGACTATACGAGAGAGAGAACTTTATCCCTATAGTAAGCACACCTTCTGCCCACAAAACCATATGACAGAATGCTGTTCCTCTTTGGTGCAATTTATACATTTTGAAGCCATCCTAACCACAGTGTGACTAAACTGGAAGGTCACCCGGCTTGCCAGACAGACTAGTCACATGACCTTCTAAGACACGGCCAATTACTACTCCTCCCACCCTCACCTTTTCCAACTAAAATAAAATTGTGCAGAAACTTTTTGAAGACCCCTGGTAGCAGATAGAGGATTTATATATACAGAATGCCAAGCAATGAGAGCCTTCAAAAGGAAAGCACACGGTACACACCGTAAGGTCTACAGCACTATTTTTTTATATAAATAACACTCTAACCACTTGACCTTCGGAAGATTTACCCCCTTCATGACCAGGCCATTTTTTGTGATACGGTACTGCGTTATTTTAACTGCCAATTGTGCGGTCATGCAATGCTGTATCCAAATAAAATTGATGTTATTTTTTTCCCACAGATAGAGCTTTCTTTTTGTGGTATTTGATCACCACTGCGTTTTTTAATTTTTTGTGCTATAAACAAAAAAAGACAATTTTGAAAAAAATATATATATTTTTTTTTTACAATCTGCCATAACATATCCATAAAAAATAAATTAAAAAAATCAAATTTCTTTATAAATTTCGGTCAACATGTATTATGCGATAAGTTTTTGGTAAAAACAAAACAAAAACAATAAGCGTATATTGATTGGTTTATGTGAACGTAATAGTGAGTAAAAACTATTCTATATATTTATGGATTTTTTTTAAATATACTAGTAATGGTGGCTATCAGCGACTTATAGTGGGACGGCAATATTGTGATGGACAATCGGAAACTAACTGACACTTTTGACACTTTGCAGAAACCAGTGACACTAAGAACACGATCCTGTCGGAAATTCCGATCGTGTGAATGCAATTCCGACGCACAAAAAAAACACGCATGCTCAGAATCAAGCAGAAGAGCTGAACTGCCTATTGAACTTCATTGATCTCGGCTCGTCGTACGTCTTGTACGTCACCGCGTTCTTGATGTTCGGAATTTCTGACAACATTTGTGTGACCGTGTGTATGCAAGCCAAGTTTGAGCTAACGTTCCGTCGGAAAAAAATCCACGGTTTTGTTGTCGGAATTTTCAATCGTGTGTACGTGGCATAATACAGTGATCAGTGCTAAAAAATATGCACTGTCACTGTACTAATGACATTGACTGGGAAGGGGTTAAACCTTGACGGCGATCAAAGGGTTTTTGTGTACACAGTGTGCTGCTTTGCAGGAACACAAAATCCATCCCTTCCCCTCTGTTAGAATGGAGATCTGCCTTGTTCACTTGGCAAAGCTTTGTTCTGAGTCTCTGCCCGACAATCGGTGGGTGCTGGCAGACATCGAGTGGAATAATCACAGCAAAAGCAGCCGGCCGGTGGTGTGCACGCGCCCCCTGCAGGCGGAAGTGCAGGATCACAAATATATACGTGATCCAGCGCAGAGCTGCCCTCCTGTAGCAGTAAAACTGCTATAGGACAGTCAGCAAGTGGTTAAAGTAGAACTATAGGCAAAACTTTTTTTTTCATTTTGGATAGCGAAATTGAGGGTTATAATCCATCAGATTTTTTTATTTTTTTGCCACCTGTGTCCCATTGTGGAGATTTACCTTCACTGTCTGTCCCATAGCCACAACAGGAAGTGAGAGGAAATCCCTGCAAATGAAGGGAATTCCTTGGGGACCCCCAGGTCACCCAAACTAGTGTCCCCATTGGAAGTTTTAACCTCTATTACTTTTCCCGGGACAACCCAAAATTTTTGATTTTCTTTTACTTACATTTTTTAGTGATAAATGGTAAATAGGACAAATAGAGAGGGTGAATCTCCTTAATGGTGGTGCAGAAAGCAATGAAAACTGATAAGTGTTCTAATCCCTCTCTGCTCTATCCAAAACTAAAAAAAGAGTTTTGCCCTTAGATATACTTTAAAGTTGTTCTAAAGGCAGAAGGTTTTTTATCTTAATGCATTATAGGCATTAAGATAAAAAACCTTCTGTGTGCAGCAGCCCCCCTTAGCCCCCCTAATACTTACCTGAGCCCCATCTCGATCCAGCGATGTTGCACAAGAGACTCGGCTGTCCGGGACTCTCTCTCCTAATCAGAAGCCATTGGCTCCTGCTGCTGTCAATCAAAGCGAGTGAGCCAATGAGGAGAGAGAGGGGGCTGGGTCCCAGACACAGCTCCATGTATGAAAAAATATTGCTTTTTTTTTTTCAAAATTGTCACTCTATTTTTGTTTATAGCACAAAAAATAAAAACCGCAGAGTTGATTAAATCGCACCAAAAGAAAGCTCCATTTGTGGGAAAAAAAAGGACGTAAATTTTGTTGGGGTGCAGCTTTGCACGACCGTGCAATTGTCAGTTAAAGCAAAACAGTGCCGAATTGCAAAAAGTGCTCTTGTCAGGAAGGGGGTCAATTATTCCAGGGCTAAAGTGGTTAAAAAAAAAAAAAAAAAAGATTTTAGTATCACTTTAAGGTAAGTACAGTATGTATTAAGGCTGCAGGATTTGGTATTCACTGACCCAGAATAAGGGCTAAGACCAGGGAAGTCATAGTCAAATCAAAAGTGTTTTTTGCATACTTATTCTGAATCAATCACTCCAAATATTTCAAGAGTCAGCAGGAAGTATCAGAGCTGGGCGTCTCTCTCTGGCTGTGATCTGGAGCTCTCAGTGAGCTCCGATCACCCAGTGAGCTGTCTCACTCGCAGCCTGTTTTCTCTGCAGCAGTGAGCGGAATCAGCGCTGTGCTGGTGGCGCGGATCTCTGCTGCTATAAAATGTGACTCTATAATAAGGTAAACTAGGCGGCGAGGCCCTTTTGTGTAGCGAGGCCTAAGGCAATCGCCTAATTTGCCTAATTAGAGAGCCACCTCTGGTCAGCATTACAAACAGATACCCAGCATTATCAGAATAAAAAACAGGAATGACAGCGTCTATGTTTCCTTACAGAAAAGGTTTATTTTAAATCCTATTGTCATGGTTATGCAGTAATGTTTGTCTCTCAGCTTACCCCTTCTCCATGTGTTCACCTGGCTGCTTAAATAATCTCTCCTCCAAGCATGGCTCCACCCCAGGCCCTATCAGGGAACACTATATTAACCTGTGCACTGCAAGCCAGCCGTGCTGATCAACGTTATTTGTTAAGCTATTGTGTGTTTGGGTTCCTGCTTGCCGTGTGCTTCGTCTGTCTCTGTTTTACCGATTTTGGCTTGTTCTCGACTATCCCTGTCTGCTTGTGACCTTGACCTTTGGCGTGTCCTTTGTTTATCCTTGTCTGCTAGTCGCCCCGACGTTTGGCTTATTCCCTTACTATCTCTTGTATCCTGAGCTGCTGCTTCCCCTCTATCCTCTATAGCCTACTGTGAGCGTGAGCTTGGGGACTCTGGGGGCCGCGACCTGGATCAAGTTGCAGCCCAGTCCATCCTCACCACTAGAGGCTCTGGTGAACACCTGCTGGATCTTAGACTCCGTGCCCTGGGAAATCTTAGGCTCTAGCTCCCTGTGGGATCCCTGTTAGTGCTCCAGTGGACCTGCCTTCCTTAATCACCCCGTGTTCCATCCGCAGCAGTCAGCCATAGGGTTCACTACCCTAGCGGTGCACTCCTGACCCCAACGGTGTGCATCTGTCACCTGGCTTCAGGTGACCTGACACCTATCACTTCCTCTTCTCTGATAATGTGACCAAATCACTACCAATCAGCTACAATGGTACAAAAAAAATAACAGTATAGTCAAAATACAGTACATGTCCCAGTTAATGAGTTAATACTGGGAATCATTTTGCAAACTTTCACACTGTCAGAACTTTTTTCTTCTCTCTCTCTATTAATACCAAGTTTTAACTGGGGCTATCAACACATATATCAGAAAAGACAATTTTCAAGCCGCGGCTTATTGGAGTATTGGATAGAAGGAGGTGAAATGGGTTAATAGCACTACTTATTCCAGATGATCCCTGTTGAAATGTGATAAGCTTACACAGCTATTCTGAAATAACTGAGGAGTTTAATATGACTGTACCCCTCTAACTATTCCTTTGTGCTTAATTGAGTTCAGCTTGAGATTGGCCAGCCAGTATTACTTAGATGTCAATATTTGTTCTTTCCCTTTATGCTGTTAAGATATGCAGATCTGCTGGGATTAGTACTGTAGGTTAGGAGCACTTTTAGAAAGATTGATTATGGAAATTGTAGTAAACGACCCAGCCTCCTCCTGGCTGCTGCAGAGAGAGATTAAGCCCTGCACTCCGGTTTAGACAATGAACTGAATGTGAATTTACATGGATGTTGCCTCTCAGGGTAATTTTTGACTGTGCAAAGAAAGTAAAATAACCCTAAAATTGGCTGTATCCCACCTGATTTTCTCTAGCGTTGGCCAGCTTCAAGTATTACTAACAATAAGAGACACGAGTGTAAGAGACACAAAGCATAACATCTATTGAATGTAGCACCTGTCACAGAGATTCTCTGGCATGTTGTAAAATTTCTACAGCCAAAGTTCAGCTATTGAATGAAAAAAGAGAATGATCCTTCTGCTGGTGCATGCAGTAGATAATTGGTACACAGTCCAGAATTAACAGTAACTGCGGTTTAGAATGCTTGGTGATTCTTATGAAGGCATAAAGTATGTATAATCACCAACTTCTGTGGCCAGATTTAAAAGAAACAAAATCTCTGCTTTGAAAAATTGTTAGGAGGAACATTTTTGTAGTAGGCATGCAAAGTCTCTTTCCTTAAAGTGGATGTAAACTCTCTCCAATTCCCAGTAAAGTGAATAGTCTTAGATGATACACAGAGATGATTACTGCAAGAGCAACAAGGATGTAGAATTCCCTTCCACAGGCGGTGGGTTCAGCGGGGGGCATTGATAGTTTCAAAAAACTATTATATAAGCACCTGAACGACCGCAAGATACAGAGATATACAATGTAATACTGACATATAATCACTCACATCGGTTGGACTTGATGGACTTGTGTCTTTTTTCGACCTCACCTACTGTGTAACTATGTAAATCTCCCTACATAAGTTTTACTTGTATATCTGCTGTCTTCCCCTTTCTACACTCTTTAGAATGTGCAGTTTGTGTTAGAAATCTTTCTTCCTCTTTCATCAGTGGGTGGGGAGTCTGGGCTTACATTGTGTGAGAGTTGATTGGAGTAAAGGCCCCCCTCAGATAGGCAGAGGAATAAAGGAACATGCAGAGCTGCAGTTTGAATAGACAGGCTCCCTGCTAATCTCCCTCTAAGCACCCTACCTGACACAAATTTTCAGCTACTGTTATCTCATGTGTCGGGGAGCTTGTCAGAAGTGACTCTGCTAGTAACAGAGGAACGAAGCATCACAGAGAGACGGCACTTAGAGCTTTAGAGAGATAAGTAAACGCTACAGATATATGTGCTTAAGTCAAATGTCATGAATGGGGTTTGCATCCACTTTAAGAAAAAAAGTTTCCCCCTTCACCGAGCAATTTTTGTTGCATACACCATGTTGTCTACATTTTCGGGTCAATATAACTTTGGCTACACATGTGCAGGATTTACATCATCAGTTGCAGCCCTATGGCCAAAAAGGATCACAGTGGCACCCAGAGTATTCAAAAAGGGAGATAGTGGTGGCATCTCACGTCATTGGGAGTGCACACTGGCAGGTAAGTGTGCATAATATGCAAGTAAACTGTGTATACTTGTTTATTATGTTAAAAGCTCACTCACCTTCAGCATAATTTCGTTACACTTTAAGAGGAAGGTTTAGTCTTTTCATGTTTTTAGATACTTTTATAGGAGGTCAGCATGTTGTAAATACTCTTATCAGTATACATTGCTTTACAAGTTTTCGGAATATCATTTGTGTTTTATATATTGGGACAGTCATATTTGCTTATTACATATGCAGCCTCTGTTTCCTGCTTTGTAGTGCTGCTCAGTGACAGTTGATCTTCTTGCTAATCCATTTTACTGTGAAAGTCTTCATGCCTGATTTACTAAAACACATGAAAAAGAGCAGGTAAACTGCTAAGGTATGCTTAGATTGCAGGACCACTTGCTAATGCAAATGTTTGAGTGCATCACTGAACCTATCTAGCTGATTCTTGACTAATGTTCATGCATAATGCATATGGTGCAATCCTAGTGTAGCACTATTCTTTTCTCTCTCTGCAGCTACTGAGTTGGTGCCACCTGTATAGTATTTTAGGAGCAGAGTCTTCATAATCTGTGTGATCAGGACAGGATCTCTAACAAGTACAGTGCCACCACTCAATTGGGGCTTGTGAATAGCAAGTGAAATACCAATTGAGAATTATACTGTATCTTCACATAGACAGTAATCCACACAGCATTGTATTTGAAAGTCCATGTATTGAAGAAATAACATTCAGTGAACCATCCAACATAAAGTATTTTCCAAACAGGAACATGAAATCATTAACAGTCTCTGTATTTATTTCTCAGTGAGGTGAATTTGCAGCAGCAGCACTTACTGTGTTCTCTTAGCAGCCATTACTGTTCTATCCACATGTCTGTCTCCCCACATGTATCTCTCCACCCACTTACCCACACAACCCCTTGCCATGCTCTGCTCTTCTTGATGACCTCATTCTTGGTGAGACAGAGAGCATAGCAACCATATTGGAAAAGGGCAAACAAACACTGCTGTAAGGGATCTGTCAGCGCGCTCCGGGTGCACGCGCGCACACACATGCGCACATGGAACTCAGCGGATCGCGGATGCGCCAATGCGCGTTCGCAAAGAAATGTGCACATCCACAGGCGCACGTCGGAAAAAATGAAGAAATCTGGATAGCCGCACTCCAATCCAACGTGGCTTTTATTGGAAAAATAAAATAAAATAAAACAGGCACTACATGTCACAGCAACGGGGTAACAGGGACAGCTAACGCGTTTCACACTTAGGAGTGCTTACTCATAGCTTAGCTCATTTTTTCCTCATTGCCTTGTGCATTGCCATCACCCTTGGTTCCTGGAGAGGTATTTGTTGTTGGGGTGAGTCTATTTGGAGCGGCAATTTTTGTTTTGCACAGGCGCACGTCCACGCTGCCCTTTGGAGCCAGACGGCCTATTTAAGGGGCACACTGACCCCAGTCAAACGCTGATGGATCTTCAGCTGTACCTGTATCCTGCTGTTTACCTGCCTGTCACCTGTTGTCGACCCTTGGCTTTCCCTGACCTTGCTGCTGGACTTGCTTACTTTGATTATTGGTTCCTGATCTCTACTTCCCATCTGACCTTCCTCCTGCCTGATGTCTTGGTACCTTGTTGCCCGTCTGTTATCGAACCCGACTATCCATGTGACTACGTTCCTGTCTCCTGTTCAGCTCTACCCTGCAACCCGGGTATCTGCAACTTTGGTCCTGCGACCTGCTGCAACTTCCTGCCCTCCAAGAGTCGCATCATCTGCTTCAGGCTTCTTGGGCTACATCTGCAGGCACTCGTGTTCCTCACGTCCCTTGGTTCCTCCTGTCTTCACTCTCAGCGGGACCAGGACCGGAGATACAAGAGAGGCTGACCTCGTCACTTCAGACTCCATCCAGGTACGTTACAACTGCATAACAAGAGTATACACTTGGTAAATGGGCAAAGAAATTATCACATCACTACACTAGCTTGCTGAGCATGTTGAAAATCCTAATAATGCTCCTTTAATGCCTTCTATTCATATTAGGTGTGTCACGGAATGTGCATGTAAGTAGAGATTGGTTTCCCTTTTAGTGCGGATCCTCCCCTCAGTGGTTGGTGGGTGGGGTTAGTACCCTTTTAGAAACTGTGGTGGGTGGAGCTCTAAATGAGGGGGGTATGGGAACTAGGGTGACCACATTTCCAAACTACCATTCAGGGACACCCTCCTTTCCCAAAAATCAGCTTGTGCTGTAACAAATCACAGCACAGTGATTGGACACAAGAGGCGGGATTTATGATTTCTCCAATCACAAGCAGGGGGCAGGGATTGTGCTCCTCCAGGCATTCCCGGCCAGGACAAGTACTGTCGGTGAGTAAAGCGGTGATGTGGCGGCCATTTTTGGGGGCATCAGATTGGCCCGGGGGGTTGGCTTTGTCAGTTTCATTCGGGGACACTGTATTGTCCTGGAATGAAGGTGCCGGGGACAGACCTGCAAAATGCGGGACTGTCCTGGGCAATCCGGGACACGTGGTCACTCTAATGGGAACAGGCCACCTCTGACTTACATGTAGGTTTGTGACTTGGGCGGGAAAGAGGGCCTTTCAGGACAGGACTGACAAGAGACTCTAAAAGAGGACACACAGTAGTGGGGCTCACAGCAGAGACAAGATGGGAGAATTGGCTGAACTTTCTGAGTTCTAAATTATCTCCTTTAGGGTGAAATGTACTGGAAATCTGATGTGTGACTTCAGGGCCACCTTTAATGTTGATTGGACCCTGGGCAAAAGTTTTCTTGGGGCTCTCCACCTGCTCTGAGACATACAATAAATATCAGCTAGACTTAAAATCAGTTTACTGTATCAGATCAGGCAGTGATTGCGATTGGTTGCCAGAGGTTGCAGCATATCATTACCACTTACTGACTGGTTGTTAGAGGTTACAGCTAGGGTTGTCCCGATACCGATACTAGTATCGGTATCGGCACCGATACCGAGCATTTCCCCAAGTACTTGTACTCGGGGGAAATGCTCCGATGCTTCACCCGATACCTGGGCAGTCAGGAATTATCGGTGCGGCGGGGAGAGTTACAAGCACTGATCTGCCTGTATACATTTTAATAAAGCATGACAGCTTCTCCCCGGACCCCCCCCCCTTTTCAGCTGCTTTGGTAAAATTTATACAGCGGTAATCGGTGCTTGTAACTCCCCCCAAAGCCGCACCGATCACCGCTGACTGTCCCTGTATCTTTCTCCGTTCTGCTGCTATACTCCTCCACGCTCTGTGTCCCCCTCTGTGCTGCTCTCCCCCTCCGTGCTCTGTGTCCCCCTCGGTGCTGCTCTCCCTCTCCGGTTCGTTGTCCCCCTCTGTGCTGCTCTCCCCCTCCGTGCTCCCCTCGGTGCTGCTATCCTTCTCCGGGTGTCCTTGTATCCCCCTCCGTGCTGCTGCTGTCCGCGCTCCGTGTCCCGTGTCACCCTCCTGCTGCTATCCCCCTCCGCGCTCCGAGTCCCCCCACCATGTCCTCCTCCACCCCCTCTGTCCTCGATCTGTCAGGATGGAGAGTGGAGGTAGGAGCCGCTAAACCCGGCTCCTTCCTTTTCAAATGAACAGAGTCAGTGATCACTGACTCTGTTCATTCATATAACTGAAACATCGTAACCTGTGTTTACGATGCTTCAGTTTATGAATGGAGAGGAGCCTCCTGTCCATTCATTTTAGCTGAGGCTGCAGAGAAAGGGACTGGGGAATCTGTGTCCCTCGTCCCTTTCTCTGTCTCATAGGGGAGATGTCAGAGGTCTGTTAAGACCCCTGAAATCTCACCAAAGCCCCCCAACAGCGCTAAAAAAAAAGGGAAGAAAAATGCAATAAATAAAAAAAATGTAAAAAATAATAAAAATAAAATAAAAAAACACACTGACACAATCCACCCCCCCCCCCCCCCCTAAAAAAAATAAAAAAAATAAAGCACTGTAAAAAAAAAAAAAAAATTGTAAAAAAAAAAAATACTGACACATGACATTAAAAAAAAGTATGGGTAATTGGTATCGGCGAGTACTTGAAAAAAAGTATCGGTACTTGTACTCGGTCTTAAAAAAGTGGTATTGGGACAACCCTAGTTACGGCACACATTACAGCTCACTGATTAGTTGCTATAGGTTACAGCACATGATTTCTTCTTGTTGATTGGTTGCTAGAGGTTACTGTACAGTAATACTGCTCACTAATTGGTTGCTAGAGGTTACAGCACATCATCTCTTCACTGCAGAGGGACATGATATACATATGAATGCCGCCTTTATTTACATATGAATTCTGCCGGCCTCAGCTATTTACATATGAATGCTACTGTTATTTACATATAAATGACGGTTATTTACATGTAAACAAAGGGTCTGCAGGTGAGTCATCTTTACACAACAATAGGGCAGAGCTGGGCAGAATTAGTAGCAACACTTCACACTGAGATGTCAGGACACAGCACAGGACTAAAACTTCAAGGGACAAGGGAATTTAAACTGGGATAGTTGGTAGTTGGCAAGTATGAGGCAGCTGCTTTGGGCTCCACAACAATGACAGGGCCCAGGGCAGCTGCCCCTTTTGCCCTGCCTTAAAGATGGCCCTGTGCGACCTACAGTATCTCACAAAAGTGAGTACACCCCTCACATTTTTGTATTTTTTTTACTATATCTTCTCATGTGAAAACATTGAAGAAATTACACATTGCTTCAATGTAAATTAGTGAGTGTACAGCTTGTATAACAGTGTCAATTTGCTGTCCCCTTAACCACTTGTCCCCCGCCCACTGTCAATTGACGGCGGGCGGAGGATACTCTCGTTCTGGGAGGACGTCATATGACGTCCTCCCTTTAAAACGAGCTAGGAGGCGCGCACTTGTCGCCAGCGGCGCGTGCGCGCGCCCGCCGCGTTCACAAGGCCCCGGTGCGCGTGCCCGGCGGCCGCGATTGCCGCCGGGCACCCGCGATTGCCCGGGAAACGAGCAGGAAAGTGGATCTCTGTGTGTAAACACAGAGATCCACGTCCTGTGAGGAAGAGGGGACCGATGGTGTGTCCCTTGTACATAGGGACAACCATCGGTCACCTCCCCCAGTCAGTCCCCTCCCCCCACAGTAAGAACACATTGAGGGAACATATTTAACCCCTTCCCGCCCCCTAGTGGTTAACCCCTTCCCTGCCAATCACATTTATACAGTAATCAATGCATTTTTATAGCAGGGATCGCTGTATAAACGTGAATGGTCCCAAAAATGTGTCAAAAGTGTCCGATGTGTCCGCCGCAATATCGCAGTCACAATAAAAAAATCGCAGATCGCCGCCATTACTAAAAAAAAAATTAAAAAAAAAATGCTATAAATCTATCCCCTATTTTGTACACGCTATAACTTTTGCGCAAACCAATCAATACGCGCTTATTGCGATTTTTTTTTTTTACGAAAAATATGTAGAAGAATACGTATCGGCCTAAACTGAGGAAAATGTTATTTAAAAAAAAAAATGGGTATTTATTATAGCAAAAATTAAAAAATAGTGTTTTTTTTCCAAACTGGATGCTCTTCTTTTGTTTATACCGCAAAAAATAAAAACCGCAGAGGTGATCAAATACCACCAAAAGAAAGCTCTATTTGTGGGAAAAAAAGGACGCAAATTTCGTTTGGGAGCCACGTCGCACGACCGCGCAATTGTCATTCAAAATGTGACAGCGCTGAAAGCTGAAAAATGGCTTGGGCAGGAAGGGGGTTTTCGTGCACGGTAGGGAGGTGGTTAAAATAACTCAACAGACAGCCATTAATGTCTAAACCGCTGGCAATAAAAGTGAGTACACCCCTAACAGGGATGAGCCGAACACCCCCCTGTTCGGTTCGCACCAGAACCTGCGAACAGACAGAATGTTCGTGTGAACTTTAGAACCCTATTAAATACAATGGACTCGAACGTTCGAAATCTAAAGTGCTAATTATAAAGGGTAATTTGCAATTTATTGTCCTAAAAAGTGTTTGGGGACCCGGGTCCTGCCCCAGGGGACATGTATCAATGCAAAAAAAGGTTTAAAAAATAGACGTTTTTACGGGAACGGTGATTTTAATAATGCTAAAATGAAAAAATTAAAGTGAAATATTCCTTTAAATTTCGTACCTAGGGGGTGTGTATGATATGCATGTAAAGTGGCGCATGTTTCCCGTGCTTAGAACTGTCCCTGCACAAAGTGTCATTTTTGAAGGAAAAAAAGTCATTTAAAACTCACTCGCGGCTATTAATGAATTGTCGGCTTTTATCAATACATAGAAAAGTCATTGATAAAAAAAAAAAAAAGCGTGGGGGTTCCCCCAAATTCAATTACCAGGCCCTTTAGGTCTGGAATGGATATTAAGGGGAACCCCGCCGCAAATTTAAAAAAATGGCGTGGGGTTCCCCCTAAATATCCATACCAGGCCCTTGAGATCTGGCATGGATTTTAAGGGGAACTCCACCCCAAATTAAAAAAAAAATGGCGTGGAGTCCCCCCAAAAATCCATACCAGACCCTTATCCGAGCACACAACCTGGCCGGCCGCAGGGGAAGAGGGTTGAAGGGGTGGGGGGTCAGCCTGTCAGTGCTCAGACCATTCGCCGCACACTGCATTATATTGGTCTGCATGGCTGTCATCCCAGAAGGAAGCCTCTTCTAAAGATGATGCACAAGAAAGCCCACAAACATTTTGCTGAAGACAAGCAGACTAAGGACATGGATTACTGGAACCATGTCCTGTGGTCTGATGAGACCAAGATAAACTTTAGTTCAGATGGTGTCAAGCATGTGTTGTGGCAACCAGGTGAGGAGTACTGAGGCATCCAAGCCATGATTTGCTTTGCCGCATTTAGCATTGCACCGATACCGTCATCGGTATCTGTGCCGATACTAAGCATTTTCATGAGTACTTTTACTCGTGCAAATGCTCCGATACTGAAATCGATACCTTCAGACTTGGTTCACATATGTGCGGGCCTGTTTGCAGTGGAATTTCAAAGCCCAGTCTGGTGCGATTTCATTCAGCGGCTTAGATGGGATTCCATAGCAAGTAGCATACCAGATTAGAAATCGCATCTGAACTGAACTGAAATCGCACAGGACTCTTTTTCAAATTACACTGTGACTGGCCCACATATTTGTGAACAGGCTGTAAAAACTCACTGAAATGCATGTAAAAACTGATGTGAAACTGATTTCTCTGCAAACAAAATCTGTCTCAGGAGTCCGGTTGGAGGCCAAGGTGCTGAGAGGACTCATCTTGCGGCTAAGTGCAGGGCACCCCTGAATATGATACAGGGAATGCACTGCCCAAAGAAGCACGGTTTGTCTGTTGCTGTGGTTTGAAGACTCGATCACCGTGAGGCAGCTGGAACAAGCAGGATGCACTGTAGAGCAGGCATGATTGGATAGTGCCCGACGTATTAGACAGCTGGGTCATACACGTTAAGATCAGTCCATAGCAGGTTCAGAAAGCAGAACTCGAACAAGCCAGGGTCATTCATGGTAAGACAGGCAGAAACAGGGTCAGTGAGCTAAGCCGGGATTAAGCAGTGGAGCAAGCAGGAACAAGTCAGGGTACAAGCCAGGGGTCAAAACTGAAAAATAAGCATAAGCAGATGAATGCAAGCCAGGTCGGTAACGAGAAGCCTAAGATCAGAATACACAGAAGCACAGGGAACACTGGGAAGGTGACGATAATCCAGCAACTCAGAGCTCTCAGCAGCAGGATTATATAAGCCAGTGGGCACCAGCATCTGTCACGTCGTGCGGCGTGTGCGTGTCCAAATTCGCGCCGTCGCGCATCTGCGTGCGTTGGTTCGCACCGTCGCATGTCTGCGTTCGTCAATGCGCCCAGAAGTTCGCCGGATGTGGCCATGGCGAGTATTAACGACGTTTCTAGACCTATGGTCATTTCCTTGACAATCTGTGTGGTTTTCCCATGAGTTTTCATGCATGTATGGTGTGAACGAGCCCTAAAAAAAACTGTCACACGACACTAAAAATAGGTAACGGTAAGAGATATCGGTGCTCTTACTCTGTCTTGAAAAACTGGTATCGGGCTGTAGGTGACTCCCCAATAAGATTTTGCCATCTGTCGCAGGGGAGTGATTGAGACATTTGTCCAGATTATATAGAATTGTCAGTGAAGATGGAGCCTTGGGCCCGCTATGGGAGGTCCTCTCAGATTGTGAGCATCCCTGCGAGAGGTGAGTACTGAGGGATGAGGATGCTATGTGGATGACAGTCGGCTGCCAGGAAGACCCAATGCTGCAGATGGAGGCTGTGCATCCAGGCTCTCTGGACTTGGTACCCTATATGGACATCTGCTGGCAAAAGGGTTCCTCAAAAAGCACCAGGGTTAAAGCGGTTGTATACCCGTTCCTACTTTTTTTTTTTTTCATACCTGAAAGGCAAAAGGAATAATGAGCTAGTATGCACCGCATACTAGATCTTTATGAAATACTTACCTTAGAACGAGGTGTCGGGAACTTACCTGTTCCACGCCGAGGGAGATGTCATCTTGCCTCGGCGTGTCTTCTGGGTATCGCCGCTCCAGCGCTGTGAGTGGCTGGAGCGGTGATGTCGTCACTCCCGCGCGTCGGCAAGGTCCGGCGGCTGCCGGACTTTAGCCGAGAATCCCCGCCGCGCATGCGCCGCTGCAGTCAGTGGCTCATTGCGGAGGGAATATCTCCTAAACCGTAGAGGTTTAGGAGATATTCTTTTTACCTACAGGTAAGCCTTATTATAGGCTTACCTGTAGGTAAAAGTTAAAAAACAGGGTATACAACCACTTTAAGTCCATCCTGTGCTGATACCCACTGGGGAATGACTGTTAATCAGTGACAGGAATGCCAAAGCAACTGCTGAGTCCTGTGCCCAGGTAGTGCCAGAGGTGCAGGAGGCAGAACAACATTCCAAGGATCCTCCAAGTCTGGAGTGTGTGGAGTCACAAGTGGTGCATTATGGGGTGCTCTGTTGCTCTAAGAGGTTGAGGAGAAACGTTGGTTTCTAATCCTTGGGCGGAATGGTGTTCCTTAGCAACTGTTGAAAATGAAGTGGAAGTAGCTGAAGAGTCGGGGTGTGAATTTATAAAACAGATGCCTAGGTCCCTTTTGTGTCCCAGTAAGGGGCTCTGGTGCCATTTGACCCGGCTGTCTCAGCTTCATAGCATTTGGTTCGAATTTGGCTTGAATTTCCTTACATTCTGTAAGCCGTTTTTGAGCTGTGGAATGGCATAAAATAACTGAGACTGTCACTTGGGAGCATTTAAGGGTGCTTAAGTATCAGTGGTCTCTTATTGGAAACTCCCTGACTACTCAGGAGTTCCATTGTTGCTACCTGGAGTGAAGATATGCAAGTCATGTCCAGATGGACAAAGTGGTGTCTCGGGTGTAAGGAGATGACATCCATTCTTTACGTGCACAGGCAGTATCAGACCATCATCATTGACCAGAGAATGGAAGGATTACCTCGATCCTACTTATTACCTATAATCGTATATGTGCACTACTACTGAGTAGCGTTTGCCTTCTCTGGTTTATTACACATACTGTGTACGTTCATGTTCTAAAGTTTTCAACATGTTTAAGCTTTGTACCATGCCTTTGTCATACATGCCTTGTGTTATATCTTTTGTTTACAAACTTTAGATTTAAATGTAACTAGAAATGACACAGCATACTTGTAATTCACACATAACAAAGCAATAATATAGCACATCCAAATAACTGCTGTGAGCATAAGTACAAAGTATGCAGAATAAAATAAACTGAAAGAAAAAATGTATAAAGGGGTATAGTGCATACACTACAGTAAATGCACAGCGTCCCAATGGAGTTCGAAAATGAGCAAAAGACACAAGAATCTAGACAAAATGACAATACATTGTAGTCATTATTCAGAGGTAGAAAATCGATACCAGAACCAGGGATCCCATTTGTCAGAAAATTGAGCCATAGAATTGGGAATAGTGTTGTGTTTTATCTTTTAAATTTTTTATTTATGCTATATGTTTTGTTGGCATGTGGTTCACAAGCACCATGGGCAATGAACTTCGATACAGCTTTGGCCAAATATTAATTTTCATAAAGTCTGCTGCCTCAGTTTTTATGATGGCATATGCATATACTCCAGAATGTTATGAAGAGTGATCAGATGAAATACAATTAATTGCAAAGTTCCTCTTTGCCATAAAAATGAACTTAATCCCATAAAAAAGATTTCCACTACATTTGTGAAGAAGGCTTCAGGGTGCCCAAGAAGGTCCAGCAAGTGCAAGAATTGTCCCCTTTCAGTTGATTCAGTTGCGGGACCGGGGCACCATCAGTGCAGAGCTTGCTCAGGAATGGCAGCAGGCAGGTGTGAGTGCATCTGCATGCCAGTGAGGCAAAGGCTTTTGGAGGATGAAGAGAAGCCACTTCTCTCCAGGAAAAACACCAGGGACAGACTGATATTTTGTGAAAGGTACAGGGATTGGACTGCTGAGGACTGGGGTAAAGTAATTTCCTCTGATTAATCCCCTTTCATCTGGGGCATCTGGAAAAAAAACTTGTCCGGAAAAGTGAAGATGAGCGCTACCATCAGTCCTGTGACATGCCAACAGTAATGCCACGTAGACACGGCCGGACTTTGCCACGGGCAAAACTCAGTCGGAATTTCCGACGGAAAAATAGAGAACCTGATCTCTATCTAAGTCCGTCGGAAATTCTGACAGGAATCTGACTTTTTCCATCGGAAATTCCGACCGTGTGTACGCGGCATGAAGCATCCTTAAAACATTCATGTGTGGGGTTGCTTCTCAGCCAAGGGAGCAGGCTCACTCACAATTTTGCCTAAGAACACAGCCATGGATAAAGAATGGTACAAAAATATCCCCCGAGAGCAACTTGTCCCAGCCATCTAAGAACAGTTTGGTGGCAAACAATGCCTTTTCCAGCATGATGGAGCACCTTGCCATAAGGCAAAAGTGATAACTAAGCGGCTTGGGGAACAAAACATAAAAATGTTGGGTCCATGGCTGGGAAACTACCCTGACCTTAATCCCATTGAGAACTTGTGGTCAATCCTCAAGAGCTGGGTTAACAAAAAAAATAAACACAAATTCTGACAATCTCCAAGCATTAATTATGCAAGAATGGGCTGCCATCAGTCAGAATGAGGCCCAGAAATTGGTTGACAGCGTGCCAGGGCAAATTGCAGAGGTCTTGAAAAGGAAGGGTCAACACTGCAAATACAGTCAGGTCCATAACTATTGGGACATCGACACAATTCTAATCTTTTTGGCTCTATACACCACCACAATGGATTTGAAATGAAACTAACAAGATGTTCTTTAAATAAAGACTTTCAGCTTTAATTTGAGGGTATTTACATCCAAATCAGGTGAACGGTGTAGGAATAACAACAGTTTGTATATGTGCCTCCCACTTTTTAAGGGACCAAAAGTAATGGGACAATTGGCTGCTAAACTGTTCCATGGCCAGGTGTGTGTTATTCCCTCATTATCCCATTTACAAGGAGCAGATAAAAGGTCCAGAGTTCATTTCAAGTGTGCTATTTGCATTTGGAATCTGTTGCTGTCAACTCTCAATATGAGATCCAAATAGCGGTCACTATCAGTGAAGCAAGCCATCATTAGGCTGAAAAAAAAACAAAACAAAACCCATCAGAGAGATAGCAAAAACATTAGGTGTGGCCAAATCAACAGTTTGGAACATCCTTAAAAAGAAAGAACGCACCGGTGAGCTCAGCAACACCAAAAGACACGGAAGACCACGGAAAACAACTGTGGTGGATGACCGAAGAATTCTTTCCCTAGTGAAGAAAACACCCTTCACAACAGTTGGCTAGATCAAGAACACTCTTCAGGAGGTAGGTGTATGTGTGTCAAAGTCAACAATCAAGAGAAGACTTCACCAGAGTGAATACACAAGATGTAAACCATTGGTGAGCCTCAAAAACAGGAAGGCCAGATTAGAGTTTGCCAAACAACATCTAAAAAAGCCTTCACGGTTCTGGAACAACATCCTATGGACAGATGAGACCAAGATCAACTTGTACCAGAGTGATGGGAAGAGAAGAGTATGGAGAAGGAAAGGAACTGCTCATGATTAGAGTTGAGCGGACACCTCGATGTTTGGGTTCGACGGGTTCGGCCGAACTTTGGAAAAAAGTTTGAGTTCGGGACCGAACTTGACCCGAACTTGACGCCGAACCCGAAACCCATTGAAGTCAATGGGGACCCGAACTTCTGAGGACTAAAATGGCTCTAAAAAAGTAATGGAAAGGGCTAGAGGGCTGCAAATGGCAGCAAAATGTTGTTAAGAGCATGGCAAGTGCTCTTCAAACAAATGTGGATAGGGAAATAACTTAACCACTTAAGCCCCGGACCATTTGGTAGCTAGAGGACCAGAGGTGAATTCAGAATTTTGCACTGCGCTGCTTTAACTGTAAATTGTGCGGACATGCAATGTTGTACCCAAACGAAATTTGCGTCCTTTTCTTCCCACAAATAGAGCTTTCTTTTAATGGTATTTGATTGCCTCTGCGATTTTTATTTTTTGCGATATAAACGGAAAAAGACCGAAAATTTTGAAAAAAAATGATATTTTCTACTTTTTGTTATAAGAAAAATCGAATAAACTCAATTGTAGTCATACATTTAGGCCAAAATGTATTCAGCCACATGTTTTTAGTAAAAAAAATGTCAATAAGCGTATATTTATTGGTTTGCGCAAAAGTTATAGAGTTTACAAACTAGGGTACATTTTCTGAAATTTACACAGCTTTAAATTTATGACTGCCTATCTCATTTCTTGAGGTGCTAAAATGACAGGGCAGTACAAAACCCCCCCAAATGACCCCATTTTGGAAAGTAGACACCCCAAGGAAATTGCTGAGAGGCATGTTGAGCCCATTGAATTTTTTATTTTTTTGTCCCAAGGGATTGAATAATGACTAAAAAAAAAAAAAATTACAAAAAGTTGTCACTAAATGATATATTGCTCACACATGCCATGGTTATATGTGGAATTTCACCCCAAAATACATTTTGCTGCTTCTCCTGAGTACGGGGATACCACATGTGTGGGACTTTTTGGGAGCCTAGCCGCGTACGGGACCCCGGAAACCAAGCACCGCCTTCAGGATTTCTAAGGGCGCAAATTTTTGATTTCACTCCTCACTACCTATCACAGTTTCGAAGGCCATAAAATGCCAAAATAGCACAAAACCCCCCCAAATGACCCCATTTTAGAAAGTAGACACCCCAAGGAAATTGCTGAGAGGCCTGTTGAGCCCATTGAATATATTTTTTTTGTCCCAAGTGATTGAATAAAAAAAACAAAAAAAAAAAATTACAAAAAGTTGTCACTAAATGATATATTGCTCACACATGCCATGGTTATATGTGGAATTACACCCCAAAATACATTTTTCTGCTTCTCCTGAGTACGGGGATACCACATGTGTGGGACTTTTTAGGAGCCTAGCCGCGTACGGGACCCCGAAAACCAAGCACCTCCTTCAGGATTTCTAGGCACAAATTTTTGATTTCACTCCTCACTACCTATCACAGTTTCGAAGGCCATAAAATGCCAAAATCGCACAAAACCCCCCCAAATGACCCCATTTTGGAATATAGACACCCCAAGCTATTTGCTGAGAGGAATGGCGAGTATTTTACAGCTCTCATTTGTTTTTGAAAATGAAGAAAGAAAATATATATATATATATATATTTTTTTTTTTTCAATTTTCAAAACTTTGTGACAAAAAGCGAGATCTGCAAAATACTCACAATACCTCTCAGCAAATAGCTTGGGGTGTCTACTTTCCAAAATGGGGTCATTTGGGGGGGGTTTGTGCTATCTGGGCATTCCATGGCCTCCGAAACTGTGATAGGCAGTGAGAAGTGAAATCAAAAATTTACACCCTTAGAAAGCCTGAAGGCGGTGCTTGGTTTTTGGGGTCCCGTACGTGGCTAGGCTCCCAAAAAGTCTCACACATGTGGTATCCCCGTACTCAGGAGAAGCAACAGAATGTATTTTGGGGTGTAATTCCACATATGCCCATGGCATGTTTGAGCAATATATCATTTAGTGACAACTTTATGCAAAAAAAAAAAAAAAATTGTCGTTTTTCCGCAACTTGTGTCAACATATAAAATATTCCATGGACTCGACATGCCTCTCAGTATATAGCTTGGGGTGTCCACTTTCCAAAATGGGGTCATTTGGGGGGGTTTTGAACTGTTCTGGCATTTTATACACAACATTAGGAAGCTTACATCCACTCTTCTAACCACTTGAAGACAAAGCCCTTTTTGACACTTTTTGTTTACATGAAAACATTTTTTTTTTTGCAAGAAAATTATGTTGAACCCCCAAACATTATATATATTTTTAAAGCAAAGGCCCTACAGATTAAAATGGTGGGTGTTGCATTTTTTTTTTCTACACAGTATTTGCACAGCGATTTTTCAAACGCATTTTTTGGGTTAAAAAATACACTTTTTTTAATTTTAATGCACTAAAACACACTATATTGCCCAAATGTTTGATGAAATAAAAAAGATGATCTTAGGCCGAGTACATAGATACCAAACACGACATGCTTTAAAATTTCGCACAAACGCGCATTGGCGACAAACTACATACATTTTTAAAAGCCTTTAAAAGCCTTTACAGGTTACCCCAGTAGATTTACAGAGGAGGTCTACTGCTAAAATGATTGCCCTCGATCTGACCTTCGCGGTGATACCTCACATGCATGGTGCAATTGCTGTTTACATATGACGCCAGACCGACGCTTGCGTTCACCATTGGGCAAGAGCAGGGCAGGACAGGGGTGCTTTTTTTTTTTTATTTTTTTTTTTATTATTAATTTTGCTTTTTTATTTTATTTTTAAATTGTTCCTTCCAAGTATTTTTTTTTTTTATCATTTTTATTGTTATCTCAGGGAATGTAAATATCCCCTATGATAGCAATAGTTAGTGACAGGTACTCTTTTTTTGAAAAAACTGGGGTCTTCTAGACCCTAGATTTTTCCTCTGCCCTCAAAGCATCTGACCACACCAAGATCGGTGTGATAAAATGCTTTCCCAATTTCCCAATGGCGCTTTTTATATCCGGGGGGGGCATTCCCTCCCACTGCTTGTAAAAGCAGTCCAGAGGCTAATTAGCCGCTAGGATTGCTTTTACATGAAAGCCGGCCGCAGGCTGAAAAGAATGATACCAAGATGATACCTAAACCCGCAGGCATCATTCTGGTATAAACATTCAAAGTCCAGCAACATACCAGTACGTTGCTGGTCCTTGTTGGACATGTATTGTAATCTTTTTATTTCATGCAGCCAGTTGGCTGAACGAAAAAAGAGATTGATCGGTGGGTATGCCCACCATTAGAATACTGCCCTTCATCCACCCACTTCCAATGATGGGCATACACGCACCATTTATATATGCCGAAGCATGGGGGCATCCTCCCGCAAAAAAGTTATGCCGCACACACATGGTCGGACTTTTCCACGGGCAAGCCTCCGTCGGAATTTCGACCGTATGTACGCGGCATTAGGAGCAAAATCGCTCCTCCGCCCCTGCTGCCCCAATGCTTCGGCATATTTGCTTTTTTTTTTTAACTGTGGTGAAATCACCTCCTACAGCACTGGAGTCGCAGGGATCAGGCCTGTCTCTGCGAACGCTGCAGTTATGTGTGTTTTTGTTTTGTAAGTGACAGTGATCGATCGATACTGCACTTGGGTGGCCTGGGCTGGACGGAGGGGCAAAACGCAGGTGCCAGCAGGTATCTGGGCTGATCCCGCTAACACTGCGTTTTTGGGAACCCTAAACTGCTGGGGACGCTAGTATAGATCTGATCAGATCAGATATTGATCTGTTCAGATACTATACCACTAAGGGGGGTGTATGCTTCACGCGTGGGTGTTAGCGTTACTGGCACTAACCTGACGCTGCCTGGGGTGTGACTCAGACCCTCTCTGACGCTAAAACCTAATTGATATCACCCGCCGGGCGATCAGGGGGTTAAACCTTTATTGGGTTATATACACGGCGGGTGCCCTGACACTATAAAAAGCAAACTAACTAACCAGCGTCACCCGTAACACTTATATGGTGATCACTGGTGAAAGGGTTAACTAGGGGCAATCAGGGGGTTAAAACCTTTATTAGATAATATATGGGGGTACCTGACGCTATAAAAACCTGCGGCGAACCTAAAAAAAATTACCAGCTACCGATCTGCATCACCGACACTAAGACAGCGTTTAGAAAAACGATTGCTTAGCGACAGTGGTGATGGGGGTGAAAGGGTTACCTGGGGGGGCGATCAAGGGGGTTAAACCTTTATTAGATAATATATTGGGGTACCTGACGCTATAAAAACATGCGGCGAACCTAAAAAAAATTACTGGCTACGATCTGCATCACCGACACTAAGACAGCGTTTAGAAAAACAATTGCTTAGCGACAGTGGTGATAGGGGGTGAAAGGGTTACCTGGGGTGCGATCAAGAACCTGCGGCGAACCTAAAAAAAATTACCGGCTACTGATCTGCATCACAGACACTAAGACAGCGTTTAGAAAAACGATCGCTTAGTGACAGTGGTGATAGGGGGTGAAAGGGTTACCTGGGGGGCGATCAAGGGGGTTAAACCTTTATTAGATAATATATTGGGGTACCTGACGCTATAAAAACCTGCGGCAAACCTAAAAAAAATTACTGGCTACGATCTGCATCACCGACACTAAGACAGCGTTTAGAAAAACAATTGCTTAGCGACAGTGGTGATAGGGGGTGAAAGGGTTACCTGGGGGGCGATCAAGGGGGTTAAACCTTTATTAGATAATATATTGGGGTACCTGACGCTATAAAAACCTGCGGCGAACCTAAAAAAAATTACCGGCTACCGATCTGCATCACAGACACTAAGACAGCGTTTAGAAAAACTATTGCTTAGTGACAGTGGTGATAGGGGGTGAAAGGGTTACCTGGGGGCGATCAAGGGGGTTAAACCTTTATTAGATAATATATTGGGGTACCTGACGCTATAAAAACCTGCGGCGAACCTAAAAAAAATTACTGGCTACGATCTGCATCACCGACACTAAGACAGCGTTTAGAAAAACAATTGCTTAGCGACATTGGTGATAGGGGGTGAAAGGGTTACCTGGGGGGCGATCAAGGGGGTTAAACCTTTATTAGATAATATATGGGGGTACCTGACGCTATAAAAACCTGTGGCGAACCTAAAAAAAATTACCGGCTACCGATCTGCATCACAGACACTAAGACAGCGTTTAGAAAAACGATCGCTTAGTGACAGTGGTGATAGGGGGTGAAAGGGTTACCTGGGGGGCGATCAAGGGGGTTAAACCTTTATTAGATAATATATTGGGGTACCTGACGCTATAAAAACCTGCGGCGAACCTAAAAAAAATTACTGGCTACGATCTGCATCACCGACACTAAGACAGCGTTTAGAAAAACAATTGCTTAGCGACAGTGGTGATAGGGGGTGAAAGGGTTACCTGGGGGGCGATCAAGGGGGTTAAACCTTTATTAGATAATATATTGGGGTACCTGACGCTATAAAAACCTGCGGCGAACCTAAAAAAAATTACCGGCTACCGATCTGCATCACAGACACTAAGACAGCGTTTAGAAAAACGATTGCATAGTGACAGTGGTGATAGGGGGTGAAAGGGTTACCTGGGGGGCGATCAAGGGGGTTAAACCTTTATTAGATAATATATTGGGGTACCTGACGCTATAAAAACCTGCGGCGAACCTAAAAAAAATTACTGGCTACGATCTGCATCACCGACACTAAGACAGCGTTTAGAAAAACAATTGCTTAGCGACATTGGTGATAGGGGGTGAAAGGGTTACCTGGGGGGCGATCAAGGGGGTTAAACCTTTATTAGATAATATATTGGGGTACCTGACGCTATAAAAACCTGCGGCGAACCTAAAAAAAATTACCGGCTACGATCTGCATCACCGACACTAAGACAGCGTTTAGAAAAACAATTGCTTAGCGACAGTGGTGATAGGGGGTGAAAGGGTTACCTGGGGGGCGATCAAGGGGGTTAAACCTTTATTAGATAATATATTGGGGTACCTGACGCTATAAAAACCTGCGGCGAACCTAAAAAAAATTACCGGCTACCGATCTGAATCACAGACACTAAGACAGCGTTTAGAAAAACGATCGCTTAGTGACAGTGGTGATAGGGGGTGAAAGGGTTACCTGGGGGGCGATCAAGGGGGAATATATTGGGGTACCTGACGCTATAAAAACCTGCGGCGAACCTAAAAAAAATTACTGGCTGCCGATCGGCATCACTGACGCTAAGACTGCGATCAGAAAAATGATCGCTAAGCGACAGTGGTGATAGGCGGTGAAAGGGTTATCTGGGGGGTGATCAGGGGGTTAAACCTTTATTAGGGGGGGTTAGGGGGCTACACTGGACGGTAAGACTAAACTTTGGTGACACTTTTACAGTCACAAATGTCACTGATTGCAGTGATCACTAAATAAATGGTCACTGCAAGTGACACTGTGACTGGGGGCTGGGGGGGGTGATCTGGGGGGTGATCTGGGGTGTCTGGGGGGGCCTGGGGGGGCCATTTATGTGCCTATGTGTCCTGGTGTCAGTGTAGTGTTGTGTGCACTGACCTGATATCTTCTCTTGTACGGCGCTCGGTATATGTGAGCGCCGCACCAGAGATGACATCACTTCCTCCTGCTCCCTCTGTCTGACACAGACAGAGGGGGCATTTCCATTCGCCGGGAGCGATCGCGAGGGGGTGGCCAGAAACGAATGGCTGCCCCCTCATCCCGGAACGCTCCCGGTCACTTAGCCACCGCTCACTGTATAGGAGGGGGGTCCGATTGGACCCCCCAACTGTACAAAGGCAATCACGTATGCTCTACGTGATTGTGCCTGTCGGTGCCATTCTGCCGACGTATATATACAGTGAGCGGTCGTTAAGTGGTTAAAATAACATAAAAAAAATAATATGCTGGAGGCCCCCTTCTCAGCAGAAGAGGTACAGGAAGTCATTAAGAACCTCAGAAACTCAACGGCACGATGCCACAAGTATGGTGGGAATTCCCCAGAATACGCCCTTTCTGGAAAAAATTATTAAATTTAATGGAAAAGCTAGTGGGAAAATAAAATATTTTGAAATAAAAAAAATTATAATCTTGACCTAGGAGGACGAGGTCCATATGGAGTAGGAGGTTGAGGTGGCAGTGGATGTGGCTGTGTAGGTGGAAGCGGCGGTGGAGGAGGACGAGGTAGCCAACACTGGTTCAAAAATACAACAATGGCTGGGTAAGTTCGGTGATGTGACCTGCAAAAAAAAAATATGAAATAGATGCTTATAGTCTGCAGATCTGATGAGAAAATGAAATAGATACTAATAGTCTGCAGGAGATATTCAAAAAAATATATAAATGCTAATAGTCTGCAGGAGATCGGATGGAAATAAATAGTAATCTGCAAAAAAAAAAAAAAAATGAAATAGATGCTATTTATTTCCATCAGATCTCCTGCAGTATATTAACATCTATTTCATTTTTTTTGCAGATCTCCTGCAGACTATTAGCATCTATTTCATTTTTCTTTTCTTTTTCTTTTTTTGCATTAGAACAGCCATTTCCTTTATTTCAGCAGATCTCCTGCAGACTATTAGCATCTATTTCATTATTTTTTTTTGCAGATTACTATTTATTTCTATCCGATCTCCTGCAGACTATTAGCATTTATATAATTTTTTTGCAGATCTCCTGCAGACTATTAGTATCTATTTCATTTTCTTATCAGATCTGCAGACTATAAGCATCTATTTCATTATTTTTTGCAGGTCTCCTGCAAACTATTAGCAGCCATTTCCCTAGTCTAGTCTATTTCTAGTCTATTTTCTATTTCTATTCTAATCTTTTCTAATTGGAATTTGAATTCATTCTATACGAAATTCGAATGTCGGAACATGGTTTATTATAATCTTTTCTATTCGGTTGGAATAATTTCGAATTCGGTTGAAATATTATCGAATTTGGTTAAAATATTAACGAATGTGGATGAAATATTATCGAATCCGGTAGAATTATTTTCCAATTTGGTTGAAATATTTTCAAATGCGACCGATTTTTCGAATTCCAATTACAAAAGATTAGAATATAAATAGAAAATAGACTAGAAAAAAATAGAACAGAATAGAATAAAATATAATATATATATTGTATTTTATTCTATTCTGTTCTATTGTTTTTCTATTGGATTCTTTCCAATGTTTTCGATTCTATTCTAATTGTTTTCAAATTCGATTCGACTAGAATTTTTTTCGAATTCGGTTCGAATTTCATCCGTGGTTTTTAGATTCAAAATGTTATTTCGGATTCGGTTGAATTCATTAGCATTGTAATTCGTTAATTCGGATGCATCCTAACGTCCGAATAATGAAAATTAGCCCGAATTTCGATTCGAAACGAAATGCACATGCCTAGTAATCGCTCATGTGTGCCATGCTGCCCAAAGGCAACGAAAAGCTGTCCTCTGTGGGAGGTGTATCGTCTGTGTCCTCTCTATCCCCCCAGCCACGCACCAGTGATGGCCATGAGCTGGTCTGGGAGCCACCCTGCTGTGAACATGGTTCCTCCTCCTCCATCTCCTCCTCCTCATCCTCCACCTCGTCATCCTCCAGAACTGTGCCCTTGCTGCCGGACAATTGTGTACCTGGCGTTTGTTGGTGCAGGAACCCACCCTCGTAGCCACTTGTGAATGACTGCCCTGAAAGCCTTGGAAATGATCCCGGTTCCTCCTCCTCTTGTGTCACATCCTCTTCCATCATCGCCCAAAGCGTTTTTTCAAGGAGGCATAGAACTGGGATAGTAACGCTGAGAACGGCGTCATTGGCACTGGCCATGTTGGTGGAGTACTCAAAACAGCGCAACAAGGCACACAGGTCTCCCATGGAGGCCCAGTTATTGGTGGTGAAGTGGTGCTGTTCCGCAGAGCGACTCACGCTGTGCGCGCTGCAGCTGAAACTCCACTATCGCCTGCTGCTGCTTGCACAGTCTGGCCAGCATGTGCAAGGTGGAGTTCCACCTTGTGGGCACGTCACATATGAGGCGGTGAGCGGGAAGGCCGAAGTTTACGCTGCAGCGCTGACAGGCGAGCAGCAGCAGGGTGAGAATGCCGAAAGTGGTAATTTTTCAGAAACCTCTGAACCACCAAGTTCAGCACATGCGCCAGGCAAGGGATGTGCGCCAAAACCGGCTAGGCCCAGAGCTGTTACAAGATTTCGCCCATTATCGCACACCCCCAGGCCGGGCTTGAGGCTCACTGCCACCAACCACTCATCGGTCTGTTGTTTCATGTCCCTCCACAACTCCTGCACGGTGTGGGGTTTTTCCCCCAAACAGGAAAGTTTTAAAACTGCCTGCTGTCGTTTACCCCTGGCTGTGCTGAAGTTGGTGGTGAAGGTGTTACGCTGACCGGATGAGGAGGCGGTAGAAGATGAGGAAGCAGAGTAGGAGGAGTTAGCAACAGGAGGCAAACTGAAGCGCCCTGCAATCCTCGGTGGTGGAAGGACATGCGCTAAACTGCTATCTGCCTCAGGCCCAGCCACCACTGCATTTACCCAGTGTGCTGTTAGGGAGATATAACGTCCCTGACCGTGCTTACTGGTCCACGCATCCGTAGTTAGGTGGACCTTGCCACAGATGGCGTTGCGCAGTGCACACCTGATTTTGTCCCCCACTTGGTTGTGCAGGGAAGGAATGGCTCACCTGGAAAAGTAGTGGCGGCTGGGCACGACGTACTGTGGGACAGCCAACGCCATCAGGCTTTTAAAACTCTGCGTCTCCACCAGACATAATGACAGCATTTCAAAGGCCAGGAATTTTGCAATGCTGGCATTCAGGGCCAGGGATTGTGGGTGGGTAGGGGGGTACTTCCTCTTCCGCTCCTGTGTTTGGGAGATAGAGAGCTGAACGCTTCCATGCGACATTGTGGAGATGGTTGGTGACCCAGGTGGTAGTGTTGCTGGCAGATACTCTGTTTGCGGGGTGGCAGGTGCCACTGTCACTACAGAGGTGGACGAAGAGGCCAAGACTGCAGCAGAAGAGGAAGCAGGAGGAGCCAGAGACCTTTGAGGTTTTTGAGGTGTCTACTCCACTGCAGCTCGTGCTTTGCACTTAGATGCCTGGTCATGCAGGTTGTGCTCAGGTTGAGAACGTTTATGCCTCGCTTCAGGCTCTGATTGCACAGCGTGCAAACCACTCGTGTCTTGCCATCAGCACATTGTGTGAAGAACTGCCACGCTAGGGAGCTCCTTGGACCTGGCTTTGGTGTGCTCGGTCCCTTGCTGCGTTGGGCAGTAGCAGACGTACTGTCTAGGGGACGGACACTCCGCTTTTGCACCCTGCTCCCTCTTCTGCTGTGCTGGTGGCTCTGTGCGACCACCGCCTCTTCCTCCGAACTACACTGGTCACCTGCATGATGTTGATTCCATGTGGGGTCGAGGACCTCATCGTCCCCCACATCATCTTCCACCCAGTCTTCACCCCTGCCCTCCTTGTCGGTCTGCACAATTGCGAAAGCAGCAGCAGTTGGCACCTGTGTTTCGTCATCATCCGAGACGTGCTGTGATGGTCCTCCCATGTACTCATCATTAAACATAAGTGGTTGGGCATCGGTGCACACAATCTCTTCCACTTCTGGGGCAGGGCTAGGTGGATGGCCCTGGGAAACCCTGCTAACAGAGTCATCGAAAAGCAGAAGAAACTGTGGCATGATTTGGTGCTCAGACTGCTTGGCTGATTTGCAAGGGGGTGAGGTGAAAGACTGATGGACATCGGCTGCAGGTGCCAACTCTGATCTTTTATCAGGAGACTGGGTGGGAGACAATGTGAAGGAACCAGAGGCACTGTCAGCAACCCAATCTACTATCGCCTGTACTTGTCCTGGCCTAAACATTCGTACAGCCTCATTAGGCACGACCAAATACCACTGCAGGCTCTGTCGCCTACTCGCACCTGAGGAAGGTGTTTCACTTGTGCGTGTAGCTGGCACAGATCGACCATGTCCTCTTCCTGCAACAGGAGCAGCACCACGACCGGGGCCACGTCTCTTCTTTGACGTTCTCCTCATATTTTCCAAATTTAGGATCTTGCCCTAAATGGGTGTTTTTGCAATAGCAGAATACACTCACAGTATGTAAACGGTGTATCTCACACCTACAGAAATGCAGAAAATGCTATTAAAAAAAAACGTTTTTGCCCTAAAAAAAAATTATTTGAATAGCACAATAGAAGAAAAATATATAAATTGTGTATCTCACACCTGCAGATATGCAGAAAACACTTCAAATTTTTTTTGCGCTAAATGTGTGTTTTTGCAATAGCAGAATACACCCAGAGTATGTAAACGGTGTATCTCAAAACCTACAGAAATGCAGAAAATGCTATTCCAAAAAAATGTTTTTGCCCTAAAAAAATTTTATTTGAATAGCACAATAGAAGAAAAATATATAAATTGTGTATCTCACACCTGCAGATATGCAGACAACACTGCAAAATTATTATTTTTTGCACTAAATGTGTGTTTTTGCAATAGCAGAATACACCCAGAGTATGTAAACGGTGTATCTCAAAAATTACAGAAATGCAGAAAATGCTATTGAAAAAAAATGTTTTTGCCCTAAAAAAAATTTATTTGAATAGCACAATAGAAGAAAAATATATAAATTGTGTATCTCATACCTGCAGATATGCAGAAAACACTGCAAATTTTTTTTGCACTAAATGTGTGTTTTTGCAATAGCAGAATACACCCAGAGTATGTAAACGGTGTATCTCAAAACCTACAGAAATGCAGAAAATGCTATTCCAAAAAAATGTTTTTGCCCTAAAAAAAAATTATTTGAATAGCACAATAGAAGAAAAATATATAAATTGTGTATCTCACACCTGCATATATGCAAAAAACACTGCAAATTGTTTTGTTTTTTTGCACTAAATGTGTGTTTTTGCAATAGCAGAATACACCCAGAGTATGTAAACGGTGTATCTCAAAACCTACAGAAATGCAGAAAATGCTATTCAAAAAAAATGTTTTTGCCCTAAAAAAAATGTATTTGAATAGCACAATAGAAGAAAAATATATAAATTGTGTATCTCACACCTGCAGATATGCAGACAACACTGCAAAATTATTATTTTTTTGCACTAAATGTGTGTTTTTACAATAGCAGAATACACCCAGAGTATGAAAACGGTGTATCTCAAAACCTAAAGAAATGCAGAAAATGCTATTCAAAAAAAATGTTTTTGCCCTAAAAAAAAATTTTTTGAATAGCACAATAGAAGAAAAATATATACATTGTGTATCTCACACCTCCAGATATGCAGAAAACACTACAATTTTTTTTTTTTGCCCTAAATGGGTGTTTTTGGAAGAGCAGAATACACCCACAGTATGTACAGGGTGTATCTCACAGTAACATATGCAGTGCTGGTGCACTGAGCTTGCAGATAAAAGTTATATGTTCTCTGGCACTGGGCTCATGGCAGTGTAAAAAGACCGCTGAGTTATTAGAATAGATTTCTGAATCTGGACTCCTAGATAATTCTCTCTCCCTAAAAGCAGCAACAGGAACCTTGCCCTACACTGTCTATCTTTTCTCTCAGTGCAGTGTAAAAAGCTTGTGCACTGCACCCACACAACTAAATCTATGTAGATCGCTGACTAATTAGAATATATTTCAGAATCAGGACTGACTCCTATCATGTAATTCTCTCCCTCACAGCAACAGCAGCCAGGAACCTTTCCCTACACTGTCTAAAGCAGAGTGACGTGCTGTGCTGTGTGCCTCTAGCTTATATAGAGGCTGGGTCACATACTGCACTGGCCAATCACAGCCATGCCATTAGTAGGCATGGCTGTGATGGCTTCTAAGGGCACACCAGTTAAACGAAAGTTGATTGGCTGCCCTGCAGCTTTTAAAAATGCGCCATTACATCGCCGAACACCGGACCCGAACCCGAACATACAGTCAATTGTTCGGGTTCGGGTCCGGGACCCAAAAACCCAAAAGTCCGGTACGAACCCGAACTTTACAGTTCTGGTTCGTTCAACCCTACTCATGATCCAAAGCATACCACGTCATCAGTGAAGCATGGTGGTGGTAGTGTCATGGCGTGGGCATGTATGGCTGCCAATGGAACTGGTTCTCTTGTATTTATTGATGATGTGACTTCTGACAAAAGCAGCAGGATGAATTCTGAAGTGTTTCGGGCAATATTATCTGCTCATATTCAGCCAAATGCTTCAGAACTCATTGGACGGAGCTTCACAGTGCAGATGGACAATGACCCGAAGCATACTGCGAAAGCAACCAAAGAGTTTTTTAAGGGAAAGAAGTGGAATGTTATGCAATGGCCAAGTCAATCACCTGACCTGAATCCGATTGAGCATGCATTTCACTTGGTGAAGACAAAACTGAAGGGAAAATGCCCCAAGAACAAGCAGGAACTGAAGACAGTTTCAGAAGAGGCCTGGCAGAGCATCATCAGGGATGACACCCAGCGTCTGGTGATGTCTATGCGTTCCAGACTTCAGGCTGCAATTGACTGCAAAGGATTTGCAACCAAGTATTAAAAAGTGAAAGTTTGATTTATGATTGTTAATCTGTCTCATTACTTTTGGTCCCTTAAAAAGTGGGAGGCACATATACAAACTGTTGTAATTCCTACACCGTTCACCTGATTTGGGTGTAAATACCCTCAAATTAAAGCTGAAAGTCTGCAGTTAAAGCACATCGTGTTTGTTTCATTTCAAATCCATTGTGGAGGAGTATAGAGCCAAAAAGATTAGAATTGTGTCGTTTTCCCAATATTTATGGACCTGACTGTATTGACTCTTTGCATAAACTTATAATGTAATTGTCAATAAAAGCCATTGACACTTATGAAATAATTGTAATTATACTTCAGTATACCAACATCTGACAAAAAGTTCTAAAAATAATGAAGCAGCAGTGAAAATGTATATTTGTGTCATTCTCAAAACTTTTGGCCATGGCTGTATACTAAGTTAAAAAGTGTGTAAAAAAAAACCTCTATGCTATATGGGGATGAAATTTAATTTGGCACTACCATGGGTTTGGAGGGAATCTTGCATGTTCGAGGCTCTTAGACCCAGTAGAATAATGTTGGAATTTGTCATAGTAACCATAACACACTGCCTGGCCTTTGAACATAGCAACTGGCTTAAAATGGAAGTAAACCCTCTGGGGGAAGTTACACCTACAGGTAAGCCTAGATTAAGGCTTACCTGTAGGTGTTTGCAATATCTCCTAAACCTACAAGGTTTAGGAGACATTTACCAAAAATAATGCACCGATGTCTACGGCACATACGCGCCGTAGACAACGGCACAGGCGCACTGAGAATGCCGGTTTTATGAATGGGTAATGCCGGCTTTGACAGCTCCCGCGCGCATGTGCGGAGTGATGTCTTCGCCGCTCTGGCCAATCACAGAGCCGGAGAGGCGATACCCGGAAGTAACCTTCTGGAGAGATGTCTGCGGCCTGAGGGGGAGATGAGGACGGCTTCGGGGGCTTCGATCTAAGGTAAGTTATTCATAATGACCTAGTATGCTAGTCATACTAGCTCATTATGCCTTTGTCTTGCAGTTTTTTATTTTTTATTTTTTTTTATTTTTGGGTTTACAACCGCTTTAAAGGGACCAACAAGGGGGCTTAAGGTTTGCCAACCCCCTCACTATAAAAGGGTTAACGCACAGCGACCATAACGACAAGGTGTTTTAGCTGAGTTAGGGAAAGCTTAGGGAGTGCTGCTGACAAATGTGCATAGGGAGAAATTGGTGTAGGGCTTGTAGTCACTGGCTGGTCTGTTAAAAATGTGTAAACCCTTAAAGTGTTACTAAACCCACAACAGAAAAATCAGTCTGTATTTGCAATAAAGCATGTTTATTATAATCACTGTGGAACCTAGGGGTTTAATCCTCTGCATTGTGTAAAAAGGCTGTTTGATCCTGTCTTTTCTGATCCTCCACTTTTTCCACAGTCCCAAACCATCTCCTGATATAACAGAGCATTGGGGGCAAGCTGCACATACTCATTTCGGTATGTATTACTAGAGAACTTTTTTTTTTCTTAGGGAGTGTATGTGATCGACACAGGGCCAATCAGCAGCACTGTCCAAACAGAGGGTCAAGGGTCCTGCAGCCTCATAGGACAATGAAAACTCTTCCTACAAGCTTTAACCAGTGCTTGGCTGGACACTGATAGAAGTCACAAGACTGCTATATAATGCTGTTGAGAAAAGGTATTTAGCCATTTATATTTACTAAAATAATTGCATTTCCATATTCTGTGTACTGTGGGCGACCAGATATGGTGAATACAGGGTCCAGGGTTTAGTAACACTTTAATGAATGTCATATAGATAGCAAACTGCTGTGTATCTTGGAGAATTGATGGATGAGGGAGGGGAGAGCATTTTCATCTTCTGTTATTTTTATGCTGCTTATGTCCTGTGGCCTCTACACAGCCTGTCCCTGTCTGCATGTACTACAGTGATACTGTAATACTTACTGCATTTGAAAGAAAAATATAGGAACCAATAGGTTCCAAACCCACGCAAATCAATAACCAAAAAATAAATAAACTAATATAAAGAGCTGCTTGTTGTAAAGTGTAAAAACACCTATAACGTGAAAAGAAACAAAGGAACCACGCTCTTATATCATAAATTACATATCACCAGTTTATAGTGAATAAACAAGTAAATAAATACATCTTCATTTAAATTATAAAAGATACATAAAAAATGTGAAGTCCTTGTAGAGATCCCACACATGAATAACGTCCTCAGTGAGTATAGGAAAGGGTCCTCTCCACCAGCATGCAGACACACTATACACTCACCAGACTTAATTGACCCCTATTACAGGGAGTCAAACTGCGCATATGGGAAGATCCGAGATGTCCTACATGAGGTCACAGGAATGAATTCAAACCGCTGCTGTCATCCATTCAATATAGATATAGATAGCGTATTCAAAGCTCCAGAATTGTTATATAAAGAGGTAGAGGAAAGGACACTCTCATGGTGCAGTATTTCAAATCATTTATTTAAAAAAGAAGGTTGTATTATACTTATATCAAAGAAGACAAGGATCAGCATGTATTGTATAGGAATCGCCAATTTGCACTCCACATGGGTGTCAAAGATGTACCACTCGCTGAAGGTAGCCCAGTTTGGACACCAGGGGTGAGTGAACACCTATGTCTCTGTGTATAGTTTTGTATTCTTATTATAGTTACCTTTCAAAACTCAACATTATTCAGCAATTAATTAATTTTATGGTATAATTTTCTAATGGTATTTGTTGTAATCATTCTATATAAAAATATATACCGTATATATATATAAATTTCTTATTTATTCATCTATACATTTTTTTTCTCTGTCCCACCCCATATATTCTTTGGTGGGTGGGCCTTCTCAACTAATTAATCAATTAATTAATTCATTTATCAATTAATTTATTTATTCAAGCCTTTTTCTCATATTAAGCACTGGGCTTTGGTGTCCAGACTAGCTTGGCTCTGAGGAAGGGGGTGCGCCCCCAAAACACGTCAGCCTATACCCTTGCCTATGAAACTTGCTGTGTCCACACCCTGTAACATTGTGCAGTTGTATGGCTCATAGTGGGTTGCCACTTTTTTGAGTATCCACTTACAACCTTTTAATACTCATTAAATGTGTTTGGTAATGCACTAGGCGTGCGTGCCTTCCTTTTGTTCTGTTTTTAAGTTTTGACCCCCAGCCATATGTTAGAATGCATTTATGTAAGTGTTTTAGTTACAGCCTTGCCACCTTGCCCCTGCTTGTCTGTCTAGGGCAGTGATGGTCTTTTGAATATAAGGTAAAAAAAAAAAAGTTTAAAAAAAAGTGTAAATCTGTAAACAAAGTTTAACAAAAAAATGGCCACATAATAAAAATAAATTAAAAAATATAGTATGTACAGTAAATAAAAAAATAATAAAAGCTACTAAGTAAAAACAAAATCTCCTACTGGGAAGCCACCCAGATTAGGAACTTTCTGCTAGATTATATTGGAGGTGTTGCAGTGTAAAGCAATTGGCCAAATACTAGACAAAAACAAAAAAATACATTCAAAAAAAGTACAAAAATAAAAATACAAAAAAATAAAACTAACAAAAAAAATGACAGGCAGGAATCTCCTTCCCTGGGACCACCCAGGCATAGAAATCTTTCACTAGATTATATGGGAAGGGTTGCAGTGCAAGGGACTTAAACAAAGTGGGGCTCAGAAGGCAAAACGGACCCTCTTAGCTAGCGCAGTGGCAAGCCAGCATCTTCAGCATATACTTTGAAAGCTCAACCCAGGATCCAGCAATAGACACTCAATAGTACATGGAGTCCTCAATTGTGAGTGTCTGTATTAGCCTTGGACCCAGCAATTATCAGGTTCACGAGCTGCCTGAGTGTTCTGCCTGTAGCAGGGCCTGGCCTCTGTGGTTCAAAAAAACTCCTTCCAAAGATCAGAGGTTCCCTGAGGGCACAATGGTTGTCAGAAGGGATTCTTTCACCATCAGGGAATGTGGCAAGAAGATTCAAACAGCACCTCCTCAAAGTGTTGCATTTTGGGCTTCCTCTGGGATGGTGGCAGTAGATCGTCCATGTCATTCTTGAGTTGAAAGTCTACTAGGGTGCCCACCCAGTAGTGAGCCCTCTCTTTGATGACCCAGATCCTTTGGTTCTTGCTTAGGCATTTGAGTACAAAGACCTCAGATTGCCTTCACTAGAGGACCTGGTGTTTCCCTCAATTACACCCACCCACATACAGCTCTTAGGGTTTGAATAGGATGAAACGGCTCACTTGAAGCCTACCCCAATTTCTCCTCCTCCTCACCACCAGCACCTCAACCCTCATCCTTTTCCTATTCCTTCTCTGCCTCCTGCTCCTTTATTGCATTCCATATACTAATGGAGGGCAAGGGTGACCTTCTGGCCAAAATAATGGTGGCCTTGTACCTTCAACTGTGCTGTAAGGCTTGATACTACAAGTTGGGATAGAAACAGCTGCAAAGCCAGCAGTTTTGTCAAGCTGGCATGAAGGGTGATTTGGGAACATTTGTCTTCTTCCACTACAGGAACACCTGCCTTTGGAAGGATGCTGCTAGAGAAGGCAGGTGTATGTAGGTGAAATCTTTATTTACATTCTTTAGTGTGGCCCATGACCCTCTTTCCCGCTTGACATGGAGTATTTTAAGCCTCTGAAACTCCTTGTGAGTCTTCTCTCCCTGTCACTAGAGACTGCAGATGCGGTGGTGGATGCAGCAGAAAAATCTTGTAGGAAGGGGGGGTGCAGAAAGTGAGAAAAGAGGAGGCGTGCAAGCCTTTTGCTGATGGCTTCTCTCACTTTGTTTCTGCTCTCACTAAGCTCTGTGAGGCAGAGTCAATTGTTTCTTCATGCATGTGGTACACAATTGGCTTATACTTTTACTATGGCTAATATACTGCAAGCAGAAGAGTTGTAGATTGAGGAGGAAGAGAAAAAAGTTATAGAGGAAGGGGAGAAGGAGTAGAGGAAGGAGTAAGTGGAGGAATAGGCCACATTTGCAATGCTCAGCTATCTCCATGTGGCAGAACTTCTGCCTCTCCTTTTAACCATATCCCACCCGGCCACTGCACACATATACGGCCGGGTGGGCGCTTCCTCCTTCTGAGTGGACATTCAGGAATGTCCCTCAGAAGTAGGGGGATCGCACGCGCATGCCCGCAGTGGCGCGATCCCGATGCGCTTCTGTCAACCTGACACGGCGCATCTCCGATGGTCAGGAGGGCTCTGCGATTGGCCCTCCTGATCACATGACAGCGTGTGTTATCACAGCCGTCATGTGATGTAAATAGAGAGCCAGTTTCTAGGCGATCGGTTCTCCTCTCCTCACACAGAGGTAGTCAGTGAGGAGAAGAGAGCGGATCTCTGCAGCCGGCCGGTGATCAGTGAGTATGAGCTGTTTTTTACAGCTTTTTACACACTCATCACCAGCCTAGTGGCCACACACATGTCCCCACACATGTCCCCTAGAGGTGCGCATCTTCACTGGCCTCACGATTCGATTCGATTACGATTATCAGGTCAACGATTCGATTCCGCGATGCATCACGATGCATCAAGATTACAGGGCAAGTGCGCATGGTTTTCACCAAAATAATTTAAGCAGTCAGGAGAACTCCATTTTTTTTTATTATATCTGTTCTTTTAAAAAAAAGACAACACTCCCTGCATGTAGCAAAGTCCAAACAAAGCAGACAACAACTTGTACATAGTACAGGAGATAATCAGAGAGTGCAGACCTAGTACAGGAGATGATCAGAGACTGCGGAAATGCTACAGATGATCAGCGACTGCGGACATGCTACAGGAGATGGTCAGACTGCGGACATGCTACAGGAGATGGTCAGTGACTGCGGACATGCTACAGGAGATGGTTAGTGACTGCGGACATGCTACAGGAGATGGTCAGTGACTGCGGACATGCTACAGGAGATGGTCAGTGACTGCGGACATGCTACAGGAGATGGTCAGACTGCGGACATGCTACATGAGATGGTCAGACTGCGGACATGCTACAGGAGATGGTAAGTGACTGCGGACATGCTACAGGAGATGGTCAGTGACTGCGGACATGCTACAGGAGATGGTCAGACTGCGGACATGCTACATGAGATGGTCAGACTGCGGACATGCTACAGGAGATGGTCAGTGACTGCGGACATGCTACATAAGATGGTCAGACTGCGGACATGCTACAGGAGATGGTCAGACTGCGGACATGCTACATGAGATGGTCAGACTGCGGACATGCTACATGAGATGGTCAGTGACTGCGGACATGCTACAGGAGATGGTCAGACTGCGGACATGCTACATAAGATGGTCAGACTGCGGACATGCTACAGGAGATGGTCAGACTGCGGACATGCTACATGAGATGGTCAGACTGCGGACATGCTACATGAGATGGTCAGTGACTGCGGACATGCTACAGGAGATGGTCAGACTGCGGACATGCTACATAAGATGGTCAGACTGCGGACATGCTACAGGAGATGGTCAGACTGCGGACATGCTACATGAGATGGTCAGACTGCGGACATGCTACATGAGATGGTCAGTGACTGCGGACATGCTACATGAGATGGTCAGACTGCGGACATGCTACATGAGATGGTCAGACTGCGGACATGCTACATGAGATGGTCAGTGACTGCGGACATGCTACATGAGATGGTCAGTGACTGCGGACATGCTACATGAGATGGTCAGTGACTGCGGACATGCTACATGAGATGGTCAGACTGCGGACATGCTACATGAGATGGTCAGTGACTGCGGACATGCTACATGAGATGGTCAGTGACTGCGGACATGCTACATGAGATGGTCAGTGACTGCGGACATGCTACAGGAGATGGTCAGACTGCGGACATGCTACAGGAGATCAGCAGGAAAGTATAAAAAAAGAATACCTGTTGTGCCGAGAATAGTCCCCCCCGCCAGATTCTGTCCCCCCTGTCTCTCAGCTACTATCGGAACTCCGCCCCCTCAGCCCTGTACATTGCCGCTCCCTCCTACTGTTCCTCACGAATGCTAATGCTTCTAATACCGCCCCGCCTCTCCAGCCCTCTGCTCATTAGCATTCGTGAGAAAAACAGTAGGCGTGAGCGGTGCTGGAGAGGCGGGGCGGTATTAGAAGAATTTGCATTCGTGAGTAGGAGGGAGCGGCAATGTACAGGGCTGGGGGGGCGGAGTTCCGATAGCCGAGAGACAGAAGGAACAGAATCCGGCGAGGGAACAGTGCTGTGTACATGCTGCGCTCATGTGACTGCCCTCTCTCCTCTGCTTTCACGTCTCTGACGCCAGGAGAGACGTGAGACGTGAAAGCAGAGAGGCGGGCCGGGCAGTCACATAAGCGCGTCATAGGAAATAAAAAAAAATAAGGCAACAGCTCTCCCGGGAGGAGGAGGCGGGGCTAGACATCGCCGGTAATCGATTAATAGGTTTCCCTGCATCGGTGCCGCATCGGGGACGCCCGAATCGCGATGCACCGATGCAGCGATTAAATTCCACACCCCTAATGTCCCCACACAATGTCCCCAAAATAGTGTCCCCAAAACACTGTCCCCACACACATGTCTCCACACAGTAAAAACACCTGTCCCCCACATATGTAACAGTAAAATCACATGTCCCAATGATCATCTGCACACATATGTCCGTGATCACCTGCGCACATCTGCACATGATAATCAGCGTACATCCACGATCACACAAACCAATTATTATACACTTAAATGGATTTTTTTTACCAAAGACATGTAGCAGAATACATTTTGGCTTAGATTTATGTCAAAATTTGATTTTATTGGATTTCTTTTAAAATAGAAAGAAGAAAATATTGGTTTTTTTTCCAAATTTCCACTTTTTTTTTCACTCGCAAAAAAAAAAAAAAAACGAGTCTTGAATAAATTGGTCTGGGAAAGAAGGGGGCGAAAGTGCCATGTATTGATGTGGTTAAATTTGCTTGTCATTTTTGTGGACAGTCCTACTATGGGGAAGGGCAGGCAGCTAATAGCCAAAGGATTCCACATCTCAAGACTCAGTCGACCCCACAGCAGCCTGAGATGCTGGACAGGTCTTCTGCTGTGCATTGCCATAACTTGCATACATGCTCCAGGTGTTTAAATTCTCTGAATGGCCTGGGCAGTGGGACTTCTTTCCTATTGTGAATGATACTGTCAATAAAATGCTCTTACCCACCCCATCAGGTAGTGCTATTGCTGACATAGGCAGCAGGGGGCTTATTGGGGCAGGTAAGAGTGTTTGATTGACAGTGGCTCCTCCTATCCCTTAACCCAGCCCTTACCCATGTAAATCTCTGCCCCCAGTCCTTCAAAAAGTGTAAAGAATAAGGGACTGAGTGGTCTCAAGACTGGTCTCAAGACTGCAACTAACAACTCAAAGAAACAATTGAATTTGCTGCTGCCTTCCCTTCCCCCTACATTTCAGAAGGTGGGGCAGAGTATTGCTGTAGGTTTTCCCCCTGCAGCTATGCCTCCCCCCCCCCAAAAAAAATTGTATTTATAAAACTTAAAATTTTCTAAAAAACAGTAGTGTGTCGGGTGGGGGAGAAGTCTTTATATTCATCTGCATTTTAATTTGTATTTAATAAGCGCTACACTTCTTTTTATATTATACTCTGTGTTTGAATGACACAGTGCATGAAGGTATAAAGCCTAGAATGCATGAAGGTATAAAACTTTTGGCCTTTAGAACCACTTTGAGGTAAAACCCACAAGGCCCCTTTCACACTAATCAGTTTTTGATCATTTTTTAAATAAAAAATAAAAAAAGCAGAAGAAAAATTCTTGAACAATGAATATTTTTTAAATCCTAAGGAACTCTTTACACTGGTCAGTTGCCTTTCGGTTGCGTTTTTGTAAAAGTCCTGCTTGCTGCATTTTTTTGGTGCATGTTTGTTGCATGTTAAAAAAACTGCACCAAAGACGCACCTCCCTATTGAAATATATGGAAAGCTCATCAAAAATGCATTAAAAAATGTGTTTTTTAAATGACATGTCCATGTTTCACAGGTGTATGCTGGGAGTCAAGAAACCAGAAAACACACAGAGAATGGATGCATTTTTTCAATGGAGCATTGTGAAAGCAGCCTAATGCGGCGTACACACACTCGTTTTTCATGCCATTTTTTTAACCAACGTTTTTCTCGTCGTTTTTTTCATGTTTCCTCTCAAGCCTGTCTTGCATCCACACGATCATTAAAAAAAACGCTCGAGCAAAGCGCAGTGACATACAACACGTACGACGGCACTATAAAGGGGAAGTTCCATTCGAATGGCGCCACCCTTCATGTTAGTAAACTTTGTTGAGCGGCGATTCGCGCTTTTCAGCCTCGTGCTTTTCAGTCCGTTACAGCGTGACGAATGTACTATCTCCATTACGAACGCTAGTTTTACCAGAACGAGCGCTCCCGTCTCATACTTGATTCTGAGCATGCGCGTTTTTTTTTTCCCCTCGTAAAAGCATACACACTATCGTTTTTCACGTCGTTAAAAAAAACGACATGAAAAAACGACGTGAAAAAATAGAGCATGTTCGAAATTTTTAATGCCCGTTTTTCACGCCGTTAAAAATGCTCTGGAGCATACACACGATCGGTTTTAATGGCCATTTTAAAAAAATGGCATTTTTAACGGCATGAAAAACGATCATGTGTACGCCGCATAACTCAGGAATAGGCTCTTATTGAAAACACTACCCCATGCCTTTTACATACATTTTTTTAAATTGTTTTATTAACTTTTAACCTAATCCCATGCACAAATTGACATTCGAAAAAAAATCATGTTTAGCCATGCTGCAATAACTGGTTTTATATAGCTCTTAATGAGCTAATCCATTTAAATCAACATTTGGATTGCAAATGTAGGTTCGGAAACAGACACTGTATATCAGCAAATAAGCCTGTCTATCATTTTATAAATGGAGACTTCTGAATTCCACTTCCTGTATCTCTCTCCTGCGTCCAGCTTCATTCCTGTCTTGGAGGACAGCAAATCAAATTAGGGCAGCCTCATTTGTCATATGAATCATTCTTTCCAGTCTTTAAATACAACCAGGGAGTCTTTGTGAGCTAAGCGAACATGTTAGCAGCTACAGTTTTTCCTTTTGTGTCATAAAAAGGTACAGTAGTTCTTCATCAGATAAATCAATTCTTAAACAACCCAAAGTAGGAAGAGATTATCCTGATTTTGAGATGTTTCTGGGTGTATTTGCAACTTCTGCATCTGCAATCTTAAAGTAGGGTGACCAGACATCCCCAGTTTTCGGGGACAGTCCCTGGATTGAGGGCACTGTCCCCTGACCAAGTCTGTCCGCAGTTTTGTCCCCGGCTTGGATTTGAACAGGGGCTGTGGCAATTTCAAAGACAGTCAGTGCAGAATAAAAAATAAAAAAAATCTGAACTACATACCCCTGCACCGCCGCTCCTACTAGCTTAGGGGGGTGTATTTTTTTTTTTGATTATCTGTGCCCCTTTCTGGTGATCATGTGCTGATCGGAGCGGAGGGAATATTTCTTCAGTTTCGGGTGCATGCCCATTTAGCTCCACCCGCATGTTCTTCTGCCTTGGCTCAAGTCCTGGCCAGCCACCTGCCTGCTTATCTCCTTGCCTTCCCTGGTGGAGTGATCTTCCTCCGCTCCCCACCCAGTAGTAGCCTGGGCCTGGAGAGTAAGACTTAAAGCGATTGTAAAGGATCATTTTTGTTTTTTAAATAACAAACATATAATACTTGCCTCCACTGTGCAGCTCGTTTTGCACAGACTGTCCCCAAATACCAACTTCTGGGGTCCCTTGGCGGCTCCTCCCCACATCAGATTACCCCCTAGTTGAAGCGCTATCCCGGGGGGTTACCTTGCGGGGGCGCTCCCGAGTCATTAATTTGGTGTCCATAGCCGCCCAGTGTATGATTCGGCCCTGCCTACCGGCGCCCGCGTCATAGGTTTTGATTGACAGCAGCGGAAGCCAATGGCTGCGCTTCTATCAATCTATCCAATCAAGAGCCGGGACCCTTTGGAGAAAAGGACGGCGCGCCAAGGGAAATTTGCGGTTCAGGTAAGTAGAATGGGGGGGGGGGCTAGGGCATAGGATGCATTAAGGTGAAAAAACACAAGGGTTTACAACCCCTTTAACAGGCTATGAGGCGGGCGGCAGCGGCGATGGGCAGAGAGTCGCTGATTGCCGCCATTACTAGTAAAAAAAAAAAAAATATGTCCCCGGATTTAATTTGAAAAATCTGGTCACCTTATCTTAAAGCCTGGTACACACGATTTTCAGATGGGAATTGTGTGATGGCAGGCTGTTGTTGGAAAATCCGACCATTTGTACGCTCCATCGGACAATTGTTGTCAGATTTTCCGCCAACAAATGTTGGATAGCATGCTTTAAAATTTTCTGCCAACAAATTTGTGTTGATGGATTATCCGATCATGTGTACACAAGTCCATGGGAAAAAACTCCAAAGTACAAACACGCATGCTCAGAAGCAATGCTAACCATAACACAACATTAGCAGAAGTTGCCCAAAGGGTGGCGCTAAAGAGCTGAAAAACCACATAGTTTTGTGTTTGTTGGCCAACAATTGTGTGCCGTTTGTATGCAAGACAAATTCCTGGCCAACGCCCTTCGGTCAAAAGTCCTACACTTTGTCTGCGGAAAATCCGATCGTGTGTACCAGGCTTTAGACCGCTAAGACAACTTATTTCTGGCCTCCATTTATTTTAAAGTGCTATTAAATCCAAAAGCAAACATTTATTATATTGCAGCTTACCTATACTTAGGTCGGCCATACACGGTTCCAATTTATACATTATTGGAAAAACATTAATGGGCAGGCTGTATGTACCAAGTTGCTCAATCGAACAACTTGGGTACAACCAGCCTGCCAGATTCCAGATTATTTTGCGATTATCTCTAGCAGCTGCTATAGCTGCTAGCGATAATCACTGTCTTCTCCCACCCGCCAACCCCCCCCCCCCCCCGTCGCCGGGAGAAGACAATGGCCCGGCAGTAGCGATTCCTGTATCAACACTGTCTGTGTTGATGGGGGAATCGAGCAAAATAAATTTGCTTTTGTTAGCATAATAATGTATTAAAGGAACAGAGATAGTGTATAATTCTATAGAATAGAAAAATTAAAACACATTCATAATGATAAACAAGATACAACATCACAAAAGATGATAACATAGTAACAATATAATGGTGAGCATAGTGTCCCTCCCCAAAGGTAATCATGGCCCTTACCCAGAGCAGCGACGTAGGTCGCGGTACAAAGAAGTAGATCCCCCGCGGCGGGCGCGGAAGCCCCCTGCAGACAAAAAAAAGGAAGCAGCAGAGAAATCTGTCCAAAAAATATAGTAAACATGATTTAAGACGCTAAAGTGCTTTCCAAGAATATTTCATATTGCTATCTCAATGTACATCATAAAGAATAAACATACCAGAATATATAGCTTGAATGGGCATACAAAGATTATTTCAACCTCACAGCCATCATACGTCGTACATCATAACGAATGGGAGTACCGAGATAAATAGTTTGAATAGGCATATGAAGATCACTTCAACATCACAGCCATCACCAACTGTATGGAAAGAAGGGGAATACCGTATATACTCGAGTATAGGCCGAGTTTTTCAGCACATTGTTTTGTGCTGAAAATGCCCCCCTCGGCTTATACTCGAGTCTGTGTCATCTGCATAACTGAACATGCCTGTGTCATGCTCAGATGGCAGCCATCCAGTGTACAAAAGCCGCGCATCCTCCTCGTCCTCGTCCGTGATAGGGGAACACACAGTTTCCCAGCAGTGAGTCAGTGTTCAGTGTTCCGCCTATCACGGACGAGGACGAGGAAATGGCGTGGCTTTTGTACACTGGATGGCCGCCGTCTGACTGCATGACACAGGCATGATCAGGTATGCAGATGACACTATGCCCTGTCCTGAGTCTTAAAATGTTCAGTGCATTGGGAGTCCTGGAGCCATAGTCCGTGACTGACATAGCAGAAGGAGAATACAAAGTTGTCAATGCCTAACGGCTCTGTGATCCTCAATATGCTGCATAGGTTTACAGACAGGACAGCTCACTTGTCATTGTAGCTGGATGAAATAAGTAGGATGCATAGTTACATGGTGCCAGCGGTCTGAAGAGGGGGTTTTACAAGAGTGCACTCTCTCAAGTGAGGCTGCAATGGGCACAGTGAGGCTGCAATGGGCACAGTGAGGCATGCAATGGGCACATTGAGGCTGAAAATGGGCACAGTGAGGCTGCAAATGGGCATTGTTGACCCTCCTTTTCACTTACAGTAGCTGCTGCATTTCCTACCTTAGGCTTATACTCGAGTCAATATGTTTTCCCAGTTTTTTGTGGTAAAATTAGGTGCCTCGGCTTATATTCGGGTCAGCTTATACTCGAGTATATACGGTATATATATCATAATCTACGCAACATATAGAGTAATGGTGCTCCTTTTAGGAAAATATGTGTGAGGCAGCATGGAGGGAATAAAGTGTCCTCTTTACCTTAAACTTATTTGAGTGCCAAATGTCAGTAGCAGGGGGAGGTAGTTATGCAAGGTAGATGGAAGATAAGATCACCCATCTGTGTCCAGTTAACAGGTGGAAATTGGATTGCGGAGACCTTCGATCTGTATAAAGCACTGGTCACTATAGATACCTAGGAATTCCCAGGATAGACATATTATAATCCAGGGGGCTCACCTTATAATATAAAGCTGGGTAAAGTACTTCAAATTGGCTGAGCAGTCAGTATATAGCCATACCATCCAACGAAAAAACAGGAGGGATCCCTATAAAAAAAGCACAGATACAATCTGTGTACTGTGCTTAATGCCTTCAAAAAGAGGGGTAGAGTGTATCCCAAGCCATTGGGACTGGTGAGTACCGGCTTGGGATACACTCTATAACTATTACCAGGGCTTTATTTCTCAAACAATAGGTGCTGGAAATTAACCAGGACCCCCCAAAACCCCTCCCCCTACACACACCCTCCAAATCACATCAAATAGTGGGTGTGGTCAGTCAAATTTCACGAAAACAGTAGGAGGGTCTTAAAGGGGCATTAAATACCAGGATTGCATTACATACAGAGTGCAGAGCTGTCACTTGTAAACACAGAAACCAGACTTCTGTGTTTACAAGTGATTGTGGTGAGCAGGCACCAGAGGGTCTGAGCCAGAGGTGGTGGAACAGAGTTCCACCAAGTTCCCCCCGAAAAAAAGCCCTGACTATCACCATCTCTTCAGTTGCATATGTTTGAATAGACAGAGCTGCTTTCTTAAATCTGTATGTTTTAAATATGTTGATGTTCAATAAAATTGTATTTGTTTTATATAACTGTGTATCTTAATTGTTACTGAGTAGGGATGAGCTTCGAGTTCGAGTCGAACTCATGTTCGAGTTCGAGTCGAACTCATGTTCGACTCGAACATTGCCTGTTCGCCCGTTCGCCGAACAGCGAACAAATTGGGGTGTTTGCGGCAAATTCGAAAAATCTATGGGAGAAATCTAAAGTGCTAATTATAAAGGCTTATATGCAATTTATTGTCCTAAAAAGTGTTTGGGGACCCGGGTCCTGCCCCAGGGGACATGTATCAATGCAAAAAGAAGTTTTAAAAACGGCCGTTTTTTCGGGAGCAGTGATTTTAATAATGCTTAAAATGAAAAAATAAAAGTGAAATATTCCTTTAAATTTCGTACCTGGGGGGTGTGTATGATATGCATGTAAAGTCGTGCTTGTTTCCCGTGCTTAGAACTGTCCCTGCACAAAATTTCATTTTTGAAAGAAAAAAAGTCATTTAAAACTCTCTTGCGGCTATTAATGAATTGTCGGCTCCCGGCAATACATACAAAAGTCATTGATAAAAAAAAAAAAAAGCGTGGGGGTTCCCCAGAATTCAATTACCAGGCCCTTCAGGTCTGGAATGGATATTAAGGGGAACCCCGCCGCAAATTAAAAAAAAATTGACGTGGGGTTCCCCCAAATATCCATTCCAGGCCCTTCAGATCTGGCATGGATTTTAAGGGGAACTCCACCCCAAATTTAAAAAAAAATGATATGGAGTCCCCCTAAAAATCCATACCAGGCCCCTTATCCGAGCACGCAAACTGGCCGGCCGCAGGGGAAAAGGGGGGGATGAGAGAGCGGCCCCCCCTCCCTCCTGAACCGTACCAGGCCACATGCCCTCAACATGTTGATGGGGACAAGGGCCTCATCCCCACAACCCTTTCCCGGTGGTTGTGGGGGTCTGCGGGCGGGGGGCTTATCGGAATCTGGAAGACCCCTTTAACAAAGGGGACCCCCAGATCCCGGCCCCCCCTATGTGAATTGGTAAGGGGTACATTGTACCCCTTACCAATTCACGAAGAAAGCGTAAAAAAATGTTTAAAAAAAACACACAAACACCTTGAAAAAGTCCTTTATTTAAAAAAATAAAAATAAAACATTCCAGCGGTGAAATCCAGTGTCCCGCGGCGATCCCGATGTCCAGCGCTGTCCTTCATTGGTTGTGCCTGAGCGGACCTGATGGGGAACTCCCTCTCAGTATTTTAAATGTATAGACCCGCCCCTTCTAAAGTTCCCCATCAGGTCCGCTCAGCGGACCAGATGCGGAACATGAGAAGGGGCGGGTCTATACATGTATTACCAAAGTGAGAGCAGTTCCCCATCAGGTCCGCCCCCTCGGTATGTCGGACCCGCCTACGTCATTGGCTTGAGCGGGGAACTTCCTTCACTGTGTAATTTAAATTTACATAGTGAAGGAAGTTCCCCGCTCAAGCCAATGACGTAGGCGGGTCCGACATACCGAGGGGGCGGACCTGATGGGGAACTGCTCTCACTTTGGTAATACATGTATAGACCCGCCTCTTCTCATGTTCCGCATCTCGTCCTCTGAGCGGACCTGATGGGGAACTTTAGAAGGGGCGGGTCTATACATTTAAAATAATGAGAGGGAGTTCCCCATCAGGTCCGCTCAGGCACAACCAATGAAGGACAGCGCTGGACATCGGGATCGCCGCGGGACACTGGATTTCACCGCTGGAATGTTTTATTTTTATTTTTTTAAATAAAGGACTTTTTCAAGGTGTTTGTGTGTTTTTTTTAAACATTTTTTTACGCTTTCTTCGTGAAATGGTAGGGGTACAATGTACCCCTTACCAATTCACATAGGGGGGCGGGATCTGGGGGTCCCCTTTGTTAAAGGGGTCTTCCAGATTCCGATAAGCCCCCCGCCCGCAGACCCCCACAACCACCGGGCAAGGGTTGTGGGGATGAGGCCCTTGTCCCCATCAACATGGGGACATCCTCCCCATGTTGAGGGCATGTGGCCTGGTATGGTTCAGGAGGGAGGGGGTCCCCCCCTTTTCCCCTGCGGCCAGCCAGGTTGCGTGCTCGGATAAGGGGTCTGGTATGGATTTTTAGGGGGACTCCATGGCATTTTTTTTTTATTTGGGGTGGAGTTCCCCTTAAAATCCATGCCAGATCTGAAGGACCTGGAATGGATATTTGGGGGAACCCCACGTCAATTTTTTTTAAAATTTGCGGCGGGGTTCCCCTTAATATCCATTCCAGACCTGAAGGGCCTGGTAATTGAATTCTGGGGAACCCCCACGCTTTATTTTTTATTTTTATCAATGACTTTTGAATGTATTGCCGGGAGCCGACAATTCATTAATAGCCGCGAGTGAGTTTTAAATGACTTTTTTTCTTTCAAAAATGAAATTTTTTGCAGGGACAGTTCTAAGCACGGGAAACATGTGCCACTTCACATGCATATCATACACACCCCCCAGGTACGAAATTTAAAGGAATATTTCACTTTTATTTTTTCATTTTAAGCATTATTAAAATCACTGCTCCCGAAAAAACGGTTGTTTTTAAAACTTTTTTTTGCATTGATACATGTCCCCTGGGGCAGGACCCCGGTCCCCAAACACTTTTTAGGACAATAACTTGCATATTAGCCTTTATAATTAACACTTTAGATTTCGAACGTTCGAGTCCATTGTATTTAATAGGGTTCTAAAGTTCACACGAACATTTTGTCTCTTCGCAGGTTCTGGTGCGAACCGAACAGGGGGGTGTTCGGCTCATCCCTGTTACTGAGCCATTAAAGTCCATTAGGCTCAAATACAAACCTTTCCATTTTGATAGGACGTGGGTACCCCTTTCTCTACTCTTTATTGCTTATATATTGGCACTGTATATAAATATGGATAAGTATGACAGCCAGACAACTTATTTTCAGAATGAAAGGTCAGCAATGGCAGCCTACAATGTCTCTCAGTACAAGTTTGAAATCTGCAGCTTCAGTCTTAAATGTCTTCAAACTCAACAGTATTTGCCAACTGTGCATGTTTCTATTTAATTGCAGGCACAGGATTAACAATGCCTGTACTTTCTGTAATTAGCAAGAGAGCTACTTGGGTGGCTTTTTAACTGTAATTCAGCTTAATAAACTACTGAAAGGAAAGTATCAAGTTTATCTAGAAAATGCTGCTATGTTGGATTTTGTTGATAATATTAGAAAAAGGCACTGAAGAGCTCCATGCCCATAAAAAGTCAAAACACTTGAGTGTTCATATTAGTAGGCTTGCTGCACTGTGTCTGTGTTCAGGGCCCATCAGAAACTCTGTAAAGTTTACGTGTTCTGCCTGTATTTGTAGGTTAATTGACTAGCCAAAACTAGCCATAGAGTTTATAAAGTTGTTTCTGGATGACTAACGTGTAAGCTTTTTCAGTGATGGTAAATAAATTCATAGCTTTATAAAGTCTGTAAGCGGACTGCTTTATGTGTCAAAGTTATATCAGCTCGTAGACAAGTTGGAAAGTGTATACAGTTTAGTCAGGCAGCAGCAGGCCCAGTCTGGGGAAGGGATTAAGTGTTTTAACTCCTGGGCTTTTGGTCCCGGCCGGCCCACCTGTGCTATAAAAAGAGGGATCAGCTAAGGTCCGGAGCTGCCAGAGTGGGAACGACAATGCAGTATCAGTGGATTTGATTGCTGCAGGAACCGAGAATAGCAGAGGACATCAAAGCCATTAACAATGCCGTTGTGGTATGCCTGGGCCACTACATTATTCTAGTTTGGGTTAGGGAAAGAACGTCATTCATATTGAACTGTATAGCACATCATGTTCAGTAAAGTTATATTAATCATTATGGGCAGGGTCTGAAGTTTTTTAGAGGGGTGCATGCTGGTTCTGCCATATTACAAAGAACATGGGTCTATAATGCACTACAGGATACGAAGTAACACAACTACAAAAGGGTTAATTTGGCAAGAAAAGAAAAGGAGTGTAGCTGCTATGGATAAACAAGTGAAGGAACAAGCCACAAGCAACCAGTCGTCAAGCATGGTACCTGGTAAGGTAAAACAGGTTCTCTGATAGCGAGGGGGTCAATGTTTTAGCTCCCTCCCTAGCGGGCAGTATCCAGTGGCAATCAGATCCAAACTTGCGTTATGGAGATACATGGCCTGGTCAGGAGGTACAGGAAGGGAAGAGTTAAGTGAGAGCATGAATAAGGTCCGCGGTAGGTGCTAGGCCAGACACAAAGTTGGTTTTCAGAGGAACTCTGTATTTTATTACTGCACACAGTAAAGGCTCATCCCTAAGTCAAGGAACTACCTTAGGCTACGTTTACACTGATTCGGCATGGAAGTTGCACGACTTCCGATCCAACTTTGCCCTGCGACTTCAGGTCTGACTTCCATGCGACTTCAATGAACGGGATCTGATTTTGATCTGACTTTGACATGATTGCGACTTGTTCTTTGACCAAACAATTTGTTTGGCTCTGGTATGGATTAAACCTCACACCAAATTTATATAAAAAAAAACTGCTTGCCCCCCCTCCCCAAATCCATACCAGGCCCTTAGGGTCTGATATGGATCTTGAGGGGGAAACCCACACTTCTTTTTTTTTGTTGGTGTGGGGTTCCCGCTCAAGATTTTAAAGGTTCCCCCCTCCTGATCATATTACTCTAACAATACAACTGTAACTAGAAACATAAATTAACATGAGCTAATTAACTAAGCAATTAACCAGCCTAGGTGACTCAGAGGTTTGATCTTTCAGGTCAGCCTTGCCATCTTCTAGCTCAAAAGACATAATCCACATTAACATAAGTATAAACACAGGACACTTTCTCACAATAGCAGGAGCCCACCAGTAGCAGACTATCTGTCTCCTACATTGTACAGAGGCCAATGTGATCAGCTCATTCAATTAACATGTATATTTTAGAATCAAATAAAACAGAAATAGTCTTTGTATATTTCCTGGAAGATATTGTGGATAAATATGACTGTTCTATTTGCTTGGTCACCCTGTGCCCCTAATAGACACAACATGACTTAGTCATAAGAGGGCATGGAGAGCTGAAACAAAGGTTAACACCAGGGTACATAGTCAGTTGGCAAGAGGCTAGCAGCCAGTCCCTTCCAAAAGCCTCTGTCCCAGGTGAGTCTATCACAGATGTACCCCATACTCATTCACATAGGGGGGGCTGGGATCCGGGGCCCCCTTTCTTAAAGGGGCTTCCAGATTCCGATAAGCCCCCTGATGGCAGACCCCCACAACCACTGGCCAGGATTGTCAGGAAGGGGCTCTTGTCCCCATCAACATGGGGACAAGGTGCTTTGAAGTGGGGGGGCAATGCCTCCCTCCCAAGGAACCCACCCTCTAATATTGAGGGAATGTTGCCTTGTATGGTGCAGGAGGGGGGGGCGATGTATTTTATAAAACATCACAACCAAGTACAAACCAGGCACAGTGGGAGAACATGCCCATCCAGAGCCACTTACAGGGATAGTTACAGCCATTGCCAACAGCTTCTCCCACAAGGAGCGGTAATGTAGCCTAGCCAGTCTGACCCAAACTGGAGGCTTTCAGAGTAGAGATAATAGAGTACCTGCACTTTCCCTACTCCTCTGGAACCTCTCCATTCCACTATGCGCTGTCCCTTACAAATGGGGAACCTGTTCCTACACCAGCCATTTGCATAATGCACTCCAATTCAGGGGGCCAGGGGCTTAAATAAGCTCTGCCCTCACCAAAGATGGCCACAGAGGTTACACGGGCCCCAGCGTCTATTTGGACGGCTGTTCTCCAGGTGACCACAGGAAGACATAGAGGAACTGAGTCCCCCACAACTTCTTTCACCTTCTGTATTGCCTGTTCGGTTCAGCGCCACCCACAGTGGGGAGTACAGATTGCACCTGCCTACAAGCTTGCCCTAAGCTATATGCTACAATGATAGTACAGGCATTACAGTCACAAGTGAAAGTCTCAAACAGAGTCTCAAACAAAAATAACAATCATTATAAAATTAAAACCCATAAAGGCTTTTATACATAAGATATAGTCAGAGAACCTCTACCTTGTCCTGTTCCATAACTCAATGTGTAGCTTTAATGCATTCCCTAGCATGCTATTTTAAAAAAATGTGTATATTTTCAATGTTGTCCTTTAAACTACAAATAAACCTACCCCACTGAATGATATATTTTTTTTTTTTTTTGCATTGGTACATGTTACACATCTTACACCATGATAGGGATGGGCCTAGGGATGGGCCTAACTGTTCGGTTCGGTTCGGTTTGCAAACCAAAACATCTCGACCATGTGAACTCCATTAAAGTCTATGGGACACGAACATGAAAAATCAAACGTTATTGAAATCTTTCTTTCAGTGGTATTTAATCACTGCTGTTTTTTTTATTTTTTGCAAAATAAATAAAAAAATGCAGAAAATGTTGTATTATTTAGTCTATAGGAAAGTTCCCCAAACTATGATATACTGTATATATATGAAAATTGATCAGTCCTGACAATACAAATAACCCCCAAATGACCCCTTTTTGTAGTAGTAAGAGGCATGGCAAGTTTTTTGAAGTTGTAATTTTTTTAAAAAAATTTGGGGAAAAATAAGGAATTTAAAAAAAAAATTGTCACCAGTGCAGGTGTAGTGTCATCATATAACTTGTGTGGCAGTAAAAAAAAAAAAAAATTACATTTACTTTTTCATTTTCATTGTGTACAACTGCCATGTGATCTGCTGTGATTGGCCACAGTGATCACATGGTCCGGGCATGTCCATCGGACAGATTGAGCCGGAGCATGTCTTGATCCTTGGAGAATTTTACAATAGGCCGGGTGGGGAGAGGTTAAAAACGATGCCAGCATAACAAATATTCCTTATCATTCGGCTTCCTCTAATCTGTTGCCCTCTGCGTATCACATATGTGCAGTGGAAAAAGGGTGAGCTTTAATAATGCACACATGCATCCTGGGTGTCCAATGTTTCTGTGCTGAGAGCATGCTCACTGTGTGCTCCTAGCACAGAGACTGAGCTATCAAAAATATTTCTCAGTCCCCACTAACAATCAGTAGCTAACAAGACTGACTCCTGATTCTGTGACCTCTGTGACAGCCATTCACAACGGGCACATGATTGCCAATCCTTCCCACCCCTGGGGGTAAAGAGCCTTTTAATTAGACACCAGGGCAGGGGGAAAGGAGTTAAAGTGATATTAAAAGTTAATTATTTTTTTTTAAGTAACAAACATGTTTTACTCACCTGCTCTGTGCAATGGTTTTGTACAGAGCAGCCCCGATCCTCCTCTTCGTGGGCCCCCCACTGGTGGTCCTGACCCCTCCCTACTGCCTAGTGCTCCCGAATGGGTCCCTGAAAAGCCCAGAGTCTCGGCCATTTATAAAACAATTTTTAGCCCAGAGTCCCCCGAGAGAGTGCGGCAGGAGCGGGGATCGATCCGAGCAAGACCGGTCACGTGGGCGACGGCGTCTACGGTCTCGCCCCTGATCCCGGCATTGGACCAGGAAGCACCTATGATAGACATCACACTGTTCCAATAAATGGCAGGATCGCGGGACGTGTGATGTCATTATAGGCACGCACGGCCGGCCCGGACCCCTAAAGCGGGAGACACACTGCGTCTGCACACAGCCACGGTGGGAGGAAAAGCGCGCGCATGCACTGCAGCCAGACTCGAGTCTTGAGGACCGATCTGACCCCGAGCGGTGAGCACTCTGGGCGCTGCTGCACGCAGAAGTTTTTAACCTTCATGCATAGAATGCATGAAGGTAAAACATCTTGAGCCTTTAAAACCACTTTAACATTGAACACAATACATTTTCCATTTAGCATTGGCTTTCTTTGCAGCTCTTTAAATTTGTAGTAGCTATATAATGGCTAGCATCTGTTGGTGACAGCAAGTTCCACTCTGGGGGATTATCAGGGCCGTTTTCTGAATGCAGTGGCCTCTCTGTGCAAGATCATAAGCGAGACCCGCTTGTCCACAACAAAGGACAGTCATGAGGCACTTTAACCACCTACATGCACAAATGATATGTCTGACCAGTTTGGACCAAGAGTGAGAGGGTCTTAAATGGGTATTATTTAAATAAAACCCGAGTCCAACAGACAAATACAATACTAAGCACAATCACTACAAAAAAAAAAAAAGAAACTCTTCTATTAAAAAAGTTTTTCAGCCTACATTTTAGTGACAGTAAAGCTAATGCTTTTGAAAAGATTCGCCTCTTGGTGTGTACGTCTGGAAGAAATACAAAGACTGACATTGCCAACCTACTTCTGAATGAGCTAGTTAGCTGACACTGACCCAGAATGAGCACACAGGCCAGAAGGGTCAGAGTGAAAAAATACTTAAAGCAAAACTTTGCTTTCTCGATTAAAATTGACTAAGCTTAGCTGAGCTAAGGGCAGATGGATTCCAGGAAGCAAATGTTACATGAATCATCTGCCCTTACTCTAAATGGCTGTGGCCAGAAATGGTAAGGGGTGTTTTTCAAAGTGATTTATCAGCAAAATTAAGCATGGAGACATGCATGGATGGGTGAGTTTGCTTTGAACATTAAAAATGAATTAAATAGCATTTTTGGCTTGTAGTGCTCAGATACAGTGTAGTTATGCTTTGATATTAATGTGTCCAAAGTGTGCATAGTGCAGCACTATGTACAGCACAGAATGTACTGTTGTGAAAGAAACGTGAAATAAATAAGGAGGCTCTTCTTAAGCCGACCATACATGGATTAAAATTTGACCGGTTCAGTAGGGACTGGCCACATTTTGATCAATGGATGGGTAGGCTGGTTGTACAATGTATTGATCAACTTTTATAGAACTGGCTTGTCAGGTTTTTTCCAATTGATCAGTGCTGTTGGCTATAGCCAGCAACACTGATCATTGTATTCTTATGACAGGGAATGACCTGCTCAACTGGCTGAATTTTGGGCTGTACCCCAGGGCAAATCTACCATAGGTGTCTGAAGGTATGAAGCTGTCTTCCTAATAAGGACACAGACAGAAATAAAAAACTTTCCAAAGTCTATCCAAAGCAAATAAAAAAAATTTGTCATATATAAGTACTTTTGCCAAAAATATAATTATTCAGATTATTATTAATAATGACATGACTATGGGGGTGCTAAGGGAAGTGTACCATTAACAGACAGCAATTTAAAAATATCAAAATATAACAGTTATAAGGAGAAAAATGGCAAAAACATCCCAACATAGACAGTTTTGGCTTCCAAGCATTCTGGACGTCTTATATGGTATGACCAACAGCATTGAGATGGGTTGTTGTGACAAACAAGCCAGAAATCCAGAACTGAGCCCCCATTCTAAGGAGTAAATAAAAAAAAACCAAGCACAACACTCTAGCATAACATTACATATATTCCCCTGTTAGTTGAGTGAAAATTTAATTTAAAGGGATTAAAGTAGTCAATAACAGTTAAATATTAATTACTGTTGCTAAATTTATTTTCGGCTAATGTGTGGGAATGCTAAATACAGTCCCTATAATTACAATAAAGTTTATGCCTGGAAACAGTTTAGCCCAATTACACGCCATGTGAGCTCATTGGAAACTTGTAAGTTCATCACATACACATATTTGGCAACGTTGTTATGAATTGTAACCAGGTAAAAATTGTTTATTAGGAACAATAGAGTCTCTGAGGAGCATTAAACACTATATACCTAATTATGACATGTTTAAATTGAAAAGCAAATCATTTTTTGGACTTAATATATGTTTGCCAATAAGGCTAATAGAGGATGATAAGCTAATTTGAGTGGAATTTTATGGTATAATTGTTCAAAACCAGCAATATTTCCAAGGAATAGTTTGCAAACTTGAAACAGTCCCTGGAACGGAGTTAGCTGGCAGCTATACAAATGCGCATATATCAGAAATATAATATAATATATTAATAGTATATTATCTATCTATCTATCTATCAATCTATCAGGGATGAGCTTTGAGTTCGAGTTGAACATGAGTTTGACTCGAACATCGTCTGTTCGCTTGTTCGGCGAATTTCGAACATTATGGGCCGTTCACGCAAAATTGGCTTTGGCCAATCACAGTGTCGTCATCACAGAGAGCCATAATTGGCCAAAGCCAGGGTGCCTTTGGCCAATCATGGCTCAGGGATTAGGTACACGCCCCAAACTATATAAGGCCGCCTGCGCATCGGCCTTGTGTAGTGTGTTGCGGCGGCGGAGAGATAGAGAGTGAGAGAGTCATTTCATTTCAGTTAGCTAGATTGAGCAGGCAGTTGATTCAGCTAGTTAGATCAGTATAATTAGTATATATATGCATTGCACGCTTTGTATATATATATATATATATTGTGAAGGACTAGCATCAAATGTAGAGCTTGAAGGACACCGCCACTCGCTGGTTCTTCTTTTTAAGGGCTTTGTTTGCCCATTTTTATTAAAAGAAGTCAAAACAAAATGAAAGGTTTCCCTCGCAGGGGTTTCAGTACTCCTTTTCAACAACAAAATGACATTCAGCCTCCTGGCTTATACATACAGCAGTGCTGCTCAGGCCTTCCACTTCAGGCTCTTGTCTGTCTCCTATAGACTATTCCATCTGCAACACCATCCATTTGGATAGCAGCCCCTTGCTGCTCTGACCCTCAGACCTGGGTCTCTGGCTTCCACTGTGCACACAAGCACTCTCTGACTTCTCCAGTGCACACTTGCACTCTATGGCTTCCCCAGTGCACACCTGCACTCGTCGGGAGGGTGGGGCCCAGAATGCTGGTCCTGACTCTACTATATGGCCCACACACACCCGAACAATCAGTGTGCAGTTGAGTCTCAAAACCCAGATCCAGGACTGGGGATTTCATCCCACCCGGATCTCTAAGAAATCCCCAAGCTCCGGGTCCCAAAGTGGACTTTAGTAAATCATGAGGAAACTGAAATGCCAGTTTCCTCCCAAACAAGCAAATACCCCGGAGCCCCTCAACCTGCCTGGTTGAGAATCCTGCATCCATACACTGGTGGGGTACCACACTACCACAATATATATGTAGCGGGGTGTTCCCCTTTAATCAGAGACAGGAAATTCCAGAGAGAGGGGAGTCGGGGGGAAGGAATATAAGGAGGGGGCGAGGCCTAGCTCTTTCTCTTTGGACACGGGGAGGCAGAGAGAGATACACCTGTGCGGATCTGTGCTGTTCCAGGCCTGAAGCCTGGGGCCTGTGGAGCGAACCAAAGAGCCTTCCACCCCCTTTGCGAGCCTGGGTGGCATCCAGACTCATCTCTTCTAAAGTTATCTGGATCGGGGATCCGATCGCAGAAGCCGCTGTGGACGAGGACCGACACAGCCGGTGAAAGTTCCGGACTGAGGGAAGTGTTCCGGAGTGGTGAGCGAGCGAAAGCTCATCTTTAAACTGTTACTTTTATACTTTGTGCCTACTAGACTTCCGAGGCCTAACACCTCCGGTGAGGGAGAATTACCCCCCCCTATTGGATTACAAATACATGGTTTTAAATACTTCAAGTGCACCACCTTTACAGATCCTGTGCCGGTGAAGATTTGTGTTTCTTCTAAGACTGAGTTTCATGGTTAGGGATCAGGCCTGATCCGTTAGATAGTTATAAGTTAGTTATCACACCACAGGGTGTTTAGGTAACGGTCGCCCCACGTGGCGTTCCGTCCCCTTTCCATTGCTGGTACACACACACAGTATTGTGATTTATAACTGCAGGGACCTGCTTATGTGTTGTGAACCAAATGTTACATGCATGTTATCCCCTTTATCTTACCACTAGCAGTAAAGTCAGTTATTATTTACAACATTGTCTATGAGTCTGAGTTATCAATCCACACACCCACATTTAAAGCATAAGTGATTGTTTATGTGAAATTGCTGTGGGTTAACTGTGCCAGAGCGGGTAGAGCAGATTGCCGGGGGGGTTGGGGAAGCTGTACTCAGGGCCCAAATCAAAACTTGCGGCTCTCTTAAGTTGAGGGTATCGCTACACGTGGGGGCTCGTATATCCGGGATTACTGAGACAGCGGTGAAACCGCCAGAAGCTACCGGCATGGACCCGATAGAGGTGGGACAGTGGTACAAGAGCTGGGGTGTAGACCCAGCCAGGACGGCAGTTATAGAACTCCCGGGGATATGGCAGACACAAGCAATGATACAACTCATAATGTCCCTATCACCGATTCACAAACCATGGGTGATAGACGTGAAAACTAGAGGGGACTTTCACATGTCTTACTGGAATGGCAGGCAGAAATTCCTGAACAGTTTAGAGGCAACAGCATACAAGATGAGGACGATCAGGTCTATCATTTGCTGCATGCGCTGCCGCGCACAAGAGACAGCCCTCAGACAAAAATAACACTGTCACCGCAGCCATCTTCCCCGTCATCCCCACAGAAGGACACAAAGAGTCCCAGGACAAGCCCAGGCACCCTTAGTGCAGAATTATGCGCTGTTCTGGGGGAGATTGTAGCTCAGTGCAAGAAAGAGCCCACAGATTACCCGATGTCGGGGTACAGGAAACTCCGGATGTTTTCAGGGAGGAAACCAGTACCCTTGGAAGAAGAGGGATTTGAGGAGTGGCTAGACAGCGCAACTCAGGCACTAGAGGAATGGGAAGTTCCGGACCGCAGAAAGAAACAGATGGTTGTGGAAAGTTTGAAAGGGCCTGCTCTAGAGGCCGTACGCAACCTGAAGATGAGCAAGGCAGATTGTACTGCACAAGAGTGCCTCGATGTGTTACAGAATGTGTTTGGTGGGACAGAGAAAGTCACGGAGCTTGCTTATCAGCTGGAGCATTGCTACCAGAAGGAAGGTGAGAAACTATCAGACTATATGGGACGCCTGGACAAAATACTGCATAGGATGATCCTAAAGAAGGGGATCAGCCCAGGGAAAGTAGATGAGGCCCGTGCTCAACAGGTAGTGAGGGGAGCTCAACCCATGGATCCAATTGCATGGACACTGCGTGCCCGGCAGGATGGGAAGAATCTGGAGTACCCTGACCTCATCCGAATGATTAGAGAGGAAGAGGCTATATTGGAAGAAAAAAAAAAGAACGCCTGATAGAGCCCGTCAAACAGCCGGTAGCTATAGTTACACCGGCCATGACTCCCGATAGGGGAGCGGAGGTGGACACTTTGAAGTTGCAGATGTCCCAGATGATGGAGATGATGACTGCTATAATGGCGAAAGGTCAAGGTGGAGCAGAGAAACCAAGCCCCAGAAAGGAGTTGTTCCCAGATACGTCAATACCGAGTCCCACTCGGGACCGAGAAGAGATGTTATGCTACAACTGCGGAGGCAGTGGCCACTTTGCCAGTAGGTGTTCCAGTCCTAAGAAGAAGAAAATGGATAATCGCCAGCCGGCGGGAAACGCCAGAGGGCCCCGGTGAGGGAGTCAACCGGGTGCCCATCTCTTTCAGTGAGCTCCAAACTGAATAGAAGGAAGAGGAAGAGAGAAAACACGACCCCTGAGAAGGAATTTAGGGTCTCTCAACCAAGATACACACCAGAGAGAGGGGACAAGACCCCTCAGAAGAAATTTAGCACTCCCAAGAAGGAATGCCTACAACCAAGAGACAATAACATCCCTCAGCGGGTTTGTAACCCCATTAGGGTGGCGAAGGTCAGTGCATACCAGGCTCAGGGGAGAACAAAGTCAAAAACCAACTGGATGAAGACAAGTCCTCAGAAGAGAGTGACCTCAACCCGGCCGTACCCAGAAGAATTGGTCGGCCCGTCCCCCACGGTATCTATCCAGGTGGAAGGAGTATATACGAAGGCCCTTCTGGACACTGGAGCTCAAGTGACTTTATTGTATAGAGACTTCTATGATAGGCACTTAAGCCATTTGCCTATACAGAAGATAGAAGAGCTGGAGATATGGGGCCTGGGAACGCAGAGGTTCCCCTATGATGGTTATCTACCCATAAAGCTGACATTCGACCCCTCTGTGGCTGGGAAGACAGAAGTATTCGACACCCTGGCGGTTGTGTGTCCTAGACCACCCGGGGCCAACAAGATGTCCCTCATCATAGGCACCAATACGGATCTAGTGAGAAGACTTCTGACCCCCCTGGTGAAGATGAGGAGCCATCAAGATCCAAACATCCATCCCATGCTGAAGACAGCCTACCAACGGTTAGTGTTGGAGCAGAAGACCCCAGGAGAGGGGATAGGGAAGGTGTGGAGACTGGGGAGAGAAGGAGTGGTGTTGCAGCCCGGACAGGTGGCTTGCCTCAAGGCCACTGTGAAGCTCACCTGGGAGCAGCCTGGCCCCTTTGTCATGCTGGAATCCGACCCAAGGGAAGATCACCCAGGCCTGGAAGTGATACCGGAAGTGATTCCAATCAAGGCCTTGAAGAAAGCCAGGGGAAGAGTCCCGGTGAGTGTAAGGAACTCTACAGGAAGGGCCATAGAGATACCTGCCCGGATGTTGCTGGGACAGGTGAGTCCTGCTGTCCCAGTCAGCTGGTCAGAAGTGAAGCAAGCGGGTGAAGAAGGAGATGTTTGGGAAAAACTTTCCATTGAGAACCTGAACATACCTGGGGCCTGGAAGGAGAGAGCCAAGGCCCAGCTGACTAGATGGGAGAAGATTTTCTCAAAAGATGAATTCGATGTGGGGCGTGCGAGGAGTGCTACCCACCGCATCCGCCTGCAAGAAGACAAACCGTTCAGGGAGAGAGTCAGGCGGGTTCCGCTGGCAGATCTGGAGGATCTGAGAGAACAGCTTGCAGAACTGAAAAAGACTGGGGTGATTCAAGAGTCCAGAAGCCCTTATGCCTCTCCAATAGTGGTGGTCAGGAAGAAGAATGGGTCGCTGAGGCTCTGCATTGACTACAGAACTCTCAACAGGAGGACCACCCCTGATCAGTACACCACGCCAAGGATAGAGGACGCCTTACAGAGTTTGTCTGGAGCTAAGTGGTTCAGCGTGATGGACCTCAAGAGCGGGTACTATCAAATTCCCATGCACCCAGAGGATAAAGAAAAGACCGCTTTCATAACTCCTGTGGGGTTCTTTGAGTTTAATAGAATGCCTCAGGGCCTATCTGGGGCCCCAGCTACTTTTCAACGTCTCATGGAGAAGACTGTCGGAGATATGAACCTCATAGAAGTCCTCGTGTACCTGGACGATGTCATTGTCTTCGGGAGAACTTTGGAGGAACATGAGGCCCGATTGGAGAAAGTGTTGAGAAGGCTTAGTGAAGAGGGACTAAAGCTTTCCCCCGAGAAGTGTCGGTTCTACCAGTCTTCGGTGAACTATCTGGGACACATAGTGTCTGAAAAGGGGGTGGCTACTGATCCTGAGAAGTTGGAGGCAGTTACCTCCTGGCCAAGACCCACAACAGTCACTGAACTTAGATCTTTCCTGGGCTTCTGCTCCTACTATAGGAGGTTTGTGGATGGGTTTGCCCGTATTGCCAAGCCCCTAAATGAACTGCTCAAGACTGAAGGGGAAGAGGATGGCCAGGGACCCAGAAGACCCGGGGAGTCGGTTCAAGATCAGTGGACCCCCAGGTGTGAAGAGGCCTTCAGAACCCTGAAGAGGAGCCTCACCACAGCCCCAGTATTGGCCTATGCTGATCCCACCAGACCATACGAGTTACATGTTGATGCTAGTCATGAAGGCCTAGGTGGAGTGCTCTACCAAGAGTATGAAGAGCAACTGCGACCAGTGGCCTATGTGAGTCGGAGTCTGACCCCCTCGGAGAAGAACTACCCCACTCATAAGTTGGAGTTCTTGGCCCTCAAATGGGCAGTGGTGGACAAACTAAGAGACTACCTCTATGGGGCAGAGTTTACAGTAAAAACAGATAACAACCCTCTGACTTACCTATTCACCACTGCCAAGTTGGATGCCACAGGACACAGGTGGCTGGCTGCATTATCTGGGTTCAACTTCAGTCTTAAATACAGACCAGGGACTGGAAATAGGGATGCAGATGCCCTGTCCCGAAGATCTCATACCATGGCTGATGACTGGGAGGACTGGACTCAGGTAGCACCGGAGGGAGTGCGAGCCCTTTGTCAGGGGGCTGAATTTCAAGCCAGAGGGGGCTCCAGAGCCGAGGAGATAGGAGTTACCACAGTGGGAGTCCCAAAACACTACTGCGGGGTGACTCAACTTGAAGAGGAATGCTTACCGAAGCTGTCTAAGAAGGAACTGAGGTGCGACCAATTGGAAGACCCCATGGGGAGATTGGTCTTTGAAGCATTGGAAAACGAGAGTCCAGAGAAACTTCGACATCACCCCTCCAAGGAGGCTCCTCTGCTAAGGAGAGAGCTAGACAAGCTACAGGTCCATCAGGGAGTGGTCTACCGAAGGGGCCCCTCTGATGACTCCGAGGATAAATGGCAGTTGTTTCTCCCAGAGAAGCACCGAGAGACTGTGCTGGTTGCCTTACATGACCAGCATGGTCACCTGGGAGCTGAAAGAACCTTCCAACTTGTCAGAAGCCGGTTCTATTGGCCCTGTATGAGGGCTGAAGTGGAGGAATATTGCCACTCCTGTGCACGATGCATCCAGAGGAAGACTCTACCCCATCAAGCTGCCCCAATGGGCCACTTACAGACTCAAGGCCCAATGGATCTGGTATGCATTGACTTTCTCTGCCTCGAACCCGATTTGAGTGGATTGGGAAATGTTCTGGTGGTAACTAGTGATGAGCCGAACACCCCCGGGTTCGGTTCGCACCAGAACCCGCGAACGGACCGAAAGTTCGTACGAACATTAGAACCCTATTAAATACAATGGATGCGAACGTTCGAATTCTAAAGTGCTAATTATAACAACTATTATGCATGTTATTGTCCTAAAAAGGGTTTGGGAACCCGGGTTGTGCACCAGGGGACATGTATCAATGCAAAAAGAAGTTTTAAAAACGGTCGTTTTTCGGGAGCAGTCATTTTAATGATGCATAAAGTGAAAAAAAAAAAGTCAAATATTCCTTTAAATATCGTACCTGGGGGGTGTCTAAAGTATGCCTGTGAAGTGCCACGTGTTTCCCGTGTTTAGAACTGTCCCTGCACAAAATGACACTTCTAAAGGAAAAAAAAGCCATTTAAAACTGCTTGCGGCTTTAATGTAATGTCTGGTCCCGGTAATATGGATGAAAATCTTTAAGAAAAATGGCATAGCTACCCCATGACCCCCCCCCCCTACCCCAGCCCATTACCAGCCCCTTTGGGTCTTGTATGGATATTAAGGGGAACCCCGCACATAAAATAAAAAAGGCCCTATATACTCTGAACAGCCCTATACAGGCGGTGCATACAAGACAGGGACTGTAGGTTTGTTCTTATGTAGAATCTGTTTGTAATTTTGAACAGGTACATTGTTGAAGTGTAGCTCCAGCCCAAAAATCTATTTTTAAACTTTTTGGAAAACATAGGTAAGGGTTATCACCCCTGTAACATTTGTTTTGCTGTCTGTGCCCCTGTTCAGAACATTTCACCTCACTTTCCGTCCCAATGACAACTGTTTTTGAAATGTGGTGTTTTTCTTGAAACAAGGATTGCTGATAAAGCATCAGTACAGAGGAGACACCTTTCTCCCATATTTATTCTTACAGGAGAGAATTTTCCTTCCTAGTGGTAGATTTCCTCTCACTTCCTGTTGTCTTCTTGCGTTTGCAAGTAGGAGTCGTTTGTAAGTTGGATGTTTGAAAGTAGGGACCTGCCGTATATACTCTGCAGAAATAGGCCCCTTAGTTGTTGGTGTTGGCACAACACTGTAAGCACTCACAGTTACTCTTGGTTGGTGCTGGAACGCCCTGCTGTCAACTATTATATCAGGAATTTTAATTACATATAATTGTTGAACAGTGGTAGTAAAAATTGGGCCTTTGATGGTGGTGCTGGTGCCACAACACTGTAAGCCCTGACAGTTACTCTTGGTGGGTGCAGCAATGGGCCCTGCTGTGAATTATTAGATCAAGAATTGTAATTACATGCCCCTTTTGAACAGGGGCTGAAAAATTGGGCCTTTCGTGGTGGTGGTGGTGGTGGCGTTGCCACAACACTGTAAGCCCTCAGAGTTACTCTTGGTGGGTGCAGCAATGGGCCCTGCTGTGAATTATTAGATCAAGAATTGTAATTACATGCCCCTTTTGAACAGGGGCTGAAAAATTGGGCCTTTCGTGGTGGTGGTGGTGGTGGTGGCGTTGCCACAACACTGTAAGCCCTCAGAGTTACTCTTGGTGGGTGCAGCAATGGGCCCTGCTGTGAATTATTAGATCAAGAATTGTAATTGCATGCCCCTGTTGAACAGGGGCTGAAAAATTGGGCCTTTCGTGGTGGTGGTGGTGGTGGTGGTGTTGCCACAACACTGTAAGCCCTCAGAGTTACTCTTGGTGGGTGCAGCAATGGGCCCTGCTGTGAATTATTAGATCAAGAATTGTAATTGCATGCCCCTGTTGAACATGGGCTGAAAAATTGGGCCTTAGGCACTGGTGGCACAACACTACAACCCCTCACAGATACTGTACTTGGAGCACAGCAATGAGCCCTGTTGCAAAGTATTGCTTCAAAAATTGTAATGACACGCCCCTGTTAAACAGGGGCTGAAAAATTGGGCCTTAGGCACTGGTGCCACAACACTCCAACCCCTCACAGATACTGTACTTGGAGCACAGCAATGAGCCCTATGGCAAATTATTGCTAAAAAAATTGTAATTACACGCCCCTGTAAAACAGGGGCTGAAAAATTGGGCCTTAGCCACTGGTGGCGGCACCCATAAACAAAAATGATCTTCCAAGCTATCATCATCAATCGTATCATTGAGGACTCGGAGGAGGAGGATAGCCAGTCAACATAACAGCACAGGCACTCAGCATCAGCATCAGTCTTGAAGGGATGTGACATGTTAAAATCAATTAGTCTGTTATATCAGCATCAGGTGTGTGGTAGCTGGTGGTGATCCAAGACTGGTTCATCTTGATGAAAGTCAGTCGATCAACCGAGTCGGTGGACAGGCGCACCCTGTGATCCGTGACAAATCCTCCAGCAGCACTGAATGTGCGTTCCGAAAGAACGCTGGATGCAGGACAGGCCAGTAGCTCAATTGCATACTGTGCAAGCTCTGGCCAGTGATCCATCCTCAAGACCCAGTAAGCCAGAGGATTTTCGGTGGGGAAGGTGTCCAAGTCTGACCTTGCCCCTAGATATTCCTGCACCATGTTTATCAGACGCTGGCGATGGTTGCTGGAACCGATCATACTTTGGGGCTGCGGACTAAAGAATTGTCTGAACGCATCGGTCAGACGGCCACCTTCCCCACCGCTCCTTCTTTGACTGGCCGAAGCCTCAGCAACTCGTTGTCCAGGACCAGGAGTTTGTAACCTCCCAGTCTCTGGGAACGCGTTGCACAGACCTTTCTGCAAGGCCTCCCGGAGTTGTCTCATCCTCTGCTCCCTCTGCGACGGTAACATAAGGTCCGCAACCTTACCCTTGTACCGTGGATCAAGGAGAGTGGCCAGCCAGTAATGGTCCCTCTCCTTGATCCGAAGAATACGAGGATCCTTCCGCAGACTTTGCAGGATCAGGGAGGCCATGCAGCGTAGGTTTGCTGAGGCATTCGCTCCGGAGTCCTCTGGGTCACTAAGGACGACATGATCCGCAGCCACCTCCTCCCAGCCACGTACAAGTCCACTGGTTTCTTGGGACTGTAAATCATCCCTAAAAGACTGCTGCTGATGATGCTGAGTGCCAGCCTCCACCTCCATGCTGACACAATCCTCCTCCTCCTCCTCCTCCTCCTCTTCCTGTGCGATGGATGGGACAGAAGGAACACTGTCTGGGTAAAGGGGGCCTTGAGAGGCAAGGAAGTCCTCCTCTTCCTGCCTCTGTTCTGCCTCAAGTGCCCTGTCCATTATTCCACGCAGCGTGTGCTCCAACAGGTGGACAAGAGGTACAGTGTCACTGATGCATGCACTGTCACTGCTCACCATCCTCGTGGCCTCCTCAAATGGTGCCAGGACAGTGCATGCATCCCTGATCATGGCCCTCTGGCGTGGAGAAAAAAAAACAAGCTCCCCTGACCCTGTCCTGGTGCCGTAGTTGCACAGGTACTCATTGATGGCCCTCTGCTGCGTGTGCAGCCGCTGCAGCATGGCCAACGTTGAGTTCCACCTGGTGGGCATGTCACATATAAGGCGGTTCTTGGGCAGGTTCAACTCCTTTTGCAGCTCAGCCAGGCGAGCACTGGCATTATAAGATCTGCGGAAATGCACACAGACTTTCCTGGCCTGCCTCAGGACATCCTGTAAGCCCGGGTACCTGCCCAAGAACCGCTGCACCACCAGGTTAAGGACGTGAGCCACACAGGGCACATGGGTCAGTTGTCCCTGTCGGAGGGCGGAGAGGAGGTTGGTGCCATTGTCGCAAACCACCATTCCTGGCTTAAGCTGGCGTGGCGTCAACCACCTCTCGGCCTGGCCCTGCAGAGCAGACAGGACCTCTGCCCCAGTGTGGCTTCTGTCCCCCAAACACACCAGCGCAAGCACGGCATGGCATCTTTTTGCCTGCGTACTTGCGTAGCCCCTTGAACGCCTACGGAGCACCGCTGGTTCCGAGGACAAACCACAGGAAGAGGCCATGGAGGAAGAAGAGGAGGGGGTGGAGGAGAGAGGTGTGTCACAACCAGTAGTAGCATTTTGGAGGCGTGGCGGTGGAACAACCTCCAACACTACTGCACCTTGTCCTGCATCCTTCCCAGCTGCCAAAAGAGTGACCCAATGGGCCGTGAAAGAAAAGTAACGTCCCTGTCCATGCCTGCTGGACCATGAGTCAGCGGTAATATGCACCTTACCGCTGACCGCCCTGTCCAGCGAGGCCAAGACATTGCCTTCCACATGCCGGTAGAGAGCCGGAATAGCCTTCCGTGAGAAAAAGTGGCGTTTGGGAACCTGCCACTGAGGAACCGCACATTGCACAAACTCACGGAAGGGGGCCGAGTCTACCAACTGAAAAGGCAGCAGTTGAAGCGCTAGCAATTTAGCCAAGCTAGCATTCAACCGCTGGGCATGTGGATGGCTGGGAGTGAACTTCTTTCGACGGTCCAGCAGCTGGGGCAGGGAAATTTGCCTGCTAGAATCGGACGTCGGTGTACTGCTAGCAGAGTGGCCGCAAGTACTTGGCTGTGACACACCTAATTCTACACCTTCATTCCTCTCAGTGCATGTTTCAGAGAGGACTGAAGTTATAGTGGGGTTGGAGATCCCAGCTGATGCGGTGCAAGGAGAGGTCCGCTTTGTTCTTTGGTGTGGGTCTTTGAGGTAGGCTTGCCAACGAGCTGCATGGCAGGTCAACATATGTCTGGTCAGGCATGTGGTACCCAAGCGGCTGATGTTTTGGCCACGCGATATACGCTTGAGACATATGTTGCAAACAGCAGCTGTGCGATCTGATGCACTAGCCTCAAAAAAGGCCCACACCAAAGAACTTTTTGAATGACGGGCAGAGGCAGCGCCCTGCACAGGCGGAGCTCTGCGGTGTGATTCCGTCGGTGTACTGCCCTTACGCTGGCCACCAAAGGGCATCCTGCCTCGTTGGAGATGTGCCTCCTCCTCATCCTCCTCCTCCTCCTCTCTCCTATTAGGCACCCACGTGGAGTCAGTGACCTCATCATCCCCTCCCTCCTCATCACTGGAGCCAATCTGGCAGTATGCTGCAGCTGCTGGAACATGACTGCCAGATTGGTGTCCTTCTTGAGCATCCCCTCTGTCTGCTCTCACGCTACTGCCTTCCTGTAGCTGGGTTTCATCATCAGACCCTTCGAAACGCTGGGCATCCTCCTGGAGCATGTACCCAACACTGTGCTCAAACAGTTCGGGGGACTCCTCAGGAGGAGGACATGGTGGGTCTAGGGAAGGAGTGACTGATGATGAGTCTGACATTGATACCAGGGAAGAGGACGCTTTGGCAGCTGCTTTTCCAGTACCCTGAGCCTGGGTGAGAGAGGATGAGGAGGAGGAGGAGGGCTTGGTCATCCACTCTACCAAGTCTTCGGCATGATGTGGCTCAACATGTCCAGCTGCCGAAAAGAAGGACAAGCGTGTCCCATGGCCATGTGCTGATGACAATGCACCGCGTCCACGACCAGCACTGTTGCCCCCAGACACAGAGCCTGCTTGCCCTCTTTTATTGCCTCCTGACTGTCTGCCTCTCCTTGTTTGCCTTCCAGACATTCTAATAGATGGCCTGCAGGGAGATGGGAAAAAAGCAATAAGGGCTACCTTCAGGTGTCCTTCTCTGTCCCTTTACTTAAGGATTTCTAAATATGGTTGAGGATGATTGCTTTTGCACAGAATAGCACAACGACAATTTCCCTGACTGTCCAAAAAAACAAGGATTTCAAAGATGGTTGATGAGGAATGCTTTAGCACACTATAGCACAAGGAGAATTTCCCTCACTGTCCTTCCCTGTCCCTAGAAACAAGGATTCGCACAGTAAAAGACACTGACACTCTCCCTACCTATAGTTTTCTGTCCCTAGAAAAAATGTTTTTTTTTAAAGCACACTATAGCACAAGGAGAATTTCCCTCACTTTCCTTCTTTGTCCCTAGAAACAAGGATTATCACAGTGAAAGAAACTGACACTCTTCCTACCTATAGTTTTCTGTCCCTAGAAAAAATGTTTTTTTAAAGCACACTATAGCACAAGGAGAATTCCCTCACTGTCCTTCCCTGTCCCTAGAAACAAGGATTCGCACAGTAAAAGACACTGACACTCTCCCTACCTATAGTTTTCTGTCCCTAGAAAAAATGTTTTTTTAAAGCACACTATAGCACAAGGAGAATTTCCCTCACTTTCCTTCTTTGTCCCTAGAAACAAGGATTATCGCAGTGAAAGAAACTGACACTCTTCCTACCTATAGTTTTCTGTCCCTAGAAAAAATGTTTTTTTAAAGCACACTATAGCACAAGGAGAATTCCCTCACTGTCCTTTCCTGTCCCTAGAAACAAGGATTCGCACAGTAAAACACACTGACACTCTCTCTACCTATAGTTTTCTGTCCCTAGAAAAAATGTTTTTTTAAAGCACACTATAGCACAAGGAGAATTTCCCTCACTTTCCTTCTTTGTCCCTAGAAACAAGGATTATCACAGTGAAAGAAACTGACACTCTTCCTACCTATAGTTTTCTGTCCCTTGAAAAAATGTTTTTTTAAAGCACACTATAGCACAAGGAGAATTCCCTCACTGTCCTTCCCTGTCCCTAGAAACAAGGATTCGCACAGTAAAACACACTGACACTCTCCCTACCTATAGTTTTCTGTCCCTAGAAAAAATGTTTTTTTAAAGCACACTATAGCACAAGGAGAATTTCCCTCACTTTCCTTCCCTGTCCCTAGAAACAAGGATTATCACAGTGAAAGAAACTGACACTCTTCCTACCTATAGTTTTCTGTCCCTAGAAAAAATGTTTTTTTAAAGCACACTATAGCACAAGGAGAATTTCCCTCACTTTCCTTCTTTGTCCCTAGAAACAAGGATTATCACAGTGAAAGAAACTGACACTCTTCCTTCCTATAGTTTTCTGTCCCTAGAAAAAATGTTTTTTTAAAGCACACTATAGCACAAGGAGAATTCCCTCACTGTCCTTCCCTGTCCCTAGAAACAAGGATTCGCACAGTAAAAGACACTGACACTCTCCCTACCTATAGTTTTCTGTCCCTAGAAAAAATGTTTTTTTAAAGCACACTATAGCACAAGGAGAATTTCCCTCACTTTCCTTCTTTGTCCCTAGAAACAAGGATTCGCACAGTAAAACACACTGACACTCTCCCTACCTATAGTTTTCTGTCCCTAGAAAAAATGTTTTTTTAAAGCACACTATAGCACAAGGAGAATTTCCCTCACTTTCCTTCTTTGTCCCTAGAAACAAGGATTATCACAGTGAAAGAAACTGACACTCTTCCTACCTATAGTTTTCTGTCCCTAGAAAAATTTTTTTTTAAAGCACACTATAGCACAAGGAGAATTCCCTCACTGTCCTTCCCTGTCCCTAGAAACAAGGATTCGCACAGTAAAAGACACTGACACTCTCCCTACCTATAGTTTTCTCTCCCTAGAAAAAATGTTTTTTTAAAGCACACTATAGCACAAGGAGAATTCCCTCACTGTCCTTCCCTGTCCCTAGAAACAAGGATTCGCACAGTAAAACACACTGACACTCTCCCTACCTATAGTTTTCTGTCCCTAGAAAAAATGTTTTTTTAAAGCACACTATAGCACAAGGAGAATTTCCCTCACTTTCCTTCTTTGTCCCTAGAAACAAGGATTATCACAGTGAAAGAAACTGACACTCTTCCTACCTATAGTTTTCTGTCCCTAGAAAAAATGTTTTTTTAAAGCACACTATAGCACAAGGAGAATTCCCTCACTGTCCTTCCCTGTCCCTAGAAACAAGGATTCGCACAGTAAAACACACTGACACTCTCCCTACCTATAGTTTTCTGTCCCTAGAAAAAATGTTTTTTTAAAGCACATTATAGCACAAGGAGAATTCCCTCACTGTCCTTCCCTGTCCCTAGAAACAAGGATTCACACAGTAAAAGACACTGACACTCTCCCTACCTATAGTTTTCTGTCCCTAGAAAAAAAATTTTTTAAAGCACACTATAGCACAAGGAGAATTTCCCTCACTTTCCTTCTTTGTCCCTAGAAACAAGGATTATCACAGTGAAAGAAACTGACACTCTTCCTACCTATAGTTTTCTGTCCCTAGAAAAAATGTTTTTTTAAAGCACACTATAGCACAAGGAGAATTCCCTCACTGTCCTTTCCTATCCCTAGAAACAAGGATTCGCACAGTAAAACACACTGACACTCTCCCTACCTATAGTTTTCTGTCCCTAGAAAAAATGTTTTTTTAAAGCACACTATAGCACAAGGAGAATTTCCCTCACTTTCCTTCTTTGTCCCTAGAAACAAGGATTATCACAGTGAAAGAAACTGACACTCTTCCTACCTATAGTTTTCTGTCCCTTGAAAAAATGTTTTTTTAAAGCACACTATAGCACAAGGAGAATTCCCTCACTGTCCTTCCCTGTCCCTAGAAACAATGATTCGCACAGTAAAACACACTGACACTCTCCCTACCTATAGTTTTCTGTCCCTAGAAAAAATGTTTTTTTAAAGCACACTATAGCACAAGGAGAATTCCCTCACTGTCCTTCCCTGTCCCTAGAAACAAGGATTCGCACAGTAAAAGACACTGACACTCTCCCTACCTATAGTTTTCTGTCCCTAGATTTTTTTTTTTTAAAGCACACTATAGCACAAGGAGAATTTCCCACACTTTCCTTCTTTGTCCCTAGAAACAAGGATTATCACAGTGAAAGAAACTGACACTCTTCCTACCTATATTTTTCTGTCCCTAGAAAAAATGTTTTTTTAAAGCACACTATAGCACAAGGAGAATTTCCCTCACTTTCCTTCATTGTCCCTAGAAACAAGGATTATCACAGTGAAAGAAACTGACACTCTTCCTACCTATAGTTTTCTGTCCCTAGAAAAAATGTTTTTTTAAAGCACACTATAGCACAAGGAGAATTCCCTCACTGTCCTTCCCTGTCCCTAGAAACAAGGATTCGCACAGTAAAACACACTGACACTCTCCCTACCTATAGTTTTCTGTCCCTAGAAAAAATGTTTTTTTAAAGCACACTATAGCACAAGGAGAATTCCCTCACTGTCCTTCCCTGTCCCTAGAAACAAGGATTCGCACAGTAAAACACACTGACACTCTCCCTACCTATAGTTTTCTGTCCCTAGAAAAAATGTTTTTTTAAAGCACACTATAGCACAAGGAGAATTTCCCTCACTTTCCTTCTTTGTCCCTAGAAACAAGGATTATCACAGTGAAAGAAACTGACACTCTTCCTACCTATAGTTTTCTGTCCCTAGAAAAAATGTTTTTTTAAAGCACACTATAGCACAAGGAGAATTCCCTCACTGTCCTTTCCTGTCCCTAGAAACAAGGATTCGCACAGTAAAACACACTGACACTCTCCCTACCTATAGTTTTCTGTCCCTAGAAAAAATGTTTTTTTAAAGCACACTATAGCACAAGGAGAATTTCCCTCACTTTCCTTCTTTGTCCCTAGAAACAAGGATTATCACAGTGAAAGAAACTGACACTCTTCCTACCTATAGTTTTCTGTCCCTTGAAAAAATGTTTTTTTAAAGCACACTATAGCACAAGGAGAATTCCCTCACTGTCCTTCCCTGTCCCTAGAAACAATGATTCGCACAGTAAAACACACTGACACTCTCCCTACCTATAGTTTTCTGTCCCTAGAAAAAATGTTTTTTTAAAGCACACTATAGCACAAGGAGAATTCCCTCACTGTCCTTCCCTGTCCCTAGAAACAAGGATTCGCACAGTAAAAGACACTGACACTCTCCCTACCTATAGTTTTCTGTCCCTAGAATTTTTTTTTTTAAAGCACACTATAGCACAAGGAGAATTTCCCACACTTTCCTTCTTTGTCCCTAGAAACAAGGATTATCACAGTGAAAGAAACTGACACTCTTCCTACCTATATTTTTCTGTCCCTAGAAAAAATGTTTTTTTAAAGCACACTATAGCACAAGGAGAATTTCCCTCACTTTCCTTCATTGTCCCTAGAAACAAGGATTATCACAGTGAAAGAAACTGACACTCTTCCTACCTATAGTTTTCTGTCCCTAGAAAAAATGTTTTTTTAAAGCACACTATAGCACAAGGAGAATTCCCTCACTGTCCTTCCCTGTCCCTAGAAACAAGGATTCGCACAGTAAAACACACTGACACTCTCCCTACCTATAGTTTTCTGTCCCTAGAAAAAATGTTTTTTTAAAGCACACTATAGCACAAGGAGAATTCCCTCACTGTCCTTCCCTGTCCCTAGAAACAAGGATTCGCACAGTAAAACACACTGACACTCTCCCTACCTATAGTTTTCTGTCCCTAGAAAAAATGTTTTTTTAAAGCACACTATAGCACAAGGAGAATTTCCCTCACTTTCCTTCTTTGTCCCTAGAAACAAGGATTATCACAGTGAAAGAAACTGACACTCTTCCTACCTATAGTTTTCTGTCCCTAGAAAAAATGTTTTTTTAAAGCACACTATAGCACAAGGAGAATTCCCTCACTGTCCTTCCCTGTCCCTAGAAACAAGGATTCGCACAGTAAAACACACTGACACTCTCCCTACCTATAGTTTTCTGTCCCTAGAAAAAATGTTTTTTTAAAGCACACTATAGCACAAGGAGAATTTCCCTCACTTTCCTTCTTTGTCCCTAGAAACAAGGATTATCACAGTGAAAGAAACTGACACTCTTCCTACCTATAGTTTTCTGTCCCTAGAAAAAATGTTTTTTTAAAGCACACTATAGCACAAGGAGAATTCCCTCACTGTCCTTCCCTGTCCCTAGAAACAAGGATTCGCACAGTAAAACACACTGACACTCTCCCTACCTATAGTTTTCTGTCCCTAGAAAAAATGTTTTTTTAAAGCACACTATAGCACAAGGAGAATTCCCTCACTGTCCTTCCCTGTCCCAAGAAACAAGGATTCGCACAGTAAAACACACTGACACTCTCCCTACCTATCCTTCTCTTTCCCTAAACTAAAGGAATCCAGGTTAAGCAAGAAAAAAATAAATGTCACTGTCCCTGCCTATGCTTCTCTTTCCCTGCTCCGGAACACACTACACTAGGCCGCCGTGCTGGCGGCCTTTTATAGTGTGGGGCGTGTACTAAACACCCTCAGCAATAATTGGCCACAGGCATCCTGCCTGTGGCCAATCATTGCTCTCCTCGCTGCCGGCGCTGTGATTGGCCAAGCATGCGGGGTCACAGTGCATGCTTGGCCAATCACAGCGCCTGGATGACACTGCGATGGCGTAGTGCATTGTGGGCCGTTCGCGTCACTCGAATTTGGCGCGAACGGCCCAAATCGTTCGATCTTCGTCGAACGATCGAACAGCCGATGTTCGAGTCGAACGTATGTTCGACTCGAACACGAAGCTCATCCCTAGTGGTAACCGATCATTTCACCCGTTATGCACAGGCGTTCCCCACCAGAGACCAGAAGGCTTCCACTGTAGCTAAGGTGCTTCTAGAAAAATACTTCGTCCACTATGGATTACCACAGAGAATCCACTCCGACCAAGGAAGGGACTTTGAGAGTCGCCTGATCCGGAACCTACTGGACTCCCTGGGAGTGGAAAAGACCAGGACTACCCCTTATCATCCACAAGGAGATGCCCAGCCTGAGAGGTTTAATCGGACTTTGTTAAACATGCTGGGGACTCTGGAGACAGAGAAGAAGCAGCATTGGAGTCAACACATATCCACGTTGGTGCATGCCTACAATTGCACCACCAGTGATGTGACGGGTTACTCTCCCTACCGCCTCATGTTTGGGAGAGAAGCAAGATTGCCAGTGGATCTGGCCTTTGGCATTTCTCTAGACTATACCTCTGCTACCTCCCACAAAGGATATGTAGACAGACTTAGGTATAATTTGAAAGCGGCCTATGAACAAGCCCAAGCGGCCTCAGACCAGAGAGGGGCCCGAAATAAAAGGAACTATGATTTGAAGGTTCGAGTGCAAGACCTGCAGCCTGGAGACCGTGTTCTGCTGCGCAACCTGGGGATCCCAGGGAAGCACAAACTTGCTGATAGGTGGAGGTCTGAGCCTTACGTTATTTGTAGGAAACTCCCTGGACTACCGGTGTACAAGTTAAAGCCAGAGGGGAGAGTGGGACCCTTGAAGACCTGGCACAGAAAGCACTTACTCCCGCTTAAAGAAGCAGTCAGGATACCTCCAGTGAGGAACCTACCGGAATCTGTTTCCATCTTGGATACTCCCAGACCCAACACTCGGTCTCAGACCTCTCGATCTAGAGGTGGACAGGCTTCTCAACCAAGTGAAGAAGGGAGAGGAGAACTGGAGTGGCTATGGCCTTCCCCAACCCCGGAAAATCCCACCATAGACCTTCCACCCACTGAGGATATGCAGGATGGGACCCTGAACCCAGAAGCTACAGAGTTCATTCCATCCAGTGGCGTGCCTGAATGCTGGGAAGATATTCCGGGCCTGTACTCAGATGAAGAAGAGACAGAGGCCCCAGAACCAGTGACGATGTCAGAGAGTGTTCCTGAAACAGAGCCTGTGGCACCAGAGCCTGAAGTCCCAAGGGAGCAGAGAGCTCGCAGAGTCGTGAGGCCTCCCATGAAGTTAACCTACCCTCAATTGGGAAAGAGCTCAGAGGACTCTGTTACCACCGCTAGAAGAAGTACCGAGTGCTCCAATCCTTCCACTGTTCATTTGGTGGAGGGCAACCCCAGCTCACTCTCTGGCACAGTTAGGCAGGCCACTCATGCCAGTGTGACCTGTGGGACAGGGAATCCCACCTCTGAGTTTTGGTGGCAATTCCCTGTACCAACATCATACTCCGCACTCTCTAAAATGGTTCAGGAATTTTGTTGAAATGTTTATCTTTGGGGACCAAAGAGTTTTAGTGGGGGGAGTGTGTAGCGGGGTGTTCCCCTTTAATCAGAGACAGGAAATTCCAGAGAGAGGGGAGTCGGGGGGAAGGAATATAAGGAGGGGGCGAGGCCTAGCTCTTTCTCTTTGGACACGGGGAGGCAGAGAGAGATACACCTGTGCGGATCTGTGCTGTTCCAGGCCTGAAACCTGGGGCCTGTGGAGCGAACCAAAGAGCCTTCCACCCCCTTTGCGAGCCTGGGTGGCATCCAGACTCATCTCTTCTAAAGTTATCTGGATCGGGGATCCGATCGCAGAAGCCGCTGTGGACGAGGACCGACACAGCCGGTGAAAGTTCCGGACTGAGGGAAGTGTTCCGGAGTGGTGAGCGAGCGAAAGCTCATCTTTAAACTGTTACTTTTATACTTTGTGCCTACTAGACTTCCAAGGCCTAACACCTCCGGTGAGGGAGAATTACCCCCCCCCCCCTATTGGATTACAAATACATGGTTTTAAATACTTCAAGTGCACCACCTTTACAGATCCTGTGCCGGTGAAGATTTGTGTTTCTTCTAAGACTGAGTTTCATGGTTAGGGATCAGGCCTGATCCGTTAGATAGTTATAAGTTAGTTATCACACCACAGGGTGTTTAGGTAACGGTCGCCCCACGTGGCGTTCCGTCCCCTTTCCATTGCTGGTACACACACACAGTATTGTGATTTATAACTGCAGGGACCTGCTTATGTGTTGTGAACCAAATGTTACATGCATGTTATCCCCTTTATCTTACCACTAGCAGTAAAGTCAGTTATTATTTACAACATTGTCTATGAGTCTGAGTTATGAATCCACACACCCACATTTAAAGCATAAGTGATTGTTTATGTGAAATTGCTGTGGGTTAACTGTGCCAGAGCGGGTAGAGCAGATTGCCGGGGGGGTTGGGGAAGCTGTACTCAGGGCCCAAATCAAAACTTGCGGCTCTCTTAAGTTGAGGGTATCGCTACATATATATACAGGTATATACTGTATACAGTTTAGCTAGAATTCACTGCAGAGCATTCCTGTTATTCTCTTTCTAAAAATACTACAGGCAGGCAGTTGATTCAGCTAGCTGCAGTATATTAAGTCAGTGTCAGGGACGTACTACCCGCTTCAGAAGGCGCAGGCCTATGCGCATGCGCGAATCACGGCCTTCACACGCGAATGTGCGCATGCGCGCACGTTAGACGCGCTTTGGCGCCCAACGGCCATAAAAGACACTCTAAAGATGTTGCCCTTTGCGGTTTGATCTGCTTCTGTTCCCTGTGTTCCTGATTCTGTGCCTGTATCTTGTTCCAGTGTATGGCCCGGCTTCCTGACCTTGCTTCTGTCTCCAGTTCTGACTTCACTTGTTTGACCCTGCTCAGCTACCTGCCTGATTACCTGTTGCCAAGACCCAGCCTGGACTCTGACTACTCCCTGCCTGCCGTTTATGCTGCCTTACCCTGATGTGTATGACTCGGCTTGTCTGATTCTGCTTCTGTTTGCAAACCTGCATCTGCTGACCTGCATCCGCTGCTATGCAAACCTGCATCTGCTGACCCACATCCGCTGCTCTGCAAACCTGCATCTGCTGACCTGCATCCGCTGCTCTGCAAACCTGCATCTGCTGACCTACATCCGCTGCTCTGCAAACGGCACCTGCTGACCTGCATTCCCTGCTCCTTGCACCAGCCGTGCCAGCTACCTCTTGGCTCCACTACTCCAAGCAGTGAGGACCAAACAGGCACCCTTACCTCACTGTGCTCTTACCACCACTGTCTCCACTCCAGTGGTCTCCGAGCCAGGGTTGTACGGGAGGTCTCCCTCCGCAGGTCAGGCTCACACCCCAGGTACGTTACAGTCAGTGTACTGTATACTGGCAGTGGGCACAGTGTGCAGCTAAAACTCACTGCAGACAATTCCTGTTATTCTCTTCCTAATAATACTACAGGCAGGCAGTTGATTCAGCTAGCTGCAGTATATTAAGTCAGTGTACAGTATACTGGCACTGGACACAGTGTGCAGCTAAAACTCACTGCAGGCAATTCCTGTTATTCTCTTCCTAATAATACTACAGGCAGGCAGTTGATTCAGCTAGCTGCAGTATATTAAGTCAGTGTACTGTATACTGGGCACAGTGTGCAGCTAAAACTCACTGCAGACAATTCCTGTTGTTCTCTTCCTAATAATACCACAGGCAGGCAATTGATTCAACTAGCTGCAGTATATTAAGTCAGTGTACTGAATACAGTATATATATACATCCCAGCTTTGTGCAGCTACATCTGCAGGCCATTCCTTGTGTACCTATTCCAATACATCAAATACAGTATGTCTGGAAAGCCAACAAGGAGAGGCAGACACTCACAGGCCAATAAAAGAGGGCAAGCAGACTTTGTGTCTAGAGGCAACAGTGCTGGTCGTGGACACGGTGCATCCTCATCAGCACGTGGCCGTGGGGCACGCTTGTCCTTTTTTTCAGCAGCTGGCTGTGTTGAGCTTTAGAAGAGTTGGTAGAGTGGATGACCAAGCCGTCCTCATCCTCCTCATCCTCTGTCATCCAGGCTACCTTGGCTGCCAATGCAGGTGTTAAAGCGGCCTATTCCATCGGCTCGAGGTCATCATCAGCTACTCTTTCTCTAGCCCCACCATCATGCATGGAGGAGTCCCCCGAACTGTTCGACCACAGTATCGGGTACATGCTTTAGGAGGATGTGCAGTGTTTTGAAGGCTCCGATGATGGTACCCAGCTTGAGGAAGGCAGTAACGTGAGCCCAGAGAGAGGGGGTGCCCAAGAAGGACAACAAACTGGCAGCCATGTTCCCCCAGCTGCAGCATACTGCCAGGTTTGCTCCAGTGATGAGGAGGGAGGGGATGATGAGGTCACTGACTCTACATGGGTGCCTGATAGGAGAGAGGAGAAATAGGAGGAGGCACATCTCCAACGAGGCAGGATGCCCTCCAGGGGCCAGCTTAAGGGCAGCCAATCGACTGCATCACACCGCAGAGCTCCACATGTGCAGGGCGCTGCTGACTCTGCGCTTTTTTCCAAAAGTTCTTTGGTGTGGGCCTTGTTTCAGACGTGTGCAGCAGATCGCACCTTTGCTATTTGCAACATATGTCTGAAGCGTATCAAGCGTGGCCAAAACAGCAGCCGCTTGGGCACATGTCCAGACATGACCAGACATATGTCGACCTGCCATGCAGTCTGTTGGCAAGCGTACATAAAAGACCCACACCAAAGAACAAGGCAGACCTCTCCTTGCCCCTCATCAGCTGGGATCTCCAACCCCACTATACCTTTAGTCCTCTCAGAAACCTGCACTGAGAGAAATTAAGGTGTAGAATTAGGTATGCCACTGCCAAGTACTTGTGGGCAATCTGCTATCGGTACACCAATGTCTGATTGTAGCAGGCAAATTTCCCTGCCCCAGTTGCTACACCTGCAAAAGAAATTCGCTCCCAGCCATCCACATGCCCAGCGGTTGAATGCTAGCTTGGCTAAATTGCTAGCACTTCAGCTGCTGCCTTTTCAGTTGATAGACTCTGCCCCCTTCCGTGAATTTGTGGAATGTGCGGTACCTCAGTGGCAGGTTTCCAAACGCCACTTTTTTCACGGAAGGCGATTCTAGCTCTTTACTGGCATGTGGAAGGCAATGCGGTCAGCGGTAAGGTGCATATTACCGCTGACTCATGGTCCAGCAGGCATGGACAGGGACGTTACCTATTTTTTAGGGCGCACTGGGTGACTCTGCTGGCAGCTGGGAAGGATGCAGGACAGGGTGCAGTAGTGTTGGAGGTTGTCCCGCCACCACGCCTCCAAAATGCTAATAGTGGTGATTCTGACACACCTCTCTCCTCCACCCCCTCCTCTTCTTCTTCCTCCATGGCCTCTTCCTCTGCTGATTTGTCCTCAGAACCAGCGGTTCTCCGTAGGCGTTCAAGGGGCTACACAAGCACGCAGGCAAAGAGATGCCATGCGGTGCTTGAGCTGTTGTGCTTGGGGGACAAGAGCCACACTGGGGCAGAGATTCTGTCAGCTCTGCAGGGGCAGGCTCAGAGGTGGTTGATGCCATGCCAGCTTCAGCCAGGAATGGTGGTTTGCTACAATGGCACCAACCACCTCTCCGCCCTCTGACAGGGACAACTGACCCATGTGCCCTGTTTGGCTCACGTCCTTAACTTGGTGGTGCATCAGTTCTTGGGCAGGTACCCGGGCTTACAGGATCTCCTGAGGCAGGCCAGGAAAGTCTGTGTGCATTTCCGCCGGTCATATAATGCCAGTGCTCGGCTGGCTGACCTCCAAAAAATAATTTAACCTGCCCAAGAACCGCCTAACCTGTGACATTCCCACCAGATGGAACTCAACGTTGGCCATGTTTCAGCGGCTGCACACGCAGCAGAGGGCCATTAATGAGTACCTGTGCGACTATGGCACCAGGACAGGGTCAGGGGAGCTTGTTTTTTTTTTGCCAGGCCAGTGGGTCATGATCAGGGATGCATGCACTGTCCTGTCACCATTTGAGGAGGCCACGAGAATGGTGAGCAGTGACAGTGCATGCATCAGTGATACTGTCCCTCTTGTCCACCTGTTGGAGCACACGCTGCGTGGATAATGGACAGGACACTTGAGGCGGAACAGAGGGAGGAAGAGGAAGACTTCCTTACCTCTCAAGGCCCCCTTTATCCAGACAGTGTTCCTGCGGGCCCGCTGATCACACAGGATCATACAGGAAGAGGAGGAGGAGGAGGATTGTGTCAGCATGGAGGTGGAGCCTAGCACTCAGCATCAGCAGCAGTCTTCAAGGGATCATTTACAGTCCCCAGAAACCCATGGACTTGTACGTGGCTGGGAAGAGGTGGCTGCGGATCATGTCGTCCTTAGTGACCCAGAGAACTCCAGTCCGAATGCCTCAGCAAACCTACGCTGCATGGCTTCCCTGATCCTGCAAAGCCTGAGAAAGGATCCTCGCATTCGTGGTATCAAGGAGAGGGATCATTACTGGCTGGCAACCCTCCTTGATCCACGTTACAAGGGTAAGGTTGCGGACCTTATCCAGCCGTCACAGAGGGAGCAGAGGATGAAACATCTTCGGGAGGCCTTGCAGAAAGGTTTGTGCAATGCGTTTCCAGAGCCTGGGTGGTTACAAATTCCTAGTGCTGGACAACGTGTTGCTGAGGCTTCGGTCAGTCACAGAAGGAGCGGTGGAGCAGGTGGCCGTCTGACCGATGCGTTCAGACAATTTTTCAGTTCGCAGCCCCAAGGAATGATCGGTTCCAGCAACCATCACCAGCATCTGATTTACATGGTGTAGGAATAATTACCTAGGGGCAAGATCAGACTTGGACACCTTTCCCACCGAAAATCCTCTGGGTTACTGGGTCTTGAGGATGGATCACTGGCCAGAGCTTGCACAGTATGTAACTGAGCTACTGGCCTGTCCTGCATCCAGCGTTCCTCCTGGATGCAGGACATTCTGTGCTGCTGGAGGCTTTGTAACCGATCACAGGGTGCGCCTGTCCACCGTCTCGGTCGATCGGCTGACCTTCATAAAAATGAATCAGTCTTGGATCACCAGCTACCAAGCACCTGATGCTGATGTTACCGAATATTTTTTTTTTATGAATGTGAGATCCCTTCAAGATTGCCTATGCTGATGCAGAGTGACTATCCTGTTATGCTGAGTGACTATCCTCTTCCTCCTCAATGTTTATGTTGATAGCTTGTAAGAACATTTTTGGTTCTGGGCACCGCTACCAGTGGTTAAGGCCCAATTTTTCTGCCCCTGTTTAACAGGGGCATGTAATTACAATTTTTGCTGCAATACTTTACAGCAGAGCTCATTCCTGCGCTCCAACTAGAGTATCTGTGAGGAGTTGCAGTGTTGTGGCACCAGCACCAGTGCCTAAGGCCCAATTTTTCTGCCCCTGTTTAACAGGGGCGTGTAATTAAATTTTTTGCTGCAAGACTTTGCAGCAGGGCTCATTCCTGCACTCCAACTAGAGTATCTGTGAGGGGTTGCAGTGTTGTGGCACCAGCACTAGTGTCTAAGGCCCAATTTTTTTGCCCCTGTTTAACAGGGGCTTGTAATTACAATTTTTTGCTGCAATACTTTGCAGCAGGGCTCATTCCTGCGCTCCAACTAGAGTATCTGTGAAGGGTTGCAGTGTTGTGGCACCAGCACCCATGCCTAAGGCCCAATTTTTCGGCCCCTGTTCAACATGGGCATGTAATTACAATTTTTGATCTAATATTTCACAGCACGGCCCTTTCCTGAGCCCACCAAGAGTAACTGTGAGGGCTTACAGTGTTGTGGCAACACCACCACACCGTCCACCACCAAAGGCCCAATTTTTCTGACCCTGTTCAACAGGGGCATGTAATTACAATTCTTGATCTAATATTTCACAGCAGGGCCCGTTCCTGCGCCCACCAAGAGTAACAGTGTTGTGCAACACCAACACCTAAGGCCCAATTTTCTGCAGAGTATATAGAGCAGGCCCCTACTTTCAAATATCTAACTTTCAAACGACTCCTACTTACAAACGGAGGGAGACAACAGGAAGTCAGAGGAAATCTACCCGTAGGAAGGGAAATTCTCTCCTGTAAGAGTTAATATGGGAAAAACGTGTCTCCTCTCCACTGATGCTTTATCACAAATCCTTTGGACACTTCGGTACTGTACACCGCTTTGGCCTGAATCGTGCTCGTTTTGCGAGACAACACTCGCAAACCGAGTTACGATTTTAAAAAATACAGTGCTCGTATTGTCAAACGCTCGTTAACCGCGTTACTCACAATCCGAGGTTCCACTGTATCATCAAAAGTTGATTTATTTAATTTTGATGATTATGGCTTACTGCTATTGAAAACCCAAAATTCAGTATCTCAGGAAACTAGAATATTGTGGAAAAGTTCAATATTGTAGACTCATGGTGTCACACTCTAATCACCGAATTAACTCAAAACACCTGTAAAGGTTTCCTGAGCCTTTAAATGGTCTCTCAGTCTGGTTCAGTAGGTTACTCAGCATGGGGATGACTGCTGATTTGACAGTTGTCCAGAAGACAGTCATTGAGACCCTCCACAAAGGATAAAACAAGAAATTGGTCGCACACTGGAACTCCAACTTATCTTGATGTCATCTTTATTGTCAACAGGGTCAGACAGATACAGGCAATGGTAGATGCGTTTCACAAGCGATAGCTTGCTTGTTCACATGCAGCCGAGGTCTGCACCTGTGATCTACCTTACACCTGATTCTGCCTGGAGCAGTGTGCTTCTTCTTGTTCTCTACCCTCCACAAGGAGGTGAAGTCACAAAGGGTCATTGCTAAATAAGCTGGCTGTTCACAGAGTGCTGTATCCAAGCATATTTATGAAAAGTTGAGTGGAAGGAAAAAGGGTGGTAGAAAAAGGTGCACAAGCAATGGGGATAACCGCAGCCCTGAGAGGATTGTGAAGCAAAGTACATTCAAGAATTTGGGGGAGATTCACAAGGAGTTGACTACATATAAAGGGAGAAATGAGGCTGGTGTGGACTGTGTGGGCACCATATGTGAACTGATAAACAATAGAAGATAGAAATTTAAAAGGTTTTTATTACAAAAATGTATATATAGATAATTCATATATATACACATTTTTGCAATAAAAACCTTTTAAATTTCTATCTTCTACTGTTTATCAGTTCACATATGGTGCCCACACAGTCCACACCAGCCTCATTTCTCCCTTTATATAATGTTCAAATGGGACGAAGGCACCAGTTTCTTTCATATTTTCTATCCATAGCACTCTCAATATGGACTACAGCTGGTGTCAGTGCTGTAAGAGCCACCACGCACAGATGTATCCAGGACATGGGCTACAAGTGTCACATTCCTTGTGTCAAGCCACTCCTGAACCAGACAACGTCAGAAGTGTCTTACCTGGGCTAAGGAGCAAAAGGACTGGAATGTTGCTCAGTGGTCCAAAGCCCTCTTTTTGAAAAAAGTATGATGAAAGTAAATTTTGCATTTCATTTGGAAATCAAGGTCCCAGAGTCTGGAGGAAGAGTGGAGAGGCACAGAATCCAAGTTGCATGAGGTCCAGTATGAAGTTTCCACAGTCAGTGATGATTTGGGGAGCCATGTCATCTGCTGGTGATGGTCCACTGTGTTTTATCAAGTCCAAAGTCAGCACAGCCTAGAGCACTTCATGCTTCCCTCTGCTGACCAGCTTTATGGAGAAGCTGATTTCATTTTCCAGCAGGACTTGGCACCTGTCCACACTGCCAAAAGTACCAATACCTGGTTTAATGACCATGGTATCCCTGTGCTTGATTGGCCAGCAATCTTGGCTGACCTAAATCCCATAGAGAATCTGTGAGGCATTGTCAAGAGGAAAATGAGAGACACCAGACCCAACAATGCAGACGAGCTGAAGGGCGCTATCAAAGCAACCTGGGCTTCCATAACACATCAGCAGTGCCACAGGCTGATCGCCTCCATGGCACATCACATTGATGCAGTAATTCAAGTATTGAGTACATACCGTACTGTACATAGACATACTTTTTAGTAAGCCAACATTTCTGTTTTAAAAATACTTTTTTTTTTGGTCTTATGTAATATTCTAATTTTCTGAGATACTGAATTTTGGGTTTTCACTAGCTGTAAGCCATAATCATCAAAATTAAAAGAAAGAAAAGCTTTAAATATATCACTGTGTGTGTAATGAATCTATATAATATATGTGTTTCACTTTTTGAATTGAATTACTGAAATAAATTCACTTTTTGATGATATTCAAATTTTTTGAGACGCACCTGTAAAATTTTCAGAAGGCGAACTTAGCCTTTACACATGAAATTTAATTATTCTGTAGTCCAAGATAAGAACTTGGAAAGCTATTTAAGACAACACAGGAATGAATGAATGGACACGGGTATATTAAACAGACCAAATGGGAGAAAATACGATATATTTATTGTTATGATAGGCATAAACTTTAACCTCACTAGTCACCTTCAGTCATCAATCTCACTAGTCGGTTTTAGTAATCAGAACCTACTTGCCAAAGCAAAGCAACAGTGACATACACTATATTACCAAAAGTATTGGGACACCTGCCTTTACACGCACATAAACTTTAATGGCATCCCAGACTTAGTCTGTAGGGTTCAATATTGAGTTGGCCCACCCTTTGCAGCTACAACAGCCTTAACTCTTCTGGGAAGGCTGTCCACAAGGTTTAGGAGTTTGCCTATGGGCAGGGCCGTCGGAACAGGACAGGCAAACCAAGCAGCTGCTTGGGGCCCCAGCAGAGGGCAGCACAGTCAGAGGACTCGAGGAGGCAACACGGGTGGAGGAGGTAAGGCTTCCCCCCCGCATTTCCACTGTAATACTATGCGATCGCCCCCCCTCCCGCGAACGGGGCCCCCCCTCCCGCGAACGCCCCCCTCCAGTGAACGCCCCTCCTGCGAACGCCCCCCCCTCCCACGAACAACGTCAATGTCGACCCACCCCCCCGCTCAACAACTTGGTGTGTCCTTGTTGTCCCGCGGATGTCCTGGTGTCCGGGAAAAAAATGCCAATCCACCCCACCCCCACCCCCGCTTCTCAACTTTGAAATTGTTGCTTGGGGCCCCCAAATCCCAAATTCCTTCAAACGGCCCTGCCTATGGGAACAAAGCAAGGTCCATAAAGACATGGATGAGTAAGTTTGGGGTGGAGGGGGGCGTGGCCAAGATGGCGCTGTGAGCGGCTGCTTTTACTGAGGGCTCCGCTGCTTTCAGCTTCTTACCCGGATCCTGGGCAGTTAGAGGCCGATTCATCCACCCCTGCTGACTGGGGGAGTGGGGCGCAATAGAGAGGGAAGCAAGGCAGTCCTCCTTACGGCTGCTAACCCCTCCACAGGCGAATTCCGGCTCCTCCGCGTGTAACTAGGCCGCGGCCGCGGTCTTTCCTGGCGGCGTTCGGGGGTCCGGATCGGGCCGGAGCTGCGCTGAGGCCCCCTGCAATTTGGATTGGTGCACTGGCGGCGGCTGTGGGCGGCGGAGGTGGTGGGGGACGCATCGGTTGCTGCTCACTTCCCCGTCCATCCTGCATCTGGGCCCGCTCGCGCTGCTAGGCCGCAGCCGCGGACTTTCCTGGAGGACATCGGAGCTCCGGAGCGGAGCGGAGGAGCGCTGCGGCCCCCTGCACATGAGAGGGGTGGGCTGACGCGGGCTGTGGGCGGCTGGACAGAGGTGGACACACTGACTGCTGACCCATCCCTCCATCCATCAATCCTGCGTCCAGGCCCGCTCGACCTGCTAGGCCGCAGCCGGGGCCTTTTCTGGCGGTCCAACCGGGCCCCTCCCCCCCCCCCTTCTCCTCTTGTGACTCTCCAGGGGGAACACGGGGGAACCCCTAAAGCCGCCAACTATATTTTCAGGGCACGGTGAGCACCCTGAATGCGGCGCCGGAGCTCGGGTGCAAGGTCCAACAAAGGGGGCAGAAAACTAACTTCTCAACCGTTACCGGACCCCCTCTAACGCCCGCTGATCTCCCGGTGCAAAGCCGTACCACCCGGAGCTTCCACAAGGCCTCACAGATAGGCCCCATGGACTCGGCTGAAGCCCGACCGCCCTGGCTGGCGGAAGTCATGGCGGCCATTGCCACATGCCAGTCCACCTTAACCACAAAAATAGAGGCCGTCCAGATGGACGTAGGCCTTATCCGCCAGGACATGGACAAGCTTAGGACCAGGATGGCGGAGACCGAGCAGAGAGTTAGTAACACTGAAGATGTGGTTGCAGAACAGGGCGCAGCGCTCCGCAATCTCCAAACCAAAGTCAAAGCCCTTGAATACAGAGCCGAGGACGCCGAAAACAGAAACCGGCGCAACAACCTCCGCATTGTCGGTCTACCCGAGGGGGTAGAGGGGAGTGACCCTATAGGCTTTATAGAGGGTATGCTGCGTACCCTCCTCCCCGAGGCTCGCATGTCACCCCAATATGTGGTGGAAAGGGCGCACCACATTCCTCCTAAGCCGGGACCTCCTGGAACCCCGCCGCGAACCTTCATCCTCCGCCTGCTCAACTTCCGGGATCGGGACGAAGTTCTCCGTGCCTCCAGGCTCGTGGGCGACCTACGATTCCAGAACGTCAAGCTGATGGTCTTCCCCGATTATTCGGTAGAAACACAGAAGCTCAGGAAGTCGTTCGACCAGGTCAAGGTGACTCTGAGGGCGCGCAACATCCGTTACAGCATCCTTTTCCCGGCCCGTCTGAGAGTACAGGACGGGGAGTCGACCCGCTTCTTCACTAATCCCAGGGAGGTGTCTGTCTGGTTGGAGTCGCTGCCGCGGGCCCGCTGATTGGACGCATGGTATGTACTATTTGATACCACCCTTGTTTTGAATTTGCCTATATCGGTGGGGCCGGCAGACTAGCCCCCTGGACGGAGCTCTCACACCTGTTGTTGCACCTGTTGTGTCCGGCTAATCCCCTTGGTGTGTGCGGCTCCGATGGTGACGGCTGGCCCCCGCCGATGTGGGAACCCAAGTTAGCGCCCCTGACGTGATCAGGAGAACACTCCTTTTTCCCCTTTTTTTTTGGGTCTTTTTATCCCCCCATGTGACACTGGGGACCATACCACGTTTACTCCCTTGTCACTGGATCGACTGTACTGCTGGGACGCGTTCCTGTCCGCTTCCATCCTCCTGAACCCCTGTCCCTTACAGCTTGTTGCATTACCAGCGGAAGTCTCGCACTTAGAGAGTCGCTCAGACAGTTGCTCGGCCCCCCCCAGAATTTATCCGGGGGGCTGAGTTCGCCTCTTGCACGGAACCCCCTTTGCAGCCGGCGAGCTGTTATTGTTTGGGATGGATACCCTCCTCAGTTTTAGGGGGTTGGGTGGGGTGGGGGGTGGGGATTGTTGCCCTTCTGGGGCTATTTTTCTTGTTCTGATCTGTTTTTTTCTTTTTGTTGTTTTTGTTTTCATTATGTTTTTGCTTTACATTCAAAACGTTGATACTTCAGCATTGCTCTGTTTCCAGATGTGTACATCCTGGGTCTGGGGGTCAGGTCCGGGAGTCATGCGGTGTCATCCTGTCCCCCCTATCAATCTGACGGTCCATGTCAGCAGTTAATATCCTATCGTGGAACACCAGGGGGTTGAATTCCCTGACCAAACGCTCCCTGGTGTTCCAATTTATTAAGTCTTATAACCCGCATATCTGTGTCCTACAGGAAACGCACCTCATGGGGAGTAGAATTCTCTCACTTAAAAAGCCATGGGTGGGCCACCACTATCACTCTACCTATTCTAGCTTTTCTAGAGGGGTCAGTATACTTGTGTTAAAGTCCCTCCCGTTCCGGCTCCTGGACCTGATTCTCGATCCTGATGGTAGATACGTCATAATTCATGCCGTGATTCATTCGCTGACCTGGACCATAGTGGGTCTATATCTTCCCCCGCCAGCCTCCCTGTTGCTGCTGAACCACATAACGAGCAGGGTGGCCTAGTTCACCTCTGATAATACTGTGTTTTTGGGGGATTTTAACTTGGTCCCCGATCCAGATATGGATCGCCTGACGCCTGGAGGTCGACACTACTCTGGGTTGGCTGACTGGGCTGATGTCTATGGACTGACGGACGTGTGGAGGTGGAAACATCCTCGGGACTTGGCCTACACCTGCCACTCGGCCTCCCACAGGACGTTCTCCCGCATAGATCTGGTATATGCGGGCAGACCGGTCCTGCAAAGGGTTACAGATGTGAAGATCTTGCCTAGGGGGATCTCGGATCACGCACCATTGCTTCTGGCGCTGGATTTCTCTAGGGGCCATCCTGTTCGCCTGTGGAGACTGTCCAGGTTTTGGATCTCGGACACCTCTGTGGACGACCAGTTCCAAACTGAATTGACCGGTTATTGGGCGGACAATGAGGGCACGGCGGGGACCGGGACTGTATGGAATGCCTTTAAAGCCTCCACGAGAGGACACTACCAGACCATTATTGCCAGAGTTCGTAGGGAACGCAGCGCAGACTTAGTGAGGGCGGAAAGGGAGGCTGCCAGTGCGGAGGAGACCTTTATTAGGACCCGTGACCCCCAACACTATGCCCACCTGCAGCTCCTGACGGGGGAGGTCCTTGGTATCCGTACCTCACTTACCCAAAAAAAGCTACTCGCTCAGTCCCATAGGATTTTTGAACAGGGGGAGAGGTCGGGTAGGATGCTGGCTTGGCTTTCCAGGGAGCAGGAGGGGGGGGTTAGTGTCTCCCATATTACGGGCCCCACGGGGGAGCTGGTAAGCTCTCCGGGGGGTATTAATCAGTGCTTTGCTGACTTCTACCGTGCACTCTATGAGTCAAGGGTGGATTATGGTGATGAGGACCTGGTGAAGTATTTGGGAGACATTGACATTCCGGTCCTTACGGCGACCTACCGTGAGCGACTCGACGCCCCTGTCACGGTGCAGGAGATCCAGCGGGCCCTTAAATCTATGCAATCTGGCAAGACGCCCGGGCCTGATGGAATTCCTGTAGAGTTCTACAAACACTATGCAGACGAACTAGTGCCCAGACTACATTCCCTATTCGCGGTGTCCGCGCAGCAGGGAGAGCTCCCTGTTTCCATGGGTGAGGCGGTCATAGTGGTGATCCCGAAGCCGGGGAAGGACCCTTCCCTCTGTTCCTCGTATCGCCCTATCTCGTTGCTGAACGTTGATGCAAAGATCCTGGCCAAGATCTTGGCAACAAGACTGAACTCTGTCATTACTGCCCTGGTACACTCGGATCAAACAGGCTTTATGCCGGGTAGGGGAACGGATATTAACATTAGACGCCTCCTCACCCACATTGATGGGGCTGGTGAGGGGTCGACGGGAGTGGTGGCCTCACTTGACGCAGAGAAGGCCTTCGACTCTGTAGAGTGGGGCTACCTCTGGGGGGTGCTCGACAGCTTCGGGTTTGGGCCAGGCTTCCTGAAATGGGTACGCATGTTATATAGCTCCCCATCTGCTAGAATTCGGACCAACGGCTGCCTATCAGACGTCTTCCCCTTGGGTCGCGGCACGAGACAGGGGTGCCCCCTCTCCGGGTTTATTTGCCCTTGCTATGGAACCACTGGCCATCCTATTGAGAGCTGAGACGAGGGTCCGGGGATTGAAAATAGGTCCAATTGAAGAAAAGCTGTCTCTGTATGCGGATGATGCCCTGCTATACCTGGCGGATGCCTCTTCATCCCTGCAGGTGGCTTTAGATCTGATTGATCAATTTGGGGGCTACTCCGGTATTCGCATCAACTGGGACAAATCGGTCTTGTTTCCCCTATGTCCCTCGGCCCCGCGTCCCACGACACGAACGCGGCTCAGGTGGGTGGACGAGTTTACATACCTGGGCATCGGGGTTAGCAGTAAGATTGGTGACTACGTTGGCAAAAACATACAACCACTCATGACCCAACTAGTGGCCAAGTGCGCGGTGTGGCGGTCCCTCCCTCTGACGCCAGTGGGTAGAGTCAACCTTTTGAAGATGGTCTTTCTCCCGAAATTCCTGTACTTCTTTCGCAATACCCCCTCGTATATCCCTAGGTCTTTCTTCCGGAGGTTGGACAGCCTGCTGATCTCTTTTGTCTGGGCTGGGAGACCCCCCCGGGTGGCGAGGAAGACCTTGTATTTGTCTTTGTCCGGAGGTGGACTGGCGCTCCCTAATTTTTTGCTTTACTACTGGGCAGCTGTCCTGGTTACGGTGAGATGGTGGTTCTCCCAGCCTAGACAAAATCCGGCGGTCACACTTGAGGCGGCTATTGTGGGCTCTTATGCGGCCTTGAGCAATCTACCGTTTCGTGGCCTCAGGGCCAGCCCCTGTATGACGACCCTCATGCGGATCACAGTTAAGGTCTGGCAGGAGGCTCGACTAATGTACCGGCGACCCAACTTGGTATCCCCGCATATGCCCTTGTGGGCTAACCCTATGCTGCCTCACATGAATAGTATCCCAGATCCATCCCTGTGGGCGAAAAAGGGAATCGTTACTCTGAAACATATAGTGAAAGCGGGTACGATTATGCCTTTCCAAGAACTCAGGCAGGCGTATCTCCTGCCGGTCTCTTTCCAATTTAGGTACTGGCAGCTGAGACATGCTTTTGAGGCCCAATTCCCAGAGCCTATAACCCTGGAGTCAGACTCTATTGAGCGACTCTTATCCTCCGCCCTCATGGACCGCCCCCTCTCGTCCCTCTACCTGTACCTCACAGTACAGTTTGATGCCAAGCTTACTAAGCCGTGGGAGGAATGGAGGGCTGATATTCCGTCACTGGACGAGGAGGAGTGGAGGGATTGCCTCGCATCTTATATCCCTGTTATGATAGCTGCAAAGGATAGGTTTATACAATTTAAATTTCTCCACAGAGCCTACTACACCCCGCAGAGGCTGGCACGTATTTACCCGCAGCGAGATCCTAATTGTCAGAGATGCAGGCAGGAGATAGGTACGTTTTGGCACATGGTCTGGTCGTGTCCGAAACTCCAGCCCTATTGGGTGGATGTGGCTTCCAGACTGACGGACGTGACTGGCTTAAACGTGCCGACTGACCCCAAGATCCTACTGCTGAATCATATGGAGGACGTGGAAGGGGATAGATATTGTAAACTCTGCCTGACCTTCTCACAATTTTATGCTAGGAGGGAAATCCTGCTCAAGTGGAAATCTGAGGACCCCCCCACATGCGCCGCCTGGCAGCGCTCAGTCGACTCAGTACTTTCTCTATATAAATTGACTTATGAGAGTAGACAGTGCCCCGCGAAGTTCGACAAAATTTGGTCTTCATGGCAGACCACTCGCTCTGACTTGGAACTCCCCCCTGGGTGTGACTGACTGGGCTGTTTGTTGGGGATGGCTTCCCCCCCCCCTGCCCCTCTTGGTCCCTGGACTTTACTGCTACTCAGGGTTGTTGTGTGGCCGGGGAGGGGTGAACTAGAGTCGTTTTATGCACGACCGGGTTTGGGCCAATGTTTGTTGATTATTTTCATTTAGCAACGAATGAGAGGGGTGTGATCCCCCGGATGTGACGCATTATCCTGTTTGTTTGCTCTGCACTGGAGGATGTGCTATTTACTGGTTGTATTGTAATGCTGATTTGTCTAATAAAAACTCTCTGTTAAAAAAAAAAGTTTGGGGTGGAGGAACTTGACTGGCCTGCACCGAGTCGTGACCTCAACCCGATAGAACACCTTTGGGACATATTAGAGTGGAGACTGCAAGCCAGGTCTTCTCGTCCTCATCTGTATGACCTCACAAATACGCTTCTGGAAGAATGGTCAAACATTCCCATAGACACACCCCTAAACCTTGTGGACAGCCTTCCCAGAAGAGTTGAAGCTGTTATAGCTGCAAAGGGTGAGCCAACTCAATATTGAGCCCTACGGATTAAGACTGGGATGCCATTAACCACTTAAGCCCCGGACCATTTCGGGCCATTAGGACCAGGCCTGTTTTTGGGATTCGGCACTGCGCTGCTTTAACTGTAAATTGTGCGGACATGCAATGTTGTACCCAAATGAAATTTGCGTCCTTTTCTTCCCACAAATAGAGCTTTCTTTTAATGGTATTTGATTGCCTCTGCGATTTTTATTTTTTGCGATATAAACAGAAAAAGACCGAAAATTTTGAAAAAAAATGATATTTTCTACTTTTTGTTATAAGAAAAATCGAATAAACTCAATTTTAGTCATACATTTAGGCCAAAATGTATTCAGCCACATGTCTTTAGTAAAAAAAATGTCAATAAGCGTATATTTATTGGTTTGCGCAAAAGTTATAGCGTTTACAAACTAGGGTACATTTTCTGAAATTTACACAGCTTTAAATTTATGACTGCCTATCTCATTTCTTGAGGTGCTAAAATGGCAGGGCAGTACAAAACCCCCCCAAATGACCCCATTTTGGAAAGTAGACACCCCAAGGAAATTGCTGAGAGGCATGTTGAGCCCATTGAATATTTTTTTTTTGTCCCAAGTGATTGAATAATGACAAAAAAAAAAAAATTACAAAAAGTTGTCACTAAATGATATATTGCTCACACATGCCATGGTTATATGTGGAATTGCACCCCAAAATACATTCTGCTGCTTCTCCTGAGTATGGGGATACCACATGTGTGGGACTTTTTAGGAGCCTAGCCACGTACGGGACCCCGGAAACCAAGCACCGCCTTCAGGATTTCTAAGGGCGCAAATTTTTGATTTCACTCCTCACTACCTATCACAGTTTCGAAGGCCATAAAATGCCAAAATAGCACAAAACCCCCCCAAATGACCCCATTTTGGAAAGTAGACACCCCAAGCTATTTGCTGAGAGGCATGTTGAGTCCATGGAATATTTTATATTTTGCCACAGGTTGCGGGAATATGACAAACTTTTTTTTTTTGCACAAAGTTGTCACTAAATGATATATTGCTCACACATGCCATGGGCATATGTGAAATTACACCCCAAAATACATTCTGCTGCTTCTTCTGAGTACGGGGATACCACATGTGTGGGACTTTTTGGGAGCCTAGCCGCGTACGGGACCCCAAAAACCAAGCACCGCCTTCAAGGTTTCTAAGGGCATAAATTTTTGATTTCGCTCCTCACTACCTATCACAGTTTTGAAGGCCATAAAATGCCAAGATGGCACAAAACCCCCCCAAATGACCCCATTTTGGAAAGTAGACACCCCAAGCTATTTGCTGAGAGGCATGTTGAGCCCATTGAATTTTTTTTTTTGTCCCAAATGATTGAATAATGACAAAAATAAAAAAAAATGTACAAAAAGTTGTCACTAAATGATATATTGCTCACACATGCCATGGTTATATGTGAAATTACACCCCAAAATACATTCTGCTGCTTCTCCTGAGTACGGGGATACCACATGTGTGGGACTTTTTGGGAGCCTAGCCGCGTACGGGACCCCAAAAACCAAGCACCGCCTTCAAGGTTTCTAAGGGCATAAATTTTTGATTTCACTCCTCACTACCTATCACAGTTTTGAAGGTCATAAAATGTCAAAATAGCCCAAAACCCCCACAAATGACCCCATTTTGGAAAGTAGACACCCCAAGCTATTTGCTGAGAGGCATGGTGAGTATTTTACAGCTCTCATTTGTTTTTGAAAATTAAGAAAGACATTTTTTTTTCTTTTTTTACATTTTCAAAACTTTGTGACAAAAAGCGAGATCTGCAAAATACTCAACATACCTCTCAGCAAATAGCTTGGGGTGTCTACTTTACAAAATGGGGTCATTTGGGGGGGGTTTGTGCCATCTGGGCATTCCATGGCCTCCGAAACTGTGATAGGCAGTGAGGAGTGAAATCAAAAATTTACACCCATAGAAATCCTGAAGGCGGTGCTTGGTTTTTGGGGTCCCGTACGCGACTAGGCTCCCAAAAAGTCCCACACATGTGGTATCCCCGTACTCAGGAGAAGCAACAGAATGTATTTTGGGGTGTAATTCCACATATGCCCATGGCATGTTTGAGCAATATATAATTTAGTGACAACTTTTTGTACATTTTTTTTTTTTTTTTTGGTCATTATTCAATCACTTGGGACAAAAAAAAAATATTCAATGGGCTCAACATGCCTCTCAGCAAATAGCTTGAGGTGTCTACTTTACAAAATGGGGTCATTTGGGGGGGTTTTGAACTGTCCTGGCATTTTATGCACAACATTAGGAAGCTTATGTCACACATCATCCACTCTTCTAACCACTTGAAGACAAAGCCCTTTCTGACACTTTTTGTTTACATGAAAAAAAATTTTTTTTTGCAAGAAAATTATGTTGAACCCCCAAACATTATATATTTTTTTAAAGCAAAGGCCCTACAGATTAAAATAGTGGATGTTGCATTTTTTTTTCCACACAGTATTTGCGCAGCGATTTTTCAAACGCATTTTTTGGGGGAAAAACACACTTTTTTTATTTTTAATGCACTAAAAAACACTATATTGCCCAAATGTTTGATGAAATAAAAAAAATGATCATAGGCCGAGTACATGGATACCAAACACGACATGCTTTAAAATTGCGCACAAACGCGCAGCGGCGACAAACTACATTCATTTTTAAAAGCATTTAAAAGCCTTTACAGGTTACCACGTTAGATTTACAGAGGAGGTCTACTGCTAAAATGACTGCCCTCGATCTGACCTTCGCGGTGATACCTCACATGCATGATGCAATTGCTGTTTACATATGACGCTAGACCGACGCTTGCGTTCGCCTTTGCGCAAGAGCAGGGGGGGACAGCAGTGCTTTTTTTTCTTTTTTTTTTTTTATTATTTATTTGGCTTTTTTATTTTATTTTTAAACTGTGCCTTCCATATTTTTTTTTTTTACCATTTTTATCGTTATCTCAGGGAATGTAAATATCCCCTATGATAGCAATAAGTAGTGACAGGTACTCTTTTTTTGAAAAAAATTGGGGGGTTAGACCCTAGATCTTTCCTCTGCCCTCAAAGCATCTGACCACACCAAGATCGGTGTGATAAAATGCTTTCCCAATTTCCCAATGGCGCTTTTTATATCCGGGGGGGGGGACATTCCCTCCCACTGCTTGTAAAAGCAGTCTAGAGGCTAAGTATCTGCTAGAATTGCTTTTACATGAAAGCCGGCTGCTGGCTGAAAAGAATGATACCAAGATGATACCTAAACCCGCAGGCATCATTCTGGTATAAACATTCAAAGTCCAGCAACATACCAGTACGTTGCTGGTCCTTGTTGGACATGTATTGTAATCTTTTTTTTCATACAGCCTATTGGCTGAACGAAAAAAAGAGATTGATTGGTGGGTATGCCCACCATTAGAATACCTCCCTTCATCCACCCACTTCTAATGATGGGCATATAAGAAGCAAAAAAGTTATGCCGCGTACACACGGTCAAGCCTTCGTCGGAATTTCGACCGTATGTACGCGGCATAAAAGGTTATGCCGCGTACACACGGTCGGACTTTTCCACGGGCAAGCCTCCGTTGGAATTTCGACCGTATATATGCGGCATTAGGAGCAAAATCGCTCCTCCGCCCCTGCTGCCCCCATGCTTCGGCATATATGCTCTTTTTTTTAACTGTGGTCGTGAAATCACCTCCTACAGCGTTGGAGTCACGGCTGTCAAGATAAATAGATCCGCGCTGCAACTGAATGGCGTACCTGCTAAGCAAATGGTGGTTAACATTAAAACAAAGTAACATTACAGTACAACAGTAAGACCTTACCATGCCATACCTGCAAAGCAAATACCAAAACAAAACCTAGTAAAAAATAAAAAAATGTTTTAACGCAACCTGTGCCTAAAATATATATATGCCGAAGCATGGGGGCATCCTCCCGCAAAAAAGTTATGCCGCGTACACACGGTCGGAATTTTCCACGGGCAGGCCTCCGTCGGAATTTCGACCGTATGTACGCGGCATTAGGAGCAAAATCGCTCCTCCGCCCCTGCTGCCCCCATGCTTCGGCATATATGCTCTTTTTTTTAACTGTGGTGTCACGGCTTTATGTATCGTGGGAGCAAACGCTGTTGCTGTCAAGATAAATAATTCCGCGCTGCAGTTGAATGGCGCACCTGAAAACAAAAAATTACATACCTGAAAAGCAAGCATGATAAAACATTGCAGAATAGAATACAGTAAAAAAGAGCAGAACAATAGAGAGAAAATAGAGAGAGAGAGAACAATAAAACGACAACTATTTTTGGTTTTTTTATTTTATATTTTTTTTGTGTTTTGTTTTTTACGTTTTTTTTTTCTTTTTTACACTTTTTTTTGTAACTTTACAACTGTAATGGTTCGGGTCTCTCAAAATGTAATGGCATCTTGGGAGACCCTGTATAAGTGTGTCCTTGTCTGTGAAATGCTGTACCCTACGCTAAAACTTCACTTTTGAGTGGTAGCGTTCAAAACATTCACCTTGGACTGGTTGATATTGATGGTTGCTATGGACTGGTTGCTATGGACGGTTGCTATGGACAGTTGCTATGGACGGTTGCTACGGATTGGTTGTTATGGACGGTTGCTATGGATTGGTTGCCATGGACAGTTGCTATGGACTGGATGCTATGGATAGTTGCTATGGATGGTTGCTATGGACAGTTGCTATGGACGGTTGCTATGGACTGGTTGCAATGGATGGTTGCTATGGACAGTTGCTATAGACTGGTTGCTATGGATGGTTGCTATGGACGGTTGCTATGGACGTTTGCTATGGACTGGTTGATATGGATCAGGCCTGTCTCTGCGAACGCTTTAGTTATGTGTGTTGTGTTTGGTAAGTGACAGTGATCGATCGATACTGCACTTGGGTGGGCTGGGCTGGGCTGGGCTGGGCGGAGGGGCTAAACGCAGGCGCTAGCAGGTATCTGGGCTGATCCCGCTAACACTGCGTTTTTGGGAACCCTAAACCGCTGGGGATGCTAGTATAGATCTGATCAGATACTATACCACTAAGGGGGGTGTATGCTTTGCGCGTGGGTGTTAGCGTTACTGGCACTAACCTAACACTGCCTGGGGCGACGCAGACCCTCTCTGGCGCTAAAACCTAATTGATCTCACCCGCCGGGCGATCAGGGGGGTTAAACCTTTATTGGGTTATATACGGCGGGTGCCCTGATGCTATAAAAAGCAAACTAATCAACCAGCGTCACCCGTAACCTTTATATGGTGATCACTGGTGAAAGGGTTAACTAGGGGCAATCAGGGGGTTAAAACCTTTATTAGGTTAAATATGGGGGTACCTGACACTATATAAAAACCTGACGGGTAACCTAAATAACTAAATAACTTACTGGCTAACCAGTGACACCAGTGACGCTTATACGGCGATCACTGGTGAAAGGGTTAACTCTAGGGGCAATCAGGGGGTTAAAACCTTTATTAGGTTAAATATGGGGGTACCTGACACTATATAAAAACCTGACGGGTAACCTAAATAACTAAATAACTTACTGGCTAACCAGTGACACCAGTGACGCTTATACGGCGATCACTGGTGAAAGGGTTAACTCTAGGGGCAATCAGGGGGTTAAAATAATATATGGGGGTACCTGACACTAATAAAAACCTGCGGCGAACCTAAAAAAAAATAACTGCCTATCTAAAACACCAGCGACACGAATACAGCGATCGGAAAAACAATCGCTTAGTGACGCTGAAGTTAGGGGGTGAAAGGGTTACCTGGGGGGTGATCAAGGGGTTAAACCTTTATTAGGGGGGGTTAGGGGGCTACCCTGGACCTAAAGGGGCCTAATCCTAACTGCCCTGCAACTTTTTACAATCACAGATGACACTAAATGCAGTGATCAGTAAAATAAATGATCACTGCAATCAGTGACACTGTGATTGGGGGCTTTGGGGTGACCTGGGGGGTGATCTGGGGGTGACTGGGGGGTGATTTGTGTGCCTATGTGTACCTACGTGTCAGTGGACTGTTGGTGCACTAACCTGCTTCTTCTGTCCTCGGCGCCGGGAACGAAAAGACCGCAGCGAGGGAGATGACATCACTTCCTCCAGCCTGTATTTACATTTCAGGCAGGAGGAAGCAATTTCATTCGCCGGGAGCGATCGCGAGGGGGGGGGCGGAATCGAGTGGCCGCCCCCTCATGCCTGATCGCTCCCGAACACTTAACGGCCGCTCACTGCAGTGAAGGGGGGTCCGGATGGACCCCCCAACTGCACAAAGGCGATCACGTAGATCTACGTGATTCTGCCTGTCCGTGCCATTCTGCCGACGTAAATCGGCGGTGGGCGGTCGTTAAGTGGTTAAAGTTCATGTGTGTGTCAAGGTAGGCGTCCCTATACGTTTGGTAGTATAGTGTAAATGTTAGATATTACATGCTACGATTAATTTTACATTTCAATGCCTATATATGACATTTCATCTAATCTTTATTGTAGCAACTTCAGTCAACCACACATGTCCTACATTGAAATGACACATGTTGCTGCTCTATAACAATGTTATGTGAGACATTTAAACACTTCAGATTCTGGTCTGCTGAAGGAGAGAAAAACGATATTCTCCTTATCTGTTTCCACCGCCATGCTGGTCTTCTTGTTGTTTCTTCCTGACTAGATGGTAAAGAATGACAGGAACTCAGGGGTCCTGAGTCAGGAGAAGGAGAAGTATGTAAATATTCCCATCTGTGAAGAGTAGGTAAGAAAACATAAACTGCACTCCAAGCAGCTATTTAGATTAAAATAGAATCATACCAAAACTGGGTGATATTTAGTTTGCCAGATCACTGTATATCATATAACTCTTGTTTTTATTAATTAATTTATTTATTTTTTTCTTCCATCTTGCATCCAAGTATTGTTGATCTCCTGCTATATCTTTGCAGACACCTCCTGTTTACATGAATGCACTCCATGTACTGTATGTCTGCATGGCATAGGTTTCATTATGGTGGCAACAGGAGTTCATGTCTAGGTATTGTGTAATGAGTCATCTGATGGGGTGACTACACAGGGGCACAGTCAGGAGACAGGGACAGTGTTGTCACCCTGTAATAGGTATGTATCTTTTAACCACTTCAGCCCCGGAAGATTTGGGTGCCCAATGACCGAGCCATTTTTTGCAATTCGGCACTGCATCGTTTTAACTGACAATTGCGCGGTCGCGCGACGCTGTACCCAAACAAAATCAACGTCCTTTTTTTCCCACAAATAGAGCTTTCTTTTGGTGGTATTTGATCATATCTGCGATTTTAATTTTTTGCGCTATAAATAAAAAAAGAGCGACAATTTTGAAAAAAACTCAATATTTTGTACTTTTTGCTATAATAAATATCCCCAATTTCTTTTTAAAAAGGTGATTTTTGTTTCTCAGTTTAGGCCGATATGTATTCTTATTTTGTTAACTAGTTTACTAGTAATGTCGGCGATCTGCGATTTTATAAGGACTGCAACATTATGGCGGACACATCGGACACTTTTGACACATTTTTGGGACCATTGGCATTTATACAGCGATCAGTGCTATAAAAATGCACCGATTACTGTAAAAATGTCACTGGCAGGGAAGGGGTTAACACTAGGGGGGCGATCAAGGCGTTAACTGTGTTCCCTAGTGTGTGTTCTAATTGAAGGGGGAGGGGACTGACCTAGATGAAATGATAGATTGTGGTTCCTAGCTATTAGGAACTTACGATCTGCATTTCCTCAGCTCACAGAACAGGGATGTGTGTGTTTACACACACACGTCCCTGTTCTGCCTCTCGTGCCTTGAGATCGCTCATGGCCGGCGGTCATCACGACCGGCGGGCACGAGCATCGGCACTTCTGCGATGCAGCGGGCGCTCGCCTGCTAACACCGCTTAAAGCGACCGACACACAGCTACGACGGTTCGCTCAGCGGAGCCAACCTGCCACAGTATAACTGCGGCGGCTGGTCCGCAAGTGGTTAATGAAAAAAGCAGACTTACCAATACTGAAAATGACTTTAGAATTTACATTATCATATTAAATCTTATGAGATTTTAGTGATTAGGTGTACATTTATTTTAAATGACAAAACCAAGGGGAGATATCAGGTTGACGTGAAATATAATAGGTTTTCTGGGAATTAATATAATTTCCCTCTAAATAATATGTTTACTTCTGTGACCAGTGTCTTTATGGACAATTTCTCTCTTGGTATCTATCTACTGTATCTATATATCTATATATGTATATGTGTATGTATGTATGTATTATTTTTATTATTATTATTATACAAGATTTATATAATGCCACCCAGGCCCGCACTGGGACAAAAAATAGGTCTCCGGGCATTAGACTGAGCAGCCCGGGGGGGGGGGGGGGGCGCCGCGGCGGCGCTTCGCCACGGCGGTTAATGATGGGGTGTGGGGTTCCAGCACCTTGTACCTCTGGACCCCTTTACATTACACAGTACCCTGCACCTCTGGACCCCTTTACATTACACAGCACCTTGCACCTCTGGGCCCCTTTACATTACACAGCACCCTGCATCACTGGACCCCTTTACATTACACAGCACCCTGCATCACTGGACCCCTTTACATTACACAGCACCCCACAGCTCTGGACCCCTTTACATTACATAGCACCGCACCTCTGGACCCTTTTACATTACACAGCACCCTGCACCTCTGGGCCCCTTTGCATTAAACAGCACCCTGCACCTCTGGACCCCTTTACATTACACAGCACCCTGCACCTCTGGGCCACTTTATATTATACAGCACCCTGCACCTCTGGACCCCTTTACATTACACAGTACCCTGCACCTCTGGACCCCTTTACAATACACAGCACCTTGCACCTCTGGACCCTTTTACATTACACAGCACCCTGCACCTCTGGACCCCTTTACATTACACAGCACCCTGCACCTATGGACCCCTTTACATTACACAGCACCCTGCACCTCTGGGCCACTTTATATTATACAGCACCCTGAACCTCTGGACCCCTTTACATTACACAGCACCCTGCACCTCTGGACCCCTTTACATTACACAGCACCTTGCACCTCTGGACCCTTTTACATTACACAGCACCCTGCACCTCTGGACCCCTTTACATTACATAGCACCGCACCTCTGGACCCCTTTACATTACACAGCCCCCCACAGTTTGTTACACAGAAACCCCCCTAACAGTTCTGGACCCCCTGCATGTTACACAGACCTCCCTACAGTACAGACCCCCTCCCTACTGTACAGACCCCTCCCTACAGTACAGACCCCCTCCCTACAGTGCAGACCCCCTCCCTACAGTACAGACCCCCTACAGTACAGACCCCCCTTACATTACAGACCCCCTCTACAATACAGACCCCCCTACATTACAGCCCCCCTCTACAATACAGACCCCCTCTACAATGCAGACCCCCCTACATTACAGACCCCCCTTTGAATACAGAACCCCCCCTACAATACAGAAACCCTCCTACAATACAGACCCCCCTTTCAGACGCATACAGTACCTCAGATCAGCGCGGGACTGCATGTCGGATCCCCTCCCCCTGTGTAGACATAAAGGAGGAGGGGAAGTGTGGCTTCACTCTGCTCGGCTGTGTGAGACAGCCGAGCCGAGACTGATCAGATCATCAGAGCCGTGGCCACCGTGCCAGAGAGAAGGGGATCATTGCCGGTCGCGGCCCCCTGATGTGCCGACGGGTGTCACTCGAGTGTGGCTCCAACTCACAGCTAAGAGTGCACTGGGGGGAGACGTGACATGCGACCTGGCGGCCCGCCGCGGGCCGTCGCGGCCCACCGCGGGCCGTCGCGGCCCACCGGGCATGTGCCCGGTATGCCCTATGGCCAGTCTATCTATCTATCTATCTATCTATCTATAATTTGTTGGCATTTCCCTATAACCCTCTATCTTATATCTTTACCCCACCCTGTGATGGTCCTCCTCTCCTATGGGTGTTAAATATTTAAACGCTTCAATACCGGGCATTTTTACCCCCTTCCTGCCCAGACAATTTTCAGCTTTCAGCACTGTCACGCTTTGAATGACAATTGCGCAGTCGTGCGACATGGCTCCCAAACAAAATTGACGTCCTTTTTTTCCCACCAATAGAGCTTTATTTTGGTGGTATTTGATCATCTCTGCGGTTTTTATTTTTTGCGCTATAAACAAAAAAAACAGACAATTTTGAAAAAAACACAATATTTTTCACGTTTTGCTATAATAAATATCCCAATTTTTTAAAAAAAAAATATTTTTTTCTTCTCAGTTTAGGCCAATATTTATTCTTCTACATATTTTTGGTAAAAAAATCACAATGAGCGTATAGTGATTGGTTTGCGCAAAAGTTATAGCGCCTACAAAATAGGGGATAGATTTATGACATTTTTTTTTTTTTACTAGTAATGGCGGTTATCTGAGATTTTTGTCAGGACTGTGATATTGCGGCGGACATATCGGGCACTTTTGACACATTTTTGGGACCATTCACATTTATACAGCGAACAGTGCTATAAATATGCACTGATTACTGTATAAATGTGACTGTCAGGGAAGGGGTTTACACTAGGGGGCGATCAAGGGGTTAAATGTGTTCCCTAGGGAGTGATTCTAACTCTGGGGGCGGGGGACTGACTGGGGGAGGTGACCGATCGGTGTCCCTATGTACAAGGGACACACCATCGGTCTCCTCTCCCTAACAGGACATGGATCTCTGTATTTACACACAGAGATCCATGTCCCTGGCTCTGTAACTGCCGATCGCGGGTAGCTGGCGAACATCGCGGCCGCCAGGCACGCGCATTGGCACCCGAGTGACGCGGCGCGTACGCGCACCCCCTAGCGGGCAGGAGGCCCAAGGACGTCCACCCAGGATGGCAGAGCTACCTTGTGGCCGTCATATTACTATAGGCGGGATGGGAAGTGGTTAAAGAGGAACTTCAGTCTGCTCACATAATTTGTAATAAGAACATCTTTGCCATTCTGAAGCTTCCCTCCAACCACTTTGCATATTATTTTATATATACTGTGATTCTGTACTTGCCAAATATGCTGCAGAAATCTCCTTCCACTAAGTCTGGCTGCAGCCATTTTAACTGTGTTCACTTCCTGGATTCACACAGACACACCTCTAGCTCTGCAGCTCTCATTGGCCCTGTTATTACTCATCCCCCCTCCCTTCCTGGCAAACATTCACGAGGGTGAGAGAGAGAGCTGTGCATGATGTCATAGGCCTAGGCTAATGACCAGACAAGAAACAGGAAGTGGGCTGTATAAGGTATTTACTGTCAAAAATGTTTTACTATCCAAAGTTAAAACAACAACAAGGGCAGAAGATTTAATAGATGGAAAGATGAAAAAATTACTGAAGTTCCGCTTTAAGGACTTTCCTCTTTAGGCACTGCTCAGTCTTTGAACCTTTTACTCTAGCTGTAGCCTAATTATTTTCTTATTCCTCTAAGCCAGTTTTGGGCTACTGCCTTGATTTAATTTATAAATTGTCCCGCTTTAATCCTACTTTTTATCTATGCCTCAATCACCCTTATGCACTCTTTCCATACATTTGAAAAACAAACAGGGAGAGCACAAGAGGACTGTAGCCAACGTGCCTGCAAGGTTTAAAGTGGTATTAAACCACAAATATGTAAAATATTGCAGCTTACCAATCAGATGTAGTGCCTGTATTAGTTTTCTATTTTTACGCACCTCCTGTATTATACAGACACCACTCTGGATGAAGGAGCACAGGGGGCAGATTTGGACAGCAGCATATTCAGTCTGGCGGGAGGGGAGTGTTAGATGTACTAGCAGATTTAAATACTGTAACAAACTGAAGCTAAACTCCAGCTAATACTTTATAATCATTTTTTTTTCCTTTTGGTATAAAGGTTTTACATAAATAAATACATTTTACGCACCCCTGTCAGTGTTAAATTGTTTGTTTCATTCCTGTAAATGGATACTGGAAGAGAGCTTGTTAATTTGAAATACAACAGACTTACTGTCTGGATCACCAGAGGAGAATAAAAGAACGAAAGGTTAAAAAAGAAAGCGAATACAGCCATCGCATTTAAGAATTAGTAAGTTTCAATATAACAAATGTTTGCTTTTGGGTTTGAGGGCTGGTTCACATCACAAAAACACACTCCAGATCCGTTCCCGATGCATTTCTGCATGAGTGCTTTTAACGTGTTTTTGGCGCGTTCTGGTGAGTTTTTGATGCGTCTTTGATGCATTTCCAAATGCATTCCAGATGCTTTTTTTTTCTTCTTTTTTCCTGATTTATTTTTTTACTGTACTGGTATCTGGTGCATTTTTGATGTTTTTTTTTTATGTGTGCTAGCGCATTCCGATGACTTTTTGATGTGTTTTACTGCGTTCCATTACAGTCCAGTGCAGGAAAAATGCAGCATGTTCTACAATTTTTTCTGGAACTAACAAGTCCTGGAACTGACTGCACTGGTGTGAACTATGACATTGGAAACCACATAACCTACTTTCCATACATTTTTGATGCAGAAAAAAACGCACTGGACTGCATGTGGTGTGAACTGGCCCTAACACTGCTAAAACTAGTAGCTTGCTTAAAGGTGATCATACGTGGTGCAAATATGATTTTGGACTGAATCATTCCTAGTAGTAATTCTACAGTATGAAAAAGCATGCAGGAGACTAATATGTGGTAAAGGAAAGGAAGGATTTTTATGGTATGTATGTAATTCTATTCCCTTGATATTTTATGCAATACAGAAAATCCCCAAAAAATTATTGATCCACAAGTTAGGCCTATAATATCTGGTAGAGGCTCTTTCCTTGGCTGAAAAAAAAATCAGTATTTACTATAATAGGATCCTAAAGACCAGGGGTCTCCAAACTTTTTAGCCCGAGAGCCACATTGTAGATTTTACGAAAATTTCCGGGCCGAAAAAATGTATTCATTATAAATAAATGAATACAACTTAAATGATCTCATTATAGCCTTTCCGCACGTCTGTGTCCCCATCAGAGTCTCCTTGCACATTGTGGCCCTTATCAGAGCCTTTCCAGACATCTGTGTCCCCATCAGAGCTGTTCCGCACCTCTGTGTCCCCCATCAGAGTCTCCCCCATATCTGTGTCCTCCATCAGAGTCTTCTCATCATCAGTGTCCCCAGCAGAGTGTCCCTATCAGTGTCCCCAGCAGAGTGTCCCCAGCATCAAGTTCCCTATCAGTGTCCCCAGCATCAAGTTCCCCATCAGTGTCCCCAGCATCAAGTTCCCCAGCAAAGTCCCCAGCATCAAGTTCCCCATCAGAGTGTCCCCAGCATCAATGTCCCCAGCATCAAGTTCCCCATCAGAGTTTCCCCAGCATCAATGTCCCCATCAGAGTGTCCCCAGCATCAATATCCCCATCAGTGTTCCCAGCATCAAGTTCCCCATCAGTGTCCCCAGCATCAAGTTCCCCAGCAAAGTCCGCAGCATCAAGTTCCCCATCAGAGTGTCCCCAGCATCAATGTCCCCAGCATCAAGTTCCCCATCAGAGTTTCCCCAGCATCAATGTCCCCATCAGTGTCCCCAGCATCAAGTTCCCCATCAGTGTCCTCAGCATCAAGTTCCCCAGCAGAGTCCGCAGCATCAAGTTCCCCATCAGAGTGTCCCCAGCATCAATGTCCCCAGCATCAAGTTCCCCATCAGAGTTTCCCCAGCATCAATATCCCCATCAGAGTGTCCCCAGCATCAATGTCCCCATCAGTGTCCCCAGCATCACGTTCCCCATCAGAGTGTCCCCAGCATCAAGTTCCCCGGCAGTGTCCCCAGCATCAAGTTCCCCATCAGAGTGTCCCCAGCATCAAGTTCCCCATCAGAGTGTCCCCAGCATTAAGTTCCCCATCAGAGTGTCCCCAGCATCAAGTTCTTCATCAGAGTGTCCCCAGCATCAAGTTCTCCATCAGAGTGTCCCCAGCATTAAGTTCTCCATCAAAGTGTCCACAGCATCAAGTTCCCCATCAGTGTCCCCAGCATCAAGTTTCCCAGCATCAAGTTCTCCATCAGAGTGTCCCCAGCATCAAGTTCTCCATCAGAGTGTCCCCAGCATTAAGTTCTCCATCAAAGTGTCCACAGCATCAAGTTCCCCATCATTGTCCCCAGCATCAAGTTCCCCAGCATCAAGTTCTCCATCAGAGTGTCCCCAGCATCAAGTTCTCCATCAGAGTGTCCCCAGCATCAAGTTCTCCATCAGAGTGTCCCCAGCATCAAGTTCCCCAGCAGTTTCCCCAGCATCAAGTTCCCCATCAGAGTGTCCCCAGCATCAAGTTCCCCATCAGAATGTCCCCAGCATCAAATTCCCCATTAAAGTGTCCCCAGCATCAAGTTCCCCATGAGAGTGTCCCCAGCATCAAGTTCCCCATGAGAGTGTCCCCAGCATCAAGTTCCCCAGCAGTGTCCCCAGCATCAAGCTCCCCATCAGAGTGTCCCCACTCCCCAGCATCAAGTTCCCCAGCATCAAGTTCCCCATCAGTGTCCCCCCAGCATCATGTTCCCCATCAGAGTGTCCCCAGCATCAAGTTCCCCTTCAGTGTCCCCCCAACATCAAGTTCCCCATCAGAGTTTCCTCAGCATCAAGTTCCCCTTCAGTGTCCCCCAGCATCAAGTTCCCCAGCATCAAGTTCCTCTTCAGTGTCCCCAGCATCAAGTTCCCCAGAAGTGTCCCCAGCATCAAGTTCCCCATCAGAGTGTCCCCAGCATCAAGTTCCCCTTCATTGTCCCTAGCATCAAGTTCCCCAGCAGTGTCCCCCCAGCATCAAGTTCTCCATCAGAGTGTCCTCAGCATCAAGTTCCCCATCAGTGTCTCCAGCATCAAATTCCCCATCAGTGTCCCCCCAGCATCAAGGTCCCCAGCATCAAGTTCCCCAGCAGTGTCCCCAGCATCAAGTTCCCCATCAGAGTGTCCCCAGCATCAAGTTCCCCTTCAGTGTCCCCAGCATCAAGTTCCCCAGCAGTGTCCCCAGCATCAAGTTCCCCAGCAGTGTCCCCAGCATCAAGTTCCCCATCAGTGTCCCCCCAGCATCAAGTTCCCAAGCAGTGTCCCCAGCATCAAGTTCCCCATCAGTGTCCCCCCAGCATCAAGTTCCCCAGCAGTGTCCCCAGCATCAAGTTCCCCAGCAGAGTCCCCAGCATCAAGTTCCCCAGCAGTGTCCCCAGCATCAAGTTCCCCATCAGTGTCCCCCCAGCATCAAGTTCCCCAGCAGTGTCCCCAGCATCAAGTTCCCCAGCAGAGTCCCCAGCATCAAGTTCCCCAGCAGTGTCCCCAGCATCAAGTTCCCCATCAGTGTCCCCCCAGCATCAAGGTCCGCAGCATCAAGTTCCCCAGCAGTGTCCCCAGCATCAAGTTCCCCAGCAGTGTCCCCATTTGCCTCTTGCAGACTTCAGCTCTCCTGCACCTTCCGACTCCCGCCCGCTTGCTAAACACGCGGAATGATTACTAATACAAACAGCGGGCAGGAAGCCGGGAGGTGCCGTGCTGATGACGTCACTGGTTGCTAGGACATCGGCGCTCCCAGCGGCCTATCCTCAGCACAGCGTGGAAGCATGGGAGGGTGTGGGGGAGCAGATTTGTTTGTGGGACCTGCCAGACATACTGCCGATAACAGCAGCTGCTTTTAAAAGGCAGCAGATCGGCAATGCTATGTTGGAAGAGTCTGAGCTGCAGGCCGGTGAAAACACACTAGCGGGCCGGATGTGGCCGGGGTTTGGAGACTCCTGCTATAGACCCATGTCTTCTACCCTCCATTCTATGCTAGAGATGCCTCATTCAATTAAATTCAGTCTTAAAGGAATGACATCCCGACCATGACACTATCTGCCTGGAGTTTGCACTCTAAAGAAATGCTGGTAAGTTAATTGACTCCTGTCTAAATTGGCCCTAGTATATGTATGAATGTGTGTTAGGATTAGGAACCTTAGGTTGTGAGCTCCTTGAGGGTAGGGACTGATGTGAATGTACAATGTATATGTATATGTAAAGAGCTGAGTAAATTGACGGCGCTATATAAGTACCTGAAATAAAATAAATGACAGCATCTATGGGTATTTGGTTTTATTTGGTTTGGACAATGAAGCTCTGTACTCTTCAATGCCACATAAAAAGGGTCTGATGATTGTAAAAAAGTTTTTTAACCGGGTGGGACTTTAAACATAATAAATTTGTTGCGGAACTTCTGAGGTTCCTGCCCAAAACAATGTGCTCCTCTTTACAGAGCACATCTACCTCCAAGTAGAATTTGTTCCCCATTGTTCATAAATCTATACCTGGGGGGTGGGAGTGGAACATTTTTGGTGACGAAGGTTTCTCTGTCCTTGTGCCACATTTTGTCATGCCACAGGTACCTAGGTAATTTCCTTATATTTTAAACAGAATCTCAGAAGATGTGACCAACAACAACACCTTTAACTTGAAATTTACATATAATATCCAAACCAAGGAATTGTCCTCTTTAGGTTTTTACATTTGTAATGATGATGGTGGGATCTATACCACACTGTATAAAAGAAACAGCGCAAAACACAGTTATTGAGGCACTCAACCTCATTCACTAGGGAATTTCAGTTAGATAATATCTCAGAATTCAGAGGAATTGTACAAAAGATGAACAATTTCAAAGTAGAGCTAGGAATTTTAAAACAAGACTCAAATGCAGGGGCTATAAAGACACATATAAGGCATACCACAAAGGGGTTTGGGACTTTCCACTGTTGCCATTGATAAATACATGAAAGCGCTTGTTTGACCATCTGAATGTAAGTGTATCTACCTACATTAAAATATATTCTTCAAACAGTATTATGCTATGTGCCCTTCTTCTTTCCTCTATATTGCCATTGGCTTCTATTTGGGTACACCATCATTGGGCCGCCATCTTCCAAGTTCTCATTCATCTCTTAACCGTTGGTTGCCGTGAGTGACGTCCTTTAGGGAATCATCAGCTGAGAATCCTTCAGGTATATATATCCAAAGTGGGAAGGAGGATATACCGCGCTTAAATGGATGAAGAGAAATAAAAAATGAATAGAATGATGAACCCTAAAAATGCAGCAAACTCACACGTGTAGACCAAACACCAATATGCAGAAAAAAAGGAAAAAAGAGCTGCGCAAACCTGTATACAGTGAATATACAATCTAACAATAATCTGGAAATATTGTGCAATAACTATAACTTAATATAGTGACAAAAAACGTTCCCCAGACGACGCTACCTATAGCGAAACGTACGTCGGGAGGTTGACGCGCTGATGTCATCGCTGAATGGGAGACTGCATGCCGGCCGGCTCTTCCCATGTTTTTATGCCTGAATTTTACCTACTTGATGTAAGTTACCACCTTTTTATTTGAATAAATGCTGTTTGGACGATATACACTATGTGGTTTCCCCTTCTCATTTTTATGACTGGTGAATACTGAGTTCCAATATCGCAAGAGTTCCTTTCCATCCTTGGATATCCATCTACTGCAAGGAAGCGAGTGATTCATAGTTTGGCATTCCAATAGCTTGCCTCTGGTAAGCACATTATTTTGGTGGTGGTGCACGTGTGCATTCTTTTGGTGCAATTTAGGAGTTCACCCTTCTTCCAATTTGCATTGCAATTCGTATATGTTCAGAATTTATTCAGAATTTATATGGATTCTTATATGGACATTTATATGATTAACCGTTATTCCTTTGGGGTCAAACTCGATTAATGTGTCGGTTTATCATATCATACCATACATTATTATATTTTTGTCACTATTTTTTTGTCACTATATTAAGTTATAGTTATTGCACAATATTTCCAGATTATTGTTAGATTGTATATTCACTGTATACAGGTTTGCGCAGCTCTTTTTTCCTTTTTTTCTGCATATATATCCAAAGCTTGATCCGACCCTCTAGACGTACGTCTAGCAGGGTCCACTGATTCCGGTAAGCCTCCTTTGTATTGGTGGTGGTTATCTGCACATTTACTCAAGATTGTTTGGATTTATTATCACAAATATCTTCTTTGGAGTACCCCTGGAGTATTATTTAATCATCACGAACTTACTTTGATATCACTACCACAGACTTTTTGATTTGGTTCTCATCATGTTGGACTATTGATATTAGATTCTGGATTGCTATTGTTATCACAGGGTGTTATTTATTCATTTTTTTAGACCCCTTTCACACTGGGGCGGGAAGGTGCGCCGTGGGTATAGCGGCGCTATTTTTAGCGCCGCTATACCTTCGTTTTTACTGCGGTATGCGGCCACTAGCGGGGTGAATTTAACCTCTGCAGAGGCGCATTGCGGGCGGTATTACCGCGGTTTCCCATTGCTTTCAATGGGCAGCAGCGGTAAAGGAGTGGTGAACACACCGCTCCTTCACCACTGTAAAGATGCGGCTAGCAGGACTTTTGGAGCGGTCCTGCTAGCGCACCGCTTCAGTGTGAAAGCCTTTGGGCTTTCACACTGAAGACTGCAGGGCACGATTTTTTCAGGCGGTATAGCAGCGCTATTATTAGCGCTAAACCGCCTGAAAAACGTGTCAGTGTGAAAGGGGCCTTAGTTATATTCATTAGCGCTACATTTTATTTGTTATTGTTTTTGCACCTTTTGCTCACATTCACCAGCAGCGCGGAATTTTTTGTATTTGTTTACATATAAGGTAAACCACAAGGAAATTACCTTTATGAAGGAGAAGAAAAAAAATATTCCTGTCCAGAGTGACTGTGAGCCAGTTGGACTCATTTTACTATACCCACAGCAGCATTCTGATTTGCATAAAATAATAAACAAGTTTTGGTATCCTGTAGGAAGTCTAAAGATAAATTGGTTTACAGTGCATTCTCGACAAAATAAAAAAAATGTTGCAGGAAGCTGGGGATGTACATTTGCCATTGTTGTCGTTTTTGCATCTATATTCGATCTGGAAGAATAATAATAATCATTAATAACACTCCCATGGAATATAGAAAACTAAATGCAACATTCCATAATTGTAATACCAAGTTTGTGGTTTATCAACTTTTATGCCAATGGGATTGCTATTATATAGGCAAAACTAAGTGAAGATTTTACTTGCAGATTAGAATTTCTTTGTACGATGTTGAATCCTGGTACCTTAGATTGCCCATAGCAAGGGATTTCTACCTACAACATCAAGGCAATACAAATCTCTTTAGCTTTACTGTTCTAGATTGGCTCCATCCAAACAATGGGGGGAATCTAGATAAACAATTACAACAGCTTGAATGTCATCTGTAGTCTGGCCTGTGGAGCATTCCAGCCACATCCTCTTGCACAGTCCAGCCTGATACTGGTTTAAAGCGGTTGTATAGTCTAAATTTTGACTTTACATTTATTTGTGCATGTCATTATTTAAAATTGTTTCCTACTAGCCTTTTTTTTTTTTTTACCTGTTTCATTGTGAAGTTATCGCTGCATTCACGAGTGGGGACGTGTACCGTGCATGCGCCGGATCCCCGCTCATTTCGGCAAGCAGAGCCTCTGCCGGAAAAATTATTTGTTTATGTCGGGGCTGCGTCATTTCCTCATGTAGACGTCAGCCCCGACATCCCGCGATGCTTCGTCCCTATCCAAGAGCATGATGGTTAGCACGTGACCTAAACGTCACAGATTACAAGAGAGACAGAAGGCTAGAATATTGTGACCGTAGTGCGCACGCGCGGGATTATAGACACAAGAAGGAACTGTGGGCGGAAAATCTAATTGAATGAGACACGGAAGATCACAAACGAAATGGTGCAGGCTTACTACAGGAATTACACGCTACAAGATGAACAGTTTATACAGTAAGACTAGTAATGTGGATAGACATATAGCGATCAATCGATGTAGAAGTATATGGTCTTTAAGAATATGTAAATTGTTATGATTGTACTGGAGTGTTTACTACCGCTTTAAACTGACCCCCTTTTTGGCGTGTTAACCACATCTTGTGAGGTGAGGTGCTCAGCCTATATGCTCTCACCTCCAGCCTTGTGGATTGCTTGTTGTGGAAACCTCATATAACTGATGGGATACATGCATCACCATACCTATACCTGGGTGAGATCCAACCTTTATTTCAGTGCTTGTTTGCCTGGCACAGCACAGCAACTTATTTTATTACAGAACAATCCATGTGCTTTCTGTCTGAAATTTGGAAGTTAATTGGTCAGAAATCCCAGGGCTTTTTTTCAGGGGGAACTTCAGAGGGGAACTTGGTGGAACTCAGTTTCACCACGTCTGGCTCAGACCCTTTGGTGCCTGCTTACCACAATCACTTGTAAACACAGAAGTCTGGTTTCTGTGTTTACAAGTGACAGCTCTGGACTCTGTGTGTAATGGAATCCTGGTATTTAATGTCCCTTTAAGACCCTCCTACTGTTTTCGTGAAATTTGACTGAACACACCCACTATTTGATGTGATTTGGAGGGTGCGTGTAAAGGGGGGGGGGGGTTTGTGGGGCCGTGGTTACTGTAAGTTCTAGCACCTTTTGTTTGAGAAAAAAGGCCTGAGAAATCCTATTTATTGAATGGATGACAACAATTGGGTGGCTGTTGCTGTGCACAATTACCACCTTACACACCTGCTGCTGTAAAATAAAGAACAAGTAGTTATTAGCCCCCTTCCCAAAATTATTTTATTTAGTTATTTATATATTTATTTATTTTTTTAACAATCTTCAATTCCTGTGTGACATCCCATGTGGTCATTTCACTTCACTAGTCATTACGGTTCAAAACTCTTAGAAAGAAGGGTGTTCCGCCAATCACAGACGTCTGCTGGGAAACTGAGGATGAGAGAACGTTTGTGATAGGCGGAGAGTGTCTGCTGAGAATCGCCTATCACGGAAGGGACCAGGAAGAGACCGCGGGATTTGAACGATGGACGCCGCAGCCTCAACTTTTTTTCATGTACTATTTACAATGTAAAATTTCGCTGACTCGAGTATAAGCCGAGGGGGGGACTTTCAGCCCAAAAAAAAGGGCTGAAAATCTCGGCTTACACTCGAGTATATACGGTAATTATTATCGGAAATTCCTATGATTTTCTAGTGACCAAATGCTTAATGTTTGTTGAGGCCTCCGTACGTTTGTCTTTGCCTTTTTTTTTTTTATGTATAGGCTTGTCTTTGCAATCATTAGATCTTTTTTTTTTATGTATATGCTTGTCTTTGCAATCATTAGATCTTTTTTTTTTTTTTTATGTATAGGCTTGTCTTTGCAATCATTAGATCTTTTTTTTTTTTTTTTATGTATAGGCTTGTCTTTGCAATCATTAGATCTTTTTTTTTTTTTTTTTTTTACAGATTACTATTAAAAGTCAGTTTTTATTATACTTCTGTACTGTGCTTCCAGATCTCCTTTTCTTTTTTTTTTTTTCTTTACTCTGCCTCTGATGTTCTTCTGTTCTCTCAGGTTTTGTGGCTCCTAGGGTGCTTGTAAAGAAATCGGCTGTCATGCACAGGCCAGATATCAGTTTACAAATACCAAACCAGCCACAAATTCATTTTACCTCAGTTCACTACTGTAGATTGCAGCGATAGTTTATTTTACGTCAGACAAGACTCTAGGGCAAGATCTGCTTCAAACAAAACGTGTCTTAGAGACATAGGACAAATGAAAAATTGGCTGTCATGGTCTCCTTGAGCAGTGACACTCAAGAGTGACTCATTGTTTGAAAATAACTGTGAAGATTCTGCTCTCCCATGTTTTTTTCCACTATGTTAAATACCTCTGTAATAATGTTCTGCATGTAAATTTTAGATTCTATCTTCCTTTTTAATTCCCTATAAGTTTGAATTTCTAGGAGTTTCACCCTTTTTGTGGTTACAGATATGTGAGGTATGATAGGACTTTAGTGTATATAGTGGTTTTTGGAGATTTAGTAGCGTCCCTCTTTACATCAGGCATTCCCAACAGAGCCCCTCCTTACATCTGGTGACCCCAGTAGAGTCCCTCCTTACATCAGGTGCCCCCAGTAGATTCCCTCCTTACATCAGGTGCCCCCAGTAGAGTCCCTCCTTACATCAGGTGTCCCCAGCAGAGTCCCTCCTTACATCAGTTGCCCCCAGTAGAGTCCCTTCTTACATCAGGTGCCCCCAGCAGAGTCCCTCCTTACATCAGGTGCCCCCAGCAGAGTCCCTCCTTACATTAGGTGCCCCCAGTAGAGTCCCTCCTTACATCAGGTGTCCCCAGCAGAGTCCCTTCTTACATCGGGTGTCCCCAGCAGAGTCCCTCCTTACATCAGTTGCCCCAGTAGAGTCCCTCCTTACATCAGGTGCCCCCAGCAGAGTCCCTCCTTACATCAGGTGTCCCCAGCAGAGTCCCTCCTTACATCAGTTGCCCTCAGTAGAGTCCCTTCTTACATCAGGTGCCCCATCAGAGTCCCTCCTTACATCAGGTGCCCCCAGCAGAGTACCTCCTTACATCAGGTGCCCCCAGTAAAGTCCCTCCTTACATCAGGAGCCCCCAGTAGAGTCCCTCCTCACATCAGGGGCCCCCAGTAGAGTCCCTCCATACATCAAGTGTCCCCAGTAGAGTCTCTCTTTACATCAGGTGCCCCCAGCAGAGTCCCTTAGCTCTGCCTCTCGTCGGGTAATGCATGATTTGATCTCCGCTGCCACTGCAGAAGACCAGCTCTCGTGGAGGCCAAGCCCAACTTGCAGAGGGGAAGAAACAAGAGGGGGAGCCCCGGGTGGCTGCCAATAGAATTGGAGCTGCCGCCAACTCCCCCGCCCCGCTGCCTTTTCAACAACAGGTCACAGCCTGGCAGCAGGCTGCGGGGCTTGGCTCCATCTCTATTGGCAGCCTCCCGGGCTCCACCTCTTGTTTCTTCCCCTCGGCAAGTCGGCCTCCAAGAGAGCTGGTCTTCTGTAAAATGGCGGCTGGGATCATCACCAGTGCTGGCCCTGGACCTCTAGCGGCGGCTCTGGTGATTATCCGGAAGGCGGGACAAAGGCCAATTTCCCGTGATTTTTCCCAGGACAATGTAAAAACGGGACAAGGGTCTAAATCCCGTGAATGTGCCGAGAAAATTGGGTGGCATGTACGTAAATTTAGTGAACAATGGAAGCACATGTTTTCATACCCTTATATAAACTTACTGAGGTTGATTTACTAAAGGCAAATGGGCTGTTTGCCTTGCACGGGAACTTACACTTTGCAGGGAAATTTGCACCAGAGCTGAAGTGATGCTCTGTTGACTTCCATTATCCACTGCAAGCAAAAACACTGTTTCTTTTTATTTTTCCTTGTGATTGAATATTCTTTGCAAAATGAAACTTCACCACATTCACTAAGATCTGGGAAAATTCCCTTGCAGAGTGCAGCTTCTCTTGCAAAGTGCACAGCCTATTTATCTTTAGTAAATAAATCCTATTGACTAGAATTATCCTTTAACCTCTTGCAGACCACCCCATGCACATATACTGCGGCAGGGCGGCCGCTCTGTGCCAGATCACGTACCTAGTACGGGATCTGATACTTCCGGGTCTGGGGCGTTGTGTCCAATCACATCAGGAGCCAATCACCGGGTCTGGGGGATGCGATGTCCGCCTGGACCCGCCGATCGTTTGGGAGAAAGGCAGAACGGCAATCTGCCTATGTAAACAAGGCAGACCACCGTTCTGTGAGAGGGGTATGTACGGATCCCATGTTTCTGCTAAGCAGGAACACGGTCTTTACCTTCCCCCAGTCAAACCACCTCCCTACACAGTTAGCAAGCACTCCCTAGGAACAAATTTAGATAGATAAGGAGGGATTTATTGGGACTTTAAAGATGCAGAATGAGATACAATAATATCAAATACTAAAGCGCCTGTTATGTTTATGTTATTGAACTGCCCTTTCTAATTTTATACTGCAAGTTCTCTCTCCTTTTTAATTTCTTTTGATTTGCCTTTTTTGCAATTTTTCTTTTTGGTTTTAAAAGCCTTAGAGATAAGTGACGGTCTTTACAGACAGCTCATGTCCCTTGGTATCAAACCTGTTTTGTAAGTTGTCGTCTTCGTTATATATATATTTTCATTTTTGGAGATTCGATTCCATTTTCTGACATTTGAATTAAATATATTGTATTTTGGCCTTACCTTAGTTGGTCCTTGAATACTTCCTATGGTCACCTATAGCACATGGTTCCCTTGATGCAGATAGACACCTGTGACTTTTTCTAGTGATTTGATTAACAATTTAAGAGACCTGGGTAAGTAGTGCTGCCGCTGGACTGATTGTGCACATGTATGTATAGATTTGTCATGTACCTAAACAAATTCCTACTGGAACAAATAAAGAATTATGTATGTATTATGTGATCTTAAATTGTTCTCTGATGCAATTATTATATGTATATATTCTCTCTCAATAGAAGGCTTGTACCTCAAATTGGACAGCATCCCCTGAAGAAGCCCGATATATGGGCGAAACATGTTGGGAATTTCATTCTACAGTGCTGTATCCATAAAACTATATTAATATGTACTTGCCAATTGTTACCTTTTAACAATTTTTTTTTCTTATAAATATATATTTTTTATACACGGTATATCATATTTGATATTATTGTATGTCATTCTGCACCTTTAAAGTTCCAATCAATCCCTCCTTATCTATCTAATTAAGGGATGTGGTGCTAATGATAAGTTGGTTTGCCGGTGGTTATAAAATCCTTTTTCTAGGAACAAATTTAACCTTTTGATCGCCCCTGATGTTAACCCCTTCCCTGCCAGTGTCATTAGTACAGTGACAGTGCATATTTTTTAGCACTGATCACTGTATTAGTGTCACTGGTCCCCAAAATTGTCAGTTAAGTGTCCGATTTGTTCATTGCAATATCACAGTCCTGCTATAGCCGCCATTACTCGTAATACATTTTTTTAAAAAGAATAAATAAAAATATCCCATCGTTTGAAGACGCTATAACTTTTGCGCAAATCAATCAATATACGCTTATTGGCATTTTTTTTTATCAAACATATGTAGCAGACTACATATTGGCTTAAATTGATGAAGAAGTTAGATTTTTTAAAAAAAATTATTGGGTATGTTTTATAGCAGAATGTAAAAAAAATATTGTTGTTTTATTTTTCAAATTTGTCAGTCTTTTTTTGTTTTATAACACAAAAAATAAAAAACGCAGAGGTGGTCAAATACCACCAAAAGAAAGCTTTATATTTGGGTACAGCGTCGAATGACTGCGCAATTGTCAGGTAAAATAACGCAGTGCCATATCGCAAAAAATGGCCTGGTCATGAAGGGGGGAAAACCTTCTGGAGATGAAGTGGTTAAAGTCAAGTTCCTCCCAAAAAATATTTTAGGTTTGTACAGGAGTGCTACTGTTTCTTACACCTGAAGAATCTGCAACACTATTTTCCCTCAGCAATTAATGTCTCTGTTCATTCAAACAAGGCCACAATAAAAGTATATAGTCATACAGTTCGGGGAGAGATATGGGAGGAAGAGTTTTTTTTAAGCATAAAAAAAGAGAATAAACATATCATACATTTGCTTTGGTAGAAATGCTGCAAAGTCTTATAAGACACCCAGGGGATCTCACAGTGAAAGACCTATCTCCAATGTACTTCTAATATAAAATACACAAATGAATGCAGCTTTTATTTAGTAAGAAAAAATTACGCCATTTAAGGGGCCATGAGAAACAAGCCCAAACTAATATATTTTTAAACATAATTAATTTAGATCCTACTTTAAAGTCATGGGGTCTGTGCAAAAAAATCTATTTTCCTATGTGGTTGTGGCAAGTAATTTTAAAATATTGTTTACATTAGGTACCAATCATTATACATTTACAAGAACAGGAAACCAGACAGACAGGTCCCATGGTGTGCCCCATGAGTTCATGAAGAGCTGGACCCAACTATGTAATGACAAAACCACATAACCATATTGTTATAGGTTCATGTTAGATCAGCTGTTATTTAATTTTCTAGCTATTTCGTTAATGATTAAAAGGAACTATTAAGAATATTTAATGCAAATCATTTATCTATGAAAAATCCTTGGGACTCTTCATGAAGGTTTTACACCATTTTGGCATCAAGACCATCTGTTATACTGTGGTTTTTGTCCTTCATAGAAGTATTGCTTAAATGATGCACAAGAGACATTTAATCATTCCAGGCCAAACACATTCTACTGTTTATTACACATATTACATTCTTAAATAAAAATGCGTCACATAACATTTTTGCATAGATATCTTACAATATACCAATTTAAAAAAGAATTATGAAACAGACCAGTAACAAAAATAAATTTTTTTCTTCATTAATAATTTTGTAACATTAACATACCACCATCATATAATACAAATAATATTTTATTTAAATCTTAAGACTTTTTGTACAGCAAAAAAAGACAACATAATATATTCATATATAAAAAAAAGACTAAAAATAATAAGTAACAAAATAAAAAACACAAAAATAAAGGGAGAACGGAGAGCTATAAATGGGGTATTTCTGAGATATAGAAGAAATACCATAAAAGGCCTGAGAGAATATATTTGAGGGTCTCTCCATAAGCACTTGTTCGACACGCCTGGACAAAATAAGACAACAAAAAAAAAAATAATCTAAAATCATAGTGCAAAATTAAATTCCTTCAAGCAATTTTTTCCAAGTTTGAAAAGCATTCAGAATTTTCTCATATTTGCAATTTTCATCTTTTAGCACAATGTGCTTAATAAATGTGCAATCCAAATTAGCAACACATCTTGGCAATGCAAAGGGGCGCAAATTATCCAGAACCAGATTTCTAAAAATATGCTGAGCCTCAAAACTATTTAAGGTCTGTCTAACTGTATGGACAATCATTTGTCAACTGTAAAGATGATCTGGTATGTACCAATAGTTTTAAAGGTCATTACGTACATTTTTGTAGATACATATATTCTATAACAAGGCTTTTGCATACAAATACCTGCTCAATTAACAAAGCGCGATTTAAGCTAATATCACATAAAATGATATGCCACTCAATGTAACCACTGTGGTGACTTATTTCTACAAATCTATTGGTCCTGATTTTATTATAGCTTATTTTTAAGCCATTATATCTTTTAGTTAATATGAGTTGTTTATAGACCAAATATGTGCACATATTTTCCATGTACATTGTTTTCCATGCCATGTGTTTATATAATGTCTACAGAACTGATACAGTTTTAAGGGTTTGTAGTTTTTACATGAGTAAATTGTATTCAGTTAGTAATGTCTCATCAATTATATATTGTACCGAGTGTTGGTTTTTCACATATGAATATTTCATTGTAGCGATAGAATATACAGTGAATTCACTGCTTATAGCATGAATTAAAGCTTATAGAAAGCTATTCAGTTTGTTGACATGTTCTAAATTGTTTCATTTGGTCCATAAAGAACAGTTAATAAACTGTTAAATGAATGGTATTTCCAAATCAATAATTACGGGTTTTCATAGTATTATGAGCGTGTAAGATCATTTCTCAAACTAACATAAAATATAGAATTTGGTGGCTTGGTACTGCAGAATCAAATTTTAATGGAGCTTTGCCAACTTCAGAAAGGGAAACGTGACCAATAAAATGAACAAATGTCAAAATTTACTTTACACAATTTTATGTGTGATATAAAACTTAGGAAAGTTTCAATCACTATAAGTTAAAAAAACAAAAAAAAGCAAAAAACAGAATGCACACCACATATAACAAATAAGAAACAAATATATGTGATTGATTCCACATTCTTCTTAGAAGAACCTTGACAAAATGTTATTGAATTTTAGGATGTATGGAACACAGGTTTGGTGCCACTGTATTAGAAGATATTATATAGTACCTAACCTACCCACAAAACATCTGGTGTTACAATTTTGTTGGCTCTAAGAAAATACAGTAGTTACAATATAACAGTATAGTCTTTTGAATGTCTAGTTAAAACAATTTTGTCAAAAATTCTGAATGGTCTCCAACTTTTTGCACACACAAAAATAGGCCTGAAAAGGAGTGTTGATAAGGAATTCTTTCCAGTGCTACAGAACCTAGCAATACATTGCATTGCCGGCCCCTTCTTTTTCTTAGGGGTCCATAAAAAAATGAAGCTGCTTCAGGATTCTAAATGTTTTATCTAACTAGACTCCACTCTTGGGATTCAAAATAAGGCAGCAGAGATATCCCATACTTACTGAATATCTGCTAACCAAGAGTTACCAAAAAGTGAATTAATATTGAAAGCAGTCACTCTTCTCTTTCATTCAGCTGAGAATGTGGCTGAAACTCACACTCTCAGCTTCTCAGTTCTCAATATAAGACTGAAAAAAGTGCAACAATTATGGAATACTACACTAGGCTTCATCTTAAAGTGATCTTTTCTAGGAAGGGGAGGGAAAGGAGCCATAACCCAGCAAGCAAATGGGTGAAACCTTAATATACTGACAATCTTTCCCCTAACTGATAGGGAACATGAAATAATTATCGTGATGATTCTTCTACTGATTAGTGAGTATAATTAGCTTCTCTAGATGAGACTAAAACAATGGACATCCTTAGGCTTCCTGAAGCTTCCTCTGTTCTCTGTGGAGTGCACAAAGGGATAGAATATGCTATCAGTTCTTTAGAATGGTAAGAAAAATTGACAGTGAAACATGTTGGTCAGACAGAGGATGTATGAATCCACATTAATTAGTTAATATATGAAGTCAATAGCCAGATCTAATAGAAAAGGGTCATTACCACTGTGTATATGTAATTTAAATAATGAGTTAATAGAAAAAGCATGAGCCTTTATGATGCATTCTTATCAGATCTATATTTGGAAGGTCACCCTCTAAAATTGACTTTATGCCTAACCACAGGCATAAAACATTTCTCTCCAGACTTGTGGCAGATTTTTCTGATAAAGGATATTTTGTACATAAGATTGTTAGACATAATAGACAGGAACAATTTTCAGTTGATTTCAATAAATACACATGGTGGCAGGTCAATCTGAAGCAGTGCCTCCAGCTAAAGGGCAAAGTCGTTTTTGTTTTTTTTATAGCCAACCTACCCTTTTAATACTATTACTGCCCAGTTAACCCACCTTCCCTGGTCTAATCAAATCCGATGCCATATATTGCACAGAGTAGGTGGAAAGGTCACATGCTTCCCTATACAGTGGAACCTCGGATTGCGAGTAACGCGGTTAATGAGCGTTTCGCAATACGAGCACTGTATTTTGAAATGTTGTCTCGCAAAACGAGCAGGATTCAGGCCAAAGTGGTGTGCAGTACCGCGTTTGGCCTGAGGTGGGGGGCGCCGGAGCTGAACAGCGCCGATTGTAGCCGATCAGCGCTGTTCGGAAAGACTCGGAAATACTACGTCCCAGAGCCTTTCCGAGGTCTGCCAAGGTCAGACGAGCTGTCCTCGGGCCTTTCTGGCTGTTTCCGAGGCTCTCCGGCACCCCCCGCATCTGGCCGCATGCGATAATGCATGCCATTGAAGTCAATGCGGAACAAATAATTTTTGTTTCCATTGACTCGCTTTGGATTACGAGCATTCTCTTGGAACGGATTATGCTCGTAATCCGAGGTTCCACTGTATTAGGAACTACTGGCGCTGTATGGATAATGGAGCAGTAGAGGAAGGTGGGGAAGTATTAGTAGCAGATAATGTGGGCTATGCATGGACAAAGTAATAGGTTTCCTTTAAAAGCCATGCTCATGATCACTATGTACAAATAGAGATTGAATGCTAGAAAATCATAAATATGATTGTTAATCTAAAATGCTGCAGATGAAATTTGCATTTATAAAGATAATTTGTTTCTGGTGAGAGTAACCTAATACCTTTTACACACATGATCTTTCTTAGACAAAAAATATTGCCTATGTTTATGGGGTAGCCTAACATTTCAAATGATACACACCCAATATATATATATATATATATATATATATATATATATATATATATATAAATGTTAAATGTTCCAAATTAGCAATAACCACATTTAAGCATGTAGGGTGGGAGAAGATGTTAAAATCTGTTTCCCAGGACAGATCCTAGTTCATAGCTAAAAAAAAGTAGGGGGTCACAAAACAGAGCTACTGCTCTTCAAGCAAATCTGGCATCTTTAAAAACTGAACTAAACATACATTTTAAAAGACTGCAAACAGAAAGTACTATATTACAGAAGAGACATGCTATGTTTCTTCTGTAATAACACACTCTTACCTGCCTATTTACAGTCTTCTACTGAATATACACTAAGCTGTGCATGCACGACTCGCCATGTAATCCCAGTGCACTCCAGCTGTGCTAGAATGACTGACTGCATATGTGCAGGATGATATCAACCCCCCCCCCCAGCTAATCAAGAGGCCAAAAACCCAGCACCCGGAAGTAGCCTGGGGGAGGATGACAGCAGCCAGAGAGGGATGTAACTGTCACATCGCTGGAAGGTGAAGGTGTTTCTGTGAATTTATTCCACTTTAAGTTAGTTAATATAGGTTATCTATTAAGCTCCAAGCTTTGCATTATTCAATGGCTAAAATGGGACAGCACCTTATTACTGCTATAATTTCAGCATGGGTGATGGCATCTCTTACCAAATGTATGTCATCACACCTTAGAGGCCCTTTTTAATTAGAGAGCATATTCATAAACTTCAGGGGCATGCCTTTCACATTCTCTGAATGGTAAATATGGTGAATACTACTGAGACCTGAATTTTCTAAGGAGGAAGAAGAAATCCAGATGGATTGAGAACAGTGGCGGCTGGTGTTTTTTTTTTGGGGGGGGGTGGTAAACAACCATTCCCCCGGCAGCCGGCGACACTACCCCCCCTCTGCGCTCCAAGCTCACCCTTTTTTTAAGCCTATTAGGGCCTCTGGCACTAATCACGTGCTTCAAATAAAAAACACCCCCCATTGGAATCCATGGTTCGGCGCCCTGTATGTAGATCAGGGGGCCGGACGCATGGATAGGGGTGTGCCCCTAATGGACGGGCCGCCACTGGTTGAGAATAGTAAATGTGACCCAATCCTCCACAGGTGAGGACTGTGAGTATGCTTTATAGCTTTATAACTACAATAAATAACAGCAGACCTGTTTGGCTATTGTGCAGTAAATGCTGCTTGAATTAACTACTTGATAAAAATACCCCAAGTCTGTACTATTGTACTACCCTATTGTTAATAAAGGATGCTAGTAAAGGGGAAAATGCGTGTTTTGCCATAAAGGTTTTCACAATCTTGCTGTGCAGTATATTATAACCTGAAAAATATCAACCGCCATTGTACAATAGTTTTGTTTGTCATATACAGATTGAATTTGTTTTAAAGTAAAGTAATCTGATTAGGATGTAGTTACTGTTCTGCCAATAAATTTGCCCCCAGCTCAGTGGATTTTTAAATCAACTACCGGTAATTTTACAACATAACTGAAAAAATTTCAGCCACCCATGTACAATAGCTTTGTTGGTCATATATAGACTGGATTCATTTTAAAGTAATGTACTGACTTAAATCCCACAGGTAGCAATGTAGCTAAATGAAAAAAAAAAAAAATCAACTTTCTAGGTCAGCCACACATTGTGTAACTGAAATCTCTATTATTTTTCTATAAAGGGAAATTTTAGGTTCGTATTCACAGACTAGTGTACTACACAATCAACGTAGTGCCAAGGATTTCTACATCTGCTCGGGAGGGGGCTTTGGAAGCACTGAATGCTGTTCATAAATGTATTCTACTTCACTAAAACATAGACTTCATATGCTCACGCTGGTTCTGGCACAGAAAATCCAAAGGTAGTCTGTTTTGCTATGGGGAATGCCAGCAGCCCAAGAAATGCCCGTGTTCCACCGAAAATAGCAATTTTTATACAAATTGCAGGGTTTTCCACCCATTTCCCATTGCACTCAATGCAATAAACAGGCTTTTTTTTTTTAAAGCACAACTTTCCTGTTTAAATGATATATGTATCTCTAAACAAAGAGAATGCTAACTTTCAGCTGCAAAGACAGGTGTGTTATTTAATTACAGTAGTACTGAAAGTCACCCCCACATCTAGTGCGCCATGTATTAATGCTGATGATCTTTACACAGAACATCTCTGTAATGGTAGATCTAAGCACTGCGCACAGATAAGAGGAGAATCAACCATCCCACGCTTCATGAAACATTTCCCTTGGAAACTATTTCACATTAAAGGGAGGAAGCTTTCTGCAATTTGCTCCACAAATGCACGATGGAGCCAAGAAAACACATAATATTAAATTTGAGATTGAGGAGTTTGAACTGTGCAATAATGAACCAATCTCCCTGTTCAGATCCATTTCACTATGGCTATAAAGTAATTCAGGATGCCAAATACAGTACAGAATAGGCATACTCAAAAATGCCTGGATGCCCGAGACAGTAATTTTGGGTGTAGATCACAGATGGTATATCATCATGATGTATTGTAATGCTCGGTAAAATTGAAGTAAATCAGGGGCTGAATTGTTTGAGCTTTGTGTGGATACAGTATAGTTATTTACGAGGATAGTTTACTGTGGTTTTCAGGTAAATAAGCTGATGCTTTTATTTTTCCTTAGCCAATATGTTAAAAGTCTGAGTGGTTCTTATTCTGAGTGGTTCTTATAAACATGATTGCATTAGTAAAGAAAGATGACACAGCACAGTGTTTGTGGGAAAAATTGTAAAACTACTTTGATATCAGCATTTTTTTAAGTTTTGACTGATTTTGGGTGAAATGGAAAATATCTATTTTTTTTTTTTAGGACAATCCTCTAATTAAGTAAATGTAGACAAAATCCTATGCAAGTCAGAGTCATAAAATAGACCTCTGTGTGTATTTGTTTCTGTTTTGACACTGGCTAAAATTATGACAGATTCATTTTAGGCTTATATTGGGTAAGGCCTCGTTCACATGGGGTGTTTTAATCTGTGCCCCATGCAGGGCCGTGTTTACCGACAAGGGAATGCACAGGTGTTGCATGCAACCTTGTGTCGGTAGTTCCACAGCTGAAAAAAAGGGGGGGGTAGCGCCTGAATAGGGTGGTACTGCAGAACAGAAAATGCATCTGATAGGATGCTCGCAGGGCTACCCACAGCTCTAATTTCAGCTAATTCAGCAGGAATTGGTAAAAAATCAAGCTGTCTATAGCAATCACAAACTGAACTAGCACATTTTTGTGGAGTAGTATACTTAGGTTTATCTAAGAAAGTGAACACTTATATGGCAAAACAGTATTTCTAAACTGCACAAGTGTTACAGGAGTGCAATTCATATATAAAGTCTTATGATGTAGAAAAACATAAACTCAAACCAACATATTATTCTATCATGCTGCACGACTGCAGACAGCTGCACAATACCATGTGTGTTTATTTCATTCAAATGGCAATTTTGTTGTTAAAGAGGAAAGAAAGTGGAAAGCAACATTCTAAAGAAGTGCATTTGCATCTTGTAATTGTAATTGTAATTGTTTCAAGGGCTTTAAAAGAGAAGTATCGGTTCATAAAAAAGAAACATATTATACATACTCACCTAGATTACTGCAACATCGATCCAATGCTGCAGCTGTCCTAGAGCTGCCAGCTCTAAACCGAGAAATGAGTGATTAAAGACTGCTGATCACTCAGTTCTAGGTCTTCAGTTAACTGAGAGATGGTGACTGACACTCAATGGCTCTCTGCTCTGCCCCTCTAGTGCTCACTGGAGCACCAGGCTGTGCAGGGGATGAGAGCATCTGGATCAAGCTCTCAGCAGCCTGCTGAGAGGCTGAGCCAGCTGCTGGTCAGGCATCTGGGTAGACCCCGACAATACTGTCAGGATTCCCACAGGCCGGCTTTGTGCCATCAGCCGACAGCAGACTTTAGCCCGCTGTTGGCTGCATCTGGGTCACAGAAGTGCAGAACAAAGTGCACTCCTGTGATCCCCAGAAGAAGTATGGCCAAAAAAGTGTTGGCCGTACTTCTCCTTTAAGCTAAAAACTGCAGTAGAGGGGGACATTGTTTTTCCAGAAAAGTATTAAGAATCACTTACGATTCATAAAAATTAAAGATGATGAACATTTATTTAAAAAGGCCTGCTTGAACTTGTAATTAATGTTAGGTTAAAGACTGTTTTTTTTTTTTTTTTAAATCTACAATTGTACCTTGAAAGCAGGATGTACTAAAAGATGATAATACTACAGTCACTCATCTGTGTCTGGAGGTCCATCATCCAGGCTGTCATCTTAATCCTTTCTTTAACACTTGGAGAGGAACTGACCCTAAACAAACACGTGCTTATGATTCTGTGCATGTTTGTTCTATGTCTAATTCACTAGGTAGTGCAGGAGGGATAAGGATAGCAAACCTGGACCATTATCAATCATAAACATGTCAGCAATGGTGCCTGCCATATGTCTGTCCTGCTGGTCCTTCAGGACTGCTCCAATTGCTACTTTTCATGACTTTCTCTTAACAAATCTCAGCTTAACATCACTTATTATGTTACTCATAATAGACAAAGGACATTGACACTATCTCATAGCTGCCAACATTTGTGGAAAAAAACAGAAGGGCGCTTTCTGCAACAGGAAAAAATTACGGAGTACTTTGTTTGCTACCTGCTGTGACAACATGTGTGCTGCCCCCTGCCTGGCAGGACATTTCATGGTAAATGGGGGCAAGGACAAAATGCGAGGACTGTCCAGCAGAAACAAGGACTCTTGGAAACTATGCAAAAGTATGTGTCACCACAATGTATTTGAATGCATTAATTTCACTGAAGAAAGTGCATCAAGTGACGTTTTCTACTCAGTCTAAAAAACATGACCTTATTTACAACAACTCTGGGAATTCAGAGAAATCAGTTGACCTAGCATGGAGAAAAAATCCTTGCCCATTGCTTACAAACTAGAAAGAGATGTCAAAGTGCTCCCTCCTCACAAAGATACACCTATGATGTAAACATAGACAGTTTAACTTGCCCCTTACAAAGATTTTTTTTTTTTTTGGATTTTTTTTTTTTTTCAGCAGACTGACGAAATTCTGTGGTTATTGACTCAATGTAAAGTGTAAAAACAGGTGGACATTCAGAAATTACCCTTTTTATGTGCATACACAGAAACAGGGGGCAAACAGTTTTCTGCATAATTATAACATATTAAAGAGTTTGAAAAAACACATTGAATTGTTGATGGTATTTATGGGCGAACAAGACCTCAATTAGTTTAAATAGGCCCCATTGTCCTAAAATTAGCATCTCAAAAGACACACTTGGGCCAGTGGGAAGAAAATGGATAGCAACATTTTCAGCTAAATTTCCCCTAATGTACATGCTCCTCTATCAACCACATGTGTATAAAATATCTACAAAGAAGGTGCCTTTTGAAATGCAGGTAAACTATCATTTACATTTCCTATTATGTTTAGCATTTGCTTTCTATGAATTCATGTTCCTTAGTTTTATAACAATATTGAAAATCCATCAGAATGGCCATAACATTAAAATATGTAAAACTAGTATGCAGAAGCAGAGGACTACAAGGATTGTCGACAAGCAGTGCTTCAGGTACAGTAAGTACATTTCGATTTTAAAATCTTTGGAATCAAACTTTTTTTCATTCACCCTTTATCAGATTCTTCGGAACACCTAAAATGTTCATAGGTTTTGGTTTCAGGTCATGTTAACATCCCACCCCATAAAAAGTAATAAGGATAAAAAACAAGAAGATAATGAGCATGAAAATGTAAAGTTATTAGAGGATGAAATGGTGTTTTTGTCAGGTTCCATATGACATTAGTAAAGAGAAGCTTAAAAACCCTTCAGAAACCAGAGAGATCATTTAACGGAAATGTTTTACCCACTGGCAGCTTCAGAATTAAACCTCAAGTGCCATGGCTGCTCTTTCATTTATTAATCTATTCCTTCTGTTCAAAGTCTCAAATGTTTAATGTTATTTTGTTTTATTATTTTTTTGGATTTTGACTTTTTTTTTTTTTTTTTGCCATTTTTCTTTCTTTTGTTTTTTTTTTATTTGTTTTTATTTTTTACTTTCTTTTTTACTTTTTTTTTTTTTTGCTTAACAGTCAAGGAGTCAAAACAAGTTAAAAAGAGGCCAGCCGGCTGGGTAGAGTTGCGTTCATCTGGACACAGTGGGACCAAATGTGCAATTTTACTAGCTGCTTAGGGGTGGTCCCAGAATATACAAAATATACAACCTGTTCCCCACCACATCTACTTGAATTGACCACTTGATATGGTCTGATGGTCAGTCTTTGAAGCAAAGACTAATTACTACTGGTTGAGTTGTATGTACATGGATACTCATTAGCTAAGCATTCATGGGTTAAATTTATTTTTTATGAGTCTAGATTTTATCAGTATAAGGTCAAGTTAGACCTGCAATTCGCAATGATGTCCCAAGTGGAAAAAACACCAATAACCTGGATAAATGCCAACAATGTCTATCCATTAGGACCTCTTAATTATAGCTAAGAGTGTCCAATGAAAGGCCTTGATAAACAAGGAATTGTCTGCCTTTGACCAATAAAGGGTCAATATGGCAATATCATTTGCTGTCCTCCATTATCCAATCTCAACATATTTGGCTTTTTGTAGTTGATGTCTTCAGATACTCAAAAGAAAATATTTAGTACAAAATGCAGCTGCTCTGGAAATAACATCAAGTTTCTAACTAGTTATATCAATAGGAGTAGAAGTCAGTGATCAAGCACAAGATTTGGAAAGTTCAATGGGAGTAAGCTTGCCGCCCATTCAATGTTTGAAGTCAAGTCTAAGTTGCTGGTCCAATTCAAGATAACAGTGTCCAGATGGAGATTGAAAAGTTCAGTTATATACTTATCCATGAAAAGAATGTGACAAAAAAAAGCTTTTGGGAAAAAAAAAGCCTTTTAAATGAAGCAAAGACTAAAATAACATGTCACTGAAAAAATTAAAGGTTATTTAACCTTTGGAAGTGCGCACACTGGTGGTGAAGGGCACCCATATTTAACAGGCTCCCTCCTCAGTCAGTGTCAGTGGCTTTTACAAGTCCATAGTGCATAAGGTGTGCTACAGCCAACAGAAGTCAAAATAAATAAGGTTGGGGGTTTAATGAGTGCTCCTCCATCCACACGATCTTCTGAAACACAGACCTAACAGTAGCCATAATGGTTTCATTTTTCTGACCCCACCAGTCAAGTGGCAGTAAGGCCTAGGGCACCAAGTTAAAAATGATCTTAAGAGCTTTGTAATGAGGCCAAACCAGAAGAACACCACATGACTTGACAGAACAGAGCTTGGTCGAGCTAGAATTCTTTATAATTTGGAGTCCAAATATAAACCTGCACCAAGGGGCTCAAATGAGTTTTGGTTTAATAGTTTGGAACCAGTCTTTTTTTCTTAAATAACTTTTTAAAACAAAAAATTAATGCTACAACAATGCAACTCGAAGGTGACTGACTTCTGAGTTTCAAAAAAGGTGGTTCGTTCTTCAGATAGCTTTATTTTACTGTCCGCTTGAAGGAATTTTCAATATCCTGGGTTCCAGAGAAATAGAAAAACTATCAGTATGAAGCAGTTCCTTAATCACTCAGCTCTCCAAAACTCTGTGCCTCTTAATTAGGCTGGGGGGTAAGGCATAACAAACATTATCTTGTATACTTGAGTGTTTGACGGTGCATGGACTTTGATATGGATTTTTGTGTACAAAGTTTTACATGAAGAAATGTTCTGTAACTCCTGCTATAACATGGGCATAACCACTGGTATCCACTGCAATCCTTGGTCCTTTTAGGCTTAAGAGCCATAACTGCTTTGAAATGTCCTTAAATATGTCTCTTCATATGCAGAGCAAGGTGGTCAGACCTGGAAAAGCACCTGCAAAAAAACACATGAATGATATATTGTTAGGCTATTCTTTTACAAAATGTAATTCATATTTTAAAAGAATATTGCAAACATTGGCATTACCCACTGCACTTTTGGATAATAAATGTATTGACTTTAGTATTTTTGAGAGGCCAAAAAAAAAACAGATTTTGATAAACATTTTGGCAGGCAGCTAGGCATGCCTGGGGCAGGTTATATACAACAAAATCAAATGTTTTCTAGATACATTAAAAGTTTTAAAAGACATGAATCAAACATTAAAGTCCTCAATGTAGAATCTATACAATATCTGGACAAGGTCTCCTATGGCCATGTTCATCTCATAAAAAGGAATTCATAACTTTTCAAAATAGCTGTTTAGCAGCAATCTTTCCTACAGGTATATGTATTAAATATTTTGTTTCCATGTATATTAAGTGATCAAATAAATTACAGTGTACTATAAAAATTTGGACATACCCAGTCAAGGTTTTCTCAGGTAAGAAAAATTAAGACATCTCTGAAAATGTAATTTTGTGTCCAAAGACATTAATGAGGATAGTCATATGTACCGATTTCAGACATACATCATGGTTCCTAATATTGATGCTCTGTGAGTTTTTTTTTTTTTGTGTTAGCTCTAGCTCTGATTCACAAACTGCATGCAATACCACTGCAGAGAGTCCACTACCTACACCCAAAGAGCAGCGGTCCTTTTCAGCAGCATGACTGTTTTACCGTCACTATTTAGCTATAACTGCGGTTGCTTTACCAGCTAAATGAATGGTAAGACTATAGTCACTTACCATTTAACTTCACCTGGAAACTATTTACAGTGTTTTATTTGAGAGTTCAATTGGGCTTGAAGTCTGAACTCCCATCTTGCATACTTATTTCAGTTCATTGACTCACTGGGTAATGAATTCAGGATGAAGAAGGCACTCTTAAAAACAAATTTGTGATAAAATGTCCATATTTCTATTAATGTTTGCTGCTTTTCACTGGTTGAAAGGTCTACCTTGCCATTGCACTTGTAAACATTGCTTTGTTTGTGGAGTCATTTGTTTAAATCCATAACCCTGTGTAAGTGATTGGGAAGTCACATCTTATTCCGTTGGTAAGCAGCAATATTCAGATGATGTACAATATTGAATAAAAACTGTCCACTTCCTTGCTTAAAATATTGAAAAAAAGTATATGGTAATAACTAAAGTTTATACTATTAAAAAAATCGACTCAGTTATGATGCTGGCCAACTAATATTAAAGCACCTTTAGAACCATCTGTTGAGGATCCATTAGTCTGAGACTGAACACTTCCATTTCCTAATGTCCTCTCTGAAAGGCTGAGCTCCTCGGGCATTGCTTTAAGAAACTGGATTTTCCCTTTCCTCTCCTAACTAATGCAATTTATTTCATTAGGAAAACAATTAACAGGGTGCTGACTTTACCGTCAATTAGAAACTATGCAGGATGTGCTTTGAATATCAACACAACCATTCTGACAGCCAACATCCAGTTAGCTCTGAATCTATCTATTTTCCTTGAATAAAAAAAAATGAACAACCACAATTTAATTTAAAACACTAAGTTAACAGACAAAGTTAAAATCAAACTATGTTATTTTATATATTTAAAAGTATTTAGGTCATTAAAGTAAAAGCTATTAAAACAACATTCCAATGCTCATTGGCTTCAGTGCAAGCATTCATTGTGAAGTTGTTAGGGTGTTATAGTTTTTGTTTTCTTTTTACTTCTGATTTGCCCTTCCCAAAAAAAAGCAACAACATCCAGCCCAATGCTACAAGTATGCCAGTTGGTATCACTGTAACAATTTGTGTGTCACCAAAGCATTTTTCAGTTATATATGAGAAAGTTACGATAATTTGCAGGCTTCTATGCACAAATCTTTGTGAACTAGTAATTTTTTTAGCATAATACACTTATGGTGAAAAAAAAAAAAAAAATGTGACACACCATTCTAATCCATCTATTACAAATCTGCAATGCCCTTCTGGCGTGTCATCTTTATACAATCCAACCACCTATCTGTTTCATTTATATCTAATCAGGCACATTCTTAAGGGCTGTACGCAATGTCCAAATACCGGGCTGTATTCCATAGAAACCGGGCGATATTAGGCCCGTGTGCACGGCTGACTGGTGTGTTTCGGGAAGGGGCGTTCCCCTGTCAGAACACAATAGCACAGCAGGGGAGATCGATGTACTAACATTGGCTTGTTAGTACATGGGCTCCTCCTATGCTCTTCAGTTGTTTTGTTCATTCATCCGGCTGGGTTGAACGAAAAAAATGAACTATAATGCCGCGTACACACGATCGGAATTTCCGACAACAAATGTTCGTTGTGAGATTTTAGTTGGATATTCTGACCATGTGTAAGCTCCATCGGACATTTGCTGTCGGAATTTACGACAACAAATGTTTGAGAGCTGGTTCTCAATTTTTCCGAAAACAAAAGTTCTTTTTGGAATTTCCGATCGTGTGTATCCAATTCCAACGCACAAAAATCCTACGCATGCTCGGAAACAATTTGCCGCATGCTCAGAATCATTGAACTTCCTTTTTCTCGGCTCGTTGAAGCATTGTACGTCACCGCGTTCTTGGGGATCGGAATTTCCGACAACATTTGTGTGACCGTGTGTATGCAAGACAAGTTTGAGCCAACATCCGTCGGAAAAAATCCATGGTTTTGTTGTCGGAATGTCCGATCGTGTGTTCGCGGCATTAGAGTTTTGCTAGACCTTAGACTACACACTTGTTCGAAGATCTAAAGGAGATTACAGTCAGATTGATATATGAGTGGTGAGATTTAGATTTACCAAAACTATGGGATACGAGGACTTAACTGAACTATCCAATCAATTTGTGTCTAGTCAGGCAAGCCTTTGTGCTCCATAGTTGTTCATAGATCTATAGGAGATTGTGCAGTCAGACTGTATTATGTGAGTGGTAATGAGCTTTAGTATGACTCCTAGTGTGATCATTAAAAATGTCAGATTTTCTATACAATTTTAAATGTATACTTTGGGCCCTCATCTTGTCATCTGGAGGCAGAACAAAAGAGAACATTTTAAAGTGACATTGGGTGGTCATTTCTTTTTATATATAATGCAATTCTCTAGTTCATGTTTAACCCACTCTTGAAGTATTGGCTTCTGTAAGTGCTAAGTACTTTGGATAAACATTTGTGATAATAGCAAAGCATTAAATGGCTATATAGTTTCCTTCCTATATAAATGGAAAAATACCATATACACTCGAGTATAAGCCGACCCGAATATAAGCTGAGGCACCTAATTTTACCACAAAAAAATGGGAAAACATATTGACTCGAGTATAAGCCTAGCGTGTCCATCTGCATGCCTCACTGTGCCTCACTTTGCCTCACCGTGTCCATCTGCATGCCTCACGTTGCCTCACTTTGCCTCACTGTCCATGACTAGACTGACGTTTAACATGGGAGTCTATAGAAGGGGTGCCCGGCTTTGAAAAATCGTTGCTCCCCGGCCGTAGGTTCCCCAGACAAAAAACTTTGCATACTTATAGAGGAGAAATGGGGCTACATGTGTGCTAAGTTTCGGGTCCAGGGGACCTACGAACAGCCGGTACCGGGTCCCCAAATTCACCAGAGAAATGACCGTTTAACATGGGAGTCTATGGAAGGGGTGCCCGGCTTTGAAAAATCATTGCTCCCCGGCCGTAGGTCCCTCGGACAACAAACTTTGCACACTTGTAGAGGATGAGTGGGGCTACATGTGTGCCAGTTTGGGGTCCAGGGGACCTATGGCCGGCCGGTACCGGGTCCCCAAAATCCGGGAGATCAGGCGCAAAAAGGTGACTCGAGTATAAGCCGAGGGGGGCATTTTCAGCACAAGCTCGGTTAACTCGGCTTATACTCGAGTATATACGGTAAATGTTTTATGCATTAGTGGAGTGATGTTAAAGTATACATTATACTTTATACATTACTATTAAAGTGGTTGTATACTTTGTACAACCACTTTTCCCTACAGGTAAGCCTATAATAAGGCTTACCTGTAGGTACTGGAAATATTTCCTAAACCTGTACAGTTTAGGAGATATTCGCCATATACGCTTGCGCCAATCTCATCAGCGCATGCACACTATAGAAAGGGCACAATCGGGCCGATTCTTTAGGGCCCGTGCGCACGGGAGTGACGTCACGCGACTCCAGCCAGTAACAGAGCCGGAGTCCAAGGCCCCGGAATAAAGAGGGGTTGAAGATGGTCACACAGCGGGGACAGCAGTGACATTGCGGGCTTCTTCTGCAGGTGAGTGGCACATAATGGGTTACTATGCGATGCATAGTAGCCCATTATGCTTTTTCTTTGCAGGGAATAAAGAGGTGGGTTTTGCTTCCTCTTTAAATCTCTTTTGATGTCTGTTCATTACCACAATTTGTGACTACCTTCACCCCTAAAAACTGTTGCCATCTGTAGTGACAGGTGAACTCCAGGCACAGAAATCTTTGTATATATAATATATATATATATATATATATATATATATATATATATATATGTTCCACAATAGCAGTTTTGTGCATGCCAAATGTCTACACAAATCCTGATATAACCCACAAGACGGGTGGACACAAGACACAAGACTCGTCACCCTGCACAAAGAGAAAGGGCATCAGTGACCGGTGTAAACTAGAGAAAGCTCCTGCACAGAGGCAAAGTTTCACACTGCAATACTATGTAATTTCCCTATCAGACATACACAAAGCACACCGAGATTCAAGTAAGAAAATGTATGCCTCCTGTATTTAGACATTGTTTCCTTATCCCAGTGTTCAGCTTTCAGTATAAGCAAAATTGCCTTAGATCATCACCATCTGTCCAAGGTCAAAAGGTGGATGCCTCCTTCTGCACATGCTGCTTTCAAGTTTTCCCAAAAGTACAAATACAACCAAGTCAACAACCTGAGACATGTGTATCATGCGTCGTGACACCCGATATTTCTATGCTTTTACCAAATTTTAGGTTAACAGTCTGGAAATCTGCATCTTTAAAAACAAGTCAACATGGGCAGCTCCCATGCTTCTTCTTTTTTTACAGGTTAACAGTAAAGAACATTCATTTCTACAATTAGATCATATGTTCATTCCAAATATTTAAGGCATGTTATTTACCTGTAAAAACCTCCCTAGACATCTGAAAGGTCTGAGACTGCTGCTGGGTGCTGCCATCTTGGATATGATGCCCCAGCAGATGCAGTGCTGTCAATCAAGTGATACTGTATAGTATAAGTTGACCAGATTTTTAAAATGAAATCCGGGACATATTTTTGTTTTTTTACTAGTAATGGCGGCAATCAGCGACTCTCTGCCCGTCGCCTCTGCCGCTCGCCTCGCAGCCTGTCAAGTCTAATGCCGCGTACACACGACCATTTTTCATGATGAGAAAAATGCAATTTTTTAGATTGGTGTATACTCCATAGCATTTTCTGTGATGAAAAAACTGCCCGAAAAAATTTTAGAACCTGCTCTATTTTTTCTCGTCGTTTTTCATGACGTTCTGTTTCACGTCGTGAAAACCGGTCGTGTGTACGCTTTTACGAGGGGGGGGGGGAAACGCGCATGCTCAGAATCAAGTATGAGACGGGAGCACTTGTTCTGGTAAAACTAGCGTTCGGAATGGAGATAGCACATTCGTCACACTGTAACGGACTGAAGAGCACGAGGCTGAAAAGCGCGAATCGTCTCTCATCAAACTTTACTAACACGAGGATGAGCAAATGCAGCCCAAAGGGTGACGCCATCCGAATGGAACTTCCCCTTTATAGTGCCGTTGTACGCGTTGTACGTCACCGCGCTTTGCTCGAGCGGTTTTTTTTCACGAACGTGTGTATGCAAGGCAGGCTTGAGAGGGATCACGACGAGAAAAACTTTGTTTTTTTGCATGACATGAATAACGGTCGTGTGTACGCGGCATTACTCTCCGGGCCACGGTTACTACTGGGTGGGGAGGGGCTGAAGATCACTCCACCAGGGAAGGCAGGAGATAGGCAGGCGACTGGCCAGGACTTGAGCCAAGGCAGAAGAACATGCGAGCGGAGCTGAATGGGCATACACCCGAAACTGAAGAAATATTCCCTCCGCTCCGACCAGCACATGATCATCAGAAAGGGGCACAGATAATGGAAAAAATAAATAAACTCCCCCCTAAGCTAGAGCAGGGGTGTGTAATTCAGATTTTTTTTTTTTTATTCTGCACTGACTGTCTTTGAAATTGCCCCAGCCCCTGTTCAAATACAGTCCGGGGACAAAACCGGGGACAGACTTGGTCCGGGGACAGTATCCTCTGGTCACCCTAGTATAGTATTTCTATTTGCTCCTTGGAAGCTACATAGAAGTCTTTGTAGAGAGGGGCAGTGGCAGGGCCATCTTTTCCATTGGGCACGCTGGGCAGTTGCCCAGGGGCCACACTTGCCTGGGGGGCCCCACCGGCTGCCCAGCGACCCCAGTAAAAAATGGTGGGAAGCGGCGGGTCAGAACTGTGCATTCGCAGTTTGCGTAAATCGCCGAGAAGATCCGATCCTCCACGAATGCTGCCTCTGTCTGTCCGCCAATGATGACGTTAGCCACACCTGCCAGACTTAAAAAAAAAAAAGCAGGAGGGGCTGAGGGTGAATGGACAGAGTAGAGTTGTCAGAGCAGACAGCACAGCAGGCTTGAAGCAGAGCGTGGCGGAGTCGGACCCCTGTCGGCAGTGCCGGTTTTCGTGAGCCTGTAACCTGCCCAGCCACCAGCCAGTACAGACACGGAGTGCCCTGGTCGGTGTCGTACGGTGAGTGGCTGTCTGGCTGACTGTGCAGCTTGCACAAAGAGATCAGGGGGTGGTCTGTTGCTCTGATGTAAGTGGGAACTCTGATGTAAAGAGAAAGCAGTGGACTCTGATATAAGGTAATCTCTGGTCACCAGAGCCCCCCTTACATCAGCGTTTCCCCTTACTTCATGATATGTAGCGTTCCCCTTTACATAAGAGTTCCCTTTCACTGTAAGGGGGAATCCTGCAGACTCTGATGTAAGAGGGAACTCTGTGCTGGCTGGGTTATAGTAACCTAACCTTCATGTCAATGAAGAATTTTTTTTTTTTTACTTTTGTTTAACTTAAACACATTGCTAATAGCACGATCTATATGTTTATAGTTTAAATACTGACATTTGCACTGTTTGGCACTGAGAACTGTAATTTTAGGTACCTTTTTGCAGTGGCAGTAAAAAATGTGGTTCTGCCAGTAAATGTCATGATTTTTGTCAGTAAAAAATTCTCGTGCGTGATTGTGTAGACAGGGCCCCAGTGCACCGTATTGCCCGGGGGCCTATAATGCTCTTAAGATGACACTGGGCAGTGGAGCTGGACTAGCACAGAGAGTAATTAGACACTCCCAGATGGTAAATTGTTATAAAGTGCAAAGAGGGTGTGGGCTGTACTAAATACATTGACTCTTCCTGGAGTAGTCAAACTTTCTCTTTTAATCTTAGCAAGATATTAACCACTTGTCCCCCGCCCACTGTCAATTGACGGCGGGCGGAGGACACTCTCGTTCTGGGAGGACGTCATATGACGTCCTCCCTTTAAAATGAGCTAGGAGGCGCGCGCGCGCGCGCGCCCGCCGCGTTCCCAAGGCCCCAATGCGCGTGCCCGGCGGCCGCAATTGCCGCCGGGCACCCGCGATTGCCTGGGAAATGAGCAGGAAAGTGGATCTCTGTGTGTAAACACAGAGATCCATGTCCTGTGAGGGAGAGGGGACCGATGGTGTGTCCCTTGTACATAGGGACAACCATCGGTCACCTCCCCCAGTCAGTCCCCTCCCCCCACAGTAAGAACACATTAAGGGAACATATTTAACCCCTTCCCGCCCCCTAGTGGTTAACCCCTTCCCTGCCAATCACATTTATACAGTAATCAATGCATTTTTATAGCAGGGATCGCTGTATAAATGTGAATGGTCCCCAAAATGTGTCAAAAGTGTCCGATGTGTCCACCGCAATATCGCAGTCACAATAAAAATGGCAGATCGCCGCCATTACTAATAAAAAAAATAAAAAAAAATGCTATAAATCTATCCCCTATTTTGTAGACGCTATAACTTTTGCGCAAACCAATCAATACGCGCTTATTGCGATTTTTTTTTTTTACCAAAAATATGTAGAAGAATACGTATCGGCCTAAACTGAGGAAAATTTTATTTAAAAAAAAAATGGGTATTTATTATAGCAAAAAGTAAAAAATAGTGTTTTTTTTCCAAACTGGACGCTCTTCTTTTGTTTATAGCGCAAAAAATAAAAACCGCAGAGGTGATAAAATACCACCAAAAGAAAGCTCTATTTGTGGGGAAAAAAGGACGCAAATTTCGTTTGGGAGCCACGTCGCATGACCGCGCAATTGTCATTCAAAGTGTGACAGCGCTGAAAGCTGAAAAATGGCTTGGGCAGGAAGGGGGTTTTCGTGCACAGTAGGGAAGTGGTTAAAGCATTAGAGCTACAGGGTCAATGTCATTTATTACTAAAGTAAAATAGACAATGAAGACCATTAACCCTTTTACTGGCACTGATGTATGTTGTACGTCGTTGGTAACTGGGGGACTTCACCGAAAGTGTGTGTATATCTGACAAGCCAATGCACAAAAACGTTGATTGCGCTACACATGTTATAGATCATCACGCACACCCGAGTGAGACCAATAATTCTAGGACCATTATTCACACTTAACTCTAAACTGATGACCTACTGTATAAGGGCTTTTAAAACAAATGTAAGGCTTGACATGTTGGGTATCTATTTACTTGGTGCAACTTCATCTTTTATATTGTGTAATATATTGCATTTAGTGCCCTAAAATTAACTTTAGTGTATTTTTACTGAAATTTTGTTTTTCAGAAACCATTGAGCTAATATCATGTGCCATATAATTTTAAACTTTCACTATTTTATTCTCTGGGGTGTCTGCTTTCAGAAAATATATAATGTTTTGGGGAGTTTGCATAATCTTCAGGCCTAAAATTATTTTTTTAAACGTGTGTGCAAAAAAATAAAAATACCGTTAATGCAAAAACGGTTCTGGCAAATGGTTTACTGTAATTCACGGGCCATTTTTTGTGCGTTCGCCACTGAAAAAACAGGGGCCACAGACACCCACGGATTCCTTTAGGCACCTGTGTCAAGATGCACTGGGTTATGTCGCTCTGAATCCTAATTCATATAAGAACCATTCCTTTGTGACACCGCCTAACCAACAAAGGAATATTTTAAGAATATTTTTACAAATTTACAAATTTTGTAAATTTATTTATTATCTACCCTGATTCATTGTGCAGACCTTAGGAACATTTACTATATGTTATTGCCATGGGGAAGCAGTATATAAAGCTGTATACAGTTAGTTGCACTTGTTTACTGAATGTATGTATGTATATAGCATTACATTATCTGCAAGTCATCCGTGACAACATGGAATATATGAGCATTTCCTAATGAATACAATGTATACATCAAGAAATTATACAAGCACAATGGGACAAGATATGTAATAGCTAAAAAGTTGATAGAATATTCTTATTCACAGCAGAATGCTTTCCAGAATTACTAGTAATCCTTAAGCCCCCTTCAATAATACACTGAAAAATATGTTTGCAAATAGATAACATTAGACTTTACAGCTATTGCATATAAAATGACAAGATACTGTCAAGGATGTTGAACATATAATTATAAACGGTAAAAATTAGAAAAAGCTACATGATAAAGTAGTTTGGAGCATCCATATTAGATATAGTTTTGTAGAACTGTATGAATACTGTATTGTTTTGTTTTTAAATCTATTTGCATAGTTCATTTTTGTACAAATAATTACATCGGCCATTGATTTTATTTTACCTTGTGCAATCTTTTTATCATAATATTTTCCTTATCTGCTTCTGTTAGAAACACCATTTGTTTTATTATTAATATCTGTAGTGCATTTAGTCCATTGTACATTTATTTTACTAAAAATATAATCATTAGGTAGTTGATTCTGCATTTGGGTAGGCTGCCAAGACTTGGAAGCTGACACTGTCTATGTGTCTTACATTATTTGTCTTAAAATACATTCACATATGAATGAATTCACAATATGAATATTCACATAAAACTCACTATAACTCACATTAAATATGCACAGAAAAGTGAAAATAAATGAAAAAAGATGCCTTTAACTGGCAAGCTCTTAAAAGCGTGGTGCTGAGAGCAGCGAGATTAATTGGCTCCTGCCGCTGTCAGTCAAATTCAGTGAGGAGGGAGTATGGGGCAAGGGCAAAACATACACAGCCTGGCTCGAGGGCAAACCTGCACGCATGCCCCCATAGAAATGGCTATGGAACACAGAGAAAAGGCAGAGCGGACAGCGCCAGCAGGGACCCCAGAAAAGGAGGTTCGGGGAGCTCTGTGCAATACCCTTGCACAGTGCTGGAAAGTATAACTTCTTCTTATTTTACTTTTAATTTTTTTCAATTCGACTTTACAACCTCTTTAAACCCAAATCATTATAAACTGTCAGTACATGCCATATAACTTTACCAATAGAGCATTTGTTTACTGTAGATTGCAAAAAAACTTATTGATCCTGCTATTCACTGTCCCTTCTTCTTGTCTGTGTCCCTGCTGCAGCCTGAAATTGTGTAGACCAGCTGTTGCTACTGGAGCATGTCTACTGAGCATGCTCCCTTTTCAGTTTCCTTCAATGCTGTTCATTTCCTTATTTTCCTTATCTGTTCAGCCCACATGACTACAGTCACACACATAGGTGTATACACAGTGGTAAATGACATTCCTCTCCCACCATCCTTCTCCATGTCCTAGTATTGTTAAACACTATGGGGGTGGGATGTAAGATGTTGATTAATGGAAGCTTCACCTTCCTGTTAGTCCCAGCACATACACATCATAGATGCAGGCTGGAGGGCCATGACACAGCCTGTAATTGGCAGAACCTCTTCCAGATCTCTTTACAGTGCAAAGTGAAAGCTATTTTCTGTCAACATAAAATCTATACCATGTTATTGCAAAAAAAAATAATAAACATTTGCTTTGGAATACACTGTAGATTTGTAATAAGCTTAAAAACACTTTGCTGATATTAAAAGAGAAGTATTGGTTTGGGGTTTTTCCTCCATCATACTTACCTAGGTGGATGCAGCATTGGTCCGATGCTGCATCTGTCCCTTGGCGCCTCTACACTGAGAACCGAGTGATCAAACATCGCCGATGGCTCAGTCCTCACAGCTCCCCGAGCGGAGAGCTGTAGACTATCAATCAGCAGCTCCCCGCTCTGCTCCTCCATGCTCACTGGTGCGCTGAGCTGTGGAGGGGCTGGTAGCGCCCGTCTCAGGCTCTCAGAAGCTCACTGAGAGGCTGAGATGTCAGATTTCTGTGACGTCAGCAGAGAGCGGACTACAGTCCGCTCTCTGCTGAAAACAGGTCACAGGAGTGAAAAACTAACTGCATCCTGTGACCCATAGGAGGAGCCCAGCCAAACAAGCTCCGGCTGGACTTCTCCTTTATTTATTTATTTTGATTCTCTATTCTGAAAGCTGAGAAAGATACTTCTCTATTCTGAAAGGTGTTTTCTGTCATGTGACTGATGTAGCACCAATCAACACTCTTCAGACACAGATTCATAGTACAGACATCATCTGCTGCTATACACTATACATCAGCAGAGTACTAGAACCTCCCCTCTCTGATCTTTCCCCAAGGACAGGAAAGACCTGGGAATGGGATAGATACATTATATGAATGCTGAACAGCAATGATTAAGTAAGGTGCTCAGATGATTTTTTATATTAAATTAAATACAGTGGCATTATCATTATATGTAAATAGAAGGGATAATGTAAACATTGTATATTTGGTATCACTTTAAAGCAGCAATTTGCCCACTTGAGCCCATAGTGCTGGCCATAATGAGCAAGTATACACAGACAATTTACACATAATGGCAGTCTTACCTCCCAAAGAATCATCCTCCAGCGATGCAACATCCATCACCATCTTTGCTTTTTCTAGGTCTGGGGCTCTCAACCTTCAGCCCCTTTCCTCCATTAGCTGGCTATGGATAAACAAACTCTCATGCACATGCATGGTCATTACTTTGGCCCAACACCTAGCTCTTACTCCTGGCATCTGTAAGATGCCAAGATTGTACACAGAGCTGCACATGTATGGCAGTCACTGTACAGTTTAAAAAATATGATAGCAGGCAGGGAAAGAGGGTTTATGGCAGAAGAGACATACCAAGTCTTGTCCGCCATAAAACTCTATCTGTTATCAATCTTTAACTAATACGTGGATCTGAATGGAAAGCTGCAGATACATGAAAGTGAAAAAAGAAAGATATAAGCAAGGCAATGAACAAATATGTGTTAAATGTATGGCACTATGCCCGACAAAATATGTTCAGTTACCCAACAAATTGAATTGCCTTTATTTTTACATTCCTACCTCTGTTTATGGCTAATGCACTGGTTTTCAGTGCTGAAATCTAGCAGTAGAATTGGTAGCAACAGGGACCAGAGAAGGAAATTGTACTGGAGCAGGTGTCATGGTGGCGTTCAGTATTAGGTTAGGACTAGTGTTGAGCGAACCCGAACTGTAAAGTTCGGGTCCGTACCGAACTTTAGCTTTTTCCCGAACCCGGACTTTGCCCAAAAGTCCGGGTTCGGGTTCGGGTTCGGCAATCTAATTACGCATTTAGAAATGCTTCAGGGGCCAGCCAATCACCTTTTGATTAGCTGGTGTGCCCTTAGAGGCCATCATAGCCATGCCTACTAATGGCATGGCTGTGATTGGTCAGTGCAACATGTGACCCAGCTTCTATATAAGCTAGAGGCACACAGCACACATGTCACTCTGCTTCAGAATAGATAGGGAGAGGATCTAGTCTGCTGCTGCTGCTGCTTTTAGGGAGAGATAGAAAGATAGATGAGGTAGTCCTGATTCTACAATCTGAGGGAAAAGATAGAGAGATAGTGTAGTGTAGGGCCAGGTTCCTGTGTTGGTGCTTTCAGGGAGAGAGAATATTATATAGGAGTCCAGATTCAGAGATTAAAATCAGCGATCTGCATAGGTTTACCTGTTTGTGTTGCAGTGCAGTCTTTTTACACTGCCATGAGCCCAGTGTCAGAGAAAATCTAACTTTTAGGGGGAAAAAAAAAAGGCACTTTATTGTGCTCTTTTCCAAAAGACCCATAGGGCAAAAAAAAAAAAAAGCATTTTATTTTGCTCGTGCAAAAAAAGACCCGTTTAGGGCAAAAAAAAAAAAAATTTGCACTTTTGCACTTTAATGTACGCTTGCAAAAAATGCCGTTTAGGGGCACAAAAAAGAGTTTGCAGTGTGTTATACATATTTTGAGGTGTGTGAAATAAACAATTTCTATATAGTTTTCTCCTACTGTGCTATACTAAAAAAACAAAATTTTTTTTGAATAGCATTTTCTGCAGTTCTGTAGCTGTGCGATTCAGCGGTTACGTACTGTGGGTGTGTTCTGCTCTTCCAAAAAACGCCGTTTAGGGGCACAAAAAAAAGTTTGCAGTGTGTTATACATATTTTGAGGTGTGTGAAATAAACAATTTCTATATAGTTTTCTCCTACTGTGCTATACTAAAAAAACAACATTTTTTTTGAATAGCATTTTCTGCAGTTCTGTAGCTGTGCGATTCAGCGGTTACGTACTGTGGGTGTGTTCTGCTCTTCCAAAAAACGCCGTTTAGGGGCACAAAAAAAAGTTTGCAGTGTGTTATACATATTTTGAGGTGTGTGAAATAAACAATTTCTATATAGTTTTCTCCTACTGTGCTATACTAAAAAAACAACATTTTTTTGAATAGCATTTTCTGCAGTTCTGTAGCTGTGCGATTCAGCGGTTACGTACTGTGGGTGTGTTCTGCTCTTCCAAAAAACGCAGTTTAGGGGCACAAAAAAAAGTTTGCAGTGTGTTATACATATTTTGAGGTGTGTGAAATAAACAATTTCTATATAGTTTTCTCCTACTGTGCTATACTAAAAAAACTAAAAATTTTTTGAATAGCATTTTCTGCAGTTCTGTAGCTGTGCGATTTAGCGGTTACGTACTGTGGGTGTGTTCTGCTCTTCCAAAAACACCCATTTAGGGCAAGATCCTAAATTTGGAAAATATGAGGAGAAGGTCAAAGGGACGTGGTGGCCCCGGTCGTGGTACTGCTGGTGGAGTTCCTGTTGCAGGGAGAGGACGTGGTGGATCTGTGCCAGATACACGCACAAGTGAAACACCTTCCTCAGGTGCGAGTAGGTGACCGAGCCTGCGGCGGTATTTTGTCGCGCCTAATGAGGCTGTACGAATGTTTAGGCCAGGACAAGTACAGGCGATAGTAGATTGGGTTGCTGACAGTGCCTCGGGTTCCTTCACATTGTCTCCCACCCACTCTTCTGATGAAAGAACAGAGTTGGCACCTGAAACCCATGTCCATCAGTCTTTCACCTCACCCCCTTGCAAATCAGCCAAGCAGTCTGAGCCCCAAATCATGCAGCAGTCTCTTCTGCTTTTCGATGACTCTGTTAGCAGGGTTTCCCAGGGCCATCCACCTAGCCCTGCCCCAGAAGTGGAAGAGATTGAGTGCACCGATGCCCAACCACTTATGTTTCATGATGAGTACATGGGAGGACCATCGCAGTACGTCTCGGATGATGACGAAACACAGGTGCCAACTGCTGCTGCTTTCGCAATTGTGCAGACAGACAAGGAGGGCAGGGGTGAAGACTGGGTGGAAGATGATGTGGAGGACGATGAGGTCCTCGACCCCACATGGAATGAACGTTATGCAGGTGACCAGTGTAGTTTGGAGGAAGAGGCGGTGGCCGCACAGAGCCACCAGCACAGCAGAAGAGGGAGCAGGGTGCAAAAGCGGAGCGTCCGTCCGCTAGACAGTATGTCTGCTACTGCCCAACGCAGCAAGGGACCGAGCACACCAAAGCCAGGTCCAAGGAGTTCTCTAGCGTGGCAGTTCTTCACACAATGTGCTGATGACAAGACACGAGTGGTTTGCAGGCTGTGCAATCAGAGGCTGAAGCGAGGCATAAACGTTCTCAACCTGAGCACAACCTGCATGACCAGGCATCTAAGTGCAAAGCACGAGCTGCAGTGGAGTAGACACCTCAAAAACCAAGAAAGGTCTCTGGCTCCTCCTGCTTCCTCTTCTGCTGCAGTCTCGGCCTCTTCATCCACCTCTGTAGTGACAGTGGCACCTGCCACCCCGCAAACAGAAGATCTGCCAGCAACACTACCACCTGGGTCACCAACCATCTCCACAATGTCCCATGAAAATGTTCAGCTCTCTATCTCCCAAACATTGGAGCGGAAGAGGAAGTACCCCCCTAGCCACCCGCGATCCCTGGCCCTGAATGCCAGCATTTCAAAGCTCCTGGCCTTTGAAATGCTGTCATTCCGTCTGGTGGAGACGCAGAGTTTTAAAAGCCTGATGGCATTGGCTGTCCCACAGTACGTCGTGCCCAGCCGCCACTATTTTTCCAGGCGAGCCATCCCTTTCCTGCACAACCAAGTGGGGGACAAAATCAGGTGTGCACTGCGCAACGCCATCTGTGGCAAGATCCACCTAACTACGGATGCGTGGACCAGTAAGCACGGTCAGGGACGTTATATCTCCCTAACAGCACACTGGGTAAATGCAGTGGCGGCTGGGCCTGAGGCAGATAGCAGTTTGGCGCATGTCCTTCCACCACCGAGGATTGCAGGGCACTTCAGTTTGCCTCCTGTTGCTAACTCCTCCTACTCCGCTTACTCATCCTCTACCGCCTCTTCATCCGGTCAGCGTAACACCTTCACCACCAACTTAAGCACAGCCAGGAGTAAACAACAGCAGGCAGTTTTAAAACTTTCCTGTTTAGGGGAAAAAACCCACACCGCGCAGGAGTTGTGGAGGGACATGGAACAACAGACCGATGAGTGGTTGCTGTCAGTGAGCCTCAAGCCCGGCCTGGTGGTGTGCGATAATGGGCGAAATCTCGTAGCAGCTCTGGGCCTAGCCGGTTTGACGCATATCCCTTGCCTGGCGCATGTGCTGAACTTGGTGGTCCAGAGGTTCCTTAAAAATTACCCCAATATGCCAGAGCTGCTGCAGAAAGTGCGGGCTGTGTGTGCGCACTTTCGGCGTTCTCACCCTGCTGCTGCTCGCCTGTCAGCGCTGCAGCGTAACTTCGGCCTTCCCGCTCACCGCCTCATATGTGACGTGCCCACAAGGTGGAACTCCACCTTGCACATGCTGGCCAGACTGTGCGAGCAGCAGCAGGCGATAGTGGAGTTTCAGCTGCAGCAATCACGCGTGAGTCGCTCTGCAGAACAGCACCACTTCACCACCAATAACTGGGCCTCCATGCGAGACCTGTGTGCCTTGTTGCGCTGTTTCGAGTACTCCACCAACATGTCCAGTGCCAATGACGCCGTTCTTAGCGTTACTATCCCAGTTCTATGCCTCCTTGAAAAAACGCTTCGGGCGATGATGGAAGAGGATGTGGCACAGGAGGATGAGGAGGAGGAGGAGGAAGCGGGATCATTTCAAAGGCTTTCAGAGCAGTCTTTCACAAGTGGCTACGAGGGTGGGTTCCTGCACCAACAAACGCCAGGTACACAATTGTCCGGCAGAAAGGGCACAGTTCTGGAGGATGACGAGGTGGAGGAGGAGATGGAGGAGGAGGAGGAGCCATTTTCACAGCAGGGTGGCACCCAGACCAGCTCGTGGCCATCACTGGTGCGTGGCTGGGGGGATACAGAGGACACAGACGATACACCTCCCACAGAGGACAGCTTTTCTTTGCCTCTGGGCAGCCTGGCACACATGAGCGATTACATGCTGCAGTGTTTCCGCAATGACCGCCGAGTTGCCCACATTTTAACTGGTGCTGATTACTGGGTGGCCACCCTGCTGGATCCCCGTTACAAGGACAATGTACCGTCCTTAATTCCCTCACTGGAGCGGGATCATAAGATGCGCGAGTACAAGCGCACGCTGGTAGACACGCTGCTGGTGGCATTCCCACCTGACAGCGGGCGTACGGTGGAAGCACAAGGCGAAGGCAGAGGAGGAGGAAGAGGTCGCCAACACAGCCGGGGCACCGGCAGCACCTCAGAAGGCAGGGTTAGCATGGCTGAAATGTGGAAAAGCTTTGTCAGCACGCCACAACAACCAGCACCACCAGCTGAGATGGAACGTCTTAGCAGGAGGCAGCATTTCACCAACATGGTTGAGCAGTATGTGTCCACAGGCCTACACGTACTGGATGACGGGTCTGCCCCCTTTAACTTCTGGGTCTCCAAATTGAGCACATGGCCAGAGCTTGCCCTTTATGCCTTGGAGGTGCTGGCCTGCCCTGCAGCAAGTGTATTATCTGAACGTGTATTTAGCACGGCAGGGGGCGTTATCACAGACAAGCGCAGCCGCCTGTCCAGAGCCAATGTGGACAATCTCACGTTCATTAAAATGAACCAGGCATGGATCCCACAGGACTTGTCCGTACCTTGTGCAGAATAGACATGTATACCGGTGTTGTGACAAAAACTGTCCGGCCATCGGATTGTGTCCGGCCCATACTGCGAAGGCGCAGCGCTTGCGCAGTACAGAGGACAAGGAGATTCACAAAATCTCCGAAGATGAACGGTGCCTGCGCTGTGAGTGCAGGTTCAAGCCCCACCATCCAAGTGGACATACGGTAGCACATAGTAACAGGGCCCCACACGGGCTCGGTTCGATCGCCACGCTTCGGGCACGGCCTCACTTGGCTCGGCTTGAACCACAGATGGTGTGGCCTTCACCTGAACTCACCACGCAGGCGCCGTTCGTCTTGGGAGATTTTCGAAATCTCCTTGTCCTACATACTGAGCAAGTGCAGTACAGGGTGGACACTATTTGACGGGGGACAAAATTCGACACATCACCGGCCTTACCCAGCCATTGTTGTATTTTTGAATCAGTGTTGGCTACCTCGTCCTCCTCCACCGCCGCTTCCACCTACACAGCCACATCCACCGCCACCTCAACCTCCTACTCCATATGGACCTCGTCCTCCTAGGTCAAGATTATTATTATTTTTTTTATTTTTTTTATGTTATTTTAAGTTATTTCCCTATCCACATTTGTTTGCAGAGCACTTGCCATGCTCTTAACAACATTTTTCTGCCATTTGCAGCCCTCTAGCCCTTTCCATTACTTTTTTAGAGCCTTTTTAGTCCTTAGAAGTCCGGGTCCCCATTGACTTCAATGGGGTTCGGATTCGGGTCCGGGTTCGGGTTAAAGTTCGGTCCCGAACCCGAACTTTTTTCCGAAGTTCGGCCGAACCCGTCGAACCGGAACATCCAGGTGTCCGCTCAACTCTAGTTAGGACTTTGGAATAATTTCCTATAAACCAACTGCTGAAGCCTAGGCTGGAAAAAACTGTTGTTTTACTCTTTAACCTACCAAACCTGTTTTGAGTCTGCTATTGTTCATCACATGGCACGTTAAACCCTTCACAACCCCTGAAATGCATTGACGTTACATTTTTATAATGAAATAAGTATCTCAGGTGCCAAGGGAGACGTCACCCTGCAGGTGAGTGGGGCTAATCGAGCTTTCTATTAAGAAGACAGTATTGAGAATTGGTGGATGTAACCACTGTGGATGCTGGATGCTTTCTTATGAGCTTGTGTTCATTTTTAAGGACGTGAGTGCAATTTTATTTATAGAATAAATGGCATTATATACGGAGAGCATTCGATTTATCCCTTTCTTTTTTTTATGTATGAGTTACTACTGGTCTTCTTGAGGAGGAAAGAATGGAGGAGGAATATTGACCGAATGAGTGGAGTTTTTTTAGCGATTGCTTTCCATTAATGATAGCTCCATTAGTGATTACTGATTCTTTCTATGGCATGCTGTATAAGACCTCCTGTAATTAAGGGGGTCATTATTTGCAGGTAAGCATCCTGTGGACATGTGCACTGCAGCAGACCAGGATGTATAGCTTTCCTTTACCCACCCAAAATTTAAACTCCCCTGCTCCCACTTTTGCATGTTGTACGGCCCATGGGGAGCCACACAGCCAGTACTGCAAACTTTCTGGTCCCCATCTTTTTCTGTGCCAAATATTATATGCGGCAATAAAGGATGGCCTCTTTATAGGAATAAATCGATTTTTTTCTGTGCATACACAGAAGAAACAGAGAACCATCCAGGGGTGTGGACAGGTGGGTAATGAGTATGATTTTTTTTGGCAGGGAAGGGTAACTTAAAGCAAAACTATATACAAGTATAGCTATCTTTCATTTTTTATATAAAAAAAAATAAAATCAATTGGATATAGAACTAATTGTTAAATTTCATCCTTTCCGGGTTATTCACATTGTGGTCCTTCATTGGGTCCAGGTTAGGCAGTTCTGACTCCTAATAAGTCTTAAATCATGTGCCTCACTCACACTTACAGGATTCTCTGCCACCCCTTTGACCCAATCTGCTGTGGATTGCTTTTCAGAGGATGGTAGACCAGTAGCTTCCAGGCATTCAGGAAGCAAGTTGCCCACTGAATGCCCATTTTTTTGAACAGGTTTTTTTTTTAAGTAAATACACCACAGCAATTGAAAGGATTAGGCTCGCAGTTGCAGTAAGACCCCTTTCATTTGAATAGGCTGTGGTGGTATGTGTAAGACCCTGGGTGGCTGCATGTTATCTTTTAGGCATTCAGTCAGCGGAAAAAACCTTGGCTCAGCCATCTGTTTTTAATGCCCCTGGCCACTCGTGTGAATGAGACCTTAAAGACATATTGCAGTAGAAGGTAACTGTATGTAAATATACTTTGATTTTTGATGACAAGATCCTGGCACTAGATAGCTATTGGTAAGGGGGTTTTGGCAACAAAAACATTTATCCGCAAAACCTAAAGTTAACCTAACGCTCACACAAAATCATTTCCTCAACCAAGTCTTATATCTTAAAGGGGTTTTTCACTTTATTGCATAACTTGCATTAAGTTAAAAAATGTTTAGGTAGCAGTATGCCACCTTGGCCCACCCTTATACTTACCAAGTCCTCACTCAATCCAGCACTGTGCACATCTGTAGCAGCTCTCCTGCTCTCACAGGCTTTGCCGATTGGCCCCCACTGCTTTCAGTCAAATCTTGTGATGAGTGAGCAGGGGGCAGGGCCTAGACATGCTGTATGCGTCTATGAATGCAGGCAGTGCGACTCAGGGGTGAGCCCCCAGGTGTGCCCCCATAGCAAGCAGTTTGATATGGTGGAATGCCAAGAAGATAAGGAGACAGGAGTGGTAAGAAGAGAAGGAGAAAGGAGTGATAAGAAGAGAAGGAGACAGGAGTGGTAAGAAGAGGAGGAGACAGGAGTGCCAAAAAGAGTAGGAGACAGGAGTGGTAAGAAGAGGAGACAGGAGTGGTAAGAAGAGAAAGAGACATGAGTGGTAAGAAGAGAAGGAGACAGGAGTGGTAAGAAGAGGAGGAGACAGAAGTGGTAAGAAGAGGAGGAGACAGGAGTGGTAATAAGAGAAGGAGACAGGAGTGGTAAGAAGAGGAGGAGACAGGAGTGTTAAGAAGAGAAGGAGACAGGAGTGGTAAGAAGAGAAGGAGACAGGAGTGGTAAGAAGAGAAGGAGACAGGAGTGGTAAGAAAAGAAGGAGACAGGAGTGCCAAGAAGAGAAGGAGACAGGAGTGGTAAGAAAAGAAGGAGACAGAAGTGCCAAGAAGAGAAGGAGACAGGAGTGGTAAGAAGAGAAGGAGACAAGATTGGTAAGAAGAGAAGGGGACAGGAGTGCCAAGGAGAGAAGGAGACAGGAGTGGTAAGAAGAAAAGAAGACAGGAGTGGTAAGAAGAGAAGGAGACAGGAGTAGTAAGAAGAGAAGGAGACAGAAGTGGTAAGAAGAGAAGGAGACAGGAGTGGTAAGAACAGGAGGAGACAGGAGTGGTAAAGAAGAGAAGGAGACAGGAGTGGTAAGAAGAGAAGGAGACAGGAGTGGTAAGAAGAGAAGGAGACAGGAGTGGTAAGAAGAGGAGGAGACAGGAGTGGTAAGAAGAGAAGGAGACAGGAGTGGTAAGAAGAGAAGGAGACAGGAGTGGTAAGAAGAGGAGGAGACAGGAGTGGTAAGAAGAGGAGGAGACAGGAGTGGTAAGAAGAGGAGGAGACAGGAGTGGTAAGAAGAGAAGGAGACAGGAGTGGTAAGAAGAGAAGGAGACAGGAGTGGGAAGGAGAGAAGGAGACAGGAGTGGTAAGAAGAGGAGGAGACAGGAGTGGTAAGAAGAGAAGGAGACAGGAGTGGTAAGAAGAGAAGAAGACAGGAGTGGTAAGAAGAGAAGGAGACAGGAGTGGTAAGAAGAGGAGGAGACAGGAGTGGTAAGAAGAGAAGGAGACAGGAGTGGTAAGAAGAGGAGGAGACAGGAACACTGGCAGGGGGCCCAAGAAGAGAAGGATTGGGGCTGCTCGCTCTATGCAATTCCATTGCACAGAGCAGGTAAGTATAAACCTGTTTGTTACAAAAAAAATGTGCTTACAATCACTTTAACTTAATTTCCAAATTTACCCTCAAACCAATTTTTGAGATTAAAATAAATGTTAAAGGATTGGCAGCTATATCTAAGGATCTGTTGTCTTCGATTACTCAAAAATACTACGTCAGAGAAGGGGGCAGAAAGGTTTCGGATAGGCAGGATGTTCACGAAAACACATTGCTGTAAAATCAAAAGCAAAAACTTTCTTCCTGTTTCCTGACCTGTTGTTTTGCCAGGAGCTAAATATATAACGGTGATTGTATTACCGACATTTTCCTGGCCTTTTCTTTTAATGCTACCCCTAAGTTCTTTGGCCTGATAACTCATCTTCTTCAGCCCTTTTCTAATGTGATTAAAAGCACATCTTTATTCAATAACGTTGACAATAGCCTGACTGAGGCTTTGCCTGGCCTACTAGGTCTCAGCTACCAAGCTTTCATAAGATGATAATGTCAGGGCTGTCACTTGTAATTATTCTAGCACTCTGTTCCCTTCACCCTTAGACTTGTCTTCCCTATACAAGAATTCTTGTTCCTTCCGGGAGATTTCTAGCCATTTACTTGCTACATAATGAAGCAGACATTTTTGCCAGGAGACTGACTTAAAGTGGGAAATGAAAAATGTCTGTCAGTACAATTTAAAGTAGCTTTAAACAATATTAATGCTGTGCACCAGTCAAAATACGATTAACACGTTGGATGTAACTAACACAAAACTACAATGCTGGGTTCAAAGGTTATATTCATAGACAGACATTTCATTTTGGGATCAATGAATGCTTATCTCTGATTGGCTGCTGTGGATCTATTTACATCGGTACTGTTTTCATCATATAAGTCAATAGTGTCATATGTGTCTCCAACTCCAACACAAAAGCAAATGAGGCAGGTTACGACACCAAAGATGACATATGTTGCTTCTGAGTGTGTGGACCTCACCTTATTTTAGTACAGTAAAACCTTGGATTGCGAGAATACCGTAATTCGTTTCAGAAACGTGCTTGTAATCCAAAACACTTGTATATCAAAGCGGATTTCCCCATAATAAATAATGGAAACTCAGATGATTCGTTCCACAACCATTTATTCATAGGTCCTTCAGTTTATAGTCCATATAAAAAGATTATAGCAATGTTATAGGTTGTGTAACCATAAAATGTCCATCCACAAATGGAAGCCTCCACAAGGGGATTAGAAGCAAAATCTAGTAGGAGCTACAGAGTATAAAAGAGAAGAGTGGCGCCTCTAAGTGTAGCAATATGGTTACAGTTAATGAAGGTACAACATTTAGCAACGTAAATGGTTGATGATTAAAACAGGCACATCTAAGTATGCAGGCATCCAGGGTAAAGCTGTCCACATAGACCATCCTCCGCACCGCCATTGACGTCATCCCTTCCATACTGCGCTCCACGAGCGATTCAAGCCTCGCTTTCAAATCGCTCTACTGCAGGGTAGTCTTCCCGGTCACGATTGCAGACCAACAGCGGTGAGAGCCGGCGGTCCAGAGGACGGTCTGTGGACAGCTTTACCCCGGATGCCTGTATACTTAGATGTTCCTGTTTTAATCATCAACCATGTGAGTTGCTAAATGTTGTACCTTCATTAAATGTAACCATATTGCTACACTTAGAGGCGCCTCTCTTCTCTTTTATACTCTGTAGCTACTGCTGGATTTTGCTTCTAATCCCCTTGTGGAGGATTCCATTTGTGGATGGACATTTTATGGTTACACAATCTATCACAATGCTATAATCTTTTTATATGGACTATAAACTGAAGGACCATTGAATAAATCAGCATCCAATTCGCATGACAGGAGAGCGTGCCCGGCTCTCATCTCCATGGCAGCTGTGGAGCAAATTGCACAGGGGCTCTGTGCATCTTTGGCTCAGTTTCAGGTCTGAATTCAAGCAAGAATTTGGGCCTGATTCGTCCCTAAATGAAGAACAGGGACACACTGGACCCCTGCATGCAAACAAAGTGTTAACCCAGCCTTATAAGCAGCACCTTTCTTTTTGGGATAGAGATTTTACATAAATACAGTAAATACAAGCTGATCATTGTAAGCACCCCTGCTAGTGTGAATGGCTCATCTGTGTAAATGATACATTCCGCTGGAGAGCTTGTTCTTTTTAAAAACAACAGATTTTCTGGCTGGATCACCAGGTGAAAAAAGAAGATTCACTTGTGGTGAGGGATGAGCTTGTGTTTATTCTGAACCAGGTTCGGGCCTGAACATGGAAATCAGCTGTCATTTCTGGGCCCTTGGGCTGTGACTGAAGGATTCCCCAACCCACAGCTGACAGAAAAAAAGGGACAGGGATGCTCGTGACAACATTGACCTAATTTGGCCACATTGCCTATGAAAAATACTTTGCATGAAAAAAATTGACATTTAGGAGGCTGCAGTATCACCTCCTGGATGCTTGGCATCCACTGCTCTACCACAATTTGGAAATTATATATAGTTTAAAGCGGAAGTAAACCATTGATTTAACCGTTTCAAAAAGCAGTTACATTCCCAGCATGCCGAGAATGCCAACTGTCACATTGGTTGTGCTCTCAACCAAACTGTCAAACCATCCAATGGCTGGTGTCATAACTGATCACATGTGCAGCATCATTGCAGTTGAAGATTAAACAGAGGCCAAGATGGCAGCTTCCTTGCCTGAAAATGATAGGAGGGTTTACTTCCACTTTAATTCTAGTAAACTATTTAGGTTTTCAAAATAAATACACCTGTTCCTGGAAGGTTCAGACTTTTTTTTTTAGGGATTACTGTATATCATAACAGACATCATCATGAACACCAAGAAGCAACCATAATAAAGTGGCGATAAAGTTCTGGAGAAGCACTAATCAAAGTTGGTTCTAAAAAAACAAAACAATATTAACATTATTCTAATCTGTTATCATCCCCCCTAGAGCACTGGTTAATCCATCATTAACAATGAAAAACATACAGCAATCACAGCCTACAGAAAACCCAGTGTCCAAGTAATGAGGTCATTAGTAAGTGAAGAAACCAAAAGGCTAGTGGTAACTCTGAGGTAACTGCAGAGATCTATATTATAATGAAGAAAAAACATCCATGGATTAAAGCTGGGCTTTATAGAAGACTGATGGGAAGTAAGCCTAAAAAAATCAACACATTTCTAGACATGAAAAATGTAATTCCCGAAGTAATGCATCATGGTGACAAAAGTATCACGTTGTAGGAAGGCTTTTAATGGGCAGGGACTGGAAAACAGGTCAGGACAAAATGAATGGAGCCAAAACCAGGGCTATTCTAGAGCAAGGGTAGGAAATCTTGGCACTTCACATGTGAAGCTACAAATCCCATCATGCTTCTCCCTCTGGGAGTCATGTCTGTGCCTGTCAGAATCCTGCAAGGCCTCCTAGGATTTGTAGTTTCTCCACAGCTGGAGTGTCAAGGCTGCCTATCCCTCAAAACCAGTTTTATTCCACTAGAAACCTCAAAGGGGCAGAGATCCAGCAGTATGCAGTGGAACCATGGAATGGATTGTAAGTAACGCAGTTTACGAGCGTTTCACAATACAAGCTATTTTTTTTTTAAAAACTCGCTTTCCGAGCGTTGTCTTGCAAGACGAGCAGGATTCAAGCCGCTGGGGTGTACAGTACTGCATTAGGTCAGAGGTGCGGGGGTGCCAGTGATGCTCGGAGACAATCGGTGACACTTGGAGATGCTCGGAGATGCTCAGAAACGCTCAGAGACACTCGGAAACACTTGGTACCTGAGTGTCTCCGAGCGTCTCTGAGTGGTCTCTGAGCGTCTCGGAGTATTTCCAAGTGTCTCTGCCACCCCCGCACCTCTGGCCACATGCGGTACTGCACAGACAAGCAGTGGCTGTTGAACGGATTATCTGAGTTTCCATTATTTCCTATGGGGAAATTTGCTTTGATATACGAGTGCTTTGGATTACAAGCATTCTTCTGGAACAAATTATGCTCATAATCCAAGGTATTACATTTATACATATACAAATTATACACAGAACCATTAACAGAATATCTAACTTTTTTTCCTCTTTGAATAGAGAAGGAGATGCATAAACCCCATGTTAGTATTTTGCTATCTGTGTCCCATTCCATGGATTTCCCTTCGCTTCCGGTTCTGTAGACACTACAGGAAGCCAGAAGTAATCTATTCAAAGTCATTAAACACAATTGGTATACAACTAATGCCCTGTACACACGATCGGTTTTACCGATGAAAACAGTCCGATGGACTTTTTTCATCGGACAAACCGATCATGTATGGGCCCCATCGGTCTTTTTTCTATCGGTGAGAAAAAATAGAACATGTTTTAAATTTATCCGATGGGAAAAAAAACAATAGCAAATTCCGATGCTGTCTGTGTGGAACTCCATCGGAGGAAAAACCCACGCATGCTCAGAATCAAGTCGACGTATGCTCAGAAGCATTGAACTTCATTTTTCCCGGCTCGTCTGACTGTTTTACGTCACAGTGTTTGGGACGGTCGGATTTTTGACTGATGGTGTGTAGGCAAGACTGATGGAAGTCAGCTTCATCGGAATTCCGATGGAAAAATCCATTGGATTTGAATCCATAGGAAATCCGTGTGTACAGGGCTTAAGGGTGCCCAAACAAGTCTATTTTAATCATGAATTTCAATATTATCATCATTTACTGTTTATATATTTATTATGTGATTTATGCATTTATGATCTGTAATTTTATTTATACATTAATTTGTATTTATTGTATTAATTATGTTCATTGATTGATTGCTTGCATTACATTTATTACTACAATTATCATGTTAATAATTCTCTTATGATTATATTTAAAATTATATATTATTTATTAATTTATTCATTATGCCTACAAATATCATGGACCACCCTTAGGGGATTATGACACAAAACAAATTAAATTTATTAAAAATAATTCTCAGATCTACATATATATTTCTACCAATCGCAATGACATGCCTCATTTAAAGTCCCATTTTCCCTTCCCATACTTTGTTACCCCTCCTAGACAGTTTGGGATAAGTGTCCTGATTGGAAGATTTCTTCGCTATTATTGTTCTGGTGACAATGGTTCCCAGGACAAATACAGAGGGTACATCTCCCTAGCAGGGTTTTGGCTTTGGATACATTTTAACACTTGTTAAATAACTATTTACATTAGGCTGATCATATTCACGTGCATATCCCAAAAAATGTAGGAAAGACTTGGGTAGGGGTAGGAAAACATTGGCACCCCAGCTGTTGTGGATCTACAAATTCATGAAGCATTGCATGACTTTGACAGCCACAGGCACGACATCCAGAGGCATGATGCGATTTGTAGTTTTACCACAGCTGGACTGCAGAGGTTGCCTACCCCTGGAATATGGTTTCCCCTTACATAATAATGTAACAATAGCTTACCTGTCACAGTGGTTGCATTTAAATGGCTTTGCCCCTGTGTGTTTTCTGTAGTGCCTCGTAAGCTCATCACTCCTAGCAAAACGCCAGTCGCACCCTTCCCAAGAGCATTTATATGGCTTCTCACCTGCAAAAGAATACAAACAGACTGTAAGAAATAAAATCTTATCATACATTTAAACATCTGACCACTCAGCCGAAACCCTAGTCTTTGGCTTTCCAGCCATGATGAAAGGGGTCCCTTGTAGCACCTGAAATGCGTTGGCTTTTTCAGTTTGAATAAAAATAAAACTTTGTAGACTTTATCAGTGGAGTGGCACTTTCTTCCTTAACATCCCCCTCCAATAAAAAATTAACAGGATTTTTTTTATCCTTCCCTTCTCTATTCAAAAACAAAAAAAGCATTAGGTTGGCATTAGGTGCACACTCAGAGCCGGTTCACACTGGGGCGGCACGACTTTGGGGGCGACTCGGCAAGGCAATCTCAAGACGACTTGAGAGGCGACTTGCAAAATGACTTCTGTATTAAAGTCAATGCAAGTCACCCCCAAAGTCGTACAAGAACCTTTTTCTAAGTCAGAGCGACTTGCGTCGCTCCTGTTAGAACGGTTCCATTGAATAGAGCGGAGCGCGACTTGTCAGGCGGCTGAGTCGCCTAACGAGTCGCCCCTGTGTGAACCGGCTCTAAAACAGAACTTCACCCAAAAGGGGAAGTTCTGTTTTTCCACTCCCCCCCCTCCTTTATCATTTTTGGTGAGAAATGTATTTTTTTGGGGAGGGAGTGGGTACATGGTTTTAAGAGGTACCCTCTCCAACTCGGTTCGGCCTCCCTTCTCTTTTTCCCCAGCTTTCTGGGATGTAAATAACAAAAATCAGTGCTGCGCTACTGATAGAATAAATGTGTAAACCAATATGATTCAATATAGACCATATAAAGTAAACATACAAAGATAAATAGTACTAATAAGTCCAAATAAATATATAAGTGAATCAAAGTGTAGATTGAATTGGATCCAAAAATATCAATTCACCCACAGTGCAAAAATACAAAAAATGCTCGTGCTCACCTCACACATGAGTCAAATCAGCAGTATTCCTGGCGTGGTATAGACACTTTCACTCCTTCATTTCAGTCACCTGCTTCTTTGGGTTTCAAAGAACCCTGATTGTCTTACTGGATGTAATAAGTATGCAACAAAAAAAGGCAAAATCTAGTGCTCTCCGTCTAGGAATATTAAGTCTCGTAAAAAATAGAGGGTGCACTTACAAGTGTGGCACTGTAAGCCGTGCTAGCCGGAACAGCATTCAAACAGCTAGGTATTCGAGATGGCCACGATGTGAGGTCAGTAAGCAGGCTCCGCTCCCCTATACACGTGTCGTCAAGGTGTTGACTTTATTAGGGGTCTTGAAATGAAACAGTGAAAGTGTCTATACCACGCCAGTAATCTTCATCATCCCCAGAGGGGAATACTGCTCATCTGACTCATGTGTGAGGTGAGCAGCCTTTGATACTGGTGGAGGCGAGCACAAGCATTTTTTTGTATTTTTGCACTGTGGGTGAATTGATATTTTTGGATTCACTTCAATCAATCACTTGATAATAATTTTTGATGAACTTTGATTCACTTATATGTTTATTTGGACTTATTAGTACTATTTATCTTTGTATGTTTATATGGTCTTTATTGAATCATATTGGTTTACACATTTATTCTATCAGTAGCGCTGCACTGTTTTTTGTTATTTAGATCAGTTCAAGTGGAGTGAAAGCACCTTTAGGCTGATTTTATGAATATTTTTATTAATTTTTCACATTATTTTCACATAACTAGTTTGATTGCGCTGATTGACATTTGCACAATAGCTTTCTGGGATATGTCACAGGTTCCAGAAGGCTGGGGGACCATTCGCAAAGCGCAGCGGGAAGCTGTCTGTGAAGCTGCAAGGAATCACAGCCAGCTTCCCTTAGTAAACATGCTGGCGCCGGGAAACCAAAGACCCATGAAGAACCGGCCTGAGTGAGGACAATGCTTAGGCTACTTTCACACTGAAGCGCTGGATGCGCTGGTGGTATAGCGGAGCTATTTTTAGCGCCGCTATACAGTATTTTTTGCCGTGATTTGTGGGCGCTAGTGGGGGGATTTTAACCCCCGCTAGCGTCTGAAAAATAGTTAAAAACGCCCGCAATAACGCCTCTTTTTTAACCCCCGCTAGCGTCCGAAAAAGGGTTAAAAACGCTCGCAATAACACCTCTTTGCAGCGTTTTGCGGGCGTTTTGGAGGCGCTACCCCATTGATTTCAATGGGCAGAGGCGCTATAGGAGCGGTATTTTTACCGCTCCAATCGCGCCTCAAAGATGCGGCTTGCAGGAGTTTTTTGACCCTCCTGCAAGCGCAACGCTCCAGTGTGAAAGCCCTCGGGCTTTCACACTGGATACAATTAAGCGGCTTTTTTGGGGGGCATTGCAGGTGCTTTTTTTAGTGCAATAGCGCCTGCAAAGCGCCTCAATGTGAAAGGGGCCTAAATCCTTATACAGGTAAGTGTTCTTTTATTAAAAGTCAGCAGCTGCAGAATTTATAGCTGCTGGTTTGAATTTTTTTTACTTACAGCTTGAAGATTCTATTTAATATGCAATGCTCATTAAAAACGAACGATTTACAGAGGCTTTAGGAGTTCTCATTGGTCGTGAAAAAAAATAACTAGAACATTTTTTTTTCTTTCATTTTTTCCTATTTGCCGAAAAATAAGTAATATTTTTTTATATTGCTAGGTATTTTTCTTTAATACCTAGCTTTTTTTAAATAAATAAAAAATAAAAGAAAAATAAACTGTCTGAGGAAATATCTGAGTTCAGCCAAAATGGATATTTGTGTGATCCTTAAATGCTAATGGACTGACTCACACACTGGCTTCTGGTATGTTTTGAGGACTGTAGTAGCAAAATCCTCCACCAGCCAAAGTTAACATTTGTACTTCATAAAGGTCTCACTCTTCCCTGTGCAGCAGAGGGAGTCACACTACTACGTTGAAATATTTACCTAGTAGGACCACACTTAATGGCATGGTATATGCTTAGATTTGGGAACTCAAATGCAGCAATCTAGCTTCTAGAGTCACAGGGAGGTATAAAGTTTGGAAGCAATCCTAACTGGCAGCAAAACTGAGTGGACCTTTAAAGTGCAACTCAAACCAAAACATTTTTTTAGTTTTAAATGGAATGGGGAAGATGTAGAGCTTCTGTCATGATTTTACAACTTTGTCCCCAATTTTGTCCTCCTTTTCAGTGACCACCAAAACAGGGGCAAGAAGTGAGAAACACAAACCGCAATAAAAATGGCAAAGATTAATATGCTTACAAACAGAGAAGCAAATACAAGAAAAAACTTGAAGATTCTAAACCTTCCCCACGTTATCCAGACTGGAGTTCCACCTTAAAGCGGTATTAAATCCAAAGCAAACATTTATTATATTGCTTACCAATTCTTAAATGTGATGGCTGCATTCGTTTTTTTAGGCTTTCTTTCCTTTATTTTCACCTTGTGATCCAGTCAGCAAATCTGTTGTTTTTCAACAGAACAATCTCTCCTGCAGATGTAGCAGTATTGAGACAAGCCATTTACTCAATGATCAGCTTTTATTTATTCATGAAGAACTGTCTCCCAAAAGCAGTGGCGGCCGGTGGATTTTTTTTTATGGGGGGGGAGATTGGGACAGCAAACAGTATGCCACCAATCCCCCCCCTGGTCGGTCAGTCGGCGGCACTTACCCCATCACCGGCGGCTTCCCCTGCTCGGCGGCGGCTCCCCCTGTTCACCGTTCTCCTGCTGTTCTCCTGGGACCTCTCATTTTCCGGGTCATCACAGCAGCTTCCGTTTCCTCCCTCCTCCTCAGCGGCCAATCGGGAGTCTACTCTTTTCGGCCAATAGGTAAACGGGTCTCACACCCGCTTCTGATTGGCCAGTTTGAGGAACAGTGTTTCAACAGTGAATATTCATTCGCTGTCGTAACACACCTGGGTGGGATCGGAGCGCATCCTCCGCGACCCAAGCCCACCCGATTTTTAAGCCTATTCAGGTGCTTAAAAAAAAAAAAAACGCTGCTGTAATTCATGCACCCGATGCCCTGAAAGGGGCTGGATGCATGAATAGGGGAGTGGCAGGGGAGGCCGATGATAGATTCATGCTATGCATGAATCTATCCATTGCATATAAGGAGGTGGAGTGGAAAGAGGGGGCGGAACCCAGGCGCCCCTAATGGATGGGCCGCCACTGCCCAAAAGGGAAAAAAAAACAGTTTGCTCTCTCTGCTTGTGTAACTGCAGTGTGAGCTGGAGTTTGGCTTCAATTTGTTAGTGTATCTAAATCTGCTAGTACATCTAACATTCCCCTCCCCCTAGCTGTCCAAAGATGCTCCCTGTGCTCTTACATCCAGCATGGAGGCACTCTAATACAGAAGGTGTGTTACTGGTCAGCTCACCAGGTAAAAACACAGGGGAAACTGACTGAAGCCTCGTACACACGGCCGGTTTTCTCAGCAAGAAAACTGCTGGGAGAGCTTTTTGCAGAGAAAACCGGTCGTGTGTATGGTTTCTCGTCGGGAAAACTGCCGGGAATCTCGACGAGAAAAATAGAGAACCTGCTCTCTATTTTCTCGTTGGGATTCTCGTCGGCCTGTTTCCCGACGAGAAAACCGTGCGTGTGTACGAGGCTTGTATGCTTACCTGTCCCCAGGTAAGCCCGTGCATGCTCGATGAGACTTTGACGTATGCACGGTAGCTTACAAGGGTAGTGTAGGGTGAAGCAAGATGGCGGCGATGGCATTGAATGTGACGGGCGCACGCTCGACGTAGTCAATGACGTCACCGCGTTCTTGCCATTCAAAAGAACGGGGGTTCTTTTGAATGTGCCGTGTGTACACTCGGCGAGCAAGAAAAGCTTGCCAGGAATCCCAACGTTTTTTTTCCCGACGAGATTCCCGCCCGTGTGTACAGGGCTAAAGAAAAGGAAACTGATGCAGCCAGCACATCTAAGGATTGGTAAGCTGCAATATATAAAAAAAGTTGTTTTGTGTTTTATACAGCTTTAAGGAAAAAATAGCATTTTGGTGACAGTATATATAATTTGATTCCAAAAGAGCCCATGATTCAGATAGCATTTTCAGTCTTTTTGTGGTTTACTGATTTTAAAGCTGAACTCCAGGTATGGATTTTATTGCATAGTTACATTGGTCCAGCTTGGTCCAATGTAAGTATGCTTGTGCCATACCTGTGGGACAGCAGCAGAAGCCGAAAATCACTACAGTGATCGCCGCAGTCTTCTGGGTCAAGCCCTGCATTTTTATTAATAAACTCAAGGCGTACTCTGATTAGATGAGTTGGAAGGGGGCGGGGGTGACATCACGATGATGTCACCGCTTCTACGACAGTTCTACAGGTACGGAATATGTATACTGACACTGGTCCAAACTGGACCAATGTAACTATGCTATAAAATCCATACCTTGAATTCAGGAATTCAGCTTTACAAAGAATGACTTTTGTATGTTTAATAGCTTTCGATAATATCAGATCACCAGGCGGAGAGAATGTCATGTAGGCCCTTCCAGGGGCAGAAAATGTGACAAGTGGCTATTATTTCAGGTGCTGTGTTGTGATGCAACACTCATTGTCCCCCTGAGTACCACTTCTCATGTTTTATGTCCAGAAAGAGAGCATTTCACTGTGATTTTTTTCAAGTGTTTATGGGACTCCAATGTGCTGGAAATCCACGTATGTAATTAGACATTTATGGGTGAACAAGTATTAATGGGCATTCGATGCACCATTGCTGTAACGAGCCAAATTCATTTTTTTGCCAGCTTCAATCATAGATCATTAGGCAGATAGAGCTGATCTATTCTGGACACAGCAAGACTCGACTCCAAACTACCTTAATAAGTACATTTTTAATTGTTAGTGTTTCCTGCAGTCATGCTGGATCTGTAATCCTTTTCTTTGTAATTAGTTTATTTTTGTAGCTGATGTTACGTTTTTCCAGTTATCAGCCTCCCAATGCATAATTACAGTGAATTCTATAAAAATCATCAGTTTTTTTGTTGACATTACGTTTTTACAAAGCTGTTACAGACGTCAGACATTAGTGGTAAAATGTAAGTTTGCAGATATGATATAAGAGAGAAAAGTAAGACTTTTAATAGCCAATCTGACAAACTTACACAATCTATTTTTATAACAGTGCTATCCCTTGTGCATCTTATATAGCAGCAGTATCATCCAGCAGATTACAATACAATATAACATTCCGCTGGGTCTGTGCAATTCGATATATGCAATACATCCTTGTTCTCGATGGAAATCACTTTGTTGAGCTTCTTTTTTATTTTTCTAAAGGTACATTTTGGTGGGATACAAGGCTTTTGCTGGTCATACACATCATGATAAAAGAAAGATCATATTGCAGATTTCAGTTTCAAAGATCTTTTGCTTGAAAATAAATTATTAGTTGGAAATTCAATCGATTTCCTTACTCTGACATTTGTAGCCACGCTGCCCTAAAAAATAAGTGATTTTTTAAGGCTTCATTTACATTAGCGCATTGCGGAAATCCATGCACAAGTGCGCACTTTCTCGCAATGCACAAAAATGCACTGCCCCTTTGCAAGATATGCAGTGATACCACTAATTCTTGCCACACATCTTGCATATATATATATATATATATATATATATATATATATATATATATATGTAAAGCACTGCATAAATTGACAGTGCTATATATGTACAGTGCCTTGAAAAAGTATTCATACCCCTTGAAATGTTCCACATTTTGTCATGTTACAACCAAAAATGTAAATGTATTTTATTGGAATTTTATATGATAGACCAACACAAAGTGGCACATAATAGTGAAGTGGAAAGAAAATGATAAATGTTTTTCAAAATCCTTAACTAAAATCTGGTGGAACCAATTGCCTTCAGAAGTCACATAATTAATAAATAGAGTCCACCTGTGTGTAATTTAATCTCAGTATAAATACAGCTGTTCTGTGAAGGCCTCAGAGTTTTTTTTAGAGAACCTTAGTGAACGAACAGCATCATGAAGACCAAGGAACACAGCAGACAGGTCAAGGATAAAGTTGTGGGGAATTTTAAAGCAGGGTTAGATTTGAACATCTCACGGAGCACTGTTCAATCCATCATCTAAAAGTTGAAAGAGTGTGGCACAACTACAAACATACCAAGACATTGTCGTACACCTAAACTGACAGCCGAGCAAGGAGAACATTAATCCGAGAAGCAGCCAAGAGGCATATGGTAACTCTGGAGGAGCTTCAGAGATCCACAGCTCAGGTGGGAGAATCTGTCTACAGGACAACTATTAGTCATGCACTCTACAAATCTGGCCTTTATGGAAGAGTAGCAAGAAGAAAACCATGAAAAAGCCATAAGAAGTCCCGTTTGCGAGAAGCCATGTGGGAGACACAGCAACCGTGGAAGAAGGTGGTCTCTGCTCAGATGAGACTAAAATGTTACTTTTTGGCCTAAAAGCAAAATGCTATGTGTGGCGGAAAACTGCACATCACCCTGAACACACCACCCTAAAAACATGGTGGTGGCAGCATCATGTTGTGGGGATGTTTTTCTTCAGCAGGGACAGGAAAGCTGGTCAGAGTTGATGGGAAGATGGATGGAGCCAAATACAGGGCAATCTTAGAAGAAAACCTGTTAGAGTCTGCAAAAGACTTGAGACTGGGGCGAAGGTTCACCTTCCAGCATATCAAGAACCCTAAACATACAGCCAGAGCTACAATGGAATGGTTTAGATCAAAGCATATTCATGTGTTAGAATGGCTCAGTCAAAGTCCAGACCTAAATCCAAGTGAGAATCTGTGGCAAGACTTGAAAATTGCTGTTTACAGACGCTCTCCATCCAATCTGACAGAGCTTGAGCTATTTTGAAAAGAAGAATGGGCAAAACTTTCACTCTCTAGATATGCAAAGCTGGTAGAGACATACCTAAAAATACTTGCAGCTGTAATTGCAGCGAAAGGTGGTTCTACAAAGTATTGACTCAGGGTGGCTGAATACGAATGCATTCTACACTTTTCAGATATTTATTTGTAAAAAAAATTGCACCCCAATGCACCTTCAAAATGCACCAGTGTTGCAACAAGGCACAGCATAACACATTGAGAGTGATTTACTAAAGCTGGTGCGCGCAGTAACCAATCAGCATCTAACCTCAGTTTGTTCATTTAACCTTTGACAATAAAAACTATAAGTTGATTGGCTACTATGCACACCAGATTCTGTGTGCACTAGTTTTAGTAAATCTCCTTCACTTGTCTCCTTGTCCTGTGAGTTGCACTGTGAAAAAAATGCATCCCGCTCTAATTTCGTGTGCATTGCTGGGAGTTTCAGCCCATCCATTTTAAATAAGCTGTGTAACAGTGTGCGGCAACGCACTTCAACACTTAAGAACGTGTACATGTCAACACAATGTAGTGTGAATGGGAAGGTGCAAAGGAAAGGGGATAATTCAGATGAAACTGGCTCCATGTAAGGTATTAGTACACAGCAGCAGTGATTAAAGTGGAAGTTAACTTCCACGCATTACTTTACCTATAGATTTTTTAAGTCTTACCTATAGGTAATATAAATATCTCCTAAACGTGATTGGGTTTAGAAGATATTTACTGTACATGCAGCCAGGGACATCACTGCTTCTTCCGAGCCCTGTGCCGTGACCTGCATGCGCGGGAGTGACGTTATCGCGGCTCTGGTCAGTCACAGAGCCGGAGTCCGCGAACCCGTAAGCAAGACGGGGGGAAATGGAAACGGCCTCCAGATCTGAAATCTTGGCGCAGGAGGGCTTCTTTTTAAGGTACGTTTAACATAATGTGCTGGTATGTTATGCATACTAGCACATTATGACATTACCCTGCAGGGTAAAAAAAAAAAAGGCCAGTGCTTTAAAACTCCCTGTAGACCAGGAGAATATCTATGATGTTCAGTGGATCTTGTGTGAGGCTCGGCAGGTGAAACAAGAAACGGTAAAGCTCAACCAAGAAAAAGTGGAGTCATCTTCTTGCCAAAGCAGTGTGGCAGGAAGGTGTGTGACTTACAAGACTTGCTGGACATAATTAGCTATCCTTGAATACAATCCAAACTATGTTCTTTTGAGCACTGTAGCAAAGAAGAGAAACCATGAACCTTTTTGGTGTCACTCCAAATGAAGCAGGCTAAACTGTAGAATTCACCTTATTTAAAGCATCTCCCACCATATTTGTAGAAAAATCTATATTCTGCACTCTTCTGGGGCAGAGGTTTAGGCACAGACTGTATGATCTATACTTTTTTAGGATTTTACCTCTGCTAATGAGTACAAACCGGTAGGGTGTCATAGATAGGCAGAATTATCATATATACTGAAAGAAGAATTCAAAGATTCTGAAAGACAGAAGTTCAGCACAGCTTTTACTGCTGAACTCTCTGAGAGTTTTCTACCAGGTTTACTTTGGTGCACATGCTGTCAAAGAATACTATCCATTTCTGTGTGAAAAAAAAGAATGATCACTTCAACCTAAGCTAAACTAAAAAAGCTACTAATAACGGTCAAATTTCATCATGTACCAGCCTCTCCAGTTACAGAAGATGAGATAGCTGACACTAATGAAACTTAGGTGGCATTGTTCGTAAAGGAAGACAACAAAATGACCCTTGGTAGCATTCTATGGGATACCTGGAAGAAGGTTAGCTGTACGCTGAAAAATATGTTCCCTCCTGCACTCCACCTTTACCATCTGGTTTTCACTCGAAGCTTTTAAATATACCTCTAAAAATGTTATTGTCCTTTTTATGTACTGTAGCTTAAGAACATTAAATACTCATGGAAGCTTGACAACCACTTGTTTATTGCATGTACTAATTACTGCTTGCTTGTTAGTCCCTATAAGGCCCAATGTTGATCTATGAGTGGCTAGCTTTATTAATTAAAGTGGTTCTAAAGCCTAAACATTTTTTACCTTAATGCATTCCTTGCATTAGGTAAAAAAAATTCAGGTATCAGCACTCCCCCCCCCCCCACACACACTTTTTACTTACCTGAGCCCTCATTTGAAGCGGCGCCATGCACGTCTGCAGCTCTTCTCTCCCCTCTCCCCTCCGGGTCTCGCTGGCTTTGCTGGGACACTGGGAGCCATTGGCTCTGCCACGGGGCTCGGGAGAAAGCATGCACAAGTGGCTTCCCATGGGGCACTGGAGAAAGAGGATGGGCCAGAAACGCCAGCGGGGGACCCGAAAAGAGGAGGCTCACGCCCGCTCTGTGCAATTCCATTGTACAGAGCAGGCAGGTAAGTATAGACATGTTTGTTTGTTTTTACCTCTACAATCACTTTAAATTATCGCCCTTATTCAAAAAAAAGTAAACTCAGGGACTCAAAAACAGATACATTTTGAACTTGTAATGCAAGTACACCTACATGCCTATAGTTGTCAAAGCAAAGATTTGCTTTCATGGTCAGTGTTAATTTCGTTGACAAAAATATTTTCGTCTACGGAATTAACACTATTTTAGTTGAATAAATACCACTAAAACTAAAAGGGCATTTTAGTGAAAAGACTAAAACGAAATTGAAATGTGACGTCAAAATTAACACTGGTTATATATCACAATGGCTAAATCTGTGTCTTTAGTGCATGCTCAAACCTTAATACCATAAATAATAACATGTTATTAGGTTTTTACTCCAGGAGTATATAATGAGTTTGGAAATTCTAGAGAAATGCTCACCTCCAGGAATTCTCCAGAGCCTCTCCCATCTTCTGGAACTCCTTATCCCAATCTGTCCGAATATCTCCTACTCCATCCGCCTTTAGTTAGTCCCTGAAAACCCATTTCTTCAGAGAGGCCTATCCTGCCTGTAACTAATAAATTGTACTTTTACTATTTCCATCAACTCATCCCTAACAGTTATTACTTTTGTATGTGGGGTTGATTTACTAAAACTGGAGAGTGCAAAATCTGGTGACGCTCTACATAGAAACCAATCAGCTTCCAGGTTTTTTTTTGTCAAAGCTTATTTGAACAAGCTGAAGTTAGAAACTGATTGGCTACCATGCAGCGCTGCACCAGATTTTGCACTCTCCAGTTTTAGTAAATCAACCCCTGTAAGTATTTGTGTGACCTCTCTTTGCAGATATTGAATACAACCCCAGAAAACGTAAATTATCATGTGAACATGATAAAACAATCACCTAACCCTTACTTTTAGATTATTACATAGTTACATAGTAGGTGATGTTGAAACAAGAAACAAGTCCATCAAGTCCAGCCTGTGTGTGTATGTGCTTTTATATCAATATTACATTGTATATCCCTGTATGCTGTGGTCGTTTAAGTGCCTATCTAATAGTTTTTGAAATTTTCGATGCTCCCCGCTGAAACCACTGCTTGTGGAAGAGAATTCCACATCCTTACCGTTATTACAGTAAAGAGCCCTCTACGCAGTTTAATGTTAAAACGCTTCTCTTCTAATTTTAGTGAATGGCCGCGTGTTTTTTTAAATCCCCCTTCCTGGAAAAGTTGTGGGGTCACCAGTACAGTATTTGTACATTGAAATCATATCCCCTCTCAAGCGTCTCTTCTCCAGAGAGAATAAGTTCAGTGTTCGTAACCTTTCCTCATATCTAAGGTCCTCCAGTCCCTTTATTAGCTTTGTTGCCCTTCTCTGGGCATTGTAAATTCTTATGAGCAGGGTCCCCTGATTCTTCTTGTATTGAATTATAATGTAACTGTACTATCTCCCTTCATGTTGTGCCCAAACTGTTGGCATTATATATATCCGGTATAATAATAATATTCTTATGGATTAGTTTTGATTGTTGTTTGGAAATACTCCATATGCAATAGTATAAATGGTTTCCTATTTTACAAGTTATAAGTACAGTATATACTCGAGTATAAGCCGACCCGAGTATAATCCGAGGTACCCAATTTTACCACAAAAAACTTGGAAAACGTACTGACTCGAGTATAAGCCGAGGGTGAGAATGCAGCAGCTACTGTAAGCGGAAAAGAGGGTCAACAATGCCAACTTGCAGCTTCACTGTGCCCATTGCAACCTCACTGTGCCATACCTCACTGTGCCCATTGCAGTCTCACTGTGCCATACCTCACTGTGCCCATTGCAGTCTCACTGTGCCATACCTCACTGTGCCAATTGCAGTCTCACTGTGCCATACGGTACTCACTGTGCCCATTGCAGTCTCACTGTGCCATACGGTACTCACTGTGCCCATTGCAGTCTCACTGTGCCCGAGTACCTGCATTCTTGACAGGCATCCATTTTTTAAAAGTCGCGGCTTTTTCCTGGCGTTCCGTCCCGTGATAGGCATTTGACACTGTGTTCCGCCTATCACGGAGGTCCGCTCATCCTCGGACTCAGTTTCCCAGCAGACACTGTGTTCAGTGTTCCGCCAATCACGGACATTCTTTCATCCTCGAACAAGTGGACATCCGCGATTGGCGGAACACTGAACACAGTGTCTGCTGGGAAACTGTTCGAGGATGAGAGGACCTCTGTGATAGGCGGAACACAGTGTCAAATGCCTATCACGGAACGGAACGCCAGGAGGAAGCCGCGACTTTAAAAAAAATGGACGCCTGGCAAGAATTCAGGTACTGACTCGAGTATAAGATGAAGGGGGTATTTTCAGCCCTAAAAAAAGGGCTGAAAAACTTGGCTTATACTCGAGTATATACGGTAAGCTAAAAGCAAACAATTCTTCCATGATTACAGACCCTAAAGGGATAAAGACAAGCAGCAGATCATTTAAAATATATTTAGGATTCACCCCATATCTTTTGTAGCATGCATTCTTCATTTCATGGTTTTGCTGCAATGCAACTTGTACTTCAATCTTACAGTTACAATAATAAAGAAAAAAGATGCTTTGCCAAACCCAAATTTAGCCGGTCTGGAATAATGCTAAAAAAATGCATAAAACCAGCAAGACGTTTCTGTGTCACCCTATAAGGAATAATTTCTGTTAAGCTTTTGGGTAGTCATTCTCCAGAAGAACACTTGGGGTTTGATAAATTCTTCTCATTGTTATCCACCATTTGTAAGGCTGCATCTGTCTTCTGGTAGACAGTGAGTCATTGCCCTGCCTGGGGCTGGAGTAAAAAGGTTAGGATCCAATCCTTCCAGTATTACTTAAAGCTAAATGTAGAGGTGACCTATTAAACTCAGTCAAATGGGATTTTCAACTCTCAGAAGATTAGAGATTGTTTTGCCAATCAGTATAGCTCAAACGTACTTCTTTGATTTTTCAAAAGCATTAAGGTGAAGTCACGTACTTGATGCAATGAAATTAAAGTAGTTTATCAAGTAACATTTTCCAGTATTTTTTAAGGTTTTGTACATGTATATGTAGCAAATACACTAGTGTATGGTTGCCACAAAGGTATTTGATTACATTTTCAGATATGATGTAGCTGTCTCATCCAATCAGTTGATAGGAGACAGTCCCAGTACAGATTTGTAGATCAAAACTGGTAGTAATTACGTGAGACATTTTAATTTATGAGAACAAATATCTTTTCATGTACAGACAAAAATGATAAGTGTAAATACTGTTATACACTATATAGGCAAAAACATTATATTAAAAACATGATTTAAAAAATTGAATTCTACACTTGTAAATTAATAGGTAGTTAAAGCGGAGTTCCACCCAAAAATGGAACTTACGCTTTAAGGGAAGGTGACCCCCTGACATGCCACATTTGGCATGTCATTTTTTTTTGGGGGGGGCGGAAACCCTCTTTTTAGAGGATTCCAGCTCCCACTTCCTCCCGGGGCTCCGCGGCTCCGGAAGGAAGTTCACCTCTCCCCCTACCTCTCGGCAATCATCTGGGACACGTCACAGGTCCCAGATGATTGCCCAGCCAGTAACAGTGCGCAGCGAAGGTCGCGCATGCGCAGTGCGTGCCGGCTGTGAAGTCACAGCCGGGCGCCCACAGTGACAATGCCAGGGGAGAGGAGCGGGGCTTCGTTCCCCCGCATCGCTGGACCCTGGGACAGGTAAGTGTCCGATTATTAAAAGTCAGCTGCAGTATTTGTAGCTGCTGACTTTTAATTTTTAATTTTTATTTTTAATTGGAACTCCGCTTTAATACAGGTTTATTTTATTTATATAAATATACAAATCCTTTCATGCCTTGAAATAAATTACACAAGGATCCTAATTTCAATGCCCAAATCCACTCAGGGTACACTTACACTGGCAGTTTTAACCAATCCAACACATGGTTCATCCTCTTGGTCCAGTTTGTGTAGTGAGAGTGCTCTGAGCTGTGCCCTGGAACAGTTAAAGAGTATGCAAACCCAACATTTCATATTCCTGATATGTGCCTGCTGTACCATGTACTTGTATGAAAAACGATCCTGTTCTCTTTGTATTGCCTCCTTAGTGTGAAATGCCTGGTGTTCATGTCAGTCCTTTTGCTTTCCTATTAAAAACTGACCACACTAAGCAGAAGAACACACTGTGGTCAGTTCTCTAGCTGTGCTGGGAACCCAGTTTGCTCTCCTCTAATGATCAGAGATGTCTTGACACCCCCCACCCCAGCTATTCACTGGGGAGATCAGTGTCCTGCCATTTCTCCTCCCCCAGCTCTTATGCAGCTGAGAACAGAGGGAATGTGATCACTTATAAAAAATGGAAACAAACATGTATAAAGTTTATCCTTAGGTTGAGCACTGTTACAGACAATATGCTCACAGAACAATACTACTGTAAGAGTTTGAAGTTTGTAATATGGAATTTAAATGAAAGGTGGCTGCAAACAAAGTTCAGAATTGCAATTCACGTTGCCAGAGATTTAAAAAAAAATGAAATATGTGAATATGTAATATATATGTGTATATGGAAATGTGTATCTGCCACATATTTTTCTTCTTAGTTTTACATAGAGTAGGGAATCATTAAAAAAGTAATTTTATTTATTAACTGTCTGTGTCTCATTAGGGAGCTAATCCTTCACTTCCTGTCCCCAAAGCCAAATAGGGGACACCTGTAAAACTTTGGATTTCCATCACTTTCTGTCTTGGTGACAAACCCCTAGGACACATTGAGAGTACAGCAAAGGGCAACACAATTAACAAAATTGGAGGAACTCAGCTATGAGGAACGATTACAAAAATCACACTAATTCACCTTGGAGAAGAGGTGCTTAAAGTAATTGTAAAGGCTCGTTTATAACAAAAAAAAAAACGTACCTCCTCTGTGCAGTTGGATTTGCACAGAGCAGCCCGGATCCTCCTCTTCTCGGGTCCCTCTTTGCTGCTCCTGGCCCCTCTCTCCTGACGAGTGCCCCCATAGCCCAGCAGCTTATTATGGGAGCACCCGAGCCAAGCTGCAGCTCCGTGTGTCAATTCAGACACTCAGCTGCCGTTTGGCCCCATTCCCTCTCTCCCCTGATTGGCTAACTGACTTTGATTGACAGCTGTGGGAGCCAATGGCGCTTCGGCTGTGCCCCAGCCAATCAGGGGGAGAGTCCCGGACGTCCAAGGGAAACGTGGACATTGCTGAAGAGAGATGGGGCTCAGTGTAAGTATTAGGGGGGTGCTGGGGAGGCTGCTACACACAGACATTTTTTTTATCTTAATGCATAGAATGCATTAGGATAAAAAACCTTCTGCCTTTAAAACCCCTTTTAAGAGGGGATACAATCACAATGTACAAAGGCATATTCACAAAGGTGAATGTAGTCATGGTAGTAAACTGTTAAATGTCTCTAAAAAGCTTAATTCTAAACCATGTAAGGGGTTCCTTTACTGTAAGAGCAGTGAAAATGTGTACCACCAGTGACATACGAAGAGTCAGGAGAGTGCAAATAAGTTATAAAAATATCTTAGATGTCTTCCCCAGTGAACATCCCTCCAGTGAACAAATATATAGGCTAAGGAAATTCTTAACAACTTAAAGACTCAATATACACACATACACTGAACAAATGACAGATTACAATGTATGTAATCTTCCCAGCAGGGACACAGACAGAAATAAGAAACAGACAGAGGTTCTAACCCCTTTCTACTCCATCCAAAACCCCAAAAGTTTTGGCTATACAAAAAAATGTATGGGCGCTTTCACACTGCCCTGCTACGGTTTTCCCGCAGTGTGGGTGCAGCGCAGTGTACCCACGGTTTTCATGCAGGTTACTACACTTTCCTATAGAATTCTATTAGATTGGGCATTTTTGGTGCATTTTCAGAAATTTCAGGTGAAGTCACACTATTTCAAAGCCGCATATAATGTGAACAAGGGCTAAGGCTTTCAGTACAAAGCTAAATTCATACAAATTGCTTTTAAAAATTCTAGACAATTTCTTTCATTTTAACCAAGCTTTTTCTCATTCTATACGAGTTGACACACATCTATATAATCCCTCCATTGCTGCCACTTTAAAACTGGTATTGAAAATAGGTCTTTTACGCTGTCAAATCTTCAATAAAGGACCATTGAGTTTGTACTTGTAGAATTCCTCTAAGACAAAGAATTTTCCAATTGTGAAAAAACAAGGCCATGTGGCTAAAGAGCCTTCTTGACCCTGAGAAATCGCAATGTTAATACATTTTCTTTTTGTCATTTGGACTTTAAAAGAGATGGCTGCTTTCTTTTCCTAATCAGACAGCTGATGAAATGGACCTTGAAAGAAAATGAGTCTTCAGACAGAAAAACAGGGATTCTATCCCAGAACAATTCCCAGGAGGCAACAATATGACAACCACATGAAGAGTTCCAAACAATCTATGTCTATTATCATTTTTCATTTATTTGAAAGCCAATCTATTAGACAGCACTGGGTTTCAGATCCAAAATTAGAAAAAAATACATATCACAGGCCTAGGAAGACCATTCAGCTTTTGTTTTTATGGAATATATAATCTTTTCAAGGAAAAAAATATGAGAAAATTTAACTAATTAATGTAAGATTTTATTGATCATTTCAAAGCTGTAAAGTACAGGACAGACTAGTAAGAGAAGGCAGGAGCAAAATACATTACAGTAAAACCTTGGATTATGAGCATAATTCATTGCGGAAACAAACTTGTAATCCAAAGCACTTGTATATCAAAGCAAATTTCCCTATAAGAAATAATGGAAACTCAGATGATTTGTTCCACAACCATTTATTCATAGGTCCTTCAGTTTATAGTCCATATAAAAAGATTATAGCAATGTGATAAGTTGTGTAACCATAAAATGTCCATCCACAAATGGAAGCCTCCGCAAGTGGATTAGAAGCAAAACCCTGCAGGAGCTACAGAGTATAAAAGAGAAGAGAGGCGCCTCTAAGTGTAGCAATATGGTTACATTTAACCTCCCTGGCGGTATGATTCTTTCTGGAATTATGTACCAAAAGCGGTACAATTATTTTGCATGAAAATTTGGTGATATGTATTATAGGCCTGCGATTCTTAGTAATTACTTACTTAAACCTGACCAAACCAGAGTCTAGTAAACATCCCGGGTATGATAAATATGAAACACAAAATTATAAATTATAATATAATAAATAACTATAAATAATTATAAAAAATAGTAATCTAATTATAATAAAAATTATTCAATAATGTAATCAAATCAAAAACACTGAAATTTGCTCAGTTGCAGAATTGTCGCTGTCATTAGATTTAGTGTTTGATGACGAATTTCCCCACAAATCGCTATCGCTCAATTCTGCGAGTGATTCTAATTTATTATCGCTGCTTTGTAGCTGGTCTAAAACCACTTTTGACATAAAGGGACACTTTTTAGTTGCTATGGACAATCCCCAGTTTACAGGCAGAAAGAACGATTTTTATTATATAAAAGTGCATGCAGGACACTGGGCAGACCACTAGGGACAAAGGGGGTGTGTAATTATTACATACAGTACTGTAATCTGCAAGATTACAGTATACTGTATGTATACTATGTGTTTACCTTTTTGAATTTGCCGCCCAGTTCCGCTCCCTTGCGCCGCTGCGGCTCGCAGGGAACGGAACTAGGAAGTCAGATGGGGTCGAAAGTGCCGACACTCGCCGGAGATCTCGCTGGCGATCACAGCAGAGGACATCATCGCTGGATCGCCAGGAGAAGGTAAGGAAACTCCGCTGCGAGCTCTGCAATGTCTACCCCGAGCGTGACTCGGGGTTACCGATCCTAGCATAAAAAAACAACCCCGAGTCACGCTCGGGATTACCGCTAGGGAGGTTAATGAAGGTATAACACTTAGCAACTCACATGGTTGATGAGTAAAAGAGGCACATCTAAGTAGGCATCCGGGGTAAAGCTGTCCACATAGACCATCCTCCGCACCACCGGCTCTCACCTCTGTCAGTCTGCAATCGTGACCGGGAAGACTACCCTGCAGTAGAGCAATCTGAAAGCGAGGCTTGAAGCACTTGTGGAGCGCAGCGTGGAACAGATGAAGTTGATAGCGGTGCGGAGGACGGTCTATGTGGACAGCTTTACCTCAGATGCCTGCCTAATTAGATGTGCCTGTTTTAATCATCAACCATGTAAGTTGTACCCTTCATTAAATGCAACCATATTGCTACACTTAGAGGCGCCTCTCTTCTCTTTTATACTCAGTTATGACATGACGCTACTTGTATATCAAGAATATCGCTTGTATATCAAGTAAAAATGTATTAAAAAATGTTGCTTGTCTGGCAAAACGCTCTCAAACCAAGTTACTCTCAAACCAAGGTTTTACTGTATTGTCTGTACATTTAAGAGCCTGATGGGAATGGGGTACAATGTCCGAGAAGTGTCACAAGACTCTCTGGAGCTGAACAAACCATCAACCAATTTATTTTTAAGGATTTTGACTAGAGAACAATACAGGTTAAGTTGTATTTCTATATATAAAGTCGACAGCTCTATCTCCTTCAACACTTTCAGTGCAACTCCAACTAAATAATTTGTCCTAGTTTTAGTTTGAGTGGTAAATGGTTAGGACCCTGTTTTGTTGTATTGCTCTCTATGTCCCTATTAGGGAAATACAATCTCACATTGTGACTGCAGTCACTAGGACAGAAGAGATGTCTAACATTTTTAGGCTTGTCATCGGTACAGGATATGAGGGGAATACTTGAATTTTGACCAATGTTCCAGCGGGAATTGCTATAGGTGAGCATCCCCACCTTTGACAGTTGGGGAAATTTCCTTTTACTTCTTGTTTTGCCCTCAGGACAGGAAATATCTGCAATAATAATAAAGCCAATAAACCTGACAAAAGTTAAATCCCTTCACCACAAAAAAGGGTTTTGGCTAGAGATCCACTTTAAAGGGGGGTTCCACCCGCGATTTTTTTTTTTTTTTTAAAGTCAGCAGCTACAAACACTGTAGCTGCTGACTTTTAATAAGGACACTTACCTGTCCTACTCGTCCGTGATGTCAGCCCCCGCCAAGGCCGATCCCTCGATCCTGGCAGCTCCCGGCGCCACCATCCTCAGTAAGGGAAACAGGCAGTGAAGCCATGCGGCTTCACTGCCCATTTCCTACTGCGCATGAGTGAGCAGTGCGGCGCTTTGTGAATGGGCCGGCTGCTCTCTGGGATACACACAGTTCCCAGAAGACAGAGCGCCCCATTCACAAGCAGACACCGAGTGTAGGACAAGGAAGAAGATCCACCGCGGAGGATGAAGAGGCAGATTAGGGACTTCCGCATAGCAACCGCTATTTCTGGTAAGTAAAATTTTTTTTTTTCATTTTTTATTTATTTGTAGATTTTTGGTGAAATTTTTTTTTTCAGGGTGGAACTCCACTTTAATGTTTAAAATTATAATTTTGCCACTTAAATAATAGAAAAGGGCTGAGGCCTACATTACAGGACGTCATCACTCACACGTGCCTTGGACATCATTGTCTCTAATTACAGTGCTGCAGTGTGGGTTGCATGATAGAAGAATATAGGATTTATAAAAATAATTTTTTTGGAAATGCTTACATCAACTACAAAAAATGGCTTAGGCTGCATAATAGCTTCCAATGTAGAGTGTGGACTTGGTCATAAAGTTTTATCGATGGCTTGAAATGTCCAATAGGGTTTACTTATGTTTTTTTTTCATTTTTAAAAATGACTAAATAGACAGGAGTGCCAGTGACGATTCCACCCTCGCGTGCCTAACAGAGTAAGAAAAGTTGATTGCTGTATTAATCCTTCTAGTGTTAAGGGATTCACAAATGTTAAGACTGGAAGTGAATTAAAAAGGTCTTTCCTTCATTAGAAGGATTAATTTCATATCCCACAGATGCTCATTAAGTATTCTGATTAGACTAAAGGGCAAATTGAGAGAGAATGAGAGAAAGAGTAAGAATGGCTCCTGGTCTTAATTGTACTGTTTGTTAATATGCAGAACCGTCCCCTGTAATTAACAGTTTCATAAGGTAAGGATAATTATTTTTTTTTAAAGTATATTGATTTTGACAGCATTGAAGTAAAAATATAAGATCAAGACCATAAGTAGGATTTCTTTTAATAGATTTGGCTTATGGTAAGTATCAGTATAAAATCCTCAAATGGGATATGCTATGGAGCTTGAATAAAGGATGGGGTCTCTCCTGTGCTCACAGCAAAGCATTGGCTTCATTAAAATGACTATGAGCCCTGGGCATTGCCAAAGACATGGTGCCCTCAATATTCACACTTGATCAGTCCTGAAACCTATTAATCTTTCATTTACCCTGTAGATCACTTATGAATATTATTGCCATGTCAAACATACAAAGTAGTTCCAGTAACCTACAAGGATATACTCCAAGTCCATTGAAAAATACGCACTCCAAAATCACTTTTATTAAAGTATCTAAAACTGTGTGCATGGGAAACATTCAGACTAACTGCAGATTTGTTTATTAGGCATGGAGATAGACACTTTGCATAACAATTGCGCGGTCATGCAACACTGTACCTATGAAATTTTTATCATTTTCTTCCAACAAATAGAGCTTTCTTTTGGAGGTATTTATTAATTACTAAGTTTTATATTTTTGCTAAAAAAATATATAAAATACCAATAATGTTGAAAAATAAAAAAGTTTTTCTTAGTTTCTGTCAGTTAATTTTGTAAATAAGTAATTTTTCTCTGTCACTGATGTGCGTTGATGAGGCGGCACTGATAGGCTGCACTAATGGGCGCTGATGAGGCGGCACTTATGGGCACTGATGAGGCGGCACTGAAGGGAATTGATTAGGTGGCACTGATTGATGAGGAGGCACTAATATGCCGACCTAATTGGCACTGATAGGTGGCACTGATATGCGGCACTGATGAGAACTGATAGGTGGTACTGATGGGCACTAATAGGTGGCAATGATATGTGGCACTGATGAGCATTGATAGACGGCACTGATGGGCACTGATAGGTGGCACTGATATGCAGCACTGATGGTCACTGATAGGTGGCACTGATGAGCAGGCACTGATGGTCATTGAAAGGCAGCACTGACTGGAATCACTGATGGGCACTGATAGGTGGCACCGATGGGCAGCACTGATGAGCAGGCACTGATGGGCACTGAAAGGCAGCACTAACTGGCATTACTGATGGGTACTGATTGGTGTCACTGATGGGCACTGCTGGGGCTGCACTGACAATCAGGGCATCAGTGCCCTGATTACTTGAACAGTGCGAGGAGATACCGCTGATCAGCAGTTACATTAATATGTTAACCCTTGAATGACATTTTAGTAATTGGGTTTCAATCTACCTAAGGAGTTAAGAATATTTACTTATTAAATTGAAGATTCACTTCAATTATCCATGCACATGAAAAGAAAATTCCTGTGCATTTATTTTATCTTCCATTAACCACAATGTACGTGAAAAAACACTTCCCCACCACCTGTCAAATGCTCTCTGAAGAGGGATTTACTGTGGATTGCTCTTTAGAGAGCTAACACAAATGTAAACAAGCCCTTAAAAAACCAACCCCTGTAAGGACAAGCCAACTTGATGGCACTGTTGATACAAAATGTGTTGGCGCATTTTGTCGTGGGTGTTTCTGTATCACTGGCCGCCCAACCATCAAATACAATGGTTTCCTAATGGAATAATTACAATGAACAAATTGTGTACCTTAAATATGATATTGCAAGCAAGCTACTTATATACAAAGCATTAACATAATTTGTCATCAGCAAACATCACCCCTTTTCAAAGGACATTGTACAGCTGCAAACACATCTAGGAGGTATTTCAGCCCCTGTAGTAGAGGAGGCCCACAGCAGCCTACACAGGAAGGTAGAATGAAATTGTTAATCCATTTTGCATAATTTTATTATTCAAGATAGAAGACACAGAGCTAACCGTTTGGATGTGTCATCCATAATGTGCATTAGGCTTCATTTTAGAAAATGGATTTTTTTGTTGTAAGGTATAATGGGCTGAGTTCTCTCTGGGGTCATTTAAGATGTCAGATTTGTGATAGGCTTCCTATAGGCTTCTTAAATCCCCAGACGAAAGGACACACTGTATACTAAATGCAAGTGCCCCAGCATATATTAAGTGTGGCATTTGTGATTACTGTTAGAATAGCATTGAATTTAAACAATGATGACTGTTAGCATTGTTGGACCTAAGCACGCATTTAAGCAGATATAAAGATTTTAAAGTCTTTCCATCATGTCACTGGAAATGATCAGAGCTGTGCAGGCAGAGCAACCCTTCATAGGCAGTGAAGAGCAAAGTGACCCTGCAATATCTTGCAGACATGATCAGGCTTATTTATTAATTCTAAGGCTGGCAATAAATATTACAGATAGATTGAATGTCTAGGCTTGATTCAACTGCCCTCATGGCAGCAAGTCTTCAAATCGCTCAATAAACCTGCAAGTTAGGCTCTTCCAAGCTATCTAGTTTATGTCAATGGAGAAGGCAGAGGGAGCAGTCTACAGGTTCAGGTAAACATTTCCCCAAGCACTCAATAAAGATCAGCACAGGTTTTCTGTCCAATCGGTTTGGTCTCTGAGATCTTTTAGCTGGCAGGTGTGAGTTTGTCAATACAGCAATGAGACCACCACTTGATCATTTAAAGGAGAAGTATGGGATGGGTTAAATAACTAGTACATATCACATTAGTCACATATCAGCTAATCTTGTTTCCTACCTCTTTTAGTTTTTACAGCATGTGCACATGAACTTTCCTTCAGCTGGCAAAAACGGTCCACTTTCAGTTTGAAAAGTTCTCAGGGGGTGTGTATATTTCCACCAACACACCCCCTGACTCTGCCTCTGTCCCTCCTCCCCTAAGACACATGTCTGTGCTGATAGATAGGGAGGGGGAGGAGGGAGGAGGGAGAAGGGAGGGGGGAACAGCTACGCTCTGTAAAGTCTCAGAAACAAGCAGAGTGAGGAGAGCCGACATCAATCAAGCAAATTTACAGGAAAGGGAGTGGATCCAGACTCTATATTCACACCTTTGTCTGGATGATGCTGTATGAAAGACTGTAGAACCTCCCACAGGTATTTATCTCGATTTTAACAGAATGGGGGCACTTCTGAGAGGGCTGGGGGGGGGGGGGGGTTTATAGATATCAGCAGCTCACATAGAATAGATGTAAGCAAAAGAAGGAAACCCATACTTCTCTTTTAAAGCGGTAGTAAAATATACAAAAAAAAAAAACCTTCCCCCTACAAAGTTAAGGGCATACTGTGCTAGTATTCATTGCAGGGCTTGTATCTTCACTGACAAGGCTTCCATTTTTACCTGTTCTCCCTTCCGGGTTTGCAGGTTCCGTCCATTTGAAAGACCGAGCCGCAGTGACGTCAATCCCACGCATGTGCAAGGGAGCCATGATATTGGCACAGCGCTCTGGACGGCATGCTTGAGTATGCCATCTATTCAGAATGCAGTGCGCATGTGCCGTTGCTGTCACTGGCTGCTACAAATGTGAATATATCCTAAATTTTGCATGTTTAGAAGATATTCCTTGTACCTACAGGTAAGCTTTATTATAAGGTTAAACAAAGAGAAATTGCGGCACATCCGGAAATGAAATTAAAGAAATGTATTGGGTGTCCATAAAATCAAAGGAACATGACATACATAAGATCCAAAGGTGCTCAGTGGACCCATTTCACACCAGTGATGAGTAAGCACATTCGCGTGAAACGCGTCCACTGAGCACCTTTGGATCTTATGTATGTCATGTTCCTTTGATTTTATGGACACCCAATACATTTCTTTGATTTAATTTCCAGATGTGCTGCCATTTCTTTTTGTTTCACCTGGATTTGTCTGGCTGCGGATCAGACAGGCACCCTGGTTCTTTCAGCAACTTCTACAGATCCTAATCAGTTGGCTTTTTGAGCGGTGAGCACCCAGCTCTCTCTTTATTATAAGGCTACCTGTATGGAAAAATGACCAAGCAGTGTTTACTATCACTTTAAGAACAACAATCAAACTGTAGTTTCTCCTGGCAGCCAATCTGATATCCCCCTTCAGTAAAATGACTAAACTAAAATCTGATTGGTTGGCAAAAGTCATTGCGTTTTGCACATAATCACTTGCACTGCCTTATTAAAGCCTGTTAGTTATTAGGTATAAAAATTTTAAAAAAATCAGGTGCTCGTTCAAAGTATATTAGGAATGTGTATACAGGTGGGGCAATTCACAAAAATTGGACAATACAAAACTTCTACACTACTCAAACATGCTAGCCAGCAAAATGTTCATAGAGCCATCCTTGGGTGAGCCTCTACTTTAAAGCCAGCCATAGATGATTCAAGTCTTGGCTGGTTCAGCAGGAACCTGCCAAGATTCAAACCATGTATGGGCAGGCTGAATGTTCTCAAGTTAATCAATCGATCAACTTAGGTAGAACCACTATGTGGTCCACTTCGGTTACCCTTCTTCACCTGTTGTTTTAGTTTTCCTCCGTTGAGGAACCAGGGGTTCACAATATTCTGATAATACCATAAAGCCTTGAGGTGCTATTGTTTCTGTACACTGATTTATACATGTGATGTAACCGTTTATGAGTCTGTTTGCATTGTACTTACAGAAAATCAATAAACAAAATAAAATAAAATAAAAGATGTGGGTACAACCGGCCTGCCAGATTTGAGATGTGATTATTGCTAGCGGCTGTCATAGCTACTAGCAATAATCACTGTGTTCATCTGTCGGGAAACGGCTTCCCCGGTCCGCCCGCCGGGAGAACACAATGGCTCCCCAGGAGGGATTCCCCTGTCAACACTGTCTGTGTTGATTGGGAAATCAAGTAATTTTTTTTCCTGCAACCCATGGTACCAGGAAGGAAAACCACATGTCAATGACCAGCCTAAGTGTATCCCAAGCTAATCTAGCAAGTGAGATAAAATCTCTTGGAGGTCATCTACTGTCACAGTGACAGTGTTATCATTTGTCATTAGAAGATAATGTCTACAACAGTACGCAGACAGCAAAAAATAATAATAGGGTTTTAACTGTTCCCTAATGTGTCCAAAGCTGGTCATACACGAGACAGCAGGTTGAATGAAAGAAAATGACTTGAGTCACCCATCCACACATTTGATGTGAATGGGGGAATCCCTCCCACAGAGCAGAGAGACTTACCTGCCATCAGAATACACTATAGCCAGCTGTATCTGGTGGCGCTGATCAAGAGAACATTTTCCAACATGCTGGTTGTACACAAGTTGATCGATAGATTGACTTGTGTGCAACCAACCTGCCCATACATGGATCGAAATTTGTCCGGTTTCTGCAGAATCGGCTGAATTAGATTAATGTACCAGCAGCTTAAGACTAAAAAAAGGTTTGCTTAACACACTCAGCACAATAAAATAAACATTCCTCAGTAAACTATTTGTTAAATTTCTTACCTTAACGCTTGCAGTTAACAACTTTATACAGCATGCCGCTTGCACCTGCTCTCTCTGTGCTTCTTCCTCTCTGCACAGGAAACAGTGGACAGTGCAGTCTATAGCAAGCCTGTTAACTTGGAGAATTGAGGGGGAAGATCAGGGGAACACCTAGGCTAAGGGCTGTGAGTTTGTATTGATGAACAAAGTGCAGGGAGACACAACTCTAGTCTATGCATGCAAGGGTGGCTCTATAGGATGCTGCAAGAGAAAGGAGCCACCCTGAAACAGGAAACATGGGGCAGCCATCACGGCACCAGCTTAAACTGAAACATAGGCAATGATTTAAAAAAAAAGTAGCTTCTGAAAGTGCTGAAAAAATTAAGTTTTAAAGGGGATGTAAACCCTCGCGGTTTTTCACCTCAATGCAATGTATGCATTGAGGTGAAAAACCTTTTGTAGTGCACCAGCCCCTCAGAGCCTCCCTTTTACTTCCCTGAGCCTGATCAATCCTGCAACAGTCGGTGTCTCGGGCCCTGATTGAATAGATTGATAGCAGCACAGCCATTGGCTCCCCCTGCTGTCAATCAAATCCAATGATGCGCTAGCCGGAGGCGGAGCCGAGTCCTGCTGTCTGTGTCAATGGATGCAGCAGCAGGCCACGGGAGCGCGCCTGCACGGGTTCCCCCGAGGGAGAGTTCTTCTTCAACGGGGCACTCGAGAAGGGGAGTAGCCAGGAGCGCTGCTGAGGGACCCCAGAAGAGGAGGATTGGGCCATACTGTGCAAAACCAATTGCACAGAGGAGGTAAGTATGACATATTTTTTTTTTTTTAAACGAGCGTTTACATATCCTTTAATATAATTTTAAGGTACAGGTCCTCCTGATTTTAGCAGAGCTGCAGCGATGGCTAGATAGTAGGCTTGTGCACAACGGAAAAATTCGTTCCGTTTCGGTTCGTTTCTTTCCGGTCCTGTTGATTCGTAATCATTCGTAATTTTGCTAGACGGGATTTTTCGTGTTCGGACTCATTCGTATTTTTGCAAGCGACATTTTTCGTTGAATTTTTTGTTGCTTTATAATTCGTACTTTCGGTAGAGTACGTTGTTTTTCGTTGATTCTGGACACAACTCCTACTTTCGTAACTTTTTTTGGGTTCGTTGATTCGTAATTTTCCGTGTCTCTCTCACAATGACGCTGCCTATTATGCCTAATGTGCTTCGAATGGATTTGTACTTTTCTAAATACATAGCGGTTATTTGTAACGATTCGAAATCTCGTATTTTACTTTCGTTTTTTACATGCGGCTATAGGCTCCGCCCCTGTACACCATTTTGAGAGGGTTCAGCACGGTGAGGGAGAAGCAGAGAGCAGAGCAGAGTGAGTGTTATTGTGCTTCGAATGGATTCGAAATCTCGTATTTTACTTTTGTTTTTTCATGCGGCTATAACCTCCGCCCCCTGTACACCATTTTGAGAGGGAGTTCAGCATGGTGAGGGAGAAGCAGAGAGCAGAGTGAGTGTTATTGTGCTTCGAATGGATTCGTACATTCGTAACTTTTTTCATAACGAATTATGCCGAAGACCTTCGGGCATTCGCTATTTTCCGGTATAATTTATTTCGGATTCGGTCTTATTCGTAATTGCTCTGTTCGGAAATTCGAATGCTTCCGAATGTCCGAAAGTTGCTAAATTCGGACGAATTTCGATTCGTTACGAAACGAATTGCACAAGCCTACTAGATAGTATTAGCTGTTCACTGAAACTAGGAACACGCACTTTTTATGTCTCGTAAGCCTCTATGGCTGAGCTTTATTGTGTATGCCATTATACTTTATGCATAATTTCATTTTATGTAAGGTCTTGTCCTTTTTCTGTATTTTTTCTGTAACACTTTATTTTCCAGCAAATGTACAGTAACTTTTGAGGTTCTGGTCTATAAAAAGCATTGGCATACAGAATTTTTTCATACATTTGCTGCTTTCCAAAGAGAATGTGTAGCGATATAAAAGTTTTGGCTATCTGTTGTCATGTTTTTTTAGCAGAATGATAAGAAACAAAATGTCTGTAGGCTCATTTTGTAAATGTGGAATTCAAAGTTAAACGAGGACAGATAAATGCAAATTAAACACTAGCAAAAATAGAATCTTGCAATATTTCACCTTATGTGAGGGAAGCTGAGAACCGCGAGCGATGGAATGGGAGGTGAGAATACCCTAGCTCTAACAGATACAGAAATATCTGATGTTACATAAAACGCAGTTCTATACAGCAAACATTGAGTGCTTTAATGGAAAGAAAACTAGTCAACGCACCTTTAGATTAAGGCCATAAATTACTGCATCCCATCTGCAAGGCATACTTCATTTACAGGAAGACACTCTAAATCTGGGCACAAAACATGTAAATACACTATATTACCAAAAGTATTGGGACACCTGCCTTTACATGCAAATTAACTTTAATGCCACCCCAGTCTTAGTCCGTAGGGTTCAATATTGATTTGGCCACCCTTTGCAGCTATAACAGCTTCAACTCTTCTGGGAAGGCTTTCCACAAGGTTTAGGAGTGTGTCTATGGGAATGTTTGACCATTCTTCCAGAAGCGCATTCGTGAGGTCAGACACTGATGTGGACAAGAAGGCCTGGCTCGCAGTCTCCGCTCTAATTCATCCCAAAGGTGTTCTAACGGGTTGAGGTTTAGGACTCTGTGCAGGCCAGTCAAGTTCCCCCACCCCAAACTCGCTCATCCATGTCTTTACGGACCTTGCTTTGTGCACTTGTGCGCAGTCATGTTGGAACAGGAAGGGGCCATCCTCAAACTGTTCTCAGAAAGTTGGGAGCATGAAATTGTCCAAAATGTCTTGGTATGCTGACGCCTTAAGAGTTCCCTTCACTGGAACTAAGGGGCCAAGCTCAACCCCTGAAAAACAATCCCACACAATAATCCCCCCCCCCACCACCAAATGATTTGGACCAGTACACAAAGTACACACCCTAAACCTTGTGGACAGCCTTCCCAGAAGAGTTGAAGCTGTTATAGCCGCAAAGAGGGGGCCAACTCAATATTGAACCCTACAGACTAAGACTGGAATGCCATTAAACTTTATATGCGTGTAAAGGTAGGTGTCCTAATACTTTTGGTAATATAGTGTATGTTTCTCAATAGCCACAAAAGATATACATCCACTTTGTGTGGACCAAATGCCTTTGCAAACCTAGGTATTAACTAGCAAGTAACAATGACATCATCATTGTGCTGCATATAGAATGTGCATAGAGCCCAACGTGTCCATCTACTTATACTAAACTTTTCACTGGCTACCTACTGTAGACCTGATCCACAACACTCCACCCATCACGACCTATTTCATGGCTACTGTGGTGTCTCCTGATTTTCTACCAGCCGATTATCCAAGCTCCAGTCATCACAGCTCACGCACAGCTACCATGTAGGCACTTGTACTGCACCACTGCCCTAGTGCTACCTATTACATCATCAGGTGAGCTTGGGCTGGTAAAGCAAAAGAGGTCACCCTTGTCATCTTGATCTCCTCTCAGATATGTCACATTTATTCAATGTGCAATGCTTTTGAAATCATGGATGTTAAACATATATACTTATTAGGAGATTTGATGTCATTATGACTGATAAAATACAGGTCAATGACTGAGAAAATACAGATATATGGATACATTGGTATGTATGACAGGCAGGAAATGTATATTTTCAGGAGACAGTCAGCAATGGCAGCCTATGTATTTCTTTGATAGGATTCCTTTTAATGCAGCCAGTGATTTGCTTGTATAAATGGCAGATGCTCAAGTCAGCGGGGGGCCATTTTCACTGCAGGCTACGTGAAAGCTGCCTTACAACAGAACCACCTGTATACGGTACTTAAATATTGTAGTACCAAATGAGCAGAAACTAAAAACCACCAAACAAAGCAGATTTTTCCTGACACTGTAACCCAAATCCTGAAGGAGTCTAAAGTCTCATTTAGAAATGTGTTATGCAATATACATGAAAGCATTTTTAATAGCAATGCATAGCTGGTAAAATCATTTTTCATCTTGGCTGTTAAGGTAATATAAGCTTTCCTGGTGCTTTAGTTTTATATTTCACAGCAGGTCTAAATGATTTGCAAAGAACAACTCCTTCAGGATTTGTATAGACAAGTGAACATCATGCTCACGGAGGTGCTTCTCAGTTATTTCTGACATGCTTTGTTTATGTTTCCATTGATATTCAGCTAGAGAAAAGGCCATTTTGACACAAATGCCCATATACACAAGCCCTTATTAAGCGTAAAACAAATAAAACATAATGCTGTTGCCTATAGCTGCCACTCTAGAAAAATTTAGCTATTGTCACGTCACTGGTGCATGTGCTCTGGACGGCATACCCATGCCGTCCCATCAGAGCTCTGTGCCACGGCCGTGACGTCATCGTGGCATGGCTATTCAAATGTTCGGAGCACACAAACAAGGAAGGGAGATCGGGTGAAGATGGAGACCGTGTCAGCAGTTCCGCTGAACGGCTTAGTTTTAAAGTAAGTCTTTCATAATGTGCTAGTATGCAAGCTGCATTCATTATGTTGAACATCATACTACTAACCCTTGCACTACTTTAACTGTCCTCATTCATAAAGTTGCGCTGGTGTTAAAATTATTATAACACAAAATAAACAGTCCAAAAAGTGAAAGAAATTTTTCAAACGACATAAGCGCCATCCATCAAAAAAATGTGTGGGTTATATATATATATATATATATATATATATATATATATATATATATATATATATATTGGGGATTTTATGCTATGGCAATCTTTATTATGTCTATATATATATATATAGCGGGTGTTTACTTTCCCGCCAGTCATTTTGAATTTTTGCGGTGACACCAGTGGTGTATCTCCGGCGGTCCACTGGGTGGCCCTGTCACTTTGGGCCGACGGACGAGTCATTGCTGGGTCGAATCCTTTTTTGTCTTTTCTCGGCGGCTGTGTGGTGGGGCGGGGAACCTGCTGCGCATGCCGGGGGAAGGTATAAAGGGGGCCGGCCATTTTGTCACGGGGTTGGTTGTCCCTGGCACCTTTAGCCTGCGGACGGAGTTCGTGCTTGTCCTCTAGGCGGCCTCGGCCTAGAGGACCACTGGAGATCGTGTTCCATCTCAGGCACCTTTAGCCTGAGGTGAGGTACTCGGATGGCGGTCCGGAGCTCAGTGCCCAACACTGAGTTCCGCGAGGGAAGGATCCTAGGGTGCTCCAGAGATGGATGCCTGAATCCGAGGTGGATGTAATGGACCGGGGAGAGATCCTCATCTGAAGACCCAGTGCAGCATACTTCCGGTGACGGGTGAGCCTCTTGTCGGAGACCGTCCGGAAGGTGAATTCCCTTGTGCAGAGACCATTGCCCACTCTTTGGAGGAGAGTGGAGGAAAGAACTTGTGTCTGGGCCTATATACACATTCACACCTCCTGTTCTGTTTTGTAAAGCAAGTAAGTCCATGCTATGTTCAAATAAAGGAGTGTTGGACTTGCAACGGTGTGAGGCTCGTTTCCTTTCAGATGACTCTTGAAGGGAGGACCCGATACACAGTGCAGGCCCAAAGGTAAAACAAACTTCTGCTAATACCACTTATACATCTGTGGTGGAGGCCTGGCGTAGCGGCCGCACTCCCTTTCCTATCGTACCCCTAGACCAGAGACATTGCGAGCGAGAACTTTAATAGAGGGGATTGGGAGTGTGGTGGGGGTCGGGTGACCCTGTCCGCTACATATATATATATATATATATATTGGGGTTCTTCCACGATCGAGTCTCTAGAAATGGCGGTTTTCCTATTCCTATTAGCCTCCCTTATGCAAACATAACCCACCGATTGCCTACTCACTTCTGCTTCAATAGGATCAAACGGGGAACAACTCCCTTTGTGCTGAAGATGCCAGCCTTGGAATCCCACCAACTTCTACTGTTTCAAGTAATATGGGTCAAGGTTCACTTAATAATAATAATAATAAACTTTATTTTATATAATGCCTTTAAAGGTAGCTTCTCAACACGCATTACAAAGAAAACACGAGAAATACACAGTATAAAACAAAGTTAAAAAGGGACAATTAGGTGAAAGCTTGTTTAAAGAAAAAGGTTCTTAGATTTTATTTGAATGAGTTTAGAGAAAATGACTCTCTGATGTCCTTTGGAAGTGAATTCCAGAGTTTTGGGACATAGCAGGGGAAGTTTCGGTCTCCCATCGAGTGTAGGTGAGTAGGGGGGTTACACAGAAGAATTTGAGGAGCTGAGGTTATGAGGGGGGAATAAGTTGGTAAAAGTTCAGAGGGATAATGGAGTCCCAGCCATGAAGAGCCTTATAGGTGAGGATCTTTAAGTCTATACGAAAACAGGTAGCCAGCGCTAGGATAGGGGTAATATGATCACTTGTACAAGACCTAGTCAGGATTCTGGCTGCAAATTTTTTGTACATATTTTAGTCGATTAATAGTGGATTTAGGTACACGAGCGAGTAGAGCATTGCAGTAGCCAAGTCGAGAGAACACAAATGTATGGATCAGTTTTTTAGCTACAGTGTGTGATAGCATAGGACGCAGCCGAACAATGTTTCTCAAGTGGAAAAAATATGTTCTGACAACACTTTGTACATGTGGATCAAAGGTTAAACTGGCATCAAAGATCACCCCTAGATTTTTCAATTTAGACTGAAGCTAAAGTCCACTGCCATCTATAGATAGGCTATTAGGACTGACTTTATATAATTGATGGAGGGGGGGGGGGGTGCCAATAGGCATGACTTCAGTCTTGTCACAGTTTAATTGAAGGCAATTATTGGCCATCCAAGTTTTTATATCACAAATACAGCTAGACAGGAGAAAAGCAGCCAAAGTAGAGTTCCGTTTAGTGTGAATGACAAAAGGAGGGCACTAATTGGGGCCCACCTGCGTGAGACTGTGGCCAGCACACATCAGGGTAATTAGGTTTAGTTAGGCTAATGTACTGGACTTGTGTCACTAATTTTATATTTCAGGTGTGTACTGACCAATAGAGTTACATGGAAGGTTCTGGCTAAACCCAGTCAGCCTTTAAAGAGGCAGCTGCAGTGGGGCTTATTCACCTCCCCCCCCCAGAAGGGATCAACAGGACGAAGTACTCCCGCCCCCCCTTCCCTAGTCGCGGTTACCTTTTATGTGGTATGAGTCACCTCGGTTTTCCGGGGGGGACTGTTTGATTCAAATGATGATGGTTTACTGGCTGCCCGAGTTCTAATAACTGGGCAGAATAATTTGGTTATGGTGATGAAAAATATATTTTGGTGAGTTTAATGATTAAAATGTTTAATATGGTGAAAACCAATAAAGGTACCGCGGCCAATAATATTTGCCAAAATTAAATGGTGTTTGTGCTTATTTATTAGTATTAAGGGTTAGTTATGGTTAAGGTGTGTGTGTGTGTGTGTGTGGCCTACAGTGTGTATATCTGAGTGTCGTCAGCATAGAAGTGATAATTGAGCCCATGTGATCTAAGTAGCCCACTAATATTTAGTTCATCAAGACTCTACTGGTCATTTTTGACACAATCATCACTTTCCTTTGCCCTACTTATTATAAATTAAGCTCAATAGCTAAGCAGACTAGATCTGACTATGGTGGCAAACAAAGTCCTACTGTTTTATTGTATTTTGTTATAGGATAGTGTAGAGAGAGGACATGTAACTCTCCAGTTGTTCGGGAAATTATTGTCCCAGTACAGATGGAAAACAACAGGTTGCATTTGTGTCCAGTCCAAATGAAATAAGAGTTTTGTAATGCTAGTGCCTATGGATCCCAATGGTATGGATGCAGGGAGTTACAGTAACACTAGTAATACAGCTGAAGGGGAAAATATAATGTTGTGTTTTTTACACCACTTAAACCTATATGGATACACAGAACAGCTCTGGAACCAGTTCCAACACCGACACAGCACTAAAGGCAACTGAATGGGTATCACAGTTGTTTTCTGGCTCTAGAATCAAAGATTTAAAGATCTCTGCTGATTACTGTAGGCTACATGTTTTCCCTGTTTAGTTCACATTACTGTTACCAGAATGTGTAGAAACCCGACATACATATTTTTATTTCATATCTCTGGTGCTCAAATTTAGAAGACTTTTAGACAAGGCTATAAAATGTTTATTAGGACTCATAAACATGTTAGACATCAACCAATGACACAGTTGGCCCTGGCATAGCCACCTAGTCAACAACTGCCAGCCCACAAGAGCTACATGCAAATAATTAAATCTATAAGGATGAATTCACACATGCTTGGATACAGAAATACATCCACCTCCTGCCTGACTTCAAGTAATGTTCTACCTGGCTTTGCCAGTGAGAAGAGAAGGAACATTTATTACTGTGCAACATCACATAACCAAATGCTTTGCTAAATGCTGATGTGTAATGAAATTGTTGGCTCTTTGCTGTTTCACTCCAAAAGTCAGGTAGATAAAATAGACACCAAGCAACATCATAGAAAGCCCAAATGAACAAGTCGTGGAGCTTGAATATACAGTATGGTCTACTGCCATATACAGTATGGTCTACTGCCACTCATTACAAAATCCCAACGATAACAGAATCCCTGAAAGAATTTAAATTATATTTTTTCATTGCAGTACTAAATTTGTAGTTCTTTTACTTTTTTCTACAATACTAAGTGCTGCAACACAGGGTAAAGTACTCTGTTTTGCTGGAACATAGGAGAGTCCCCATGCACCTGTAGCGCCCTGCTACCAATGAGTGGGCGCTATGTGTTGAAATTATAGTTGTCTGAGCAATAGTTTGGCTCAGAAGGATTGTGTTACAAATTATACTTTGTTTCGGTTCAGCTGGTTGCATGATTTTCCTCCTGACAGTGGGTGTCGATGTCACCACTGGTCAGGGTAGGAAAGGCAACAGGCTGAATGCATTGGGTATCTCTTTCTCAGAAGCGGCTCAGGGGCGTGGTCAACTCGCTGTGCATTCTAGGAGAGGGTACTTAAAGTGTAAGTAAACCCTCCTATCGTTTTCAGCCAAGGAAGCTGCCATCTTTGCCTCTGTTTAATCTACAACTGCCATGATGCTGCACATGTGATCAGTTAAGACACCAGCCATTGGATGGTTTGACAGTTTGGTTGAGAGCACAATCAATGGAAGTGTTACATTTCCGGCACATGCCGGAAATGAACCTGTTTTATGGATAGGTTTACTTCCGCTTTAAGAGACAAACACCATTTTGTGGAGTTCGTCGTTCGTTTGTGGTGGGCACCACCCACCCGATCCCGACCTGAGGGCCCTCATGGCCTCGGGGAGGTGCTGGTAGTTTCCGCCTCGGGGCCACGTTGGCCTGAGGCTCCGTTACTGAGATGTAGGCCCAGGAGTTACTGGGGGCCTACTGATCCGGGGATGTTCCTGTGTCGCCTTACCTGCTGGAAGGGACCAAGCAATTGAGTATTCAATTGGAGGATGCATCCGGATTAAAATCTACCTCACGGTGCTGCCGGAAGGGCTGGAAGATCCATTCCTGGCACTGAGAGCTGTGTTCTTTATTCAGAAGGTAACCCAGGGAAGGGTTACACCAAGTCTGTGGCAGAGACTGTTCTATTTTCACCAAGTCTGTGGCAGAGACTATATGTGATCGAGCTAAGCATTGGTTGCTAGGCCGGTGAGATTGGGCCTATCCGGTGTTTGCTGAGTCCAGTGTGGAGACAGTTGTTCCTCTGGACCTAGGAAGATTCCTGTGATCCACAACTAAGGTACCTGAGTCCTCCCCATCCCTTCAACCCCCTCTGTTGGAACCTTTTTACAATAAAACCCCTGAAATAGACTTTGTGTTGGTGCAAACTTCTTCTGTACAACTCTTCAAGGAGAACCCCTGAGACTAACATACGGAAGAGTAAGGTAACGGCAGGCCCAAATCTAAACCAGCAGCTCCTTCGGGGGTAGTGCTACACACCTCTTTTACACATGGTAAATAGCCCTATTCCCCAATGGTTCAAGTCTGCCTCAAACATTGCTCCAATAAGAAGAGTCAGGCCACTGCTTTGAAAGACAATGCTGTGGTCTGACTTTCCTATGTGCTGTTGACTACATTGAGCTTACTGAAGGCACGCACTAGTAAAAATGTAAAATGAAACCTTAAGATACATACAAGGAACAAATCCTACCTGCTGAGTATTTCAGACTTTCATCCAGACATTGTACTTCACCAGTCAATATGCACAGTGCTGGATTGAGATCCGGCTCAGGTAAGTACAGGTGGGTGGTGGAATCCTGTGGTACAGGAGTTTTTTTACCTTTATTTTATAGAATGCATTAAGCTAAAAAAAAAAAAAAAAAAAAAAAACTTAAGAACCACTATAAATGTGACTGGTGGTACAGGTAGCAAAAAGAGGGGAAGTTCCCCACATTGGTTTTAGGAAGTACACTTCTACTGTCCTTCTAATGATCCTGTGCTTATTCTGCTACAGTAGCCCTTTTCAACCAGGCAAGTCAGTATTGCTTCAACTTAGGATAGGAGTCAATAATACAGCTTAAAGCTGAGGTCCACCCGAAATTTTGTTTTTTAAAAGCCAGTAGCTTCAAATACTGCAGCTGCTGACTTTTAATATTTGGACACTTACCTCACCAGCGCGCCCGCAATGTCGGCAGCCGAGGCCGAGCAATCGCTCGTCTCTCGGCTGCCCCCACCGCCATCCTCGATGAGGGAATCAGGAAGTGAAGCGTTGCGGCTTCACTGCCCGGTTCCCTACTGCGCATGCGCGAGCTGCGTGGCGCGCCCTCACTGATCCCCGCTGTCTCCTGGGACCTGTGTGTTTCCCAGAAGACAGCGGGGGACGGGGACGGGAAGTGGAGGGACTCCCGTGGGAGTCTATTCCCGGAAGTGGGTTCAAATACCTGTATGATACAGGTATCTGCACCCCCCTGAAAGGTGCCAAATGTGACACCAGAGGGGGGGGATTCCAAAAAGAGGAAGTTCACTTTTTTTGTGGACCTCCTCTTTAAGTAAAAAAGCCTGCCCTATGCCAGCATGCTGCAGAGTGGGACCCTTGGCCTTGTGCAAAAGCAGTGGTCTATCTGAAAAGATCAGCCAAGCCCTCTCCTGAGTCAGATTTATAGTTTTGCCATCAAAAAAGATCATGCCTTCCTTTCATTGTAGCGCTCTGCCTCTAAATAGCAAGGGGCATGTCAAACCTCTGCAGAGAGATTGCTGTTTACCCACAGAGAACAAGGGCTCTACTCTGGAGCATGCTGGAAAGGGACAGGCTGTTCTACTAGGGCTGTGGCTGCTTTAGAAAGAAAGCAAACTGTAGGACATTGGACACTTTTTGTGTTGATGCACATTAGATGCATTGCGCTGATTTAAACCAAAGCCAATTGCCAATTTTAGTTATTGCCCATTTTAAAATGCTGAAGACAGCTGAATTACACATAACAGATAACCCTAGTCAAAGGTAACTTGGTTAGCTTGAGGTGTATGAATGGTGTCCACATGCAAATCATCACAGTGCTGCGGGCATTAAGCTGTCACACACATCTGGTGCTTAAATATATCCTATTCTGTTTCCACTACTTGACTTGCTTTAATGTTTATTCCTTACTGCTTCCACTGAATATTCCTCTGTTCCTGTGAAATAATTAAAAAGCACTCAATAAATCATCACCCTGGAATTGCTGTGTAGACTGCCCCATAAATCAGATGAATTCTACATGTCAGTATTAGACCATGTGCACACAGGTGTCTTTTCTTACTTCTTTCCTTTGTCCATGCATTCTTAAAGTGGAAGTAAACCCTCCTATCATTTTCAGGCAAGGAAGCTGCCATCTTGGCCTCTGTTTAATCTTCAACTGCCATGATGCTGCACATGTGATCAGTTATGACACCAGCCATTGGATGGTTCGACAGTTTGGTTGAGAGCACAACCAATGTGACAGTTGGCATTCCCGGCATGCCGGGAATGTAACTGCTTTTTGAAACTGTTAAATCAATGGGTTTACTTCCGCTTTAAAAATGAAGGTCTGATGGGCAGATTAAAAATAAAGTAGGCCATGCATAAAGAAGATATGCATTTTCACAGCCAGAGGGGTGGAGATGAGAGAAGAGATGGAGAAAACTGGGACCTGAACCTGCATGATCCAATACATCTCAGTGCTGTGTCTCCCCGACAGTCATTACATTTCAAACAACACTGTGAGAACATCTACAATTTCATTCATGAAGTACCACAGCCAATGCTGTATCCTGGCCTAGGCCAACAAGGCCCAGGCCTAGGGCAGCACTTTGCAGGGGGGCAGCATGGAAAGAGTCCCCACCAGGTTGTGCTACACTGTTAGTGTAACGCAAGATGCTTCTAATTTTGACTGTCCTATCAGCCTGGACCACAAACCTTCCTCGCTGTGCTATATGTTTTCTGCTGCACCATTGGCATGGTTATATCTTCTTAGTCCTCTCCATAAAATGATCAGAAATTTGTGCTTAAAGTAGAACTATAGGCAACACTTTTTTTTTCATTTTGGATAGAGTAAGGGAGGGTTATAGCCCCTGTCAGTTTATTTATAACCACGGAAAAAAGCAACAACTAGCATGGTTCTAGTTGTTGCTTTTTTCCTAAATATCAGGGATGGAGGCTAATCCCAGGGATTGCCTCACTTAAAATCCCACCCTAGTTAGTTCTATCTTTATTTATAACCATCCCTGTCCCATTGCAGAGATTTCCCTTCACTTCCTGCCCCATAGCCAAACAGGAAGTGAGAGGAAATCTACGCAAATTAAGGGAATCCATTGCCCCCCCCAGGCCCTAAGAACTAGTGTCCCCACGCAAAAATTTCAGGGAGGGTCTTAAACAGAAATGGGTGTGGCCTTGACAGGAAAGGTGGGTCATATTTAAATTAGGTGTTGCACTAGTTTAGTCAGGCCTAGGGCAGCACAAAACCTAAATACACTACTGACCACAGCTCCATTAAGAGTCATAGGCTAAGATCAAGTGAAGCTTTTGTTCTTTTTCAGTGTCTAGTAGGGGTGCTCTGCCACCATTCTGGCCTTTTGGTAGGCATGACTGGCTGTATGGTATCCCTGCTGGTATGATGGGAGCTCTGAAGGCTACTTTCTGCATTGGATGTGGGGCAGAAGAGTTATTCTCTGGGGAAGACTGGAGGGGCCTGATTTGAATGGGTCTACCTTGTCTGGCCATGGGTTGGGAAGGCAGAGGATTCTATGTGCCAGTGCCCCTGGGAGTTGGTCACCCCAGGGGTGCTCTTAGTAACATTATGGGCCTGGGGACCCACTGTGTGAAAAGGCACAGGGTCACATCACTAAGTTTTTTTCTGCACAGTGCCTCTGTGGGTAATTTTTGCTACCAGGCCTCAGGGTCTAGGCAGTGAACCTGCACCGGCCCTATCAATTACATTTATTTTTCTCTCAGGTTTTCATCACTTCTGCACTTTTGTCTGAATTTCTTTTCTCACTGGGTGGAGGGTGTGGGTCCTCAGGCCTGCCCTGAAGTCTACGGGTCTTGTGTGGCTAGTACGAGATTTTAATGTTTATAGAAATCTGTTTTTTTGGGGGATATTTATTTGTAAACTATTTAAAATGAATAAAAGAAGATTTTAAAGAGTCAATGTTGATGGGGGGAGCCATCCCACTGCGCTATTGTATTATGCCAGCGGGAGGCTTCCTTTCCATCAGAATAAAATGATCACTGCCGGTGTTCTAACATTCTGGGTCCCCTATCAGATAGTGCCCGGGTTGGACTGCGCATGCGCAATCGGAGATCACAGAGATCTCAGAGACTGAACAGCTGTAGTTGGAGCATGCACAGTTAACACGGCGCTCGCTCCCGCCGCTCGGTATATCAGATGAGGGACCCATCTCGATAGAACAGCGCTGGCCGCACTCACTGAAATACAGCAAGGGGATGCTTTTATGAAAGGGGCGGGTATGATTATAGGAGGCTGCGCTCACTTAATAGAAGACATTTATGCTGCTCAGTGCTCAATAATAGACCCGCCCCTTTTCGAAAACCATCTGCCACTTGCTGTATTGAGTGAGCCCTAGAGTTATGTAAACACGCCCCTTGAGTTCTGAAAACACGCCCCACAGACGTGTAGTTTATTGTGAAAACCATCCTCTCAAAAATTACTGCTCAATAATACACCCGCCCCTTTTATTTGAGTGAGCGCGGCCAGCGCTGTTCTAATATTCACCCGCCCCTTTTATTTGAGTGAGCGCGGCCAGCGCTGTTCTAATATTCACCCGCCCCTTTTATTTGAGTGAGCGCGGCCAGCGCTGTTCTAATATACACCCGCCCCTTTTATTTGAGTGAGCGCGGCCAGCGCTGTTCTAATATTCACCCTCCCCTTTTATTTGAGTGAGCGCGGCCAGCGCTGTTCTAATATACACCCGCCCCTTTTATTTGAGTGAGCGCGGCCAGCGCTGTTCTAATATTCACCCGCCCCTTTTATTTGAGTGAGCGCGGCCAGCGCTGTTCTAATATACACCCGCCCCTTTTATTTGAGTGAGCGCGGCCAGCGCTGTTCTAATATACACCCGCCCCTTTTATTTGAGTGAGCGCGGCCAGCGCTGTTCTAATATTCACCCGCCCCTTTTATTTGAGTGAGCGCGGCCAGCGCTGTTCTAATATACACCCGCCCCTTTTATTTGAGTGAGCGCGGCCAGCGCTGTTCTAATATTCACCCTCCCCTTTTATTTGAGTGAGCGCGGCCAGCGCTGTTCTAATATACACCCGCCCCTTTTATTTGAGTGAGCGCGGCCAGCGCTGTTCTAATATTCACCCGCCCCTTTTATTTGAGTGAGCGCGGCCAGCGCTGTTCTAATATACACCCGCCCCTTTTATTTGAGTGAGCGCGGCCAGCGCTGTTCTAATATACACCCGCCCCTTTTATTTGAGTGAGCGCGGCCAGCGCTGTTCTAATATTCACCCGCCCCTTTTATTTGAGTGAGCGCGGCCAGCGCTGTTCTAATATTCACCCGCCCCTTTTATTTGAGTGAGCGCGGCCAGCGCTGTTCTAATATTCACCCGCCCCTTTTATTTGAGTGAGCGCGGCCAGCGCTGTTCTAATATACACCCGCCCCTTTTATTTGAGTGAGCGCGGCCAGCGCTGTTCTAATATACACCCGCCCCTTTTATTTGAGTGAGCGCGGCCAGCGCTGTTCTAATATACACCCGCCCCTTTTATTTGAGTGAGCGCGGCCAGCGCTGTTCTAATATTCACCCTCCCCTTTTATTTGAGTGAGCGCGGCCAGCGCTGTTCTAATATACACCCGCCCCTTTTATTTGAGTGAGCGCGGCCAGCGCTGTTCTAATATTCACCCGCCCCTTTTATTTGAGTGAGCGCGGCCAGCGCTGTTCTAATATACACCCGCCCCTTTTATTTGAGTGAGCGCGGCCAGCGCTGTTCTAATATACACCCGCCCCTTTTATTTGAGTGAGCGCGGCCAGCGCTGTTCTAATATTCACCCGCCCCTTTTATTTGAGTGAGCGCGGCCAGCGCTGTTCTAATATTCACCCGCCCCTTTTATTTGAGTGAGCGCGGCCAGCGCTGTTCTAATATACACCCGCCCCTTTTATTTGAGTGAGCGCGGCCAGCGCTGTTCTAATATACACCCGCCCCTTTTATTTGAGTGAGCGCGGCCAGCGCTGTTCTAATATACACCCGCCCCTTTTATTTGAGTGAGCGCGGCCAGCGCTGTTCTAATATTCACCCGCCCCTTTTATTTGAGTGAGCGCGGCCAGCGCTGTTCTGATATACACCCGCCCCTTTTATTTGAGTGAGCGCGGCCAGCGCTGTTCTAATATATACCGCCCCTTTTATTTGCGTAAGCGCGGCCAGCGCTGTTCTAATATACACCCGCCCCTTTTATTTGAGTGAGCGCGGCCAGCGCTGTTCTAATATACACCCGCCCCTTTTATTTGAGTGAGCGCGGCCAGCACTGTTCTATCGAGATGGGTCCCCCATCTGATAGAACGAGCGGCGGGAGCGAGCGCCGTGTTAACTGCGCATGCTCCAACAACAGCTGATTGAACAGATGTTTAGTTTGGGAGATTTCCGTGATATCGGACTGCACATGCGCAGTCCAACCCGGGCACTATCTGATGGGGACCCAGAATGATAGGACACCGGAAGCTATAGCTGCCAGTAGTGATCGCATGAAAAAAACCTGCCCACCAGTCTGTTATTGCTGAACTGGCCAAATTTCCATCCTTCTATGGCCAGGCTTAAGCCTCGTAACACACGATCGGATTTCCATCGGACAAATCCGTGGAATTTTGTGCGAAGGGCGTTGGCCGTGAACTTGTTCTGCATACAGGCGGCAGAACTTTCTCAGCCAACCTACACGAAACTACGCATTTTTTCAGCTCTTTAGCGCCACCCTTTGGGCAACTTCTGCTAATGTTGTCTTATGGTTAGCATTGGTTCGGAGCATGCGTGTTGGTACTTTTGATTTTTTTCCGATAGACTTGTGTACACATGATCGGATAATCCGACGGCACACATTGGTTTTCGTAAAATTTGAAAGCATACTATAAAACATTTGTTGTCAGAAATTCCCATAACAATTGTCAGATGGAGCGTACAAACGGTCGGATTTTCCGACAAAACCCTGCCATTATACATTTGTTGTCGGAAAATCCGATCGTGTGTACGGGGCTTGAGGCCGGGTTCACACCTATGCGAATTGGTTGCGACTTACACCGCATCCAATTCGCATAACATTAAAAAATACATTCTTTTCAATGAGGCTGGTTCACATATGTGCGATGCATTCGCACTGCGCATTACCAAAAAACCGTGTGCGTTTTCTAGACATTGCGGTGCGGCTCAAGTACGAATTCAGGTCCATTATCTTCTATGGCCACGCATCTGATTCGCAGATGTCTTCCGTTCTGAACAGGACTTTTTTCAATGCTCACTACACTTCCCCCCCCTCTCCCAGGTCAGCAAGTTCGCATGTTCCACCGCACACAAAACGCTGAACAGCTCTCTTATCTCCTTGCAGAGATAACAGAGCTGGAATTCGCACCGCACAAGTGTGAACCCAGCCTAATGCCCCGTACACATGATCCGATTATCGTACGACAGATCGTACGACTTTTTTCGCTTAATAGTTGCAAGTAAAATGAAATAGGTTATTAAAGTCACGAAAATTCTCGTACGACAGAAAAAAAAATCGGAAGTGATGTCATGTGTTGTAATGTATTTGTATTGTATTTTCGGACGACAACTATACTGACTAAACGAAAATCGTACGATTTGTTATCGTACGAGGAAAATTTTCGTGCATGTCTGATAAAATAATATCGGATGAACTGTCATGATCGGCTCTCGAAGCTCTGTACTAACGATCCGATTATCGTACGATTCTTCCTCGGACGACATTTTTCGTACGATATTCGGATCGTGTGTACGGGGCTTAAGGGTCACCATACATGTTACAATCTGATCATACAATTTTTGTACAATCAACTCAATGTAATATGAGATTCTTTCTACTCTATCCAATCCATTTGTATCCAATCAGACAGGCCATGACAGTTCTTGGTTGTTGGTAGATCTAAATGAGATTGTAACGTGTGTGGTGAGCTGTAGATTGAGATCATCAGTTCATAGAAGACGTACACAGATCAGATCAGGAGTTCTGCGTTTGCTTTGATGTCACTGTCTGCATGCTTGTTCTGAGTCCCTAACTGATTGAAAGCACTGAACCACCGTGACAGCCAGGCAGTTGGTATTTTCAGAAGCAGGTCAGTAAAGATGTTCCTACGTGCCGATTCCCTGTAATACAAAGAAAGTAAAATGCGATCCTTCCATTATCATCGCCATTCTATTTATTGACCTTCTATTTCTTGCAGCAGCTGGCATCTGAGTAACCCTTCGGATGCCAGGGGAGCTGATAAAGATATGCAAACTTGTCAGCTTTGTTTTACTTGTTCCCTTTTAAAGGTCCAATAAAAATGAAAGTCTCCGCGTTTGTCTTTCAACAAAGTCAAGAGCTAATCCGGGAAAGGCGAGCTTGTGATGTGCTCACGGCCATAAAGGATTTGGATTTTTCAGTCTGTTTCAGGGGGGGGGGGGGTGGGGGGGGGCCGCAGGTGGCAGACATTGTGTAGAATTTACACTTGTGCTCCATTAATTGCTGACATATCCTTCTCACTCCCTCGCTCCCCCTCCCCCCTCCCGCCTCCAGGGATAACAGGCGAGATGCAGGCTCAGACTGGTACCCGGCAGAAACACCAAGCAGCCAGCCAGCCAATTAGCTGTCAGCGTGTAGAGCGAGCGAGAGAAGAGATGCAGTAGTCTAGCAACAGAGCGGCTGAAAAGAAACAAGCTAGGGCTGGTACCCAGCTTTTCACAGGCCGGCCAATTAGCAGGCGGCATTTACTGCTGATGGGGTTACCTAGCAACCAGCATCATCATGGTGCCTCTCTCCTTCTTCCCCCCCACCTTTCCATTACTCTGCCCCAACTCCCTCTGTAACACCTTCTCCTAGCACTGTGTATATCCCTAATTATAGTTCCTTACCTCCTCTAGCTATTACTCTATGCCCCTGGAGATCCAAAGGAGACATATATTTTAACTCTATAAGCTCCTGATTGCTAATGTAAAATGAGTGGGAGGGGGAGACTAATTAAGAAAACCAATTATGTGTTGTAAAATCCTGACACCTTTATAGAGGAATTGTTCCAATCAATATTAAAAACCACAATTACAGGCGATCAATAAAGCCTTAGCACCACTTTTCTGCTGGTAGTTCCCTTTAAAATTACCTGCACCTAATTCAGGCAAGCATTTGCGCCAATTCCAGTAATATTACAGACAAAACCAACAAATTCAGGTACAGTGGAACCTCGGATTACGAGCATAATCCGTTCCAGGAGAATGCTTGTAATCCAAAGCACTTGCATATCAAAGCAACTTTCCCCATAGAAGTCAATGGAAACTAATATAATTTGTTCCGCATTGACTTCTATGGCATGCAATACCGCATGTGGCCAGAGGTGGGTGGGGGGGGGGCAGCTCGGCTGATCTTGGAAACCCTCAGAAAGGAACCGAGTAGTAGATCTGAGCACAGTGATGCTGTGATAGAGGTAGTAGTGGACCACATGTGTGGGGTTGGAGAGCTTATTCCTGTGATGGTGAAAGTGAGCCATAAGGGCCAGTTCACACCATAGAAAAATGTAGTCTGGATGCATTTCCGATGCTTTTCTGCATGCGTGTTTTTGATGCGTTCCAGTGCGTTTTTTGGCACGTTTTTGATGCAGTCCAGTGCATTTTTCTTCCCTCTGTTTTATTAACCTTAAAGTGGTTGTAAACCCACTTTGACAACTTGCACCTACAAGTAAGCCTAGATTAAAGTGGTTGTAAACCCACTATTTTTTTTTTTTCCCCCAACGACCTGTAAGAGAAAGGCATAATGAGCTAATATGACTAGCATAATAGCTCATTATGCATCACTTACCTTAGATCGGGGCCCCCGAAGCCGTCCTCGTCTCCCTCTTCAGCCACATCCATCGCTGCGGCGATAGCCGGAATGTTACTTCCGGGTATCGCCGCACCAGCCAATCTCAGCACCGCTCCGGCGCTGTGATTGCCCGGAGCGGCGAAGACGTGACTCCGTGCATGCGCGCATGAGCCGTCGAATTCGGCTACGTCGTCGAATGCTGCGACCTAGCTGAATTTGTGAATGGGGTTAACCCCATGCACATGCGCGTGACGTCAGCGTCGCCGCTTTTAAATGCAAATATCTCCTTAACCGTGTAGGTTAAGGAGATATTTCATGCACCTACAGGTAAGCCTTAATCTAGGCTTACCTGTAAGTCTTTGTTTATAAAGTGGGTTTACAACCACTTTAAGGCTTACCTGTAGGTGCAAGATATATCTCCTTAACCTAAACAGTTAAGGAGATATTAGCTGAAAACTCAGCACCGATGTCTACGCGCATGCGCGCCTTAGACAACGGCGCAGGCGCACTAGTGGGCCGGCTTCTTGACGGTTTTCTGAATGAGATCTTGCCGGCCCGAGCGCACATGCGTGTGACGTCATCGCCGCTCCGGCCAATCACAGTGCCAGACCGGTGATAACAGGAAGGGACATCGAGGCAAGATGGCGGCGGTGGCGGAGGGGAACGAGGAGCAGTTCAGGGGCTCCGATCTCAGGTAAGTTATTCATAATGAGCTAGTATGCTATGCATACTAGCTCATTATGCCTTTCTTTTGCAGGGTTTTTTTTTTTTTTTTAAATCAAGGGTTTACTTCCTCTTTAATTAAGGACATTTGTGTTCCAGTGCATTTTTGGTGCATTCCGGTGCATTATAGTGCGTTTTTGATGCGTTTCACAGCTTTCCAGTGCAGGAAAAATGCAGCATGTTCTACTTTATTTTTCTGAAACTGGAACGCACTGGAACTGCAAGCACCGGTGTGAACTATGCCACTGGAAACCATATAACCTGGTTTCCATGCGTTTTTTAAGCAGAAAAAAAAAATGCACTGGACTGCATGTGGTGTGAAGTGGCCCTAACAGCTGGAAGTGTCTCAGCAACATCCTAGCAACAAGGCCAACAAGACGGTTCAATGCCATCTCTTATGCCCTGTACACACAATCGGATTTCCGATGGAATAAAATCCGATGGATTTTTCCATCGGAATTCCGATGAAGCTGACTTTCATCAGTCTTGCCTACACACCATCAGACAAAATTCCGACCATCCAAAACGCTGTGAGGTACAACACGTACGACGGCACTATAAATGGGAAGTTCAAATCCAACGGCGCCACCCTTTGGGCCGCTTTTGCTGATTTTGTGTTAGTAAAAGTTTGGCGTTAGCTGATTCGCGCTTTTCAGTCTCCGTGCTTTTCAGTCTGTTACAGCATGACGAATGTGCTATCTCCATTACGAACGCTAGTTTTACCAGAACGAGCGCTCCCGTCTCATCACTTGCTTCTGAGCATGCGTGTTTTTTTCACGTCGTTAAAGCGTACACACAGTCGTTTTTCATGATGAGAAAAACAACGAGAAAAATTAGAGCATGTTCCAAATTTTTAATGGTCATTTTTCACGTCGCGAAAAATGCTCTGGAGCCCACACATGATCGTTTTTAATGACCAAATAAAAAAATGGCATTTTTCTCGTCATGAAAAACGGTCGTGTGTACGCGGCATTAAAGCCCAAAGTAACATTTTCTTTTGTGATATTTCATTCATTTCTATGTACAACAGCTCGGCTAGTTAGAAGGGGAGCTGCGGGCGAGCTGCGGTGCAGGATGGAAAACTGTGAACATGTTGCAAATTTCCGCACGGCGCTGCAGCCTACCAAATGTGAACAGAGCACATATTAAAGCGGACCTTCAGTCATTTTTTCACCTTTCCATCTATTAAATCTTCTGCCCTTGTTGGATAGTAAAACATTTTTTTTTCTGCCAGTAAATATCTTCTACAGCTCACTTCCTGTTTCTTGTCTGGTCATTAGCTTAGACCAGTGATGGCGAACCTTGGCACCCCAGATGTTTTGGAACTACATTTCCCATGATGCTCAACTACACTGCAGAGTGCATGAGCATCATGGGAAATGTAGTTCCAAAACATCTGGGGTGCCAAGGTTTGCCATCACTTTCCTAGGCTTATGACATTATTCACATCTCTCTCTCACTTATGTGAGAGTTTGCCAGGAAGGGAGGGGGGGTGAGTCATAAGAGGGCCAATGAGAGCTGCAGAGCTGTGCCTCTGTGTGTCTGTATAAATCCAGGAAGTGAACAGGCAGTAGCTTCCGCTGCCCACAGTTAAAATGGCTGCAGCCAGACTCAGTGGAGGGAGATTTCTGCAGCATATTTGGCAAGTACAGAATCACAGACAGTATATAAAAAAATATTATGCAAAGTGGTTGGAGGGAAGCTTCAGAATGGCAAAGAATATATTGATGTTTCATTCATGAGACAAGAAACAATGTCTAAAGTGCAGCACTCTATAACAATGTCAGGGATCATTTCCCATTGCTCTGACTTGCTAAAAACGAAAATTTAATTGGTTGTTAATTATTACTGCACTCTCTGCACTGCCTGTAATGTATCTGCCTTTATATCTACACATACATTTTCAAAAATAACCTCTTTTTAGGTAAAATTTATAAAAAAGGTACAAAACGCTGCATGAATTATCACTGATTAGACAGATCGTGAAAGAGCAAGATGACTTTATTCTGTATGCTGCAGAAGCTGCCTAAAAGTTGACAGCTTTCCATTTAAATTCACATACATTGATTTTCATAAACTCGCATGCCGGTTAAATGATTAGTGAAACATATTGAGATATATTTTGATGCTATGAAATTTTTAAACGTTTTTACAGAATCAAAATGGCTTAAATGTTCTTTCAAAATCTAGCAGAGAGGCCAACATATGGCTATGTGGCTCCTTTCCCAATTTTCAGATCTTTTACTACCTAATCTTCCTTTCTTAACCAATTCAAGCCCCGGAAGGACCATTTTTTTTGCGATACGGCACTGCGTTACTTTAACTGACAATTGCGCAGTCGTGCGACGCTGTACCCAAACAAAATTGACCTTTTTCCCCCAACAAATAGAGCTTTCTATTGGTGGTATTTGATCACTTCTGCGGTTTATTTTTTGTGCTACAAAACAAAAAATGTGCAACAATTTTGAAAAAAAAACAAACAATATTTTTTACTTTCTGCTATAAAACATATCCAATAAAATAATGTAAACAATCAAATTTCTTCATCAATTTGGGCCAATTTGTATTCTGCTACATATTTTTGATAAATAAAATCCCAATTAGCGTATATTGATTGGTTTGCGCAAAGGTTAAAGTGTCTACAAACTATGGGAAAGATTTAGGGACTTTTTATTTATTTTTTTACTAGTAATGGCGGCAATCAGCGATTTTTATCAGGACTGCGTGCGACAATGCGTTGGACAAATTGGACACTTAAGCCTCGTACACACGGTCGGACTTCCATCGGACTTTTCTGTGTTTTTTTTTGTCCGAACGGAGTTGGTCAGGGAACACCCATAGCATACACACGCTCTGACTTTTCTGCAAACTTTCTCAATACTTTTTTCAACATCACGTGGTTTTTCTGCTCTTTACCGCCACCCTTTGGTCAACTTCTGCTATTGTTGGTTGATTTTAACATTATTTGTTTTGTCCATCGGACAAAAGTCCGATGGTTTTCTGTACACACGGTCGGACTTTGCTCCATCGGACTTTTGTTGGGTAAAAGTTTGTCCGTTTGCAGACCCAACTTTTGTCCGATGAAAACAAGAAAAAGCAAAAAAAGTTTGTCCGATGGAGCGTACACACGGTCGGATTGTTGGTCCAACTTGCTCAAAATGAAGTTTGTTGGCCAAAAGTCCGACCGTGTGTACGGGCTTAAGTCACACTTTTTGGGAACCAGTGACACCAATACAGTGATCGGTGCTAAAAAAAATGCACTGTCATGCTGCGTACACACGACCGTTATTCATGTCATGGAAAAAAAGTTTTTCTTGACGTGAATTTTCGTGTTTCCTCTCAAGCCTGCCTTGCATACACACGTTCATGAAAAAAAACGCTTGAGCAAAGCGCGGTGACGTACAACACGTACAACGGCACTATAAAGGGGAAGTTCCATTCGAATGGCGCCACCCTTTGGGACGCTTTTGCTGATCCTCGTGTTAGTAAAGTTTGGTGAGAGACAATTCGCTCTTTTCAGTCTTCGTGCTTTTTCACGACATTAAAAAGAACGTCGTGAAAAACGACGAGAAAAAATAGAGCAGGTTCTAATTTTTTTTCGCCCATTTTTCTCATTGAGAAAAATGCTCTGGAACCTACACACCACCGTTTTTCACGACCATTTTTAAAAATTGCATTTTTCTCATCATGAAAAACGGTCGTGTGTACGCGGCATCACTGTATAAATGACACTGGCAGGGAAGGGCTTAACATCAGGGGCAATCAAAGGGTTAAATGTGTTCCCTATGAGTGCTTTCTAACTATGTGGGGGATGCTGACACTAGACAAAGAGAGAGATTGGTGTTCCTGATCCAGAGATCTCTCTCTTCCTATATGACAGAACGACAGTCTGCCTTGTTTACATGCCACTCCCCCAAATGATCGCGGGGAGCCGGCGGCCGTGATCCGCTGATTGGCTCCCGCTGTGTCCAATCACATCGGGAGCGGGTCGCCAGTGGCACGCACCCACGCTCCAGACCAGGAGGCGCGGACAATGTACAGGTACGTTGTTTCGCGCAGCCGCAGTATATGTGCGGTGGGCTGTCCGGAAGTAGTTAGATCTGTCCTCTCAGGTCCTTATAGTATTATAGTTATGGTGTGCCTTGCCAAGGTGTCATTTTACAGATTAGGTCTTGTTACATTTGCAGTCGGGTGCGTGGTTAAAAACACTTAGTTGAGCCATGTTTTTACCGCGTAATCCCCTGTGAGCACCCCCTCTTAAAGTGATACTAAAGTCTTGTTTTTTTTTTTCTTTAAAAATAACAAACATGTTATACTTACCTGATCTGTTGCAGTTGGTTTTGCACAGAGCAGCCCGGATCCTCCTCTTCTCAGGTCCCTGGCTGGAACTCCTGGCCGCTCCCTCCTGCCAAGTGCCCCCACAGCAAGCGGCTTGCTATGGGGGCACCCAAGCCGAGGCAGCAGCTCCATGTGTCCATTCAGACAAGGAGCCGCGGTTTGGCCCCACCCCCTCTCTCGCTCCTCATTGGCTAATTGATGTTAATTGACAGCAGCAGGAGCCAATGGCACAGCTGCTGTGTCTTAGACAAACAGGAGCGAGATTCCTGGACAACCGAGGCACTCGTGGACATCGCTTGATGGAGATGGGGCTCAGGTAAGTATTAGGGGTGCCGATGGGGGCTGCTACACACGGAAGGTTTTCTATTTTAATGCATTAAGATGAAAAACCTTCTGCCTTTACAACCACTTTAAGCTGCAATGGCAGTCGGGTGGGGTTGTACACGTGCCGTGACACTCTGCTTTGTGGCAGCGGCATAAATTATATCTCCTGTTGCAATCAGCAGGAAGTACTACCGCCAAGCGCAACCCGTTAAAGTGAATGGGGCCATGCCACAACCGTGTGCATGCTATTGCGGTGCAGTGGTGTGACATTTACCGGGCTATAAAAGAAACCAACATATTGCCTCTCTGTAGTGGCTCGCTTTTCAGAGGGGCAGGGCAACTAATGTACTTCACTAGTATAAACTTAGCATAAGTGACCAAATATGTAGACAATAACAATTAAATGTGGGACTGATGACAGTGGAGTGCCTGGGGGAGGGGGGTGTCTGCAAATTCTGGGTTGCCAACTGTCCTAATGGTTTAGAAAAGATTCTTTAATGACACATGGGAGCAAGCGGCAGTAAAAAAGCACTAGGTGATGGAAGTGGTGGTGGAAGCTTCCTTGGTTGGTGTGATCTATTGCCCAACAAGAAACACTATAGTTTCAGCTCAAAAAGAGGTAGCAGTATTGACAAACTTGGCGTTCAAGTAAAGCAACCCATAGATGAGTCCGTTTTTTTTCATTCAACCAGCTGGGTGAACAAAAAAAGGTGACTCCTTACCCCCCCCCCCCCATCCATACACTCGGGGTGGATGAGGTAAGCCACCATTCTGACCTATTGAATTGTGTCAACGAAGAGACCTCCCCACCATCAGAATACACAGATCAGAGCTGCAGTCTATACCCCTCAGTGCTGATCGAGCAGGGAAAATCTGACCGGTAGTTCAACTTCTGACCATACATGGTTTGAAATTTGGAAAGTCCCTGCTGAACTGGCCAGATTTTGATCCATTTATGAGTGGGTTAAATTAAACCACTGACACCAATAATGGGGGGGTTGGTAACCCCAAACATGATGATAAATAGTTTTTGCATTATTGAGGTAATGTAGAGGCAGAGTATGGTATCTGGGTGATATCCTCAACAGGGACTAAACAGTATTTATGTAGGTGTGTGGTCAGTTTAAACCTTAAACCTAAAAACAACAACTGAAGATTTTGCAGCTTACCAATCCTTAAAGCGGAAGTAAACCCATTGATTTAACAGTTTCAAAAAGCAGTTACATTCTCGGCATGCCGGGAATGCCAACTGTCACATTGGTTATGCTCTCAACCAAACTGTCAAACCATCCAATGGCTGGTGTCATAACTGATCACATGTGCAACATCATGGCAGTTGAAGATTAAACAGAGGCCAAGATGGCGGCTTCCGTGCCTGAAAATGATAGGAGGGTTTACTTCCACTTTAAATGTGGTTGTTGCATTAGCTTTTCTTTTTAGTCTTTTTTCATCAGCACCTCGGTATGTGTTCTTTATATGTCTATGGATGTGTCTACTATTTGTATTACCATGTTATTGTAATTTTTGTTATCTGCATATTGTCACAACTACCATTTGACCATTTCTTGCCCTCCTTTTGTAACATTTGGCCTTTTGTTGCCTGTGTATTGCATATGACTGCTCATTTGTGGCCCATATATTGTCAGAATTGCCATTTCTGCCTACGTATTGTAAAGTCACCGCTGTTTAGAGAACCATATTACTAGAATTTAGGCCCCTGTAGGCTTGTCTCTATCAAAGCATGCCACTATTATCACCATCTTTTGCTGCAGTTTGCTTCTATTAAAGCATTGAATGTCATTTTATAGCACAAAGCTATTATCCCCATGTTTCGCCATGGCGCACTATGTGCTCCGCTATTAAACCCTTGTGTTTTGTTTTATTTAGCACAGTGTTATTAACCCTTTGTTTTCCTGCAGTGCAGTAATTCATTTTTTTTTTTTCATGATCATTATTTATATCGTATATACTCAAGCATTTTTTTGTGCTGAAAATGCCCCCCTCGGCTTATACTCGAGTCACCTTTTTGCGCCTGATCTCCCGGACCTTGGGGACCCGGTACCGGCCGGCCGTAAGTCCCCTGGACCCCAAACTTGGCACACATGTGTTCTCTACAAGTGTACAAAGTTTGTTGTCTGGGGGACCTACGGCCGGGGAGCACCGAATTTTCAAACCCGGGCACCCCTTCCATAGACTCCCATGTTAAACGGTCATTTCTCTGGTGACTTTGGGGACCTGGTACTGGCCGGTCGTAGGGCCGCTGGACCCGAAACTTGGCACACATGTAGCCCAATTTCTCCTCTATACGCGGGAAAAGTTTTTTGTCTGGGGGACCTACTGCCGGGGAGCACCGATTTTTCAAAGCTAGGCACCCCTTCCATAGACTCCCATGTTAAACGTCAGTCTAGTCATGGACACAGTGAGGCATGGGCACAGTGAGGCATGGACACAGTGAGGAATGGGCACAGTGAGACATGGACACAGTGAGGCATGGACACAGTGAGGCATGGGCACAGTGAGGCATGGGCACAGTGAGGCATGGACACAGTGAGGCATGGGCACAGTGAGGCATGGGCACAGTAAGGCATGGACACAGTGAGGCATGCACATGGACACAGTGAGGCAAAGTGAGGCACAGTGAGGCATGCAGATGGACACCCTAGGCTTATACTCAAGTCAATATGTTTTCCCAGTTTTTTTGTGGTAAAATTAGGTGCCTCAGCTTATATTCGGGTCGGCTTATACTCAAGTATATACGGTAAATAAAGGGAAAAAAGCCTGAAAATGGAAATCAAATGTACCCACTGATTCTTAGCCCACGTTCACACTGGGGCTGCGGGAGTGAAGCCTGCGAGTTCAGCTGAACTCGCACGATTTCACTCCCGCTGGCAGTCCCGATTTCAGCCACGATTTCAAAGACATCTGAAACACATGTCAATGTACCGTATATACTCGAGTATAAGCCGAGTTTTTCAGCACATTTTTTTGTGCTGAAAATGCCCCCCTCGGCTTATACTCGAGTCTGTTTCCGACTTCAACTTTGTGCGCCTGATCCTGGCCATCCGTAGGTCTCCTGGACCCCAAACTTGGCACACATGTAGCCAACTCCTCTTCTACAAGTGTGCAAAGTTTGGTGTCCGGGGGACCTAGGGACGGGGAGCACCGATTTTTCAAAGCCGGGCACCCCTTTCCATAGACTCCAATGTTAAACGGTCATTTTATCTGTGATTTTGGGGACTCGGTACTGGCATCGATTTTTCAAATCTGGGCACCCCCTCCATAGTCTCCCATGTTAAACGTCAGTCTAGTCACATTGAGGCATGGACACAGTGACAGTGAGGCATGGGCACAGTGAGGCATGGACACAGTGACAGTGAGGCATGGGCACAGTGAGGCATGGACACAGTGACAGTGAGGCATGGGCACAGTGAGGCATGGACACAGTGACAATGAGGCACAGTGAGGCATGGACACAGTGAGGCATGCACATGGACACAGTGAGGCAAAGTGAGGCACAGTGAGGCATGCAGATGGACACTCTAGGCTTATACTCGTGTTTTCCCAGTTTTTTGTGGTAAAATTAGGTGCCTCGGCTTATATTCGGGTCAGCTTATACTCGAGTATATACGGTAAATCGCGACTGAAATCGCAAAAAGTAGTACAGAAACTACTTTTTGTAATCGGTGCAGCGCCACAGATGCGGCGTCGCACCGATTAGGACGGTGCCATTGCCCGCAATTTGCAGCAAATTTCGCCGATTTGACATGCGATTTGACATGTCAAATCGCATGTCAAATCGCACCAGTGTGAACCAGGGCTAAGGGCTGGTATGTATTACATTTGTGTTCTTGAGTTTAGATACACGCTGATCTGCTGCCATGTGTAGACAATGACATCCAAGTGCTTTACTATTAGATACAACGATGTGCCAATTTGGACCACTGATTAGCACTGTACAATGTAACAAATAACTACAGTAAACCTGCATTCAAATGCATGTAGATAACAGTGCTCAATAGCACATAATAACTGAACATCTGCCATCAACTGTTGTTTTAAGCAAGTTTAGATGTTGTTGGAAAAGAATACAACCTCTTACATATGGCTTTATTGACTAATAAAAACAGGTTAATTCTTATTTGCACTAAAGCTGGCTGTACAAGGGTCAGTATTTTCTTTTAGTGTGCAAGTTGAATACAAAAAAAAAAAAAGCCTGATTCCCTATCCACACATTCGTGGATGCAGGAATCCTCCCCGCCGTGTCGTATTTTCTTTCAATAGATTTTAATTGGGATTTTCAAAGAGACATACAGAGTAAACAATCATGGCAAATAGAGAGTGATCAAATATGCTGACATCCTTTGCATATATCTGATAACAAGAAAAAGCAATGGATAGTATCTTATAAAACTTTACATGGATCATACTCAAAAGTTGTCATACATTTGCCACGAGGAAAGAACAGAACAAGATATACAAAAAAGTCAAACAAAGATATTGCACCTAAGATAATATACAGTAAAACCTTGAATTGTGAGCATTGTTCCAGAAACATGCTTCTAATCCAAAGCACTTGTATATCAAAGCGAATTCCCCCATAAGTAATAATGGAAACTCAAATGATTTGTTCCACAACCATTTATTCATAAATCCTTCAGTTTATAGTCCATATAAAAAGATTATAGCAATGTGATAGGTTGTGTAACCATAAAACGTCCATCCACAAATGGAAGCCTCCACAAGGGGATTGATTAGAAGCAAAATCCAGCAGGAGCTACAGAGTATAAAAGAGAAAAGAGGCGCCACTAAGTGTAGCAATATGGATACATTTAACCCCTTAACGCTCACGGCATATATACGTCGGCAGAATGGCTCGTACAAGCACAATCACGTACCTGTACGTGGCCCTTTAACTGCCTGCCGTGTGGTCGCTAAGCGCCGCCGCCGGCGCGCTCGCGACCCTGCAGTCATCCCCGTGAGTCGGACTGCGGGTCCCGCGGACTCGATCGCCGCGGGGATCCCCGCGATCGTCTCACGGAGGGATGGAGCGGGGAGATGTTAGGGTAAACACAACATCTCCCCGCTCGCCTACTGACACTGTCACCGATCTCCGCTCTGTGTAATCAGAGCGGAGATCGGTGACGTGTCACTCATAGCCACGCCCCCTAACAGTGAGAATCACTCCCTTAGGCACACTTAACCCCTACAGCGCCACCTAGTGGTTAACTCCTTCACTGCCCGTGTAATTTTTACAGTAACCAGTGCATTTTTATAGCACTGATTACTGTGAAAATGACAATGGTCCCAAAAATGTGTCAAAAGTGTCCGATGTGTCCGCCATAATGTCGCAGTCATGAAAAAAATCGCTAATCGCCACCATTACTAGTAAAAAAATAATCATTTATAAAAATGCCATAAAACTACCCCCTATTTTGTAAACGCTATAACTTTTGCGCAAACCAATCAATAAATGGCGATTGCGATTTTTTTTACCAAAAATATGTAGAAGAATATGTATCGGCCTAAACTGAGGAAAAAAAATGGTTTTTTTATATATTTCTTGGGGACATTTATTATAGCAAAAAGTAAAAAATATTGCATTTTTTTCAAAATTGTCGCTCTATTTTTGTTTATAGCGCAAAAAATAAAAACCGCAGAGGTGATCAAATACCACCAAAAGAAAGCTCTATTTGTGGGAAAAAAAAGGACGTACATTTTGTTTGGGAGCCACATTGCACGGCCGCGCAATTGTCAGTTAAAGTGACGCAGTGCTGAATCGCAAAAAAGGGCCTGGTCTTTATGCTGCGTATTGGTCTGGGGCTTAAGTGGTTAATGAAGGTAGAACATTTAGCAACTCAAATGATTGACGAAAAGAGGCACATCTAAGTATTCAGGCATCCGGGCTAAAGCTGCCGCCGGCTCTCACCCCTGTCAGTCTGCAATCATGACCGGGAAGACTACCCTGCAGTACAGCAATTGAACCGCTCGTGGAGCGCAGCGTGGAAAGGGATGACGTTGATTGCAGTGAGGAGAATGGTCTATGTGCCTGCATACTTAGATGTGCCCATTTTAATCATCAACCATATAAGCTGACAAATGTTGTACCTTCATTAAATGTAACCATATTGCTACACTTAGAGGCGCCTCTCTTCTCTTTTATACTCAGTTGTGATATGACGCTACTTGTATATCAAGACATCACTTGTATATCAAGTCAAAATTTATTTAAGAATTTAGCTTGTCTTGCAAAACGCTCTCAAACCAAGTTACTCTCAAACCAAGGTTTTACTGTAGTTATTTGATGGTACAACTATGAGTTATGTTGATACCAGTGACCAAGGACTTCAGACTTTCTGCGGGTGTAAGTAAGCTTCCCTATCAGTAGACATCAAGAGTTCAGACGCATAATGGGTCTGAACCAGTTGAATTGTGTTTAGAAGTGACGGGGTGCAGAGGACTTCCATAACTAAGTTATTGATAGCCTTGCTACTAGTAGTACATGGGTGACAAATTTATGTAAAGGAGAAGGTATGTTTTCTATAGTAAGGTTAAGCAGGACTAGGGCGAGGGATGGAGGGGTAGGAGACTCAGCGATGTCAGATATAAGGCTTAAGATCTCCTTCCAAATCTCGTACAGCCGTGGGCAATCCCATAGGATATGAATTAAAGAGCCTTCCAATCCACATCTTCTCCAGCAGAGGGGAGATACTTGAGGACTAAATTTTGAGATTTTCAAGAGGGTCAGGTACCACCTTTGAGTTATTTTCTGGGCGAGCTCCCATAGACCCATAGAGAGGTACAACTGGAGGGCCGATATATTGACTTAAACATGTGCTACCATTGAGAGGAGGTGAATTGTAGTCACTTTCTCACTGGGTGAGGGGAAGATTTTTCTCAAATATTTGTTTTTCTTGCAGAAGTTTTAATAAAGTAAAAAAAGCCTTTTTTGCTGAGAGACTAAGAGGTATAATAAAGCTGGGATTGGGTATTACCCACAGTAAGTGTGGATTCTTGGGGAGGTGAGATATTTGCATGTATTGATACATATCAGTTGTGCTAAGACTTGGTCCCTTTTGTAGTTGGGTAAAAGATTTCATTTCTCCGTTCTCATATAGCTGGTTAATATACCGGAGAGTTTTGTGTGTCAATGTATTTTGACAGCGGGACTTCTCCACTGTCAGCACTGATCCGCACTGCAGCCAACTGGCTGCAAGTGTTGATCGAATAAAGATTTTCTAGCAGGACCGTTCATGAGAAGTTGATAAATAGGTAGACTTCCCATGAACAGGAACATTCATAAATGGATCAAAATGTGGACGGTTCAGCAGGAAATCAACCCATGCATGGCCATCTTAACACCTAGCAAACAATAAGAATTTATATAGCATAGGTCCGATTTCAACACAAAGGGGGTTATTTACTAAAGGCTTTCAGTGCAATTTCAAGTGCACTTTGCACTTGTAGTTTGCGCTTGTAGTGCAAAGTGGATTTGTCTTTAGTAAATATCGTATATACTTGAGTATAAGCCGACCCGAGTATCAGCCGAGGTACCTACTTTTACCACAAAAAACTGGGAAAACTTATTGACTCGAGTATAAGCCGAGGGGAGGAAATGTGCCCATTGCCCAACCTTACTGTGCCCATTGCCATCTCACTCTGCCACCTCACTGCCCATTGTCACCTCACTGTGCCCATTGTCACCTCACTGTGCCCCTTACTGTGCCCATTGCCATCTCACTGCCCATTGTCACCTCACTGTGCCCCCTTACTGTGTCCATTGCAGCCTCCCTGTGCCCGAGTCAGTGTACCTCAAAATCTTGTAATTCCGCGGCGGGCGTCCATTGTTCAAATCTCGCGCCGTTCTCCCTGTCCCTTCTGTGATAGGCGTTTCCAGCAAACACTGTGTTGAGTGTTTGCGCCTATCACGGAGGTCCTCTCATTCTCCAACTCCGTTTCCCAGCAGACACTGTGTTCAGTGCTCTGCCAATCACGGACGTCGGACAAGAGGACCTCCGTGATAGGCGCAAACACTCAACACAGTGTTTGCTGGAAACGCCTATCGCGGAAGGGACAGGGAGAACGGCACAAGATTTGAACAATGGACGCCGGCCGCGGAATTTCGCGATTTTCAGGTACTGACTCGAGTATAAGCCGAGGGGTATACTTTCAGCCCTAAAAAAAGGGCTGAAAAACTCGGCTTATACTCGAGTATATACGGTAACCCCCAATGTGTTCTGATTGTTCAGGGTATTTTAATGCACTTAAAGTGAGTCAGCCATTTTAAAGTTTTAAAAAACCCTGGTTCGGGAAAGATTAATTTAAAGGAAACTGAGAAAACATGTAGATGACCTTTTGTCCTACACCCATTAGTTGTTTTTGCTGTCATGCTTATCCATTAGGGTTGATTTCCTAAAGAAACAGACAGGGGGTTATTTATTAAAGCTGGAGCGTGCAAAATGTGGTGCAACCATAGACATAGAAACCAATCACCTCCCAGGTTTTATTGACAAAGCTTAATTGAACAAGCTGAAATTAGAAGCTGATTGGCTACCATGCACAATTGCACCAGATTCTGAGTGCACCAGCTTTAGTGAATCTCCCCCAAAGCGTCTACCTGGCAAAGTGAACATTCACTTAACTTCGTGAATAGGGTCAAGCTTAGTGAATAAGATCAAGTTGTCTTCATTTCAGTCATCCAATCATGCACAACCAAAAATCCTGTTTTTTATTTCCATTGTACACAATTGAGTATTCAAAGTGAGCAGAATGTTTCCTTATTCTCTAAGTCAATTGAGCAAAGCGAACACCCCCTACTCATTCAGTAAATCAACCCCAATGACTTTAAAGGAGAAGTATAGCCAAAGCTATTTTGGCCATACTACTCCTATGGATCACAGGATTGCAGATCGCTCTGCACTCCTGTGAACAATTTTCAGCCGACAACGGGCTAAAGCCCGCTGTCAGCTGACGTCACTCAGCTGATCCAGACTTGGGAAAAATCCACGCTTTACAGTCGGGATCCACCCAGACGCCTGGACTGGCAGCTGGTTCAGCCTCTCAGCAACTTGCTGAGAGGCTGAGCCAGCTGCCAGTCCAGGTGGAGTCAGCCGCTCTTGCTCTTTCACAGCCCAGCGCTCCAAAGAGCGCTGGAAGGTCTGAACAAAGAGCTGATGACTAACAGTCACTGCTTTCTGCTCAGAGCAGAAGGGAGAAATTAGCAACCAGCTGTGTTTGATCGCTCAGTTCTCTGTGTAGAGTAGAGTTGCCACCTCATCCCTTTAAACCCGAACACATATTGATTAGACAGGTTCTGTGGCTGATTAAGGTGGTAATTAATCTCATTGGTGCCTTACCTGCATTAAATTAGCCTTAGAACCTGTGTAATTCGTATGTGTTCGGGTTTAAAGGGATGAGGTGGCAACCCTAGTGTAGAGCCGGCGGGGGACATTTAGGTAATTGTATTTGACCTGGTGTCAGCCTCTTACAGTTCCCTGTATAGAAGAATTTGGAAGAGGGATAAGCAGCACAAGTAGCCAGTCAACTGTACTGCAGTGTTCATCTGCTAACAAGGAGCATGCTGAGAGAAGGAGAGAGCAGAATGACACAGTGATGAGCTCATCAGTCTGCTTCTCCTATTTTCACTGACCAGTCACAGGTTGAGGGAGGAGCAAGACTGGCATGTGTTACTTAACTGCAGCAAAGGAAAATCAGGTCTCCTGACAGAGCTGTGCTGTGTGGCAGAGCTGTGTAATTTTCAGAAATGTATGCACAGAAATAAAAATCTATTGGTGGGTTAAAGCTTTTGTAAGTGTATATTATCTGTGAATTCCTTCCTTCATTTCTTTATTAAAAAGGATTCCCTATGTTATAGAATTTAACACTAAGGTATGCCAGCCTTTATGCTCCGCACCTACTATATAACTTAACTTCACTTTTTGGATTTTTTATTGTTTATCTATTAAAGTTTCTTTTGCAGCAAATATTGTTATGTGTACACTCATGTCATAGCATATTTTTCAGGTTGCTCCAATACAAACAATAAATCTTATAAATCTATCATTCTATCACTGTAGACTTTTCACAGCCAGTAAAAATAAAATAAAATCAGACACTGAAGAAAATATATTGTTTTTCACAACTCTTTTGTAGTTAAACCTGCAGAAATGTGTGACTTCACTGACAAAGCAACCTCTGTACCTTTAATGTAATAAAACCTTCTCCAAGCACCAAAATAGCATAATGCATTCAGTTTCATCTTCCTGGCTGGTGTTTTGTGTTCCTATTTTCCATTAATTAAGGCTTTAGTACTGTGTGTCCAGGATCATAGTGGTAAGATGCATATGATAGGAACACAGTACAGACCAGATTATTCCAAAACATGATAGATACCTTCTGAGCGAACATCTTTCCTTCCAGCCAATATAAAACAACTTTGCTATTACACAAAGGCCACAGTAAAACATTAAAGTGTGTCCAAAGACATTTTTTTTTTCGTTTTAGGTAAAGTAGGAAAAAGTTAAAGCGTTTTTATGGTAAAATGTATTATCATTTTCAATAATTGTTAGCTTTTTCCTATTCATCTGAATAATCCTGAAGTTTATAAATGTACTTTGTTAAGATCCCTACACATTTAGATCCTTGTATTCTGTGACACTTGATTACTATGCCCTGTTGCTACACATTGCTGTGTCACACATTTCCCAGATCCTGCCTTCTGGACTACAGAAGAGAGGAGGACTTTCATGGGGCAGAGTCATTATAGGAATCACTTCATGCAGGCAGTAAGGTACCATGGGATATGTAGTCCTTATAAATTAAACGTAAACAGCAGAGGAGAAGATGCAAAGAATGCAGGGAATCCAGAAAGTTGTGAAAGAGTTGGCCAGCAGGCAGGCAGCACCCTTAACATGTAAGTAAACCTATATTAGATTGTCATAAATAACTATTGTTTGTATTGCTATTGCAATGCTGATATTCTAAAATTAAAGTGTATGCTGTAACCTTGGGTTTCCTTTAAAACAAATTTAACTGCATTGTTTTGCAGTCTGTGCCCACCTGTGGAAAATTTACATTACTTGCTGTCTTGAGACACAGAAAGATCTTTCCAAAGGAAGTCAAATCTTCTCTTAGATAGTTGTTACTAAAAACTGAATTCCAGGAATGCAGTTACTTTCCAAAAACTGCAGGAATACCATGAGTTAAGTCTAACAAGGTGCCTGCCTCCTGGTAGACTTATCTCTGTTATTCACATCTGACAGGTTTATTGTGCTCCAGGAAGATAACTTCCGGAGCTCTGATGCTGCACACTGTGGTGCCATGCCCTTCCCTTTGCTTCTTCTGCCCATTCAAAGACGCCTTTGTATTATGTGAACTCATTCACAAAATACAAAGGCTTCTGTGAATGGGCAGCAGAGGAGAGGCATATCTGCTCTGTATGCTTTTCTCCTCTCACAGCTGGAGTGTATCCTCTGGGAGTGCAATAAACCTGTCACATACAAGTAATAGAGTTAAGTCCAGGAGGTGACATGCACCTAATTAGACTTAACTCATAGTGTGCCTGCCCTTTTTGCAAAGTTGCTGAATTCCTGGAATTCAGACTGAAACAAGTGTCCTCTTTGGAAAATTGCCATTGGAAGATTATTCAGGTTTCAGTGACAACAAATGTTGGAATTTCTCTCACAGACAGTGGCCACCAGTACTGATAAGCTTGGATTCAGGCTTGTGTTTGGTCTGAACCCAACTTAGGCCAAAACTGGATGTTAGCGGTCATTGCTGGGCCATATGGCAATATTAGATCAATGATGTCATGAGCATTCCTGCCCCTTTCTAAAAGTGCAGGTACTGGTTAGAGACTGTTTCATCTGCAGCTCATTAGCCCAGCAAAGACAGCGAACTTTGGGGTTCGGACCGAATCCAAACTCATCCCTAGTCATCAGGACTAATAGAGAGGGTGAAGCTCTGCAGCAGTCACAGACAACAGTAAAAATCTAGCAGAGGATTCAACCCTTCCCCAGTTTATCCAGAACAAGAAAAAAAGAATCAGCTTTAGATACATTTAAGGGAACATGCATACCTGTATGTGTCCTCTGGTGGGCCTTTAAGTGAGAACTCTTCGTGTAGACCTTCCTGCAGCCATTAAACTGGCACCGATGAACTCTCTTCTTATTTTCAGGTGAGGCTTCTCCTGCATTTCCAGACAGTTCATTGTCACTTAGCCCACATTTTGATGTAATGGCAGCTGACGCAGATTCTGTGGCCTTTCCAGAGCTCACAGAGGCCTTTTTTGCAACCAGTTTTAATGTCACAGTTCCATCCAAAGCAGTGAGGGACTGTGGGGTTTTGACAAGGTGTCGGCTGAGTTCTGGGGAAGATGGTGGCGTTAGGGATGTAACAGCATTAAGCTGTGCCTGGTTTACCGATGTGTAACACTCTGTAGAGGAGCTTGCAGGCTGTAGGCTGACACAGGTCTCTGACAGAAGTTTATCCTGTGAAAGTAAAATATCCATACTAGGGCGCTTCTCGTACGTGCTGATGTCCACAGGAATTAGAATTGGATCTAATTTACGGGCGCAACCATCTAGACCTTGAGGAATTGAGCTGTTTAAGAAACAGTCTAAATCCTCCCCAAAAGCTTCTGACATCTTCTTTGGTTCGGTCTGTAAATACCGTTCCAGCTCCAGGCAGGTCTATGGAAACAAAAAAAGCAAGACTTCACTAACAAAGCAATTCTGACAGAAAATAATTACATTCCGTGTCACCAAATAACCCAGCCATTAAAGATGTGTTATGGGCCATCCTATATTACACCACCAAACACTGAAGTGACTGTTTCTGTGGGAAAATTAAAATGTATCACTTTAAACACAAACATTCTGGGTGGTACGGAGACAGTGTAAGCCTTTCCCAGTTTACGGCCTGTTACTACAACAGTAATGCCCATTGGCGTGATGCGGTGAAACCTATTCTGAATGGCACCTAACATACCAATGTGGGGGAACAAATTACTGTGCTTGTGTATGTGTTTGGAATTAGAGTGATTGATTCACCTGCAGTGAATGCTTGCTGAATGTCACATTCACTGCTTTATAAATATGCCCCTATGACAGAAATATTTGGGGAAATGCAGATGAGAATTTTGAGGCTGATGTATTAAAACAAAAGAAAAAAAATAGAACAAAGCCATTGCCAACAGCAAGAACAATTAGATTTTGCCTTTCACTTTATGGAAGAATCAAACAAGAATTCTGATTGGTTGTTACAAAGATATCATTACATACAGTGCTATGATATCATTGCATTTACCGTATATACTCGAGTATAAGCCGAGTTTTTCAGCACATTTGTGCTGAAATTGCCCCCCTCAGCTCATACTCTGATCTGTGTCCATCTTCAAATTTGTGTGCCTGGTCCCGGCCAGCCGTAGGTTCCCTGGACCCCAAACTTGGGACACATGTAGCCGCACTCTTCCTCTACAAGTGTGCAAAGTTTGTTGTCTGGGGGACCTACGGCCGGGGAGCACCGATTTTTCAAAGCTGGGCACCCCTTCCATAGACTCCCATGTTAAACTGTAATTTCTCTGGTGATTTTGGGGACCTGGTACCGGCCGGCCCTAGGTCCCCTGGACCCCAAACGTGGCACACATGTAGCCCCACTCTTCATCTATAAGTGTGCGAAGTTTGTTGTCCAGGGAACCTACGGCCGGGGAGCAACAATTTTTCACACCCGGGCACCCCTTCCATAGACTCCCATGTTAAACGTCAGTCTAATCACACAGTGCCGGAGATCAGGTAGGGAGATTGGGCACAGTGAGGCATGGGCACAGTGAGATTGAGGCATGGGCACAGTAAGGCATGGGCACAGTGAGGCATGGGAACAGTGAGGCATGGGCACAGTGAGGCACAGTGACGCATGGACACAGTGACGCATGGACACAGTGAGGCATGGACACAGTGAGGCATGCACATGGACACAATGAGGCAAAGTGAGGCATGCAGATGGACACCCTAGGCTTATACTCGAGTCAATACATTTTCGGGTCGGCTTATACTTGAGTATATACGGTAACTAGATCAGAGGGTCTCCAAACTAAGGCCCATGGCCCAAATCCAGCCCGCTGTCCCACAGCTAGGGTCAGTGGTCTCTCACACAAGGTCCCAAATAGGTCTCCAGGTCAGCCTATAGTCTCTATTTCTCTACAACATCCGCAACCTCCATTCCCTCCAGTCTCCAGCGCAGGTTACGTGAGAGCCCCCATCAGAGTCCTCCCTTACATTAGGGCCCCAGATGGGAGGAAGGGCATGCCAATAGACAAGAAGGCTCCTCTGGGACCAACTTCGGTGCACAGGCTAATACATGGGCACTTGGTTATACGCATGGGCACTTGCTTATACTCATACTAATGCACGCACCTGTGGAAGCACGCATACTCCTGTGCGCCGGCGTTCACAAGCATGTGTGACAGATGTTGGTGCCAAATGGGCTATTTAAACTGGGCAGCATTCTGATGACTTCACCTGCCAAACGTGGACACCTGCCCTGCTGCTAGCAAGACTTACAGGCACTTGTGCCACTCTGTACTCCTGCGCCTCCTGTTTGCAATACCAGGGGCCCAGAGTCTGAGGTGTAAGAGAGGACTTCCTCATCATAACAGGCTCTGCTACCAGGTATGTGACCCAAGTTTTTTTGTTTTACCCAAGTTCTTTCTCTGTTGTTCTGAATCATATAATGCTAATTACAAAAAAGTTCAAGGTAAAATGTATTTATTCATTTCAATTAAATTAATTCATTTATAAATCTTCTTTTTTTTTTGCCCAAAAATATTAGTAAAATAGACAATGTGGCCCTACGAGACCCCTGAGCTAGATCGTGCAATTTTGTAAAAGTTAATATAAACAGATAGAACCTGAGGTTTCCTCGTGGCCCTGACACAAACAGGCTTGCTGGAGAAGCCAGTGCAGCTTCATACTTAGATACTTAGATATATCCACTAAGAAGCAGAGCTTCTTTGGAAATTATTAGGAAATGTTGGCAGCTGTGATAAACATCCTACTTTTCACAGCCTCTGAAGTGCTCTGGAAAAGTCTCATCCCAAATGTTTATTTTAAAAACCATAGAGTAAACTGTGGTCACTCCAAGACCTTCCATTTTAGAGAATATTAGACATCAAAGTAGAGCTGCTAGTCCAAAGTACAGCATTACTAGAGGAGTCATTTCCAACAAGCCTTAACTTGGTGTGGAATTGTTATTTTATATTATAACTACTGTTATTTTTATATTATAATTGCTTTGACATGGATAAAGTTATACTGAGAAGCCTTTCAAATTTTTTATCTGATCAAGTGTCTCGGTGTCCCATCCTGCATAATTAAGAAACCACAACCAGAGACAATTCTATTCATAAGCACACCCATATGCCACAATGCATACAATAAATTAAGCCCTGTACACGCAATCGGATATCCTATGGATTCTAATCCGATGTTTTTTTCCATCGGAAATCAGATGAAACTGTCTTCCATCAGTCTTGCCCACACACCATCAGTCAAAAAACGGACCGCTTCAAACGCGGTGACGTAAAACACTCCGATGAGCCGAGAAAAATTAAGTTCAATGCTTCTGAGCATGCGTCGACTTGATTCTGAGCATGCATGGGTTTTTTATCCGATGGATTTCCACACAGACGATCGGATTTTGCTATCGTTTTTTTTTCTCATCGGATAAATTTAAAACATGTTCTATTTTTTCACACCCATGGAAAAAAGACCGATGGGGCCCACACACGATCGGTTCGTTCGATGAAAAAAGTCCATCGGACTGTTTTCATCGGTAAAACCGATCGTGTGTACACGGCTTTAGACTAATGTGTCGGGGAGCCTGATGCAGTTATCTGTACAGGGCTTTCTTCTACTGTTTGTCAATACTGGAGCCAACCTATTCCAGATTAACATAACATGCCTTTCCTTAAAACTGAACTCCAGGCAGGTATTTAAAGAAAATGAATTCCCTTATTCATTGGTTAAAAAAAAAATCTTTCATGAAGTGATTACCTGTGGTTATTGATAGATGTGTAGCCCTGGGCGCAAACTGTCTGTGTTCAGAAGCGCATATCCATCTCTAACCTCAAGTAATTTTGACATGCCAATACCCGTGGAGAGTCGTGGACAGTGTCAATCTGTAATTGGTTTGTACAGGCTTCCTGTTTCTGGATGAACGGAAACATCTAGACGTACTTGCCACAGAAATACACTGACCTGGGTGGTGTATGGCCATAATCAGCCATGTGCAGGAGCCCCTATACAACTAGTATAAATGCTTGACTTAAAGTGGTTGTAAACTCATTACAACCACTTTAACCTACAGGTAAGCCTAGATTAAGGCTTACCTGTAGGTGCAACAAATATCTCCCAAACCTAAAAGATTTAGGAGATATTTGCAGAAAATACCGGCACCGATGTCTATGGCGCATGCGCCGTAGACATCGGGCGTCCCGGGCGTGCCGTTTCTAACGGCGATCATGCGTGCATGCGCGGGCGTGACGTCATTGCTGCTCCGAAGTCACTCCGAGTATCATGGCGGCGATGGAGGAGGTCACCCAGGACCGATGTGGGGGCTTCGATCTCAGGTAAGTACTACATAATGAGCTAGTATGCCTTTGCCTTGCAGGGTGTTTTTTTTATTAAATTTTTTAGAGAGAGTTTACTTCCTCTTTAAGTATCTTGGAATCCTCCTGGACAGCAGCACAGGGGAGGGGCAGAGACAGCACTAGGGACAAATCAGGTGTCCCACATTCAACTGTACTGATATGGAAATTCACCTCATCAGTCTGTTGCTGCTCATTTACCAACTTCAATCACTGTCTAATCACATACATATAACTGGGTATTTAACTGTTTGCTCAGAGCTCAACCTTAAAATATATATATATATATATATATATATATATATATATATATATATATATATATATATATATATGTTTTTTTCTATACTTTGGATATGCTGCATGCATAAGCTTTTTCTATATTTGTATCAGCATAGCACCCAACTGTCCATAATTTCAAGGGACTGTCCTTGATTTGGAGCAAAGTCCCCCTGTACCTCTTTCCCCCTCATTCGTCCCTCATTCTGGTCCGATCTATAAAGTTGTATAAAAAATGCACTTTGTATCATTCAAAAAGTGTTTCCCAGTGCTAAACCTTTCATCCAATTTCTAAGTTGCTGCATTTGTAAATTTCAAAATCCAGTATAAAGGCATAGTAGTGGTAAAAAAAGCGCATGTGAGTTTAACTAATCATTTTTTTTGTAAAATTTTGCTTTAAGGGGGTGTTGCAGAGGGTGTGTTCTATGCCTGCATACTTTTGCTAATAGAAGTCCCTCAATCCCATCTCAAAAAGTTGGGAGGTATGCCTATGGGTTATGCTTCTCATCCCCTCCCTCACCAGAAGCCATGTATGCCTAGTTCCCTTCTGCCCCTCATTTAGAGGGACTGTCCCTCATTTTAAACAAAATCCCTCTGTCACTCTTTGCTCCTCATTTATCCCTCTTTTTTGGACTAAAGCCTCGTACACACGACCGGTTTTCTCGGCAAGAAAACTGCTGGGAGAGCTTTTTGCTGTGAAAACCGTTCATGTGTATGGTTTCTCGTCGTGAAAACTGCCGGGAATCTCGACGAGAAAAATAGAGAACCTGCCAAGAAAACTGTTCGTGAGTATACTTACCTGTCCCAGGTAAGGCCACGCATGCTCGATGAGACTTTGACGCATGCGCGGTAGCATACAAGGGTAGTGTAGGGTGTAGCAAGATGGCAGCGACGGCATCGAATGTGAAGCGCGCCGGCTCGTCGTAGTTGATGACGTCACCGCATTCTTGCCATTCAAAAGAACGACGGTTCTTTTGAATGGCCGTCTGTACACAGGGCTTGGCAAGGCAAGCTTGCCAGGAATCCCGTGAGGAAAACCAACGGTTTTCTAATAGACGGGATTCCCGCCCGTGTGTACAGGGCTTAAAGGTATAGAACTTGTTAAACATTTAACTACCAAAACATTTGTAGACCCTCACATATACCCAGTAAAGTGACTGGCCTCAGGTGATACACAGAGATTAAACAAATCCTCCTATATAAGATGTATCTGTCTATCTACAGCCTTCTCTTCTCTGCAGCCATTCAAAGCTCAGAATTTATACAGCTTAGTTGAGCTTTTAGAATGCTGGGGAGCTGAAATTACAATCTGCAGAGCTTAGTGAGGAGAGCTGAGAGCTGATTGGAGGGAAGGGACACCCCCCCCCCCCTTTACACAGCACACAGAAACAGAGCCAAGGCTGTCAATCAGCTGGAGATCCCTCCCCGTCACAATTTTTCTCTTGGTGTCAGGAAAATTTGCTAGAAATTATTCATGCTGATAGCAGAGGAATGAGGCAGCAGACAGAAATAACACTTAGTGCTCTGGATTGAGACAAGTATACACTATAGAAAGCTATGCTTTGTTCATATTTCATGTCTGAGGTTTACAACCATTTTAATCCATCCTCCAAATTCTTACATTTGTTGTTTTGAACAGCAAGTATGAAGGAGAATTAGCGGTAAAAAGGACTTGTGGGTTTACCTAATTATTTTCTGCGTATTCATTCATTATGATCTTCATAATTGGGGGTGTGGCAGGGGTGTTTTCTTTTGCCTACGTACTCAGAAAGTTGGGAGGTACTGTACAGTATGTGTATCTGTAGAAGTTTTCAGAAAATATTGATCTTCCCCATGCTATAATATATTGTTAATATTTCCATCGCACACGTTCCTGGAATAGACTCGGAGGTAGCGGGTGCTGCAGCAACAGCCAGCTAGGGACATCACAGATCAATGTATATATTTACCAGCACATCATGGATCATGAATTGTCGTCCGAAAGTTTTATTTCATATTATTAATTTATTTAGTACAGTTACTTATATAGTGCCATCAATTTATGCAGCACTTTACATATTTATTATACAATCACATCAGTCCCTGCCCTCAAAAAGCTTACAATCTAAGGTCCCTAACTCACATTCATACCTACACACAGTGCTTTCTTTTAAGCGGGAACGCAGTTCCGGCACCTCCAACACTAAGGCTGGGTTCACACTAGTGCGACACGACATCTGTCCTACTTTGGATCCGACTTTGCCCTGCGACATGAAGCCGACATATGTCCGACTTTCAATGAACGAGGATCCGACTTGGATCCCCGCCAATGGCCGTCGGCGTCTTCTTCCCTCTTCTCCTTCTCGATGTTGACGCGTCGCTTCCTCCCGCTGTAATACTGGCTGTCCGCTCCGCTCCGCATTAATATAGGCTTCCCATGACGTCACAGTCACATGTTCCCATGACGTCACAGTCACACGCTCCGGGGCCATGTGCCCCGGAACATGTGACTGTGACGCCATGAGAAGCCTATATTAATGCGGAGAGGAGCGGAGAGCCAGTATTACAGCGGGAGGAAGCGACGCGTCAACATCGAGGAGAAGAGGGAAGAAGACGCAGACGGCGACGACGGGAAGACCGGCTCCTCCACTAGCAAAAGAGCTAAAGAAGTTAGTGGAGGGGCCAGCAGAAGGACAACGGAGAGCCGGACGAGACGACGGAGAAGACCGGGCCTGCGTTAGCAAAAGAGCTAAAAAGAAGTTAGCGGAGGCCCGGCGGAAGAAAGAACCGGAGAGCGGGAGAAGAAGAAGGCGACGGAGAAGACCGGGCCTCCGCTAGCAAAAGAGCTAAAAAGAAGTTAGCGGAGGCCCGGCAGAAGAAAGAACCGGAGAGCGCGGCAACGACACCGGAGACCCCCGAAGTCGGAAGAAGACCCCCGGAGCTGTGCAATAAAATACTTTAAAAAGCTGTGTGGTTTTTTTATTGCAATTTTTTTCCACCAGGTGAATGGGTAGGGGTACGATGTACCCCATACTCATTCACATAGGGTGGGGGGGCCGGGATCTGGGGGGCCCCTTATTAAAGGGGGCGCCCTGATTCCGAAAAGCCCCCCGCTCGCAGACCCCGACAACCAACGGCCAGGGTTGTCGGGAAGAGGCCCTGTCCTCATCAACATGGGGGCAGGGTGCTCTGGGGTGGGGGGGCCGCAGGTCGCCCCCCTGCCCCAGAGCACCAAACCCCCCCATGTTGAGGGCATGCGGCCTGGTACGGTTCAGGAGGGAGGGGGGGCCGCTCTCTCGTCCCCCCCTCTTCCCCTGCGGCCTGCCAGGTTGCGTGCTCGGATAAGGGTCTGGTTTGGATTTTGAGGGGACCCCCACGCCGTTTTTTCGGCGTAGGGGCGCCCCTTCAAATCCAGACCAGACCTAAGGGCCTGGTATGCTCCTGGAGGGGGAACCCATGCCGGTGTTTTTATTTAAAATTTGGCCTGGAGTTCCCCCTCAAGAGCAGTACAGCACAAGTCGCATGCCAAAGTCGGATCATGCAAGACTGCGGTCCGACTTTGATCCGACTTCAATGATAGTCAATGGGCTGAAGTTGGATCAAAGTCGGACCAAAGTAGTACAGGGAGCATTCTCAAAGTCGGACCGACATGTGTCGGACCAGTTAAGACGGCTCCCATAGGGAAACATTCATTTTCACACGTCATGCGACATGAGCTCCCAATGTCGGAGCGTTTGTCACCCCAGTGTGAACCAGGCCTAAATGCATTTTATGGCAAGGTGTGCTAGAGGGTCTATTGATGCTGGCTGCTGGGGGATCTTTTGTCACTGGTGGAGATCTATTTTTTGTGGGGGTCTATTGATGATGGGTAGGTTTATTGTTATTGGCTGGGGGGGAGTCTTATGTTGCTGGGGGGTCAATTGTTTCTGGGAGAGATCTACCCATGAGGGAGAGGTCTATTGTTGCTGGCTTTCAGACGGTCTATTGATGCTGGCTGCTAGGAGATCTGTTGTGGCTGCTGGAGGTCTATTGTAGCTGAGGTGGTATTTTGTTGCGGGGGTCCATTATTGCTGAGGGGAGGTCTGTTGTTGTGTGGGGGATCTATTGTTGCTGTGGTGGGAGCTGTTGTTGCTGGTGTAGTCTATTGTTGCTGGAGTGGGGTCTATCAAATTCCATACAAATTACTTAGTAGCACAAAATGATACTTGGTTCTGTATTCTCTAAAAGGGGAGGTACTGGGAGGTGTGTATGGGGCAGAGACAAAGGGTGACTCAGAAGTTGGAGTTCCTGCACAGTTAACCTACCAGCATGTCTTTGGAGTGTGGGAGGAAACCCACACAGGCACAAGGAGAACATTTAAACTCCACGCAGGTAGTGCCGTGGTTGGGATTTGAACTAATGACCCTACTGCTGCTAGGCGGAAGTACTAACTACTTTACTGTGCTGGCCATTGAAGGATGATCACATCACAAAGGACAAAGTGCAACGTTTGAGAGCCGCTCTGGACTCTTATATCAGGTATATGATGAAGGGGTCCCATGCAGCTCTGAAACATTGTCCTTTGTCTTTTGTGATGTGATCACTCTTCTATAAAACTTTCAGACAACAATTCATGATCTGTGGTGTGCTGGCAAACATGTACATTCACAACCCTGCCCCGAGCTACATCACCAATCTTGTCTCCAAATATCTGCTCCACTCAAGACCTCCTGCTCTCAAGCTCCCTTGTCTCCTCCTCTCATGCTCGTCTCCAGGATTTCTCCAGAGCCTCTCCCATCCTCTGAAACACTCTACCTCAACCTGTCCGGCTATCTTCTACTCTAGCTGCCTTCAGGCAATCCCTGAAAACTCATCTCTTCAGGGAAGCCTATCATACCTCCAACTAATCTTTTACCACTTCCATCAGCTCATTCCACACAGTTTCAACCTTTTGTACCACCTATTAAATTGTAAGCTCTTCTGAGCAGGGCCCTCTTAATCCTCTTGTATTTTATCGTATTGTAACTTTATTGTCTCCCTTTTATATTGTAAAATGCTGCGTAAACTGCTACCGTGTTTCCCCGAAAATAAGACCTACCCCGATAATAAGACCTAGCGCTATTTTCCAGGAGGGCTGCAATATAAGCCCTACCCCAACAATAAGCCCTAGTTCAGTGCAGCACCACTTGACGCTCAGCTGATCTCCTCTTCTTTCAGCGGGTAATCTCAGCCCCCCTTCCTGCATTCCTTCCTCAGAGTGGGGAAGACAGCTCAGGGCGGACCATGGAAGTGCCGAGCAGGGCTCAGCTGATCTCCTGTTCTCTTGTCAGTATGGGGATCTCGGTCCCCCTCCCTCTGTACTAATTGTAGTCATTGAAGTCGGCTCAGGCAGGCCATTGAAGCGGATGTCAGCGGGGGATCTAGGTGAAAGACAGCTCAGGCAGGCTCAGGCTCAGGCTCTATCCTGTGATAGAGGGGATTCTGTAATTTTACAACCACTGGGAAGATAGCACATTGCATGGCAAGCCCTACCCCGAAAATAAGCCCTAGTGTGTTTTTGGCTGACAAAATTAATATAAGACACAGGCCTATTTTCGGGGAAACACGGTATATAAATCCTGTATAATAATAATACTTTTAGACCAAATTTTACTGTAGGCTCACTGTCCTACATATACTAATCTTATCAAAATTGTAATAACAAAGCCCTGTAACACATATCAAAGAAGCACCATTTAAAAGGATGGCGGTTCCTCACTGAGTACCTCTGATCACGGAAGAAAGAACATGAGCCGTTAGATTTCCTGACACTAACAAACATGTCGGCATAGTATAAAGGTAATTGATGTGTAAAATGGCTTGTGCTCTACTTACTCCTCACAGACTGGAAATTCTCCTGCCTAGAACTGAACGCTCTCCAGCCACTTCCCGGAGCCGAAAGTCATTTTGTCCCGGGTAGCATTGCGAGTACACTGTTAAATACGTTTCACGGCGTTTAGAATTCGGTTGTCATTCTCTCTTTAGCTCTAAGATGTAAAGGGCTCACAGCATCTGTTTGCCAGTATACAATAAATGGCAAAAAAATAAATAAAAAAATGCAGCAAGGCATTCCAGGAATATCTGAAAGTCTGTGATAACATTCATTCTCTTCCCATTTCTTTTTACTAGCCTGTAACAACTTCTCAGTGGAATTCAGACAACAGCACCATGAATACCAATTTATCTAACACACTTTCTAAATACACCGTATAAAAAAAAAAAAGCTACTTTGCCTTACTTTTATTGACAAACCAAGCTGGATTAGGGGTTTGCATGGAGCTATACCGTGAGAAATTAACATGTTATTAACTTAAGGTAATGGTTAGCAGGCTGACAATAACAGCTTTTATAAAACATAATGGATGCCTAGAGACAATGAAAAATGTAGATATATTTCCTCTGAGTTTTAGCGCTTTGGAAAATAAGCTATTTCGTGGTTATTAAAATGGTTGCCCTGGGCCAGCCTAATATGATGGAGATTTAGAAGCAGACATAGTGAGAACTGAAATTTTAATGAATTGCCATGTGAAAACTACTCCATAATATTTCTTGTAACTGAAATCCAAGCTGAAAAAAAAGGTGTCATGACCGATTATGTTGACATGCTCGCATACAATGCTAAAAACCTCCAGAAAAAAAAGAAAAAAGTTCACAATAACAAATCCAGCCGTAAACATTCGCCACTTCAAAGCAATTTTATTGATGACTATCCCAAGCGCCATTATAAATGGAGATTATTTTCAGTGGCAGTGGGTTCAGTTGCACAAAAAGATATTGTACGGTCGGTTTAGAATAGGTTGTAGAAAGTACTCCAGAGTGAATTTCCCTAGAAATTTAAACCTCTGCAGCATATAATGTAAGTGTTCTGGTAATTGGCTGCCCTACTGAGCTAATTTACTAAAAAAGTTGAGGATCTTCACACCAAAAATTTACTTAAAGTGATTGTAAACGATCACCTTGTATAACAACCCATTCAGTTTAAAATTGAAATGAAAGGCAAAACATTTTGTATAGATATAAATAAACCATTATAAATACCTTTTTTCCCTGTTTTATAAGTGATCACATTCCCTCTGTTCTCAGCTGCATACAAGCTGAGGGTTGGAGAAACAACAGCACACTGAGCTTCCCAGCGAATGGCTGTGCAGGGGAGGTGTGTCAGGACAAGTTTGATCATTGGATCAGAGAAAGCTGAGTTGCCAGCATAGCTAGAGTATTGACCATGCTGTAATCTCCTGCTTAGTGTTGTCAGTTTCCCTCCCCAGCCCAACGCTCACTAGAGGCAGAGCAGAGAGCTGGTGGTGACTGACAGTCACAGCTCTCTGCCCAGACCTAGGGGAGGACCGAGCAATCAGTGGTGTTTGATCACTCTGTTCACAGTGCAGAGGCATGCAGGGGACTGATGCAGCATTAGATCAATGCTGCATACACATAGGTGAGTAAAACATTTTTCGTTTTTTTTTATATATCCCATACTTCTATTTTAGATAGGAACTGCAGTCTGCTCACATAATTTGTAATAAAAAACATCTTTGCCATTCTGAAGCTTCCTTCCAACCACTTTGCATATTATTTTATATATACTGTGATTCGGTACTTGCCAAATATGCTGCACAAATCTCCCTCTACTAAGTCTTGCTGCAGCCATTTTAACTGTGGGCAGCTGAAACTGCTGCCTTTTCACTTTCTGGATTTACACAGACACACAGGAGGCACACCTCCAGCTCTGCAGCTCTCATTGACACTCTTATGGCTCTTCCCCCCCTACCTTCCTGTCAAACTCTCACAGGCGTGAGAGAGAGAGCTGTGCATGATGTCATATGCCTAGGCTTATTACCAGACAAGAAACAGGAAGTGGGCTGTATAAGGTATTTACTGGTAGAAAAATAATGTTTTACTATCCAAAGTTAAAACAACAAGGGCAGAAGATTTAATAGATGGAAAGTTGAAAAAATTCCCACTTTAAATTATCTAATCGTATGCAAATGAAATAGCTAAATAGGAATCTGTGCTTTGCATGATTGGATAGCTGAAGTGACTATTAACACAATTTATTGTGAGAAGATTCTCATCTCTTTTAGTAAATCAATCTCAATATGTCTGTGCTATATACATATGAGAAATAAATAATTCTAAGATCCTGGGAGCCCAATGCTGTTCCCATTTGTATTTAAACAGCTGCTGGTTGGGATTGCTGGGGCTTGCTCATAGACAGTGTAACTGGGGTTTTCAGTCACTGCTAGGGCACATAGAAAACAATTGTTTTCTGTGTGCCCTGTTCACACTGCAACACAGCCTGGAGGTGCAGTATAGTGAGCTGTGATGCAGACATGCTGCATTTTACCGCAGAACACATGTAGGCACCACATGTCGCTGCACAGCGGCGCAATGCACCACCATGAATGATGTATTACTTTGTGCACTTCAAATTGACAATAAAGTTGACAATAAAAAAGAAACAAAGGGAACTGTGTAATGCGCTGAAATGCACATCATACCGGCTCTTCACAGTGGCTTATGGCAGCTGCCTTAACGCTGTATCCTGGCCTAGGCCAACAAGGCCCAGGCCTAGGGCAGCACTTTGCAGGGGGGCAGCACGGAAAGTGTCCCCACCGGCTTGTGATACTCTGTAATGCTGCGTACACACGGTCGGAAATTCCGCCAGCAAAAGTCCGATGTGAGATTTTGGTCGGTAATTCTGACCGTGTGTAGGCTCCATCGGACTTTTTCTGGCAGAATTTTCGCCAGCAAAAGATTGAGAGCTGGTTCTCAAATTTTCCGACAGAAAAAATTCCTATTGGAAAATCCGATCGTTTGTAGCAATTCCAACGCGCAAAATTCCGAAGCATGCTCCGAAACAATTTGGCGCATGCTCGGAAGCATTGAAATTAATTTTCTCGGCTCGTCTTAGTGTTTGTACGTCACCGCGTTCTAGACGGTCGAAAGTTCCGAGAACTTTTGTGTGACTGTGTGTATGCAAGCCAAGCTTGAGCGGAATTCCGTCGGAAAAACCATCCAAGGTTTTTCCAACGGAAAATCCGATCGTGTGTACGGGGCATTAATGTAATGTAAGCTGCTTCTAATTTTGACTGTCCTATCAGCCTGGACCACAAACCTTCCTCACTGTGCTATATGTTTTCTGCTGCACCATTGGCATGGTTATATCTTCTTAGTCCTCTCCATAAAATTATTAGAAATTTTTGCTTAAAGTAGAACTATAGGCAACACTTTGGGAGGGTTTTAGCCCCTGTTAGTTTATTTTTTACCAGCCCTGTCCTATTGCGGAGATCTCCCTTCACTTCCTGCCCCATAGCCAAACAGGAAGTGAGAGGAAATCTATGCAAATTAAGGGAATCCAATGCCCCCCCCCCAGGCCCTAAGAACTAGCGTCTTCAATTTCAGGGCGGGTCTTAAACAGAAAGGGGTGTGGCCTTGACAGGAAGGGGTGGGTCATATTTAAATTAGGGGGTGCACGAGTTTAGTCAGGCCTAGGGCAGCACAAAACCTAAATACACTACTGAGCTGCCTGCACACTAAACTGTGCAGTGTGAACTGGCTCTAAATGTTTGTTAGCAAAAAAGATACCTAAATGCATTTATCCAGTCTGTCTAAAAGTGATTTTTCAGTTACAGGTAAAATCTGATGGATTAAAGAAGAAGTATCACTTTATTTTTTACATCTTTATTAAATCCCCCAAGGACCAAGTGCATGTAGCGCTCTTGTGTATCAAAAATCTAACACTGTTTGTGCTGTGCTGTAATTCACCCCAGGCTGAAGCCCAATTTATAGGCGTTCCTTTGAGGGAGCTACAGCCCATGCTGTATATACCGCCTAGATCTATAATCCAATAAATAAGATTCCCACTGTCAACTGCCCCACAGTGCTGACTGTTCAATAATGTGGAACCAAGGCATCTTATACTCTCCTTTCCTCTCATGGTCCTGTCCCTTGTCGGAGTTGACATCTTCTTTTGTGTGCTGGTTTTTGGCTATCTTCATTGGCCAACGCAGGATGACATCACTTCTCCGCATGCACAGGAGGCCGTCATTCCAACACAGAGGAATCAGGCCAGCCACATGCCAGGGGATGCTGCAAACAGGCAGGTAAGTGTATTTTATTGCAAAAGAGACATTGCTTGTCTTTTCTGCAATGAAAAAAATCTGCCTGCTCGCAGTAAACAACTTTAGTTCTGCTTTAATAAATTTAGTAGTAACCAATCAGTCAGCGCTGCTGGGCTGTGTGATCTATCTGCCAGTGCAGTGTATGTTTTCTAGCAGTGGCAGATCTACACACATCCCACACAGCTCCTATTAAATGTGTTCAATTGAATCTATTAATAATCTGAATCTGTTAATAAATTAACAGTTAGTACTGGGGGCTGTGTGATAGATCTGTGGCAGCTAGTAAACGTACACTGCACTGGCAGATCTTTCACGCAGCTCCGCATTGCTGACTTATTGTTTACTATTGAATTTGTGAATGAACAGTCAGCGCTGCAGAGATGTGTGATGGATGTCCTGGAGCTGCTTGTAAATATAGTCTGACTTGTGGATGGAGCCGACCCAACCCCTGGTGTGCCAAATGGCGACGCTAGTTTTTAGCATGTGCCTGATGCCAGAGATGAGCAAAGTCATTCAGTCTTCATTAAGTATTCATCTCCATGCTAAAATTGTGGTCAGACATTGGTGCGGGGAAGGGGGCAAGCTTTGAAGCTAGCACGATGACACTGCTCAGCAACCACAGGTCATATCGGAACAGGACCAAGTGCTCTATGCACTTGGTTCCCTTGGAGATTTAATAAAGATTTACAACATGAAGTGATACTTCTTCTTTAATTACTTCGGGCAGCCACTAAGGCAGCCCATAGATGAATCCATTTATTTTTTCCGTTCAACCAGCGTGTTGACCAAAAAAGTTGACTTGATTTACCCCATGCAAACATTCAGTGGGCATGTGGGAATCCTCCCGGCTCAGCTATTGTATTCTGACAGCGGGGTGACTTCCTCAGCATCAGAATACACTGTTCAGTGCTGCGGGCTACAGCTGATCGGGTGGCAAAAAGCCAACAGGGTGGTTTAACAGAAGTCGATCGGTAGATCAACTTCTGTACAGCCACAGTGCCTATACATCGAGTGAAATTAGGCCAGTCCCTGCTGAATTTTTTTTTGATTTTTTTAGATTTTTTAGATGTATGCCTAGATTAAAGTGATTGTAAAGCCCCTTTGTCTTATTCCTAGAATCCCCTGTGTAAGATTAAGTTATGTGCCCCAGTGTATGTGCTTTATAAAAAATATCCAGCTTTATACCTTATTTCAGAGCTTGGCTCGGCACTCACGTGACTGCCCACTGCTCTCCTCCCCCAATCTGAGAACTACCATGAGAGGGGCGGTGAATCTACTGCTGACGTTAGCCAGGAGGAGAGGAGGAGAGCGGCGGGTGGTCACGTGAGCGCCGAGCTGCACTCTGAAATAAGGTATAAAGCTGCATTTTTTTTTAGAAAGCACAAACACTGGGGCACACAACTTAATCTAACACAGGGGATTGTAGGAATAAGACCCTTTTTTTCACAGTATTTAGTAATATAGCAGCAGGAGGGGAGGGGGGAGGAGCAGAACGTCACTGAGAGTATCTGACAAGCAGGGAGGGAGGGAGAGATTGGGAGAAAGGAGAGCAGTGAGCTGACGTGGACACAAACTGACCACGGTATCATGGATCTGCAGCCATGATAAACGTGGTCAAATTTACAGAGGGGAGGGCAGCACCAGGCAGGATCAACCAGGTAGTTTAGATTATCAAAAGGGGCAAATTACACAGCATAAGTACTGTGCTGTTATTCATGTTTTAAAGGAACAGGATCGATTTTTATTTTTTATTTTTAGGGTTACAACTGTGTGACAGGAGGGTCACGTTGGACACAGGGTGAGCCAGGAAACCATGGACATTAAGAATATGGCTTGCACTGCTTGAAATTGAAATAGTAATATTAGTCCACAATATTGTTTTATTCTGAACTTAACAGGTTAATTGAGAGATGTGTATTGAAGGTCGTCATTGAGTAAAGTCTGTTGATAATGGGAGTTAAGCCTGTAATTATAGGTGTTGTAGCAGACAGAGTGGCTACAGATCCTTTCATTGTAAGATGTGTATTAAAAGTTCGTTATGCAAATATTGTGTGAAGTCTTTGATAGTTGGGAGACAAAAGCTAACCTGTTGTCGTCTAGGAGGTGTCAAAATAATGTGTATTGGGTCTTGTTATGTTGTGGGTGGAGCTGGACCATTGTTCATTTTAGGTTAATGCAGTATTGGATGTATATAAAAGTTACAATGTTTTTTTCAATAAAAGCAGTCTATTTTTTGGAAAGATACAGAGCGTGTTGTCTCGTTCTTCCAGAAGGATTAATTCCTATGGGAAGTGGTCGTCTGGCTGTGGAGGATCGACAGCGAATGTGTGTCCAGGAGAGGGAAGAGATCTAAACGGCGTTCCCCCTTGCGTATTTGGGGTGCCGTTACAAACTGCTTTAAGTCTCCTTGAACTAGTTCACACTCTGTTCATGCCAACATTATCTTTTTACTCTTTTTCCTACAATAAGGATGTCCTCCCTCTAACGTAGAAATTGCCACAATACAGTGAGTATACAGAAAATCTCAAGAGCAACAAATCTCACCATCATAGACCTTAGACCTGCACTACAGGGTCACTTGCAAATAAAGTCCAGCTTGTGAAAGAAACTTACCTTTCTGGCGGACTGTGCCCTCTTCACGTTTCTGTATACATATTAGTGGTCCTTTCTCTCCCCCTCTCTTTCTCTGGCACTATATCATATAAAAGGCCCTAGTTTTCTGCACAATTCTACTCCATACAAAGCTTTTAATCTACATCTTCTGAATCCCAGCTCTCTTGAGTCCTCTTATGCGTTGCTAATCCATCTCTTTTTTGGTCTTTGCATGCACCGCAGCTCACCAGATTGCTCTGGCAGTTTAATGCAAAAGCTGTTACTATGGCATTCAGTACACAGGGAAGAGAAATTTTACTGCACAAGAAGGACTTTTACTGCAGGTGTTTCTTCTAATATGTATGAGTGCGCATTTACATTACAATACAGCCTGTGATACAACATTACGTGGTTCCAAATTGCTCCTGAGTCCGTTCTGTTCAAAGGTTTTGAACCTTTTATATATGTTTTTGGCACATCCGATACATGTAATAAAATTAAAAGAAAAATGATATACATAACGCAGACAAAAATACCTTTCGCCATGCACTGTCAGCCATTTTGCAGAGGTCAAACACCCTGTCTTCCTTTGCTGTGTAATGCACAATCTGACAAAATGAAGCTGAAAGTAAATGACATTTTCTGTGCCTCAGTTTAGCACCAATGCTCCCCCTGGCTTTGCTGAGTATATATTGTCCCTTAAATGAACTTTAAAACTTGTCAGTTTCATAGCAAGGAAAATAATCATAAAAAAAGAGTACCACAGGAACATCTCGTTGCCATGTATATAAATATATCATGCTGACTTTCTTAATTCATCTTTTTTTTCCCTCTAATCCATTATGAATAGATGCTATTATGTTCATGGTGAAGGTTTGCGCAGATCAACACTAACCTAAGTGCAATTAGAATTTGAATTGATGCTACTTGAGGATAACAGCAGGCTGTTAAGCTCCTGTGTTTAATGGTGTTTCCTGTAAGTGCTATTCATGCCATGATGCCATGATGCATATTACAAATGGATATCTGCATCACTTAAAAAAAAAAATAACACTTTTCAATGTGGGAGCGTGTCAGTCTTGTCGTTGGTGACAGCTAGGGCAGATACGGACAGTTGAAGATGACCTTTGCCCGAAAAAAAAAAAAAGAGCATTGAGACATCCAACAGACTGCAAGATGGGCAGAATCCACAAAAGCTGAAATAGAAGAGAACATCACACTGAGAAAAAGTTGCATCACTCAGGGAGCAGAAAACCTCTGTTATGATAGAGTTGCATATTACTGGAAACCGCTACTTAAGAGACAAGATATAAAATAAAGTGCCTGTAATATAGAGCTATAAAATGCAGGCGGTCGGCAGGCCTTGTAAATGGTGTAGCAAATTAGACTCCTACAACACATAGGGCCATATTTAGAAATGACACTACTTTATTATCATAGTTTAAACTCTCTAAATGGCTATAGTAATTGTACATCTGATAAACTTATTGTAATTAACTCAACACCCCATTCCATAGTTTATTTTCTACTGAGAAAAATGGCCATGTGTTCCAGATGCAATATATAGGGGGTTGATTTACTAAAACTGGAGAGTGCAAAATCTGGTGCAGCTCCGCAATAGAAAATCAGCTTCCAGGTTTTTTTTGTCAAAGCTGGTCGAACAGGCTGCAGTTAGAAGCTGATTGGCTATCATGCACAGCTGCACCAGATATTGTACTCTCTAGTTTTAGTAAATCAACCCCAATGTGTCCCCTAGTAAGAAGGATCAGGATATGATGGATTTTCACGGATATCATTGTCCTCAACAAGTTTCGTGGCATTTAACAGGAGAATATCTGGGACCCAAGCCTGATAGGGGTCAAGGCACCACCGGGGTTCCCCCACGGCAGTTAAGGGGAACGTGCAAGGAATGGGCGGCTGTCTTAGATGGAACAAAAGCACTACTCTGGGTCCGAGGAAAACGCTTGGACAGCCGCACTCCAAAAAAAGGTTCTTTTATTTAAAACAAAAGCACAAATAACATGCCACAGCAAAAAAACAGCAAGTATGAGCTGACGTTTCGCACTGCGATTCAGTGCTTAATCATAGCTTAATCATAATCATCAGCTATGATTAAGCACTGAATCGCAGTGCGAAACGTCAGCTCATACTTGCTGTTTTTTTTGCTGTGGCATGTTATTTGTGCTTTTGTTTTAAATAAAAGAACCTTTTTTGGAGTGCGGCTGTCCAAGCGTTTTCCTCAGATTTTTTGCATTGTCATATGTATTGCCTGCACCCACGGCTCTGGATCTTGTGAATGAGTCACCAGTCACATCTGAGCGGTAACTCTCTACTACTCTGGGTCCGGGTGAGGGAAAAATTTAAATGAGAGAGATGGTCAAAACCGCTTAACTAAGCCTCAATTGAAATGTACAGCTGGTAAGCTGATGGCTGCTCAATGCAGGGGAGGAAAATCCCTGATGCCATGAGGCTTGTTTTCAAAGGATAAATACCGCCCGGATCCTGTGCTCAATGCCAGTGGCATATGAATACCATGGTTTGGTCCTCCAATTGACTACTTCACTTTTCCCCATTCTTTTCTTCTTTTCCTTTATTTTTAATACAATGCCAGTGTATACCTTTTATGATATGTATCACTAAATACTTGGATATCCTGCTTTAATAGTGGGTGTGTCCATTGCCTAAATACATTGTGCTTGAAGGTGTCCCTCTTTCTCAGCTCAGAAAGTTGGGAGATATGCCACACAGACCTTAACACCCTAACTTATAATATGTGTGTGAATATCTATATACATGGAATACATGCATATGTATAATCTGTTATGAGTTCCAAAAGCTCATTCAGCCCTGCATGTTGAAACAGTGAATAAAAACTAATAACTGTTGAATGGCATTTCAAATATAGATGAAGTTACATGGGATTACAATACATGGGGCACAAGGTTACAATACACAGGGAAGCAATACTTTTAGCTCTCATTAAAGTACAGTACGTACATTTGAGGGATAAATTAGTAATGGGTTCAAATGAAAGGTTAGGAAAAAAAATACCCTACAAAAAAAGACACTTTATATCTACCTGTACTGCCACCCACATGTGGAATCCTCATTCTCTTGTATGGCAAAGTGCCCACAGAATCTTCACATATACCCACACCGGGTGGCATGGTTCTATCTACCTTGCCCCTACAGAGTAGTGACATTGTGGGCATGGTGGACCCACAGCACAGTTACATAATGGCTTAGAAATGTGTGTTTTTGAGCAGCAATACTTCTGGCATTCAAGAAAGTGAGTCTGTCATTTTAGAGGTTAATTTAAAGGATAAGGACCAGATGCACAGTTAGGTTGGGGTCAGGGGATAAGGGTTAAGGTTTCTGGTTAGGTTTTAGGGGTAAATGTTAAGAACTAGTTTCATTTTTTTTTGTTTTGCTTTTTAGTTTAAGGGTTAATTAAAGTGTTAAAGCTGTTGTAAACCTCAGATATGAAAAATTAACAAAGCACAGCACTCTATAGTGCGTATTAGCTTTAATTCAAAGCAGTGAGTCTGGTTCCTCTCTGATCTCACTGCTATCTGTATTAGCCAATTAGTCAGTGATAAAAACTCTCCAACACAACAGCCTGGGAGACGCACCCCCCTCCCCCCAGCACACAGCAGGTGACTTGTAACTTCAGCAATGCATGTTTTTCTATGACCTGTGTAAAGGGGTTATGTCGCTTCACTCAGCTATCAGATTATAGGCAGCTTGGTGCTCTTGATCTGCAGTGTGTGTGACATCGGATACCCGCCTCCTGCTTCCTAGAGCTGAGAAAAATCCTTTGATCTGTATTTTAGAAGGCTCTACAGGAGAAGTAGCTGTAGATAAACAGGTACAACTGACACAGGAAGATTTGTTTCATCTATGTGTCTACAGGTGTATGTAAGGGTTTACATCTCCAAAGTTTTGGGTTTGAATTACTTTCAAGGGTTTGGGGTTACTTGTTAGCTTATTTAAGATTTAAGTGTAATCATACTTTTTTTTTTTCACTTTTGGATAGAATATTGAAAAGCTTAAAATCCCTGTCATTTTTTTTTCTCTTGTGCTTGTTGATTTTATTTATTTATTGATTTCTTTTTGGAGTCAAGATTTCCTCTTGCCTCCTGTTTCTAGTGTTCGAATTTTTCACTCAGTTAAAAAAAAAAAAAAAAGATTGGCCTTTGACATACTTTAAAAGCACATTTTCCAGTTAGGGTTAGTTTGGATTCTGTTATGGCTTAGGGATCGGCACACTATTTAGTGTCAACTTGCCATTTTTGGTCCTGGAAGGCCCATGCTCATTTATAATGTTGTATTTTATATATTTTAAATGCAGCTCTATAAACTGTGTTAAAAATCTACAGATCAAGCACATGCCCAAATATCTAGCTAGGACATTTCCCTTGATTTCTTCAAGGTGCTGAAATAAGCTTGGTACCTAACTGGAAGATTAAAGCAGTCACAAAATAAACCGCTTCCGGACCGACTGCCATCGTTTTACGTCGCTACTTTGACGAGGAATACCATTGTTATGGCAGCAGATAGCTACCATAACCCCGGTATCCTCTTCTTCAGCGGGCGGTCCCCTTTCGGATAAAAAGGGTCTCTGTGGCGGATTTACCACAAGATCACTTTTATCAGTGGCGGGAGAGGACCCCCTATGTTGGGTATCAATTCACTCTGCCTATTATTGTCTTTCACAATATAAAAAAAAAATTGGGTCAACGTTACTGTTGTCTTATTTTTTAATTCAAAAAAGCGTATTTTTTCCCAAAAAAGTGCGCTTGTAAGACTACTGCGCAAAGACGGTGTGACAGAAAGTATTGCAACGACCGCCATTTTATTCTCTAGGGTGTTAGAAAAAAAAGTATATAATTTATACAATTTAACCTTATGCAGCGCTTACCCCCATTTAACCACTTCCATACTGGGCACTTATACACCTTCCTGCCCAGACCAATTTTCAGCTTTCTGCGCTGTTGCACTTTGAATGACAATTGCGCGGTAATGCTACACTGTACCCAAACTAAATTTTTATCATTTTGTTCCCACAAATAGAGCTTTCTTTTGGTGGTATTTTATCACCTCTGCGATTTTTATTTTCTGCGATTTTTTTAAAAAAAAGACCGAAAATTTTGAAAAAAAAATACGTTTTTTTTGTTTCAGTTACAAAACGTTGTAAATAAGTACGTTTTCTCCTTCACTGATGGGCACTGATGAGGCTGCACTGATGGGCACTGATAAGGCGGCACTGATGGGCACCGATGAGGCAGCACTGATGGGCACCGATGAGGTGGCACTGATGGGCACCGATAGGCGGCACGGATGGGCACCGATAGGCGTCACGGATAGGCGACACGGATGGGCACGGATAGGAGGCATGGATGGGCACTAATAGGTGGCAAGGATGGGCACTGATAGGTGCCATGGATCGGCACTGATAGGTGGCACTGTACTGTAATGTTTTGTACTAATGGATGCCAATCAGTGCCAAACAATAATGCCTGCCAGTCAGTGATGCCCATTGTGGGCACTGATTGGCATCCATTGTGGGCACTGATTGGCATCCATTAGGCATATTTAATTGGCATCCCTGGTGGTCTAGGGTGGCATACCTTAAGGTGGGCATCCCTGGTGGTCTGGTGGCATCCCTGGTGGTCCAGTGTGGGCATCCTCGGGGGGGCTTCGCTGATAATGGGTCAGCACAAACCCCCCCTGTCAGAGGAGCAGCCGATCGGCTCTCCTCTACTCGCGTCTGACAGACGCGAGTGAGGAAAACCCGATGACCGGCTTTTCCTGTTTACATCGTGATCAGCCGTGATTGGACACGGCTGATCACGTAGTAAAGAGTCTCCGTCGGAGACTCTTTATCTAGATCAGTGTTGCGGGGTGTCAGACTGACATCCCGCAACAACGATCGCCGCGATGCGCGCCCCCGGGGGCACGCAGCAGCTCAATATCCTGAAGACGTCATATGACGTCCAGTCAGGATACTGAAACCACTTTGCCGCCATCAATTTGCTATAGGGCAGACAGCAAGTGGTTAAGGGGGAGGCTTGTTTTGTTTGGGGTCATGCAAACTACCTCCATGGCTTCCGTTGTCAGGGTATAGAAAGTCTCTAGAAAAAGTCAATGTCCACACCAATGTAAAACCTAAACAGGAAGGCTTTATTTTCCTCTTTTTGCTGTGGGAACTTGTAGTGAAAACAGGAAACAAGAGAAGTAGAGGGGAAGGTTCAGGTAAGCAACACTAAAGGCACAACATCGCCACTCAAGCCTGAGTGGGTATTGCTCACCCGGATAGTCCGGTTCACTGGTCCTAGCAGCCGGGATGATGCACGGATCAACTTTATCTGAGAATTTAGGGATGCGATCAGGAATCCTCTGCCACAGGATTATCAAAGTCCCGAACCTCCCAGCCTAGCAATAGAGAGACTATGGATAAATTGGGGTGGGAGGGACAAGGGAGTCCCAGGAAAGCAAATTAAGGCAGGTCAACTATGGCTTGTGGTACAAAAATATGTATAAAAGGCTTTATTTGGGGTGGGGGTACATATACATTAAATTTAAGGTACATGTCAGGGATACAGTGTGTCCGAATCAACACAGTGCAGCTCACTATACCTAACCATCTAAGTAAAAAAATATGCTGCAGCAAATAGACAATAAAAATGCAGAGCGCTCTGACAGGTACCAAAAATGACCACAAGCCGTAGTTGACCTGCCTAAATTTGCTTTCCTGGGACTCCCTTGTGCCTCCCACCCCAATTTTTCCATAGTTTCTTGAGCTACATATGGCAGGTATCCCATCTAGCACCTGACGTACCGGCTGGTACACAAAGTAGTTAGACTTTCTGTGGATGTGTGGATTCCAGGATTCTTTTATTTTTCTATTGCTAGCAATAGAGAGAACCTTTATGCCAGATTGGCGTATTGCAGGGCTTATAGTAATGGATCCCTTCTTAGGTGAGTCTCCAGGCCTCCTCCTGAGACAGCAGTACTGTCGCTGGTCTCCTCTGGGGCAGATCCTCCCCTGGCCACCTTCCCTAAGAGTGTGCTTCCCGCAGGTGGGCAGCTTGGGATCCCTTCCAAAGGCATAGGCCCCAGCCAGCAGAGCTGGGCCTACCAGGCAGCGATGCAGCCTTGGGCTGAAGGTGCCCGTGGCTAGAACACTCGCACGCACCCCGTGCCATGCGGACCACGAGGCGCGCACACAGGAACGAAACACTGCCAATGGCGTCTGCCCCTTATGTACCCTCTCCCAGCATGCACAGCGGGTTAACCATGCCCACTGCATGGCTGCCGAGAGAGGACACCCAATGTGTGTGTGATACCCCTGTATTCCAGCCTGGGCCGGTGGTGGCAGTGCCACCTACAGGTGAACAGGGAATACAACTGCCAGGCAGTATCACACCCAGAGCAGAAGCAAATTTCAACACAATTATCCAGGTCTGAGCCCAACAACTGGCTCAGACTACCCCTAAATTTACACATAGCGTCCCAACCATTTGGAAAAGGCGCTACACTTACATACAGGCGAGAAGAATGGTCAGCATTACTGACAATCAGTCACTAATATGAGCTTACTGCAATCAGATAGAAACTTAAATACTTTCTGGTGGCATCTCTATTAGCAATACCTTATTAGAGATGTCCCAGGTAGGCATTCTAAGCAGATTTTGAATAGGGCTTGCTTCACCTTTTTTCTGTCTCTCCTTTAAAATCATTTACCATATATACTCGAGTATAAGCCGACCCGAATATAAGCCGAGGCACCTAATTTTACCACAAAAAAATGGGAAAACTTATTGACTTGAGTATAAGCCTAGGGTGTCCATCTAAATGCCTCACTGTGCCTCACTTTGCCTCACTGTGTCCATGTGCATGCCTCACTGTGTCCATGCCTCACTGTGTCCATGCCTCACTGTGCCCATGCCTCACTGTGTCCATGACTAGACTGACATTTAACATTGGAGTCTATGGAAGGGGTGCCCGGCTTTGAAAAATCAGTGCTCCTCCGGCCGTAGGTCCCTTAGACAAAAAACACTTATAGAGGGGAAATGGGGCTACATGTGTGCCAAGATTCGGGTCCAGGGGACCTACGACCGGCCGGTACCGGGTCCCCAAAGTCACCAGAGAAATTACCATTTAACATGGGAGTCTATGGAAGGGGTGCCCGGGTTTGAAAAATCGGAGCTCCCCGGCCGTAGGTCCCCCGGACAACAAACTTTGTACACTTGTAGGGTCCCCAAAGTCCGGGAGATCAGGTGCAAAAAGGTGACTCGAGTATAAGCCGAGGGGGGCATTTTCAGCACAAAAAAATGTGCTGAAAAACTTGGCTTATACTCGAGTATATACGGTATGCTCATTTGCTAATGTTATTTTCACAGTGTATGTCAGATAGGGCTAGCTTCTTGTATTATGCAAGCTTCATACAGCTTATTGAAAAGCAGAACTAAGGTTAATGTGAAACACGAACTTTGGTACACTTTGAAATCTACTGTATGCATTTCCCAAGCTAACCTCAAAAAGCTGCATCAAGCTACCTTGCGGTCAGTGGAGCAATACTGAATTTAAAAAAAATTAAGCTTTGGTAATGGGCAAATTATTATACAGATAAATACCCCACCCTGCTTATTAGGATAATGTTTTTCAATGGCTCCCCAGCCACAAACTCAGCTGATACCAAACTTCTAATCATAGTACTCGCAAAAAGGCACAGGAATCTTCTTTTATAAAAAGGTCCGTGATCTAAAAAAAATTCTTGCACATGTGGCCATTCACTGACTAAATAAGATATATTTGTGCGTAGTCTTTCATTGCCTAGACTAACGTCATAAAGCAATACACATTTTACCCTGGACTCTGCTGGATGCAGAAAAAGAGCCCTATCAAGAGGTCTAACTCTTATCAGTCCCTATGCAGTCAGTTGCTCTCTACAAAAATGTCAGAAACATAAATAAAATGGCTGAAGTTTCAACTTTAATGTAATTTCAGATTAAATGAAGATTGCCTGGGAACAACAAAAAGAACTTAAAGCTTTAAATCAATTTTGGAAGTATCTCTGTAGCTTCGGTAACACTTTAATTTTGGCTCACATATGACAGATTTGCTTTAAAGTGAACCTTTCCCTATCCTATTCCAGCAGCTGTTACCCTTGTTTCACAAAAAAAAAAAATGAATTTAATCTTTTATTTCAAATGTGAATTTGTCATTAAAGCTTCCCTCTCCCCAGAGGAACCTCCCTTTCCCCAACCTGCTTAGAGCCACTCATGTGATTCATTGGTCTCATTGGTCTTCTACTCACTGGAGGTGGTCCTGGATGACTCAGAGAGCTATATTGACTTCATGACATCAGCCTTGCTCTTCGATATATATTATGTCCTTCTGTCCAAAGTGATCCTACTGTGTGTTTGTGAACATACTGTATGATTGTTGTAAGACTATTGCCCAGTGGGCTCCATTGGGGAAGGGAATCGGGAATATGAATAGTTAAAAACACAATGGCTAATTTGTGGGCAGCACAGTGGCTAATTGGTTAGCAATTCCACCTGGCAGCACTGGCGTCATTGGTTGACATCTCAACCATGGCACTACCTCCCTGGAGTTTGCATGTTCTCCCTGTGCCTGCATGGGTTTCCACCAGGTGCTCTGGTTTGTTGGCTCCTGTCTAAATTGGCCCATGTACTGTATGTGTTGGTATTAATTTGAATTAGGGGCCTTAGATTGTAAGCTCCTTGAGGGCAGGGACTGATGTGAACATACATTATACGTGTATAAGCAATGCGTAAATTGACGGTGCTATAAAAGTACCTGTAATCAGGGCTTTTTTTCAGCTGGAACTTGGTGGTACTCAGTTCCACCACCTCTGGCTCAGGCTCTCTGCCTACCATTATCACCTGTAAACACAGAAGTCACCTACAGTGGAGGTACTAGTGCCGGCTGGGTGCTTCGGCTTAATACAGCAACAAAAGTAAGATATGTGGACAATGGTGGAGCTTTTAAGGAATGGGGGTTGCATAGAGAGGTCAGAGCTGAAGATGGGTGAAAGTAGGATGCAGAGGTAAGTGGCTGTGGAAGAAGGCTGAACTCTCCACTCTCTTTGTATTGCACCCCCAAATTCTTCACCCTGTATGTAATGCACTCCTGGCGTTTAATGCCCTTTAAGAACCTCCCACTGTTATTGAAATTTAATCACACTATTAACCCACTATGTGATGAGGTTTGGAGAGTGTGTGTGAGATGGGGTTCGGGGGGTCGTAATTGAGTTCCTGCACCTATTTTCTGAGAAAAAAAGCCCTGCCTGTAATAATAATAATAATAATAAAGCATTGAGGAAACAGTGTCAGCATTTGTACATATGACTGCAGCATGCAAAGTGCACTCAGTGCCCATGTTATTAGGACAGCACTCTTTGGGCCCATTGACATGATATGTGTTAGGCTGTGCTGGATAGCCTTGCTCAACACAGTCCTAATGCACAGACAAGTCAAATTGCCTTATGTCATGTGTGTTCACTTAGAATGAATAGAAGTAGAACATGCATTACTTATTTTTACGGCATTTTTGATCGCATTACACCCACGTTGCAATGCTCTGCTGTGAATAAAATGAAAGCAAACCCCCGGAGCTAACTGGAACAGTTCAGTGGAGGGGGGACATGACAGGGTGATAAGGTTATCCTGGAAGGAAGGGGTTAAGTAAGTGGTCAGTGAAGGGATAGTAGGCGATTGGGCAAGCAGGGGGTGTGAGGGGGGTGTAGCCAGGTCAATATTAGGTCTGGGAAGGGGTGGAGCCCTATCAGTTAGCTGGCAGCCAAGGCAGAAATTCCCTCCCTCCCGCCCTAAGAATTTTTTTATTTTACAAGTGTGGGTTGGGTGGGCATGTTTTGGGGTCCTTGGCGGTGGTATAGAGAAGTAGGTCCATTTGGGTAAGCGGTGGGGAACCATCTCAGGTATGGTATCCTCGAGTGGGAACGATTCACTGGCTAGTGAATGGAGAGGGGTAAGGACCCTGGGTGGCTGAGGTCAGCTGGGTTTAGGCCCTGAGTCTATCAGTAGCGACTGGGGTGGCAATCCAGCTAGGTGGGGCCTCGGACACAAAATAAAAGGGGAGGACTATTTTGGGTACCGTCAAGGATCTCAAATAGCAGGATGTCTGTTTTTCTTGTTAGGTCATTTAAAAAAGTTTATGATGTTTACGTTGTATTACAACAAGTGTTTGTTAATAAAAGGCCGGGCTCGGCCATTTTACCCCAAGAAAGAAAGTCTGGTCTCTTAATTAATGGGAAATGGAGGGTGGGGTATTGGAAAGCAGGTAAAGGGAAAAGTTTGTATGTAAGGTTAGCTCTTAGCTACCCTTGTCATGAAATGTCACTTTGTGACTTTCAATAAAGTTGAAAAAAAATGGCAATGTGCTGTAATCAGTGCATTGGCACTGTTTTTTTCCAATCGCACACTAGTGGCTGTCTCCTACCAGAACAGCTCTTCTGGTATTCCTAACTGAGCTGTTGGAATGTTTTTTTATATGGTGTGGCACAGCTCAGATGTTTGAAGCAATGTTTGCCCCTTGTTAAGCTCATTAGTACAAGTCCTAAATGGGTAAAATAAATCATGTCCATGTTATATTGCAGAACCTACACAGAGTCTTCTCCATAAAGTGAATTATTTTTAAACCTTATGCCCCATGTGATGAGCATATGAGATAATGGACCATGGAAATAAATGAAGCATATATCACTTTGCTTTGTGATTCTTACGCTCAGTGAAATTCTCATATAGGGTCCATGCTGATTCCACGAAGGACACACATGGGTATAATAAGCCCCTGTGAGTCATTAATTAGGTCCAATAACTTGTGAATATAGCAATAAAAACAAAAGCCTCCAGGCAACAAGGGTCAGTAACGGGACCATTTGCATACTAACAATTACAAAGGAGTGGTAATAAAAAATAACTAATATATTTATTAGCACGCTTGTGATTAATGAAGATTTTCTAAAGACTCTGACCTCATATTCATGATCCTTGTAAGTGAATCACAGAAAAAAAAAATACATACGCGAATAATAAATTGTAACCAAGTTAAACTGTAGTGAGAATGTTAAATACAATATTTCCATATTTCAAATGAGATTGCTTTTTAACAACTGTGTTCTGGCCTTCAGAATAAAATAAAAAAATGGAGATTGGTGGTAAATACAGTGATTTTTCCAGTTTTGACTGAAATAACTATAAAGATGAAAGTTAAAAATGTATAGAGATAAATCTCCTAAAAATGGTCTTCATAAATCTAAAAAATGTATAAAGGGTTTGACAACCGTGGCGATTTTTGCACACTTTCTGCTTTCTATGCGCACCCAGCTTTAAATTGCTTCAGTTGAACTCAGTCCATACAGCAGTTCTTTTAGCCTTGTAGGGACAAGACGCAGCATACTCAGCACCCACAGGGAAGATTTATCAATTCTATTGCACAGCAAAGCAGTGCAAAGCATGAGCGGTGAGACTTGTAAATTTGGCAGGTTTACAATAAGACTGCAGCTGGATTCATGAATCCCCCTCTTTGCTGCTCAAAAGTAGCACTGTGACAATATAGATCATGCCACTGACCAATTCCTTTAATTCATTTTCTGTGAATACCTAGATTGAGTCATAATGGCTCTGTTTACCCTTAATTGACGCTAAACGATATACCTATTTTCCCAAAAATAATTCATAGACATCTATGGATTCACTATCTAATGGCCCTCTAATCTATTTTTTTAATGACTTTAAGACCAGGACTTTTTTGGAACTTTTTGCTTACAAGTTTAAATTAGTATTTTTTTGCTAGAAAATTACTTAGAACTCCCAAACATTATATATTTTTTAACAGAGACCCTAGAAAATAGAATGGTGATTGTTGCAATATTTTATGTCACACCATATTTGCACAGCGGTCTTACAAACAATTTTTTATTTTTTTTTAAATACCCTTTTTTTAATTAATAAAAAGCAAAACAGTAAAGTTAGCCCACTTTTTTTGTATAACGTGAAAGATGATGTTACGCCGAGTAAATCGATACCTAACATGTCATGCTTTAAAATTGCGCAAGCTCGTGGAATGGCGACACACTAGGATACCTAAACATCTCCATAGGCGATGCTTTAAAAATGTTTACAGGTTACCTTTTTAGAGTTACAGAGGAGTTCTAGTGCTCAAATTATTGCTCTCACTCCAACGATCGCGGCGATACCTCACATGCATGGTTTGAACACCTTTTACATATGTGGGCGCGACTTATGTTCTGTGCGCAAGCTCAGAGGGACTGGGAGCTTTAAATTCGGATCTTTACTGCATCTGAGCACCACAAACCAAAAAAGCTAGTTAATTCTTTTTTTAATATTTAAAGCAAACTCCCTTATCCATCCATGTCTCAATACTTTATTTTGTTGAGAAATCACTTTGAAAAACACCACCCTAGCATTTCTGGCCATAGTCATCTTGAGTAAGGGCAAATGATTCATGTAGCATTTACTTCCTGGAATCCATCTGCCCTTGCTTCAAGCATGCATGCAGGAGAGTGTGTTTAGCTGAGAAAACCCCTCCTCTCCTCCCTTTCATTGACAAAAGGAACCAATTCTCTAGTGAGCACAGTATAGATCTTCAGTGACAGAACTTCATCAGCAAAAGAATCACCAAAACATCACGTGTCCTCTGCCAAGAATCACTGAGGCTTACTAAAGTGCTTGCAACCCTCGAATAGAGAAGTCACAAAGAGCACTTGTTAAACTGTGAACTCCACAAGTCGGCAACCCCTGGGACTCCCCTTACAGCGGTTTATCAGCAGCATACAGTGAACTCCAGGCATCAACTATGTAAAGGGTTCAAAATAACAAATCCCATTGTGTAAATCTGGCTATTAAGTTTATTAAAAATGATTAAAATCGCCTACAAAGGACTTGCAAATTGGCATTACAAACTACAAATCCTATAAACCCCGGCAATGCACATGCCTGCATAGTGACGTCACAGCTCCCGAATCCGCCCAATGTGTTTTGTCATAAATTACGTCATCAGGGGCACGGTATTGTGAGTGAGCAAGAGAGGAAGGCTACGTTCCTTGATACAGTGGGACCATGGAGAATGAACATAGCCATCCTCTAAGTTGGATCACAGAAGCAAAAAAAATAAAATGAATTTGGAGATTCATAGAAGGCTGAGAGCAATAAAGTTTAGAATATAAATAGATATTTTTTTTTCAGTTTAGTGTCACTGTTAATGTTAATTTTAGATATAACTTTAACATTCTCAAAGATTTGCTCTTCCTTTTTTTGTATTTGTATCGTATGTAAATGTTTACAGAAGACGTACTAGAGGGAGCTCTCATTCGCTCAGCACAACAACTCTGTCTAACAAATGTGCAGAAATGACAGAGTGCTTTTTTTTTTTGTTAAGCAAACTCATACAGGTTGATTACTGAAGAAGTAGAGACTGTTCACATTGCAAAAGGTTCAATGTGTTTCACAAATAATTGTCCAATCGTGTACTATCAAAAATCAATTTCCTTTGCTCATGAATGGCTAAAGTGAACTTAAAGTGTTACTAAACCCACAAAAGTAAAATCAGTCTGTATATGCAGTAAAGCATGATTGTTATACTCACTGTGGAACATAAGGGGTTAATCCTCCACGTTGTAAAAAAGGCTGTTTGATTCTGTCTTCTCTGACCCTCCCGTTCATTTACTGTTTCTAATTCATCTGCTGTTAGTATAGAGCCTTGGAGGCACTCTTCAGAGGCTGTTTGGTGTGCGTTACTAGAGAGTATTTTTTTGGGAGGGAGGGTGCATGTGATTAGCACAGGACCAATCAGCACTGTCCAGACAGAGGTTAGGGGCCCTGCAGCCTCATAGGACAGTCAGAGAAGAATGTGCTCGGTCAGACACTGATAGAAGTCATAGGACTGTGTTTAGTACCACTTTACCTTATTTAGTAAGCTAATTGAATATTAACCTTTCTATTTACTTTGTTAACAGCCTCTATTACTTTAGTAAATTTATTCCAAAGTGGAACTAAACTAAACCACCATAAGGACTATTTTTAATCCTTAGGCTGCTAGCATTAGTAAATAGATAGCAAAATATATCATATTTACTTATTTTTATCATTTTATTTTACATTTCTTCAGTTACTTCCTGGTATTAAGGTCTAGGCAAATGATGTCATACATCCTAGGAGTCTTCAGGGGGGGAGGAGGGTTTTTCTCAGCTAAGCACACCCTCCTGCATGCATGCCCGAGCCAAGAACAGATGGATTCCAGGAAGTAAATGTTATATGAATCATCTTCCCTTACTTAAGATGGCCACGACCAGAAATGCTTTAATGCATGGAAGACATGAGTGGATGGGTAAGTATGTTTTGAAAACTAAAAATTAATTAAAGAGCTTTTTTCAGTTTGTGGTACTTAGATACAGTGTTATTCCTGCTTAAATTGTAAGTATTGAAGCAAAAAAATGCAGAAAAACAAAACAAAAATGACTTTACATTCCAATAAAAAAAAAAAAAATCTTAACCTGCCTAGCGGTATTCCCGAGTCTGGCTCGGTGTGGAATTTCAATACCATTAGCGGTAACCCCGAGCCACACTCGGGACCACATTGCAGTATCCAGGCAAAGTAACTTACCTTGTCCCCTGGATCCTGCAATGTCTCCCCGCTGTGTGTGCGAGCTGTCTCCTCGCTCGATTCACACAGTGCCCGAGTACCGCCGAGCTCCGTTCCCTGCGACGTTGCTAAGCACAGGGGCAGAGATTGGCGGCAAATTTAAAAAAGTAAAAACACAAAACACATACAGTACACTGTAATCCTACAGATATCAGTACTGTATAAAATGATTACACACCCCCTTTGTCCCTAGTGGTCTGTCCAGTGCCCTGCATGCAGTTTTATATTATAAATACATTTTTTTCTGCCTGGAAACTCGAGATTGTCCATAGCAACCAAAAAGTGTCCCTTTATGTCAAAAGTGGGTTTTGACCAGCTAGAAAACAGTGATAATAAATTAGAATCACTTGCAGAATTGAGCGATAGCGATTTGTGGGGAAGCACTAAATCTAATGACAGAGACAATTCTGCAACTGAGCAAATTTCATTGTTTTTGATTTGATTACATTATTGAATATTTTTTTATTATTATTATATTATTATTTTTTATAATTATTTATAGTTTTTTATTATATTATAATTAATGATTTTGTGTTTTAAACTTTATCATACCCGGGATGTCTACTAGACTCTGGTTTGGACAGATTTAAGTGAGTTATTACAAAGAATTGCAGGCCTACAATATAAAACGCCAAATTTCCATGCAAACTAATGGTACCGCTTTTAGCACCTAAAATCTGAAATAATCATACCGCCAGGGAGGTTAATAAAAATCATCATCATTAATGAAAAATCTGCTGGCAACTTTTGCAAAATGGTCTCAGTTGGCTAACGAGGATTGCAGTCTCAAGGGTTACAAATAAATAAATTAATATTAATAAACAAATAAATAAACACATAAATAAATCAAATGGTTGCAAATCCTTATCAAAAGACAGCCAGCCCAATTTGCAAAAGATGTGCCTCTGATTTTGTAGCTAACTTACTTGCTAAGTGCTCCTCTAAGTATAGTGCCTGGCATTCTCCCCGCGGGGATCAAAGAATTCTGTAAGACATGCTTTGTAATAAAACCAACACAAAACTATGAACGCTAGAAACTAAGTGGAAAGCTAATGATAAAAATACAGATTTCGTTTTTTTTACATTTTGCTTTTAGTTTTGAATCAATACAAAGGTGATAAAAGTGAAAAAGATACATAACCAGCGTATGGAAGATTTGTTTTAAGGCCTCTCAATGCACTCTCTGTCATATCCGATTTATTTATTCATTTTGGCCTTTGCTCATCAACTCTTGATTTTTGTCTTGATCAATAATAAATAATATGCAGCCTTGAACTGTATATGAAGATAATGAATTTGTGTGTCTTCTGTCTGTATCTTTTGTCTATTAAGATGTCCATCTCCCTAAGTCCCTTCCAGTCTGGTCTGGCGCTCTGGCAACCTGTAATTATCCTCAGCTCCCCGAGACTCTTCCTACTGTCTGTGCACCTGTGACAGTTTGAAGAGGCAGCTGGCACAGCGTCCTGCAGAACTGCTGTCCCTAAACCCCTCTGGCAGCAGTGGGGTGTATGCATTAAGCAGTAGGGCAAGTTAACTGGCCTGGTTATGTGCAGGAAAAAACATTGTATATATACTTTAACGCCTTTAAAATATATTAAAAGAATGCGTTCACTGTGCATAGTGCACATTCCTAACTGCGAGCTATAATTTATAATTAATGTTTAAAGGTTACCCATACACAAGTTGAACAAAGTCATTTTACAGAAGCAGTTACATGCCGGAAAGTAAAGTAATTTAAGCATACCTTTAGAGTGCCTGAAGTCTACGGAGCTCTGCTTTGTAAATATTCACTTAAAACGTGTCATTAAAACCTTTAATAGCTTTTGGTCTACAAGGGGCTGAAAAGTTCTAGGCCTGATTCCTTTACTAACATGTAACACCAATTTTATTATTGTAGCTGTAAATAGTGACATTTCATATGATATTATGCCAATTTGGAGGATTAAAGCTCTATTTTCTCAATTATTTCAGATAATTGAATAAACCATAGTGGAGAAGAAGAGTGTGCTGTTTTTTCCAGGACAATGCACCCTTACAAAAGGCAGGCATCCACCCTAGTCATCAGATCTTGCTCCGTCCAACTATTGCCTATTGCCAAACCTTAAAAAGACTAATGCCGCGAACACACGATCAGAAATTCCGACAACAAATGTTCGATGTGAGCTTTTTGTCGGAAAATCCAACCGTGTGTAGGCTCCATCGGACATTTGCTGTCGGAATTTCCGACAACAAAAATTTGAGAGCTGGTTCTCAAATTTTCCAACAAAAAAAGTTCTTGGTGGAAATTCCGCTCATCTGTATGCAATTCCGACGCAAAAAAAACATGCATGCTCAGAATCAAGCAGAAGAGCCGAACTGCCTATTGAACTTCATTGATCTCGGCTCGTCGTGCGTCTTGTACGTCACTGCGTTCTTGATGATCGGAATTTACGAAAACATTTGTGTGACCGTGTGTATGCATCATAAGTTTGAGCCAACATTCCATCGGAAAAAAAAATCCACGGTTTTGTTGTCGGAATTTCCGATCGTGTGTCATTAGTGTCTTTTTAAGGTTTGGAAATAGGTAATAGTCGGACGGAGACAAGGACAGATATTTTCGACGTATTCAGAGGTCATGTCAGCAACAGAGTAGTTTTTCGCAGAGCAGACAAAACATTTTTTTGGAAGCGTTTTGGAAGAAATTGGAGGGACAATGTGTGGGAGAATATGTAGAATAGCAGGCAAGTTTTGTCTAGCTCAGTGTTTCTCAACCTGTTTTCAGTCAAGGCACCTTTTAAAAATTATGGACAGTCTTGAGGCACCCTTTAAAAATTATGGACAGTCTTAAGGCACCTTTTAAAAATGATGGACAGTCTTAAGGCACCCTTTAAAAATGATGGACAGTCTTAAGGCACCCCATTCTAAAATGAAAAAACGATTTTAATAGTTTTACACAATGCAGCAACACCTGCACAAGTAGGACACTCAACTCTAGAGGGGATTTATTCTTCCAAAGCAAATACACTTTTGAAAACTGGTAGTGACTAGTATTCCCATGTTTCTCTTCTCCCTCAGTTTTTTTTCCATCACTCAAGTAATGAGACACTGATAGAAAGGGGCAGGAGAGGGGGATACAAGGATGCTGTGCAGGCAACTAACATCCTCCATGTCAACTGATGATGCCATTGGTCATAAGGATGCAAGCAGCTAGAAGGTTGTAATGGTGCACAATGAAAACCTGTGGCTTTGTGTAAATAAAAGGCAGGCTTCATCCACACGTCGGCTTGTATACAATTTTTTGGCAATGTTAAGGCATTTTGCCAAGGCACCCCTTAAGAAACCTCAAGGCACCCTGGTTGAAAAGGCTGCTCTAGCTCATTGCTTTCTTCGTCGGGCCAAGAAATTTTCAGCACCCCCTTGTATATGAGATGCAATTTGAAACCTGTAAACAACTGCGCATAAATAATTTCTTGAAAAATCTGTAAAATACAATTTTTGTAGCTTTTTATAGCTGGTCGCGTGACCATCCTTTTTTTCTCTGTGCCATGAGATTGGTGAGTTAAGCAGGCAGGAATCCTGTGATGCTACCTGTAGACATCACAGCACAAAGTTTATGTTCACTCTCTGTGGCCACACAGGCTCACTTGGTGCTGTTGTGGTCACATGTTAAAAGCCTGTAAATGCTCCTCTTCTAATGTAAACACCTATGTGTGCACAGCTACATAGGCTAACACAGAGGGGAGTTTTGGAGGCAGAAAAAAAACATCAAACACCTGTAAAATGGGTGTTATTAAGCTCAGTGTGCAATTTTAAGCTTAATTCTAGCTCAAACTTCTACCTTAGAAAATTTGGATTCTTTTTTGGCACTCCTGTACCGTATGCTTGTTCCAGGTCTGTGCCTCAGAAGCGTTGAAGCCAGACAGCAGGCAGCTAGTATTTTCAAGGCCAGTGACAGCAGCCTGAATATTTGTTTTCTGACAGGTGTACTTTAAGGTACTAATGTCAAGCTTGAAACTGTCCCCTTCTGTCTCCCATATCTCTTTTCACCTGTTACTGGGGCTTCTTTTCAGCCAGAATGTGCTGGTACGCAATACCAGTGCATCCCTTACTGGGCCTGTATGTGGAACTACTTAGCAATTCCAGTGAGGACACAAGAAAAGAGGTTCTGCCTGCTCAGTGAGATCCAATTGCCCATTAGCACCCTGCCTCTTCTCTGGTCATCCAGCCATACTGACCCTTTCGCCACAACCTCTCCCTATTGGGAGCCCGCTGTACTGCCCATACTGGTAAAGTTCTTTTCTCTACTCACTGGGCTCCCCTATGGGGAGGGAAGAATGAGGGAAAGAGAGCACTGTACAGGGGGGGATCTGGGGGGAGAATTCTGACCAGGGGGAAATAGGGGAAAACATTTTTGGTAGTACACAGGCCTGTTTGTCAATTACTCCTATGCCCTGTGCAACACACACTTCTGAGTACTGCCCCCCGTGAGAAAAGCAGCCTTGACCCCTTTGCAACATGCACTCTTGCACCCTGTGTGATGTGCACTCCTGTGCAACACACTCCTGTACCCTCCACCCTAGTAGACACGCAGTCCTGAGCCTTGTGCAACTTGTACACCTGAGCCCTACACCCTGTGCAACTTACATTCCAGAGTCCGGCACCCTGGGCGACATGCACTCCTGAGCCCTACACCTGTTCGGCATGCACTCCTGAGCCTTGCGCCCTGTGTAACACACACTTCTGAACCCTGTGCCCTGTGCAGTGTGACTGGCTGAAACTATTCCCTGAGAAAAAACCCTGCCTGTTACTAAGAAAGGTGTCTTCATTGACTAATAGTGAGATGAGGTAGGGGGGCTTGAAATGAAGCCTAAATTCTGTTTCTACAGTTGGTTATATAATGCACCTCATGTTTTAGAGCTACTGTAGCTTGGAAGGTTATCTAGGTGCTCCGGCACCTCCTGAATATGTTTGATGAGGAATCCTATTGTTTCAATCTAACTCAACTTTTGTATGCATCTCCACCCTTTGCACAAAATGGGTTTATCGTCTGTTATTAAAGCGGAGCTCCACCCTAAAGTGGAACTTCTGCTCATCGGATTCCCCCGCCCTCTGGTGCCACGGGGGGGGGGGGGTTGATACCTGTCTAAGACAGGTATTTGCACCCACTTCCGGGCATATACTCTGCGGGAAACTGCGGGCATTACGCCACTCCCCCCTTGTGTTCTGGAAAACACACGGCTCCCAGAACACAGCAGGGAACAGTGAGGACGGCGCAGCGCGACTCACGCATGCGCAGTAGGGTACAGGGCAGTAAAGGCGCAACGCTTCACTTCCTGATTCCCTCACCGATGATGGTGGTGGGGGCAGCCGAGAGACGAGCGATTGCTCGTCTTCTGCTGCCGACGTCGCTGGACTCCAGGACAGGTAAGTGTCCATTTATTAAAAGTCAGCAGCTGCAGTATTTATAGCTGCTGGCTTTTAATATTTTTTTTTACCGCGGAGCTACGCTTTAAAGTCAATAATTGTTCCAATAGCCCTCATAAATAAGGAAAATACCCAGCTGGTTTGTGAATTCAATGAAAACTCGCCCAGAGCCAAGTTTCCCAAGTGCAGAAGTTTTTTTTTTTTTATGAAGGCAGTAAATCCCGAAGAAACCTGTCATTTATAATATCATGACAAGGTAGAGAATACCCTGAATTCCAAATGCTCACATTTAGAATAATGTCTCCAACCCTGAAGCATCCATTTGTACATCTCTAAGTACCCTCACATTTTCCCAAGCCCCTGGTTAGGAGCAGTGCTCTAAAAAATAAATAAATAAGGCATTGGCACCAACCTTTAAGTAACTGCATATAACTGCTTCTGTCAGTTTACACCTAACATTATACACATAATATTATACAAATTCACTTTAAGGCATTTATTGATAGAGCTCTGGCTACACTCAAGTGTTCATTTTGAACAAAACAGTAATAGAAGTAACAAGATAAAAATTTTATTTTAAATGGATATCTCTGTAACACACCTGAGACACAACTGCCAAGAGTCTAGGAGGATGATTCATAAAAACTTAAGAAAAGTACATAGAAAATGAATGTGAAGATATTTGCCAAAACAATCAATTAGGTTTCATTATTATTTCTGGAGAAATGAAAGAATTCTAATTGAATGCAATGAGCAACAACTCCAGTTGTGTGCTAATTTTTTCTATTTGTAAATTAACCCCATAATGGCAACACAATTAGGTATTTTTAAAGAAGTTGCTTAACGTGCATCCTCACAGGGTGACACTGTGGATGCACAAGTATAAATGTGCCAACGTCCCGATATAGCAGGAAGAATATGAATAAACTAAGAAATGGACTTTAGGCGGCACATGAGTAAATATTGTAAAAAGCTAAGGATATTTATTTTAGAAAAAGTCATAAGAAAATACACGTAAACATTCAAAAAATTGACAGTCTATTCGTATTTAGATACAAGGTTTAGGCTAATATTCAACAGTGCTTCAAAATTATATTTAAACAGTATATATGCGCTTCATCCTAAATGAGAATACATAACCAGTAGCCACAGGCTAATGAAACAGTAATCGTATGAAGCAGGTGGTGTTAGCCATATATCCAATGTATCAGATGTAATCTTGAATTGCTCTACCAGTTTCGCGAATTAACGCTTCTTCAGGAGCATAATAGTAGGTCAAGTGTGCTGCAAATACAACAACACACCTTGGTAAAGTTAAATTGGTAATTTGTTTGTGGCAAATGACCAATAATGATAAAAAATCACAGTAGGCGACGACTGGGTATACTGCTAGGTAAAGGCTACAGATGAGTAGCAACAGGTAATGTCCTCCAGGATTTTTGGAAGCTGTAGATACCAGAACATAAAGGGAGAGGCTAGATATGCACCATGGTAGACCCTGGTGCACATTCAAGGCAGAGGGTATCTGACCCCAAAAAGGCCTATGGTAGATGGACAGGCTGTTGGCCTGCACCTTGAAAAGAGGAGAGCTTCCAGAAATCCAGAGGAATCCTAGCAGTCAGCCGTGAATGGTATCTACAGCTTCCAAAAATCCTGGAGGACATTACCTGTTGCTACTCATCTGTAGCCTTTACCTAGCAGTATACCCAGTCGTCGCCTACTGTGATTTTTTATCATTATTGGTCATTTGCCACAAACAAATTACCAATTTAACTTTACCAAGATGTGTTGTTGTATTTGCAGCACACTCGACCTACTATTATGCTCCTGAAGAAGCGTTAATTCGCGAAACTGGTAGAGCAATTCAAGATTACATCTGATACATTGGATATATGGCTAACACCACCTGCTTCATACGATTACTGTTTCATTAGCCTGTGGCTACTGGTTATGTATTCTCATTTAGGATGAAGTGCATATATACTGTTTAAATATAATTTTGAAGCACTGTTGAATATTAGCCTAAACCTTGTATCTAAATACGAATAGACTGTAAATTTTTTGAATGTTTACGTGTATTTTCTTATGACTTTTTCTAAAATAAATATCCTTAGCTTTTTACAATATTTACTCATGTGCCGCCTAAAGTCCATTTCTTAGTTTATTCATATTCTTTCAACACAATTAGGTAGATTTACTAAAGGCAAACCGACTGTCCACTTTTCAAGCGCAGTTGTACATTTTTGCTTGCATATGATTGGATGATGTAAGTCAGAAGAGCTATATATGAAAATCCCACATACAGCTAAGGTTACCAAAGGTGGGTATCAGCCCCAAATTAGTATAGAACATTGTCCACAATGGAAATGGGGAATGGGGAGAAGCACCTGGGTTTTGTGACACCCACAAAGTGAATAGGTCAAATACAAATAGATATGTCATAAAAAAAAAAAAAATTATTGGATAGGCTAAAAAATCCCCTCTACATATAGGTTGGGGAAATGACACAACATTAAAAATGCATGACATGTAACATAGAGAAAGCAAGTACAGAATGATGCAATACACCCAAGTAGATATGGTAAAAAGTGAATTTTCCAAGCGGCGACGCGTTTCGACCAGTGTGGTCTTCGTCAGGGATTGCCCATGGGTAGCATGTAGAAGCGTTCTCTAGAGTAAACATTAATAATAAATATACTGGCTAGGTCGCTTGAAAAACTCACTTTTTACCATACCTACGTGGGTGTATTGCATCATTCTGTACTTGCTTTCTCTATGTTACATGTCATGCCTTTTTTATGTTGTGTCATTTCCCCAACCTATATGTAAAGGGGATTTTTAAGCCTTTTCCAATAAATATTTGATTTTATGACATATCTATTTGTATTTGACCTATTCACTTTTTGGGTGTCACAAAGCCCCGGTGTTTCTCACCATTCCCCATTTCCCTTGTGGACAATGTTCTAAGTCAGAAGTGCTTTATCTTATTTACTAAACTCTGGATCACCTGCACTTGCAGAGTGCAACTGTATTTTCAAAGTGCATAGTCTATTTGCCTTCAGTATATCCAACCCAGTATGTTCAAAGGATACTGGCCAATTCAGTGTGGTTAAAGTTTTTTTTTTTTTTTTCACTTTCCTACCTGCCTTTGTCCTAAAGGTGTAAAAAAAAAAATTCTTATGGAAAAAATAAGACATGAATTCTGACTGGGTACAGCGTCGCACAATCGCGCAATAGTCAGTTAAAGCGAGGCAGTGCCGTATTTTAAAAAATAGCCTGGTCATTAAGGGGGTAAAACCTTCCGGGGCTGAAGTGGTTAAAAATAAAGTGTTTTTACGCTATATCAGCTTTTTTGCATCTTCCACATCTGTGCACAGTATAGTTTTATTGGGACACTATGCTGGGTCCTGGACCAGAAGGAGGAGAAGGACTGCACCAGGAAGATCTGGAATTGCTAGCTAACACCTGAACTCCACATATTTCAAAAGAGGAAATCTGTTGCTTACTGCATGTAAGAGGAGAGGACAGTTGGTAGTAACTAATAATATGTATTACAGGTATTTATACACACTTACTGTACATTCTGTACATTCACAACAGTTCCTGACCTCAAGGAACGCACATTCCAAGGTCCATGTCTTACATGCATACACACACATACAAGGGAAAATTTAGCAAGAGCCAATGAACCTACCAGCACATCTTCAGAGTGTGCGACGAAATCAGATTACCTACAAGAAACCAACGCAAGCAAAGGGAAAACATGAAAACTTGCAGAAAGTGTACTGGTTGGGATTCAAACTGAGAACCCTAGTCTTGTCAAGCAGGAGTGCTAACCACTAAGCATTATATTGCCCATGTTAATACAACCTTCTGGGATCCGGTGGATGGGAGGCTTATCCACAAACGTTTTTGACCTACAGTGATGTTGGTCCAACCTATCCGAGGGAAGCTAATGAGTAAGGTGGCTTATAGCATGAGTTTCTGAGTACTTCACAGCTGTGTGGTCTAAGAGTTGACTTTTAAGCTGCAGCTAAGAAAACTGAAGTGATCGTAAAGTTTTTGCATTGAAACTGTAAGCAGATTGTAGCGTGAATCTAATGAGTTTTCAGCACTGAGTAAGACTGGCAGAGAAAGGTTCACTGTGGATGACATAAATAGAACCTTTGAATGGATACATCAACAAAGAATGATTCTTGGAGCGTAGTCAAGGTTGCTGTTTCTGTGATGTGACTGTGGAGAAAGGTTTAATGTCCCTGCAGGATTTTCTTTCAATCATTACAAGTGATTTTAGCCTTGCTTTAAAAATACTTATTTGTTTCTTGGGGCATTTTAATAAATCAATCTTTCCTACATACTTTCTGCAATAAAGTTTTAGATCTATTCAAGAAAACTGACAATGAAAAAAACTGAGAGGAAATATGAATTTTGCAACTTGTATAGTTGTCACTTCATAATCAATTTCATATATTATAGTGGAAGACTATGTGGCACTTTATAGTATTTATAGAATATTTTTAATGAGGTTGTAACTCTGTGATGTAATAGCTAATAAATCCTTTGGTTATAAAACTGTGTTCCAACCTGAATGTATTAAGAGATAAATTAAATAAGCAACGTCTGTTGGTAATATCTGTGGGGCTAGCTATTCAAGTAGCAAAATTTATTCCATTCAGTTCAAATGTAACCTGTATCATTTGGTGTATGCATGCACTTTTAGTGGAAATTTTATTATTTTTAAAGAATGCATTTGAGGATGAGAATTTTCATATGTAACCATTCCCATCCCAAATTATCAAGGTCTTTTTGCATGCCATAAGACTTTCCTATTGAGACAAAATTTCAATAGAAACTAACTGTAAACCGTTGACGTTAAATCTATACTCTAACTGAATGATGCTATCTATTATAAATAAGTACCAGTTCTAAAAAAACAATAAAATACTTGTTTTTACCTATCTTTCATTCTTTGTTGCATCTTTGTTGCTGTTAAATTCTCGGAGTCCGTTTGCAGCTACTTCCTGTCTGCATAAAATCTAGTGATGACTATAAAACAAATTTCATGGTGGGTTTCCTGACAGTGACCATAGTGGAATATGCCTGCACAATGTGTGTTGAAATTACCACTTGTAATATGCATCAAAAACCCATGTGACAGGGCAACAATGTTGTAGAAGTGAGAGACAGGGACAGAGCGTTGTCATGCTATAACATGGAGTGCCTAAAAGAAAATTGACATCACAATGGGCTGCCATTTAGGAAGAGGGCCTTCAGGGACTCGATCCTCTGGCTGGGGTAATTGCCCTGGACCCGTATAGCACCTTACCAGGCCCAATATATACATTGCACGAGTTTCAGTAAACACAGGGTCCAGTGCCGACCGGCAACATTACAAAATTTCAATAGAAACTAACTGTAAACCGTTGACGTTAAATCTATACTCTAACTGAATGATGCTATCTATTATAAATAAGTACCAGTTCTAAAAAAACAATAAAATACTTGTTTTTACCTATCTTTCATTCTTTGTTGCATCTTTGTTGCTGTTAAATTCTCGGAGTCCGTTTGCAGCTACTTCCTGTCTGCATAAAATCTAGTGATGACTATAAAACAAATTTCATGGTGGGTTTCCTGACAGTGACCATAGTGGAATATGCCTGCACAATGTGTGTTGAAATTACCACTTGTAATATGCATCAAAAACCCATGTGACAGGGCAACAATGTTGTAGAAGTGAGAGACAGGGACAGAGCGTTGTCATGCTATAACATGGAGTGCCTAAAAGAAAATTGACATCACAATGGGCTGCCATTTAGGAAAAGGGCCTTCAGGGACTCGATCCTCTGGCTGGGGTAATTGCCCTGGACCCGTATAGCACCTTACCAGGCCCAATATATACATTGCACGAGTTTCAGTAAACACAGGGTCCAGTGCCGACCGGCAACATTACAGGCCATTCTCATGTCACATCCTCTCTGATTGGTGCAGGGTCTGGGTACCACTCTTCTTAAGCAGTTGTAGCTACAGGAATGGATCTAGATAAAACCAGTCTGCTGATCCTATTTGGAACTTTTGAAAATCTGGTAAAGTTGTGCAGAGACATGGACATCAGTCACCATCACTTTCAGACCATGGCTAAAAATCTGAAGCCCTGCCTACAGTTATATCTCGGAGGGGACTTCCTGCCTTTTTTGACAGTGTCCAATCACCTGTAGGTAGTGCACAACTCTGACAGTAAGGATTAATGAAGCTGCTCTGCATCCTGTGATGTGCAAAAAAGAAATTAGATTTTAACAATCGAGTTTGTATATACTTGAAGAAAGAATGACCATTTAAAAGCTAAGATTAACCGCTTTCTCGACCAGCCGCCATCATTATACTGCAGCAGGTCAGCATGATCCCGCAAGCTGTCGTAGCTGTACGTCGGCTCCTTTAAGCGGGATAGCAGGCATGCGCTGCACTGCAGGGGTGCCGATGCTCGTGGCTGGCAGTCGCGATGACCGATGGCCACGAGCGATCGCGGGCACGAGAGGCAGAACAGGGACGTGTGTGTGTAAACACGCAAATCCCTGTTCTGTGAGGAGAGGAGAGGCAGATCGTGAGTTCCTACTAGCTAGGAACAATGATCTGTCATCTCCTATAGTCAGTCCCCTCCCCCCACAGTTAGAACACACACCAAGGAACACAGTTAACCCTTTGATCGCCCCCTAGTGTTAACCCCTTCCCTGCCAGTGACATTTACACAGTAATCAGTGCATTTTTATAGCACTGATAGCTGTATAATTGTCAATGGTCCCAAAAATGTGTCAAAAGTGTCCGATCTGTCCGCCATAATATCGTAGTCCCAATAAAAATCGCTGATTGCTGCCATTACTAGTAAAAAAAATTATAATAGTAAAAATGCCATAAATCTATCCCCTATTTTGTAAACACTATAACTTTTGTGCAAACCAATCAATATGCGCTTATTCCGATTTTTATTACCACAAATATGTTGAAGAATACATATCGGCCTAAACTGAGGAAAAAAAAACATTTTTTTTTTTAAATTGGAGATACTCATTATAGCAAAAAAGTACAAAATATTGTGTTTTATTTTCAAAATTGGCGCTCTTTTTTAGTTTATAGCGCAAAAAATAAAAACCGCAGAGATGATCAAGTACCACCAAAAGAAAGCTCTATTTGTGGAAAAAAAAGGACGTCAATTTTGTTTGGGTACAGCGCCGCACGACCGCGCAATTGTCAGTTAAAACGACGCAGTGCCGTATCACAAAAAATGGCCCGGTCATTGAGCAGAGAAATCTTCTGGGGCTGAAGTGGTTTAATAACACAATCATCCATTCCTTTTCCCTATTGACTTTGGGCTCTTAAATATCTTTAAAGAATAGCATTTGCTGGTTTGTTAAACTGACTTATGTAGCACTGACTATATGACCAATATAAAGACCATCAAAAGGGAGACTGCAGTGCAATTTTATATCGCTTTCAAAGGCCCAAACAGCTGTCTGTGTGCATGGATGCAGTTAGCGTGTATCACACAGAGAAAAGTCCACTCTTGGGATTTTTCTCTTCTGTTAATTATAATCAGCTAACCTTGCCTACTTCTCGGAAATGCACTGCCAAGGTAACGCGTCTGACACATCAGGCTGGAGACAGAGTCTACAGAGAGTTATAAGCCGGCTGCACCAAGACTGTTTGTTTACCACTGATATGCTGGACTACTATGAATTTTGAGATGTGGTTATATATATTTCACAATGGTTTGGGGACATCTCCAAAATCTCCTTGTACAGTAGATTTAAGAAAATATACAGTATGTAAACCGCCATTGCTTACATCTCCATCTAAAATTGCTAGTTCCCTGAATGTTATGCTGAATCAGTAGCTCTAAGGCCTCTTTCACACTGAGGCGTTTTTCAGGCGTTTTAACGCTAAAAATAGCGCTGTAAAAATGCCTGAAATAATCCTGCCCCAGCATTCTCAATTTGAAAGCCCTGAGGGCTTTCACACTGAGGTGTTGTGCTGGCTGTGCGTTTGAAAAAATCCTGCAAACAGCTTTTTTGGAGCATCTTTGGGTCCCATAAAATAGCGCTGTAAAAACACCTATCCCCATTGAAATGAATGAGTACCGCTGTAAAAACGCGGTAAAAATGTGGTAAAAACACGATAAAAACGCCCAGAAGCTGTGGGAAGGACACATGACCGCAGTAGAGTGGAGGATTGTGGGATACCAAATAATCCTTTTTACCGCAAAAAACACAGTAAAAACGCAGTAAAAATGCATAGGCGTCAGCGCTATTTTTAACGCTAACGCGGTAAAAACGCGGTAATAACGCTAATCATTTTTAGCGCATTATTGCAACGCCTCAGTGTGAAAGGGGCCTAATACTGTCTGACTCATTGCTCCAATTATGCGTGTAAGGAGTTCTGACATCACTCTGACATTCTCGATCTGCATAATTGTACTGGGTTATCAAAACTTAGGGGTTTACTAAAACTGGACAGTGCAAAATCTGGTGCAACTGAGGGTGATAGCCAATCAGCTTCTAACTTCAGCTTGTTCAATTAAGCTTTGACAAAAAAAAAAAAACTGGAAGCTCATTTCTATGCAGAGCTTCACCAGATTTTGAACAATCCAGTTTTAGTAAATCAACCCCACAGTGTTGCAAGTGCTGAAGCCAAAGAAAGCTAGACAACTAGGATTTTGAGATAGAGACTGGAATGGCAGCCATGGTTTAGCTTTAAAACAATGACTAATGTTGGTTTTAAGATGACACTAGATTAAATGACCAGACATCCCCGGTTTCCCCGTCTAGTAACCGGATTGAGGACAATGTCCCCGGACAAAGTCTGTCCCTGGTTTTGTCCCCAGATTGGATTTGAACAGGGGCAGGGGCAATTTCAAAGACAGTCAGTGCAGAATTAATAAAAAAAAAATCTGAATTACACACCTCAGCTCCGCCGCTCCTACTAGTTAGGGGGTCTAATTTTTTCCATTATCTGTGCCCCTATCTGTGCCACTTTCTGATGATCATATGCTGGTTGGAGCAGAGGGAATATTTCTTCAGTTTCGGGTGCATGCCCATCCATCTCCGCTCGCATGTTCTTTTGCCGTGGATCAAGTCCCGGCCAGCCGCCTGCCTGCTTATCTCCTTGCCTTCCCTGGTGGAGTGATCTTCCTCCGCTCCCAACCCAGTAGTAGCGGAGAACTGACAGGCTGTGAGGCAGGCGGCGGCAGTGACGGGCAGAGAGTCGCTGATTCCTGCCATTACTAGTAAAAAAAACATATGTCCCCGGATTTCATTTTAAAAATCTCGTCACCTTACACTAGATGGAAAAATGTCTACCAAAGAGCAACAAGCATTGAAATATATTTAATTTCTTGAATCTGATGTCATACCACTGAGGCTCACCACAGTATACTCTGCTTCTTGTCCGGTGGGTACAATACATATGAAGTACATGCTTTCATTTTTTATTTCATATAAAAAGAAGAATTTGAGACACACTCAAAAAAATCTGTGCACAGGACTGCTTCTGGTTGCCAATATCCATTGTAAACAACCCCTAGGGAAGTCTAATACTGCCAAGACATCACAAGTCATTTTCAGATCATGCTGGGGTTGAGCTGTGCGTATTCATCATTATAGAGGCAAATCCAGCAAAGATTCCAGAGTGGGACAGGATTAGAGCTCCTGACAGTTTTTTAAAGCTATTCAGAGCTCCAGTAGCCTCCCTGGCAGTATGATTAGGTCAGATTTTTGAAATTGGCATTTTATATTGTAGGCCTGTAATTCTTAGTAATAACACACTTTAATCTGTCCAAACAAGAGTCTAGTAGACATCCCGGGTATGATAAATTTTGAAACAGGAGATTATAAATTATAATATAATAAATAACTTTAAATAATTATAAAAAATAATAATAAAGTGATATTCCCTACGATTCACTAACGCTCAATTCTGCAAGTGTTCTAATTTACTATCGCTAGTTGTCATGGACAATCTCAAGTTTCCAGGCAGAAAGAACAGTATATATAATATAAAAGTGTAGGCAGGGCACTAGACAAAGCACTAGGAACAAAAGAGATGTGAAATAATGTGATACAGTAATGATTACAGATTACAGTGTACTGTATGTGTTATGTATTTTGTACTTTTTGAATTTGCCGCCGGGCTCCACCCCTATGCGTCGCAACGCTGGCAGGGAACGAAGCCCAGCACACAGAGCATCGGGCGGATGATCTGGCGGGGGACACAGCAAGGAGACATCGCAGGATCCTGGTGACAAGGCAAGTACGCTCTGAAAAAAAGGGTTTATATTTCTACCTAGGTTGCTGTTAGAGCTATACCTTCATTTCATGTCTGGTAAAATGTTGTCATCAGGACAAAAAGTGAAGACCAGCCTGGTTAGTGTAGTGATAATTATATCACTACAGTTAGCAGTAATTACCAGCAACAAAGCTCTTAATTCACTCCCTGGTCATCTCTCGCCTTGACTACTGCAGCTCCTTCCTCATTGGTTAACCTCAACATAGTCTATCCCCCCTTCAATCCATCATGAACGCTGCTGCCAGACTCATCCACCGTACCAACCGCTCTGTGTCTGCTACTCCAATCTGTCAATACCTCCTCTGGATTCCGCTCACCCAACAAATTCAATTCAAAATACTAACAACTACTTACAAATCCATGTCCAACTCTGCCCCCAGCTACATTACTGACCTAGTCTCAAAATACCAACCTAATCATTCTCTTTGTTCTTCTCAAGACTTCCTGCTCTCCAGCTCTCTCATCACCTCCTCCCATGCTCGCCTCCAGGACTTTTCCAGAGCCTCTCCAATCCTATGGAACTCCTTACCCCAATCTGTCTGATTATCTCCTACTCTATTAGCTTTTAGATGATCCCTGAAAAACCTCCTCTTCAGAGAAGCCTATCCTACCCACACCTAACAACTGTATTTAAATTTTATCCATCTAATCATCCCTTACAGTGATTACATTTTGTTCCACTTGACCTTCCTTTCTAGATTGTAAGCTCTGTCGAGCAGGGCCCTCTAATTCCTTCTGTATTGAATTGTATTTCTAACTGTACTGTCTGCTCCCATATTCTAAAGCGCTGCGCAAACTGTTGGCGCTATATAAATCCTGAATAATAATAATAATAAGTTCTAAACTATACACAGACTGGGTCATGCACCAGGTTAAGATTGTGAATTTCAGTGCATGGTGACATGGATTGCTACAGTCTGCTAGTTAATAATTGTGTGACCTGGAAGAAGGCAATTTCTTGTAAAGTACTGAGAATATATTTTATCCCATTGGCACCGTTGACGGGACTTACTTTTTCCCACTAACATCAACAATGAGACCTATTCTATCCCACTGACATCAACAATAGGACCTATTTTATCCTACTGAGACCAACAATGAGACTCTTTTTTTTTTTTTTATCTAACTGACACCAACCATGATGGTTATTTTATCCCACTAATATGAAGTGATGGGGCTTATCATACTCCAAATGACACTTTCTCTTCAGGCTACCCCAGGTTTTATTTTGGGGCATGGGTGAAAGGTTTTGATGATTTTGGGTCATAGGCTTTGATGCTACTCTCACTCTATTGGCCAAACCTCTTGGGCCTGGTATTTTCTTCTTAAGTCTTTCAGTACAGTATGTCCCTCCTAATTGTTTCTACACGTAGGCATCTATGCAAATCAGACAAAATATCTTTTTATGTGTTGTCAGCACTACTCCCATATCCATAATTGGTTGGAAAACTCAAAGGAAGAACTATCCATCTAACAAATTATATGGGCACGAGACTGCCAATAAGCTCCTTTTTGGCTTTGCATTGCCTAGAAAAAGTCAAAAATGGAGTTCCGTTCTTCATAAAAAAAGGCTCATATTGTCCATGTTATACAATCATTCAAGATAAAGTCTGAAATGTCATCTTAAACATTCCCAATCATATAAGGGAGTAAAGAGCTACCAAAACCTAGGGCCCTGGCCTTCTTGACCTTAAATATAAGAAGAATCAACACATGAGCTTGCCAAGAAAGTGTTACACAAGCTTGAAGCAAAATATGCTTTAAGATTTCCCCGAGCGTTGAAGCGTTCAGTTTTTCTATTGTGGATGATTTGTTCGCGTAATAAACTTTTCTTAGTGCTGTCGAAAGCCAGAGTTGGTTTCTAAAAAGCCTTTTTCATGGTATGAAAAGGTAGTGAATTGTGCCCTAGGGTCGTAACCAGAGCTGTGTAAACAGATGAAAGCGACAAATCGTATATATTACACACATTTTGCCTAGAAGAGCCATGAGTAGCACAGCAAAAAAACATGCGGGTAATGATAGAAAATGTAGTTACTGCAGCTTCGCAAATCAAACGTTACATAGCGGAATCTGCTTGTGCTAGAACAGATGCAAATTAAAACATTTATTTCTTGCTTAAGGTTGATTGAAAGGCTATTTAGCAAATTACCTTGATGATGTATTTAAAAGCAATGTTTTATGCTTTTGAAATACGCCTTCTAGTAAGGGCTTTGCACATTATTTTCGATAATACATGAGGGAAGAGTAATAGCTCTTTCTGCAGCTATATCCTCAATTACACTACTATACACTTTAATAAACAAGTAAAACCGATAATGCTTTTGCTCACATAATATAATACAGAAACTAGTTTATGATAGAATAGCGCCCCCGCTGTCCATATGGTCTTACACAAATCCACTCTTGCATACTTTTAGTAACCTTTAGCTTGTATCACATCTGTCTGTGCACATCTGCTGGGTTCACAGAAGAGATTTACAAACATGTTGGGCTTAATTTACTAAAGCAATTGAGGCTGTCTTCTAAGTAAAGTAAATGTTCACTTTCTAAAGTATAAATAATTCTAACCCGTGTTCCCTTTTAACACTCAATCATTTAAGTGAAATTAATTAAAGTAGATGTAGGCCATAACAATGCACTTCTCTTATTTGCTCTCATTTTGGCTTTCTAAAATATACCTTTATTAGCATTTTGTTTTATCTGTTCGATAAATGCAAAATTATACCTGTTGATTCTGCCAATAATCCAGTACTGTCCTGTCTTATCTCAAACATAGTTATCAGGAAATGGGACATAAATACAAACACTCCCCCCTATGTTATGGCAGGGCAGAAACAAGGAGCTGTTCTGTAGTCTTAACACACCTCCTGTTCTAGAGAAACAACCCTATTTCTCCATAGATACAGTAGAGTGAGCAAGTGTTGTCACCCTAGGAATTGTGTTACTGGCAGGGTCACCAGGTGAAAACAGAGGTGAAAAGCCAAAAAAAAAAAAATGTAACCACTAAATATAAGAACTGGTAATCTTTATTCTATAAAATAGTTTTTCTTGGGTTTAGAAACACTTTAAAAACAAGTTTGGTGAACATTCACTTTGCTGTGAAAATTTTTTACTTCATTGGTGAATTAATCTCAATGTTTCTTATGTACGCAACATGCCTCGGTGCACCAACTTTGTATTTACTGAATTATACTGGTCAATTTATGAGCTAATTAAGATTGACAAATGGTATTGTTCAGTTCTTTTCACCAAACTGAGATAGCAGTTTTCCATACAACATGAGTGTAGACCTTTATAAGGCAATCACATATTCAGAGCTATATTAAGACATTATACTGCCCTAGAATCATCAAAAGTATGATGACCCTTTGTTATCCATTGCCCCTTGTGTCATGATTATTTGAGAAAAACAAATAACACTAGAATGCACCTTTGGAGACAGCTTTCTGTTTTCTTGATATGCAGAAGTATTTTCAACTGTAGTGATCACCAAGCCAGATAATAGTGAGCTATGGTCTCATATACCCACTTCCCCTTTCTTTATTTTTTTCTTTCTTAAGAAAAATTACTAGAAGCGACCAGGAGAGAGAAACAAAATAAGAAAAAAATTGTATATTTTGAGTTTTGGTGCTACCCCTTTAACCCTGCTGCCCACCAGTGCCATTCTAGTAAATACAACTTTGAATACACCATAATTAAATTTCTAGTGCTAAATTAGTACTAAAAACTGCAAACATTTATTTTAATTATTTAGCAAGTAAGGCACTACATATTAAGATAATGGGGTTTGCTGAACATCACGGAACTTGACTTTTCACTACTCTCCTTACCCCCCTCAGGTCTGATAATGTGTGCTCTGTCTTTGACTCATTCTGAGAGTTGGGGTCTATTGGCCTCTCCTGCCTGGAGCACCATATGCAGCATTTTCTTTTTTATAAATTGTATTTTTATTGAAGAAAGTTTTCACAGAATACAAGAGCAAACATATCTGACAATGAATAGGTAATGTCTGAAATACAGCATGCTGAACAAAATGGGAGGACACCGGGGAGGCTGATTAAATAAATAAATAAATAAATAATACACAAAAGAAAAGAAAAGAGAAAAAAAAAATAAGATAAAAAAGAAGAGCAATTGATCAACATGTATTACGTAATGCAGAACTTGTGGTTTGAACTTATAGTTTCAGTAACATGACAACTATCTGACAAAGAAGGACGTTATGCCCACACAATTTTTTTTTTTGCAAATGAGTGGGCAGGCCTTAAATGCCTGTCCGGCCAGGAAGAGTGCAAGGAAAACGATCAAAGTATGGTACATTGGGGCGCTTGGAGCACAGTGATCGCAAAGGGTAAGTAGATGACAGGGTGGCGAGGGGCATCTAGGTCAAGGGCGGTAGCCCGAAGGCCGAAGCGTCCCAGGGAGCCCAAATCTCACCAAACCTGTCAACCCCATCCTCCACCATAGCCGTCATATGTTCCATCCTACGTATGTCCTTGATGCTTTGTATCAGCTGAGTTTGGGTCGGGGTTTGGGTAGACAACCAGTTAGAGGGAATAGCTCTTTTGGCAGCAAGCAGAACAAATGAGGCTAGTTTGTTTGCCGCCCTTCCCAACTCCGGGACGGGAAGGCCTAGGAGAAAGTGGATCGGGTCCAGTGGGATGGGGGTGGCGAGAATCTGTTGGAGCATTTGTGACACAATGGACCAAAAAGGAATGATCAGATCACATTGCCAGAAGATATGAAAATGTGATCCTTTAATTTTCCTGCATCTCCAGCACATGGGAGAGTGAGAGGAGTCATATCGATGAATAACCTCAGGGGTATTGTACCAACATATGCAGCATTTTCAAACCCTTCCTTCCCCCATTGTTGCCCTGCCTCTTCTTCATATCCAAAAACAGACACCCAATATAGCACCTTTTCCCTGCATACCAACCTGGGTTTCTCTCCTGCTATCTGATTCCATGCATTGGTAGCAAGCCCTCCTAATTGTCTGTGTGTATCCTTATCTAGATGTATGTGACCTCTCAACCCACTCATACAAGAGACTGAGTAAGTCTTGAAGTTAACAGCCATACAGATGTTCTGCACCAAGTAACAGTTCAAGATGTCATTCTGCCCCATAAAAATGACTTATGACACCTTATTGTAATCTGTCCCTCATACCAGATTGGTTTCCAATGTTGACTCCATTGTAGTCATGTTGTTTTTTGTCATTCACAATGGGGTTCATTTACTAAAACAGTAGTAACTGTTTACTTAACAAAGTGAATGTTTACCTATCTTAGTGAATGTGGTGGAACAGTGATCACTTCAATCATCCAATCACAGGCAAAACATATTGACTTGTTTTAAATTACACTTGCACATGATTGGGTATCCACAGTCACCAAAGCTTCAATTATTTATGAACTAACTTTTTTAATTTGCTCTATTTTCGTCTGTTTCCATCTGTATACCATTGGAAGTGTTTTGTTATATCTGTTCCATAAGTGCAAAAAAAAAAAAAAAACCTGCTGATCTTGAAAGAAATTTTGGGCTGTCATGTGTCCTCTCCTCTCTTCTTGTGTTGTCCCAAAGAGCCATCAATTTTTTGTCTTGGACCGGAGATCTGAAAGTGAGAGTGGTTTAGTGGGCTGACACCACTTAGTTCACAAACATGCCATGTTGTCAGCCCACAACAGGGCTTAGGAGCTGAGTAAATTTCTGACAAAGCAAAGGATTTTTTTCTGTACTTGCAGGGTCTTTAAAGTAACAAAACGTGCATTGCGGAAATGTACTGCAAATGATTTTTGTTTAGCCATCATGCAAAAGGTTGTGAAAAGACAAAACCACAAAAAAGTATTTAAACTTCCTTGCAGGTTTTTCTTTACGATAATTTTCTTACTTTTCTTCTCTCCAGTACTCTTCTCACTACAGCAATTATAAGAAAGAGCAGAGGATTCAATATGCCCTTACTTCCTGGAGTTCTAACCTGCCCCCCTTGACCATGTAACACTAGTGTAGCACACGGACCCTTTTTCCTACCTTTGGCTCACTTGCAGGAAAAGGGCACACCGTACTATATGCCCGTACCCTCCTGGTTGAGGAGGTTGAGCGGTGTCATGTATTTGGGTCCCACAGCTAGGTTCTCCATCAGTTGGTTCTCATCTCCTAGGGTATAGGGACAAGTCTCTGTTTTTCCCCCAAGTAATTCCATTGTCCACACCACTCTAAACTCCAAAGTTGAGTTTATTTTTCTCAATGTTCAGCAGATAGGAAAGGGTGGATAAGAGACAGGACAGCAAGGTTTTGGGAGGTAGGTCCAGACACAAGTAGATATTACAATCACCACTCTATCCCAGAGTAGGTTCAGCTCACCCGGATAGTCTCCTGCAAAAGTGTATCCTAGCAGCCGCAGTGATGCTCGGACGCTTAATTAGGTTCTTTTCCTGGATACGATCGGGAGACTCTCTGCCACAGAATCTATCAGATCCCGAACTTCTCAGCTTTTTCCAATATAAGGACAGGTGCCAGCAGTAGCACATTAGTAGGCCCTTGGTGGATAGATGAATCCCTCCAGAAAGTTACCGGGCCCCTTCCTACCGTGAACTCTCACCGGTCCATCAGAAAGGTCCTCCCCCGGCCTCCTCTTCTTAGAAGCGGGCTCCCTCACAAGGGACACCCTGGGATTCTTCTTCCCAGAAGTGGGCTCCAGCTAAAGGTGCTGGGCCCAGTGTTGAAGTTGCAGCCCCAGGGCTAAAGGTGCCTGGGACTGATGCACACATGGCCCCATGGCCTGGAGGGCCACGTGCCATGCACTTGGACTCCGACTCCTCTCCTCCTCGAAGCAGACTTCCAGGCGGTGGCTGCCCCTTATGTATCCTCTCCCAGCATGCACAGCAGGCCAACCACGCCCACTGTACCGCTGCCGAGAGAGGACAACCCAAGGCACAGCACTATTACTGATGGTTCAACCCTGACCTGTCATGGCATCACCACCTACAGGCCACAGGGAACTGCACACCAGTATACCACCTGGAGAAATAAAGTAGCACAACCTATCAATGAGAATGGTCTGAGCCCAACTACTATCTCAGACCAGTCCCTAAATTTGGGTATATAGCACCCCTAAATGGGGTGAGCGCTACACTAGTAAAAAAAAATATTTGCCAGGAAGGCACTGGGTGATTCTAGAGACCAGGAAGTTCAATGTGTATAAATGCCTTTATTCACCCATATGTGTGTGTGCCTTTTTGACTATGGTGATGACATTAGACTGCTATCATACCACTTAACTTTCAGAGATGAGGGTCTTCACCTTACAGCACAGAATATGTAGACAAAGGACACACTCCTGCCATACCTCTAGTTATGCAGACCAGGAAGGATTAATACTTAAAACATGATTGGTTAAACTTAATCACTGCCCTGTTTTTACTATTACTTTTTCTTTATACTGGCTTTTCAAAATAACAAATTAAACAATTTACAGGTTGGATAACATTTTCTAGTGCAGTATGACACATTTAATAGTTAAAATGTAAGTTCACCTTTAAAAAAAAATAATTAAAGATGAACTAACACGGTACACCCTCCCCACCCCCTGGTCCTCATTGCACTGACTTCCATAGATGACTGGCATTGCCCATGCATCCGGTGCAGGGGTCCGGGGATTTGAAAGCCATTGATTGCCTTCTATCGGGACAGATCACAGTGTTTCCGATTGGTCACGTGCTGGCACGTGACTGTTTTGTCCAATCAGAATCCTTCAAATCTGTCCCGGTTGGAAAAAAGGTAAAGAACTTGTCTTTTAAATTCCCAGACCCCTGTACAGACTGCATGGGCAGTGAAATCTAATCATTCTCAGAGGTAGGTGCTGCAAGGACTGGGGGGTGGGGAGGTTATACGTTGTTAGTTCCCTATTTCACTTTTTTAAGAGATACATTTTAATAATGGTCTATACTTCAGTTTAAAAAGAGAGACAACTAAGAAAAAAAAAGTGCAATTGAGATATGAACCCCACTGACTAATATGTCAGTACACCCTAGAGCAGGGATATGCAATTAGCAGACCTCCAGCTGTTGCCAAACTACAAGTCCCATGAGGCATAGCGAGACTCTGACAGCAGCAAGCATGACACCCAGAGACAGAGGCATGATGGGACTTGTAGTTTTGCAACAGCTGGAGGTCCGCTAATTGCATATCCCTGCCCTAGGGCGAATAATAAAGGGGAAATGGTGTGTTCCTAGAAGACAAGAAAATAAATAAGGGTGGAACACAGAATAAAGTAATACAATTTTTATGTGAGGGATATTGGTGTGCTATCCTGCCTAATTTAGCACCTAACTCTTTTTTGTATCCAAGAAAATGTAAATTAGACTTGTATAGTCTTCACATAAAACAATATACGTCTATGCGTGAAGCACAAATAATTGTCATTATTACCATGTGCTTTTGAGTTTGTTTTGATGCTGGGAAAAGTCACAACTTCAGGAGGACACTGAGATCAGATGTTTGCACATATTTAAACTTACCACAATCAATTCACTCAGAATATAAAGACATGAAAGGAAGGGTCTTTGAATATAGTAATTACGGCATTACCGGATTACTTCAGAAATATAAAACACTTCCAAGCCCTACTGTTATTGTGTTATTATTTAAGCGTGTCTAGTCTGCATTCTAAACAACGGGACTAAGAATAAAATTCTGTTGCTGCAGTTTTCTTCCTGCAGAATAGAGGGCTTGTTCACATCAGGTCAATGCAAGCTCAATGTAATGACATTGGGGGAAAAAATATTTCCTATATGCCTTGTTTACACCATACAGGTGCTTTAGTTTGTATTGCATTAAAATGTAGCATGTCTGACCCCCCCCCCCCCCAAAAAAAAAAACAAAAAACATGTTCCTTATCTTACAATTGCTCACTTGTTGCTCTTACTTTCAACCAACAATCCTGAATGCAGGCTGATGTCAAAAGCGAACGAATGGTGACATCATCTCTTGGTCATTTGACAGTGCCTGAGCCCAGTGATTGGCTGCTAGACCCAAGTACTGTTACAGAGGAATATGTCACAAGACCCCCCCCCCATATCTGGAAGTACTGGGTATTGCTGTTGGCTGTGATGAAGGCAGGAGCAGGACAGTACTGGAAGGTGAGTATATCTAGGTGGGGGTGGCTTTACAAAGGTACTGTCACTTTGTCCTATATGGGTGTGTCTCAAACTGGCCAAAGGTATGACTAAGGCTGACCATAGACGGAGCAAATTTCTTTCCTGCAACCACAGGTTGTAGGGAAGAAATGGCTTGATTCCCCTATCAACACAGGCAGGGTTGACAGGATAATCCCTCCCACAGAGCCATTGTGTTCTACTGACGGGGGTGGGGGAGAACACAATGATAACTGCTAACGATAATTGCATGTAAAATCTGGCAGGCTGATCAATCGATCAACTTGAGAACACAATGATAACTGCTAACGATAATTGCATGTAAAATCTGGCAGGCTGATCAATCGATCAACTTGGGTACATTTAGCCTGCTTATAAATGGTTTGATTCGAACCGTCTATGGCCGGCCTAAATAAACCTCAACTTAATTTGAAAAATTGCTCCCAAGGGGCTATAAGCAGCTAGAAAAAAATTGGACTGATTAGAATATATCAAAAAAAGGTTTTATTACGTACAAATATATGAAAAAAACACATGAATTAAATAAAGACTGCATGAGCTCTGGTATACATGGTATCCAAGCATGAGATGTCAATATTGCAAATAGCAAAAAAAAGTTTAACACTAAATGCTATTGCTCACAGAAGAGCCCCAATGCGTTTCGATCGTATATTGTTCTGATCTTCCTCAGGGGGATGAGGACATCTAATATCACAAAACATATCAAGGTTATGGCATTCTAAATAAAGAAGTGTACATATATGGACACGTTGTCCAATTGATTTAGCCATTGTTTGATCAAAAAGTTTTCATAACTTCAAATTGAAATATCGTGCATGACCAGAGTCGATTAAAAACATATAGGCGGGGTAGTTTCCAGGTGGTAATCTGTCCAAGGAGTATGGAATGGGCCTACACCAACCCACGGAAAGTCACACAGACACATAAACCTCAACTACCTCAACATTTACAATTCTTTCAGTTATTTACCACATACCAAGTCTGCAATAAAATGTACTGTATAAAAATACAGAAACAATGCTAGAATTATTATAAATAAGATTGCGAGGAAGAGGAAAAAGATAATTAAAAATTAAAGGCCAGTTAAAGATTATTGTATACAAAATATATCAACATATGCAGACCAATGGAAAAAAAAACATCTGTTAATTTTATTGTATAACAAACATCTTTCATTGTTCATAATAAATTTTCATTTCTCAAAAGTCACTTCCGTGGGAATGAACTTATAGGGATAGCCAGTGAAGCTACAATAAACTCACTACGGATACACACGTGCATGTAGGAAGAGGAGCGGCTTCCTGCTTATTAACATGGGTTTACAACAACTGCATGATCCTTTAGTTTATACTGAGGAGATAAGTGCCCGATGTAATACATTTGAGGATTATATCATTCACAGTGTAATGACAGCAGGCTTGCTGTCCCTTTGGGTAGACATCCGTAAACAAAGAGTTTTCATTCAGGTAGCAAGAGTCCACACAGCAGGTCTGGTTTTAGACTGGCAGCAACTGGTTTTATTGTGCTTCCAGCATCAGAACATCATAAATGGTAATAGCAGCATTCATAAAGTAGAGCAGATAGAAAACAAGCATTTCAAATCCTAGCCTTTCAGCTCTAAATGCACACCACAACCTTTCTAGAGAGAAATACATCCAGATCCACAAAGTTGAACTTACTTGCAAAAAGCTGCTGCTCCACGGGATCTTTCTATAGAGCCAGGCTTTCCTAAGGTTTTTGGGAATTTGAGAGAGAACCCCCCCCATCCTCCCCTCTCCAATGAGGGCAGCTACCTCTTCTATCACTTCCACCACGATCATAACTGAAACTGACTTTGATTAGACCATGATCTCTGGAGCAAACTGTACCCCTCTTCATCACCAAACTCTTAGTACTAGATAGTGGCGGCTGGTGCTCAAAAATGTTGGGGGGGCACAAACAAACTGAAAAAAATAAACCATCAATTGCAGCCACTGTGCCCATCAATTTCTGCCACTGTGCCCATCAAACGCAGCCACTGTGCCCATCAAACGCAGCCACTGTGCCCATCAATTGCCGCCACTGTGCCCATCAAACGCCGCCACTGTGCCCATCATTTGCCGCCAGTTTGCCCCATCAATTGCTGCCAGTTTGCCCCATCAAATGCAGCCAGTTTGCCCCATCAAACGCCGCCAGTTTGCCCCCTCAAATGATGCCAGTTTCCCCATCAAATGCAGCCAGTTTCCCCATTAAATGCAGCCAGTTTCCCCTCAAATGCAGCCAGTTTACCCATCAAATGTAGCCAGTTTCCCCTCAAATGCAGCCAGTTTCCCTATCAAATGCAGCCAGTTTCCCCCATCAAATGCAGTCAGTTTCCCCATCAAATGCCGCCAGTTTCCCCTCAAATGCAGCCAGTTTCCCCATCAAATGCAGCCAGTTTCCCCTCAAATTCAGCCAGTTTCCCCATCAAATGCAGCCAGTTTCCCCATCAAATGCAGCCAGTTTCCGCATCAAATGCAGCCAGTTTCCCCTCAAATTCAGCCAGTTTCCCCATCAAATGCAGCCAGTTTCCCCATCAAATGCAGCCAGTTTCCCCATCAAATGCAGGCAGTTTCCCCTCAAATGCAGCCAGTTTCCCCATCAAATGCAGGCAGTTTCCCCTCAAATGCCGCCAGTTTCCCCCTCAAATGCAGCCAGCTTTCCCCCTCAAATGCAGCCAGTTTCCCCATCAAATGCAGCCAGTTTCCCCATCAAATGCAGCCAGTTTTCCCCCTCAAATGCAGCCAGTTTCCCCATCAAATGCAGCCAGTTTCCCCATCAAATGCAGTCAGTTTCCCCATCAAATGCAGCCAGTTTTCCCCCTCAAATGCAGCCAGTTTTCCGATCAAATGCAGCCAGTTTCCCCATAAAATGCAGCCAGTTTCCCCTCAAATGCAGCCAGTTTCCCCATAAAATGCAGCCAGTTTCCCCTCAAATGCAGCCAGTTTCCCCATTAAATGCAGTCAGTTTCCCCATCTAATGCATCCAGTTTTCCCCCATCAAATGCAGTCAGTTTCCCCATAAAATGCAGCCAGTTTCCCCTCAAATGCAGCCAGTTTTCCCATCAAATGCAGCCAGTTTCCCCATCAAATGCAGGCAGTTTCCCCTCAAATGCAGGCAGTTTCCCCATCAAATGCAGCCAGTTTCCCCATCAAATGCAGCCAGTTTCCCCATCAAATGCAGCCAGTTTGCCCCCTCAAATGCAGCCAGTTTCCCCATCAAATGCAGCCAGTTTCCCCATAAAATGCAGCCAGTTTTCCCCCCCACCCGGCACTTACCTTTCTCTGGTCAGCGCCGTCCTCCTCCACGCTCCTTCCGAGTCCTCAATGTCTTCTCCCGTTCTCAATGTCATCTCTGCTATGATTGGACGCCTGATAGTCAATCAGGTGACCGGTAACCAGACCCGGTGCGCCTGATTGGCTGAGAGGCAGGTCAGTGTTAGGGAAGCGATTCCCTAACACAGCACTGTTTAAACGGGGAACGTACAGCGTTGCGCCCGCTGTTTAACAATTTGGAAGCCTATTAGAGCCCACAGGCTCTAATCAGGAAGCCTATTAGAGCCTAAGGCTCTAATCAGGCACTTCCAAAACACACCCATTAAGATGGCCAGCGCTCAACAGGGGGGCGGACACCTGAATAGTGGGCGGCATCGGCGACAATAGATAGATTCATGCAATGCATGAATCTATCAATTTGAGATTGACGGGTGCAGGAGAGAGGGGGCGGCGCTCCTGCGCCCACTATGGACGCACCGCCACTGGTACTAGTACTCCTCTCTCAGTAGCAACAGATTCTCTAGATATATTTATTTTAATCAGTGGAACAAGATTCACAGTGCTATTTTTTCTAATTTTAAATACCCATCTTCAAGCTAAAACTCACAAATTCATTCCTTTCAATGATGAACAAAGTTGCTGCTATTGCTAGGTGTTGTTTTGCCATATAATCCAGCGTCCGGTCCTGTATCAAGGTCTTTGCCTTTTGTTTAAGTGTAAGCGCTTGTGTTTCGAAAAACTTTTCTCAATTTTCTTACAAATTAAAATAAAAATACAAAACCTTCATGTTTTTGAGCACTAACAAAACCAGTTTTGCAAAATCATTGGAGCCGAAGAAAAGGCCTGATAACAAATAGAAAGGCTGATAACAAATAGAAATGTTCATGTTCAGCTGCTACAACCTGCAAATTGCCAGCTCACAGCTTCAAATTGTGGAAAAGTGATTGTGCCTTTATATATGTGAAAACAGTACATGAAAGGCTCCCAACAAAGGTATACTACAATTAAAGAGAATATTAACCAGCAAACATCAAGCAGCACCAAAAGACTTCACAAGGTGAGTGTGTAATATTAACAGGGCACCTAATCCCATGTTGGGAGATATTAGTATGACATACTTCTTTGTTCACTGAAAACAGGCTTGTGTTCTTTAATCTAGAGGAACAAGGCAAACAAAATGCAAGAATCAAGGAGAAATAAATTATTATTCCTATACCACTGGCTAAATACTACTAGTACTATGTCTACTTATTAAAACAATATTTTTTTTTTTAAACCAATACTTGGCAAATTTTTTGTTTAATTGGCTGACTTAGTTTTTAAATCATGTAGTCTTTGTCACTGCATTGTTAATCCACCTGTTAATGATATGAGGATTCTTGGTTATTAAGACATTTATAAAGACCAGCCAAAAAAATACCTAGAGTACAAACAAAACATGGAAGTCTCCATGTTCAAATCAAACCACTGCCATTTTCCCAGTAAAAGTTACAATCGGCAATACACCTGTATATGTATATACTGTATATCTATGTAAAGAAAGTCCAGAACTACATTTATACTGCTATAAGAATTTTTACTGTCAGCCTGTTATATACCTTCAAGATCCATGTACTCGGATACACTCATAAGCACAAAAGTGAAGGTCTCTAGAGTACCTGGTGGCTTATTTAGCATGCAAACAACCTGTTCTCCTAAAGCAGGGGTCTCAGACTGGCGGCCCTCCAGCTGTTGCGAAACTACAAGTCCCATCATGCCTCTGCCTGTGGGAGTCATGATTGTAACTGTCAGCCTTGCAATGCCTCATGGGACTTGTAGTTTCGCAACAGCTGGAGGGCCACGAGTTTGAGACCCCTGTCCTAAAGCCTAGTCCATTTGCAGACACTGCAATCCTTGTACTTATTTCTTTACACTTTTTTAATCAGATATACTACAATTGCCTCTACTGAACCTTAGCATTGTAAAACTTTATGTTAAGTGGCATGCATGCTAATGTATAAATAATGCTGTCACCATTTGCCTAAATTCCCTATGTTGTGGCTGCATTGTGAACCACCTCCAATGATCTCTGAATGTACTTTTCTTACATATTGACGGAAACCTGTAAGACGAGAAAAACAAAGGCTAACATAGCGGACCTCTCCTTCTTGAAATGCTAACTGTATGTCTTAAATGCTGTTTGAATGTCTCCAAAATGTTTCTGAGCCACTGATCTTCAACAATTATACAGATGAGGACTTTATTGGCTACAAACGTGTTGACTTGAAGAATTGAAGCAAAAACAAAAACTAGCATTTTTAGAAGAAGACCAATACAGCCAGTATTCCTCTAATGACGGTTTTATATTAGGGCATTTGAAACACAAAGTATGAAAAGATCATTATGTGTTGTATGTTACGTAGATATGCATCATTGCATACTATGCATGGAGTTACTATTAGGATCAGTGGTTACAGATCAGTTGCATTAATACATTCAAGCATAAATGTGTACAAATGATCATACTAAACTTAAAAATGAATCCCAGGTATGGATATTTTATACATAGCTACATTGGTCCAGCTTGGGCCAATGTAACTATGCCATATACCATACCTGGCTGATGCCCCTATAAGCTGAAATTCATGGGAGTAGACACCGCTACTCCAGTAATCTCCACTTGCGTCCGGGTCCTGTGCTAAACGGCTGGCCTGCTAGATTCTAAACACAGGAGGCCAGCTGCTTGGCATGGGCACTATTGAGAATGCTTTGCATTTTCTGAATAAATGCAAAGTACCCTCTGATTGGAAGAGGTAGAGATCATGATTTCACTGCCCTATCTGTATGTATACATAATTCTCACCAATGTGAGAAACCAGGAAGTGTCAGATGGGGTCCCTGAGAAAGACAATATATATATATTATTATTATTACACAGGATTTATATAGTGCCAACAGTTTGCGCAGCGCTTTACAACATAAGGGCAGACAGGAGAGTTGCTGTACAATACAATTCAATACAGGAGGAATCAGAGGGCCCTGCTCATTAGAGCTTAAGAGTTAGAGTCTGCCCTTGTGTTGTAAAGTACTGCACAAACTGCTGGGGCTATATAAATCCAGTATAATAATAATAATAATAATAATAATGATATATATATATATAATTGTGTGAGAGGACGGGGTCAGGCGGGGATATGGAGGAAGTGGATACCTGGACTGAGAGAAATGTGGAGCCTGCCATTAAAGACCTTTGCCTCTAGATAAATGAAATCAGAACTCCTGATCTGCATATTTATCGCCGGTAGCAAGCCACATACTCTTAGCACAGGCTCAATATGTTAATAAACCTTAAAAAAACGTTCTTTTATTTGTCTATTTATCATTCTTTTGACCCAAAATTCACAGAACATTCATCCAAGATTTACACATTTTTCACATAAGTTTTAATTTGGTAAAAACATTAATAAATAGACTCTTAAATAAATCCCGATACATTTGCCTTTGTTCCCAGTTTAGACTTTACAGTTGCAGCTGGATATGACTGGAATTCAACCTCAGATGACTCCATTTAGCCCCTTGCCTAGTGATGTGACCACAGGTCCCTGAATTAGCAGTCATTGTGAATGGATTAAAAATTGCTGAAAAAGCAAGAGAGTGGGAAGAAGGATTGTACTGAGTGAGTAATTCACGTTTCATCACATCCCGTCAGTGTTATGTAGGATTAACCCATATCACTAGTCGTCTTTTTATGGCACCAGTAAAGCTGCAGCTGACATATGGGAAGTGAGTGGAGTTTAAATACAGACATTCGAGCAAACAATATGAATAACAGGTCTAGAGAGTTAAGTGATCCATTGTACTTGATATATGAGAGATATAAGGAATTATTTTATAATTGTTGCATCATTGGTACCAGAACAGCAAATAGTTTAAATGGAGCTTGTCAATATAGAAATATATTAATAATTACTACTGCTACCTTGTTTTTAAAGGAGAAGTATGGGATTTGAGTTTTTCCCATATTTATACTTACCTCGGTGGATGGAGCATCAGACCGATGCTCCATCTGTCCCCCGCCGTCTGTGCACTGAGAACCGAGCCAGCGAACATCGCGGCTGGCTCGGTTCTCACAGATCCCGAGAGGAAAGAGGCTGACTGTCAGTCAGCCTCTTTCCTCTCTGCTTCTCCATGCTCATTGGAGCACTGAGCCGTGGAGGGGCGGGGAGAGGCTGTCTCAGCGTCTCAGCAGCTCGCTGAGACGCTGAGACTGCCATCAATCAGGGCAGCTGGTGGATCCCGACTTGGGAAGTTGGGATGACGCGCTGCCCCGACTGATGGCAGTGACGTCAGCGGAGAGCGGACTTCAGACCGCTCTCCGCTGAAAACGGGTCACAGGAGTGCAAAATAAATTGCACTTCTGTGACCCAGAGGAGAAGCCTAGCCAAAAAAGCTCAGACTGGACTTCTCCTTTAAGGTATTGCTATTATTATCCTTTCTTTAATTGATTAGTAAGTCACTGACCAGAAGCAAGTATGCAGGTCGGGACTTCACCAGTCTGTGTAGTAGTCTTGAACAATTTATTTTTACAGCATTATTCTCATCCAAATTTCAGCACTTAAAACAGTAGTAAACTCTTATCTGCTATTTTTATCTACAGGTAAGCTTATAATAACGCTTACCTGTAGGTAAAAGGAAAGTCTCTTAAACGTGCACCGTTTAGGAGATATTCCATTGAGCAGCAGTCGGTGATGACACCGGCGCATAGGCTCTAAAGGGACAGCATACTCATGCCGCCCCTTCAGAGCTCTGTGTCACGGCTGTGACTCCCTCGTGCATACGCGGGAGTGATGTCATCGCGGCTCAGCCATTCAAGAGGTCGTATCCCGCAAACTCAGAAGGAAGACTGGGTGAAGATGGAAGCCCTGTCAGCAGTGAAAGCGCCTCGCTGAAGGGCTTTGTTTCAAGGTAAGTCTCTTTTAATGTGCTAACACATTATAATATTACCTTGCTGGGAGATTTTTTTTATAATTCTGGGAACGTTTACTACTGCTTTAAGGGTTCTTGTTGACGGGCAATTTTTTTCTGTGTTTGATGTGCGTTTAGAACACCTTAACCACTTCAATACCAGACGCTTTCCCCCCCTTCCGGCCCAAGCCAATTTTTAGCTTTCAGTGCTGTCGCTTTTTAAATGACAATTGCGCAGTCATGCTACACTGTACCCAAACAACATTTTTATCATTTTGTTCCCACAAATAGAGCTTTCTTTTGGTGTATTTGATCACCTCTGGGCTTTTTATTTTTTGTTAAACAAATAAAAAAAGACCGAAAATTTTGAAAAAAAAAAGGTTTTCTTAGTTTCTGTTATAAATGTTGGAAATATGTAAGTTTTCTCCTTTACTGGTGGGCACTGCTGAGGCTGCACTGACGGGCACTGATAAGGTGACATTGATGAGGTGGCTCCAATTAGGTGGCACTGATGAGGTGGCACTGATGATGGGCACTAATATGCAGCACTGATGGGCACTGATAAGGTGGCACTGATGAGGTGGCACCAATTAGGTGGCACTGATGATGGGCACTAATATGCAGCACTGATGGGCACTGATAGGCGGCACTGATGGGCACTGATTGGTGGCAATGATATGCAGCACTGATGGGCACTCATAGGCGGCACTGATGGGCACTCATAGGTGGCACTGATGGGCACTGATAGGTGACACTGATGGAAACTGAAAGGCTGCACAGATGGATACTTATGGGTGGCACTGATGGGCACTGATAAGCAGCACTGATGGGCACTGATAGATGGCACTGATAGATGGCACTGATGGGCATCACTAATAAGGAGGCACTGGCAGGCTGATGGGCATTGATTGCCATCATTTGTGGGCACAGATTGGCATAATTTGTGTGCACAGATTGGCATCCCTGGTGGCCATAGGTGGCATACCTGGTGGTCATCCCTGGTGGTTCTGGTGGCATCCCTGGTGGTCCTGTGTGGGCATAAATCAGCGCAGACCCCCCTTTCAGGAGAGCAGCTGATCGGCTCTCCTCTAGTCACGTCTGTCAGACGAGATAGAGGAAAAGCCAATACACGGCTCTTCCTGTTTACACCATGATCAGCTGTGATTGGACACAGCTGATCAAGTGGTAAAGAGCCTCCGTAAGACTGACACACAGCTCCACCGATCGCCGTGCTGCGTGCCCCCACGGGCTTGCGCTGCCTCTTTATCCTAAAGGGATAAAGGAACCACCGCCCCGCCGTCATTTTGCTATAGGCCGGGCGGGAAGTGGTTAAACAGGTTTTTTGCCTTCCCCTGGATCAACTGTTGGTATCGGATTGTATGATTTTTTTTCCCCTTTTATTGGTTGAACTAGATGGACTTGTGTCTTTTTTCAACCTTCAAGACTAACTATGTAACTAAAATGTGGGTCAGCTGAATCCCATTGACTTTAATTGGGCAGTAGACATGCCAGTTCAGAGGCTGTGTTTGACCTGCTTTGCGTTGCGTTTCTTTGCATGTCTTTTTAGGCCAAATTTTAACCTATGCATTTTTTTGTGTGTTTTCAGTTTACAGCCCATTCAACATGGTTTCCTATGGGTCACGTTCACATCTGTCCATTTTATGGAAAGGGCCAGGGACATTTTTTTCTGCCTTTTGGTTCCATAGACTTCAATGGTAAAAAAACGTGTATTGAAAAATGCAAAATGCACCTGGGATATGCAAACTGCAATCTGTATAGGTGTGAATCAGGCCTTAAGTTGCATGTTACCTATTGCCAAAGCAGGTCAAATGTAGCCTTTTCTTGTCAAACGCTGCATTTTTTATTCGAACTTGGCTACATGCGTTTGAATGGAAAATGTGGTGTTTGACTAGCATGCCCACTAACACGAACTCTACTACTATTTTTCATATTACTCTTCTAAAACTTTGTGACTTGCATTATAGTGTTTGTATACAGTCATGGCCGAAATTGTTGGCACCCCAGAAATTTTTCCAGAAAATCAAGTATTTCTCACAGAAAAGTATTGCAGTAACACATGTTTTGCTATACACATGTTTATTCCCTTTGTGTGTATTGGAACAAAACAAAAAAAGGGAGGAAAAACGCAAATTGGACATAATGTCACACAAAACTCCAAAAATGGGCTGGTCAAAATTCTTGGCACCCTTAACTTAAAATTTGGTTGCACACCCTTTGGAAAAAATAACTGAAATCAGTCGCTTCCTATAACCATCAATAAGCTTCTTACACCTCTCACCCGGAATTTTGGACCACTCTTCCTTTGCAAACTGCTCCAGGTCTCTCTTATTGGAAGGGCGCCTTTTCCAAACAGCAATTTCAAGATCTCTCCACAGGTGTTCAATGGGATTTAGATCTGGACTCATTGCTGGCCACTTTAGAACTCTCCAGTGCTTTTTTGCCATCCATTTCTTGATGCTTTTTGACGTTTGTTTGGGGTCATTGTCCTGCTGGAAGACCCAAGATCTCGGACGCAAACCCAGCTTTCTGACACTGGGCTCTACAGTGCGACCCAAAATCCTTTGGTAATCCTCAGATTTCATGATGCCTTGCACACATTCAAGGCACCCAGTGCCAGAGGCAGCAAAACAACCCCAAAACATCATTGAACCTCCACCATATTTCACTGTAGGTACTGTGTTCTTTTCTTTGTAGGCCTCATTCCGTTTTCGGTAAACAGTAGAATGATGTGCTTTACCAAAAAGCTCTATCTTGGTCTCATCTGTCCACAAGATGTTTTCCCAGAAGGATTTTGGCTTACTCAAGTACTTTTTGGCAAACTGTAGTCTTGCTTTTTTATGTCTCTGTGTCAGCAGTGGGGTCCTCCTGGGTCTCCTGCCATAGCGTTTCATTTCATTTAAATGTTGGCAGATAGTTGGCGCTGAAACTGATGCTCCCTGAGCCTGCAGGACAGCTTGAATCTCTTTGGAACTTGTTTGGGGCTGCTTATCCACCATCCGGACTATCCTGCGTTGCAACCTTTCATAAATTTTTCTCTTCCGTCCATGCCAGAGAGACTAGCTACAGTGCCATGGGTTGCAAACTTCTTGAGAATGTTGCGCACTGTGGACAAACCCAAATCTAGATCTCTGGAGATGGACTTGTAACCTTGAGATTGTTGATATTTTTCCACAATTTTGGTTCTCAAGTCTTCAGACAGTTCTCGTCTCCTCTTTCTTTTGTCCATGCTGTGGCACACACAGACACACAATGCAAAGACTAAGTAAACTTCTCTCCTTTTTATCTGCTTTCAGGTGTGATTTTTATATTGGCCACACCTGTTACTTGCCCCAGGTGAGTTTAAAGGAGCGTCACATGCTTGAAACAATCTTATTTATGCACAATTTTGAAAGGGTGCCAGGAATTTTGACCAGACCATTTTTGGAGTTTTGTGTGACATTATGTCCAATTCGCTTTTTTTGTTTTGTTCCAATACACACAAAGGACATAAACATGTGTATAGCAAAACATGTGTTACTGCAATACTTTTCTGTGGGAAATACTTGATTTTCTGGAAAAATTCCTGGGGTGCCAATAATTTCGGCCATGACTGTATTCCTGTTAATGTGGTATTTGTGTTATGTTAGCACATTCTTCTTATAATCACTTTAAATATAATTCATCTGCATTGTAAATACATGTGTTGAACACATTGTTTAGTTTGTGTCCACTGCATTCGAATGAGCTATTATCAAGTCAGGTATAGTAGCAAATTTTAAAGGATAATCAGGCCACTTTCACATGGGCCTAACTGCTGACTTGCAATCTACAATGGATTTATTGTCAGCAGTGGCTGGCCCACAGTTAGCAGGCAATATGCCACCTTCTGCATGTCTGTGTGAAGAGGGATTTTACACTGAAATCCCTCTTCAACGTGCCACAATTGCATCCCATGAGTGCCATTGGTGTGCAGTTTCATCCGACTCTATGGTACGAAGTGGCAGGTGGTATCGCCTGCTGAACAGGGCTTGCCCTGTTTTTTTGCTGTGACACAGCGCACATCTTTGAGCCATTGTGTATGGGGATGTCCAATGACCATGCCTCAGCGGCCTGTTTATTCCACCTGACAGTGCCCATGTGAAAGGGAAACAAAAGAAAAATTGTATCTGGCGCACTTCCAACAGGGAAAGTGAATGTAGCATAGAAGGGATCTATTGAAACATTACTTGGAAACAAATTAAACTCCTCTATGGTTATATTATATCTATTAACTGCAAACACAATATCAATACAGTGCAGGTTGCATGACCAAACAGTAAAGCATATTAAATTGACATTACAAATTCTCAGAAGCTATTACCCGGAGACTGTGGGCGACTACTAATTAACAAGTGACTAGGGCGGTCAGGAAATGAGTTTTGGAGGCTAAACGTGCCTCCTTCCTCAGTTTTGAGACTGCATGAGGCTGCTGCAATCCGGCTATCCCATCTCCACCGATCATTGAGGCTGAAACTGACTGCAGAAACACGCTTTCACTTACCGTATATACTTGAGTATAAGCCGAGATTTTCAGCCCTTTTTCTTGGGCTGAAAATGCCCCCCTCGGCTTATACTTGAGTCAGTGTACCTGAAAATATTGAGAGGCTGCGGGCGTCCATCGTTTAAAACTTGCGGTCTCCTCCTGGTCCCTTTCCGTGATAGGCGGAACTGTGTCTGCTGAGAAACGCGTATCACGAACGTTCTCTCATCCTCACCCATCCCAGCAGACACTGTATTCAGTGTTCCGCCAATCATGGACGCCTTTTCATCCTCGGACAAGAGGACGTCCGTGATTGGCGGAACACTGAACACAGTGTCTGCTGGGAAACTGAGTCTGAGGATGAGAGAACGTTCGTGATAGGCGGAACTGTGTCTGCTGAAAAACGCCTATCACGGAAGGGACCAGGAGGAGACCGCGAGTTTTAAACAATGAATGAACGCCCGCAGCCTCTCAATTTCAGGTACACTGACAACGGGCATAGTGAGGATTGGCACAGTAAGGATGGGCACAGTGAGGTGGCAATGGGCACTGTGAGGCGTGCAAATGGGCATTGTTGACCCTCTTCCACTTACAGTAGCTGCTGCATTCTCACCCTCGGCTTATACTCGAGTCAATACGTTTTTCCATTTTTTTGTGATAAAATTAGGTACCTCGGCTTATACTCGGGTCGGCTTAGACTCGAGTATATACGGTATTTATTAAATTTATTTTTTAAATGTTCCTAAACCTAGTTACTACACTATGGTCTGCTTGACACCCCCTCTCTCTGATTCCTTTTCTGTTTGCACCCATGTGAAAAGTGCCTATATGTTAAAAAAAAAAAAGTTTTTGTTTGTATACTTAGTGTGGTGTATGCCTATAGCAGTGTATCTCCTCAGCCCACTCCTGGTTTCCATAGGATGCTGAGAAAGTAGCCAGGGGTTACATAATCAGTGGCCAGTGGCCAAACAGTGGCCAAACAGTGCAAAAGCACATTATGGCAAGAGCTCTTGCACCAAGGCCAGGTTTAGTTCCACTTTAAATACAGTAGCAAGTGCAGCATCTAAAACAGATTAATTATCTCAGAAATTACCCCCCCACACACACACCCAGTGCCCACAGCTTATGAATTTTCTTTTTACATTAAAATACAGCCATTATGTACCATTTCGGATGATCTGTATACCACGGTTTCATGATAAACTGCACAGTTTCTCCAGTGCTGAGAGTTCAGGAAGGAGGAGATTTTCACTACAGCCTGTATACACGCCCACATGTGTGATGTGATGTCAATATCATGTGACCTGGCTATCTCTGAGAACAAGTACCGTATTTATCAGCGTATAACACGCGCCGGCGTATAACACGCACCCCAAGTTTAGGAGGGAATTTTAGGGAAAAAAACTTTTAGGAGGGAAGTTTAAGGAAAAATAACTTACATTTAAATTCAGCCTTATCAGTGTCCATTGCAGCCTTGTCACAGTGCAGACTTGTCAGTCTCCATTGCAGCCTTGTCACAGTGCAGCCTTGCCCCCAATGTCCATTGCAGCCTTGTCACAGTGCAGCCTTGCTCCATTGTCCATTGCAGCCTTGCCACAGAGTCCATTTCAGCCTTGTCACAGTGCAGCCGTGCAGCCTTGCCCCAGTGTCGCCTTGCCCCCAGTGTTTATTGCAGCCTTGCCATTATTTAAAATTCGCGCCGAGACTGTGCGGAGCGGGTCGGACGCCGCCGAGAACGCAGGGACTGGGCGGAGCCGCCGCCGAGATACACATAGCCGAGTGTACTCGGCTATACTCTGCTTTTCTCGGCTCCGCTCACAGTCACGCCGACTCCCGCCCTATGATGGACATAACACATGTCCAATGGCGGGACTGGGCGTGACTGTGAGCGGAGCCGAGAAAAGCCGAGTATAGCCGAATACACTCGGCTATGTGTATCTCGGCGGCGATCGCTCAAAGTCAGCAGAGACTGCCCGGGATATGTGGGTATCGGCGTATAACACGCACCCACGATTTTCCCCTGATTTTAAGGGGAAAAAAGTGCGTGTTATACGCCGATAAATACGGTAAATGTTCTCTCCAGCATAAAAGACACAACTGAGCATGTGCAGGTCGGCTACTCTGCCTGTGTTAGCTGGCCTTCCCCAGATAGACAATGCAGGAGGGGAGGACACAATTTTACACAATGCAAAGGATTAACCCCTTAAGTTCCACAGTGAGTATAACAAGCATGCTATGCTGCATATACAGACAGATTTTACTGTTGTGGGTTTAGTAACACTTAAGGCATTGACCAAAAAAGATAGAAAAATGGTTTCTATAAAAAGCTGCATCAGATTTGCACTCTCCAGTTTTAGTAAATTAACCTTAATGTATAATTACCTAATTGATATTTATTCTTCAACAAGAAGGAAAGTAAGAGAATTTTTTAGCTAGCAAGCATAATGTAACTCTAGAACTGATAGGAGGAGGTGGCCACTTGCACCACACGCAACACTTTGCTAACTGCTGAAGCAACACAGTTTAATTCTGCTATTACGGGAACAGGATGCAACACTGTTCTCAATGGTCGTTTTCATCATAGCTTTTAACCATGTCTAAGGAAAAAACAAATATCACCAGCTTAAAATTCCCATTTTATATCTTGAATCTACTGCAATCAGGTGGCAGTAGGAAAATCAAAAAGTATCAGTGGAAGTATGAAGAACACAAATTAGATCCTCAAAGACTCAAAAATAGAAAATAAAATACATTCACTATTTTATTCTATATTTTAATAGTAGCCAGGTGACACAAACATAACATAGGGGCCCTTTTGATAGCTGTATAGTGAGAGATGGCTATTGTAACAATGAAACTCCATGCAAACATATTTAAATGTATTTTTACATGCATCTTGCACAAGTACCTGATTTGACATGAAACTCCTGTTATCTCCTACACAGCAGCACTTACAATAGAAATACAAGGGAAATACTAGGAGCTAATCAGGCTCGGGTTGCATGGACACATGCTAACAGCATATCTTCCAACTGTCCCTGATTTCGAGGGACTGTCCCTGATTTGGAACAAAGTCCCCCTGTCCCTCTTTCCTCCTCATTTGTCTGTTATTTTGGTCTGATCTACATAGTAGTAAATAAAATTATTTTTTTATCAAAAATGTTCAAAAAGTGTTTCCCAGTGCTAAACCTTTCATCTGATTTTGAAATTGCTGCATTTGTAAATGTCATAAGTCAATATAAAGAAATAGTAGTGGTAAAAAAAACACTTGTGGGTTTAACTAATCATTTTTTTTTTAATAAAAAAATGTAGTAGGTGTCCCTCACTCCCATGTTAAAAAGTTGGGAGGTATGTAACAGGGAACATACTGTTAGGAGAAGAGAGCAGAATCGACTAAATGTTTTACTGCTTCTTCACTGTCTACTTAGCAGGTCATATATGGGAAGGTGACACCACTGTACTCCTTAAAACTCCCTAAACCCACAACAGTAAAGTCTGTCTGTATATGCAGCATAGCATGCTTGTTATACTCACTGTGGGGCTTAAGGGGTTAATCCTCTGCATTGTGTAAAAAGGCTGTTTTATCCTGTATGCATAGATCCTCCCCCTCCTGCACTGTCTATCTGGGGAAGGCCAGCTAACACAGGCAGGGTAGCCGACCTGCACATGCTCAGTTGTGTCTTTTATGCTGGAGAGAACATTTACTTGTTCTCAGGTCACATGATACTGACATCACACATGTGGGCGTGTATACAGGCTGAAGTGGAAATCTCCTCCTACCTGAACTCTCAGCACTGGAGAAACTGTGCAGTTTATCATGTAACCGTGGTATACAGATCACCCAAAAAGGTATATAGTGGCAGAATGTTATGTTAAAACAAGATTTATAAGCTGTGGGCACTGTGAGGGTCTATTTTCATATTACTGGGTTTAGTAACACTTTAACAGAGAAAGTGGTGTCACCCTTCTGGCTGTAATATTTTGCAGATGAGTTTGAATCACAAAATGATTGGACAGAATCCTTTTACAGATCAGATGGCTCTCGTATGTGTATTATAACATATGATCGGCCTAAACATTAAACTCTTTTGAAAAAATTAGATCTGCAATAAAAAATGATACAATAAAGTGTGCTCACTCTATGTATTTCCTGATAACAACACAAGCCTAGAGGCATGCTTATAGTGTCATACTTAGCATTTGATTGTTAAACTGCTGACACACACTATGCAATGGGTCACCTATTGTCCTCAACAACCTTTCACTGACAATAAAAGGAAGGAAAGAGTCATCACACATCACAAGCAGCAAAAAAATCTGGTGCTTTTATGCAGATAATACATTTGTGGAACAGGAATAAGATCATGAATTAGGAGGCCATTAGCACTTCACCTGCACTTCTGCAGACTGCTGGCACCATGCCACACACAGCTGGATATTACCAATCTCTTAGGGAAAAAAAAAAGCACCAAAATGTCTACACTGTATAAAAAGTAGATGGTATAACAATATATATTGCATGCAACACATTAAGCTACTTGTTAGCGATAACATTTTCTATTCCGTTAGGTAAAAAAATGGTTAACAACACGAGGTCTTTTAATTTGGCTACTGTATTATTATGTGGGCTGCCATCAAGGTGAAATTGACTTGTCATGTCTGCATTAGCTATAAAGACAAAGGGGAAGGGGGGGGTGAAGGAACTCAGTGACAGATGGATGGGATGCCAGGTGTCCGAATGGAACAGCTTATGGTTAATTGGTAAGTAAGCAGCACAGTCAGTATCTTGAATCCCACTCCACTCTCTGGCAAATGATGCATGGCAGATAACCCTGAAATGGGCACATCTGCACAAATTAAAAGCACTCATGTACCTGCAGAAATTAGGGGTAAATTGAGTGATTTAATAGCCAGCTAAAGCCTTAAAAAAAAATGAATATATACATAAATATTACAAAAATACAGCGCAGGCACCCCTTTTTATTTAGGATATGCTAGCTAGCTGCAGTCTTTTTTTTTTATCTCCAATTAGACTATAAAAATATAACACCCATCTACCCTCCTTCTATATAGATGTGTTCTATAGACATACAAAATGTTTTTATCCCAATTCTGCACAAGTATTTTTGAAATATTTAAATGCTGTGAGATTGTAAGACACGTGAAAGGATGTAGAATTCATTAAAATGGGAAAAATACATGCATCAGACCAGAAGTTACAAATCCTAGTTGGCTATAGTGCTGATTCAAAATTAGTCAGAAAAAATAAATCTCTGAGCAAACCTTGTTAATACATTTTATTGAAAAGATAAAAGCTAGCAGCCATATCTTTGCATCATACCTATAAATAGTGTGCAATGCAGCAGTATTCAGACAATCTGCTACCTGCTGAGAGTTTGCCACGAGCAACATTAAGGGAAGCGTACAGCCATATGCGTCTCTAAAGACCCTGATTGGGAATCTTTGCTAAGGTTTTATCATTGCATTACTGTATCAACACAGTACAACATATGTACAAAGCATCAATATGTTTAGAAAAAAAGTGAATTACATACTAATTTTTTAAATATTAATTTCATACATATTTTAAAAATGTTAAGGATCTTCTTAACATTAAAAAAAAAAAAACGATAAGAAAGCATAAAGGTATATTTACTAAAGGAATTATTTTACTGTAATCCTGCCTTGTAAATACCAAAGGGTTGATTTACCATTGTTAGCTCAACTCAGAGATATTCATTTTGGATGAGTCTTGCACTGTGTGATGCACATTTTATTTCTGCATTCAGGAAAATGTGGGCAGTTCCTGGTCACATCAAACCATCATTGAAATCTGTCAGTCCACTGTGGCATGTAAATCCACTATTTGTAATGTTTTGTTAAAGGGGTATTGAGCTGAAAAAAATAAGGTTTCATTTACAAGCAGATGCAAAAACTCAGCTTCCTCTTTAATACTGATCACTATTAAATATTCATCTCCATTACACAAAATAATTAATATTTGCTATTTCATTGCATATGCTATTAATAAATATCCATTCCATAGTAACCTCCTTCATTATTTATAGAAACCTGCAGTACATGCAATAAACACAAAAAGCTCAAATAAAACAATAATTTGAAGTAAAGAGGGAAAAATTTGATCTTATAAATAACAGGCTCACTAGCAAAAATTCTTTAGACGTACATCAGGGACAAGTTTACCGTAAACAGCGACCTTACTGCAAAAACAAGCATTCAATGTCAGGCTCAGGAAATGTAAAAATAAAAAGAATGACATGTTCTCTGTGCTTGGTTTGTTATGTGCAGTGAACACAAACCGGTATAAAAAAATTGCAATCTCTAAGTATACATCTTAATACTTTAAAATGGACCTTCTATAAGAATTGAAGGCCCACTACGCTTAAAGTCCCTCACCCCTTAAAATTAGAGGCATTTTATTAATAAAGTAATTAAAGCGGAGGTTCTGCGGCAAATAAAAAATGTTTTTCTGTTGAATTCAATGGCTTTCATTATTACAAATTAATACTCACAACTTTGGTGACTGCAAACAACCCCTGTCCGTTTTTGTTCAAAAGAGTAAGTTATAAAAAAAGATATCAGCATTTTCCATTTTGCTTGTGGGCACTGTGAAGCCCACAAGCACTGACTTCCTGGAAGCGGTGAAAGCTCATCTACCGGCATTCACCGCTCTATCTCGTGCATGAGCAGTGTTGATGGCGAGCAGCGCCGTCAACACTTCCTGGTTGCCATCACAACGAGCGGCGTCATTGAAAGTACACGCCCCCTTGTGATGGCATTCAACAATAATAAAAAAAAACTCTCACAGCTCAGAACGGTGAAGATATTCACCTGCATGCCCTTTTCTAAATTGGCGATATCAGCTACGCTCCGTCATGTGACCGGCGTCACGCGTCGCTTCTTAGTAGAAAATCTTGCGGGATTACGAAGGACGGCGTTCGCGTTGTATCTTGGGAAGCACGACACTGTGCTCCCAGTACACACTGCGGCGAGCTCCCATACATCACTGCGGCGCCGGGGAGACGCCTACTCCCGCGGGAGGGAAACTCAGGAAGTCTTAATTATTAAGGTATTTACATGTCAAAATAAAAAATCTTTGGCCAATTGTCTATTCCAATTGTGCAATGATGCGGAGAAGATAGTCTTGTGATTTGGGTGAACCTCCGCTTTAAGAAAAAAAAAAATACTTTCCTTGGCCCTGCTTCCGATGTTTCCAAGAGACGTGGGTGATGTCACCATGTGTAATTTCTGCCTCCTGTGATAGCAGGGGGCTCAAAATCCCACGAGAATGTACTCTAATGACAATGGTGCATTCTTGTGGGATATCAAATGCTTAAGTTCCCCAGGAGGCAGTAGTGAGGTACGATGGGAAAGTTTCTGTACACATGCCTGAGTGATTAAAATTAATCAAGATTCACTGAGCTAAGTGAGTAATGTACTTCTTTAGTAAGCCCCAGTAGCAGCAGGGTTTTATTATTAAGGTTCAATGACAGGGCCCAATTGGGGAAAATTTTATGGGGATACTATCAGTTGCAGATGGCCTATAATGTACCCCTTTTTACGCCTCTAAACATTTGGTGGTCAAAGATAGGAGGTCTATAATGCAACCCAATTTTTACCCCTAAACACTGGTAATAATTATAATAGGATTTTTATAACAGCTTACCTGTAAAATCCTTTTCTTGGAGTACATCACGGGACACAGAGCGACATAGTCATTACTAATGGGTTATATAGTTACCGTCAGGTGCTGGCACTGGCAACTTCCAAAACCGGAAGTACCCTCCCCTATATAAGCCCCTCCCATCCGGGAGCACCTCAGTTTTGTAGCAAAGCAATAAGTGTCCCCAAAGAGGGGCGGGAGCTCTGTGTCCCGTGATGTACTCCAAGAAAAGGATTTTACAGGTAAGCTGTTATAAAAATCCTATTTTCTTTCTCGTACATCACGGGACACAGAGCGACATAGTCATTACTAATGGGATGTCCTAAAGCAATGCCAAATGAGGGGGGGGATACACCATATATAAGCTGAGCGCTATCAGACATGAGGATCTTTTGCGGCCTGCAACACACTGCGCCCAAAGGCGACATCCTCCTGACTTCTAACGTCCACCTGGTAGAACCTAGTAAACGTGTGTACTGAAGACCATGTTGCGGCCTTACAGACTTGAGCCAGGGAGGCCTGGTGATGCCCTGCCCATGAAGTTCCAACTGCTCTCGTGGAGTGCGCCCTAACTTTTAACGGAGGCGGTCTACTTCTCAAGCTATAGGCTTGTATTATGACCTGTCGAATCCACTTGGCTAAAGTAGATTTTGACGCTGCCTGACCCTTTCTGGGGCCTTCCGGCAGAATAAACAAAGTATCCGTTCTGCGAATCTGAGCAGTGGCTTTTAGATAAGCTTTAACTGCTCTTACTACATCCAAAGAATGCAATAACTTTTCCTCTACCGAAGTAGGCTTGGGGAAAAAAGAAGGAAGAACCACATCTTGGTTCAAATGAAAACTCGATACCACCTTAGGAAGAAAGGCTGGATGAGGACGTAACACTACTCTGTCCTTATGGATAACCAGATATGGCTCCTTACAGGACATAGCTGCTAATTCCGATACTCTTTTAGCCGAACAAATGGCTACTAGAAAAATCAATTTCCTGGTGAGAAGCACTAAGGAAATATGCTGTAATGGTTCAAATGGTTGTTTCTGTAGAACCGACAGAACCAAGTTTAGATCCCATGGACATATGGGAATATTAACCGGAGGACTAATACGCATCACTCCTTGTATAAAGGCTTTGACTAGTGAATGCGAAGCCAAGGGCCTTTGAAAAAATATTGACAAGGCCGAAATCTGACCTTTGATAGTACTCAAGGCAAGCTTCCTATCTACAGCCCATTGTAGGAAGTCCAGAATTCTACCTATTACGTATTTACGTGGATGCCATTTCCTGGCCTCACACCAGGCGATGTACGCCTTCCAGATTCTATAGTAGATCTGCCTGGATACCGGTTTCCTGGCATTGATCATGGTAGACACCACAGCATTAGAGAGCCCTCTCCTTTTTAGAATGTGGGCTTCAATAGCCAGGCCGTCAAACCTAGGGCTGGTAAGGAAGGGTGGTATATCGGTCCCTGCGAAAGCAGGTCCGGACGATGTGGGAGGGTCCAAGGACTCCCCACAGACATTTTTACGATCTCCGCGTACCATGCTCTTCGGGGCCACGCTGGAGCCACCAGAATCACTGGTTTCTTTTCTACCCTGATTCTGCGGAGTAATCGAGGTAACAATTGTGGCGGTGGGAATGCATATATCAGCTTGAACTGATCCCAAGGGAACACTAGGGCATCCGAGCCGCACGCTAGGGGATCCCTTGTCCAAGAGACAAACCTGTCCACTTTCGTGTTGAACCTGGATGCTAGCAGATCTACATCCGGTGTTCCCCACCGCTGACATATTGTCCGGAAAACCTCGGGATGAAGGGACCATTCCCCTGGGCATAATTGTTGGCGACTTAGAAAGTCCGCCTTCCAATTCTCCACCCCTGGAATGAATACCGCAGATATGGCTGGGACATATCTTTCTGCCCATCTCAGGATGTAATTTACTTCCCTTTGGGCTGCACGACTCCTGGTGCCCCCCTGACGATTGATATATGCCACTGCTGTGGCATTGTCTGACTGAACTCTGACAGGGGACCCTTGGAGTTTGGATGTCCATGCTACTAGGGCATACCGGGCTGCTCGTATCTCTAAGAGATTGATGGGCAGGGCCTTTTCCGCATCCGACCATCTGCCCTGGAGAGACCATTGCTCCAGTACTGCTCCCCAGCCTAAAAGGCTGGCATCTGTAGTGACCACCTTCCAAGAAATCGGACTGAAGGATTTCCCTCTTTCCAGATTCCGGGGAACCAACCACCAACGGAGGCTTCTGCGAACGGAAGGGGACAAGGACATTGGTACGTCCAGAGCCTGAACTTTTTTGTTCCAGGCTGACAGTATGGCCCTTTGCAACTTCCTTGAATGGAATTGACCGTAGGGTACTGCTTCGAATGATGCCACCATTTTTCCCAGCAGCCTCATGCACAGGCGTATGGATGGCTGTCTTTTTGAACCCACTAAGTGGATCAAATCTCTCAAAGACGACCCCTTTTCTCGAGGCAAGAACATTTTTCTCTGGTCTGAATCCAGCCTTAGCCCCAAGTATTCCAGACTTTTGACTGGTTTTAGGGCTGACTTGTCTCGGTTGATAATCCAACCGTGATATTCCAGATACTTGATTGTCTCGTGAACAACCACTTCTAGTTTTTCCACTGAGTGGTCTATCAGCAACAAGTCGTCTAGATATGCCATTATCGTTACACCTCGTGTTCTTAGATTGGCCAATAATGGGGCCAGAATTTTTGTGAACACTCTTGGTGCTGTGGCCAGACCGAAGGGTAAGGCTCTGAACTGAAAATGGCGCCCTTCTATCGCAAAGCGTAGAAATTTTTGGTGGGCTGGAAAGATGGGGATGTGCAAATACGCATCTTTGATGTCGATCGAGGCTAACCATTCCTCCCCTTGTAGGGCAGTGGCTACCGATCGGATCGACTCCATCCGGAAAGTCCTGATATGTAGGAATTTGTTTAGCCCTTTTAGATTTAATATGGGCCTCACGTCCCCGTTTGGCTTCGGAACTGTAAAGAGGTTTGAGTAAAACCCGAACCCCCATTCTTCCAGGGGGACCTCTATAATTACTGCTTGAAGCAATAATTGTTCCAGTGCCAACAGGAGGGATCCTCTCTTCTGGGGATCCCTTGGCACGTTCGACCTTATAAAGCGGGAAGGAGGGGAGTTTTTTAACTCCAATTTGTATCCCAGATTTACTGCGGAGAGCACCCATCTGTCTCGGATCGTGTCCCGCCAGGTTTCTGTGAACAACTGAAGTCTTCCCCCCACCCGATTGGGTGGGGGCAACCCTTCATGCATTTGACTTTGGGGGAGGTTTTGTACCTCTCCTGCTCCAGGGCTTCTTGTTACCCTGCAACTGTCCCTGATTTTTACCTCCGGGATTTGACCGGGGAGGCCGTCGGAACTGTTTCACAGCCGATGTCCTAGGGACTGATGAAGCCGGCCTCTTAAAAGAGGGACCTCTAACTCTATTTTTGACCGGCAAGAGTGTACTTTTACCGCTGGAAATTCTCTGGACATACTTGTCCAGGTCTTCCCCGAATAAGCGCTCCCCATGAAATGGGAAGCTGACCAGCAATTTTTTACAGGGAGCTTCAGCAGACCAGTTTTTGAGCCATAGAAGCCTGCGCATATGTACTACAGACAGCGTAAGGCGGGAGGCCTGATGGATTGAATCCTTTATAGCGTCCACCGCAAAGCATAAGGCTCTAGGTAGATCAGCTAGAGCAAGAGCCTGCTGATCTGGCACGTCCCTTAAGACCTGTTTCAACTGATCCTTCACTGCTTGGCAGACCCCTATAGCTGCCACTGCTGGTTGTGTCACCAATCCTGCTGTAGAAAAAGCAGATTTCAATAAGGACTCCAATTTTTTATCTATTGGGTCCTTGAACATTTGGACATTTTCCACCGGACATGTCAGTGATTTATTCACACAAGAGATGGCTGCGTCCACTGTAGGGACCTTCCATTTTCTGACGAACTTATCCTCCATAGGATAGACCACCGGAAATCTCTTGGGGGGAGTAAATATTTTGTCAGGATGCTCCCAATCCTGGTAAATGAGCCCCTCCAGTAAAGGATGGATCGGAAAAGAACAAACAGTCTGGGGAGCTTTTAGCGACCCCAACGAGGAGACAGAAGAGGAGGATGGCTCCGCAAGTGGCATTTTAAATGCTGATCGGACCATATTAGTCAGGGACTGCACCCATAACCTCTCAGCATGTGATGCTGAGAACGGCTCCTCCACTGTTGATTCCTCTACAACTGAATCAACCTCATCCTGATCCCCCTCAGGTAGGTCGTTCTCTGTATGGGACTGTTGCTCTGTTAACAGGCACTCTGAGGGAGGAGACGGAGATCGAGCGCTTTTCTCCTGTGACAGGGAAGCAGCAATTAGTGCTGACAATCTCTCTTCCAGCCCTCCCAGAGCTGAGGAAAAAACCTCCTCTGTTACATACACAGGAGCAGGTGAACTGGGGACAGCCACAGTACCAGGTACTCCTGGGGGTGCCCTACGGTCACTAACCTCTGATTCTTCAGGGGAGACTGGTGCAGCCAAAGCATGCCCAAGATCCTCAGAGCCCGATGGAGACCCCCTATTCCTCCTGGAATTTCTAGTCCCGGAGTTTTTAGACGGCATATTCCTAAGCCACAAAGCTGAGGTATTCCAGCCGAAAATACACCAGTTACTGATAATAGTCTAGCATAAATGCTGCTATAATAAACAGTTGGTGTCTGCTAATGTGCCTTTCTAGGGGATGCCTGTATCAACCGCTTGCTGTATGCCTTTAAATGTTGCCAGCTCTGTCTCTGTACTTCATAGCCAGCTTACTGCAATAATGTGGCTTTTTAAAAACCTGCTGGGACGCCCGCACATGCGCAGAAGCGCTGCGGCGCGCACAGAGCGTCATCCCCCAGGCCCCGCCCCTTTTTCCGGCCACCTCTATATATAGAGGCGCGTGCACGCGCACGCGCGCGGCCACGTGCGCCTCGGCGCTAATTTTCAAACATGGAAACCAGGGACAGGAGCCAGGGCCCCCTTTGCCGCAGGCCGGGGGATAGACGAACACTGCAACATGGCAGAGGAAACAGTTTCCTGTAGGAGAACTCACCAGCTGCCTGGACTTTGCTCTCTGAGAAGAAACTAGTCCATATGACAAGAAAAACATTCCACAGCGGCCTCTAGTGGACAAACACAGGTACCGCAGTTTAATATACTAAACATATATAAAAAAACATTCTTTTTTTTTTTTTTTTTTCTTGACCACCATTAAAAATTATTACATTTTTTTTTTTTAGTAGTTACAGGCATGCACAGATATTAGCGGGAATACCGTTAGGTAACAGACAGAAAGACAAATTAGGCTTGGGGGTCCCCCAATAGAACCAAGTTCCTGGGGGCCCCCACTTACCTGTTCCCCGCCGCAGGACTTTGTTTGGTCCACAAAAGCCCAAACTTCACCTATCACGGCAGGCATTGTAATCAAACCTTCAGGGACCGGGTTCCCAAGGATTCCACTCCCCTGGACCTGTATAGCACCCTGCACAGAAAACATCTTGGTCGTGGGTATGACCAGAGCTCTGGATCCCAGGGTCCAGCTCTCCTAAGAGAAGCATTACAGGCAGAACCTTGCTCTTCTCTGCAAGGCCCGGGTACCGACCGTTTAGCTATGAAGCTTTTTTGGTCGGATCCGGAATAGCTTACTGAGGCCCAAAAGAACCTGTACGCAAGCTCAGTGAAAAACACATGTTTCTTCTTGGCCAACACCTTAGACACTGGCAAAAAACTGAGGTGCTCCCGGATGGGAGGGGCTTATATAGGGGAGGGTACTTCCGGTTTTGGAAGTTGCCAGTGCCAGCACCTGACGGTAACTATATAACCCATTAGTAATGACTATGTCGCTCTGTGTCCCGTGATGTACGAGAAAGAAAGATAGATAGATAGATAGATAGATAGATAGATAGATAGATAGATAGATAGATAGATAGATAGATAGATAGATAGATAGATGGATAGTCTATATTTACCCTTATAGTGTCCTGCTTACCCCCCCCCCCAAAAAAAAAAACTGTTGGTCACTGTAATTAAATACTTTCTAATTGTAGCCAGACAATCTGAATTAGTCATTTCATAGTCTTTGTGCAGGCAGGCCTACAGAGAGACTAGCTTCCTCCCCATAATTGGCTTCTGTGCTGAGCTTGTGCCATGTACCAAAGAACAGGAGTTTCTCTATTGTGGTCAGCTGGTTGGAGGATCAATGTGTTGTTAATGCTTGGAAGATTCAACACGTCTCACTTGAACCAGCAACCACAGAAATATCTTTAAATTAAGAGAACAGATTGTTTTTACATTCCATTTTCAGAGATGAATGGGCCCCTGCCCGAGGGGCACCAAAGCGGCTTTGTTGACTGCTATGGCTGTAGTATGCCTTTACCTAATAGCTTCATATCAACTTGCTACAGGTCATTCACTAAATGAAGAATAAAATAATGCAGCAGAGCTATCTTTCATATCTATCTATCATATCACAATATTATTGATTTGAGTTATTGTTTGCTTCACAGTGCTTCAGGTTTGCATGTAAGAAAATGAGAGAACAAATTCAAATAAATATATACAAAGCTACCCTGTTCCTTTCTCTGTGTAATATCATTGCCAAGACCCTTTGCCAGTGCACATAAGTCTCCTCTCTGTCTCACATTTCCTCATAATTTCAACAAATAAAAGGATTAGTTCTGCTTCTTTCAGATAACCACTAAACCTATTTTTGCTTATTCATGACTTGGAAAAAAGACAACACATATTAAATGGAAACAACACTGGGGAAGACACAGGACAAAAACAGAAACATTTCATAAAGAAAAATCTGAGGTCAGGTTCACATCACTATCCTTTGAATAATTTTTTAAGTTTCACTAAACCCTCTTAATAAAAACTATAAATAAATGCTGTATTACATTCTGTTCATACTCACTCAGTCACTACAGGGTTGATTTACTAAAACTGGACAGTGCAAAATCTGGTGCAGCTGTGCATGGTAGCCAATCATTTTTTAACTTCAGCTTGTTCAATTAGGCTTTGACAAAAAACCTGGAAGCTGATTGGTTTCTATGTAGAGCTGCACCAAATTTTGCACTCTCCAGTTTTTAGTAAATCAACACATATGAGATAAATTTTCTGTATTCTGCAAAAAAACTGGTTGATCCTGCTGTTCTCTATCTCCCCCTTCTGTTCATGTCCCCAATTCAGCTAAGGATTTTGCAGCTGTGGTGGCAACTCAGTTTTCACTGAGTTTCTGTGCTGAGCATTTCCTCCCTATCACATCTGAGCAGCCCATGTGACTATAGAGTCACACATGTGGGCATATACACAGTGGTAAATGGCAGCCCTTTCCCTCCCACCTTCTCCATGCCCACTAACCAGCTAAACACAATGGGGATGGGATATTACATGTGGTGACTTCACCTCCCTCTTATTCTAAGACACAGGTTGGAGGGGCATGACTGGCAGAAATCTGCCCACACCATATTATTTCTACAAAATAATAAGGATTTGATTTCAAATATATGTTTGCATTCCAATTTAAAACAGTTTATTGATATCATTTATCATTGATAAAAAATTCTGTTCAATTCTGTTCAATTGGAGTGTGCGCTTAAAAAGATCAGGCAAAAACAGTATAGGGGAGCCATCATACTGTGTGCCTTTAGATCTTCTGGCAGATGCCAAAATGGCCTCTTTGTTTCACCTCCCTACACCAGAGGTTGTATGTGCTCTATCAATCTCTATGGCTGTTGAAGGATCTCTATTAAGTCGGTTATTAAACATTGATTGGAGTGCAGTTGTTAGATCCTTATACTCCACCGATTTCAGCAATCCTCGAATCCTTATATTATTTTGCCATGCTCTATTTTCTTGGTCATCTAACTAAAAAGATGATTTCTTGTAGTTGATATTTATGATTGTTCAGAACCTCTTGACGGGTATCTAAACGTTCGCAAGACACGTCAATAGCGGCTTCCATTTTTATTTTTACTCAAAGTACTAGAAGCTCCTCCTGCGTATGTTTCCCTGCAAACAGGCTGGGAAAGAGCTGGGTCATGTGACAGCTGTATACCGATTAGAAAAAAGGTATGTACTTGCACCATACGCATTTAACCAGAACTGAATACTATAAATCCCTTGCCATGCATATGGTGAATGCGGCGAGACTCTGCATTCCGGTACATTGGCGATCCACACACACTCCGACGATTGGGGAATGGTTCATGAGGATCTCTAAAATAGAAGAAATGGAAGAGCTAGTTCACATTTCCCAAGAGCGTATCCAAAAATGTACGAACACGTGGGCATGCTGGATCCACTTTAAATCAACCCAGCACTTTCGGGCCTATAACTCCTAGACTAACCCGACCGCTCGCCCAGCTGTAGGGAGTGGGAATCAATAGACCCAAAGTGATAAAGCTGCATTGGAGAGTGAACACTGGATCTGATTACCTCTTTTGCCATGTTCCTCCCCCCCTTTTTTTCTTCTCTCCCACTTTCTCTTTCTCTTTCATCTATTTCCTTCATTTCTATTCTCCCGTTACCTTCCTTTTTCTGGCTTTCTCCTTCCCTCCTCCACTTTCCTAATATTTCTTTCTTTGAAAGAGTGTCTCACGTTGTTTTATCATCAACAGTCTTACTGCTACATCCTACCAGTCCCAGATTGTGGGATTGGAATATTTGCAGGCCTACTAGTCCTATAGTACTTATGATATGTTAATATGCCCTGTAATTTTGCATAAACATATGTTGATATGTTCTCATTGTATGTACGGCTTTATGTTATCTCAATAAAATTTGTTATGGAAAAAAAAAAGAAAAAAGGTATGTAGATTTTTTTTTATTAAAATAATTACAGTGCCATCATCCACATACAGAAATAGAAGGGACAATGTCAATTAAACAGTGTGTGTTTAGTATCACTTGTCAATGTCAATTAAACAGTGTGTGTTTTAGCTAATGGCATAAACCAAACTGCAAAGCTGATGTTTTCAGACCATAGACGTTGTTTAAACATTAGTTTAAGATGCTTATATTTTTGAGATCATTTAGTTAACAAAATACTGTTCCTCATAGAAACCACTTAGCTATCTTCTTTTTAATTGGTGTGAGTGTTGTGAACATATAAAAAGTGAAATATGTCTGGTTACAGCATTTACTTATCAATTTGGTCAATATATGGCCTTATAACATAAGCCCATAAGTCTTGGGCTGACAGATTGGCTGACCAGAAATATCCACAATAATTATTATTCCCACAGTTTCTTGCTACATTTCATATACATCGATCATGTTAATCTCTCACAGTCAATCACAATCCTGTTTCCACTTCAGTGCCAAAGAAATTTGAAGAAAAATTCTGGCACTCTTAGTGAACACAGTTAGAAGAAACTAGTGTAAGGTCTATGTAGTCTTTAACATATTGAAAAAGTAAGAAGAGTTTACAAAGATAAAGTCTGTAATCTACGTTTTGTAGATATATCCCCTTCTTGAGGACAAATCTAGGGTCTAAGATGAATTCCTTAGGGGTTCATGAATCGGTCAACATATCCAAGAGGAAGCAATCTGTATTGTAATTGCTTAACAATGCAAGCTGCTTCCTACTACAAAAACAGCAGTGGTAATCCACGTCCTGTCACCACTTCCTGCTCTCCATACGCACTCCTCACAACCTGGAATAGAAAAAAGATCTGCCTAGCACGAGGTACAAAGGTCATAGTATCATTGTCATTGTACAAAGTATACTAGGTTGCAGCTAAAACCGAGACCCAAGCTTTCTAACACAATAAACATGCTTGTTTGTACGCTCTTCTGGGAAATGTCATCATATCGTTTGTTACACGATTATACAGTAGGCTTAAATGGTGTTTTACCCAGATTGTAAAGTATTGCAGAATTTAAATTGGTAAGATATAAATAAACAGTAATAGTAATAATAACTAAAAGAAATAACAATATTCACTTTTTTTACCGTTTCATGTATATATATATATATATATATATATATTTTTTTTAAGCAGAGGCAAAGAATAAATTGGTGGGCTTTGCAATGTTTTATGTCACACTATATTTGCGAAACGTTTTTCAAACGCAATTTTTTGGGATAAAGTTTACTGCAAAAAAAAATACATTACCCAATTTTTTTTTTAAATATAAAAGATGATGTTATGCCGAGTAAATAGACCACAAACATGTCAAGCTTTAAAATTACGCATGTCCGTGCAATGGTAGCAAACAATGTAAATGTTACTATCCATAAGCGACAATTTAAAAGCCTTTACCACTTAAGAGTTACCACTTTAGGTTTACAGAAGAGGTCTAGTGTTAGAATTACTGCCTATGATCTAACGTTCAGGGCTGGTTCACACCACAAAAACGCACTCCAGATCCATTCCAGTTGCTTTTTTACATGCACGTTTTTAACGTGTTTTTGATGCGTTTCGGTGTGTTTTTGATGACTTTCCGGATGTATTTCAGGTACTTATTTTCTTCCCGTTTTTTTTTCACTGTACTGGGGTTCAATGCATTTTTAATGCATTCCAGTGTATTTCAGTGCATTTTTGATGCATTTTTCTGTGTTCCAGTACAGTCCAGTGCAGGAAAAATGCAGCATGTTCTACTTTTTTTCTGGAACTGGAACGCCCTGGAACTATGGTGTGAACTATGCCATTGAAAACCATATAACCTAGTTTCCATGCTTTTTTGATGCAGAAAAAAATGCACTGGACTGCATGTGGTGTGAACTGGACCTCACAGTGATTCCTCACAGGTGTGGGACGATCGCTGTTTGCGTGCCAGCACTGTTGCTTTTTTTTTTTTTTAGTTGATCACTTGTATTGCTGTCAGAGGGAATGTAAACATTCTTGTGACAGCAATAGGCATGTGACATGTACTCTTTACGGAGAGATCTGGGGTCTATAAGGCCCCAAATCCCACCTCTCCCCTTAAAAGCTTCCAAAAGCTTCCACTAAGATCCGTGTTTTAGTTTTTTTTAAGATGGCACTGTTGACATCCAGGTAAACTGGATGTGATGTCAGGTCATGTCTTCCGGGTTACCATAGCCGAGAGACAATCAAAGCTGTTCTGCGCTTTGTTCAGCTCTCTGATCAGCCGGCGGAAGCACCGGCAAGTCTCTCCGGTCTCCTGGTGGGACAGGAGAGCCAGAGAAAGCCATGGAAGGTGGCAGGAGGAGGGGGGCATCTCCTCCCGCTGCTTGTAAAACTTGACCACCGGCTCTAAAAACGACACTGGCATGATGCCTGCAGCTGCATGCATCATCCCAGTATAACCACTTGAAGTCCAAGAACGTACGGGTACAGCTCTGGTCCGGGAGTGGATATGCCATGTGGCTAAGTCATTGTATTACTATATATCAGAAATCTGCTCAGAATGAAAAGAGACCAAATAGAAGTGAGTGCTACTATCCTACTATCCTTCAAGGTAAAGCCTTACAGTGCAAAACTTTGAAAGCTGGCCAGTCACCATGTAACCATTTCTACCTAAATAGATTTTGTCATAGAAATAGTTACACACAAAGACAGCCGGACAAGTTTCAAAGGATTTACTGAACAGAAAGTAAGTAATCTGTGTGTTATAGGAAACCAAAGGAAATAAAAGTAGAGATATTGCCCAGAGCTACCAATTATATTTTAGTATTCATTTTCCAACTACTAAAAATATCAGCCAGGATGCGACAGGTTGCTATAGGCAACACATCTGCTTCCACACCTGTGTGGTAATAAATGAGCTCTATTGTCAAAGTATAAAAGATTAGATGTGCTATGGAGATGGAAAGACCGACTGATACATTCTGCTTTACAGATATGCCAGAAAGCATGTGTGATTTATTTTGTGCATGGTCTAAAAAATGCTAGCAGCAAAATGTTAAGTCTGGTAACAAGCTCTGTGATGAATCCAGTGACCGGTGTATTCATAGCACAAAGCGTACAGAAAACATAAAAATGTAGGCTTGGTAATATTAATTGTGCTCATTCTTAAAATGAGACATGGACCCTCTTACAACATTACGGCTCACAATAGATACGACTTTGAAAGTCTTTCTTTTTAATCTGTTAGGAATTTTTTTCCCAATTCTGGTACTTGTCATGGAACCCAATTGCACTCCGCTTGAGTGCTTCCATCAGTACACTGCTTCCTCCAGTCTGGACCTTCAGATATCAGAGCCACGTATTGTAACCAAGAACCAGGCGAGTCTAGCTCAGTTCCAAAACTGCAACATGGAATGTTGTATTTGACAAGAATACAGGCTTTTATACACTTGAAAAGTAGAGTCCCCCCTTCTGATTATAATACCCTAACAATACAAACTGTAACCAGAAACATAAATTAACATGAGCTAATTAACTAGTCATTTAAGCAGCCTAGGTGACTAAGAGTTTGTCTCCTAGCTCACAAACTACAATACACATTATCATAAGTATAAACACAGGGTACCTTTGCACAATAGCAGGAGACCACAAGTAGCAGACTATCCGTCTCCTACATTGTACAGAGGCCCATGTGATCAGCTCTTTCAATTAACATGTATAGTTCATTATCAAATAAACCAGGAAAAGTCTTTGTATATTTCCTTGGAGATATTATGGATAAATATTACTGTCCCATCTGAAGTAATCTAAACCACATTCTCTATGTCCATTAGTAGCTGTCCATCATTTTCTCGGTCACCCTGTGCCCCTAATAGACACAGGGTCACTTATACAGAAGAGGAGCCTGGGGAGCTGAAACAAGGGTTTCCCAACCTCTCCAAGGGATTCTGGGTTTCACGTCTCCTCCACCCAAAGCGACTCTCGTCACAGTACTGATAGGTGTAGAAATCCTTACATGATCAATCATAAACAGGAAACCACAACAGGAGTCCCCCACACGCTTTAAGGCAGGGGTGTCCAACCTTTTGACCTTCCTGGGCCACATTGGAAGAAGAGGAATTGTCTTGGGCCACATATAAAATACAATAAGGATAGCTGATGAGTAGAAGAAATCAGGCAGGTCACATGTTAACGATCACTGATATAGATAATGTACCAATTTGAGTAATAAAACGTCCTTTTTTTGTATAAGAGTAAAAGAGGGCAACATAAAATAGTGCGATATTTGATACTGTTTTTGATAAACTAACAACAATATCTGGTTGAATGGATGTAGTAACAATTCTCAATGAACTCTAAAGGTGCTCATAAGATATTTTGGTTCTAATTTTGCCCTTCGTGTGCTTCATCCTTGAAAATAGCTGCCCACAAATATAGGTGCACTTGAAAGCCGATGACATGAATAAGGCGTGATTGTGAAGAGTGGGATATTTTTCTTTGGAAAGATAAAACTCATAATGGTTCACTAAACTATTTTTAATAGTTATTTTTAACTGGTGATTTTATCCAATGCACTGGATTATAGAGTGCACTTTGTGAGTAACAATCTTTCTTAGTTATTAAAAGGTGAGTGTTTGACATACTACACTATAGTATTTTTTTTTTTATATTCCTTGCTGAGTGGGAAGGCTTTATCATTACTGGAGTGGAGAAAGACCTGTTCTATTCACCCTTGGACCTTGCCTTTGTGTGAGTCTTTCTGTGAGGCAGTGTGAACAGGTAGTGGAGCACAGCGGTGGAGCACGTCCTTCTGCACATGCAGTTAAACTGAAGAGCGCATGTTTTTAAATGCAAATTTTTGCAGTTTGCGCACAATATTGGCAGACTTTTATATGATTTTTATGTTTTTCGTCAATTATTGTATTCACTTATTTATTTTTTATTTTTTATTTGATTCACTATATGAATTAAGTACTGTGGATTTTTTTGATATATATATATATTTATGACCACGTATATGAATTGTGTGTTTGGTCACCTCTAAAACGATTATTTTATGTTTTTTATGGAATTTTGAGATGATTTAGGTTTGCACTGCACTATTGTTTATATTAGGGAGGCACCAATACCAATTTTTTTATGAGTACGAGTACCAATACTTTTTTTAGTGCTAGCCGATACCAATTACCAATACCTCCTGCTAATGTTTTGTTTATACTTCAGCTGTCAGCAATGGTACAAAGCAATGAAAAGTTATTTTACAAATTTTTTTTTTTTTTTTAACGTTGCACTTTTTTACATTTTTTTATGCTAAAGGTGTAAAAATATTAAGGAATAAAGCAAACAAAAAAAGTTTTCATGAATAGTTTATAAAAATGAGGTGAGGAACAAAAAATTTCAGCAGGAAAATAATAATTAAATGTTGAATAGAGAGTTAATTAAGGCTAATTAGAGTAAATTAAGGGTTAATAAGGGGTTAAACAGAAGAACATTTAATAAAAAACACACAAAACATTTTTTTTACTTGACAGGTTGCTTTAAACTGACTTCATCTGCAGATCGAAGTTCATCCCTGTGATCTGAAGATGAAGAAACATTAAGGCCCCATGCACACGAGACGCTGTTATTTGCTGTTGAACGCGTGTTCAGAGGCAGTTGGACACTTTTTTCAACTGCTCCTGAACCCATTCAATGTTATCCTATGTGTCCATGCACACACTCTCGTTTATTGCCGTTTTTAGGCAGTTGCGTTTAACCTCGTTTTTCCAGAAGCAAAAAAATGGGTTCAGACGCAAAAGTTTTCCACGTTTCAGACGCAAAACGCGGCTAAACGCCGCTAAACGCGGCAAAACGCGGTACCGGCGTTTTGCCGCGATTTCGTTTATTAGCGTTTTTAAAGGTGACCTATTTTTTTACATTAGAAATCTCAAAAATGATGGCAAATGATGAAAAACCATCAAAAAAATATGAAAAAAAAATGTAATTGCTTGCATTGCACTGTAGACAATCCACAACTTGTGGCAGGTGACGTGGCAAGTGGACAATCCACAACTTGTGGCAGGTGATGTTGCCAGGTGACGTGGCAGGTGGAAATCCACAAATTGTGGCAGGTGACGTGGCAAGTGGACAATCCACAACTTGTGGCAGGTAACGTGGCCAGGTGACGTGGCCAGGTGACATGGCAGGTTACGAGGCAGGTGGACAATCCACAAATTGTGGCCAGGTGACGTGGCAGGTGACGTGGCAAGTGGACAATCCAAAACTTGTGGCAGGTGACGTGGCCAGGTGACGTGGCAGGTGGACAATCCACAAATTGTGGCAGGTGACGTGGCCAGGTGATGTGGCAGGTGACGTGGCAGGTGGACAATCCACAAATTGTGGCAGGTGACGTGGCCAGGTGACGTGGCATGTGACGTGGCCAGGTGACATGGCAGGTGATGTGGCAGGTGACGTGGCAGGTGGACAATCCACAACTTGTGGGCGGTGACGTGGTCAGGTGACGTGGCCAGGTGACATGGCAGGTGATGTGGCAGGTGACGTGGCAAGTGGACAATCCACAACTTGTGCCAGGTGACGTGGCCAGGTGACGTGGCAGGTGGAAAGCCACAAATTGTGGCAGGTGACGTGGCATGTGACATGGCCAGGTGACATGGCAGGTGACGTGGCAGGTGACGTGGAAAGTGGACAATCCACAACTTGTGGCAGGTGACGTGGCCAGGTGACGTGGCATGTGACGTGGCCAGGTGACATGGCAGGTGACGTGGCAGGTGACGTGGAAAGTGGACAATCCACAACTTGTGGCAGGTGACGTGGCCAGGTGACGTGGCATGTGACGTGGCCAGGTGACATGGCAGGTGATGTGGCAGGTGACGTGGCAAGTGGACAATCCACAACTTGTGGCCAGGTGACGTGGCAGGTGGAAATCCACAAATTGTGGCAGGTGACGTGGCCAGGTGACGTGGCAGGTGATGTGGCCAGGTGACGTGGCAAGTGGACAATGCACAACTTGCGGCAGGTGACGTGGCCAGGTGACGTGGCCAGGTGATGTGGCAGGTGACGTGGCAAGTGAACATTCCACAACTTGTGGCAGGTGACGTGGCAGGTGACATGGCCAGGTGACGTGGCCAGGTGATGTGGCAAGTGGACAATCCACAACTTGTGGCCAGGTGACGTGGCAGGTGACGTGGCAAGTGGACAATTCACAACTTGTGGCAGGTGACGTGGCAGGTGACGTGGCCAGGTGACGTGGCAAGTGGACAATGCACAACTTGTGGCAGGTGACGTGGCCAGGTGACGTGGCAGGTGACGTGGCAAGTGAACATTCCACAACTTGTGGCAGGTGACGTGGCAGGTGACATGGCCAGGTGACGTGGCCAGGTGACGTGGCCAGGTGATGTGGCAAGTGGACAATCCACAACTTGTGGCCAGGTGACGTGGCAGGTGACGTGGCAAGTGGACAATTCACAACTTGTGGCAGGTGACGTGGCAGGTGACGTGGCCAGGTGACGTGGCAAGTGGACAATGCACAACTTGTGGCAGGTGACGTGGCCAGGTGACGTGGCAGGTGACGTGGCAAGTGAACATTCCACAACTTGTGGCAGGTGACGTGGCAGGTGACATGGCCAGGTGACGTGGCCAGGTGACGTGGCCAGGTGATGTGGCAAGTGGACAATCCACAACTTGTGGCCAGGTGACGTGGCAGGTGACGTGGCAAGTGGACAATTCACAACTTGTGGCAGGTGACGTGGCCAGGTGACGTATCAGGTGACGTGGCAAGTGGACAATCCACAGCTTGTGGCAGATGATGTGGCAAGTGATACGCTAAATACAAGTACACTGCTGCTCTCTCAGCTGCTGGTCTCCCAAAATGGCTGAAATGGTTAAATAATAATGTTTTTTGAGCTTAGGGAGGGTCTTATGATGTTTCTTAACTAAACGCCTATAGACGCAAACGCGGTAAAACGCGGTAAAACGCCGCTAAAATCGCGGCAAAACGGGCGTTTTAGCCTTTAAAAACGTGTGTTCAGCAGAGTTTGCACCGGCGTCTCGTGTGCATGGGGCCTACGTGCTTTAGCAGCTGAGCAAAGATGTTGATAAACATTGCCCAGCTGCTTTTTTTTTTGACAGCTCCAATTGCCGTACTTCTTTATCACTTCAGCTGTCAACAGGGAATCCCCACTGACAGCTGAATGAGTCATCGGTTGTTAAGGACTCGGCGGCCCCACTCCTTAACAACCGATAATTGACAGGGTTTTTTTTTACATTTCAGCTGTCAGTGGGGGAATCCCGCTGACAGCTGAAAGAACCAAGCCTGAAAGTATCGGTTTCAGGTATCGGTACATTTGCAGTACAGTTACTCGTGCAAATGCTTAGTATCGGCACTGATACCGGTATCAGTATAACCCTAGTTTATATATATGCTTTGGTGTGGGAACACATGTCAGTGATTAGCGGCAACTTACTACCCAAAAATAATATTTTTTTATCACAATTTTTGTGATAGCACAGTGGTTTTTGTTGTTGTTTTGTTTTAAATTATATTAGTTGACCCAATGATGGCAAGAAAGAATGTTTTGGTGAACAATATTTCCAAAAATATTTAAAGCGGAGGTCCATAAAAAGTGAACCTCTGCTTTTTTTGGAACCCTCCCCCCTCCGGTGTCACATTTGGCACCTTTCAGGGGGGAGGGGGTGCAGATACCTGTATAATACACTCCACATCCCCCTCCCGCTGTCTTCTGGGAAACACACTGGTCCCAGGAGGCAGCGGGGATCACTGAGAACGCGCCGCGCTACTCGCGCATGCGCAGTAGTGAACCGGGCAGTGAAGCCGCAATGCTTCACTTCCTGATTCCCTCATCGAGGATGGCGACATTGCCGGCACTATGGACAGGTAAGTGTCCATTTATTAAAAGTCAGCAGCTGCCGTATTTGTAGCTGCTGTTCAAAGTTTCAGTCAAACTGTGCATCAAAGCTAACCCACAGTACTCTGAGAATCCTTTGTTATGTTTTCAATATTTATTTGTAAAAATATGCTTCATGGTTGTATAGACAGACATTGATTCAGTTTTCATTTTAATATTCATAAATTCTATTTATTTGTTTCTATTGTGCAAAAAATATAGATATAAAAGCAAGCTATCACTAGAACAATGGCTTATTTTCACATTAAAAAAATAAAGGAAAGATTTCCAGGAAAAAAAATAGGAAGGCTTGCATTGATGGCCTTTCATTCTGCAAATTCAAATTTTTAAAACTTTGCCGACCTGCATATTTGTTTTGAATCAATTACTCAGAAAGCAGCAAGTCAGGGGGTCAACATAACAGCCAAGAAAACTAACATTGTCAGAAAGAGGTCAGCAGGGGTTCCCCCCAATATTTACTTTAACAAGTTATTCCATGTTGGAAATTTTTCACTTTGAACTATTCACTGATCGTTAGAGAATTAAGCCCAATGTCTTAGAGGCTTGGCAGGTGTAATATCTTAAAATAAGCTTCAGAAATATGTTTAGTTGCTAGGAGCATTGCTTACTTACTTTATTAGCAGTATTAAAAATGGGTAATAGTAAACATAATCAACTGCAAATATATCTGTTCTCTCACAGTATAGAGAACATGGAAATGCAATTATTTTAATAAATATAAACTCCTAAACACCTTTTCTCATCAGCAGTATATAGCAGCCTTATAACTTCTATCAGTGTCCAGTTGAGCACTGATTAAAGCTTGTAGAAGGAGTTTTTATTCACCTCTGACTGTCCTATGAGGCTGCATGACCCTTGACCCTCTGTCTGGACAGTGCTGATTGGCCCTGTGCTGATCACATGCTGAGCATGTGTAGAGTGCCTCCTAGGGCTCTGTTCTATCAGCGGATGGACTGGGGACAGTGAAAGAGGACCGCTGCGGGGGCTTCGATCTAAGGTAAGTGATTGATAATGAGCTAGTATGCTAGTCATACTAGCTCATTATGCCTTTGCCTTGCAGGTTTAAAAAAAAAAAAGTTTTGCGGTATACAACCGCTTTAAGCAGTTCCTTGCACTAACTCTAACACTCAACATTAAAAGGAACCCTTAACTCTTTAGCTTTAACCAGATGCTAACACTTAACCCTCAGCCTAACAATCACCCTTGCACCCTAAAATAATCCTTAAAGTGAACTTGTGCTTTGCCATAGCAGTACCAAGCAAAGCCTCCCAACAGTTATACTAACCATTCCTTCTTCCCATGCCATTATAGTTTGCCATTGGTATAGACAGGGCTTTTTTTCTCAGAAAATAGGTACAGGAACCCACCTCTCCAAGTCACCCCTTGTCTTTGCCCCTACCCACCTTTGCACACCGTCCCTTGGTTCCACCACCTACCCACCTCCCAGTACTACCCTTTTTAGGAGAATACAGAACCAAATATAATTTGTGGTACTAAGCAATTTGTATGGAATTTGTTAATGATAACAAGATAAGCAGTAAAATAGATCCCCTGCAGCCAGCAACAATAGACCTCCCAGCAACAATAGACCCCCCCATCAATAGATCTCCCCCAGCAATAATTGACCCCCAGCAAGATAAGACCCACCCCAAGCAACAATAGATTCCCCACCAGCAACAACAGACTTTCCCAGCAACAATAAGCCCACCTGCAAAAAAATTGATCATCTTCAGCAGTAGGTGTACCTCCGACAATAGATCCCCCAACAGCTAGCATCAACAGATCCTGCAACACACCCAAGTACCACTTGACAATACATACATTCAGTGGGAGAGGTGCCGGACCTGCGTTCCTCCGCATTCCCACTGAAAAAAAGCCCTGGGTATAGAAGAAAATAAACATTGTGCAAGTTCCAGTTGGCAACCTGGAGCTTACATAAGGCTGACAAAGTGCCAAATAGCAAGCATCGGCACCGTCACATAGAAGGTAGGGCAATGTATGACATGATCCTCATTCTGCAAAGTACATGTATTCATCTTGGCTCCCAGTGGCAAAAAGTGCATGGGGGAGTGATGGAAAGTAAGTCAGAGCAGCTGGTGGGGGTGCTATTAAAGTCAAAGCTGTTGTTTTGCCCTGCATAGGCAAAATACAAGTTCACTTTAAAATGAACCCTTGACACTTCATTTGAACCATAAATGCATCACTTAACCCTAGAACCTTTCACCCTAACATAAATCTAAATAAACATCTAACTAATTCCTTACACTAAATTTAAACTTGCAGCAGAACACTTTCTTTATCTACCATCTGAAGAATCTGCATGACTGTATCAACCCCATTCCTAGATCTAACAGTGCCAAGTTTTTAACACTAAAAACTAATGACCTGTACTGGAAAGTGTAAAAATGCCAGTTTAAAGTCCTAACATGTATTTAGAATGTGACAGATTGCTTAGGATGGCTAGCAGCTACAGTTCCTAAAATATATTCTATATATTTGGAACAGAATTGTAATTTTGCCCTTAAAAACCTAAAATCAGCCAACTTCCTGGTTGATTGTACAGTGTGTAATGGTGGGCTGGCATCTTTAAACACTGTCTTTTGCAAAGGCATTAGCAGATAATCACCTTCCCATAACTCATTACACAAGCCCAGGGGCACATTGGATTGTTACGACAGAACTGCACATTTCCAGGCTGCCTTTGTGTAGCTTTGTAATGCAGTTTTATCAAAAATGGATTACAATTGATTAACACTCTGTTAAAATGCATAGTAAATTGCTATGCTAATGAAAGCAATTAGACTATTAAAACCATGAAAGGATATGCAAGTTGCTGTACAGAAGAGGAGATTTTCTACATATGAGGGTTATATAAAGGTACCTACTAGCAGTGAAAATTAAAGGGCCATTATATGAGGACTATAAAATACTTTCAGCTGGTTAAGATTCACTAGGGGTGACTTATATTTCTAGGTACCTGACACAGATTACGGCTGATGACAAGGGCTGGCCTTTTCTGAAGTGATAGTGATTTATGCAGATCTGTATTTGACAGACTTAAATACAAACTCTTGCCCCTAGCAACCAATTACTATTTTTTTTTCCGGAGAAACAAGATGCTTGGTTGCTATGTGTAAGTTCTTCTTCCCCATTGTCACATAATGATATGATACTTTATTTTCAGACTTTTAACCACTTGCCACCCAGCCGCCGCAGTTCGCCCTGTGTTACGTCGCTTCGCCCTGTGGCCACTAGGGGCATGCGCACGCGTGCCCAACTGCTTGCCCCCGGAGCTGATGCGAGAGCCTGGTGGGTGCGATGACCGCCGAGCACCCGCGATCGCTCGTGACAGAGCAAGAACCGGGAGCTGTGTGTGTAAACACACAGCTCCCGGTTCTTTCAGGGGAGAAATTACTGATCGTATGTTCATACAAAGTATGAACAGCGATCTGTCATTTCCCCTAGTAAGTCCCATCCCTCCTTCAGTTGGAACACACTTTAGGGAACACAATTAACCCCTTGATCGCCCCTAGTTTTAACCCCTTCCTGCCAGTGAAATTTTTACAGTAATCAGTTATTTTTATAACACTGATCGCTGTAAAAATGCCAATGGTCCTAAAAAGTGTCCAATCTGTCCGCTATAATGTCACAGTCCCGATAAAAATTGCAGATCGCCGCCATTACTAGTGAAAAAAAAATTATAATAAAAATGCCATAATTCTATCCCCTATTTTGTAGACGCTATAACTTTTGCGCAAACCAATCAATATACGCATATTGCGATTTTTTTACCAAAAATATGTAGAAGAATACATATTAGCCTAAACTGAGTGGAAAAAAAAATTGGAAAAAAAAATTGGGATATTTATTATAGCAAAATGTAAAAGATATTGTGTTTTTTTCAAAATAGTCGCTGTTCTTTTGTTTATAGCACAAAAAATAAAAACTGCAGAGATGATAAAATACCACCAAAAGAATGCTCTATTTGTGGAAAAAAAAGGACGCAAATTTTGTTTGGGTACAGCGTCACACGTCCACGCAATTGTCAGTTAAAACGACGCAGTGCCAAATTGTAAAAAGTGCTCTGGTCAGGAAGGCGGTAAAATCTTCCGGGGTATACGCACACTTCCAGCTGTGAAAACACAATACATTCTATCAAGGGCATACATTTTATAATGTAAAATTAAGCAAAATGCATGAAAGCACACCTAGTGCAAATTAACCCTAATGCGTGCTCCTACTGCACGAAAGCTGAAAGTCACTGGTAAAATAACTTATTTGCAGTGGCATTTGCACTTCAACATATATTAATAGCATGCATTGGTTCACTATAATTGGGTATAGGGATGACCGAATCAGCCTGGGTTTGGTTTTCCGGACGTTTATCAAACCTAGCATAAAGACCAAACATTGCCTACATTTATCAGAACCCCTTTGAAGTCTTCGGGAGGTAAATCTTGAAAACCAGTTCTGGGAATTTTAAAATCTAATAGGCAGTGTATTGTCACACAAAGGGCCTGGACACTATTATGGGAGGCATGTATCAATGCAAAAAACATTTTTTATATTACCATTTTAATGCAACTTCAAGAACAACATGGGAAAACACAATTCCTTTTCTATTACATACTTGAGAGATGCCTTCAAGTTGTATGTGGTGTTATGGAACAGTACAATTCCCACAGACAGTTTTCTGGCATCACATATTTCGTATGTGTAATGCACTTTTTACGTTTAGCTTGGGTTAAAGCAGCAACACTTGATTTTCTTTAGCAGTATAGGCCTGAATTTACTGGTGGAAGTAACAGCCACAACAAATCTAAAAGCTACAGAAAGGTTTCTCTGGCAAAAAATAAAGCAAAAGCCCTTAACTTCATACCAATTAGCCAATGACAAAACAGTATACGATATAGTAACGTAGTATAGCTTGTGATCTTAAGTGCACTGTAGTCTTAAATGTCTAATAAAATGTCACAAAACATTGCGTCAAAAAGGTCCATAAAAACACGTTTAAAACCACAACTCCACATTTCAAAGAAAAGGCATTTTTTTCCCCCTGAAATTAAAATTATAGTGCCGTATTTCAGAGACCATAGCAGCACATACTGTATTGTACAGTGGCTGCATAGTATGTAAGCAGCTTGATTGGGCTACAATGTAAGAGGGAGAGACAAGGCAGTTTTTATCACAAACTAAAGACTAGAGGGTATTATTTCTGAGACAACATTCAGAAAAACTGTGCAGACTCATTGCACATTTTACTTTACTAAACTGCATATTCAGAGGTAGAGGCTGACAAGATTTTATCGAAATATTGTAGACTCCATACACACTACAGCTTTTCATTAAGAAATCAACATAAGAATGTGACGCCATATACAGTGTTTCTTTTATTAGGCTGCGTTTTGGAAAGGATGACCTCCTTTCCAAAAATCAACTTTTAAAGTAAAAAAAAAAAAGAATCAATATGAGAGTGTATTACTTTACAGAATAAAGCAATAAAAATATTGTACTGGTTCCATGCACAGTATTTAAAGTGATTGTAAAGATCAATTATTTTTAAATAACAAAAATGATATACTTACCTGCTCTGTGCAATAGAATTGCACATATTGGCCCCAAACCTCCTCTTTTTAGTTCCCCAGCTGGCTCCTGTTCTTGATGTGCCGCCATAGGAAGCAGCTTTTATGCATCTGTTTTTCATCACATTGGTATTGGTAATGTAGCACATAGAGAACATTGTGCAGAGGATAGTCCTTGATTATTTAAAAAATGTAATTATTTCACAGAAAAAATCCAGAAAAATATTGTACTGACTCCATGCTTAGTATGTAAGCAGCTTTTATTGGGTTTTACTAGGCTGTAGTTTCACAGGGAGCGACTAGGCTGGTTTTAATAAAGACATTTAATTTGAAGCATAATTTTTACAGAAAAACCCCAAACTATTGTACTGACTCAATGCACTGTATGTAAACACTGTTACTAGGCCACAGTTTCACTGGGAGAGACCAGCTAGGTTTTAATCAAGAAATTCCAAAAGAGTGTACTATTTCTGAGAAACAAAAGCCAGAAAAATGTATGATTGTGGAGCATTTAGAACAGACCTCAATGCAAGATTGACTTTACAGAAAAATAATATTTGCAGCAGAGTTCCAGCTCCATGAAAAATGTGCGGCACATTTACAGTGCTGCAGCACTTAAATAGGATAGGAGACACAGCAGGAGCTGGTATTAGTGAGAGACCAGCAGTGGTAGAAGGAGCTGATTATGGTGGGAGGCCACTAGCGGTGGCAGCAGTCCTGCAGTGGAAGGAACTAGCAATAGTGGCAAGAGATGGTAATGGCGGCTGGCCAGCAGAGGTGAAAGGAGCTGGTAATGGTGGCAGGCCAGCAGTGGTGAAAGAACTGGTAATTGTGTAAAAAAGGAGGTAATGGTAAAAAAAAACACCTGAAATTATAGTAGCTAGCAATGGTAGTAGGCCAGCAGACTGATAGCTCCCTGTTGCAGATGCCAGAACCAATGTTGAGTTTCAGCATATGGGGGTATTGCATAGCAGGCATCTTGCAGGCAACCTGTATTGTGTGTCTGCATTTCAGCCAGGTGAACACCCACTGGGTAAGACCACCTAAAGTGGCTGCACACTATGATGGTCTGCCACATGACATCCAGAAAGCCAAGGTACCAAACTAGGAAATGCTGCAACATCAATTTAAGGATGTGTCCCAGGTAACTCAAGTGGGTTTGATTTCCCTGCCAAAGGGTGACCAGTAATTCAATGCTGTTGTCAAACAAGACCTTGCCTGGCACAAGATGGCATGGTCTCAGACACATCTTGGCCAGCCTCTGAAGTGCTTCCAAAATCTGGCCCAGTATGGCTCCCATCCCTTAGACATTCTAACTGCAAAACAGCATGGCAGAATTTTGCCTTGAGTCTCTTATTGGTTCTCGGTGGCTTGGGTGGTCTGGTGATTTTGAGGAGTCTGCACTGTCACCATCACCAAGGTGCAGGACATGAGGCAGCAGCACCAGCTCCATTGGTGTGCCATATCCTGCATCCTTTCCTGCCACCAACAAAGTTACCCAGTGTACCTTACAAGAGATGTAAAGTCTGCTCATGCTTGCTGGACAACCTGCCTGTGGTCACGTAGACTCTGCTGATGACCACGTGGTCCAGCATCACAGAGCCATTAGTTTGCACAGGCTGATGGAGGACAGGGATGGTCTTCTAGGCAAAAAAAATGCTGGTTGGTTACTTCTCTGCTATGGTGCAGCACAGGCCACAAAGTTATGGAAGGGGACCGGACCAACTCGAATGGGCGCAAAAGCCACAACTAAAAACACAGAAATTTGGACAACCTGAGTATGGTTGTGATTGGGTGACAATTTTTTTCTTTAGCTTCAGCAATTGAAAAAATAAACTTTCCTATTCAAGGATGCTGCTGGAGACAGCAGGGTAAGGTTAGGCAACTTATGGCAAGGTTCAAGCCTACACTTCGCACTACTCTGTGTAACCCCATGCTGCTTGATGCGCTATAAGGTAAACAGCTAAACAGCACTGAAGTTTCTTGCTGACATACCAAAAAGTAGTCCTATAAAGGACAGTTAGGTCTCTGTACTGTGAATACAATAATATGTAGCCCACCACAATGAAATCCACAGTAATGTAGCACAATACAGCACTATAAATAGCACTGTATATCACTGTATAGCAATATATAGCAGTGACTCTCTCTCTCTCTCTCTCTCTCTCTTTCTTGCTTTCCTGAACTGTGAATGAAGTTGGGTTGAACATGAACCCAAAGCCCATCACTAATGAGGTATAATGTGTGCATCTGAAAACCAACCTAAAATGCATGTGAACAGAGCTTTAGAATTTCACACAAGAATTATTTCTGTTAGTAAATGCCTTTTTTTTCTATAAAATCTATATATAAGGGAAATAACTACCTAAGACAATGGAGTTCATTAAACAATAAAAATAAATTTAAAAAATTACTATTAGGAGAATAAGTAGAAATACGAATCAAACAATTCAAAGACCATTTATAGAATTAAAGGTTGTAGGTGCATAAGACTGGTCATACACAGTTCGAATCTCGGCCGGTTCTCTTGCGATTATTGCTAGCGGCTACTTTCACCGTTAGCGATAATCATTGTGTTCTCCTGGTGGGGAGACAGTGACCCCCCCCCCAACGGGAGCAGACAATTGCATGGCAGGAGTGAATCCCCTGTCAGCGCTGTCTGTGTTGACGAGTGAATCATGCAAATTTCTTCGCTGCAACCTGTGGTTGCAGGAAAGAAATTTTCACCGTGTATGGCCTGCCTGCCTAAGGGGTTTAGAAACCTTGAGCCACTGGAATTAACTTATCAAGCCTGCCTGTTTCTATAGAGGGTGGAGCATCAATTATCTTAGCTGGGAGGGAATAGTAATTGGGGCAGGTATTTTAACCTGTTCAACAGATTGATCAAACAAATAGCATCGGGCTTATGAGGTTGGGGTCTCTCGTGGACACAGGATCAGTGCCTGATTGGGCTGAAAACTGTCAGGTGACTATCCTCTCATGTCTTAAGACTCTAACTGGATATGCATAGATAATAGGCTAAAGAACTGCATGCATGTAGATAACAAGACTATTGAAATAACTATCCAATTAGGGTAAACCTTTTAACTCTGTGGCAAAGCAGATAAAAATATAGGAAACATTTCTCTGATTGTTTACCACTCTCAATTATACCGCACCACAAACCCTATGGTTTTTAAATCAATCCACAGCCAAATAAATACATGAATTAATAAAAATTAAAAATGTTAATGTAGTATGGCATTTTAGTATGATTCCCAAACATCTATAAATTTGATTCCTTTAGACTGTTCCACCACACAGCCATGCAAATTATTGCACTGTGTAGGTAACCTGATGCACTGCACTAATAAATATGTGCTGGGACAAGGACCTGTGGTAACCTTTTCAGATTTGCCTTACTAGGGGCTACCTGGCTTTTTACTTTGCATGCCCTCCTATAAGAGATTTTGGGTGCAGTAGTAAAAGGAGGTTTCAGGTGAGGGCCGTCTAAAACTATGCCCCAATGTTTGTGGAAAATCTGATCCATCCTGCGGAATTGTGTGTGGAACCGAGTGGTGAATGTAATAGGTTGTATATTTGGGGACAAAGAGGGCTGGGTATGGTTAGTGTTTTGTTTTGATTCCAGGTAATAGGAGAAAGCTTAATTTACCAAGGGTGAGGGATTGGCCTTATCACAAAACTTGTTTGAGAACACTACCATGGAATACATAGTCCTCACCCCGTGTGCAGTTATGCTGTAGTCTACAAAATTAACTTTTGGGTATACTGGCTACCCATCTAGGGTGATGACAATCTAATCTAAAAATTTTACCACAGGTTCCTCTTCCACTTTTTTAAACATTTGAGGAATGTATCAGTGTAGGAAACTCAGCTGCCTTACATCAGTGGTCATCAACCCTGTCCTCAGGGCCCACTAACAGGGCAGGTTTGCAAGATAACTGAAATACATCACAGGTGATATAATTTGCTGCCCAGTGATTGCAGTATTCTAGTTTGCATCTCCCCAAGGTAATACATAAAACCTGGCCTGTTAGTGGGCCCTGAGGACAGGGCTGATGACCACTGCCTTACGTGCAAGCACGTCCAACGCGGTCAGAGAGAGTTTGTTCACACAGGACCCTTAAGGTCTCACATAGTCTACATATTGACATGTAAGTACTGTCCTTTATTGTATGTATACATGATGTCGATTATTGTTTTTAGTGTGGCTAGTATCTGGTGCTCTTTTCATAATTTTGGGGTGTGAGGTGGTGCCGGCTTGCTGGGCAGTGCTGTCCACTTGTGCCTTTTCCCATAATTACCTGAAGCAAAATGGCTTCCGCACAGCCTGATGAAGGATTACACATGCTCCAAATGCGCGCCACACCTCCTGCCGCAACGTCCGGTACCATGCTCGAGTAGTCAGTGGAGCGACTACACAAGACCTTTGCTAGATCAGGAACACTGGAAACCACCAGCACAGGCAAAGCTGCTCACCACTCGATAGATGCCTCATAGAGTGGCACTGTTACGGTTGCAGCGGGAATCAATGTTTACATGCAGTTTACAAGCTCCTCTAAATGGGAGTTGTTTGACCTTTTGATTAAAGTGATTTTTAAGATTTACAACACTCAGATAGCACTGCTTGCTTCTTTGTCCTAATTCATCCCACAGAGTTGCTTCTCACTCTTCCAGCCGGCAGCAATCTACCTACCAACTTTGCACTTTAATTTTTGGACTTCCCTATTGCTGTTGACATTTTCTCTCAAATTTGTATACCAACTATATTTATGGTATTCCTAATTTTTTTTCTAACATGCAAGCAATTGTGTAGCCTAAAATGAGATGGACAGAATATACATGAACTATTTTAACTGCAAAACAAAATTGTAAATCTGTTCAGTCAGCCTTAGGTTTCACGTCTGCTAAACTGCACATAGGATAGGTGACAAACCCATTTCCCTGGTTTAGCTTGGAGTCCTCCTGTGCCACCTCTCTGCTTCTAACTTGCTCATTGGACAAGGACTCATTGCACTTTAATTGCTTGGTGAGTAGACAGATGTTACAGGAAATTGTAAATCTGAACCAGGTAATAATAGACTCATCTTCCTGCCTTTGCAGTGTGGTATAGGTGAGTAAATCACAAGACTGGGTAAACAGAACTACAAATCCATTTTATGGTAAAATGGTCCACATATGTAAACTTCAGCTGTATATTTAGTTATTTGTGTGGAACAATGTATGCAGGAATGCTGTAATTTTAAACACTAGCAAAGTAATTGCAGATTTGGACATTTGTAGATGTTTGTAAATGCATCAAAATGTATCTTTTGCATGTGAAGTATGATGGCCGGTCTGTTTTGAAATAATGGATGGTAGAATTATATAGAATTATATAGTAAGCATGGCAAGGTTTTTCTTTTTGCCATACCCTATACCCTATATCTTGGAAACCTGGGAGGTATGTAGAAGACTGCTTTCAATGTCACCCTATTTAACTGTAGGGAAGCTGTAAAGTTGATCTAGAAAAAGATGAAGGGATTTCATCTTTTGTTAGGATTGAAGCGCTGCAGAATCACAGAGGAGACTTCACAAGGTTGAAAATAATGAAGATGAAGTTGCTAAATAAAATGAAGATAAATATATAAGCTGAATGTTTGAAACACTAGGTCTTTAATTGAGCCTTTCCATTAGATCCATCTCTGAGCTAAGCTTAGATTAAAAATACTTCTAGAAAAAGTTATTTTTAGATCTATTATGAAAATATGAGGATGATACAAGATTATAAATGTATGCCCGTCACCTAGTCGATGATTTCCATGCAGACACCAAATCATAGTTGTTATATTGCTTTTGCTTACATGGTGTCTTATAAAATGTAATACATTGGATCTCTTGCTCTGGAACAGGATGGTAAATAAGTCACTGTGGCGTTAATACAGTTATCAGCCATAGCTGCTCTGTTCAATAGCAATTTGTTCTTGACTGATAGGTGCAGGCAGCTAAAAACATGTTTGTACTGATTTTCCACTTCTAAATAAATTAGTGGTGAGGTCACAGGTTCCTGCATTCATGCAACCAGAATTATGTTCCCAAAGCTCCTTGCAGACAATTCAAACGACAATCAAATTGAGATTTACCATGTCAGACTTAAAATATCAACCGACAAAAACATAACAAAATTTTTCCAAACAGAATATAAACAAACCACAAAATCACAAAATTAGGTATGAAAGTTGTTCTCAGGGCTAATCACCAGGAAGCACATGTAAAGAAAAACAAGGATTTATATGGATTAAATTTAATCTGATGAGATTAATGGATAACTTCACCCCCCCACAGCAAATTTCTAAATGGAACAACATACTAGTGATGTTCAGTACTCACAAACATAAAGCACTGCTCAAAAACCTGTGCCATTCATCTCATGCTGCAGTAGTCAGGGCTCCGGCTTTGCAAGCTATGCATCTTTATAACTGTTGAGGTCCTAGGGATCTGGCTGATTGTTCCTGATGTCCCTCATTTCTCCTTCTCCTATATCTTTTATCTCCTCACATTTTCTGACCACTTTGATGAGGAGGCCCCTAAACATACTTTTCCTGCAGTTTGGTATGGTGGACCTATGATCCGCATTGACTTCAAGAGTGTTCCACTCATTGACTTCCACTTAATTTAATGGCTCTTACCAATTTTGTGGACTACTATTCTGTCACCTATTAACCAATTGTTTTTGATTCTGTATCTGTATGGAATTCACTCTGTATGTATGCTGGTACAACTTAAAAAATATTAAATATTGAAAGTTCAATACCTCCTGCTCAAATATGGTACTTCGAAGCAGGTCGGATTGGGAGTACTAGAGGAAAGTGTTGTTCCTGGTCAGGGACAGCATTGTAAAATTTTCCTTTGTGGATATCATAAGTTTATCATTCCATGTAAAAAAGTGGTTGCATAAATTGAGCAAGTGTGTGTGTGTGGGGGGGGGGGGGAGTTGTGTTGTGTGTTTAGTGTGTTGTATTAAATAATTACATTTTTTACTTATTTAGAGTGACTTTAGTGTCGTCTTCAGTTACATCAGGTATGCAGCTTTGATTAAAAAATGCTGTTTTAGGGAAATGTTGCATGCCCCTCAACCCCATAGTCTCAATAAGAGATTACAATTTATATACTAATGGCCTTAGGTAGCCACATATACAGTATATTGATATGATCATTCAATCATTCAGTACACCTAAAATGATCAAATTGGATAAAACCCATGCACCAAAGAACCTCCATTTAGTCAAATTGGTGATATTCTGATCAAGTTTGCCTCTGCCAAAAAGATCAGTGGCAGAAATTTCCGACCCCTTCTAAACCATTGAACATGTGTGTTTCAGAGAACTGATCTACATTTTAACTGATCAAAATGCAGAACAATATCTGTGTGCTGCATTGGTCAATATTTTAATTAATGATATATGGCATGTTTGAGATCACTCATATCTAATCAATTTAAAATAAAATATTATTATTTTTTTATACTGTTACTATAGGTAATACAGCTATTTTCTTCATCTTCAGTTTAAAGCCATGTTTTACACAATTTATGAATGGATAAATACTGCATTCAAACACTGCATTACTTTGACTAGTACTATACATCTAAGCCTACTGTCAAATTCCAATATGCAAAACTTGCAGGATGTAAAGAAAAAAACGTAATGGGTCATATGACCTTGTTGCTGCCACAAAAAAAGATAACATACCTCTAAAAGAAATACAGTTCATTTATCCATTCTATGGATTAGTCCACTACATACAACTCTGTTGTTCCCTTTGTTTCACATCATACTGTAGCCACCCCATTTTGCCAGCTATTGCAGCTAACGTTTTTACAGTATTTACAACATACATTTTCAACACTGAAGACTGTAATTAGAAAATACTTCTATTCCATAAAATTGTATTATATTTCTATTTCACCTAATTACCTGAATAAATATGGTAATAATTCCTGCAAGTTTTAAGACCCATACAAATAATCCATTGTGTCTGAATTACTTATTTCAAGGAAACACCGTACGGGGTGTTCTTAAGAAGTATGAATAAGTCATTTGCCAGAAACACAAAACTGACCTAATTTTTCAGTGTATTAAAAAGACAACATGCAGCGTCCATGGGGCATATGCAAACAATGAATACCCAAAGCTCCGCAGGTGAAAAATGTCTAGGATAACACCACCTCCCACATGCAACTCAGAATAGGTCCTGAACAACCAAACAGTTTTCAGAAACAAACCAGCATGAATGGAATAATCTCATTTATCATCCTATTGCCCTTTTAATAACCTTTCTATACTACCCGGGGGTCCAATCTAGCAAAGAGTGGCATTAGTTCTTGTCATACTTATGCAGCCAGAGAGAAAAGGCCGTAGATTAAATCACTATAATCAGACACTGTCAACTCACGTGAATTATTTCAAAAAGAAAAATAGATTTCTAAATTTATAAAGTGTAGGTATAATTTTATAAATCTTGCATCTACTTGTTATATAGATGTTATATATAATAAAACATTAAAATAGTAGAAAAGGGAACGCCAGAAGAGCTAATGCAATCAGGAAAATGACTACCAGTGTCTTTGCATAATTTATTAATTATAATAATGGGCAGTTTTGATCCCCCTCCAGATCATTAATGCCACTTATAAGAGGGCAGCATTGGATGCAATCAAGGGGCAAAAGGCAAGGGTGTGCAGAAGCCCTTAAGATAGTCAGCTTTTAACTGTCATCAGTTTCTGGTGGTCAGAACAACTAAATATTTTTTTTGATGGTAGTTATAGGATACTAAACCTTTTTTTTCTAGATAATTAGAACCTAGAGGTTTCACGTCCTGCAGGATAATGCCTTTCTTGACATCACTGAGTCTTGATGGATTGTGCTTAAGGCGAGGAATATCTGTCAGGACTTTATTCCTGTTAGCAGAAACAATTCACTGTCTAGGATGTTGTCATTTACAAACCAGCATACATCATTGCTGGTACATGAATTTTATAGCTTTGGACCAACACGTGCTGAGGGAGGAAGGGCTGTAGATAACTAATAAAAATGGATCCCATGTGTGTGACTCATCTTTATCACATAACCTATTATGCACTTGCCTATTCTGAGTCCATGACTCATGCAACTAGTGAATTAAGGAAAAGGACGATGGCACTAAAGTATACACCCTCAACAACATGCAAGCAATGGCATCCCTAATATTTATATCTTAACAGGTGATTTTATAGCGAGAACCAAAAAGCATTTTACAGCCAAGTGCTTCAATGTCCAGACTTACAACGAACAGTTTACATTCAACACAAATGTTTGCATTATGAATAGCTTCCAAGCACAGAGTATGTCAAAACTAGAATTCTTAGTTTTTTTAAAGTGTATCAATAGCCAACATAGAATCACTGTCATTTTTTTATTGCTATATGTGGCCCATTGTGTAGATTCTCTATTTGTCCTAGTGACCCACTAAGACAGAAAGCAATGGAAAATCCAACATTTGTTAGTAGTCACTAGAACAGGATGTGAAGGAACATGTTCCACTGGGGGCACCTGTTCTGGAGTGAACTGTGTAAGTGGGAAATTTTCCTAATTTTGTAGATTTCCTCTAAAGTCCCTTTGAGTGTCTAGTGAAAGGAATCTCCCCAACAGCACACATCCAACAAAAAATAAACTGATAGGAGTTTAAACCTTTCTAACTCTATCCAAGACAAAAAAAAAACCTTTTGGCTATACATACACTTTAAAGCTTGGTTCATATTATTTTTTTGGCTTTTTAGTAGACAATCGGGGTTGCCATTAATTTCTAATGGCCCCTGAGGCACTGCCAAAATGCACATGTTTTCACATGTTGTAGCACCATTCGATTCCATGCAGCGAGATTTTTTTTAAATGTTTCAGGACTTCTTTACCTGCATTTCTTGTGGGCACAGCAGCCCATTCAAATGTGCCACACAATTGTGAACCTAGCCTAAGCTAAACTCAATGCAAACTATACCACTGAAAAACATGTATGAGAGCTGTTTCAAGTGCAAAATCTGCATTTCTATCTAGTCCTGTAATATACACAGCCTTACAACACAGAAGAGCCAGATTGGTGCCTTGACTTTTCTCTACTGGTCATACACAACACAATGCCTGGTTGCCTCCTGCCACATTTCTGTTCACTCTGCTCTTGCCTCTTGTCAAAATATCTCTTGCAAGATAATATAGACTGCAGCTCATCTAATTGGCACCTATTACAAGAGGCTAATAGCAAGTAAAATCAAATACATACACTAGTTGCATTTAAAATATCGGATCCTGTCTAAATTGGTCTCAGTATATGTATGAATGTGTGTTAGGGAACTTAGGTTGTAAGCTCCTTGAGGGTAGGGACTGATGTGAATGTACAATGCATATGGAAAGCGCTGCATAAATCGACGGCGCTATATAAGTACCTGAAATCAAATAAATAAATAAATGCATTTAATATTTTTAATGCTAATTTACATATCTGCATTCAGGCTGGCTTCACATTTTTTGCATTGCAGGAATGTGTGTTACGGTAATGTGAAAATGTGCATAATGTGTTAGTGTGCTGCAGTGCCATGCATCTTTAGTGCCGCCCTCCAATGAACCTTGTAAATGGATGTGAATTGCAGCACACGACAATGCACAGTAGCGCGCAACTGTGCATTTTGGTATGCTGTGTTATCAAAAAACAAAACATGGCCCCTTTTTGGTGTGATTTGGTGCATTAGTCAGCCAATTCAAATGGCACACGTTAATGAGCTGCTAAATGCGCATCAATCTAAGATGATAATAATTTGAGCAGGTTTGGGATGCACCATGGTATAGTGCTGGGGTCTCCAAACTTTCTAAACAAAGGGCCAGTTTACTGTCCTTCAGACTTTAGAGGGGCCAGACTGTGCCCATTGGGAGTAGAAAAGGTCCTGGCATCAGTGGGAAAAAATAATGCCCCATTGTTTGTTTCAATGGGAGTTATTGCACCGCATCATTGGTGTCAGTGGGAGGAATCGCGCGCCATCATTCATGTCATTAGGCCCCATTGTTGGTGTCATTGAGAGGAATTGTGCCCCATCGTTGGTGTCATTTGGAGGAATTGTGTCCCATCACTGATATCATTGGGCCTCATAGACGGTGTCATTGGAAGGAATTGTGCCCCATCAATACTGTCATTTGGAGGAATTTTGCCCCATCATTGATGTCATTGGGCCCCATTGTTGGTGTCACTGGGAGGAATTGTGCCCCATCATTGATGACATTGGGCCCCATTGTTGGTGTCATTGGGAGAAATTGTGTGCCATCAATGCTGTCATTTGGACAAATTTTTCCCCATTGTTGGTGTCATTGGGAGGAATTGTGTCCTTTCATTGGTGTCGGGGGGGGGGGTATTATGCTCCATTGTTGGTATCAGTAGATGAAATAGTGCCCCAAGGGCTAGAAAAAAAGCAAGCAAAGGGCAGCATCTGGCCCCATGGGCCGAGCCCTCCTGCCTGGCAACATTGGGGGCAATACCTGCCTGGAGTTTGCATGTTCTCCTTGTGCTTTTATGGGTATCCTACACCGCTTCAAAAACTGGCTATTGAGTTAATTGGCTCCTGTCTATATCAGCCCTACTTTGAATGTGAGTTGTGAACTGTAAGCTCTTTGAGTGCAGAAATGGATGTGAATGTACAATATATATGTAAAGCGCTGTGTAAACTGTTGGTGCTATATACAGTAAATAAATAAAAGTTGAGCTCTAATGCATCAAAACAGTGTAAACTCAGCTTAATAGTTTTTTGTTTTCTTCAGAGTAATCGACTGCTGATTACTCAACAGCAGCAGCCCAAATGTAAGAAATGATTTTGATATTGATTCAGATGCAACACTATGTAATAGCTTCTAGGACAATATTTCTTTAAAATAAATATAGGGAATCTATATACGTTTGTTTGTAGCTGTAAGATTTATCTACACCAGAAGTGTATTATGTCAAACTATGCCAACAAAATTTACAGCTTGATTTTCTTTTTTGCTGTAACGACTAGAACATATAGCTTGCAGTGATATTCTTTCATTACATGGCACCATTTACATTACAGTCACTTCAGTGCATTGTTCTCCACCTCCCACCTCTTATTTGCCTGGAGCTCTTATTTCACTGCTGCATTATCATTTTCTTGCATTTTCAATTAGATCCATACATTTATGCAGCGCAGTCAGCCTATACTGGAAGGGGGTGTAAAAATAATAAGACTTGGAGATGAGATGATCCTGTCACTTACAACCCTAGATCCTTTGCAAGTGTGAAAAGAAAAATGTGCATAGAAACGATGAGCTATACTTTATCTTAGGAGAAGAACAAAATGCCTTCTGATGGATAAGTCAACCAATTCAGCAAGGTTTGCAGTTTCTAGGAAGCTATTAAAAGCAGTTTCTTCTCCCTGTGCAGCAGTAATATATACCTCTCTTTAGAAGTCTATATTATATGGTGTGAAAAGAATTTCACCGTTGCGAGCTAACAGAGGTCAAGAAAGAGTTTTGGAAGGACAATGGAGCCATCCTCTGAATGCTGATTATTGACATTGCCAGAATAGCAGCATGAATTTTTACAGCTGGCTCTAATCAAGGTAACGGAAAAGCATTATTAGAGAAAATGTTTTTATGTGAAACCAGGTACATTTAGCAGGAGCCCAGAGTTCAATGTATTATGAGAAGTTTATGGATCAAAATATTGACGTGTACTGTGAAATACATCCAATCACGCCACTGCGAAAGGTTAATCAAAGTGAGTTATGAAAAGGTTTTGTTGCCCATTAAATTTGTACATTTCATGCTTTCTGTCTTATAGGAATATACTGTATAATAATATTGAGGATTTAAATTGTGCCAACAGTTTGCGCATCACTTTACAAAAAGTAGGCAGACATTACAGTTACAATACAATTTGGTCCAAGAAAATTATATATATATATATATATATATATATATATATATTGTATATATTGTGACAGCAGGAAGGTAAAGTCACCTGGTTGCATCCAGGGGGGTAGATATATTTCGCCCAGATTCAGGCTTTACGCCGACTTATACAACTAGGTGGAGAGTTGTATAAGCCCAGCTGAGGCTAGTAGGCTCATGGATGACTCATACCTCTAGGGAGAGTGTGGGGCGTCGTGCAGACAGGGAGTTGATGAGACCAGCTGAAGCTGGTCAGCTCATTTAGGCCTCTATAAGAACTCCCAGCTTCATTAGATGTTGGCTCATGCCTGGACCCAGACCTGTGTGGACTGTCTAGGGAGAGTGAACCCCTGTGCGGTGAGACAAAGCCTGTGTGGCTATTTGCTTGGACATTTAAAACCAGGGACTTAGGGACTAGGACAGCACTAGGCTGATCCCAGTTGTTAGTTAGGAAACCTGTATGTTTAGTCAGAGGTCAAGTTGACCAGGATTTATTTTGTTTATGTTTCTTTTGGCTTTGCTGTGTTTTGTCACTGTAAATAGAAAATAAACCGCACCTTTTTTGATTTTGAAAACCACAACCTCCTTTTGCTGGGCCTGTTTTTGTGTGGGGAGCCCATCCCGGGGGTCACACACACCCGCTGCCAAGCTAACCCCCTCACAGTTGGTGGAGAATGCAGGCAGTTTTTTTTTAAGCCAGCATGGAGGAGATACTGAAGCAGCTGGCTCTAGCAAATGCCAATCAACAGCAGACAAATGCAGGTTTGCAAAAGAGCCTTGCAGCTCATCAACAGAGCCTTGCAGCTCAACAACAGAACTTCGCAGCCCAGCAGCAAGCTCATCAACAGAGCCTTGCAGCCCAGCAGCAAGCTCACCAACAGAGTCTGGAAGCTCAGCAACAAGCCCAGCAGCAATCTGAGGCCCGCTTCATAGACCTGTTACAGAAGCAAGAGCAGAGACTACAACAAATGGAAGCAGTAATGCAGCAACGTCCGCAGACCAGTGAGGAAAGCCGTCCCACTAATACCGCGTCCTTTGGGGTGAGTCGTTTATTGACAAAAATGACTGGAGAGGATGATCCAGAGGTATTTTTGACCACATTTGAAAGGACTGCTGAAAGAGAAAAGTGGCCTGAGGAGCAGTGGGCTGGACTGGTGGCTCCTCTGTTAACTGGTGAATCGCAGAAGGCTTACTATGACCTAGAGCCTGACCAAGCAAAAGACTATGTGATGCTAAAAGCTGAAATATTGGCAAGGCTGGGTGTCACCCAGGCTGTCCGGGCTCAGCGTGTGCATAACTGGACTTTCCAGCTTGGAAAACCCCCCAGGTCTCAAATGTATGATCTCATTCACCTGAGCAGAAAGTGGCTACAGCCAGAGACTTTGTCCGCACCAAAGATTGTGGAACGTGTTGTAATGGATCGGTTTTTGAGAGCTCTTCCTACTGCCATCCAAAAGTGGGTAAGCCATGGAGACCCAGAGACGGCCGATGGTCTTGTGGATCGTGTGGAGAAATACTTGGCTACAGAGAACCTGACGGCCTCTTCCAGAGACACTCGGACTTTCCACCCTAAGACCAGACCATCCCCAGGGGCGGATAAGAGGATTCCAAGGGGTAAGGGTGGAGAGAGTGAGAGGGTGGGAGCTCTACCCCAAGTTTGGCGAGAACAGCCTGGGAAATCAGCGGCTCAAGAGGCGGCAAGAAGGATCGTTTGCTACCGCTGCCGGCAAGCGGGACATATTGCAGCCAATTGCCCGGTTGTGGAGGAACCCATGCAGTGTGACTTTCTGACGGGCAGACGTCAGTCGCTGTGTGCGACAGTCGCATGCACTGCCATTCGAGGAACTGAGAAACATTTATGCAAAATGTGTGTTAATGGTAGAAATGTTGTGGTATTGCTGGATTCAGGTAGCCTTGTGACCCTGATAAAGGCTGAGTTAGTTAAAACAGAGGTCTCTGGGAATAGCAAGGTAGCTGTTATTTGTGTGCATGGGGACACCCGAGAGTATCCAGTGACTACAGTGTGTTTCGAGACCCCCAAAGGTACCCTCTCTCATCCAGTGGGCTTAGTATCTCAGTTACCGTATGACGCCATTGTGGGAAGGGATTTTCCGAAATTCTGGGAACTGTGGGATGATCCTGAGCCCCCCACTGGTGCCCCTATGTACCAGGAATGTGATAGCCAGAACTCCCCTGAGAGTGGTGAGGACTCTCCGGAATTTCCCTTATCAGTATTGGCAGGGGAGACTCAAGAAACTGGAGAGGAGCCCACCTCCTCAGACGAAAACCTACCGTCTGTGGAGTTTTCTGATCTTGAGGTTCACAGGGAAAACTTTGCCACAGAACAGTTGAAAGACCCCGCCCTAATAAAGGCACGGGAAAACGTAGTGAAAATAGATGGCGAGTTAGTGAACCCAGATAATACCTGCACTTACCCATACTTCAGCGTAGAGAAGGACCTACTGTATCGGGTGGCAAAAAGGGCAGAAGAAACCGTTGAGCAGCTTGTGGTGCCCAAACCTTACAGGAAGTTGGTGTTGGAGTTGGCCCATGGGCACATTCTTGGAGGTCATCTGGGGACAGAGAAAACCCGAGAGAGGGTATTACAGAGATTCTATTGGCCGGGGGTGATGAAGGACATAGAAAATTATTGTTCCTCCTGCCCTGTGTGTCAGAGGTCGGCCCCGATGCCACATTTCCGTAGCCCGCTGGTCCCTCTACCCATCATTGAGGTCCCGTTTGAGAGGATCGCCATGGATTTGGTAGGTCCTATAATCAAGTCCGCTAGGGGGCACCAGTACATATTAGTTATAATGGACTATGCCACCCGTTATCCAGAAGCGATCCCTCTCCGAAATACCTCGGCCAAAACCATAGCCAAAGAGCTATCTCTTGTGTTTAGCCGGGTGGGTATTTGTAAAGAACTGCTTACGGACCAAGGTACACCCTTTATGTCCCGGGTTATGAAGGAGCTGTGTAAATTGTTCAAAGTGACGCAATTACGTACATCTGTGTATCACCCCCAAACCGATGGGCTGGTTGAAAGATTCAACAAAACCCTAAAACAAATGTTGAAGAAAGTGGTGGATAGAGATGGAAAGGATTGGGACTGTCTACTTCCTTATCTGATGTTTGCTATTAGGGAGGTGCCCCAATCCTCTACGGGATTCTCCCCCTTTGAGTTACTGTATGGGAGACACCCAAGAGGGCTGTTGGATATTGCCAAGGAAACTTGGGAAAGTGAGAGTTCTCCCCACAGGAGTGTGATTGAGCATGTTGCCCTGATGCAAGACCGAATTGCACAGGTAATGCCCATCGTGAAGGAACATTTGGCCCAAGCGCAGTTAGCACAGCAGAGAGTGTACAACCGTGGAGCCAAGACCCATACCTTTTCCCCGGGGGATAGGATACTGGTACTTGTCCCTACGGTTGAAAGTAAATTCCTTGCCAAATGGCAAGGCCCCTACGAGATAATGGAAAAAGTGAGCGAAGTGAATTACAAGGTCAGACAACCAGGAAGGCGAAAGCCCGAACAGATCTATCACGTTAATCTGTTGAAAGCCTGGAGGGATAGAGAGTCCCTAGTCGCAGACACTTGGTCACCAGCTCAAACTGGTTGCGTGATTCCTGAGGTTGGAATAGCAGCCACCTTGTCACAACCCCAACAACAGGAGGTTAAGGAGTTTGTGCTTCGCAACAAGGAGGTATTCTCTGAGCTGCCGGGACAAACATCTGGGGTAGAGCATGACATCATTACCCCGCCCGGTGAAAGGGTGAAGTTAAAACCCTATCGGATCCCAGAGGCCCGACGGGAGGCAATACGGGAGGAAGTACAGAAAATGCTGAACTTAGGGGTGATAGAGGAGTCCCAAAGTGATTGGTCTAGTCCCATTGTGTTGGTGCCTAAACCGGATGGGAGCTGGCGATTTTGTAACGATTTTCGTCAGTTGAACAAAGTTACAAAATTTGACACCTACCCCATGCCACGTATAGATGAGTTGATCGACCGGCTGGGAACAGCCCAATACATGACGACTCTTGACCTCACAAAAGGGTATTGGCAAATCCCCCTGGCCAAATTGGCCAAAGAGAAAACCGCATTTGTAACCCCAGACGGGGCGTTCCAATATAAAAGAATGCCGTTCGGGTTACAGAATGCGCCGGCCACATTCCAGCGGAAAATGGACCAGATGCTGAGGCCCCATCGGAAGTATGCTGCGGCTTACCTGGATGACGTAATTGTCCATAGCACAGATTGGGCCTCACATCTGCCAAAAGTGCAAGCAGTCCTGGACTCTGTTCGGGAAGCGGGGTTTACGGCTAACCCCAAGAAGTGTACCATTGGGCAGGAGGAGGCCAAATATCTTGGGTACACCATTGGGAGGGGAGTAATAAAACCCCAACTCAACAAAGTCGAGGCCATCCAGAGTTGGCCACGTCCCAACAGCAAGAAGCAGGTACGAGCCTTTCTGGGAATCGCTGGGTATTATCGGCGATTCATTCCCCACTTTGCCTCTAAGGCTGTGCCCCTAACCAACCTAACGAAGGGGAAAGGGTCGGTCATGATTAAATGGACCCCCGAGGCTGAGGCAGCATTCCAATTCTTGAAACAAGCCTTATGTAGCCAGCCAGTGTTGTACTCACCCGACTTCTCTAAAGACTTTGTCGTACAAAGTGATGCGTCAGATGTGGGGTTAGGAGCAGTATTGTCCCAGGTCTGGAACGGGGAAGAGCACCCAGTCATTTACCTCAGCAGGAAGTTGAAGTCCCATGAGGTAAATTACGCCACCGTTGAAAAGGAGTGTTTAGCGGTGAAGTGGGCTCTAGATTCCCTTCGGTACTACCTGCTAGGTAGGCACTTTGACATGGTTACGGATCACGCTCCGTTAAAGTGGATGGCTCAAAACAAGGAAACAAATAGAAGAGTGAATAGGTGGTTCCTGGCCCTCCAGGAATTCAACTTCACAGTAAAGCATCGCCCTGGCGTTCAAATGGGGAATGTGGATGCTTTGTCTCGAGTACATGAATGCCTGATTGCTGGTGTTCCAACCCCGAGGTTAAAACAAGAGGGGGGGTATGTGACAGCAGGAAGGTAAAGTCACCTGGTTGCATCCAGGGGGGTAGATATATTTCGCCCAGATTCAGGCTTTACGCCGACTTATACAACTAGGTGGAGAGTTGTATAAGCCCAGCTGAGGCTAGTAGGCTCATGGATGACTCATACCTCTAGGGAGAGTGTGGGGCGTCGTGCAGACAGGGAGTTGATGAGACCAGCTGAAGCTGGTCAGCTCATTTAGGCCTCTATAAGAACTCCCAGCTTCATTAGATGTTGGCTCATGCCTGGACCCAGACCTGTGTGGACTGTCTAGGGAGAGTGAACCCCTGTGCGGTGAGACAAAGCCTGTGTGGCTATTTGCTTGGACATTTAAAACCAGGGACTTAGGGACTAGGACAGCACTAGGCTGATCCCAGTTGTTAGTTAGGAAACCTGTATGTTTAGTCAGAGGTCAAGTTGACCAGGATTTATTTTGTTTATGTTTCTTTTGGCTTTGCTGTGTTTTGTCACTGTAAATAGAAAATAAACCGCACCTTTTTTGATTTTGAAAACCACAACCTCCGTTTGCTGGGCCTGTTTTTGTGTGGGGAGCCCATCCCGGGGGTCACACACACCCGCTGCCAAGCTAACCCCCTCACAATATATATATATATATATATATATATATTGTATATATATATATATATATATATATATATATATATATATTGTATATTCATTATATATAGTATATGTTTTCACCCAAAAATCCATGGAATTTTCACCCGAGACCCAAATTTTTTCCACATGAGATCCAATTAGAAAACTGCGTGATGCTTGGATGAAAAGCATAGTGCACAATATGCAGAAATGCAGGTTTTGTTCAATGCAATCGAGCATGTGCGATTTCATACATTGCTGATTGCGAATGATTCCAGTGATAAATATCCACTCTGGAAGAACAGTTTACAGGTCTTTGGAGTTTTTCCTTTGTCTGGCACATGCATTGCATACCTTAGTGAGCAATCTTGTTGTTTAAGGAGGACTACTGGTCCACAAAGGAATCTTCGGAGAGAATCAATCGGTCAAATATAAACAGCTTTATTAAAGTATATTTGGTAAAAACAGAACATGTAAAATTGAAAAAACCTCTGACATAACTAAAAGTTAAAATGAAAACCAGACAAGAAAGCAGCTACAGAAACCAGTGTTGTCTGCAGATGCTTTCTTGTCTAGTTTTAACCATGTTGATCCTCTTTGAAGATTTCTTTGTGGCTCTGTAGACCCTTCCTAAATGCGGACTGCGACTGCCCCGGAGCTGTGTGAACCGGCTCCATTGAGAACCGGTCACACTCTTTCCGGGGAAACCCACATCCAATTCGCATATAAGTGTGGGTGGGCGAAGCTGGATCCCTCCAATGCAGCAGTATAGCCTTTTTTTGCATAGAAAAATATCAGACAAAACCTAATACGCTTACAGGTAAGTGGAACATAATTATCTATAACCCCAAGTTAACAAACCTCTGGAGTTTTGGGAGCTTGTAAATCGAAATGAGTTGTCAACATGTCATACAATTCAGCCCAAAACTGGGACAGGTTTGGACAGGACCAAAACATGTGCAAAGCGTTAGCTGAGACTTCCCCACACCTAGGGCAGCAAGCTTGCTCTGTCAACCCCATGCGATTCAGTTTAGCAGGAGAGTAATGCAATTGGTGAATACATCTAAAATGTATAAGTTTATCAGCCGTGCTAATGACATCTTGCATGAAAGTTTCGGTGACCTCCTTGCGATGTAACTTTAGTATTGGCGATCAAGTATTAAATAAATGGGTACAAATATAGATACGGTGCTTTGAAAAAGTATTCATACTTGAAATTTTCCACATTTTGTCATGTTACAACCAAAAACGTTAATGTAATTTATGGGGATGTTATGTGATAGACCAACACAAAGTGGCACACAATTGTGAAGTGGAAGGAAAATGATAAATGGGTTTCAATTTTTTTACAAATAAATATATGAAAAGTGTGGCATGCATTTGTATTCAGTCCCCTTTACTCTGATACCCCTAACTAAAGTCTACTGGAACCAATTGTCTTCAGAAGTCACCTAATTAGTAAATAGAGTCTACCTGTGTGTGATTTAATCTCAGTATAAATACAGCTGTTCTTTGAAGCCCTCTGAGGCTTGTTAGAGAACCTTAGTAAACAATCAGCATCATGAAGGCCAAGGAATACACCAGTCAGGTCAGGTATAAAATTGTGGAGAAGCTTAAAGCAGGGTTAGATTATACAAAAATATCCCAAGCTTTAAACATATCACGGAGCACTGTTCAATCCATCATCTGAAAATGGAAAGAGTATGGCACAACTGCAAACCTACCAAGACATGGCCGTCCACCTTAATTGACAGGCCTGACAAGGAGAGCATTAATCAGAGAAGCAGCCAAGAGGCCCATGGTAACTCTGAAGGACCTGCAGAGATCCACAGCTTAGGTGAACAAATCTGTCCACAGGACAACTATTAGTCGTGCACTCCACAAATTGGCCTTTATGGAAGAGTGGCAAGAAGAAAGCCATTGTTGAAAGCAAGCCATAAAAAGACCCATTTGCAGCTTGCAAGAAGAAGTGTGGGGGACACAGCAAACATATGAAAGAAGATGCTCTGGTCAGATGAGACCAAAATTGAACTTTTTGGCCTAAAAGAAAAACGTATGTGTGACAGAAAACTAACACTGCACATCAGTCTGAACAGACCATCCCCACCGTGAAACATGGTGGTGACAGCATCAAGTTGTGTGGATGATTTTCTTGAGTAGGGACAGGGAAGATGGTCAGAGTTGATGGGAAGATGGATGGAGCCAAATACAGGACAATCTTAAAAGAAAACCTGTTAGAGTCTGCAAAAGACTTGACACTGGAGCGGAGGTTCACTTTCCAGCAGGACAACGACCCTAAACATACAGCCAGAGCTACAATGGAATGGTTTAGATCAAAGCAAATTCATGTGTTAGAATGGCTCAGTCAAAGTCCGGACCTAAATCCAATTGAGAGTCTGTGGCAAAGGCCTCGTACACACGACCGATTTTCTCGGCAAGAACCAGCAAGAAACTTGCTGGCAGAGAGGTCTTGCCGAGTAAATCGGTCGTGTGTACGCTGCTATCGGGTTTCTCGTCGAGAAAACCGTCAAGAAACCTCGACGAGAAAATAGAGAACCTGCTCTCTATTTTCTCGTCGAGATTCTCGTCGGCATGTTTCTCGACGAGAAAAGTGAGTGTGTGTACACTTACCTGTCCTCCCGGAAGCCCGCGCATTTTCAAAATGAATTTGACTCATGCGCGGTAGCTTCCTAGGCATACGTAGGGTATACCAAGATGGCGGCGACGGCATCGAATGTGACAAGCGCATGCTCGACGTAGTCGATGACGTCACCGCGTACGCTCCTTTCAAAGAACCGCGGGTTCTTTGAAACGAGCGTGTGTACACTCGGCCGGGACAAGTTTCTTGTCCAAGAATCTCGTCGAAAAAAACGACATGTTTTTTTCAACGAGAATCTCGGCCGTGTGTACGAGGCCAAAGACTTGAAAATTGCTGTTTACAGACGCACTCCATCCAATATGACAGAGCTTGAGCTATTTTGAAAAGAAGAAAGGGCAAACATTTTTTCCCAAAAAGACTTGCAGCTGTAATTGCAGCGAAAGGTGGTTCTACAAAGTATTGAGGGGGCTGCATACAAACGCATTTCATACTTTTCAGATATTTATTAATTCGTAAAAAAAATTGAATACCGTTTATCATTTTCCTTCCACTTCACAATTATGTGCCCCTTTGTGTTGGTCTCTCACATAAAATTCCAATAAATTCCATTTAGGTCTTTGCAAAATCAGACGCAAATATGAGAAAGAGGGTTTACCCCTTGAAACGCATTAGCTCTTGTTTCTGTCATGTGATGTCATTTGTCGGCCTGAGTCACTGGTCGAGATTATGGCAGGAGCTGATTTCTGTCCAATGTATTTGAGCATAACACTCAGCTTGGTTTGTGAACATAATTATTTGTGTTTAATACTTCAATGAACTGTACCTCAGGTTTTGCACAAGGCTGGTGGCCTTTCTTGCTTCTTGTAATCCAAATGAATGTGTGTGCATGTGATCATGTATATACAAGTAGTCGAGGTTCTTTCATTCATATACACATTTCTGGAGACAAGAGATGAAGACCACTGGCATGTGCATTTTATAAAGAATTACTAAGAATGGTTTTTGGGGCACTGTATCCAAGCTCTCTTATAAATTTATGTGTGACTTTCCATTAAAGCAATATTTTTTCTCTACAAATCTTTAAATTATGGTATACAACTATTCCTACCACAAAAATATACATGTAGTAGCGATTGTCACACTTGGAAACCCCTTGAACCTCATTTCATAGATTTGAGTCACAATATATGTTAACAATTTCAAATTCAACTCAGACAGAGAAACACAGCCAAAGGGTTAAAATGGAGGACCTTCATATATGAAGTTAAGCCTAGAATGATTGTGCCTTTGCTGGCCATCATCTAATAGAGCCATAGGATATGTAAGCCATCCAGAACAAATTCTGTGTCTGAGGAGCACAAATCATTATGCATTCAAATATTCCATGGGTACGCATACATACAGTAGGGAACTACCGGTAGTAAGGAGTCCGAAGCACCCCTTTACTACTTCCCTTATTTATTTTCTCTACCTCGCAGGCCTAAGAACCTTCATGGGCCCTTAACACAATGTCTGCGTGAGTCATATAGGAAATCTGGTGCTGGATTTTATGTTAAAGTTTGTTCGTTTTGAAAATAGGGCAAATTCAATGGATATTAATAGAGGAGAAAAAACTAACAAGAGTAACAGAAAAGGACTGGTATTATTTCACTACCTTATGACTTTTATTTTCTGAGCATACCAGGGTAAGATATCAGCAAAGGACAAAGGGCCTGTCAGTCTGATAAACCCACAAACAATTCTATTCACGTCTCTTCTGATATTGCATAATTCTTCTTGCAGTGTTTTAATATAACATGACCATATATACCTGTTATGCAGTTGACCAGATAAAAAATAAATCAGACACGGAGAGGTTAGTAGACAATCCATTCAACTGCCTGGGGATATTCATATCTCTAGAAACTATGGTATTTTACTTCTTTATGCAAGGGCTTTTCATCTGTCTTCCTGGAATTACTTTTTCCAGTGGAGACATCAGCATCTTTGGCACAGACAGAGAGAAAAGATTACTCAGCGAATGACCATGTATGTTTCCAGCAATCTCATCCAATACACTGCACAACACAAGAGATTTAGACACAACAAAATAACTGAGAATGCATAGTGAATTAGGAATAAATAATAGTGATTATTATTTGACAGAATATACTGTATCATAAAAACAATAAGGGTCCTTTCAGAAATGCGGATCCCGTAGGCATCCGTTCCTTCCATATCCGCTTGCTCAGCGGGGATCGCTCCGTTGATCCCCACTGAGCCGGCGGATGACAGGGCGGTCCCCGCACACTGTGCAGGGACCGCCCTGTCAGATCTCCGCTCTCCCCTATGGGGGGATCAGATGAACACGGACCGTCTGTCCATGTTCATCCGATCCGCTCTGCAGATAGATGGAAAAATAGGATTTTCCTCCGTCTGCAGAATCGGAGCATTGCGGACACAGATGAGATCCGGTGTCAGCGGATGTTCATCCGCTGACACCCGCTATCTCATAGGGATACATGTATGTCCCTTTTTCATCCATAAACGGATGGATGAAAAAGCGGACATACGGTCCGCATGTGTGAAAGGGGCCTAACAAGTCATCATTTAAAAGGGTGTTTCAATAACAAAAATGCACAAAAAAATGGAATGTAGCTTATTATTAGCTATAAGGTTCCTATTTTTTTTTTCTAAGTATGTTGCTATCTTAACCAGATACAATTTAAAGTAACTAAAGGCAAAACTTTTTTTTTTGTTTTGGATAGAGTGCAGAGGGCATAGAACACCTGTCAGATTTTATTTCTATCTGTACCCCCCCCCCCGTTAGCGAGATCCCCCCCCTCTTTTTGTCCTGATTAGCGTTAAAATTTAAGTAAAAGAAAATCACAAAATGTGGTTGTCCCCAGAAAAGCAATAGAGGGGAAATCTTCCAATGAGGACACTAGTTCTGGTGGCCTTGGGGTCCCCAAAGCATTCCCTTAATTAGCAGGGATTTCCTCTCATTTCATGTTTTGGCTATGGGACAGGAAATCAAGGTAAATCTCCCAATGGGACACAGATGGCAAAAAATAAACCAGCAGGTTTTTTTCCCATAACTCTAACTTTAAAGAAGTAGTATTAATTACACACAATGCTTTAGGACGCTTTGGCAGCTTCGCTGAAGCTCGAAATGCAGCATTAGGCTCCACGTTTGAGGATTTTAAACACAGACCTAAGTAGGAGTGTTGGCTGTCACTAAACCAAGATGCTAGTAGGTTTCAGCAGGCTTTATTCAAAGTTCTGATACTTAAAGCTCAACTAAACCCTCAGTATGAAACAGCTAAATACATTACAGGTGTATCAAAACAAAAGGTGTGCAAAGTCAAAAGCCTCGTACACACGACCGGTTTTCTCGGCAAGAAAACTGCTGGGAGAGCCTTTTGCCGTGAAAACCGTTCATGTGTATAGTTTCTCGACAGGAAAACTGCCGGGAATCTCAACGAGAAAAATAGAGAACCTGCTCTCTAGTTTTCTCGTCGTGATTCTCGGCGAGTGTTTCCTGCTGAGAAAACCGGTCGTCTGTATGCTTACCTGTCCAAGGTAAACCCGCGCATGCTCGAAAAGACTTTGCCGCATGCGCGGTAGCATACAAGGTTAGTGTGGGGTGTAGCAAGATGGCGGCGACGGCATCGAATGTGACGAGCGCCGGCTTGTCGTAGTCAATGACGTCACCGCCTTCTTGCCATTCAAAAGAACAGCGTTTTTTTAGAGTGCCCGTTTGTACACAGGGCTTGGCAAGACAAGCTTGCCAGGAATCCCGTCAGGAAAACTGACGGTTTTCAAATAGACGGGATTCCCGCCCGTGTGTACAGGGCTTTACAGTTTGTTTTCATAAAATTCAGCCACAACTTCAGTAGAAAACCATGTGTCCTGCCAGCATGCTGTAGAGTGGGACCCTTACTTTCTGTGGGGAAGCAGTAATCTCTCTGCAGAGGTCTGACATCAATGAGTCAGCACCAGAACTCTTCAAACAGCGGGCAGTATGAGCTTTCCTGATTGTAGAACCATAGGTCTGACTCAGTAAGAGCCGTTTCAGATCTCTGCAAAGAGACCACTGCTTTTCCACAGGCAACAGGGATCCCACTCTGCAGTAAGGAAACAGGCTTTTCAATACAGGCCATGGCTGCTTTAGTAAGAAAACGAATTGTTGGACATTAAATGCCTTTTATTTTGATGCCTCTGCAATGTATTTAGAGGTTCAATCTGGATTTATTGAAGCCTGCTAAGCTGAACCTGCTACTTTGTCTTGCAGGGTTGCAGGGGAACACTTCACAGGCTTCCAATAAATTAGATACTTTATAGTCAACTACCAAAACCAAAGTTAACATACAGTCAGATGGACACCTATTTGATTTTGTTTTCTATTTGAACCCTCCTCAGCATTCGGTACCATGCATTGCCATATTGCTTGCTGTGGAGTGCAGAGACCCGTGTTGTAAAGCATGAAAATTGTTATTTTTGAATTCCCTAGCTTCTGTGAATGTGAACTTTGCAGAGTGAAAGTCAAAGGCTTTGAATGAGTTTAGTCACCTGCGTAGATGACCAGGTTCCTGTGCCCTCCCTTTCCAAGATGATCATTTCTAATGGGGCCTCTGTGTCAGGCTGGATCAGCAGGAGTTCTAGCAATGCCACAATTATCAGCTTATCAGGTGCTGCTTCACAATATCAGAATAACTGAAAAGCTATTATACTGCAGTAACTTAATAAAAAAGCCCAGTTATCCTTCTATCTTTTGGTACAAGTTGTCCTTTAAGGTATGCCCCCACCCCTGAGTGCAACCCACCCAGTCTTAATACTTCTGTCCCCATTTGAGTAATTTTCACAGTGCAGCCCATCCCTGCATCACACAACATTTGTTCTAAAAGTGTCCCTGCCTGCTCCTCTTAATTCAGCTCATGCATGCCATTGCCAAACTAAGACTGGCCTTAGATCAGGGATCCTCAAACTATGGCCCTCCAGCTGTTGTGGAACTACACATCCCATGAGGCATTGTAAAACTCTGACATTCACAGACATGACTAGGCATGATGGGAATTGTAGTTCCTGAACAACTGGAGGGCCATAGTTTGAAGACCCATGCCTTAGATGGAGCAAATTTATTTTCTGCAACCAGTGTTGACAGGGGAATCCGTCCCCTCCTATTGTGTTTACCAGCCAGGGGGAAGCCGTTCCACCAGGAGAACACAGTGATTATTACTAAGAATAAATAGAATTAATTGCATGTAATATCCAGGAGACTGGTAATACCCAAGCTGATCAATCAATCAACTTTGGTACATTCAGCATGCCCATACATGGTTTGAATCTTGGCCGGTTTAGCAGGAACCGTCTATGTGAAACTGGACTCATGGAGTTTTCCAGTGATCCTGCGTAACAGAATTAAAAGGATCCAGTGGACATGCTTTCAAGAGAAATTCTGGCTTAGGCTAGACATGTGCATTCGTTTTCGTCCGAATGCATTTTCGTCCGAATTTCAGCTATTTTCGTTATCGTTTTAACAAACGAAAACGAAAGCACAGAATCCGAAAACCGAAAGATCCGACATAAACAAATGCTTTATTTTCGTTTTCGTTGCTACAACAGTTCGATATAGATAGGAGATTCGACGTGACACTGACAATAACAATCTGTGTCTATCGAACCTGTGGTCGAATGTGCCTAACCTTAACTCTATTAGTCCAAGATTATTCTACATAGGAGAGAAAAGATTCAACATTATAGAGAGAAAAGATTCGACATAGGAGAGAAAGATTCGACATAGGAGAGAAAAGATTCGACATAGGAGAGAAAAGATTCGACATAGGAGAGAAAAGATTTGTTATTATAGAGAGAAAAGATTCGACATAGAGAGAAAAGATCACTGCTGGAATTGGGTGGGGGAAGTAAAATAAAAATAATGATGATGATGAATGTTATTGGCTGATTGTAACCAAAGAGGAGGAGCAGTAAAATAGCTAGAATGACGAAGATTCGACAAAGCATCGAAAGTTAGAAGATTCGACGGTGCAGCAAAACTGTACGACGCTGCAATCGTACATTTCCGGTCAAATGCATCTGCCCATAGGCTATAGAAGAATTCTAATGTTGGTTGACTAGTAATAGTAATGAATAAATATAATTATTACTAGTCATACAACATTAGAATTCTTCTATAGCTTGTGGGCGGAACATTCGACCGGAAATGTATGATTGCAGCGTCGTACAGTTTCACTGTTCCGTCGAATCTTCTTAGAACATTCGACAGACACCATAAGCCTTCAATGACAGATTCGACCTTAATTAATTCAGATTTTCGGACGAATGCAATTTCTAACGAAAAACGAAATAAATAAAAACGAATTTCGGGAGTAACTAAATAAATTTATTTTTCGGACAAAAACGAAATTCTGAAACGAAATATTTCAGTGTGCACATGTCTAGCTTAGGCAGGGCTACAGAGTGAAGATTGCTGAAAAGGAGATAGAGGTGACTATTGGACCACGGTGGGGCATGCCTTAAACGATAAAAAGGCTGTTCAGCAATTCTGTTTGGAGAATTACATTTTTTTTTATGTAATTAGGCTAGCCAGATTGAGAACATAAAAAAGCAATGTTTGACTTAAAGTGGAAGTAAACCCTCCTATCATTTTCAGGCAAGGAAGCTGCCACCTTGGCCTCTGTTTAATCTTCAACTGCCATGATGCTACACAAGTGATCAGTTTTGACACCAGCCATTGGATGGTTTGACAGTTTGGTTGAGAGCACAACGAATGTGACAGTTGACATTCCCGGCATGCCGGGAATGTGACTATTTTTTTAAACTGTTGAATCGATGGGTTTACTTCCGCTTTAAGGTTAACATGAAGATCTAAATGGTCCTTTATATGTTTGCCTTGAGTTGCTCATTAAAGATCCAAAAGCAATTAACTACAGATAAACATTAACCTACCTATGCTTGTACATCTATAAAGTAACATTTTTTTTCTAACAAACACTTATGAAACATAACCACAGTCATTTTGCAGCTGCCATCCTCCTTCGCCCTATCTTACCCTGTTAAGACTCATTCACATTTTTGTTTAGAAAAGCACTTTCATTATGCATTTTTGAACAGATTCTCTAGCTTTGCCCATTCAGTTTACTACATGGCATTTCTGTGTGGTCTCCACATCCTTTTGGATTATGTGCTACATGAGTTTGTTTGAGCAAGCTGGGGGCTGGCCCGTTCCTGAGCTGGGAGTGTATAGCGTATGCGGCGGGGGGGGGGGGGGGGTTTAAAGTGAATCTGTGGATTCCTGTGGTTTTTAAGAAAAATGTATTCCCTAAAAAAAGAATGTTGATGTGGGGGTCAGGGGAGGAAGGAGATCGACATGCCAATGTCATCAACATGCTATGAAGACATGACACATCATGAAATGTAAGTTTCCTAAAAACCTGCTGCCGGGTATTTCACTTCAACAGAACAACACTCAGTGACTGGTGGAAGGAGAGGTAAGTATTTCCTATCTTTTTATACAGGGAACACGTTAACTGGAAAATTACGTTTCATGAGTCACTTGACAGCAAATGTCTTGGCACATTTGTCTCAATACATGCCAACGCAAAGACCTGTAAAAAAAAATAAGGTATGTAAATGGGACCAGTTCACACTGATGCACTGCACTGATATTTACTGGTTTTAAGTGGAAAAAAGTACAAACAGCAGGCCAACACAAGTTTGGCTCTTCTGCCATGCCGTAAACCCTTTGCATGTTCCCTTTCAAGTGAGAAAAGTGCATGTTAAAATGCAACAGACTGCACCACAACGCAGCAATCCACCACATGTCAACACATGAGCATTTACCTGCACTCAATGCACACACTGCGGTGTAAATGGATCCTAAGTGATTTTTTTTCCATGCATTATGATGTGTCATTCATGCACTTAAAGTGTTACTAAACCCACAACAGTAAAATCAGTCTGTATATGCAGTAAAACATGCTTGTTATACTCACTGTGGAACCTAAGGGGTTAATCCTCTGCATTGTGTAAAAAGGCTGTTTGATCCTGCCCTTCTTTCACAGTCCCCAATCTATCTGCTAATAGAACAGAGCCTTGGGGGCAAGCTGCATATGCTCAGTTTGGTGTGTATTGCTAAACAGTTTTTTTTTTTCTTGGGAGAGTGCATGTGATCAGCACAGGGCCAATCAGCATTGTCCAAGCAGAGGGTCAAGGGTCCTGCAGCCTCATAGGACAATCAGGGGGAAATGAAAACTCCTCCTACAAGCTTTAACCAGACATTGATAGACGTCACAAGACTGCTCTAACTGTTGATGAGAAAAGTTTTTTTTAGCAGTTTATATTTACTAAAATATTTGCATTTCCATGTTCTGTGTACTGTGGGAGGCCAGATATAGTGAATGAAGTGTCCTGGGTTTAGTAACACTTTAAAATGTAATACCAGACTTAATCCTAACTACAATTAAAACAAACTCCTACCCCCTCCTAACACCTATACATGCGTAAAAAGGATCTGTATAAATTTGCTTAAAAAGCCATAAAAAGTATTATAATGCATGTAAAATATTAAAAACTTCACCTAAAAAAATATTTGCACGCATTTTTTAATAATGAGCGGGGGCCCTGAACAATAAACTAACTTTATATAATATTACTGCAGATAAGGATTAAAATGAAGGAGGGTTTAGGCCAGTGCAAAGGTGAAATAATAACAGCTGCAATAAACATGCAGTTTTATCACTTGTAATCAAAAGTAATGAAGAAGGGAATTGAACACACAACGGTGAGGGATATTGCTTAAAAACAGCCACAGGAAGCAGAAATATCAAACTCTAAGGAAAATCATTTTGGTGGCTGCTCTGCTTGTATAAACAGCCTTGGTTCTGTTATAGCGATTATTATGGTTCTTGCCATGATGAGTGGAAGATTAAAGTTTATTTTCACATGGGAGACAGATATACATAAAAAGTGAGTGGTATGGAACAAGAATAAAAAAAACAGAGTGAAAAGAAAATGAAAGCTGGAGAACAAAGGGAGTGAAAAATGAATAAAGAATAAAAATCATGGCAGTTTTTTTCTTTATCGCAGCACATTCCAGTGGAACAATAACAAAACAGATAAAACAATAACAAAATTGTAGTCATTCTCCAGCGCTGCCTCCTACAGGCTTAACCCCTCCAGCAAGTATTTCTGTAGTGTGTGGTATCGGTTAGTTGCCAGCTGTGGGCAAAGGAAAATGTGCGGCTCATTGCTGACATTTAAAGGGAAGATTTACTAGCGCTTATAAAATATAGCTATTGCCAATCTATGCTCAAATATTGAATAAAAATGAATAATCTTTTAAAAAGCCAGGAATTGTTACTATTATTATTGAGGACATGGGATTAAAGACATGATGTAATGTGAATAGTTAGTGCTGTGAACAAGTTAAAAGATAGGGTATGTTAATACTTATTATTTCTTTAACATACAGCCAACCCATTCCATGTTATTTTGCTAAGTATTTGAATTGATATTTCAGTTACTGTCCTGGTGGAAACTGATTGAAATGTCGCCTTGGGCTGGGGTTGAACCATTGCTGAGTGCCATACCCCTTTTTGTCCTCCCTCGGCAGTGGTATGGTGGGGCGGGGAACCCTCTGTGCTTGCTGGGAGAGGGTATAAAGGGGCCGGCCATCTTTGTCACGGGGTCGAGTCCCGGGCACCTTCAGCCTGAGGGCGGTGGTTCGTGTCGAAGGTCCTAGGCGGCCTAGGCCTAGAGGACGTTCGGAGGTCATGTTCCATCCCAGGCACCTTTAGCCTGGGGTGAGGTACTTGGATGGAGGTCTGGGACTGAGGGTCCCGGACTAAGGCTCCGCGAGGAAGGAACTTCCTAGGGGACCCTGGGAGTGGGTACCCGAATCCAATGGCGTAAGGGACCGGAGGGGGTTACTTACCTGAAGACCTGGTGCAGCAAATTACCAGTGACGGGTGAGCCTCCGGAGACCGCCGGGAGGGATGTCTTCCTAGATTGGGAGCAGAAACCTACTTCTGGGAAGGAAGTAGGAGAGTTCATTGTGCCTGGGCCTACTCGCATCCACACCCCCTGTCTGTTCTGTTCTTGGAGGGAGTCCAACTGGTTGTGTTCACTTTTGCATTGAGAAGAATAAAGGAGTGTTGGACTTTATTGGTGTGGGGCTCATTTTCTGGCAGACATTGTTCAAGAAACCACCAGGAGGAGGCTCCAGATGCAGAACAAGGACCCGAAGGTAAAAGAGGATTGTCTCTCACTGCACATACATCTGCAGAGGGAACTTGGCGTGGTGACCCCGCACTCTCTCCTTCAGGGTACCCCTAGACAAAAGCCAGAGCCAGAAGAATTGATACATGGGGGAGAGAGTGGAGGCCGCTACACAATATTCATGAATGAGCTTTAAAACAAGGCCTTACTGACCTTTGTAATGGCATGCACTGTGGATCAATTCATCTTTAAAGTTCAAAGCAGAAGCATTAACATGAATCGCCTTGTCCTTTCAGAAGCTTACCTCACCCAGCACTCTACAGTTTAAAGTACCTGCTCTGTGTTTGCAGAGATTAAAAGGCTACAAGACTGATGGGAGTGTGGGGCAGAGTAAAGCCCTGTACACACGAGCGAGAATCCCGTCAGGAAAAAAACGTTGTTTTTCCTGACGAGATTCTGGCAAGCTTTTCTTGCCAAGCCCAGTGTACACACGCACATTCAAAAGAACCGCCGTTCTTTTGAATGGCAAGAACGCAATGACGTCATCGACTACGACGAGCATGCGCTCATCACATTCGATGCCGTCGCTGCCATCTTGCTTCACCCTACACTACCCTTGTAAGCTACCGCGCATGCGTTGAAGTCTCATCGACCATGCGCGGGCTTACTTGGGGACATGTAAGCATACAAGCCTTGTACACACGCACGTTTTTCTCGTCGGGAAACAGGCCGACGAGAATTCCAACGAGAAAATAGAGAGCAGGTTCTCTATTTTTCTCGTCAAGATTCCCGGCAGTTTTCCCAACGAGAAACCATACACACGACCGGTTTTCTCGGCAAAAAGCTCTCCCAGCAGTTTTCTTGCTGAGAAAACCGGCCGTGTGTACGAGGCTTTAGATTTGAAGTTTGAGGATGAATTTCCCCACAATGGCTATAGCTATTAAAATCAATGAGGGTTTGTTTTAAAGCTTATTTAGTGCTTATTTATAACTGTAAATACTCAAAAATGTCCAAAGTCTGGCCACTGGTCCTCTCTTAGCAGTTTAATAATAAATGTAGTTAATTCAGACAGAAGATTCTAAAAGACTAAGGAGACAAGACACTCTTCATACCAGTAAATGTATTTGTATAATTGGTTGTTTATTCTCTAAGGGAAGAATATAGTACAAAAATAACCAACCAAAAAAGTTCTGTTATTTTCCCATTGTTTCTCTTTTCTTCTGAGCAATTTACATAACTTCTTAGTAGCAAATGTTCACTATTACATACTACCCAACTTTTTGTAATGGGAACGAGGGACACCAATTAGCAAATGTAGGCATAGGACACACCCCCTGCCACGCTCTCCTAAAGGAGAATTAACCACTTGTCGACCGGCTCATGACGATAGAAGTCGGCAGAATGTCTCTGTTGGGTGGAATGCCGTATGGGTACGTAGTACCCTTTAAGAGCCACCAGGGGGCGCACACGTGCCCACTGCACGGCAGGGGACTCGGCTACCCGTGATCGCACACAAACACACAAATCCCTGTTCTGTCAGGGGAGAGAAGATATATTGTTTGTTCCTACTAAGTAGGAACAGCGATATGTCTCCTCCCACAGTCAGTTCTATCCCCATACAGTTAGAAACACTAACTAGGGAACACATTTAACCCCCTTGATCGCCCCTAGTGTTAACCTCTTCCCTGCCAGTGACATTTATACAGTAATTAGTGGCTATTTTTAGCTCTGATTGCTGTATAGATATCAATGGTTCCAAAAATGTGTCAAAAGTGTCTGATCTGTCGCAGCACCGCTAAAAATCGCAGATCACTGCCATTACTAGTAAAAGAAAAACAATAATAATAAAAATACAATAAATCTTTCCCATAGTTTGTAGACGCTATAACTTTTGCGCAAACCAAATCAATATACACTTATTGCGATTTTTTTTACCAAAAATATGTCAAAGAATATATATTGGCCTAAACTGATCAAGAATTTTTTGTTTTTTTTTTAATTTGGGGATATTTATTATATCAAAAAATATTGTTTTTTTTTCAAAATTGACGCTCTTTTCTTGTTTATAGCGCAAAAAATAAAAACCGCAAAGGTGATCAAATACCACCAAAAGAAAGCTCTTATGTGGGAAAAAAAGGACGCAAGTTTTGTTTGGGTACAGCATTGCATGACCGTGCGATTTTCAGTTAAAGTAACGTAGTGCCAAATTGTAAAAAGTGCTTTGGTCAGGAAGGGGGTAAAATCTTCCAGGGCTGAAGCGGTTAAACAAAAAAAGAAGATTAGTTAAACCCACGAGTGCTTTTTTTTTTACCACTACTATTCCTTTATATTGGCTTTTGAAATTTACAAATGCAGCCATTTAAAAATTGGATTAAAGGTTTAGCACTGGGAAACACTTTTTGAAAGATAAATAGTGCATTTTATATACAACGATATAGATCAGACCAAAATGAGGAGGAAAGGGGGACAGAGGGAGTTTGTTCCAAATCAGGGACCGTCCCTTGAAATCAGGGACAGTTGGGAGCTATACTATTACAATGTTTGTAGGTAGGAATGAGCTTCAGTGTCAGGTTGAACTTGAGTTTAACCCAAACCCAGCCTGTTGGCTGGTTTGACTGCCCAAATCCCCCTCTGATGTTTGTACATGAACATTATTATTATTATACATTATTATACATCAGCTAGAAGTCTGTAATTTAGGGGTGGTAGCACTACCTCTATTAAATTAAATAACAGATCCACTGCAGCTTCTGCTTGTAAACAAGAATCACCAAGAATCCTTGGCCCATTAACAAACCAGTGGGCATTTTCCATTCAGCAGCCGTAGTAACACCACCTCTAAATGACAGATCTCCAGGTTTTTTGACAAACACAAGCTGGCAGAGATCTGTCATTTAGCTGCAGCAGTGCTACCTAAAGGAATATATTGCAGGTTTCAGAACTTCAGGTGCATGTTTAAGGCCAGCGATCGGCAGGTGCCGCAGACATCCAGTGCCCAGCACCTGCAGATCGGCTTCTGCTGTGCGCGCCCCTTAGGCAGGAGTTCAGAAACACATATATATAAATGATTCTGCACAGGAGTGCCACCCTGTAGCAGTAAATCTGCTATAGGGCAGTCCATAACTGTTTTTTTTAAATTGGTACATGCATTGTACAGCCCAGTTACCCATCTCTTTTCTAAAAGAAAAAAAAAAAGCTTGCAAAGTGACCTTAAAAAGGGGCAGAAAAAATAAGATTTGGTTTACATAGACTTCAGTGAGATTTGGCGTTCAGGTTTAGCAGATTTTTTCCTGGGTTCACCAAACTGAATTTTGCCTGGTTCGGCGCGGTTTGGTCATTCCTAGTTACAGGTTGAAGAAAAGACATGACTATTGAGTTCAACCAAAAAAAAAAACTTTCATCCTCATAATCTTAAACCCACAGTTGATCCAAAGGAAGGAAAACGAAGATTATAAAGTGTGGTTCAATATGTTCTTACAAGGAAAAAAATTCCTTCCTGATTCCCAAAGGCATCGGTTAAATCCTAGATCAACATTCTATGATGGTATTTCTTATAAATACCAGAAGCCGTTTATGTTTTGTGGGTTTTAAAAATGCCAGTTCCTTTGAAAGTCTATTCTACATTTTCATAGCAGCTACAGTGGAGAGACCTTACAGTAAACAACATCCTATTACATTTTCTGTATTATTTATATGTTTATAAAAGGAGATCATATGCCCCTAATTGCCTCTTCTCAAGGTTGAATACATTCGGCTAAGTGAATCTTTTCTTTATAGCTGAGATTCTCCATGTTCCCTGTTAATCTAGTTGCCCTTCTCTATACCCTTTCTAGTTTCATATCCTTTTTGTGAACCAGTGTCCAAAAGTGAACTGCATGTTTAAGGTGTTATTTTTCTATTTGTTAGCTTAGGGTCAGAATTACGTGGCTCTCCTTTGAGTCTTTGCCTCTTCTAAGACAAGAGAGTATCTTGGGAGCTACAGAATGGCAAATTATTGATATTATTAAGTCTAAATTGTATAAGGATGCCCAGATCATTATCCATATGCCCCAAAGTGCATCATTTTATGCATCCAATTCAAACCCAAATTGTCTTCTATCAGACCAAACTAATTAGTTTGATTTGTAAATTTAAGATGTGTTCTATGGATTGTATTCCCCTACATATGTTTGTATCATTATTTTGTTACTATTTTCATATAAGCAGCAATACAGTAGCAGAACTTCTCTCCATCTAAACTATACTTTATTTTCTGTTAGTTGCAGCTTTTTTTTAAACTGTTGAAAACATTTAGGTATATAACACTCTCTAACTCATATCTTCAATCTCTCCCTCTCTTCTGGCATCTTCCCAAACTCTCTAAAACATGTACTAGTCACCCCCATACTTAAAAAGCCCTCACTTGACCCCACCAATCTTACCAACCTACGCCCTCTCGTTGCTCCCCTTTTTATCCAAACTCCTTGACGTCTGGTCTACAACCGACTAATGCCCTGTACACACGATCTGAATTTCCGATGGGATAAAATCCAATGGAATCCGACCGTCCAAAACGTGGTGACGTAAAACACTACGACGAGCCGAGAAAAATTAAGTTCAATGCTTCTGAGCATGCGTCGACTTGATTTTGAGCATGCGTGTTTTTTTCTCCGTCGGAGTTCCACACAGACGATTGGAATTTCTGATAGGATTTTTTTCCATCGGAAAAAAACTCCACACCTTTGGTCTCTGTGACTGTACTATTCGCTGGTTCTCATCCTACCTATCAAACCACCTCTTTAGCGTTACTTACAATTCTATTTCCTCCTCTCCTCTACCTTTCTCTGTTGTGGTCCCCCAAGGTTCTGTCCTTGGACCTCTCTTATTCTCCATCTACGCCTCCTCCCTAGGTCAGCTTCCTATGGCTTCTGATACCATTTCTACACTGACGACACCCAAATCTATCTCTCTACCCCTCAGTTCACTCCTTCAGTCTCTTCACATATCACTAATTCACTAACAGACATATCAGCCTGGATGTCACACCACTTCCAAAAACTCAAACTATTCAAAACCAAGCTCATCATTTTTCCTTCCCCACATGCCTCTTCCCCTGATTCCTCTGTCAAGATCGATAGCACTACTATCAGCCTGTCCCCTCATGCCATGGTTCTAGTTGTAATCCTGGACTCTGAACCCTCCTTCCTGCCCCATATCACTGTCCAAAACCTCAACCTCCGCAACATGTCCAGAATACGCCCCTTCCTAACCAATGACACCACAAAGCTCCTAGTTCACTCCCTGGTCATCTCCCGCCTCGACTACTGCAACTCCCTTCTCACAGATTACCCTTACATAGGCTATCCACATCGAGCAGGGCCCTCTGATTCCTCCTATATTGAATTGTATTGTAACTGTACTGTCTGCCCCATGTTATAAAGCACTGCGCAAACTATTGGTGCTATATAAATCCTGTATAATAATAATAATACAGTGTGCTTGAGTCAATGTTGTCTTTGGAAGGTATCTTTATTTCTGGCTTTGGAGGGTGAATTGTGCTTGTGAACGAATGGTTCCCACACATGCACTCTTCAGAGTATGCTTTAGGTGACTGTTTTTATTTTATCTTAATTAGAAATCACGCCTCTGGCATCTAGCAGATGCTGAGAATGTGGATTTTACCTCGCATCCGAAGGTGGAAAGGGAGGAGACAACACTTAAAAAAAGCAGCTCTTTTAACTGAAATAGCATACGTGTTCTCAAAAATGTATACTTTCTGGCAACACTTACGGAAAAAAAACTCCACTTGGACTAAAGCTCTGTTTTTCAAGTGTGTACGAGTGCTGTATATTGTAAAATTCACATTCAAATAAACAAATAGATTCAGCAATAATTCACAGGAGACCATGTTCCTATTTAGCTAAACATAATTCAAGATGCATCATTAAATCAAAGTAAATTTCCACATAGTAAGGTGGTGCTGGGATATAGACATAAAATTACAAATGATCAAGCAGTAATTGCTATTGACATTTTGTAAAGTAAATATTAACTCCCTGAAAGAAGAAAAGTTTCTTTTGTACTTCAGCTACTTCAGAGATTGCCACTTCTAGCTTTCCTTCTCTAGTCAAGTATTTGTCCCAATTAGATCCCATAGTTAGTCTTTTGAAAGGTACAAGGCGCTTGAGATTGATAGCTTTTTAGTGAAATGTAGTAATTATAGAAGACATGGTCTTATTTCTAGCAATTTCATTTCAAACAGCAAGGAAAATAAGAATGCGCTCGAGGAGATGATGTTAATTGCGTTAAAACCCTTAGGGAACTGGCATTCTCAGCCAACAAGATAAGCCTTGGCAACAGCTCTTGTATGAGCCCAAGGCCCTGGCAAAGCAACTAGGCCTCAGTCATGATGTCTTGTCTGGTAGAAAAGGAACGTCACAATTTTGTTTATGAAAACACTGTAACCATTTTATTTCAAAGCTGTGGAAAAATTATGAAAGGATCTGAAACCTGATTTAAGATTCCTTAGAGTAAATAAAAAACATGTTTTGAAGTACTGAATTTTCTGACAATTGAATGAATGCAGGCAATCTGTGGGACATATTGTATAAACCTTTATCCCAATAAAGTATAATATATCATTTGTTGCTACAATGTCATGACTAGGGTAAAACTCTGCAACAAGACAATACACACAAGGGCAGTTTATACCTTTTGCCAGTCGGAACAAATTATTCTTATGTGCAATACCAGTCAACAAGCAAACAAAACTAATTTAGTAAGGTGGCAAAGTATAGAGTACGTAATACATGGCATAGATACTATTCCAAAATCAGAGCCCACGTAACTTACCTTAAAGTGAAACTGAAGGAAAAAATAATAATTTTCATATATTCTGGGTCCAGTTTAGTTACCTATAATTATTGGTATATTATGTCAAGAGGGTTACTGGTAATGGTAAAAACCTTTCGGCTCTAATGCTGTTCTGACGCTTGTACTGTTATGATAATGAGTCACTTAATCCAATTAGACTAGAGATTGTCCTGTATCCCTTTCACAAAATATAAGGTGTTCTGTGAATGAACAAGGGAAGAGGAGGGGTATATGAAAATCACAATCTCCCCTTCCTCTATACCCAGAAGTAATGGGTGTTTACAGCCAAAACTTTATAACCACCCACCTAATATTGAGTTGGTCCCTCTTTTGCCACCAAAACTACCCTGACCCATCGAGGCATGGACTCCACTAAATCTCTGAAGGTATGCTGTAGTATCTGGCACCAAGCCATCAGTAGCAGATCCTTTAAGTCCTGTAAGATGCGTGGTCAAGCTTCCATTAGGTAAGAACTTGTTTTTCCAGGACACCCCATGGATACTTGATTGGATTGAGATCTGGAGAACTTGGAGTACAAGTGAACACCTCAAGCTCATTGTTGTGTTCCTCAAACCATTCTTGAATTCATCAGACCAAACCACCTTCTTTCATTGCTCTATGGTCCAGTTCTGAAGGTCATGTGCCCATTGTAGGGGATTTTATCTGTGGACTTGGGTCAGCATGGGCACCCTGACCAGTCTGCGGCTACACAGCCCCATGCACAACAAGCTGTGAGGCACTGTGTGTTCTGACACCTTTCTCTCTGAACCAGCATTAACTTCTTTAGCATATTGAGCTGCAGTAGCTCTTTTATTGTATTAGAATACATATACCAGCCTTCACTCTCCACATGCTGACCCTGTTGCTGGATCACCAGTTTTCCTTCCTTGGACCACTTTTGCTAGGCCCTCACCACTGCAGACAGAGAACTGCCCGCAAGAGCTGCAGTTTTGGAATATCTCTGAACCAGTTGTCTAGCCATTACAATTTGGCCCTTGTCAAAGTCACTCAAATCCTTGGCCTTGTCCATTTTTTTTTAGCTTTTAACACATCGTCAGGGACAACATGTTCACTTGCTGCCTAATATATCCCACCCACTTTCAGATGCCATTGTAATAACATAATCAATGGTATTCACTTTAGCTGTCAGTGGTTATAAATTTATGACTGATTGTTGTATATTTGATTTCGAGTGCTGTTTTTCAAATAACTGTTCAACAGCATATTGCTATGCCAACAGACCATAGCTTCTGAGACAATGCTGGAGGCTAAAGAAAATCCCTTAATAAGAATTATTTTCCAATTTTTAAATTTGTGTTTCACAAAGGCATGTCATATTTTTCACCTTAAGGTATCCTTAATACTCTTGGATGACTGGAAGCAAATAGAAAAAAATTCACCATTAAAGTAGCATACCAGCTAAAGCTTTTTTTTAGGAAGGGTTAAAACCTCTTTCAGGCCAGGTATGTCCTGGCCCAGGAAGGGCTGACAATGACATCAAGACACCTTGATTAAACCAGGTGCACAAGCATGAAGTGATATAGTTTTCATTCAACAAACAACATAATCAATTTCCTTTGTGGAAAATCATTTGCATCAGTCTAATGAAGAACTGGCAAACACAGACTGCCATATACAAATCATTTCCCTTTGTTTCAGTCTCTGGGTTATCTGAAATTGTGTATTTCCTATACTAATACATACAAGCCAAAATGTAAACTGCAATTTAGCTATTTTTTTTTCCGTAGAAAAAATAATCATAGAATGTGTAGCTAAGCAAAAAAAAAAAAAAAAAAAAAAAACAAGAGGATGTGTCTATACTGACATTATTTCTCATATTTCAATTGAAACTTCTTATTGCTTTTTACTATTGATGTTTTCTTATGTCTTGTAACAGTGACCTCCTGTTACCTGGACATCTATCTAAATAACTATTTTCCAAAGAAAAAAATGTCCCTGCTGCATCCAGCTCTAACTGTACGTCACTGCTCAACCCATTAATTCTTATGGCTTGAACTTTAAGCCAGCCATAGATGGAGCAATTTTCTTTCCTGCAACCACAGACAGTCAGTGTTGATTGGAGAATCCCTCCCGCTAAGCCATTGTGTTCTCCCGGCAAGCGGACGGGAGAAGCTGTCCCTGCCGGGAGAACACAGTGATTATTGCCAGTGGCTAGAACAGCCACTAGCAATAATTGCATGTAAAATCTGACAGGCTTCTCAAACGTGGTTCAAATCTTGGCTGGTTCCTGCGGAATTGGCTGAGACTTTAACCGTCTATGGTCAGCATTATTCCTCTGGGTGAATGGGGGCTGCCATATGTACAGACTCAGCCATCGCAATGGACGCACAGTGAAAAACTTGGGAGTGGAGCTAAAGATAAGTATTAAGGAAGGTGACTGCCACCTTAGAGGGTTGTTAGAACATTTAAAGGACAACTTCACTAAAAAGTAATGGTGTCATTTAACAAATTTTTGAGGGTGATCAGAAAGACCTTTTGAATTCACCTAACCGGGAACCTCTAACTTCATATTCAATAAGAATACTTTTAAATATAACAGATTTAATGAATACGATGCTACACTACATGAACAAGAACATGCTGAAGCTGAAAAGGATATTCAGACTTCCACAGGAAATGTCTAGTGATAACAGTGATGCTGAGTGACAAAGCAAGCTGTGAACAGTCAGAAGAGGTCAGCAGCAGTCATGTAATACTACTTGTGTTTGGACTTACAAAAGCAGCCACTGCAGCAGGCATAACGCATAAAAATGTACATATTGTGGAGTGTATTTATAAAGCAGTAGATGTGACTTTCACCAAATATTCACCTGTAGTAAATGTCTAGTGAATGTCAAAATCACTGGTTTGCATTTATGCCCCCATGCACTTTCCAGAGTTGAAATTTAGATTTTTACACATGAATAATGGTTGTGCTAAAGTCAAGTGAAAGCAATCTGTGTTTACATGAAACACAGAATTATACACAAGGGAATGAAAAAATAGTTCCCTATAAATTTTAATTAAACACTTTGCTTTGGATTTGGCCAGCAGAAAGACATATAATGGCCAACAGATATCATTGACTGCAGTTCCCACTCTGATAATATGGTAAAATATCACCACTCATGGCCACCAACCCAACATGTCTCACTAGTACTGGCTAAGGGGGAAAATGTCCCCCTACTCACTAGCCCAGTCCCCCTGCATACCATGTACCACAGATAGTTCTTAAAGCGGACTTCCAACCAATTTTAGAACTTGTTCTTAAAGGAAAGACCACCCCTCCACCCCTCGTTTTTGGATTGTTTTTTTTCACTTACCTTAGAGGTTTAACAGTGAACGTCCTTTCCAGCCTCGCCGCAGCAAGGTACGTCATGTTCTCTTCGGGCTCTGCCCCTCCTCCTTCCCCCCACTGCCTTCTGGTACCTGTGTGTGTCCCAGAAGACGACAGGGCCATTCAGAAAGCCCCGCGCGATTTGCGCATGCGCAGTAGGAAACTGGCTGTGAAGCCTGAAGGCTCCACTGCCGGTTTCCCTTAGCTACTATGGCGGCGCCTGCACCCGATCCGATGAACGGATCAGCCTCGGGGGGCCAACATCGCAGGCTCCCTGGACAGGTATGTGTCCTTATTAAAAGTCAGCAGCTACAGTGTTTGTAGCTGCTGACTTAAAAAAAATAACTTTTTTCAGGGTGGAACTCCGCTTTAATACATATTAATGCACAATTATTGCTGTACAGCAGCATTACTTACATTTTTACCCATCTATATTTTTCAAGTTTATACTTTGGCAATGTCAGTTATGTGAGCTAAGGGTTGATTTACCCAAAACATACTTCCATGAACTTTAGCTTTAATAAGCTTTCATTCAAATCAAATAGCAGGCACCAGATAATGCCAGTTGACTTTTCATATTGAATTCCGAAAAAAAGTTTGGGATTTTCCCCTATCAATTTTAGCCTTTCATGAATACAAATGCAGTAATCTCTTTTTTTAACCCAACCCTTAAACCCTAACAATCCTCCCTCTGCCTAAACTCTTAACTTACACCTCAAATTAAGCCCTTAACATTTAACCTCCCCTTAAAATGTAACCCTAACCTCAAAAATAAAATCTAGGAATCTCTCATTCCTGACTCTGACATCAACCTAATTTAAACTATAATTTAAGTTTTAACTCATTTAAAGTGGTTGTGCATGTTTGCCTATGAGAATGTGTAAAGGGGGGCGTGTCCATTCTCTCCACTCAGATCTCAGATTACACTTAGCTCTCCTCTCTGAGCTGTGCAGTGTGTGGCGTCTGGACTTTAAATGGATGTAGAGAAGAGATGGCTGCTGAAAACAGGTACAACATATGTAGGAGGATTTGTTTAATCTCTCGTGCATCATGTGAGACTAGTCACTTCACTGGGTATATATAAAAGTTTACAACCACTTTAACTAACTAATTCATATATATGAACTAACTCCTTGATATACTGTATATAGGCAAGCCATCCTATGCTGGGAGCAGATAGTATATCACCATTGGGGCACAGTGAAAAGGTAATCCTTATGCCTTGTACACACGGTCGGATTTTTGCCCGTGCAAAAATCCGCCGTGAGTCCGTCGGAAGTCAAACGGAAAGAAAGAGAACAGGTTCTCTATCTATGGTTCGTCTGACTTACAGCAAAAAAAGTCTGATAGAGGCTACACACGGCCGGACTTTCCGAGAAAAAAACCCCGTCTGACTTTTTTTCGTGTGTAAGAGGCATTACTGTACAAATCCTGTGTTTGTCACAGTTAGATCTCTTTATTTTTTTTAAATAAAATATCAGGGAAATGAAAACAAACCAGCAATGTGTTTTATAGAATAATAAGATGATTATTTTAGGACACTTTTAAAAGAGATTTAAACCTAAACCTGTTCATGAAATATAAAAACATTATCAGAACAAAAGGATTAAGACACTTGAAGTTACACAGTTTGAGTGACTGAGTACCATTAGATGGTGACACATGGTCTGATAAAGGAATTATGGTTATCTTTAATGTTATGTTATTCATGACAACATCTGACTTGCTTTATGAAGCTATCCTAATGGTTCATTGGATTTTCTCAGCTTTTAAAAGCCTGCCAGTTTGCTTAGTATAGTGCACATCTTTGACAAAGGGTAATAGGAATATATTTCATATATTTATCTATAGAAAGATAGATAGATATAGATATATATGTTTTAGCCTACAATACATCATTTTCATTTTTTCTACCACTTATGTTTTAGTCATATAAAGTCAGTATTATCATATAAAGTATTATTTGTAAAGCTCTTAACAAATCTCACACACAACTACGCAGGATAGGTAGATTTGCTGTGAACCTTTCAAGTGTGACTTTTCTAGTAGTCCTACTATAACTTTGTTCACATTCTCTAATAGTCATTATTTATAGGAAGGTGTTCCCATTTAAGAAGCCCAAATGTTTTCAAGCAGAAGATGTGTCCCATTTTTCTTGGAAAGTCAACCAATTCCTAGTGTTCTGCAGGACTGAGAGCTAACTTCATTCAGCTAATTGGCATGTCCAAAAAAAAAAAAAAAAAAACTTCACCATTGGAGTGTTTTTTTGTTTGTTTGTTTTTTGTACTATTTTAACTATTTATTAATCAGTGATGTCAAGAAGTTACTTGGCTATACCCAGTCATGTTTTAGATTATGCACATACATACCTCATTATTACTTAGAATAAATATAGCATTTCAGCCTGACCTTAATCCACTAAAAGTGGAAAATCCAAAGATATGTTTTAATACTGGATAGAGTTAGGAGGGGAAGAACCTTACTTATGTATCTGTATCTGTATCTACTGCAGAGGTCACTGGAACAGGAAGTGAAGGGCAATCTCCCCAGCACAATTAAAGGCAGCGATAAGAACCTGAAAAACTTGACATCTCTTTCTCACGCTATTATAACAAAAAAGTATTTTGCTATGTCCCATTGAAGAAAGTTCTTCCATTTTCCTGTTTTGTGGACCCAGTAATCACTTTTAAAACAGATACCTTTAACTTTAACTGCCCCCCCCCCCCCATTTACACAATCAAATTTTCCCGAATTTTCCATCTACTGTTCTACCAAAGCACAGTTGCAGCATCTTGAAGTGGAGAACTTATACTGCATATAATTATGTAGATGATTGAAAAACTTAAATTTTAGCTGAAAACAAATCCCCTAGTTTTAGCTGAAGTAATAATTAAATTCAACAGTATATACAGTGCAATATATCCTGTGCTTTCTTTTTCACCTAAATGTATCAATTAATTGATGTCTATATTATTGTAAAAAGGAGGGATGGGTTCCTAGACAAAGCCAATACCTGTAGTTTTTCACATACTGTATGTATACCATGGCACAGGGGGTTGGCACATTCATTTGGAATTTAAGAACAAAGCAATTCAATCTGTGAGAAGTGGGCAAATTGCAAATAATTCCAGTTCCACTAGATTCATTGACCAGAGAGAGGATACTATCACAAAGCACATTACATTTATGGCTTAGCGGAAAGTATGGTGCTGGCATACCTCTGCTCCCTGTGCCCTGCAGCATAGCAGAATTAATTATTAGTGCTGTGAAAATTTTGCTTACAATTCTCCTGCTGCAGAATGGAGAACAGGAGGAAGTATGGTGCCAGCAGTATAGCAACCTGAGGCCGACATTTCTGGGTTGGGGCCATAACTGTATTGAACATCAATATACTTACCTTTCCCAGATCTAGGGATGTAGGGTTACTGGAGCTCTTATTTAAAGCGGAGCTCCGCCGGAAAAAAAAATATATTAAAAGCCAGCAGCTACAGCTACAGCAGCTGCTGGCTTTTAATATTTGGACACTTACCTGTCCTGGAGTCCAGCGACGTCCGCAGCAGAGGACGAGCTGCATAAAATAGGTAGGTCTGTCTCATTATCATCATCATTTTCTACCTACCCACCTGGCCTCAGCATAAATGCTAACTACAGAGTTTTGCATAGCCACAGCAGAATGTGGGGGAAAAGGGGGCCCATCAGTGCAGCTTTGCAGTGCCCATCAGTACCACCTATCAGTGCCCACCAGTGCTACCTATCAGTGCCACCTATCACTGCCCATAAGTGCGTCATATCAGTGCCTCCTCTAGAGTGCCACCTAATCAGTGCCCATAAGTGCCGCCTCATCAGTGACCATCAGTGCAGACTCATCAGCAGCAGTAAAGGAGAAAAATTACTTATTTACAAAATTTACTGACAGAAATGAAGAAAATAGTATTTTTAAAAAAAATGTTTTATCTTTTTTTGTTTTTTTGTAACAAAATAAAAAACCCAGCAGTGATTACCTACCACCAAAGGAAAGCTCTTTTTGTGTGAAGAAAATGATAAAAATTTCACATGGTTACAATGTAGCATGACTGCGCCATTGTCATTCACAGTGTGACAGCGCTGAAAGCTGAAAAATTGCCTGGGCAGGAAGGGGGTGAAAGTGCCCTGTATTGAGCTGGTTAATGCTTAAAAATAGCTCACATCTTCCTAGGGTACATGTATTTATTTATTTTATATTTAAAGTTATATATGCTTTCACTATGAACAAGAGGCCAGGCTTACAAAGGTTAGTAAGCAAGCACTTTAGGTATCTTGGATGCTAGACTCCTGAGATTTTACCAGCTTTGCACTAAGAACATCTAATATCTTTGCTGTACCAACTATCTTATTGTTAAAAACACAATTGGGCACATCTGTTATAAATGTAATACTTCTCTCAGTGTTTTTAAACACCAAATAGCTGCAGAATTAAAATATGTAATGGATTAATCCAATATAGCCTGTGGAAATGGTAAGATTCAATTAGCCCTACAGTCAGCTAATGCTATGCTCATGCTCAGTGTCCAATAAATTCATTGGAACACAAGGGAAACCCTTCAAAAGAGCTTACGAACAGCTCCAAAATTTGGTGGTCTGGAAAAGATCTGCTTTATGAAAAAATCCCAATTCAGCACTACTGTAGTCTTACTGAATCAATACATCTGTGACCTGTAAAATTCTACTGTGCATAAAAAAAAATATTTATACAAAATATACTGTATATATATGTATATATTCAAATTGGAAAAATGCTCTGTACTTTTGGGTATAAGTCAGCATGTGACTCACTCCCCTTCCTCTCATGTGACAGTGCTTGCACGCAAGCCTCGTACACACGGATGGTTTTCTCTGCAAGAACCAACAAGAAAACTGCTTGCAGAGCTTTCTTGCCGAGAAAACCGGCCGTGTGTACGAGGCTTTCAGGTTTCTTGTCAGGAAAACTGACCAGAATCTCGACGAAAAAAAAAGAAGACCTGCTTTCTTTTTTCTCGTCGGGATTCTCGCCGGCCTGTTTCCCGATGAGAAACCCAAGTGTGTGTACACTTACCTGTCGCCGTGGAAACCCGCGCATGCTCGAAATGACTTTGACGCATTCGCGGTAGCTTCCTAGGCATAGGTAGGGTGTAGCAAGATGGCGGCGACGGCATCGAATGTGATGAGCGCACGCTCGTCATAGTCGATGACGTCACCGCGTTCGTGCCATTCAAAAGAACGGCGGTTCTTTTAAAAGGTACGTGTGTACACTCGGCCGGGACAAGATTCTTGTCAAGAATCTCGTCAGGAAAAACGACTGTTTATTTCCTGCCGAGATTCTCAGCCGTGTGTACAGGGCTTTAGAGATTGGCTGCTCAGGCACCCAACGCTTTAACAAGGTTAAGGTTACAGAAGGCAAATATGCGCATCTTGTGGGGCTGCATGGGCAAAGCACAAGTTACTTTAAATATCCTTTTAAACTAATGAAAGATATAAAATCTGGCCTTGCTCTTGCTTTAGCATAATGCACATTTTGCTAAAAAGGAAAGAGAGAATGAGAAAGCAGAATTAATTAGTCCATGTCACTGACTGTAAATAACTGACCCTTATCGTTACTGGTCTATTAAAAAAAGGTGGACAAGACTATTCATATATAAAAAAGGGTATTTAGCAAATTTAAGGTTTAGATTTACAATAAAAAATCTATGTTAATTAAATCAATGAAAGGACACATTCTTTGTGATCCATTTTACTTTCACAAGACCAACCCATAAAAAATGCATTTACTAATTGTCTCAGCAGCTTTACTGGATAATAAAAGTAAGGAGTAATAAGCAGCAAAGACTTGTGGAGCAGTGCTGGCTTCTGCTGATAAAACACAATTATTTGGAGCTTGGACAGATTCTAATGTAACAATGCCAGCAATTTCCTTGCAAAATGAAGAACCGTTTTGACACAGAAAAACAATTTCACTGATCCTCTTGACACGTGGGACGTAAAAATGAGCCTTTGTGGGCTACATTTACTAAAAGAGCAATTTTGGAGGAATTATCATAAATCTTGCATTTTACCATAGTGCAAAATGAGTAGAAAATCATGCCCGCTATTTACCAAAGCTGCATTCAATTAAACTGATTTAACAGTAATTTAGAGGGACACTTAAGGGCATTTTTAATAAGACAGTGCAAACGGCAGTAATAATTGGAAGAATACAGTAAAGCATAGCAACCAATCAAATCAAGTTTAGAGAAAAATGAATTCTTATTGGTTACAGCAGACTATTGCACCGGTATTGTTAAAGATTTGTTAAAGATAGGTCATCCATCCTAATATGCAACAAGGTGCGTTAATCATCATAACAGTGCTTTCTGTACCTCAAAGCTTACCATACTTTTGCCCATGTTGTTCCTCTGCAGACATCTGGATTCTGATAAACTTGCAGTATAAGCAGCTCTCAATACAAAATTGCTTTGCTAATAATTTTATTATTTATTTTATTCCTTTAAATAGTGTCTAGATCTTCAGTAACACTTTGCAGAGAGCTCCAAACCATTGATAAAAATCTCTGCACTGCATATTGTAGAAACAGAAAGAACAAATTTGGGAAGAAGCAAGTAAATCTATTAGCATGTTCTTGGGTTGCGAGAGAAAAGTGGAGCATCTGACAAACATGCGGAGGAAACAATGAGGCAGCACACAAAGTCCATGCTGATAATGACCTTGTGAAAATAAAATCTAAAGTATTACAAGGTAACCGTGCTAATCATTTAGCCAACGTGCTGAATGTTGACCATAAAGCTGGAAGCAACACTGGGTTTACACCTAGATGTTATGGTAAAAATGGGAAGAAATTCTGGACAGCCGCACTCCAAAAAAGTTTTTGCCTTTTATTCAAAACTGGACATCAAAAATACATGCCACAGCAGAACAGAACGGACAGAAGAGCTGACGCGTTTCACACTAACAACAGTGCTTAGTCATAGCTAACTGTTTGTTAGTGTGAAACGCGTCAGCTCTTTTGTCCGTTCTGTTCTGCTGTGGCATGTATTTTTGATGTAATTTTTGAATAAAAGGCAAAAACTTTTTGGGAGTGCGGTTGTCCAGAATTTCTTCCCATTTTTGCATTGTTACATGTATTGCCAGCACCTGTGGCTTCTAATCTGGAGGAAAGGCTTTTACTTTTGCTTGAAATTCCTGGAGCGGGGATATCCCTTTCTCTAGGTGTTATGGTAACTATGACTAAAATGCATGTTACAGCACCAATCAGTAACGTACGTGTTGTGCATTATGGTGCCCTACATTGAGAATGACATCTCAACACACAAGTACAATAGGTGCTGAAGGACCTATACTGCATTACACCACAATACACATACCTTTGTTTTTTGGTGTGCCATGCTAACAAAAAAAGGTTCAGATCTGGTTTTTGTTCCATTGCTGTGCAGTAGCATACCAATCCTAAATAAATTAGCTGCTTTAACGCAAAACATTTTAATGAAATATTTTGTGGTAAAGCACCGCAAGGGAAAGGGCAGGTGTGAACGGGGCCTTAGAGCTGAGAACTAATTAGAAACATTTCCATCAAAAAAACTCTATAAAAGATGAAAACAAACTACAATACACAGAAAGTGTTCTTTTTCAGCTCAATGCACACATCTTATTTGAGACCTGTTTAAAGTTTTAATAATTTCTTTCTTCAAAAATGCCGATGGAAAAGTGAGTAGCTGTGCTGAACAAAACATCCGTCATTACTATTTTGAGTGCTGATAAGCTTGAGAAAGTATTATTTTTATTCATAAGACAGAACCAAGCAAACTGCTTTACTTGAACACCTCTAGAAGTTCAATGTGTCTCCCAACAAAAGTTTATAAGTGGCAAGGGAGATGCATATGGAAGGGATAATGCAAAGCTAGTGCATACAACTATTTCCACGGCATCTAACCTTGCTACCCAATAGTGAGGAATGACATTTTTCTCTTTGTTCTAGGTTTTCTGGGATACCTGGTAAAAGATTGTTTTTTTTGTAACAATAACAATAGAAAAGATTGTTTTTTTTTTGTAACAATAACAATAGAAAAATGGTACAGTCCTTATTTAGGATACACTCTCGCTGTATGAAGAACACTAATGCCGCGTACACACGATCGGATTTTCCGTCGGAAAAACCTTGGATGGTTTTTCCGATGGAATTCCGCTCAAGCTTGGCTTGCACACACACGGTCACACAAAAGTTCTCTGAACTTTCGAACGTCAAGAACGCAGTGACGTACAACACTACGACGAGCCAAGAAAATTAAGTTCAATGCTTCCGAGCATGCGTCGAATTGTTTCCGAGCATGCGTCCGAATTTTGCGCATCCAAATTGCTACAGACGATCGGAATTTCCGATAGGAATTTTTTCCGTGTGAAAATTTGAGAACCAGCTCTCAAGCTTTTGTTGGTGGAAATTCCGACAGCAAAAGTCCGATGGAGCATACACACGGTCGGAATTTCCGTCCAAAAGCTCACATCGGACTTTTCTTGTCGGAATTTCTGATCGTGTGTACGCGGCATAACATATAGGTGGGGAAGAAGTCCATTGTCCTGCCTAAGCTCCTACAAGCTGGTTCTCAGCATAAATTATGCTTTTGTTCCCTGGTCTCATTGGTTTAGTGGAATGATTTAGGACCGAAAACATTAAGTACATGCTGCCGGGCAGGTAGGGAAGTTAAGTGGCCTTCTTATTTTGGCCTGCAAAGGAAAACACCACTTTATTTCCTCTTCTGGCAGCCATTACCTGGACAAAAAATAAGTGGAAATTGAAAAAAAAAAACACAGATTCTAACCCCTCTACACATTATCAAAAAAACTAAAAACACATTGGCTGCAGTTGGACAATATGGTGTTCTAGTCTAGACCAAAAGTATTTGTCATGAGCTCAACAAGCAGCTAGTTAGTGATATTTAAGAAACATGAAATAAAATATTGTCAGTGGCTAGCAACACAGTGACAGACCATGAATGCTTCCATAGCCAAATGAGCTCACTCACAGACTAAATCAGGAAGGAAGAAATGGACGAGGGGTAAATATACCCTGGGATTTTTAAACGGTGTTCAATTATTGACATGAAAATACACAAATGTTAAAAATGTACATATTTATTAAGAAGGTAAAAAGACATTATGTATATAACAAGCAGTTGATAAGAAACCATCCATGTTAGGTATATGACATTTGGCAATACGCATAGAAAGACTGCAGCAAGATCACTCAACCTGTTTCGCTCAGATGAGCTTCTTCAGGAGTTTTTTGATGTTACAGCAGGTTATGCTAAAAATTACAGAGCCACAAATCTGGTCTACAAGCAGAGCTTTGCCTAATGCTGGTCATACTTGTGAAGGTTTGGGCAGAAACCGAAAGTGATGATTTTTTTTCTATTACCTCTGAATGATTTTATATTGATTGCAATGACTTTATATGGCAATACAAAAACTATGTTGGGCAAATATGGGAGGTCACTGGGCAAATAAGATATATTAATGATGCCAAATGACATTACTATCCAATATTTTCCAAAGATTCTGCAATCTGGATATACTTTTAATAGAACTCAGTTTTCTTCTCAGGTTTGGTTGCTTTATGTTTTAAGCATACAGCCAGATGCAATAAAACTCAAGGCAAGATTTACAAGCATAATCTTTTCTTATAGTCTGCTTATCACGGTCTGTGGTCACAGACCCCGCTATGGAGAAATTTCAACTTCTCATTTATAAAACCTATTAAAAAAAGATTAATGAGCCGCCAGTCAAGAACTAAGAATGAGTGGCAGTGCATGGATATACGGAAATATACACACATATATCAATAAAGAAAAGCTTGTCAAACAAATGTTTTATGCTTTACTACTTGTTTATTTAAAGGCCCATCAGTTGACACCCAAATTCTACAGGGTTCATGGATCTCTTCAAATGGGATCAAAAGCGCTTGAGAGACAGAAGCTGAGATGAGAACTGTATTACACATATTGTCATTGGAGAGAGACAAACAACGGTGATTCATTATATAGGGCAAAGGCTATGTGGCACTTTGTATGTGTTTGTGATCTACAACCTTTTGTGCAGTGCATGGTATGTCCATGTATAGTTCACTGAATTCGACAGAGAAACCAATGTCAGTGCCCACCAAAATCCTGAATAACCTCTGAACAACAGGCAATATTTCATGTCTGTTATAAGATTAGAAGGTCTTTCCAAATGACTTATCCTATATTTATGACTAGGTCCTACTCTCCCTTTTAGATTCCTAAATTATTGTAGATTACGAAAAAAAGCAACAAGAAATGCTGAAACATTCAAAGGTGGGCAAGAACACCTAATACTTCCAGTAGGACAAAAAAGATTTGGATAATTTGGAAATGATAGCTCACTCTTAGAGCTTCCAAGACATATATGAAGCCAACGGCTGACTTAGCACACCGAGCTCCACCTATAATATAACTAAAGCCGGTCATAGATGGTTCGAATCTCGGCCAGTTTAGCAGGGACCGGCCGAGATTCAAACCCTGTATGCGCAGGCTGGATGTACACAAGTTGATCAATCAATTACCTTGGGTACAACCAGCCTTGGGTACAACCAGCCTGCTAGCAGTAATGACTGTATTTTCCCCCCTTACACTGGGAGAATACAATGGCCCCACGGGAGGGATTCCTCCATTAACACTGACTGCAACCCGTGGTTGCAGGAAAAAAAATCACTCCATCTATGGCCGGCTTTAGTGCTAGCATTGTCCTTTGAGTAAGTACTCAATGTGCACTCAAAAAGGTAACTGCATGACTCAATCAGACCATACTGCAAACACATGAACAAAAAATAAATAAAATAAGGATGAGCTGAAGTAAGAATAATTGTATTTTCAGAAGAAAATTTGAATCTTGTTTTTCACTAAGACTTGCATATGGATGTACATAAATCTATAAGCTTTAAATGCAGTATAAAAAGAAGACATTACATTTATATTCCACAGACTCTCAGCTGCAGGTAAAACCATCTCCTGCTATTAACTGCAGTTATGTCAGTTCCCTGCACATTTATACAGTGCTCCTGGTGCAAGGGGCTGACCCTCTACACTTTTCTGTGAGAAGGCTGCAAATAATACATGTGTTTTTTTTAACCATATACTAGATAGAAACAACATGAGCTGAATCCACCAACTGTGAAATATTATGAGATGTTCTATGAAAACAGCAATTCAGTAAAGTTGACCATTGACAGTAAAGAGCAGCTGTATAGGTAGACTAGATCAGACCACTCTCATAGAAATGGTCATATTATGTGGCCTTTCAAGGTTTTTAAAGTGTAAAGCCTCGTACACACGGCCGGTTTTCTCGGCAAGAAAACTGCTGGGAGAGCTTTTTGCAGAGAAAACCGGTCGTGTGTATGGTTCCTTGTCTGGGAAACTGCCGGGAATCTCAACGAGAAAAATAGAGAACCTGCTCTCTATTTTCTCGTCGGGATTCTCGTTGGCCTGTTTCCCGATGAGAAAACCGTGAGTGTGTATGCTTAGCTGTCCATGGTAAACCTGTGCATGCTTGAAAAGACGGTAGCATACAAGGGTAGTGTAGGGTGTAGCAAGATGGCGGCGACGGCATCGAATGTGACGAACGCAGGCTCGTTGTAGTCGATGGCGTCACCGCGTTCTTGCCATTCTAAAGAACGGTGGTTCTTTTGAATGGCCATATGTACACTCGGCGAGCAAGGCAAGTTTTTTCCCGACAAGATTCCCGCCTATGTGTACAAGGCTTATGTCTGGGCAAAATAAAATAAATATGTCATACTAAAGTCATATTAAAAAGCTGCAAGTACAAAAAAATACCAACTGAACTGACAGAAATCATGTGTGCCTCCAGCTTTCTGTTTGAGCTGACAACACAGTGCCAGCAGCAGTAAAATCCCAAGCAGTATTATTTGCTCTGCCAAATTCTCCCTCATGGACCTTTTTCTGTCTTCATAACATGAGAGTGAGGTGTCCTGTAGTCCACAGTAGACCTCAGGCAGGGCTGATGCAATTTTTCAGATGCCCGGGCTGCTACACAGGCTGTCATGGGTGACAGAAAATAATCATCAAAGGAAATAAGTGCAGCGGGGATGGGGTTGTGGGGAGGTTGTAGTGAGTTAGTTCCCCTTATAATTTTTTGCAAAAAAGTTAACTAACCCTTTAAAGAGAAAACACATGGGGAAATGTATTGAAGAGATGAATATGTTCTGTATATCTGTAGGTGCCCCATGAACATTGGGCTGGCGTCTGATCAAGCCAAAAACAGCTGGATTGGCAGACCTTGATCTAATGTATAGGAAACATTAAGTGAACTGTATGTTATAGCTGGATTTATTCAACAAGACATAGAGCATGGTGAAGAAACCAACTATTGCATTTTTTGACTACTGTAAACTGGTAAATTGGTTTCTCCAAGCAACTGCATTTTACACATCATCATTGCCAACATCGTAGCCATAACCTTTAATTGGCAAAGTGGCCATATTGAATAAAAAACTGGAACAAGTTCTTCTGTGGTAGGAGTCTCCAAACTTTCTAATCAAAGGGCCTGTTTACTATTCTTCAGGCTTTAGGGGGGCCGGACTGTTCCCAGTGGGAGTAAACAATGCAGGATCTTTGGTATTAGAGGAAAAAATTGTTGGTGTCAGTGGGATAATTAGTGCCCCATTTATGTTGACCATGGAAGGAATTATTCCCAATCGTCAGTGACAATGGAATGAATAGTACCCCACTGTTGGTGTCACTGTCAGAAATAATGCCTCAAGGGGAAGATAAAGGCAAGCAAAGGGCCCCATCCGTCCCCAGGGCCACAGTTTGGAGACCACTGGTCCAATGGTATCGTCTACTCTTCAGTTGTAAAGAATACTTGGTGCTGGAAGCCAGTTATTGTTCTGTTAACACCACAAAACATAGCCACCACTGAATCTGCTGCATGAAATGTTAGATTGTTAACACAACTACACAGATTACTATCTGTTGTATACTAGTTTAGCTGAAACACAGGTATCAGTGAATCAAAAATTCAATTCATCAGCTTTTTATGTGTAAAATTCTAAAAACTCAACTATGAAGAGCTGGTATACAGATTTTTATTTTATATAAACTTCTCTTTTGTTCTGTATTGCAAGAGTAAATATAATAATTAGGAATGAGTAGACCTGGAAGAACTGCATATCGCAATAACAATGAAGTAATCATCTCAAATTATTTCAACATAAAGCAAGCAAGTGTATAAACTTCTGAGACCTTTGAAACAAGTTACATGTCCTTTAAATAGTTATCACTGGAGAAATATTTGATATGGGAAAGAGCATTACATAACACTACTACTGAGAGAGAAAACCAGCTTTCCCCAACCAGCTTGAAACATCCTCACTTCAAAACCTTCATTTATATGCAGAATTCACAGGAAAATAAAATGATTGCCTTAGCAGAAGCTGTGCAGTTTAAACACATAGATGATATACTGTATTGCCAGACTTTCAGGTAAATGTCTCTTGAAAGAGATATCAGCTGTTCCTTGACAAAAATTTTAAGAGTTCAAAATACAGAATTACTTCTCTATATTTCATCTTTGTCACAGCTGTACTTTGGATATATCATTTGGCTTACAACTGATACATTCAATCATAGAAAATTTGTCAGTTGTTCAAAGGAAGAGAAGATCACGAGACGACTTGTACCTACTCTAAGTGACAACTTTCGACAGAAGCGAGAAAAAAATCTGAGATAGGTTTCGGCACTTTCTGTAACATTTTTGTCACACGATTTCAAGTAAATTGTCTGCATTTGTGTATTAAACAAACAGTCAATGGCAAATCTGATATGTTTTTCCAGTATCATACCCAAGTATTTGATTTTTAGATGAGTTTATATAAATGTATGTTAGACCTTATTTTTTTTTTTTTTTTTTCACAATGCATTTCTAAGCTTCACAATGATCAAACAAACCACAGAACAATTAGCCAAGCTTGTAAACAACATTTCCTAAGCATAAATCTCCATCAATTTGTTCCATTATGGCAGGCTATTTCCTGTATTCTCTAAAAGTCATGTGATCTCCTGGCAGTCATATGGTATGGCTATAGTCAATAGAAAGCAATCTGCAACAACCAAGAGGAAAGGAGGACTTCAGTGGAGAAAAAAAAAATACATTGAAAATTTTAAAATAAAAATAATTTCTAGGCTGGTTTTGGCACACTGTTTTAACTAACAAGTTTATATTCCTCACAGATCAAAAAAAAAAAAAATGTCTTCAATTGCTATTTCCAAACCACCTGACACATGAAATAATAGTACCAGATCAGCACCATGGTGATGGACGGTAATATCATAGCTGATTTTGGCTGCATGACTATCCATTATTATTTTTTTTAGAACCCAATATTACAAGTCCCTGAACACCATGGTGACAGTTAAATTTAACACAGTCTTCCCAAAAGCCAATATGTGACATTTATGGAGTTTTTTTCTTTTTAGCAATAAAGTGCTACAAGCCCTCATCACTCATCAGACTTCAATACATCAAAAACAGGTTCACTCCCATTTAACCTCTTTGAAGGTAACTGCAGTAGCGTTATACAGTACGCAGTACAATATACCTTGTTCTAAAACTATAAAAATGATAAAAAATTAATTGTGCAAAGGGGTCTACTATCAAAATGGAGTGTCACACTTTCAAACTTCACTCGATTGAGGATTTCAATTTTTATTTTGGCCTTAGAAATCAGTGATTTATTTATATTCTGGGTTTTAAATCCTACTTGATCCACGCCAGCTAAAATGTGCAAGACATCCTCTATTATGGATTGTCATGCTATATTCTTTCTGAGCATCACATGGTTTTAGTACTGAAGTAGATAGCGATCATATAACACACCGACTTAAGGTTTCATGAATCTGATGCATCAAAAGCACCATGTGAAAATCCTACTGATGCTTCTAGTTTTCTAGCTGTTAATTTCCAACAGGCAATACAAAGAAAGGAGGTCAGTACAATACAGTGCATCACCACATACTGTACACAGACCTCAAGAGCTAATGGTTGTGCAAGTAATTTTCTGTTGAATTATTAAACATTAGGGCAATGCTCTTTGGGTCCTGTTTTAATTATTCATATTAATGCTTGGAGATGGAATGGAGTTTTTTTTTTTTTTGTTATTAACAGATTGTTTCATAACCATCAATATGAATGCAATGATATGCTTTTTCCTTCATCTGTCGATTATAAAAAATAAAGTAGCACATCTGCTCTACAATGAAGCCCGTTGGGCCTGTATGTGCAATTCCATAGTGATGAATATTATTTTGACAAGACAGTTACCTAATAAAATATTAGCCTCTAATACATTATGCTTGAGTGATTAAGGTTGGAAAGGCTTAAATGTTGACAATGAAAACTCCGACATATTGGTGTTGACTGCTAAAGGAGTAGAGTAAGCTGAATTTTTACCTATGTGTAGCTGTGCTGACTTCAATCATCCAATGACAAGAGAGGAAAAATTCATCTTTTTAATTTTTCCTTGCCTACGATTAGGTATTCTTTGCAAAGTGAATTTTCATTTAGCTTCACCCCGTTCACTATACTAGGTAAAAACTGACTTGGCAAAGTGGATGTTCTCTACTTCTTTAGTAAATCAACCCCATCGTGTTAGTTGCATTTTCCAAGAATCTGTTTCACGGGGTTCCAGTTGCACTGTATTGTAACGTTCTGTATAAGACAATCAAACTCATTATTTGGAGTCTGGCATGTTTGTGCACAAGCTTTTAATACGATTTTAACCCAAAATCTGCTATCTTTGTCCTACAATAAACTGAAACGTCATTAATACATATAAAGGGGACAATTTCCTGTCCGTTTAGAGAACATGGCCTTCCTTTCTATGGCCATGTGTGACAGCAATTAATATGGAAAACTCAACAGAAGCCAGCATGCATAGCATAAGGATGACACACAATTGGCCTTCCATAGTATTTGCAGCAAAGATAAGCCAAAAAAAGAAAACATCAATAAAAAAAACAGCTAACCTATTCATCTGGTCTTCAATAATAGCCAGATAAGACTGTAACAGAAAAGCTGGCCTTTCTCTTTTATTATGACTCTTAAAACTTAAATGGGGATCCCACTGTACTTTGATCTATTGTTCTAAAGTGCAAATGCTGTTACAGTTTCCTACTGGGGCAGGCAACAGCTGCAGCCAAAGTATCACATACAGTGTGCCTTGGGCATGCTGGCTATGTCAACAGATTATCTTGCACTGAGCTGTCTAGACTGTTATTAATATGCAACTGATTCAAAGAATTGGCCTTCTAAATTGTGTGTTTTTTAACAAGAAAGGGTGAAAAATCTTCATAATCATTTTAATTAGCCATTTCGGTAAACATAGTAGCAAATGTCATTGCAACACAACCAACAATGAAAAGGTACACACATTTTTCATGACCTTTAGCCCATTACTGATACAGGATGCCACCACCATAATATCAGTAAGACTGGATCTGTGCCATAAAAGCTAACAGCCAATATTTAATTCTTTAATATCAGTGTAAAGAAGTTTCCACTTGCAGACACTTTTTCATAAAACACACAAAACTATATCTTTTCTAGAAGCACAATAAGCTGCGTCGTTCAATGCTGAAGGGCACGTTTTGCCATTATCTAATGGACAGCCTTATTCTTCTTAGACATATGGCTACTTTTATAACATCATGTCTATTGAAGCTAGTCTAAAACATCACCAACTGTCAAAAAAAGGAAAAAAAAATCAATATCCCATCTGCATTCGAAAGAATACAAACCTTTAGAACTAGCAGATGCTCTACTGTATGTATGACATTTATTTAAGAAAAGTCTTGTTTAATACAGTAAATGACTTTCTCACTTCAATCTCCTATTGTGTTACAGTATCTCAGTGCAGCACATGGAGCAAGACACTCCTTGCAATCAGAACAGTGAATGGCAAGCATCATTTAAAATGGACGTCATTATACAAGTTTACGTCTATCATATGTATATATTAGAAACACAGTGCTTCCCTTATAATTAACTTTGCTCAAATATTGGCCTAACTATATTTCAAAAGAATCAGCGCAGAACAGTATTTTTAAGCATGCTGAATTACAAAGCACAAGGATAGAGCCCACTTGGATTTGCTGATTAAGCATTAATTCATTTTAAACAAAAATCAGCGTTGAAATGACATACATTCATCCAAACAGACTGACAACCTGACTTTTTTTTTTTTTCCTCTGTCCTATTGAATGAAATAAAACGCTGTCAGCCTTCCAACGTGCTCAGTACAATTAAATCCACATGGTGGAATGAAAAAAAAAAAAACACATCTGCTTTTTTCCCCCAAATCCCTGATGATCTGTGACATTTGTATAACAGTGCTAACCGAAAATATGAAAGATACAAGGGAATTTCCCCCCCAAAAAAATGAATGGCAAAGCGAACGTATGCAGCTAAAGGTTTACAGGATTAATTTAAATCATTCACCTGCTGCCAATTCTCCTCCAAAGATGGCATTGCTGAGAAGTAGCCCGTGTCGTGTACAATCTGCAGCTCCTGGAATATGCTATAACTAGCCAAAACATCCATGTTTGCAAGATAGGAAGAGAAATAGTGGAATAATCCTGAATTGCTGTCCTTTTACAAGGATAGATCCGGAGTCCCAGTTTTTTTTTAGGGGGGGGGGGGTTTGTAACAGTCAGCAGAAGCTCACAAGCAACAACAGAAGGGTAAGTGCTGATCAATCAAATCCCAGCATTGGAAAAATTTAAATGATGATGAATACTGATATGCTTTATAGAGAAACTCTATAGGAAAAGCAAGGGAAAAAGTCAACATCCAGTGTACTAATTGGGTGCAAGGGATCCTTTGCAAGGCTGAAGTGTCTCCAGAGCTTGTACCAGGAAGAAAGATGCAAACTCAGTGACAAGAAGCTGTCATCTATGGGTACACCAATGCTGCCTGCTCATGGATGCAATCTTTGCTCTCTATATTAGGAGGAGGGGGGAGAGAAGTGGTTGCATTTTTTCCTCTTTTTTTTTCTCTCTCTCTCTCTCTCTCTCTCTCTCTCTCTTTTTTCTCCCTCTGTTTCTTGAGAGACTTTCTCCCTCCTCCTCCTCCAGATCTGCCAGATGAGTAAACTCCACCTCCATCCCTCCTCCTCCCCTCCTCTAAACAGACAGACACCATTGCACAGGCATGAAAAATTCTTGAAAAAAAAAAAGCTGTCACTCAGTGAAGCCTGTGACCATGTGTTATGGTTTCCTACTGGGGCAGGCAACAGCTGTAGCCAAAGTATCACATACAACTACCTTGAGCTTAATGGCCAAATCCACAGCAACAAGGGTCAGCAGCAACCTGCAGACCTCCAAGGACTAAGGAACTGAAAGTCCCAGCATGCCCTGTGAGCTAGCTGTTGACCATAGCTGCATGACCACCGCTTGTTGCCCAATACATTCAAAGTGTCCTTGCTAGTAGTAGCAGATTCTTACATTGGCAATAGTAAGGGTTATAACTAATAGTCATCTTATCATGGCAGATATGGAATCAATGCATACTGGGCCTTCTAGTTCCTCAACTACAGATTGAGCATGCGTGATTTTGAGTTGATTCACAGAATCTGCTGTGTATACTAAATACGTCTTTTTTTCTAAGCGAAAAGTCTACAATTTATGCAAAGGCTCAGGCAGTAAATGCAGGGACTTGTGGTTCCTCAACAGCTGGGTTTATTTAGTCTGGTCTAGCCTGGTACTCCTATGCAATTGGGTTTAATAACTGAGATCGGATGCTGTGGCCTTTCTACAAGATGGAGTGAAAATCGAAAATAATTATTTCTGTAGGTCTGTAAAAAACATATAAAAATAACAAGCTTCCCTGACAACGTAAAAAATGCATTCATGTACTTTTAAAGACATTCCCTGCTTTCAGGATAAAGGATGGCGCGCATAAATCACATTGTCAATATCCTTGGATCTGAGCCATCGGTGCATCAACCATCTCTAATGTAATATGCAACATTTAATTATTCACTAGCAATTCAAAAATCACAGGACCAAAGTCTCTTTGCATCACACTCATGAAGCCTGTTTGCCCTAAAGCACAGCCCAGCCATTTAATGACTAAGTCATATAATTAAACCTCACGCTGCATGTTTTCCCATTGTTTGGTAAGTAACTTATTCTCATCCATTTCAGGCATAACACAGCCGTTGTGGGCGATCTTGTACTACCCATTGTAATACTGGCTTTTCTCTAGTCTCTGCAAACTGCACTGGAGAGAAGGGAGGAAAAGATCTGGCCATTTCCAAAGTCCTAAACCCAGTGTTAGCTTTATCCAAGACAACAGTGACATCCCTAGTACTAGTGCTGCTGCTGGGTTATTACTGGGCAAGCACATGGAAGGATACAATTGTTACAATCACAGGACACAAATGCCAAGGGTTGTTGAATAATAATACAAGTTTTTGTTTTTATACATGCTCTTTACTTTTCCTGTCACTGACAACCCCATTTTATATATATATTGTTTTTATTTATTATTAATGTGGCATCATAGATTCTCTTCCTCTCTCTCTCTCTCTCTCTCTCTCTCTCTCTCTCTCTCTCTCTCTCTATATATATTATGTGGCTTCATAGATTTTTTCTCTCTCTCTTTCTCTCTCTCTCTATATATATATTATGTGGCTTCATAGATTCTCTCTCTCTCTCTCTCTCTCTCTCTCTCTCTCTCTATATATATATATATTATGTGGCATCATAGATTCTCTCTCTCTCTCTATCTCTCTCTTTATATATATATATATTTTATGTGGCTTCATAGATTTTCTCTCTCTCTCTCTCTCTCTTTATATATATATATATATATTTTTTATGTGGCTTCATAGATTCTCTCTCTCTCTCTTACTCTCTCTCTCTCTCTTTTACTCTCTCTCTCTCTCTCTCTCCCTTACTGTCTCTCTCTCTCTCTTACTCTCTCTCTCTCTTACTGTCTCTCTCTCTCTCTTACTCTCTCTCTCTCTCTTACTCTCTCTCTCTCTCTCTCTCTCTCTCTCTCTATATATATATATCAGCTATGGTGCCATATTACAGCTATGATCCTCCCAAGTTCTAAATGTATCTATACACTTATACAACAATAAATAAATACATAAATAAATAAAATATATATAGATACATAAATACATATTTGCATTGTAGCTGATTTATATAACTTGCTATCATAACTGATGTATAGATATAGCTATCTATATATATCTCTATATATAAATAGTTATATATATATACACATACATATATATATATATATATATGTTTAAAACTTGGGCTCATAGCTTCATAGCTGGTATACTGGTATATATATATAAAAATAAAAATGTGGCATCATAGGATGTATATATATGTGTATATATATATATATATATATATATATAAACTTGGCGTTATAGCTGATGTATGTATGTACATTTAAAACTTGTGATCATATATATATCTGATAACTGATGTGTGTTTATAAATTTAAAACTTTGGAATATATATATATATATATATATATATATATATATATATATATGTGTGTGTATATAGCTTGGCCTCATAGCTGTCATTGTAATGTGATTACATGTCATGGGATTTCTGCTGATTTAAGAGAGCAGCATGTTAGAAGTCACTAGGTTTTGCTGATTAAGCATGTGGATTTGAAAATGAAAATCAGTAAATCTCTGAGACATACAAGTACACAGGTTCATAATAAATAAAAATCCTATTTAATAGATATGTAGTTGTTCAATGGACTGGATCAGAGTCTTGCAATACAATTCAGATGCAAAAAAAAAAAAATCTAAAAAAAAAAAAAACTGTTTATTTTCCAAAAATAAAAAACGTCTGCGATCAGTGACATTTCTACAGATGTGGTTACTAAGGATGTGCACCATGCCAGCCAATCCCCTAAAAAAATGAATGGCCAAGTGCTTGTGTGTATGCAGTTAAAGATTTACAGGATTAATTTAAATCATTCACCTGCTGCCAATTCTCCTCCAAAGATGGCATTGCTGAGAAGTAGCCCGTGTCGTGTACAATCTGCAGCTCCTGGAATATGCTATAACTAGCCAAAACATCCATGTTTGCAAGATAGGAAGAGAAATAGTGGAATAATCCTGAATTGTCCTTAATAATAGATCCGGAGTCCCGATTGTATGGTGTGTGTGAGTAATGTGGACACCGATGACAGTCAGTAGAAGAGCACAAGCAGCAAACCAAGAATAAGAGCTGACCAATGAAAGGCCAGCATTGACAACACACAATGATGCCTAATACACAGAGCTGTGATAGTGAGTGTTACTAATGATCCTCTCTCTGCCAGGTTGTTGTGTCTCCAATTCTTGTACCAGGAAGGAGCTGTTGTCACCTAGATGGGGACACTAGTGCTGCCTGCTCATGGCTGCAATCTTTGCTCTCTCTATGAGCAGGATGGGGGAGAGAAGAGCTTGCATTTTCTCTTTCTCTGGCTCCAGCTCTTTTTTCCCTCTCTCTCCTCTCTCTCCTCTCTCTCCTCTCTCTCTCTTTCTCTCCCCCTCTGCTTCTTGGGAGACTCATCTCTCCTCCTCCTCCAGCTCTGCCAGATGATCAGGCTCCGCCCCCCGCCCCTACACAGACACACGAAATTCTTGGAAAAAGCTGTCACTCTGGAGAGCCTGTGACCATGTTAGGAGAACGGGGAGGTGGCCGGAGGATGTGACATATCCAACCGCCAATTAGAGAGCCGGGTTAGGACCGTGGGCGGGTCTTGGGTTAAAGGGCGAGCTTTGGTTGGCTAAGACAGATCTTCTTTGCTGCCTTACAAGGTATTGTAAGAAGAGCTATTTTTAGAGGGCTATATAAGCCGCAGTGTGAGCGAGAGCGAGGAGAGTGCGGAGTGTTGTCCGGAGTTTGCTGATTGAGGAGAAATGAGCGCTGTGAGGCTTCACACATCCAGCTGGAAGCACAAAATAGAGCGGCACCGTGCTGAGAGGGAGTGCGGCCCTGTGCTGAGAGGGAGTGCGGCCCTGTGCTGAGAGGGAGTGCGGCCCTATGGAGCTCAGAGCAGAGAGCCCGGGACCTGGGGCTGGGGGAGTGCGGGACATGTACCCGAGTCTCAGGTCACACCTCTCCCACACTTCCCCGGATTAGCTGACTATTGGAGGCACACCAGCTCCTGGACATCTCATCATGTGCAATAAAAGTCTACATCTGTTGTATCAAAATGTGTCCAGAGCCAGGAACAGACATTGGCAGCATTGATACTTAGTTCTTACATGTGCTGCCTTCATTTCTTATTGGTTTTCCTGTGTCGTGATATCTCTCCCCCTACAGTACAGCTCCACCAGTACAGCCCCCCATCCCAGTACAGCTCCACCAGTACAGCCCCCCCATCCCAGTACAGCTCCACCAGTACAGCCCCCCCATCCCAGTACAGCTCCACCAGTACAGCCCCCCCATCCCAGTACAGCCCCCCCCCATCCCAGTACAGCTCCACCAGTACAGCCCCCCCTCATCCCAGTACAGCCCCCCCATCCCAGTACAGCTCCACCAGTACAGCCCCCCCATCCCAGTACAGCTCCACCAGTACAGCCCCCCCCCATCCCAGTACAGCCCCCCCCATCCCAGTACAGCCCCCCCCCATCCCAGTACAGCTCCACCAGTACAGCCCCCCCTCATCCCAGTACAGCCCCCCCATCCCAGTACAGCTCCACCAGTACAGCCCCCCCCATCCCAGTACAGCTCCACCAGTACAGCCCCACCCATCCCAGTACAGCTCCACCAGTACAGCCCCCCCATCCCAGTACAGCTCCACCAGTACAGCCCCCCCATCCCAGTACAGCCCCCCCATCCCAGTACAGCTCCACCAGTACACCCCCCATCCCAGTACAGCTCCCCTTCCCAGTGTACACCCCCCCCCCATCCCAGTACAGCTCCCCCTTCCCCAGGACAGCTCCACCAGTACACCCCCTATCCCAGTACAGCTCCACCAGTACAGCCCCCTCATCCCAGTACAGCTCCACCAGTACACCACCCCCCATCCCAGTACAGCTCCCCTTCCCAGTGTACACATCCCCCCATCCCAGTACAGCTCCCCCTTCCTCAGGACAGCTCCACCAGTACACCCCCCATCCCAGTACAGCTCCCCCTTCCCCAGTACAGCTCCACCAGTACACCCCCCATCCCAGTATAGCCCCCCCATCCCAGTACAGCTCCACCAGTACAGCCCCCCATCCCAGTACAGCCCCCCCATCCCAGTACAGATCCACCAGTACACCCCCATCCCAGTACAGCTCCCCTTCCCAGTGTACACCCCCCCCATCCCAGTACAGCTCCCCCTTCCCCAGGACAGCTCCACCAGTACACCCCCTATCCCAGTACAGCTCCACCAGTACAGCCCCCTCATCCCAGTACAGCTCCACCAGTACACCCCCCCATCCCAGTACAGCTCCCCTTCCCAGTGTACACATCCCCCCATCCCAGTACAGCTCCCCCTTCCTCAGGACAGCTCCACCAGTACACCCCCCATCCCAGTACAGCTTCCCCTTCCCCAGTACAGCTCCACCAGTACACCCCCCCCATCCCAGTACAGCCCCATCCCAGTACAACTCCACCATTACAACCCCCCATCCCAGTACAACTCCACCAGTACAACCCCCCATCACAGTACAACTCCACCAGTACACCCCCCATCCCTGTACAGCCCCCCCCATCCCAGTACAACTCCACCAGTACAGCCCCCCCCATCCCAGTACAACTCCACCAGTACAGCCCCCCCCCCATCCCAGTACAGCTCCCCCTTCCGCAGTACAGCTCCACCAGTACACCCCCCCCCCCCAAGAGGCATATCTAGTGAAAATGGCGCCTATGGCAAGCACTGAAACTGCGCTCCTGTCAAAACATTTGAAACCCATCTTTTGGATAATACTGTCAGTATATTCAGATATATAGGGAGAACAGTAGGTTAGTGGTTGGTACTTGCCTCACTTGGTTTGAATTTGGGCCAGGAAGCTATCTGCATGGAGTTTGCATCCTCCAGGTACCCCAGTTTCCTGGCACACTCCAAAACCACGTTGGTAGGTGATGGTTCCCTGTCTGTATGAAGTGGCAATGTACATGGGCGATCAAATTCTGCATGCCACCCCCCATGTCTAAAAAAATGATCCAAGATGAGCGCTGGACAAAAATCCACCAAGAACTGGACAGGACTGAATGGAAGTATACATAGATATGTGTAGGGTGCTCTATGATTGTAGGATCAGTGTAGAATGTGATCAGCCATGTACACTGCCAGTCTGTATACAGGGTACAATTCACCTACCTGCATGTGTTTGGAGTGGGAGAGGAACCCCACAGGGAAAACATGCAAACTCTATGCAGCTAGTGTCCTGTGTGTATGTGTATATATTTATATATATAGGTAGACCCTGGTGGGGGGTACCTGCTTCTCCAGACTCTCCTTGCCCCCCCCGCTGGGTGGGGGGATCTTTTCGCAGCTGGCACCCTCCAGCATGTATAGTCCAGAGGGTCGGGCGCTCTGCTCTCCCTCGAAGGTTGGTTTTGGCTGCCTTCTTGCTGAGTTGCCCCCTCTTGGTGCTCTCCTTGCGGGCCAGGAGAGCCAGGTACAGAGCGTAACCCTTGTTACAGCACATACTCTTCTGCGTAATCCCGAGCCTCAGGACATAGCAATACCCGAGCAACGGTACGATCAGCGCCCGGTGTTGTGACAAAATAGGTTTCCCCTAGAAAATCCATTTCCCCTGGCTCTCAGCTGAGATCGGAACTCCACCCCTCCAGCCTACTGCAGGGGTAATAATAATGTAAAATAATAGGAGGGGTAATAATAAATAATAGGAGGGGTAATAATAAATAATATAAAATACATGGAGGGGTAATAATAAATAATGTAAAATAATAGGAGGGGTAATAATAAATAATATAAAATAAATGGAGGGGTAATAATAAATAATATCAAATAATTGGAGGGCAGGGATGAGCCGAACACCCCCCTGTTCGGTTCGCACCAGAACCTGCGAACAGACAGAATGTTCGCGTGAACTTTAGAACCCTATTAAATACAATGGACTCGAACGTTCAAAATCTAAAGTGCTAATTATAAAGGCTTATATGCAGTTTATTGTCCTAAAAAGTGTTTGGGGACCCGGGTCCTGCCCCAGGGGACATGTATCAATGCAAAAAAAAAGTTTAAAAAATAGACGTTTTTTCGGGAGCAGTGATTTTAATAATGCTTAAAATGAAAAAATAAAAGTGAAATATTCCTTTAAATTTCGTACCTGGGGGGTGTGTATGATATGCATGTAAAGTGGCGCTTGTTTCCCGTGCTTAGAACTGTCCCTGCACAAAGTGTCATTTTTGAAGGAAAAAAAGTCATTTAAAACTCACTCGCGGCTATTAATGAATTGTCGGCTTTTATCAATACATAGAAAAGTCATTGATAAAAATAAAAAAAAAGCGTGGGGGTTCCCCCAAATTCTGTTACCAGGCCCTTCAGGTCTGGAATGGATATTAAGGGGAACCCCGCCGCAAATTTAAAAAAAAATGGCGTGCGGTTCCCCCTAAATATCCATACCAGGCCCTTCAGATCTGGCATGGATTTTAAGGGGAACTCCACCCCAAATTTAAAAAAGAAATGGCGTGGAGTCCCCCCAAAAATCCATACCAGACCCTTATCCGAGCACGCAACCTGGCCGGCCGCAGGGGAAGAGGGGGGGACGAGAGTACCAGGCCACACGCCCTCAACATGAGGAGGATGTCCCCATGTTGATGGGGACAAGGGCCCCATCCCCACAACCCTTGCCCGGTGGTTGTGGGGGTCTGCGGGCAGGGGGCTTATCGGAATCTGGAAGACCCCTTTAACAAAGGGGACCCCCAGATCCCGGCCCCCCCCCATGTGAATTGGTAAGGGGTACATTGTACCCCTACCATTTCACGAAGAAAGTGTAAAAAAAATAAAAATAAAAACACACAAACACCTTGGAAAAGTCCTGGGAAACATGCGGGACTTTACATGCATATCATACACACCCCTCAGGTGCGAAATTTAAAGGAATATTTCACTTTTATTGTTTCACTTTAAGCATTATTAAAATCACTGCTCCTAAAAAAACGGCAGTTTTTAAAACTTTTTTTTGCATTGATACATGCCCCCCGGGGCAGGACCCGGGTCCCCAAACAATTTTTAGGACAATAACTTGCATATTAGCCTTTATAATTAAAACTTTAGATTTCTCCCATAGACTTTTCGAATTTGCCGCGAACACCCCAAATTGTTCGGCGAACGGGCGAACAGGCAATGTTCGAGTCGAACATGAGTTTGACTCGAACTCGAAGCTCATCCCTATTGGAGGGGTAATAATAAATAATGTAAAATGATAGGAGGGTTAACAATCAATAATATAAATTAATAAGAGTGAGATAAAATAATATGAAGTTATAATAATGATAATGTGTATATTGATTGATAATAGATGGGAGGAGTAATATTAATAATAGGGACCGCGGGGAGAACTCCCTGTGATAATAATGATGTGTACACTGATATATATATTTCCCAGCATCCTATGTACATATATGGCAGACACATTACAATGTATTTGCTGTGCAGCAGAGGACCTGTATAGAGTATGAATGATGATCCCAGATCTCTAATGAGTATTGATACTCAGGACCTACAATTGGCAGACATGTGGGAGACCATATAATGATATAAAACGTGGTGGTGGGGGAGGGGGTATTTTATCATGCATCTACCGAGACAGGTTTCCCCCATGAAAACCAGGGGCGCGCACGGGGGCGGTAGAAGGGTGAACAACATTCCGAGGGATTAGGAGGAGCAGGACTGCAGTAGCCTGGAGGGGCGGAGTTCCGATCTCTGCCGAGAGCCAGGGGAAACTGGTTTCATCACATTCGTCCCCCTCGATCACTCCGGGACAGCGCTGTGCCACCGATCACTGCACAAGTGGCCCCTGGCTGCAGGTGTGTGGCCCCTGAGTCTCCTGCCACTGCGCTGTCACTCCGTCTTCTGTGCAACTCTACTCTTCTTCCCACGTGCAGCAACTTCCTCCCGCCACCCACCTGTGTACACTGCGCGGCCGCGGAGCGGAGAGTTAGCGCCCACCCTGCGGGGAGAACACCAGGATGTGCCGGAGGGGGGAGTCAAGTGACCCACACACTAATCTGCTTTCCCAGACCTTCCCGGGAGAGGAGAGCACCGACTGTGTGCTCTGCTGGGGGTCATCTCTGAGCAGTGTGTGCTCTCATTAGACTGCCAGCCACTCACAAGCGCCCCCTTTACATGGCGCCCATGGCACTTGCCATATGTGCCATACATTGGATACGCCACTGACCCCCCCCATCCCATTACAGCCCCATCCCAGTACAACTCCACCAGTACAACCCCCCATCCCAGTACAACTCTACCAGTACAGCCCCCCCCCATCCCTGTACAGCCCCCCCATCCCAGTACAACTCCACCAGTAAAGCCCCCCATCCCAGTACAGCTCCCCCATCCCAGTACAACTCCACCAGTACAGCCCCCCATCCCTGTACAGCCCCCCATCCCAGTACAACTCCACCAGCACAGCCCCCTATCCCTGTACAGCCCCCCCATCCCAGTACAGCTCCCCTTCCCAGTGTACACCCCCCCATCCCAGTACAGCTTCCCCTTCCTCAGTACAGCTCCACCAGTACACCCCCCCATCCCAGTACAACTCCACCAGTACAGCCCTCCATCCCTGTACAGACCCCCCCATCCCAGTACAACTCCACCAGTACAGCCCCCCATCTCTGTACAGCCCCCCATCCCAGTACAACTCCACCGGTACAGCCCCCCATCCCTGTACAGCCCCCCATCCTAGAACACCCCCCATCCCAGTACAACTCCACAGTACAGCCCCCCCATACCAGTACACCCCCCCTATCCCAGTACAGCTCCACCAGTACACCCCCCCATCCCAGTACAGCCCCATCCCAGTACAACTCCACCAGTACAGCCCCCCATCCCAGTACAGCCCCCCATCCTAGTACACCCCCATCCCAGTACAACTCTACCAGTATAGCCCCCCCATCCCAGTACAGCTCCCCCTTCCCTAGTACAGCGCCCCCCCATACCAGTGTATACCCCCCTTCATCCCAGTACAGCTCTTCCTTCCCCAGTACAGCTTCCCCTTCCCCAGTACATCTCCCCCTTCCCAGTACAGCTCTCCCTTCCCCAGTACAACTCTCCCTTCCCCAGTACAACTCTCCCTTCCCAGTACAACGCTCCCTTCCCCAGTACAGCTCTCCCTTCCCCAGCACAGCTCTTCTTTCCCCAGTACAGCTCCACCAGTACAGCTATCCCTTCCGTGGTAGAGCTCCCCAGTACAGCTCCACCAGTACAGCTCTCCCTTCCCCAGTAGAGCACCCCAGTACACCTCCCCTTCCCCAGTACAACTCTCCCTTCCCCAGTGCAGCTCTCCCTTCCCCAGCACAGCTCTTCCTTCCTCAGTACAGCTCTCCCTTCTCCAGTACAGCTCCCCCATCCCTAGTACAGCTCTCCCTTCCCCAGTAGAGCTCTCCAGTACAGCTCTGTTCCCCTAATTCAGCTCTGACCCCCTCAGTACAGATCACCCCTCTCTGTACAGCCCCCCCCCCAGTACAGCTCTGTCCCCCTAGTGCAGATATGCCCCCTCAGTACAGATCACCCCTCTCTGTACAGCTTTCCACCAGTATAGCTCTGTCCCACTAAAGCAGCTCTGTCCCCCCAATACAGATCTTCCCTCTCAAGTAAAGAACTTCCCCCTCAATATGGCTTCCCCCCAGTATAGCTCTGCCCCCCTAGTGCAGCTCTGCGCCCCCAGTACAGATCACCCCTCCAGTGCAGTTCTGCACCCCCCAGTACAGATCTCCCCTCTTAGTATGGCTTCCCCCTAGTGCAGCTCTGCTCTCTGAGTACAGATCACCCCCCTCTGTACATTTTTATCCCCAGTACAGCTCTTCCCCATAAAGTACAAATCTCCCCCCTCAATATGGTTCCCCCTAGTGCAGCTCTGACCCTCAGTGCAGATCACTCTTCACCCTTCCAGTACAGCTCTGCCCGCCCCCCCGCCCTGCAGATCTCCCCCCTCAATATGGTTCCCCCTAGTGCAGCTCTGACCCTCAGTGCAGATCACCCTTCACCCTTCCAGTACAGCTTTTCCCGCCCCCCCCTGCAGATCTCCCCCTTAGTATGACTTTCCCCATAGTACAGCTCTGCCCCCTTGGTACAAATCTCCACCCTCTGTACACATTTTTTCCCCCAATACAGCTCTTCACTCTCAAGTAAAGAACTCCTTCCCCCTCAGTATGGCTTCCCCCTAGTATAGCTCTGTCCCGCTAGTGCAGCTCTGCCCCCTCAGTACAGATTACCCATCCACTGCAGTTCTGTCCCTCCTGTACATATCACCCCCTTAGTATGGCTTCCACCAAATACAGCTCTGCCCCCTCAGTACAGATTACCCCTCCAGTGCAGTTCTGCACCCCCCAGTACTGAGCTCCCCTCTTAGTATGGCTTCCCCCCAGTACAGCTCTGTCCCCTTAGTGCAGCTCTGCTCTCTCAGTACAGATCTTCCCCCTCTGTAAAGCTTTCTCCCCAGTACAGCTCTTCACCCTCAAGTACAAATCTCCCCCCTCAATATGGTTCCCCCCAGTACTGCTCTGTCCCCCTAGTGCAGCTCTGCCCCTCAGTACAGGTCACCCCTCCAGTGCAGTTCTGTCCACCCATACAGATTTCCCCCCTTAGTATGGCTTCCCCCAAATACAGCTCTGTCCTCCTAGTGCAGCTCTGCCCTCTCGGTACAGATCAATCCCCCAGTGCAGTTCTGGCCCTCCCAGTACAGATCTCCCCTCTCAGTTCTACTTCTCCAGTGCAGCTCTGTCCCCTCAGTACAAATTACCCTTCCAGTGCAGTTCTGCCCCCCTAGTACAGATCTCCCCCCTCATTATGTCTCCCCCTGTACAGCTCTCCCCCCTTTGTACAGGTCTCTTCCTACTACTATAGCCCCTCTCCCAGTACAGCTCTGCCTCCTCAGTAGAGTTCCCTAGCAATATAGCTCTGCCTCTCCAGTACACAACTACCCCCTCTCACCTACCCCCAGTACAGCTTTGCCCTCCCAGTACAGCTCGGCCCCCACCCAGTACAGCTTTACCCTCCCCAGTACACACAGCCCCCCCCCCAGTTTAGCTTTCTATCCAGTATATCTCTGCCCCCTCGGTACAGCTCTTCTCCCTCCACTTACTAGACCAGGGCAGTTCAGAGTAAGGGTTGTCCTCCCTGGGTCATTTTGAGCAGAGAGGGGCAGAATAGTCAGCAATTTTGACAGGTACCAGTGACAGGTGAAGCCACTCATATTAACCCCCCACAGCACCGGAAGATCACATTTGCAAGGGTGTCTGGGGGGGGGGGCAGAGGATGAAGGATTTCATGGAACTTATTAGCCACCATAGTCACCAACACATGGGATGCCCATCATTTCTCTAAGTGCCATCTCTGCTGATACTTAAAAAACCCACTAATATGCAGTTTTACATAGAAATGTCTTCATCTGACTGAGTGCCCACTATAGCAAGCTGCTTGCTGTGGAGGCACTCACACGGGCTTGCTCTCAAACCGTGCTCTGGATGTCCATTGAAACACAAAATGCGTCTCGGCCCTGCCCTCTGCTCCCTCCTCACTGGTGTTGATTGACAGCCAATGGCTTACACTGATTTTTGAAGTGAAGCAGGCCTGAAGAAGCACACATGCTCTGAAAGCGTGCCACGCCCACCACTTTCGCCTCAGGTTCAGATGCCACTTCCGCCTGGATCTACTAGGAAGTGCTTGGAGCCACCAGCACAGCCAAGGGCCTTGCCCCGAATGCCCCATAGCAGGACCAGACCGGCTTACCACAGCGGTGTTACCTAGATAAGTGATTTTTCTTCTTACTGTTGTGAGTTGCCACTTTGTTGTTTAATAAAGCCAGTACTTTTATGCTACACTTAGAAGGCACTGCTTCTCTTCTCATTTAACCATATACAGAGTTCTATCCGGGCGTGCAGTGCTCTTACGGACGGGTGTCTCCTCCTCCTCTGCATCATAACGGCTTCCGCTGTGCATCTTCTCCCTTTTTGTCCAAGACATCCAATAGGATCGCCTGTCCTTCCAGCCAATCAGGTGATGGGTGACCTGCTTCCTGATTGGCCCAGGAGGAAGATCAGTGTGAGAATAGCGAATATTAATTCTCACACAACTGGATGGGCTTGGAGTGCAGTGCTCTGCGCTCCGAGCCCACCCTTTATTGAAGACTCTGGCTCTAATCACGTGCTTAAAAAAAAGAAACACCCTCTATTGAAATCCATGCATGTGGCGTCCTGCATGTAGATTAGGGGGTTGGGTGCATGGATAGGGGGGGCGGCACCCTTGCGCCCCTAATTGACAGGCCACCATTGCGGTGGATACTTGGATCTATGTACTGACAGCCTATATACTAACTTTGGACTGTTTTCTGCTAGTGTGCCAGATACCCCCCTTTTCTGTTTTCACTGCTGCTTCTGAGCCTATGATGAGGGATAAAGTGGAGAGAGCTTCTGCTCTCGTGCAAATCTCTGGATCAAGATTGGTCTCAGGTTAGTATAAGGAGGGACGGGGGGAGGGGGATCTGCACTCAGGAAGGGGGATTGGGGGATTTATGCTAATAGGGATGATTGGTGGGATTTGTGCTGGGAGGGGGGATTTGTGCTTGTGGGGAAAATTGAAGGGATGTGTGCTATGGGGGGTACGAGGGGGAATTTGTCCTGGGGAAGGATATGTGCTCGGATGGAAATTTTGAGGAAAAGAGAATTTATTCTAGAATGGGTGATTTTGCTAGGATTTGGGGAGAGATAGGATTGGAGCTCAGAAGGGGGGGTAGGGGTCAAAGATGTGTGCTTGGAGGGGGGAATTTGAGCAGGGGGTCTGCACTGGAAGAAAGGGGAATTTTGTTTGGGGAGAATTTTGGCACAAATCCCCCCCCCACCCGAAATTCTCTATTAGCATAAATCCTCCCCCAGCACAAATCCCCCCCAAATTTCCCCTCTAAGCACAAATCCTACCCCCAATCCCCCCTCCTAACAAAAAAAAAACCCTTCAACAAAAAATGTCCCACTTCTGGTATCCTGAGGGTTTTACCTTCTTCATGACCAGGTATTTTTTTGCTATGTGGCACTGTGCTACTTTAATTGATAATTGCAGAGCCATGAAACGCTGTACTCGAACAAACTTTATACAATTTTTTTCACACAAATAGAGCTTTCTTTTGGTGGTATTTGATCACCACTGTGTTTTGTATCTTTTATAATATCTTTTTATCTTTTATTATATAAACAAAAAGAGACTGACAATTTTGAAATAAAAATATTTTTTACTTACTTCTATAAAACATATCCCATAAAAAAATGAAAAGAATCAAATCTCTTAATACATTTTGGCCAACATGTATTCTGCTACATGTCTTTGGCAAAAAAAAATCCCAATAAGTGTATATTGATTGATTTGCGTGAAAGTTATAGCATCTATGGGATGTATACTGGAATTATTTTTTTATACTAGTAATGGCAGGGATCAGCAACTTATAATGAGACTGCAATATTGTGGCAAGCAATCTGACACTAACTGATGCTGGGGGAACCAACTAACTGTCACGGACATCACCAGTGCCATTATCACAGTGATCAGTGCTAATATTTTACGCTCCTCCATCCCCCATTCCAGCACAAATCCCCCCTGCACAAATCATCCCCCCCCACTCCTCCCCCCCCCACTTCCCCTCCTAGCACATATTCCCTCCCCCCAACCTCTCACTAACCCCCTTCTCCTCCCCCCCCTCCTAGCACACTGTCATCTAGGGTTGAGCTGAACACCCCCCGGTTCGGTTCGCACCAGAACCTGCGAACGGACCGAAAGTTTGCGCAAACTTTAGAACCCTATTAAATACAATGGACGCGAATGTTCGAAATCAAAAATGCTAATTATCAAGGCTAATATGCAATTTATTGTCCTAAAAAGGGCTTGGGGACCCGGGTCCTGCCCCAGGGGACATGTATCAATGCAAAAAAAAGTTTTAAAAACGGCCGTTTTTTTTAAATTGACAATTGCAGAGCCATGAAACGCTTTAGTGAGCAGTGATTTTAATAATGCTTAAAGTGAAAAAAAGTGAAATATTCCTTTAAATATCATACCTGGGGGGTGTCTAAAGTATGCCTGTGAAGTGGCACGTGTCTCCCGTGTTTAGAACTGTCCCTGCACAAAATTACATTTCTAAAGGAAAAAAAGTCATTTAAAACTGCTTGCGGCTTTAATGTAATGTCTGGTCCCGGCAATATGGGTGAAAATCATTGATGGGTCTTGTATGGATATTAAGGGGAACCCTGCACCCAAATGAAAAAAAGGCCCTATATACTCTGAACAGCAGTATACAGGCGGTGCAAACAAGACAGGGACTGTAGGTTTGTTCTTAAGTAGAATCTGTTTGTAATTTGGAACAGGTACATTTTGTGTAGCTCCAGCCCAAAAATCTATTTTTAAGCTTTTTGGAAAACATAGGGAAGAGTTATCACCCTTGTAACATTTGTTTTGCTGTCTGTGCACCTGTTCAGACCTGTTCAGCTCTCTGCCTGTGGTTTTATTATGAGAACACCACCATTTGTATTCAGGTTCCTTTAAGTGAACGCTGTGTAAAGGACAGAAGTACACTACATGAAATTAATGCAGCTCCCTGCCTGTGGTTTTATTATGAGAACACCACTAACTGTATTCAGGTAAGCTTTAGGTTAACGCTATGCAAAGCACACTGTACACTAAGTGAAACACTGACTGCAGCTAGCACAATCACCTGCCTGCCTGTCACAGTATAGAGAATAACAGGAACGGATCTAGCTAAACTGAATACAGTGTATAAATATATATACAACACCTAGGATGCATATATATCCTCTACACACTGTAACTGCAGCTAACTGACTCGCCTGCCTGCTCTATCTAACTCAATATAATTGACACTGTCTCTCTCTCTCTGTAAGCTCTCTCTTTAACCACCGCAACACACTACACAAGGCCACCACAGAGGCGGCCTTATGAGTTGAGTTGAGAGGTATCTTAATATAGCGCGGTCTTACCCCGAAGGGTCCCGACGCGCATAGGGTGGGGCATGTACTAAACCCCCTGAGACATAATAAGCCACCCTGGCTTTGGCCAATTATGTCTCTCTGTTTTTTGCGCGCTGTGATTGGCCAAAGCATGCGGGTCATAGTGCATGCTTGGCAAATCATCAGCCAGCGATGCCGCATTGAAATTTAATGGGCCGTGACACGCCACTCGAATTTGGCGCAAACGGCCCATAATGTTCGCAATTCGGCGAACGGCCAAACAGACGATGTTCGTCTCGAACATGGGTTTGACTCGAACACGAAGCTTATCCCTACTGTTATCCCAACGTTCTGACTCTGGCCCCCTCCTCCCATATTCCCAGGGCAATTCTTCCCTCCCTCAAACACACATACCTCAGATTCAGCATGGCAGATGGCTGTTTGATGTCCTTCCCCTCAGGCTCCTCCTCATCTTGGCACTCAGTTGGGGAGATGCCTAGGCAAGTGGACATTCAACACTTCCACCAGGCATCTGATGGGGAGAGATGCCGGCTCCTGCGGGGTATGGAATAGTTGCTGGGGACACCACTGACTGTCAGACCTGGGACTTTACAGGTTCAAACCCTGCACAGTACTGATTTGACAGTCCCGATGTAGAGTGATCAGCAGCAAGGCAAGGAGCTGGAGGGAAGAGAGAGCACAGCCCATGCCTCCTCTCGATTCTCTTCTGCTCTCCAGATTTGACTTGTGACAGTGCTGCTTTTGACATCCAGAGCTAGTCTGACAGGCGTGATGCTGCTGTCACTACCCCTGTCAGCTTGTAGTGGTAGGAACTCTCCACGTAGTGCTCACCCTCACCTGACATGACACCTGTGCCCAGGGCAGCCGCCCCTCCTGCCCCCCTTCCCCCGGCCTGGCCTTTGTTCGAGCATTCTATTCCTAGCTGTTAAAATACAATATAGTCAGCAGCAGGAGATCCAACCATCCATGCTTTTTATCATCAACAGGAGAATCTATGGATTTCCCCTCAACAGGATGAACAAAAGAAATGTTTATGTGCATGGCCAGTTTTGCAAAGTACAGAATCAACTGACAAGAGGCAATTTTGCAGCATTTATTGTTGCAGAGAAGCACAGTTGAAATCTTTTCCTGAGAGTACATTTTAAGAATTCTTTGTCATTCTTGGGTCAGCTTTTAATTTCGCAACATCCTATTTTTTGGACTTTTCCTTTTAAAGCTATGGCGATGACAGCGTGTGACGTGAAAGTGTGAGTCAATGAGCCATGATAGTTGCGCTTGTGACCCATAATTAAGACTCTCTATTTAGCCTGCCTGAAAAACTGTATTCAACCCATTTATTTCACCTTCTGAATGACTTGGTACAGTAGATATAACGTAATAATTAAATCAGAACTTATTTCATCAAAAATTAACACTGTCTCTCAAAATAGCATTGCAAATTCACATAATTTTTGTCTGAATAATTAACTGAAAAACTACTGCCGATAAATAGATACATATTGCTATGGCAGTGTATTAGGTGGCTCAGAGTAAATTTTGCTGCAAGTACTGTATATTTTTATATAAAAGTTTATGTTCACTCATATATTTTATGCTCTTGCTTTCAACAGATAAATAATAAGGCATAAAAGAGCATTTTAGGACTACAGTGGTTGTGCTACTTTAAAGGGATTTTAGTGTGTGTCTTTTTAAATTCATTAAGGTGAGATTGCTGTGATTGTAATTTATTGTGCTGCTTGATCAGTATTACAGGCAATCTCTGGATTCCAGTGGTGCCGTTTATACTGTGATCATTTTACACTTTGACACTTATGAGTAAGGGATGTGCTGCTTGGGTGATTTTGTTCAAATCTCCGAGATTTTAAAGATACAGTTCATTTAATAAAGCAATAATAAAGCTGAGCAAAGTGCAATGAAGGCATGCAATAACCAACACCAACTAACCATAATCTTCCTTTAACTTATCAGACTGCAGTAAATTGAAACGTGGTGACTAAGGATTGACGCAGTGTGCAAAAATAAGCTAATAATATCTGGAATAGGATACTATATCAACATGTTACCTCATTCATATCCATTATATTTGTAAAAAGCAAGTGTACACTACTTTTTACAAATGTAACCAAAGAAGAAGAACCAATCAATGGGACTTTTAATGTACAATGACAATTCTAATTTCCAAAATATTTTATTCAGCAAAATAAAATTATATTTTTAAAACAATATAACACATACTGTATATACTCGAGTATAAGCCGACTCGAAAATAAGCCGAGGAACCTAATTTTACCACAAAAACTGGGAAAACGTATTGACTCGAGAATAAGCCTAGGGTGTCCATCTGCATGCCTCAGTGTGCCTCACTTTGCCTCACTGTGCCCATGCCTCACTGTTCCTCACTGTGTCCATGCCTCACTGTGTCCATGCCTCACTGTGCCCATGCCTAACTGTGCCCATGCCTCACTCTCACTGTGCCCATGCCTCACTGTGCCCAATCTCCCTACCTGATCTCCGGCGCTGTGTGACTAGACTGACGTTTAACATGTGAGTCTATAGAAGGGGTGCCCGGGTTTGAAAAATTGGTGCTCCCCGGTTGTAGGTCCCCTGGACAACAAACTTTGCACACTTGTAAAAAAGAAAAAAGAAGAACATGGGTGGGACTTTATATGAAGCATACATCTCAGGAGACACCCGACAAGAAATAACTATGGCAGTATACTGTTGCACTGGAACTTGAACCGTTAACTGAAAGCATTGCATAACAATTGGCAGTCATTACTTTAATTGGGTAATAAATATATGACACCGACAAAAAATAACACAGCTTACCTAGTATATTGGTTAAAAGTTGGAATGTACATAAAATACAACAATAATGGTAGCATGGTATAATAACATGATCAGTTCATAATAGAGACATTGCAACAGAGCCAGTTCATGGGGTGTCTCCGTGGTGAGTAGGTAGGGCCTAGACATGTTGGTACAGTCTGATTGATATATAGAAATTATTAAAAATGCTGATAAAGTGGGGGCAGATGAGCATCTATGGGCTCAAGATAACATGATATAGCAACATAATTGGTACATAGTAAAACGTTGAAAAACCAAGTTCGTTGGAGTGGAGTCTCCATAGTAGCTGTGACACCAATTGGTAAATAGAATCCAATTGGTGTTTGATGTAGTTGGGAGACTAGTAGCAATATGTGTGCGAGGGGGCATCTATTGGCTCGACGCGTTTCGTGGCCATTACCACTCTTCAGGAGCAAGTATGAGATGGATGTCTAAAATGTTAAAACAGTAAAAGGGTAAAACTAAATATAAGATTTTTGGGTCAAGGTATGGAGAGGGGGGAACAAAAAGGGCAATGATGATTCCCCCAAAAAATACTTACAAGTAAGCCCATGACTAAGGGTAAAAGCGTGGAGGGCAGGAGGCTGGTCGGGAAGGTATCAGCCACCGGGAGCTGAGGTGGATTGGCCCCAATGTACAAAGCTGGAATGCCAGTTAGACTGAAGTCCCCGGGGGGGGGAACTCCCGTGGTAAGTATCCTAAAATTAAACAAAAAGTGACCGTGAAAAAGAGTGTAGTAAATGCAAGGACCAGTATGTAGAGAGAGGTGTTGGGATGTGTAGGACATTGTACAACAAAGTAGTAGGATGTACCCCAGTTGTGATAACAAAGGGGGGGAGGGTTTGGTGATAATGAAACTAAAAGCCAACCCCTAGACTGAAGTAGACAGCCAATTATAAGAAGGGATTGGGATCAGTAGTGAATGAGAGGTAAAAGGGAAAAAGACAGAAACATAATGATAGTACTATTGGTAGAGGACCACAGGAATTACCTGAAGTTGGGTGAAAAATCCAAAAGGTGCAAAAGTGACCACGGAAGTGCCGACCCATAGGGGAGATGGGCTAGACTGGAGGGAGTAAGGATACTCCAATGCAATCGGGGATTTTCCACCAACGGCACGACAGCGGCCGATAGAGGGAGGGACCGCGCCACATAGCTAGGCAGCATGAGCTGCCTGCCATCCGGCGCCAGCTGCCTCGTGGAGGACGCCAGGTGAAAAACAACAGCGTCAGCGCGCCGACGTCGCATATGTAGTGACGCGGCACGCACAACGCCGGATGCGTGACGTCGATGCGCAATTGAGAGCCTGCCCAGACCCTCGTGTGACCAGCCGGAACCGAAGAGGGGAGGGGCAGGCCCCAGGAGCGCATCGCAGCTCCCGGGACTGAAAAGGCCGGCCAAAGCCACCCAACTCAGACACGCAAAGGCCCAAAGCATAGAGCAAACTAACACACTGTGGTAACAGTGTTAGAGGAGGGGATACTAATTGGCCAAGCCCCCCTACACCTACAAGACCAATGTAGATTATTAAGAGCATAATAAACACCTAAATGTTTTACCATATTAGACACTGGAGTGTACCAACAAAATAAAATTCTAGATAGGTATAGATGTATGCTTCCATCCCCAGAAATATGATAAAGCATTCAACTAGCTAGGAAGAATGAGCATAACAAAAGGAGTTGGGACTTTGTACGAGGCACAGGGCATGTAGAGCCATGTACCTCCATCCCCGATACTTGGAAAAAAGAAGAACATGGGTGGGACTTTATATGAAGCATACATCTCAGGAGACACCCGACAAGAAATAACTATGGCAGTATACTGTTGCACTGGAACTTGAACCGTTAACTGAAAGCATTGCTTAACAATTGGCAGTCATTACTTTAATTGGGTAATAAATATATGACACCGACAAAAAATAACACAGCATACCTAGTATATTGGTTAAAAGTTGGAATGTACATAAAATACAACAATAATGGTAGCATGGTATAATAACATGATCAGTTCATAATAGAGACATTGCAACAGAGCCAGTGCATGGGGTGTCTCCATGGTGAGTAGGTAGGGCCTAGACATGTTGGTACAGTCTGATTGATATATAGAAATTATTAAAAATGCTGATAAAGTGGGGGCAGATGAGCATCTATGGGCTCAAGATAACATGATATAGCAACATAATTGGTACATAGTAAAACGTTGAAAAACCAAGTTCGTTGGAGTGGAGTCTCCATAGTAGCTGTGACACCAATTGGTAAATAGAATCCAATTGGTGTTTGATGTAGTTGGTAGACTAGTAGCAATATGTGTGCGAGGGGGCATCTATTGGCTCGACGCGTTTCGTGGCCATTACCACTCTTCAGGAGCAAGTAGATGAAGAGTGGGGCTACATGTGTGCCAAGATTGGGGTTCAGGAGATCTAGGGCCGGCCAGTACCGGGTCCCCAAAATCACCAAAGAAATTACCATTTAACATGGGAGTCTATGGAAGGGGTGCCCGGGTTTGAAAAATCGGTGCTCCCCAGCTGTAGGTCCCCCGGACAATAAACTTTGCACACTTGTAGAGGAAGAGTGGGGCTACATGTGTGCCACGATTGGGGTCCAGGGGACCTACGGATGGCTGGGATCAGGCACACAAAGTTGAAGACGGACACAGACTCGAGTATAAGCCGAGGGGGGCAATTTCAGCACAAAAACATGTGCTGAAAAACTTGGCTTATATTCGAGTATATACGGTAGTTACATAGTAGGTGAGGTTGAAAAAAGACCATCAATTCCAACCTATGAGTGTGATTATATGTCAGTATTACATTGTATATCTCTGTATGTTGTGGTCGTTCAGGTGCTTATCTAATTGTTTTTTTAAACTATCAATGCCCCCCGCTGAGACCACTGCCTGTGGAAGGGAATTCCACATCCTTGCTGCTCTTACAGTAAAGAACCCTCTACGTAGTTTATATTTAACACTATACATTTAAAACTGAACTGCAGAAATGGAACAGAGCACCTCCAAATTAGGCCCATCCACATCTTTTTTGTAGAGAAGATGATTGTAATATCAAAATCCATACAGTGTTGGTACAAATACACTATATTACCAAAAGTATTGGGACACCTGCCTTTGCACGCACATGAACTTTAATGGCATCCCAGTCTTAGTCCGTAGGGTTCAATATTGTGTTGGCCCATCCATTGCAGCTATAACAGCTTCAACTCTTCTGGGAAGGCTGTCCACAAGGTTTAGGAGTGTCTATGGGAATGTTTGACCATTCTTCCAGAAGCGCATTTGTAAGGTCAGGCACTGACGAGAAGGCCTGGCTCGCAGTCTCCATTCTAATTTATTCCAAAAGATGTTTTATCAGGTTGAGTGCATGCCAGTCTAGTTCCTCCACCCCAAACTCACAAACAAACACAATAAACTACCCTATACTATTTTTGGTAAAATATAAAAAACAAGGGTGCACAGAGTAAATAGATACCCAACATGTCCAAACTTAAATTTGTGTGTGCCTGTGAAATGGCGACAAACTTCAGTTCCCTATTTTCTATAGGCGACGCTCCAAAAGCCCCCTATATGTATCAGTTTAATATTACGGAGGATGTCTTGTGTTAGAATTATTGCTCTCCTTTTGGCGTGCGCAGCGATACGTAACATGTGTATTGCCCCCGACACATGCGTTTACGTTCATATGTGTGTATATGTGGGGGCCTAAAACAATTTTGTTTTGGGGGGGATTTTATGTGCTTGGATGTAACCTAATTTTTTTGAAAATAGTTCCCTGTGTGATGTATTTTAGGTGACAGGTTCTCTTTAATGAGACATGTAGGGTCTAGAAGACCCCGCATTTCTCCCCTGTGCTCCACTGAATGTTTTAATATGGGGTCTGTGTGAGCAATCGGGCGGCAGCGCTGCCACCCGAATGCTTTCAATTGACAGGCAGGAGTGCCTGCTGCAGCCATCGAATTGTGTGTGAAACCCCCTGCTGTCAGGTCCGTACAATGTACGGACCAGGCAGCGAAAGGGTTAAAGTCCAGGCTATTTACATTTTCTTATCAAGCGGTATTTGAGTTTTAAAAAAACGCACATATATAAAGTGAGAGCCATCAGAGTCAGGTTGCTTCAGTTCCCCAAAATGATGTAATGCTGCGTGACATTGACACATTTTCAATAGGTGACATTAACACATCTACTCATTTTTAGCAAGTGACAGACTTTAGTGGAATAGAATCCCTGCTGTTAGCAATGGTAGAGTTGCCGAAATAAGCACTGTTCAGGGTAGTCTCATATGACAATAATGACTTACAATACGTTGAGTCAATATTCAGAATACAGTAAAATGGGTAGAACGACTGTATCTAAAGTCTATACTTATATTTTATTGTTGTTCACTATGGCGGGGGAAAGATATAATGGAGTTTTTATTTGTACGGTAAAACTTTGGTTTGAGAGTAACTTGGTTTGAGAGCGTTTTGCAAGACAAGCAAAAATTTTTAATACATTTTGACTTGATATACAAGCAATGTCTTGATATACAAGTAGCGTCATGTCACAACTTTGTATACAAGTGTAGCGGCCTCACCCCTCTCTCCCTTTCTCATGCTCGGCTTGTCTTTCTTTGTCTAGGGGTTTCAGTGCTGGGGAGAGGGATGAGATACACCACGGCCCATGTCCTCCATAGCTGAGAGGTGAAGGCCAGAAGATTGGGTTTTGTGTAGGTGTCCTAGAGTCAAGTCCAGTACTTCGTCCCTGACTCCTTTGCTCCTAGTAACCAGAGTTCCACACAGTGAATAGGTCCAACTCAGTTTTATTCTTCTTGGCGTACAAACATACAGTTTCTTCTACTGAGTAGTGATGGGGAATAGATCGAGGCACAATCCCTTCCCTTCTCCTGCTAACCACTGTGGTATCACCAGTGGCGGGTAGTCACTGCCACTGACTATATTGAGTAGAATGTGAATTACCTTCGCTAGCATGGCCCCTGTCAGGGGAAGGAAATCCGTCCAAGGGAGAAACCGGAGGCCTCTCTGTCACCAGCGATGCTGCACCGGACTCTTCATAGAAGTTCCGCATACCAGCTCTCACGAACTCAGACACGGGCACCCAAGGAGTTAGGGCCCCCTCGGATTCCTCCACCCTCGCGGAACTCAGTCGAAGGTACTGAGCCCCAGGCCTCCGCCATAGTACCTCACCCCAGGCTAAAGGTGCCTGAGATGGACTCCATCTCTCGCTCTGGCTAGGTCAAGGGCACCTAGGCCTGGAACATTGGAACGCCAGCACCCAAGCTGAAGGTGCCTGGGTGCGGCCGCGTCCTCCAACTCTGAACTCTGAACTCTGAACCCCGTGGTAAGGGCGTCCGCCCCTTTTATCCCCTCTCCCTTCGCGCCACAGCGGGTTCCCCGCCCCGCTGTACCAGCTCCAGGGGTGGACAAAAAGGTACAGTCTTGCGGTGTGAGTTCAGCCCCGGCCCAGGGCAACAGCGCCACCTGTGGACCACAAGGAACCTCACACCACCAGAGTCCTCCAAGAACCAGAAAAAGGTCCCGGATCCCCTAGCAATTAGTGCATCTGGGTTACACTACCACCCAGATGCTTCCCCTAAATTCAAATACCCGCTACACTCTCCCCCTGGTGATTTGACACTGGTCCCCAGTGTCTGGTGCAAACTCATGTCTCCAAAAGAGTGGCAACATAAGTTCGACCCAGAGACAAACTACACAATCTAACCCCGGATTGTGCCAAGACCTAAATGGGAAAAGGGAAAACATAAAACAGTACAATTATAAAACTTTTCAATAAAACACTTTAAACATCTCACACATTTACATTCTTCCCTCCCCCTGGCTATCTAAGGACCACCCATTCTCAGTAGCCTTGATAGACGAGTCTCCTGCAGAGGGAAAGAAAAGAAACATACATCCTAACAATACACGTGTGTCTGCTTGGAATGAATGGGTCTATCCGAAAAGAAACCCACTCGCTCCAATAAGTGCTGCATAATGTCAAAAAAACAAACAATCGTTGCGCAACACTGCCACCTGGTGACAATGCTGCGGTCAAGACACTCATCACTTCCAGATGAACTTTTTCTCTTTTTTTCCTCTTCTCTGTGACTCTACACTGACTAAAACCCCAAAGTCACTGATTTCTCTGAAGTGCAAGGAGAAGGAGGGAGAACAAAACAAGAACAACTTCCATTTTCTCCAAAGAGTAGAACTGCCCAAATGCAAAAAAAACTAGGGCACAGTCCCTGTGTTCTGGTGAAGGCACTCCAGAAAGTTCAACAATGAACAGCAAAAGAACACACAGGAGTCTTTCTCTCCTAAAGGTAAAACCTTGAATGCGGTAGGAACACAGGCTTCAAATGTCTGTCCAAAGCCTCCACATGATATTCAGCATTTCCTCCTTCCTTGCGGCAAATCACCACTCTGTCCGCATGGATATGCCTTCCCAGCATCCACTTAGCTTTACAGTCCTGGAACTTCTTGGTGACCGTCGGTGAACAAGAAAGGTATCGCCATGCTTACGATACTTTAAGTTTGTCCCACACAAAGGTATCATACCATCTTTGGCAAAAAACTTCCACCTCGTAAAGCAGTTCTCGAGGCAGGTACGGGTATTCCCATCCATACTCCTGGGCAACCTTCTGGCCGAAGAGACGCTGCAGCCTTGACAAAGGTGGCACGGTGGCCCGGTCTCCTTCTCCAGGCAGAAAAATCGCTTCTGGGTGGCGAGGTGCGTTCACCACCTCAGTAGATCTGGGCCTAGGAGCCCACATTGACTTGTGTTGCACTCCCGCAACAGGAACAGGTGAAATGGATGTTGAGTCCAGAAGAGGAACTTCGGACAGCGGACCAGATTCCTCCCTAGGCACCGAGGCCTCCACCCGGGGTGTACTATCTCCAGTAGACATGGGCAGGTCCCTTGTGGCATGGGACGAGGGTAACTTCATCTTGTCCCATCCCTTCTGATGGAAGATTTCATCTATCTCCCCATCATCGCCATTGTCAGACAATAAGTCCAGGTCAGAGGTGTCATAGCATTCAGCGGGTAGATAATTACCAGTCACGGAACTATCCCCCTTGACGGCCTCCACCGACTGTGGGCTTCCGCCACTTTTAACCACACAGACAGTCCCAACCCTTGGCTCACCTGGGCCTTCAGAAGAACGGGGATGTCCAGGACTCTTCTCTCTGGATCCATCCAGGCCAGGCAAGCAGTGGGGTGAAGCTCTTCCACGACCACACAAGGCCATCACTAGGCCGACTTTCCTCTTCGGTGGTCGGAGCAGGGAGCTGCTGGTGACCGAGGCAGCTTCCTCAGATTTTTCTCTTTTCATCTCCACTTGGGCAGTCACTTCGCCCGGATCAGTGTACATGGGAAATGCACCAGCATTGATCTCTCCTTCCGGAGTGGCAGTCCCTGTGAGGTAGTTGAGGTGGAAAGCCCGAGGCTTTTCTGTGGATGGTTTCACCTCGAAGAGAAACTCCTTGCAGACCTCACATCGCCCGAATGGCTTCAGCTAGACCACCAGTCCCGAAAAGCCGGGACAGATCACACCGGGGGCCTCCATGTCTCTGCAGGTGTACAGAGCCAATCGCCCCCGGGGCCTTAGTCTTATCCCCGTATCCATGATCGGAGCAGCCAGAGAAGTCATCTCCATTCCTAAAGAAACTGAAATCCATGGAGTAGTTGAAGTCATCTTCTCTCTTCGCTGCTCCATTGCGCACTGACCCACATGCGCCGGAATCTCCACGTGCGTACGTCCACATGGCCAGACTCCTCCCACACTCTGCACTTGTTCGCGGGCTTTCTCTTCTCCCCGCCCATGAACTACGCAGCTATGGGTTGCCTCGTGGCACGTTGGCCAATATGGCCGACCTACTCGGAACTCCTCCGGGCAGCAAAGTTCAAATTCAGACACCATACACATCCCGGATGAGCCCCCACGTGTAGCAGCCTCACCCCTCTCTCCCTTTCTCATGCTCGGCTTGTCTTTCTTCGTCTAGGGGTTTCAGTGCTGGGGAGAGGGATGAGATACACCACGGCCCATGTCCTCCATAGCTGAGAGGTGAAGGCCAGAAGATTGGGTTTTGTGTAGGTGTCCTAGAGTCAAGTCCAGTACTTCGTCCCTGACTCCTTTGCTCCTAGTAACCAGAGTTCCACACAGTGAATAGGTCCAACTCAGTTTTATTCTTCTTGGCGTACAAACATACAGTTTCTTCTACTGAGTAGTGATGGGGAATAGATCGAGGCACAATCCCTTCCCTTCTCCTGCTAACCACTGTGGTATCACCAGTGGCGGGTAGTCACTGCCACTGACTATATTGAGTAGAATGTGAATTACCTTCGCTAGCACGGCCCCTGTCAGGGGAAGGAAATCCGTCCAAGGGAGAAACCGGAGGCTTCTCTGTCACCAGCGATGCACCGGACTCTTCAGAGAAGTTCCGCACACCAGCTCTCACGAACTCAGACACGGGCGCCCAAGGAGTTAGGGCCCCCTCAGATTCCTCCACCCTCGCGGAACTCAGTCGAAGGTACTGAGCCACAGGCCTCCGCCATAGTACCTCACCCCAAGCTAAAGGTGCCTGAGATGGACTCCATCTCTCGCTCCTGCTAGGTCAAGGGCACCTAGGTCTGGAACATTGGAACGCCAGCACCCAAGCTGAAGGTGCCTGGGTTCGGCCGCATCCTCTAACTCTGAACCCCGTGGTAAGGGCGTCCGCCCCTTTTATCCCCTCTCCCTTCACGCCACAGTGGGTTCCCCGCCCCGTTGTACCAGCTCCAGGGGAGGACAAAAAGGTACAGTCTTGCGGTGTGAGCTCAGCCCCGGCCCAGGGCAACATATTGCTACACTTATGCCTTATACACACGACCGGTTTTCCCGGTGAGAAACTGCCATTTTTTAGATTGGTTGTGAAAAACGGTCGTGTGTATGCTCCCTAGCAGTTTTCTCGACGAAAAAACTGCCCGCAAAAAAATGAAAACCAGCTCTCTTTTTTCTTGTCGTGTTTCCCGTCAGTCTTTTTCTCGTCGCGAAAAACGGTCGTGTGTATGCTTTTCCGAGGGGAAAAAAAACGCGCATGCTCAGAATCAAGTATGAGACGGGAGCGCTCGTTCTGGTAAAACTAGCATTCGTAATGGAGATAGCACATTCGTCACGCTGTAACGGACTGAAAAGCACGAGGCTGAAAAGCGCAAATCGGCTCTCACCAAACTTTTAATAACATGAGGATCTGCAAAAGTAGCCCAAAGGGTGGCACCATTTGAATGGAACTTCCCCTTTATAGTGCCGTCGTACGTCACGGCGCTTTGGTCTAGAGTTTTTTTGCCTGAATGTGTGTATGCAAGGCAGGCTTAAGAGGAATTACGTCGGGAAAAACGTCGATTTTTGGCATGTCAGGAAAACCGGTCATGTGTACAAGGCATTAGAGGCGCCTCTCTTTTTATACTCTGTAGCTTCTGCTGGATTTTGCTTCTAATCCCCTCGTGAAGGCTGCCATTTGTGGATGGAAATTGTATGGTTACACAACCTGGTCACATTGCTATAATCTTTTTATATGGACTATAAACTGAAGGACCTATGAATAAAGGGTTGTGGAACCAATCATTTGAGTTTCCATTATTTCTTATGGGGAAATTTGCTTTGATATACAAGTGCTTTGGATTACAAGCATGTTTCTGGAACTAATTATGCTTGCAATCCAAGGTTTTATTGTAATTGCATTTTTAAGTCTAAGCCGCTGTTCACACCGGTGTGATTTGTCATGCGATTTTACAGTTCCAAATTGCATGACAAGTTGCACCCCGTTGCCGACAATGGAACTGTTCAAACTCCTGGGGACTCATGTTGCAGCAACTTTAAAAAAGGTTCCTGCCCTACTTTTTTCCGATTTCATTGCAACTTGCATGGACTCCTGTTAAACGAAGACGCAAGCCGCAATGAAATCAGAGGTGAAAATCGCTCCAATCTGCGGCTTTGAAATTGCACTGAAGTAGCATATTTTATATTTTATATTCACCGTATAAAATTAGGTGGAAAGAGGAACCCCTCCCACTGGGAAATTGTATTCTGACAGCAGGAAAACAACAGGCACACTGGCTGGATCACCAGGTGAAAATAAAGGAAAAGAAGTCTAAAAAGGAAAAGAAATGTGGCCACCACATCTAATGCCGCGTACACACGATCAATTTTTTCGAAAAAAAAATTGAGAAAATCGACGTGAAAAACATTTTTTTTCTTGGTCGAAAAAAACGACTGTGTGTAGGCTCCCCGGCAGTGTTTCCCTATGGGAAAACTGCCGCGGAAAAAAATGACGGGAATCACGACGAGAAAAATTAGAGCATGTTCTAATTTTTCTCGTCGTGATTAATGCCATTTTTCCCGTCGGGAAAAATGACAAAAAGCTCCCACACGGTCGTATTTCTTGTCCAAAAGAAAAAATTACATTTTTCCCGACGGGAAAAATTATTGTGTGTATGCGGCATAAGAATCGGAAATCTGAAATCCAACACATTTTTGTTTTTGAGTTTAATACCACCTTAAAGTTTGCATGCACATTTTAGCTATTATTTTAAATTCATGATGGATGAATGTAAAATACAAATTCTCACATTTGGATTTTTAATGGCTGTTCTTTGAGGCATGACTTTGACTGATCTTTGTGATAAACATTACTTTATCTAATAGTATTTGCAATGCACCGAAAATGAAAATGTTGAATTCTTTCTGAACTTCCGTCTACAAAAACCTCTGGCCTCTGCTCCTCTTTTAGTTCCTGCTGTGTAATGAATGTAAATTTAACTTCGTTCTGTTACCTAATGCAATTACCAAATATGTTTTATAAGATCACTGGTTTATCTGCAGCTCCTTATTTTATTTTAAACGTTTTACGTATTATTGAAATGACTGTATTCCAGTAAGTGGAATACAACTACTCCATGTCCTCCTGTTCTTTCTTTTTTTTAACAGTACTGTCTTTTTCAACCTGAGATTTGTTTAGAATTAGAATGTTAACGTACCCCATATTATATCCATGTTGATTACCGGTAGGGATAAAGGTCACATCTTAGAGGTTTGTGGTTCTGACAAATTTATGCAGAAATTCGCTGGACCTGCCAAAATGTTTTTTGTTTTTTTTTAAACTGTCATTTTTATCTTATAAAGCAAATAGTAACAGAATAAAAGAGAGGGGGAAAAAAAAAACACAATAACATACAATCAGAGACTAATGCCATGTACACACGATCGGTTTTATCGATGAAAACTGTCCGATGAGTGTTTTACGTCACGGTGTTTGGGACGGTCAGATTTTTGACTGATGGTGTGTACAGGGCTTTATTTGACTTAAAATACATCAGAATGAATTTTAAAAGATCCATAATGCTTTTTTAACTTTGGTGAGCAGGGTTAGAATGGCCAATAATAGGTCCTAGGTATGTGCCAGACCTATCACAATAAAAGGGTGGTTTCCCAGCAGCCATTTGTCAACAATGTGTATTGGAACAGTTTATTGTGGTTGCTGTTTAGCTGCTGCTGCAGTTTCTTTTTTATTTTGTTTTATTACGTATTTTTAATTCTCTCTTATTTAAAGTTTATTATTTTTTTTTTTTACTAGGTTAATAAATATTGGTTGAGGCATATTGGTATATTGGTCGTACACACGACCGTTTTTCATGACGAGAAAAATGCAATTTTTTAATTTGGTCATTAAAAACGATCGTGTGTGGGCTCCAGAGCATTTTTCACGACGTGAAAAATGGGCATTAAAAATTTGGAACATGCTCTAATTTTTCTCGTCGTTTTTCACGTCGTCGTTTTTTCTCGTCATGAAAAACGGCCGTGTGTAGGCTTTAACGACGTAAAAAAACGTGCATGTTTAGAAGCAAGTGATGAGACGGGAACGCTCGTTCTGGTAAAACTAGTGTTCATAATGGAGATAGCACATTCGTCACGCTGTAACGGACTGAAGAGCACAAGGCTGAAAAGCGCAAATCGTCTCTCACCAAACTTTACTAACACAAGGATCAGCAAAAGCAGCCCAAAGGGTGGCGCCATCCGAATGGAACTTCACCTTTATAGTGCCGTCGTACATCTTGTACGTCACCGCGCTTTGCTCGAGCATTTTTTTCATGATCATGTGTAGGCAAGGCAGGCTTGAGAAGAATCACGTCGAGAAAAACGTAGTTTTTTTCAATGACATTAAAAACGGTCGTGTGTACGCGGCAATGAGTATTTAATTTCTTTTTTTGTGGGGAGGTATATTTTACTTAAATTTTTTCTGTTGCTAGTTGCTTTTTATTTGGGGTGTGCATTTGTTGCTGACACGGGTAAAGCTGAGCTTCATATACACCCCCCACCCCCCCCCAGCTGTCATTTAATTCAGAATATCCTCTTTATGAAAAAAAATGTCTAAACTGAGAGCCAGGGGTTCTACACACAGACGTAGTAGGGAACAAGCAAATTCTGCAAGGTAAAATAGCGGTTGGTCCGCATAATTTAGAGGCAGGGCATGTCTACTTTTTCTTTTCACAGAGTTGCCTTGCTATATAGCTACAGCATGTGCAGCAGCTAGATGAATGGATGACAAAGCCTTCCTCTTCGTGCAGCCAGTTGTCTGCAGGTGCTGCTAATGTGCCCTCTGCCTTCTCCTCCTTTACTTCAGGTAATCGCAATATTGCCCCTCAAACTGGCAGGAGTCAGTGGAATTTTATGGTTACACAATCATTGGCTTGCTGCAGGAGAATGATCTTGGTCTTGGGAAAGCATTCCTCTTTGCAGCTATTGAGGATGAAGATGATATCACCGCAACCATAGAGGGAAAGGAGGGTTCAGCCACACAGCAATCAGGGGACATCAGCAGGTAGCAGCAAGAAGCAAAGCTTACTGAGAAGTGAGTGGGCTCCAGTGATGAAGAAGGTGTGGATGATGAGGTGGCATACCATCTACTAGTGCCACCAATTGAAAGAGGGAAAGTTCTGAGAGAAAGGCAGAACAGCAGTCACTGACAATTTTGTCCAGGGACAGGGGCAACTTACAGAGCACTTGAGGGAGTAGCTGTCTTGCTCCTTTTGGCGGCTCCACAGGTACAGGCCACTACTATTCCCAAGGCCAGTCCACAGAGCTCTGCAGTGTGGGCCTTTTTTAACATATTATACAGGACATATATGCTGCTGACAGCACTACTGTACAGCCTCTACCTGCAGTGTATAAGTAGTGGTAAAAGTACGATCATTTGGGTACTACAATACCATGGACACGTGGTCCAGTAAGCAATGGCATAAGGAGGGATGCTAGATATTGTTCACTGCAGACTAGGGTAACCCCTTGTCTTAACAAGGTACTTTTATAAATGTCCTGGTATTCAAGGGGTTAAAGTGTAAGTAAAGTCTGCAATACTTACCTTTATTTAAATGGCTTGACACCCGCAAGGTCCCCCACATGCATCTTCTCCCTGGCTTCTTCCTGATGCAGGTCTTCGGCCGTCTCATTTGGACATTGCAAGATTATATCATTCCCACACATGCACAGGAGTTCAGGCAGCCAGAATTGTTGGCGCACATATACTCATGAACTTTGGTTATTTATATAATTTGCACAATATCTGATGAATTGATGGAATTTTATATACACAATGTTGTCAAAAGTATTGGGACACCTGTCTTTACATGCACGGGACATGGGACATGGCATCCCAGTCTTCGTCTGTAGGGTTCAATATTGAGTTGGCCCACCCTTTGCAGTTATAATAGCTTCAACTCTTCTGGGAAGGCTGTCCACAATGTTTAGCAGTGTGTCTACCGGAATGTTTGAGCATTCTTCCAGAAGCACATTTGTGAGGCCAGGCACTGATGTTGGACGAGAACTTGAGAGAACGTGTCTTTATGGACCTTGCTTTGTGCACTGGTGCGCAGTCATGTTGGAACAGGAAGGGGCCATCCCCAAACCGTTCCCACAAAGTTGGCAGCATGAAATTTTCCAAAATGTCTTGGTATGCTGACGCCTTAAGAGTTCCCTTCGCTGGAACGAAGGGGCCAAGCCCGACCTCTGAAAAACAACCCCACACAATAATCCCCCCTCCACCAAACAATTTTGACCAGTGCACAAACCAAGGTCCATAAAGACATGGATGAGCGAGTTTGGGGAGGAGGAACTTGACTGGCATACACAGTCCTGACCTCAACCCGATAGAACACCTTTGGGAGGAATTAGAGTGGGCTTCTTGTGCACATCAGTGTCTGACCTCACAAATGTGCTTCTGGAAGAATGGTCAAACATTCTCATAGACACACTCCTAAACCTTGTGGACAGCGTTCTCAGAAGAGTTGAAGCTGTTATAGCTGCAAAGTGTGAGCCAACTCAATATTAAACCCTACGGACTAAGACTGGGATGCCATTAAAGTTCATGTGAGTGTAAAGGCAGGCATCCCAATACTTTTGGTAATATAGTGTATATCAAGGTAGGAAAATAGTGTATTTCTTGTGGTGGATGTACCATTTTAGTGTTTTTTTTTCTTTCCCTTCTTTAATATGGGGGATAGGAAGCCTTATTATGATTGATTAGAGGATGGCATCAGTTGATTGTATGCATATTTCTTTTATGTAAGTTGAAAGTTGTAATGTACTTATATATATGTTTTTTGATACCATTATAGTGATGATCTTATCAAGTGGAGATCGGAGGTCCTGAGGAAGCGTGATATCACGCGAAATGCGTTGACCTATACCTAAAAGTCTCTAGGGACCCTACAACACAAGTCCCTGTAAAATCTATTTTGGCTTGAAGTGACTTTATACACAAATATACTGTATATACTCGAGTATAAGCCGACCCGAATATAAGCAGAGGCACTGAATTTTACCACAAAAAAATGGGAAAACTTATTGACTCGAGTATAAACCTAGGGTGTCCATCTGCATGCCTCACTGTGCCTCACTTTGCCTCACTGTGTCCATGTGCATGCCTCACTGTGCCTCACTGTGTCCATGCCTCACTGTGCCTTACTGTGGCCATGCCTCACTGTGTCCATGCCTCACCGTGTCCATGCCTCACTGTGCCCATGCCTCTCTGTGCCCATGCCTCTCTGTGCCCATGCCTCTCTGTGCCCATGCCTCACTGTGCCCATGCCTCACTGTCACTGTGCCCATGCCTCACTGTGCCCAATCTCCCTACCTGATCTCCAGCACTGTGTGACTAGACTGACTTTTAACATGGGAGTCTATGGAAGGGGTGCCCGGATTTGAAAAATCGGTGCTCCCCGGCCGTAGGTTCCCTGGACATAAAACTTTGCACACTTGTAGATGAAGAGTGGAGCTACATGTGTGCTAAGTTTGGGGTACCGCGTCCCCAAAATCTCCAAAGAAATGACCGTCTAACATTGGAGTCTATGGAAGGGGTGCCGGCTTTGAAAAATCGATGCTCCCCGGCCGTAGGTACCCCGGACAACAAACTTTGCACACTTGTAGAGGAAGAGTGGGGCTACATGTGTGCTGGGATCAGGCACACAAAGTTGAAGATGGACACAGACTCGAGTATATGCCGAGGGGGGCATTTTCAGCACAAAAAAATGTGCTGAAACACTCGGCTTATACTCAAGTATACAGGTCCTTCTCAAAAAATTAGCATATTGTGATAAAGTTCATTATTTTCTGTAATGTACTGATAAACATTAGACTTTCATATATTTTAGATTCATTACACACAACTGAAGTAGTTCAAGCCTTTTCTTGTTTTAATATTGATGATTTTGGCATACAGCTCATGACAACCCAAAATTCCTATCTCAAAAAATTAGCATATCATGAAAAGGTTCTCTAAACGAGCTATTAACCTAATCATCTGAATCAACTAATTAACTCTAAACACCTTCAAAAGATTCCTGAGGCTTTTAAAAACTCCCAGCCTGGTTCATTACTCAAAACCGCAATCATGGGTAAGACTGCCGACCTGACTGCTGTCCAGAAGGCCATCATTGACACCCTCAAGCAAGAGGGTAAGACACAGAAAGAAATTTCTGAACGAATAGGCTGTTCCCAGAGTGCTGTATCAAGGCACCTCAGTGGGAAGTCTGTGGGAAGGAAAAAGTGTGTCAGAAAACGCTGCAGAACGAGAAGAGGTGACCGGACCCTGAAGAAGATTGTGGAGAAGGACCGATTCCAGACCTTGGAGGACCTGCGGAAGCAGTGGACTGAGTCTGGAGTAGAAACATCCAGAGCCACCGTGAACAGGCGTGTGCAGGAAATGGGCTACAGGTGCCGCATTCCCCAGGTCAAGCCACTTTTGAACCAGAAACAGCGGCAGAAGCGCCTGACCTGGGCTACAGAGAAGCAGCACTGGACTGTTGCTCAGTGGTCGAAAGTACTTTTTTCGGATGAAAGCAAATTTTGCATGTCATTCGGAAATCAAGGTGCCAGAGTCTGGAGGAAGACTGGGGAGAGGGAAATGCCAAAATGCCTGAAGTCCAGTGTCAAGTACCCACAGTCAGTGATGGTCTGGGGTGCCATGTCAGCTGCTGGTGTTGGTCCACTGTGTTTTATCAAGGGCAGGGTCAATGCACCTAGCTATCAGGAGATTTTGGAGCACTTCATGCTTCCATCTGCTGAAAAGCTTTATGGAGATGAAGATTTCATTTTTCAGCACGACCTGGCACCTGCTCACAGTGCCAAAACCACTGGTAAATGGTTTACTGACCATGGTATTACTGTGCTCAATTGGCCTGCCAACTCTCCTGACCTGAACCCCATAGAGAATCTGTGGGATATTGGGAAGAGAAAGTTGAGAGACGCAAGACCCAACACTCTGGATGAGCTTAAGGCCGCTATCGAAGCATCCTGGGCCTCCATAACACCTCAGCAGTGCCACAGGCTGGTTGCCCCCATGCCACGCCGCATTGAAGCAGTCATTTCTGCAAAAGGATTCCCGACCAAGTATTGAGTGCATAACTGAACATAATTATTTGAAGGTTGACTTTTTTTGTATTAAAAACACTTTTCTCTTATTGGTCGGATGAAATATGCTAATTTTTTGAGATAGGATTTTGGGGTTTTCATGAGCTCTATGCCAAAATCATCAATATTAAAACAAGAAAAGGCTTGAACTACTTCAGTTGTGTGTAATGAATCTAAAATATATGAAAGTCTAATGTTTATCAGTACATTACAGAAAATAATGAACTTTATCACAATATGCAAATTTTTTGAGAAGGACCTGTATACGGTATGTGTTTTTTTAATTTGTACCATTAAAGATGTATAATTACTTTTAAATGATGTTTATGCTTTATGTAATATACTATTGGAGACACATTTAAACCCTCTTTATATATATGGAGAAATCAATGTATGGTACTTTATTAAGGATGGTATATCCAAACGGGCTTGTATATGATATCGCACCACTCCCTTAATTCATTGAACAGGGCACATACAGTAGCATGAAGAAGCCAGTCAAAGGCCACCAAGAATTAAGTATGGGCAACTCATTGGTTTGCTTCAATGTGAAATCTATCTCTGATTCATATTGTCTGTGAAAAAATAAGCTACTTATTTTCTTCCAATGGAACATTATCTAATGAAGTTATAGCCCAAAATGCGTAAGTAAATGAAGACAAGGAAGCTAAGAAAAGACCTTTTAATAGGAAAAAAAAAGAGTTAGGCCACTGTATACTGGAGGAGACTTAAGACATAACCTTCAGATTCCTGTAAATCCAATGTGCTTTTTCATCAAGAAACCTATCCAATTTCAGCAGATATTCCGTTACTGAATCTGCAGTCATTACTTACAAAATGACATTTATTGTTAACAATATAAACCTTTTCTTGACCGGTGGGTCACATCCTATATCGCTTGCACTCTGAACCATTTAACCCTTTGCCCTCCCAAAGCATGTAATACAAAGCAAAACATCTCTCATTTTTGATGATCCGACAATAAAATTATTGGAAGGAGTGTAATCTTCTTTATTGCAGCGATAGGTGTAAGATACATTAATAAAGAGCTGGTATATAGTGTAGATTAGTAAAACTGTGTTTATACACTAAAAAAACATATAAAAAGAAAAAAAAAATCCAAAATAACATCTATACGCCTACATTCCAGAAAATTATAGAGTATGTATCTGAAGTAAAGTCTGACACATATCACTTTTAATTGAGCTGCAAATCATGTCTTTTTGAAAAAGGCGAACCATTTTGACACATTTTTTGAAGAGTAGATGTGATTAAATTGATACATTCAATAAAAAATTCTATGCTGAGAACTTTGAAATAGTATAAAATAGAAGAAACATGAAATGTATTATGTGCGGATAAGATTGTTTACAGTACATTTTTGGTTGTATTTACCACTGCACACACATTTATAAGAGATCCTTATCTACCAGATATATATGTATTATCTACTTTCGCAAGTGAATGGTTTGTGTGGGTTAAGAGGCCAAAGATATCATCACGTTGTATATGTGCTTGCTGTGCAAATGTAGCTATAATACAAAAACACATTAAAATTGGCATTTGCCCTCTACTGACCTGTCTGCCTGCAGTGAACTTCCGTGTTGTTTTTACTATTCAGCAGAACTCAATGCAGCACATGTGGATCTGGAGAAAACATCAGTTCATCCTTGTTTGACTGCGTAGAAAATGTAATTTATGCAACCATTTTGGGGAATAAAAGCTACAAACTTCATCAGGAACAATCCGAAAACAAAGGAAAAGCAATTAACAATAATTATCACTTTTTCCTTTTACTTAAAAATAAATAAACCTTTATTTGCCCTATAGCTCTGTTAAGTCAACAATCCCTAGGGCTATCACACTGACAAATCTGGCTGAGTGTTAAAACGGTACTTCACTCTCCCAATTAACATTAATTATTTTTAATCCTCATGCTGTTAGCATTAGTAAATAGATAGGAAAGTATGTCATATTTACTGGTTTCTTGCCTAGGCAAATTATGTCATACACCCTAGGAGTCTTCCGGAGGGGAGGAGATGAGGAGGAGTTTTCTCAGGTAAGTACACTTTCTTGCATGCATGCTTGAGCTAAGGGCAGATGGATTCCAGGAAGTAAATGCTACATGACTCATTTGCCCTTACTCAAGATGGCCATGGCCAGAAATGCTAGGGGGTTGTTTTTTAAAGTGATTTCTCAACAAAATAAAGCATGGATGGATGGGGAAGTTTGCTTTGAAAATTAAAAATGAATAAATTAGTTTTTTGATGCTCAGATGCAGAGAAGATCCGATTTAAAGTGTGATTAAACCCACATTATTAAAAACCATCTAAAATGCTGTATTACATGTTGGTCATAATCAGTCACTATGGGATTCATTTTCTGTATTCTTCAAAAAACCTAGTTAATCCTGTTGTTCTTTATCCCACCTTCTGTCCATGTCCCCAGTGCAGTTGAGGATTTTGCAGAGCAATGTTGGCAACTCCGCACATGCTCAGTTTTCAGTGTATTTTCTACCCTAAACTTTTCCTCCCTATCACATCTGAGCAGCCCATGTGACTATAGAGTCACACATGTGGACATATGTACATGCCCACTAATCAGTAGACATGTGCACACTGAAATATTTCGTTTCGGAATTTCGTTTTCGTCCGAAAAATAAAATTATTTAGTTACTTCCGAAATTTGCTTTTATTTATTCTGTTTCGTTAAAAAAATGTTCTAAGAAGATTTGACGAAGCAGCTAAACTGTACGATGCCACAATCGTACATTTCCGGCCGAATACTCCGCTCACAAGCTATAGTAGAATTCTAATGTATGACTAGTAATAATTATGTAGCACTTACCTCCGAAGGAGCGGCTGGTTTTGTTTTGGGTCATGCAAACCAACTCCAAGGCTTCCATTGTCAGGGTAAATAGTCTTTAGAAAAGTCAATGTCCACACAAATGTAAAACCTAAACAGCAAGGCTTTATTTTCCTTTTGCAGTGGGAACTTGAGGAGAAAGTAGGAAACAAGAGAAGTATAGGGGAAGGTTCAGGCACGCAGCACTAAAGGCACACTGAAATTGTAACGTCGCCACTAAAGCCTGAGTGGGTATTGCTCACCCGGATAGTCACCCTTTTTCTGGTCCTAGCAGCCGGGATGATGCACGGATCTATTCTTAACGGTCTCCGTTACAGACCTTGAGGTGAACCTGAGGATGCGTCCAGGAATCCTCTGCCACAGTATTATTAAAGTCCCGAACCTCCTAGCCAAGCAATAAGAGAGAACCTTTATGCCAGATTGGCGTACTGCAGGGCCTTTACATTCTTGGATCCCTCCTTAAGTAGGTCGCCAAGCCTCTCCCGAGATAGCAGTACCGTCGCCAGTCTCCTCTGGGAAAGGTCCTCCCCTGGCTTTCCTCTTCAAGAGCAGACTCCCCGAACATAGGGAGCACGGGATCCTCCTCAAAGGTGTAGGCCCCAGCCAGCGGAACTGGGTCTACCAGGCAGCGATGCAGCCCGGGGCTGGAACACACACGCACCCAGTGCCATGCGGGCCACGAGGCGCGCACACCAACCACCCAGGACGAACCCAGGATGAACGAACCCCCAGTCAATGGCGTCTGCCCCTTATGTACCCCCTCCCAGCATGCACAGCAGGCTAACCACGCCCACCACACAGCTGTCGAGAAAGGACACCCAATGTGGTGTGATACCCCTGTATTTCAACCTGGGCCGGTGGTGGCAGTGCTACCTACAGGCGAACAGGGAACACAACTGCCAGGCAGTATCACACCCAGAGCAGAAGCACAATTTAGAACAATCAGCTGGTCTGAGCCTAAATACTGACTCAGACTATCCCATAAAATTAACATAGCGTCCCAACTATTTGGGAGGGCGCTACAATTATATTTATTAATTATTATTACTAGTCAACCAACATTGATGAGGTTTAATGTTGATAAATGTAAAATTATGCACTTGGGGGCTAATAATATGAATGCATCATACATACTAGGGGAGTACAACTGGGGGGATCCGTAGTGGAGAAGGATCTGGGGGTTTTGGTAGATCATAAGCTCAATAATGGCATGCAATGCCAAGCTGCGGTTTCCAAAGCGAGCAAAGTCCTTTCTTGTATTAAGAGAGGTATGGACTCCAGAGAGAGAGATATCATTTTGCCCCTGTTCAAATCATTAGTAAGACCTCATCTGGAATATGCAGTTCAGTTTTGGGCCCCAGTTCTCAAAAAGGATATTGGGGAACTGGAGAAAGTGCAGAGAAGGGCAACCAAACTGATAAGAGGCATGGAGGATCTCAGCTATGAGGAAAGATTAGAGGAACTGAATTTATTCACTCTTGAGAAGAGGAGATTAAGGGGGGATATGATCAACATGTACAAATATATAAGGGGTCCATATTGTGAACTTGGTGTTGAGTTATTCACTTTACGGTCATTACAAAGGACAAGGGGGCACTCTTTGCGTCTAGAGGAAAAGAGATTTCACCTACAAATACGGAAAGGTTTCTTCACAGTAAGAGCTGTGAAAATGTGGAATAGACTCCCTGCAGAGGTGGTTCTGGCCAGCTCAGTAGATTGCTTTAAGAAGGGCCTGGATTCTTTCTTAAATGTTCAGAATATAACTGGGTACTGTCATTTGTAGGTAAAGTTGATCCGGGGAATATACGATTGCCTCCCGGGGGATCAGGAAGGAATTTTTTCCCCTGCTGTAGCAAATTGGATCGTGCTCTGCTGGGGTTTTTTGCCTTCCTCTGGATCAACTGTGGGCATAGAATTGGGTATATGGGATTGTACGATATTTTTTATTTTATTTATTTATTTTTATGGTGGAACTGGATGGACTTGTGTCTTTTTTCAACCTGACTAACTATGTAACTATTAGAATTCTTCTATAGCCTATGGGCGGAGCATTTGACCATAAATGTCTGCTTGCGGCGTTGTATGTTTTTAGCTGCTTCGTTGAATCTTCATGTCTCTATAATGTCAAATCTTTTCTCTCTATGTCGAATAATCTTGGACTAATAGAGTTAGGTTAGACACATTCAACCACAGGTTCGATGGACACAGATCGCTATTGTCACTGTCATGTCAAATCTTCTATCTATATCGAACTGTTGTCGCAATGAAACAAAAATAAAGCATTTTTTATGTCGGATCTTTTGGATTCTGCGCGTTCGGTATCGTTTGTTAAAACGAACGCGAAAATCACAGAAATTCGGACGAAAATGCATTCGGACGAAAACTAATGCACATGTCTACTAATCAGCTAAACACTATTACATCTTGATTGATTGAGACTTCACCTTCCTGTTATTCTAAGACACAGGGGGAGTGACACACCTTATTATTTCCAAAAAATATTAAAGATTCCATTTCAAATATATACAGTATCTCACAAAAGTGAGTATACCCCTCACATTTTTGTAAATATTGTATTATATCTTTTATTATATCTTTTCATGTGACAACACTGAAGAAATTACACTTTGCTACACTGTAAAGTAGTGAGTGTGCAGCTTGTATAGCAGTGTAAATTTGCTGCCCCCTCAAAATAACTCATCACACAGCCATTAATGTCTAAACTGCTGGCAACAAAAGTAAGTACACCCCTAAGTGAAAATGTCCAAATTGGGCCCAAAGTGTTAAAAAAAATTGTGGCCACCATTATTAACCCTCTTGGGCATGGAGTTCACCAGAGCTTCACAGGTTGTCACTGGAGTCCTTTTCCACTCCTCCATGATGACATCACGGAGCTGGTGGATGTTAGAGACCTTGCGCTCCTTCACCTTCCATTGGAGGATGCCCCACAGATGCTTAATAGGGTTTAGGTCTGGAGACATGCTTGGCCAAACCATCACCTTTACCCTCAGCTTCTTTAGCAAGGCAGTGGTCATCTTGGAGGTGTGTTTCGGGTCATTATCATGTTGAAATACTGCCCTGCGGCACAGTCTCTGAAGGGAGGGGATCATGCTCTGCTTCAGTATGTCACAGTACATGTTGGCATTCATGGTTACCTCAATGAACTGTAGCTCCCCAGTGCCAGCAACACTCATGCAACCCCAGACCATGACACTCCCACCACCATGCTTGACTGTAGGCAAGACACACTAGTCTTTGTACTCCTCACCTGGTTGCCGCCACACACGCTTGACACCATCTGAACCAAATAAGTTTATCTTGGTCTCATCAGACCACAGGACATGGTTCCAGTAATCCATGTCCTTAGTCTGCTTGTCTTCAGCAAACTGTTTGCAGGCTTTCTTGTGCATCATCTTTAGAAGAGGATTCCTTCTGGGACCACAGCCATGCAGACCACACTGATGCAGTGTGTTGCGTATGGTCTGAGCAGTGACAGGCTGACCCCCCACCCCTTCAACCTCTGCAGCAATGCTCGCAGCGCTCATATGTCTATTTCCCAAAGACAACCTCTGGATATGACACTGAGCATGTGCACTCAACTTCTTTGGTCGAACATGGCGAGAGACAGTCTAACGATTTGCACTGCTTATTGTAGCCTGTAAGGATAGCCCTATCAATGTGTTTGTTCTTCCTCTTTTTCTTGTTTTCTGTCTTCCCTTTGATCATCATGTTTCTATCCATCTTTTTGACTTTCTCCTTTAACGCTAAGTTATTCTCTCACCACATTAGCTATGACTAAACACCAAATTGAGGTGTGAAACGCGTCAGTTGCTTGTATTCACCCTTCTGTACTGTATGGACTGACTGTCATGTATTGTATTTTAATACAATAAAGGTGTTGCATCGGAGTGCGGCAGTCCAGGCTTATTCGTTTGTTCTCTGCGTGGAACCTGTCCTGTTAAACCGCTGTATGATCTTGGCCACCATGCTGCAGCTCAGTTTCAGGGTCTTGGAAATCTTCTTATAGCCTAGGTCATCTTTATGTAGAGTAACAAGTCTTTTTTTCAGATCCTCAGAGAGTTCTTTGCCATGAGGTGCCATGTTGAACTTCCAGTGGCCAGTATGAGAGAGTGAGAGTGATAACACCAAATTTAACACACCTGCTCCCTGAGGCCTTGTAACACTAATGAGTCACATGACACCGAGGAGGGGAAATAGCTAATTGGGCCCAATTTGGTCATTTTCACTTAGGGGTGTACTCACTTTTGTTGACAGCGGTTTAGACATTAATGGCTGTGTTGAGTTATTTTGAGGGGACAGCAAATTTACACTGTAAAGCCCTGTACACACAATCGGATAACCTATGGATTTTCGTCCGATGGATTTGTCCATCGGAAATCCGATGAAACTGTTTTTCATCAGTCTTGCCCACACACCATCAGTCAAAAAACCGACCGTTCCAAACGCGGTGACGTAAAACACCCCGATGAGCCAAGAAAAATGAAGTTTAATGCTTCTGAGCATGCGTCGACTTGATTCTGAGCATGCGTGGGTTTTTGATCCGATGGACTTGCCCAAAAACGAACAGAGTTTTCGATCGGTTTTTTATCCATCGGAAAAATTTAAAACATGTTCTATTTTTTAAAACCGATGGAAAAAAGACCGATGGGTCCCATACACGATCGGTTGGTCTGATGAAAACCATCCATCGGACGGTTTTCATCAGTCAAACCGATCGTGTGTACGGGGCTTTATACAAGCTGTACACTCACTACTTTACATTGTAGCAGTGTCATTTCTTCAGTGTTGACACATGAAAAGATATAATCAAATATTTACAAAAATGTGTATGGTGTACTCACTTTTGTGATATACTGTATTTATGTGACAGTTTAAAACAGTTTATTGATATAAATTATTTATTTATATTTTGTATCCTAATGGCTGTTTTTTTTAACATGTGACTAGTAGTAGAGAACTAGAAACTTCTCCTGCCACTGTTTCCCTCAGACAGGCTGGGAAAGTGCTAGGTCATGTGACAGCTGTATATCAATATGGAAAGAAGGTACTTAGATGATTTGTTTTTTCATTTAAATATTTACAGTACCATCATCCATATACAGAAAGAGAAGGGTTACTGTAAATTAAACAGTGTGTGTTTAGTATAATTTTAACCACTTCCCGACCGCATTATAGCCAAAAGACAGCTACCGTGCGGTTGTCTAGTTCTGGGAGGGTGTCCATAAAAGACCTCCCAAAACCACGCTCTGTGATCGCTGTGTCCTTTGGACATTCCATACATTCCTCCTGCTATAAGCTCATGGTCACTGCAGTGTCCATGAGCTTATAGTAAAACTGTATAGCAAAACTGTTCAGCAGACCTTACTGAACAAAAATGTAGCTCTGATTAGTGGCTATGGCTACCAAGTCGCTGACCAGAGCTATTGACCTGAAATGTGACACCCCCTCCCTGCCAATTTCACTGCTTCCCTGTCTCCAGCTTTTCTACCTCCTGCTGCTCCTCCAGGGGCGTACCTAGAGCATTTGGCACCCGGGGCGGATCCTATATCTGGCACCCCCCACGGTAAAATGTAAAAACACCCCACTGTGCCCCCTGCATCCTTCAAAATCTCTTTGTCACTACTGTGTACCCTCTCTCCACAACTGCACCTCTGGACCCCTTTACATTACACAGCACCCTGCATCACTGGACCCCTTTACATTATACAGCACCCTGCATCACTTGCCCCCTTTACATTATACAGCACCCTGCATCACTGGCCCCCTTTACATTATACAGTACCCTGCATCACTGGCCCCCTTTACATTATACAGCACCCTGCATCACTGGACCCCTTTACATTGCACAGCACCCTGCATCACTGGCCCCCTTTACATTACACAGCACCCTGCATCGCTGGACCCCTTTATATTACACAGCACCCTGCATCACTGGACCCCTTTACATTACACAGCACCCTGCACCCCTTTACATTACACAGCACCCTGCATCACTGGACCCCCTTACATTGCACAGCACCCTGCATCACTGGACCCCCTTACATTACACAACAGCCTGCATTACTGAACCCCCTTACATTACACAGCACCCTGCATCACTGGACCCCCTTACATTACACAGCACCCTGCATCACTGGACCCCTTTACATTACACAGCACCCTGCATCACTGGACCCCTTTACATTACACAGCACCATGCATCACTGGAATCCTTTACATTACACAGCACCCTACACCCCTGGACCCCTTTACATTACACAGCACCTTGCACCTAAGGACCTCTTTACATTACACAGCCCTTGTACCTCTGGACCCCTTTACATTACATAGCACCCTGCATCTCAGCACCACTTTACAATACACAGAACCCCGCACCTCTGGACCCCTTTACATTACACAGCACCCTGCATCACTGGACCCCTTCACATTACACAGCACCCTGCACCACTGGACCCCCTTACATTACACAGCACCCTGCATTACTGGACCCCTTTACATTACACAGCACCATGCATCACTGGAACCCTTTACATTACACAGCACCCTACACCTCCGGACCCCTTTACATTACACAGCACCTTGCACCTAAGGACCTCTTTACATTACACAGCCCTTGTACCTCTGGACCCCTTTACATTACATAGCACCCTGCATCTCAGGACCACTTTACAATACACAGAACCCCGCACCTCTGGACCCCTTTACATTACACAGCACCCTGCATCACTGGACCCCTTCACATTACACAGCACCCTGCACCACTGGACCCCTTTACATTACACAGCATCACTGGACCCCTTTACATTATATAGAACCCTGCACCACTGGACCCCTTACATTACATAGCACCCTGCATCTCTGGACCCCTTTACATTACACAGCACCCTGCCCCTCTTTTTTTTTTCATTTTTAAAAGTTTTTATTGAACAATTTACATTTGGAACATAATTCTGCAAGTTACAAGGCAATACTGGAGAAATGCATAAAACAAAGAAATGTGGCTTATACATATATAGGCACAGTAGATCAAAAAACTTGTTCAGATTGAACACTGGATTCAGTGACTATCAATAAGTGGAAAACCCTATGTCCACGCTATTCATGGAATTGCATGCTAGAAGGAAGTATAGTATTATGGACCATCAGTGCATGTGTCTGCGGACTCAAGCCATCGATCCCAGATTTTGTAGTACTTATCTGGACAACCTCTGTTGATGTATATGAACTTTTTGTAGGGAAGAGTGTTATTTATATCTAGTTTCCAATCGTTGAAGCTGGGGGGAGTGGGTCTCATCCACTGTCTGGCTATAATTTTTCTAGCATTAAACAATGTTTCATGCAAGAATGTTTTAGTGAATTTGTCCATCTCAGAGTCGGGGAATATCCCCAGTAAGCATTGTTTGGGGTCCAGGGTCAATGGGGATCCCATGTCATCATGGAGGAAGTCAACAATCTGCTTCCACAGACCCTGAAGGACCGGGCACGCCCAGAGTAGATGGAAGAATGTGCCCGTCGCTTGGTTACACATTGTGCACAAGGTAGAAAACTGTCGTCTAAAGCGGGCGATTCTTAGGGGGGTGAGATACGCTCGGTGCACCACGTATAACTGGGTCAGCCTGTCAGAGAGCTTGGGGGATACAGTCTTGCACGAGTCTAGTGCTTCACTCCACTCCTCATCCTCCAGTGGGCCCACCTCTCTTTCCCATCTTGGTTTAAGGCTGTAAGCTAATGTGGTAGATGATGGGGTAAGAAGCATGACATAAAAATTAGAGATCAGCTTTCGCGGGTCCACACCCTTAACCACTGCCATAATAACATTGGGCGTAGATTGTGGCAAAGGCTGGGGAAACTGAGCTTGGGCTGCGTGACGCACCTGGAAGAATCTAAAAAGCATAGAATTGGGCAGCAGGAACTCATTTTGGAGGTCCTCAAAGTTTTTAAGTGTGCCATCGGAAATTATGTGGTGCAAATAATATATTCCATATTCGCACCATATCTCTGTGTCAGGGATCAAGAGAAACTCTGAGAGTAGTCTATTGTGCCATAAGGGGTATAATTGTTGTGTTTAGGGGTCGTTAATGTTTTAGTGGTGATGTCCCATACGCGCCTATATTGGTACAATAGGGACCCACGGTCTCTATTGGAGTTATTCCCACTATGTCCCACTGCAATTGCAGTGAGTGGGTCAGTGGTCAGTTGTGCCCACCGTGGACAGAGGAGGGTGAGGAATCTGAGTCTGTCAGTTTTATCTATGTGGTATAGTTGAGACAGTTGGGACGCAAGGTAATAAAGATTTAAGTCAGGGAGGGCTGTTCCACCTAGGTCAGTAGGGTTCTTAAGGACTCTCCAGGCCAGCTTGTGTCTGTTGGTACCCCAAATAAATGTCTTGAGTAGGGATGAGCTTCGTGTTCGAGTCGAACATACGTTCGACTCGAACATCGGCTGTTCGATCGTTCGACGAAGATCGAACGATTTGGGCCGTTCGCGCCAAATTCGAGTGACGCGAACGGCCCACAATGCACTACGCCATCGCAGTGTCATCCAGGCGCTGTGATTGGCCAAGCATGCACTGTGACCCCGCATGCTTGGCCAATCACAGCGCCGGCAGCGAGGAGAGCAATGATTGGCCACAGGCAGGATGCCTGTGGCCAATTATTGCTGAGGGTGTTTAGTACACGCCCCACACTATAAAAGGCCGCCAGCACGGCGGCCTAGTGTAGTGTGTTCCGGAGCAGGGATAGAGCAGCATAGGCAGGGACAGTGACTGTTATTTCTTTCTTGCTTAACCTGGATTCCTTTAGTTTAGGGAAAGAGAAGGATAGGTAGGGAGAGTGTCAGTGTGTTTTGTGCTTGTGCTATAGTGTGCTTAAAAAAAACATTTATTCTAGGGACAGAAAACTGTAGGTAGGGACAGTGTCAGTTTCTTTCACTCTGCAAGTCCTTGTTTCCAGGGACCTGGAAGGACAGTGAGTGAATTGTCCTTGTGCTATATTGTGCTTAAAAAAACATTTATTCTAGGGACAGAAAACTGTAGGTAGGGAGAGTGTCAGTTTATTTCACTCTGCAAGTCCTTGTTTCCAGGGACCTGGAAGGACAGTGAGTGAATTGTCCTTGTGCTATATTGTGCTTAAAAAAAAACATTTATTCTAGGGACAGAAAACTGTAGGTAGGGAGAGTGTCAGTTTCTTTCACTCTGCAAGTCCTTGTTTCCAGGGACCTGTAAGGACAGTGAGTGAATTGTCCTTGTGCTATATTGTGATTAAAAAAAACATTTTTTCTAGGGACAGAAAACTGTAGGTAGGGAGAGTGTTTTTTTTCTTTCACTCTGCAAGTCCTTGTTTCCAGGGACCTGGAAGGACAGTGAGTGAATTGTCCTTGTGCTATATTGTGCTTAAAAAAAAACATTTTTTCTAGGGACAGAAAACTGTAGGTAGGGAGAGTGTTTTTTTTCTTTCACTCTGCAAGTCCTTGTTTCCAGGGACCTCTAAGGACAGTGAGTGAATTGTCCTTGTGCTATATTGTGCTTAAAAAAAACATTTATTCTAGGGACAGAAAACTGTAGGTAGGGAGAGTGTCAGTTTATTTCACTCTGCAAGTCCTTGTTTCCAGGGACCTGGAAGGACAGTGAGTGAATTGTCCTTGTGCTATATTGTGATTAAAAAAAACATTTATTCTAGGGACAGAAAACTCTAGGTAGGGACAGTGTCAGTTTATTTCACTCTGCAAGTCCTTGTTTCCAGGGACCTGTAAGGACAGTGAGTGAATTGTCCTTGTGCTATATTGTGATTAAAAAAAACATTTTTTCTAGGGACAGAAAACTGTAGGTAGGGAGAGTGTTTTTTTTCTTTCACTCTGCAAGTCCTTGTTTCCAGGGACCTGTAAGGACAGTGAGTGAATTGTCCTTGTGCTATATTGTGCTTAAAAAAAACATTTATTCTAGGGACAGAAAACTGTAGGTAGGGAGAGTGTCAGTTTATTTCACTCTGCAAGTCCTTGTTTCCAGGGACCTGTAAGGACAGTGAGTGAATTGTCCTTGTGCTATATTGTGATTAAAAAAAACATTTTTTCTAGGGACAGAAAACTGTAGGTAGGGAGAGTGTTTTTTTTCTTTCACTCTGCAACTCCTTGTTTCCAGGGACCTGTAAGGACAGTGAGTGAATTGTCCTTGTGCTATATTGTGCTTAAAAAAACATTTATTCTAGGGAGAGAAAACTGTAGGTAGGGAGAGTGTCAGTTTATTTCACTCTGCAAGTCCTTGTTTCCAGGGACCTGTAAGGACAGTGAGTGAATTGTCCTTGTGCTATATTGTGATTAAAAAAAACATTTTTTCTAGGGACAGAAAACTGTAGGTAGGGAGAGTGTTTTTTTTCTTTCACTCTGCAAGTCCTTGTTTCCAGGGACCTGTAAGGACAGTGAGTGAATTGTCCTTGTGCTATATTGTGATTAAAAAAAACATTTTTTCTAGGGACAGAAAACTGTAGGTAGGGAGAGTGTTTTTTTTCTTTCACTCTGCAAGTCCTTGTTTCCAGGGACCTGTAAGGACAGTGAGTGAATTGTCCTTGTGCTATATTGTGCTTAAAAAAAACATTTATTCTAGGGACAGAAAACTGTAGGTAGGGAGAGTGTCAGTTTATTTCACTCTGCAAGTCCTTGTTTCCAGGGACCTGGAAGGACAGTGAGTGAATTGTCCTTGTGCTATATTGTGATTAAAAAAAACATTTTTTCTAGGGACAGAAAACTGTAGGTAGGGAGAGTGTTTTTTTTCTTTCACTCTGCAAGTCCTTGTTTCCAGGGACCTGTAAGGACAGTGAGTGAATTGTCCTTGTGCTATATTGTGCTTAAAAAAACATTTATTCTAGGGACAGAAAACTGTAGGTAGGGAGAGTGTCAGTTTATTTCACTCTGCAAGTCCTTGTTTCCAGGGACCTGTAAGGACAGTGAGTGAATTGTCCTTGTGCTATATTGTGATTAAAAAAAACATTTTTTCTAGGGACAGAAAACTGTAGGTAGGGAGAGTGTTTTTTTTCTTTCACTCTGCAAGTCCTTGTTTCCAGGGACCTGTAAGGACAGTGAGTGAATTGTCCTTGTGCTATATTGTGATTAAAAAAACATTTTTTCTAGGGACAGAAAACTGTAGGTAGGGAGAGTGTCAGTTTATTTCACTCTGCAAGTCCTTGTTTCCAGGGACCTGTAAGGACAGTGAGTGAATTGTCCTTGTGCTATATTGTGATTAAAAAAAACATTTTTTCTAGGGACAGAAAACTGTAGGTAGGGAGAGTGTTTTTTTTCTTTCACTCTGCAAGTCCTTGTTTCCAGGGACCTGTAAGGACAGTGAGTGAATTGTCCTTGTGCTATATTGTGCTTAAAAAAACATTTATTCTAGGGACAGAAAACTGTAGGTAGGGAGAGTGTCAGTTTATTTCACTCTGCAAGTCCTTGTTTCCAGGGACCTGTAAGGACAGTGAGTGAATTGTCCTTGTGCTATATTGTGATTAAAAAAAACATTTTTTCTAGGGACAGAAAACTGTAGGTAGGGAGAGTGTTTTTTTTCTTTCACTCTGCAAGTCCTTGTTTCCAGGGACCTGTAAGGACAGTGAGTGAATTGTCCTTGTGCTATATTGTGATTAAAAAAAAACATTTTTTCTAGGGACAGAAAACTGTAGGTAGGGAGAGTGTTTTTTTTCTTTCACTCTGCAAGTCCTTGTTTCCAGGGACCTGTAAGGACAGTGAGTGAATTGTCCTTGTGCTATATTGTGCTTAAAAAAAACATTTATTCTAGGGACAGAAAACTGTAGGTAGGGAGAGTGTCAGTTTATTTCACTCTGCAAGTCCTTGTTTCCAGGGACCTGGAAGGACAGTGAGTGAATTGTCCTTGTGCTATATTGTGATTAAAAAAAAACATTTTTTCTAGGGACAGAAAACTGTAGGTAGGGAGAGTGTTTTTTTTCTTTCACTCTGCAAGTCCTTGTTTCCAGGGACCTGTAAGGACAGTGAGTGAATTGTCCTTGTGCTATATTGTGCTTAAAAAAACATTTATTCTAGGGACAGAAAACTGTAGGTAGGGAGAGTGTCAGTTTATTTCACTCTGCAAGTCCTTGTTTCCAGGGACCTGTAAGGACAGTGAGTGAATTGTCCTTGTGCTATATTGTGATTAAAAAAAACATTTTTTCTAGGGACAGAAAACTGTAGGTAGGGAGAGTGTTTTTTTTCTTTCACTCTGCAAGTCCTTGTTTCCAGGGACCTGTAAGGACAGTGAGTGAATTGTCCTTGTGCTATATTGTGATTAAAAAAAACATTTTTTCTAGGGACAGAAAACTGTAGGTAGGGAGAGTGTTTTTTTTCTTTCACTCTGCAAGTCCTTGTTTCCAGGGACCTGTAAGGACAGTGAGTGAATTGTCCTTGTGCTATATTGTGCTTAAAAAAAACCTTTATTCTAGGGACAGAAAACTGTAGGTAGGGAGAGTGTCAGTTTATTTCACTCTGCAAGTCCTTGTTTCCAGGGACCTGGAAGGACAGTGAGTGAATTGTCCTTGTGCTATATTGTGATTAAAAAAAACATTTTTTCTAGGGACAGAAAACTGTAGGTAGGGAGAGTGTTTTTTTTCTTTCACTCTGCAAGTCCTTGTTTCCAGGGACCTGTAAGGACAGTGAGTGAATTGTCCTTGTGCTATATTGTGCTTAAAAAAACATTTATTCTAGGGACAGAAAACTGTAGGTAGGGAGAGTGTCAGTTTATTTCACTCTGCAAGTCCTTGTTTCCAGGGACCTGTAAGGACAGTGAGTGAATTGTCCTTGTGCTATATTGTGATTAAAAAAAACATTTTTTCTAGGGACAGAAAACTGTAGGTAGGGAGAGTGTTTTTTTTCTTTCACTCTGCAAGTCCTTGTTTCCAGGGACCTGTAAGGACAGTGAGTGAATTGTCCTTGTGCTATATTGTGATTAAAAAAAACATTTTTTCTAGGGACAGAAAACTGTAGGTAGGGAGAGTGTCAGTTTATTTCACTCTGCAAGTCCTTGTTTCCAGGGACCTGTAAGGACAGTGAGTGAATTGTCCTTGTGCTATATTGTGATTAAAAAAAACATTTTTTCTAGGGACAGAAAACTGTAGGTAGGGAGAGTGTCAGTTTATTTCACTCTGCAAGTCCTTGTTTCCAGGGACCTGGAAGGACAGTGAGTGAATTGTCCTTGTGCTATATTGTGATTAAAAAAAACATTTTTTCTAGGGACAGAAAACTGTAGGTAGGGAGAGTGTTTTTTTTCTTTCACTCTGCAAGTCCTTGTTTCCAGGGACCTGTAAGGACAGTGAGTGAATTGTCCTTGTGCTATATTGTGCTTAAAAAAACATTTATTCTAGGGACAGAAAACTGTAGGTAGGGAGAGTGTCAGTTTATTTCACTCTGCAAGTCCTTGTTTCCAGGGACCTGTAAGGACAGTGAGTGAATTGTCCTTGTGCTATATTGTGATTAAAAAAAACATTTTTTCTAGGGACAGAAAACTGTAGGTAGGGAGAGTGTTTTTTTTCTTTCACTCTGCAAGTCCTTGTTTCCAGGGACCTGTAAGGACAGTGAGTGAATTGTCCTTGTGCTATATTGTGATTAAAAAAAACATTTTTTCTAGGGACAGAAAACTGTAGGTAGGGAGAGTGTTTTTTTTCTTTCACTCTGCAAGTCCTTGTTTCCAGGGACCTGTAAGGACAGTGAGTGAATTGTCCTTGTGCTATATTGTGCTTAAAAAAAACATTTATTCTAGGGACAGAAAACTGTAGGTAGGGAGAGTGTCAGTTTATTTCACTCTGCAAGTCCTTGTTTCCAGGGACCTGGAAGGACAGTGAGTGAATTGTCCTTGTGCTATATTGTGATTAAAAAAAACATTTTTTCTAGGGACAGAAAACTGTAGGTAGGGAGAGTGTTTTTTTTCTTTCACTTTGCAAGTCCTTGTTTCCAGGGACCTGTAAGGACAGTGAGTGAATTGTCCTTGTGCTATATTGTGCTTAAAAAAACATTTATTCTAGGGACAGAAAACTGTAGGTAGGGAGAGTGTCAGTTTATTTCACTCTGCAAGTCCTTGTTTCCAGGGACCTGTAAGGACAGTGAGTGAATTGTCCTTGTGCTATATTGTGATTAAAAAAAACATTTTTTCTAGGGACAGAAAACTGTAGGTAGGGAGAGTGTTTTTTTTCTTTCACTCTGCAAGTCCTTGTTTCCAGGGACCTGTAAGGACAGTGAGTGAATTGTCCTTGTGCTATATTGTGATTAAAAAAAACATTTTTTCTAGGGACAGAAAACTGTAGGTAGGGAGAGTGTTTTTTTTCTTTCACTCTGCAAGTCCTTGTTTCCAGGGACCTGTAAGGACAGTGAGTGAATTGTCCTTGTGCTATATTGTGCTAAAAAAAACATTTATTCTAGGGACAGAAAACTGTAGGTAGGGAGAGTGTCAGTTTATTTCACTCTGCAAGTCCTTGTTTCCAGGGACCTGGAAGGACAGTGAGTGAATTGTCCTTGTGCTATATTGTGATTAAAAAAAACATTTTTTCTAGGGACAGAAAACTGTAGGTAGGGAGAGTGTTTTTTTTCTTTCACTCTGCAAGTCCTTGTTTCCAGGGACCTGTAAGGACAGTGAGTGAATTGTCCTTGTGCTATATTGTGCTTAAAAAAACATTTATTCTAGGGACAGAAAACTGTAGGTAGGGAGAGTGTCAGTTTATTTCACTCTGCAAGTCCTTGTTTCCAGGGACCTGTAAGGACAGTGAGTGAATTGTCCTTGTGCTATATTGTGATTAAAAAAAACATTTTTTTCTAGGGACAGAAAACTGTAGGTAGGGAGAGTGTTTTTTTTCTTTCACTCTGCAAGTCCTTGTTTCCAGGGACCTGTAAGGACAGTGAGTGAATTGTCCTTGTGCTATATTGTGATAAAAAAAAACATTTTTTCTAGGGACAGAAAACTGTAGGTAGGGAGAGTGTTTTTTTTCTTTCACTCTGCAAGTCCTTGTTTCCAGGGACCTGTAAGGACAGTGAGTGAATTGTCCTTGTGCTATATTGTGCTTAAAAAAAACATTTATTCTAGGGACAGAAAACTGTAGGTAGGGAGAGTGTCAGTTTATTTCACTCTGCAACTCCTTGTTTCCAGGGACCTGGAAGGACAGTGAGTGAATTGTCCTTGTGCTATATTGTGATTAAAAAAAACATTTTTTCTAGGGACAGAAAACTGTAGGTAGGGAGAGTGTCAGTTTATTTCACTCTGCAAGTCCTTGTTTCCAGGGACCTGGAAGGACAGTGAGTGAATTGTCCTTGTGCTATATTGTGATTAAAAAAAAAAAATTTTCTAGGGACAGAAAACTGTAGGTAGGGAGAGTGTTTTTTTTCTTTCACTCTGCAAGTCCTTGTTTCCAGGGACCTGTAAGGACAGTGAGTGAATTGTCCTTGTGCTATATTGTGCTTAAAAAAAATATTTTTTCTAGGGACAGAAAACTGTAGGTAGGGAGAGTGTCAGTTTCTTTCACTGTGAAAGTCCTTGTTTCAAGGGACAGAGAAGGACACCTGAAGGTAGCCCTTATTGCTTTTTTCCCATCTCCCTGCAGCCCATCTATTAGAATGTCTGGAAGGCAAACAAGGAGAGGCAGACAGTCAGGAGGCAATAAAAGAGGGCAAGCAGGCTCTGTGTCTGGGGGCAACAGTGCTGGTCGTGGACGCGGTGCATTGTCATCAGCACATGGCCATGGGACACGCTTGTCCTTCTTTTCGGCAGCTGGACATGTTGAGCCACATCATGCCGAAGACTTGGTAGAGTGGATGACCAAGCCCTCCTCCTCCTCCTCATCCTCTCTCACCCAGGCTCAGGGTACTGGAAAAGCAGCTGCCAAAGCGTCGTCTTCCCTGGTATCAATGTCAGACAAATCATCAGTCACTCCTTCCCTAGACCCACCATGTCCTCCTCCTGAGGAGTCCCCCGAACTGTTTCAGCACAGTGTTGGGTACATGCTCCAGGAGGATGCCCAGCGTTTCGAAGGGTCTGATGATGAAACCCAGCTAGAGGAAGGCAGTAGCGTGAGAGCAGACAGAGGGGATGCTCAAGAAGGACACCAATCTGGCAGTCATGTTCCAGCAGCTGCAGCATACTGCCAGATTGGCTCCAGTGATGAGGAGGGAGGGGATGATGAGGTCACTGACTCCTAGGTGGGTGCCTAATAGGAGAGAGGAGGAGGAGGAGGATGAGGAGGAGGCACATCTCCAACGAGGCAGGATGCCCTTTGGTGGCCAGCGTAAGGGCAGTACACCGACGGAATCACACCGCAGAGCTCCGCCTGTGCAGGGCGCTGCCTCTGCCCGTCATTCAAAAAGTTCTTTGGTGTGGGCCTTTTTTGAGGCTAGTGCATCAGATCGCACAGCTGCTGTTTGCAACATATGTCTCAAGCGTATATCGCGTGGCCAAAACATCAGCCGCTTGGGTACCACATGCCTGACCAGACATATGTTGACCTGCCATGCAGCTCGTTGGCAAGCCTACCTCAAAGACCCACACCAAAGAACAAAGCGGACCTCTCCTTGCACCGCATCAGCTGGGATCTCCAACCCCACTATAACTTCAGTCCTCTCTGAAACATGCACTGAGAGGAATGAAGGTGTAGAATTAGGTGTGTCACAGCCAAGTACTTGCGCCCACTCTGCTAGCAGTACACCGACGTCCGATTCTAGCAGGCAAATTTCCCTGCCCCAGCTGCTGGACCGTCGAAAGAAGTTCACTCCCAGCCATCCACATGCCCAGCGGTTGAATGCTAGCTTGGCTAAATTGCTAGCGCTTCAACTGCTGCCTTTTCAGTTGGTAGACTCGGCCCCCTTCCGTGAGTTTGTGCAATGTGCGGTTCCTCAGTGGCAGGTTCCCAAACGCCACTTTTTCTCACGGAAGGCTATTCCGGCTCTCTACCGGCATGTGGAAGGCAATGTCTTGGCCTCGCTGGACAGGGCGGTCAGCGGTAAGGTGCATATTACCGCTGACTCATGGTCCAGCAGGCATGGACAGGGACGTTACCTTTCTTTCACGGCCCATTGGGTCACTCTTTTGGCAGCTGGGAAGGATTCAGGACAAGGTGCAGTAGTGTTGGAGGTTGTCCCACCGCCACGCCTCCAAAATGCTACTACTGGTTGTGACACACCTCTCTCCTCCACCCCCTCCTCTTCTTCTTCCTCCATGGCCTCTTCCTGTGGTTTGTCCTATGAACCAGCGGTGCTCCGTAGCCGTTCACGGGGCTACGCAAGTACGCAGGCAAAAAGATGCCATGCCGTGCTTGCGCTGGTGTGTTTGGGGGACAGAAGCCACACTGGGGCAGAGGTCCTGTCTGCTCTGCAGGGCCAGGCCGAGAGGTGGTTGACGCCACGCCAGCTTAAGCCAGGAATGGTGGTTTGCGACAATGGCACCAACCTCCTCTCCGCCCTCCGACAGGGACAACTGACCCATGTGCCCTGTGTGGCTCACGTCCTTAACCTGGTGGTGCAGCGCTTCTTGGGCAGGTACCCGGGCTTACAGGATGTCCTGAGGCAGGCCAGGAAAGTCTGTGTGCATTTCCGCAGATCTTATAATGCCAGTGCTCGCCTGGCTGAGCTGCAAAAGGAGTTGAACCTGCCCAAGAACCGCCTTATATGTGACATGCCCACCAGGTGGAACTCAACGTTGGCCATGCTGCAGCGGCTGCACACGCAGCAGAGGGCCATCAATGAGTACCTGTGCGACTACGGCACCAGGACAGGGTCAGGGGAGCTTGGTTTTTTTTCTCCACGCCAGTGGGGCATGATCAGGGATGCATGCACTGTCCTGGCACCATTTGAGGAGGCCACGAGGATGGTGAGCAGTGACAGTGCATGCATCAGTGACACTGTACCTCTTGTCCACCTGTTGGAGCACACGCTGCGTGGAATAATGGACAGGGCACTTGAGGCAGAACAGAGGCAGGAAGAGGAGGACTTCCTTGCCTCTCAAGGCCCCCTTTACCCAGACAGTGTTCCTTCTGTCCCACCCATCGCACAGGAAGAGGAGGAGGAGGAGGAGGAGGAGGATTGTGTCAGCATGGAGGTGGAGGCTGGCACTCAGCATCATCAGCAGCAGTCTTTTAGGGATGATTTACAGTCCCAAGAAACCAGTGGACTTGTACGTGGCTGGGAGGAGGTGGCTGCGGATCATGTCGTCCTTAGTGACCCAGAGGACTCCGGAGCGAATGCCTCAGCAAACCTACGCTGCATGGCCTCCCTGATCCTGCAAAGTCTGCGGAAGGATCCTCGTATTCTTCGGATCAAGGAGAGGGACCATTACTGGCTGGCCACTCTCCTTGATCCACGGTACAAGGGTAAGGTTGCGGACCTTATGTTACCGTCGCAGAGGGAGCAGAGGATGAGACAACTCCGGGAGGCCTTGCAGAAAGGTCTGTGCAACGCGTTCCCAGAGACTGGGAGGTTGCAAACTCCTGGTCCTGGACAACGAGTTGCTGAGGCTTCGGCCAGTCAAAGAAGGAGCGGTGGGGAAGGTGGCCGTCTGACCGATGCGTTCAGACAATTCTTTAGTCCGCAGCCCCAAAGTATGATCGGTTCCAGCAACCATCGCCAGCGTCTGATAAACATGGTGCAGGAATATCTAGGGGCAAGGTCAGACTTGGACACCTTCCCCACCGAAAATCCTCTGGCTTACTGGGTCTTGAGGATGGATCACTGGCCAGAGCTTGCACAGTATGCAATTGAGCTACTGGCCTGTCCTGCATCCAGCGTTCTTTCGGAACGCACATTCAGTGCTGCTGGAGGATTTGTCACGGATCACAGGGTGCGCCTGTCCACCGACTCGGTTGATCGACTGACTTTCATCAAGATGAACCAGTCTTGGATCACCACCAGCTACCACACACCTGATGCTGATATAACAGACTAATTGATTTTAACATGTCACATCCCTTCAAGACTGATGCTGATGCTGAGTGCCTGTGCTGTTATGTTGACTGGCTATCCTCCTCCTCCGAGTCCTCAATGATACGATTGATGATGATAGCTTGTAAGATCATTTTTGTTTATGGGTGCCGCCACCAGTGCCTAACGCCCAATTTTTCAGCCCCTGTTTAACAGGGGCGTGTAATTACAATTTTTGAAGCAATACTTTGCAACAGGGCTCATTGCTGTGCTCCAAGTACAGTATCTGTGAGGAGTTGCAGTGTTGTGCCACCAGTGCCTAAGGCCCAATTTTTCAGCCCCTGTTTAACAGGGGCGTGTCATTACAATTTTTGAAGCAATACTTTGCAACAGGGCTCATTGCTGTGCTCCAAGTACAGTATCTGTGAGGAGTTGCAGTGTTGTGCCACCAGTGCCTAAGGCCCAATTTTTCAGCCCCTGTTTAACAGGGGCGTGTCATTACAATTTTTGAAGCAATACTTTGCAACAGGGCTCATTGCTGTGCTCCAAGTACAGTATCTGTGAGGGGTTGCAGTGTTGTGCCACCAGTGCCTAAGGCCCAATTTTTCAGCCCCTGTTCAACAGGGGCATGTAATTACAATTCTTGATCTAATAATTCACAGCAGGGCCCATTGCTGCACCCACCAAGAGTAACTGTCAGGGCTTACAGTGTTGTGGCACCAGCACCACCATCAAAGGCCCAATTTTTACTACCACTGTTCAACAATTATATGTAATTAAAATTCCTGATATAATAGTTGACAGCAGGGCGTTCCAGCACCAACCAAGAGTAACTGTGAGTGCTTACAGTGTTGTGCCAACACCAACAACTAAGGGGCCTATTTCTGCAGAGTATATACGGCAGGTCCCTACTTTCAAACATCCAACTTACAAACGACTCCTACTTGCAAACGCAAGAAGACAACAGGAAGTGAGAGGAAATCTACCACTAGGAAGGAAAATTCTCTCCTGTAAGAATAAATATGGGAGGAAGGTGTCTCCTCTGTACTGATGCTTTATCAGCAATCCTTGTTTCAAGAAAAACACCACATTTCAAAAACAGTTGTCATTGGGACGGAAAGTGAGGTGAAATGTTCTGAACAGGGGCACAGACAGCAAAACAAATGTTACAGGGGTGATAACCCTTACCTATGTTTTCCAAAAAGTTTAAAAATAGATTTTTGGTCTGGAGCTACACTTCAACAATGTACCTGTTCAAAATTACAAACAGATTCTACATAAGAACAAACCTACAGTCCCTGTCTTGTATGCACCGCCTGTATAGGGCTGTTCAGAGTATATAGGGCCTTTTTTATTTTATGTGCGGGGTTCCCCTTAATATCCATACAAGACCCAAAGGGGCTGGTAATGGGCTGGGGTAGGGGGGGGGGGTCATGGGGTAGCTATGCCATTTTTCTTAAAGAATTTCATCCATATTACCGGGACCAGACATTACATTAAAGCCGCAAGCAGTTTTAAATGGCTTTTTTTTCCTTTAGAAGTGTCATTTTGTGCAGGGACAGTTCTAAACACGGGAAACACGTGGCACTTCACAGGCATACTTTAGACACCCCCCAGGTACGATATTTAAAGGAATATTTGACTTTTTTTTTTTCACTTTATGCATCATTAAAATGACTGCTCCCGAAAAACGACCGTTTTTAAAACTTCTTTTTGCATTGATACATGTCCCCTGGTGCAGAACCCGGGTTCCCAAACCCTTTTTAGGACAATAACATGCATAATAGTTGTTATAATTAGCACTTTAGAATTCGAACGTTCGCATCCATTGTATTTAATAGGGTTCTAATGTTCGTTCGAACTTTCGGTCCGTTCGCGGGTTCTGGTGCGAACCGAACCCGGGGGTGTTCGGCTCATCACTAGTCTTGAGTATGGCCTCCATTGACTTGAAAAATTTCAAGGGTAAGTATACGGGTGTGTGCCAGAGTATATACAATATTTTAGGAAATAATATAATTTTAACAATGTTAATGCGGCCCCACACGCCGAGCGGTAGTCTCACCCATACCTGGGTTCTAGACTTGATGGGATCGAAAAGGGGTTCTATGTTCAGGGATATATAGTCAGCCGGTGTTCTATTCACCAATACTCCAAGATATTTGATAGTGTTCACTCGCTGGAGTGGTAACTGTGCCTGTAGCTTGGGAGAGGGGAAACTATCCATAGGCAATATTTGAGATTTCTCCCAATTAATTTTAAGGCCAGAGAACTGACCAAAGTGTTCAATTGTATGTAACGCCTTCCGAAGAGATGTGGCAGAGTCGGCCAGGTATAGTAGCGTGTCGTCTGCGTATAAGCTATTTTTTTCAGTCAGGGAACCAAGGCAGAGACCCTGAATCTCGGGGTCCTCTCTAATGGAGATTGCAAGGGGCTCCGCCGCCAAGGCATAGAGGAGCGGAGACAGTGGGCAGCCCTGTCTAGTGCCCCTGGATAAGTCTGCGTATAAGCTAATTTTTTCAGTCAGGGAACCAAGGCAGAGACCCTGAATCTCGGGGTCCTCTCTAATGGAGATTGCAAGGGGCTCCGCCACCAAGGCGTAGAGGAGCGGAGACAGTGGGCAGCCCTGTCTAGTGCCCCTGGATAAGTCAAATGTCTGGGAGGCCCTCCCGTTGGCCACTACTTTACCCCTGGGTGCCAGATATAATAATTGAACCCACTTAATAAATTTAGGTCCAAAACCAAAGCCACGGAGGCATCCCCAAAGGTACCGCCACTCCACTGAGTCAAAGGCCTTGGCAGTATCCAAAGACACCACCACCCGGGACCCAACATTAGTATGTGTCGCTTGTAAGTTAATATACAATTTTCTGAGGTTGAAGGAGGTGTTACGCCCCAGCATAAATCCAGCTTGGTCAGCATGGATCAGGGTTAGAATCACTTGGTTAAGGCGTAGGGCAAGTACTTTAGCCAGAATCTTTATGTCTACCTGGAGGAGCGATATTGGTCTATAAGATTCCGGGAGGCCTGGGTCCTTGCCGGGCTTAGGTATGAGGATAATTACCGCCTCGCCCATCGATGGGGGTAAGGTGAAATTGTCAAATAGATGGTTGAAGAGGGATAATAACTTGGGGGCAAGTATCTCAATGTATTGGGCATAAAATTCTATGGGCAACCCATCTGAACCCGGGGCCTTGGATCTGGCGAAGCTCCCAATCGCTGTGGTTATTTCGTCGAGTGTAAGAGGTGCGTCTAGCATAGCCATTTGGGCATCGTCTAGCTGTGGAAAGATGATTTCCGCCAGTAGATCTTCCAATTGAGAGTCAGTGGTAGAAACCTGGGACGTATAGAGTTGAGAAAAGAAGTCCCTAAGTTTGGAAGTGACAGCCTGGGGTTCCGTAATCTTTTCCCCATTAGGACCAGTGAGGGAAATGACAGTAGGGGGTCTATCCTCACTATGTGCTAAGTAGGCCAACAGTTTACCCGCTCTCTCCCCATGTTCATACAATTTTTGTCTGGCAAAGAAAAGTTTTTTCCTGGCCGTCTCGTGTTGTAGCTGATTAACCACCCTGGCTTGTAACCTGAGTCGGGCAGCTCCATCAGGAGAGGGGTTCGACATGTACCCCTGTTCAGAGGAGGACAGATCCCGCATTGCCCCGTCCAGCATGGCTGATGAATTAGCCTTCAGCCTGTTGATAAAGGAGGTCAGAGTCAGACGTGCATGCAGTTTGAAGGCTTCCCATACTACGTCTGGGGATGCAGATCCGTCATTCTCTAAAAAGTAAGTTCTCCAACTGTTACCAAGCTCGTCATCCTCCGACAACAGGGTGAGCCAAAACTGATTCAGGCGCCACGTACAGGGCGGTTTGTCTAATGGGATGGAGAGGCTAATGAAATATGGGCTATGGTCTGAAAGTAATCTGGGGGCAAATTCAGCTCCCAATAATCTTGGGGCAAGGGTACTAGAAATAAATATAAAATCTATACGGGACATGGTGTTATGGGTAGTTGAGAAACAGGAGTAAGCTCGAGTGAGCGGGAATTTAAAACGCCAGGTGTAAGTGAGATTAAAGGAAGAGATAAGTCGGGAGAATCTAGTGTGGGTTGGAGCTGTAGTAGATAATGGCGAGGGCGACAATTTGTCTAATGTAGGGTTCAACGTAGCGTTAAAATCCCCCAGCCACACCGCCTGAATCGAAGGATGACGAGTCATATATAGCAAGCCCTCTGTGACTATAGTAGAATTAAATGGTGGAGGTACATAGAATGCCATCAGTAGGAAAGGTTCACCATACAATTTAACCGAAAGAAAGACATAGCGCCCCTGTGGGTCAGACTGAACATCACACAGCTCAAAATGTACCATCTTGGCAATCAAAACTGAGACTCTGCGGGCGTGGGACGAGTGGGATGAATGATATGCCCACCCAATCCATGGCCGGTGGAGTGCCATCTGGAGCCGACCCTCAACGTGTGTCTCCACTAACACCACAATGTCGGCTCTGTTGTGCTTTTAAGGGACAGTTTTGCCCGCACAATATATTAATTTTAAGTTCTTTTTAACAAAAGATATTTTTGAATACAAGTCAATCTATATGATACAGTCTATAATATGAAACTTATTCACGGAGACGTGCGATCATACAAAATAGCTACATTTATTGGTTGACAAAAAGCAAATATTTACATGAAATTAAAATACCAATTCCGTTACATGAACGACTACAAAATCAATAAAATTACCCGCAAAATGGGCATACAGTCCCTTAGACATAATGCTGTCATGATAAATTCTCAATAGGTTCAACAACCTTGTATAATTGACAATGAAACAGAACGTCTGTATTTCACACATCCAACCGTTACTATACTGCAGGTAAGTAAGTGGTTAACAATGTGAAATAAATTGGACCTCTGTTTTGCCACTAAGATTGGAACTATGCAAAAAGAAAAATACAATGAAAAATTGAATCTTTACAAAAAACATCTACCAGTTGTTGGTTAATGAGAATAAATCATGATTGCAGAATATTCAATACTTCAACAATTTTGAGAATAACAATGAATTCAAGATAAAATCAAAAATGGCATATCTACCCATTCCATAATGGCAATCTCCTGACCAGAGTTAAGATGGCTGCCGTGGTTTTCAGGATTCGGGTGTCTAGGAATCTTCATGAGTGTAAGAATATGTCTTCATGCATGGTGCATGGGTGTCAGTCTCTCTGAGAGTGTGGATCTCCCAGTGTGCCCTCAGGGTGGGTCCCTGAGTGTCTCTCCCCGGCCGGTGGGAGTGACTGGCTGTCAGGGAGTCCTCGGTGAGTGATGTCAGTGTGTGGTCAGTCCTCCTGTCTCCGTCTCCATCTAATTTTTCTTCCCTTAAATCTTGTCTCTGGACAATAAGATTATAAAAATTATCCTAAGTTCTTCCCAAAGGAGGTGGTTCTTCCACTTATTGGTGGCTGCAGTTAGGGGAGTTACTGTACAAAAATCTCTGGTTTCTATAGGTTGGTAATTTAATAATTAACTGTTCTCTGTATTTTTGGGAACCTCAAGTAATACCACTTTCAGCCACTAGGGCATCAATTCTTTAAGTTGATATATTCTATTCTCAGAATGTGTGTAATTTGTATATTGTGGGAAGAATATATGGATTTTAATCTTCTGGTAATCCGGTATATATAACATACTTCTAATATACTTCTTGATTCATTCACATAATATAATTTGTTTTATATTCCTGTCTAAAAATATATCTATAAGCTGGTTTTTCTAAACAGGGTACAGATTATATGTCAATCAATATAACATTCAATATTTATCTATATCTTTTGAATATGTGGTCATTTCTAAACGTGGACTCCTTTTGTATTCTATAATCATAATTCGACGTATTTCGTAAGGCTAATTAACTCTTTAAAACATTTCTATCTATAAAATCACACTGATATCTATCTTCATTTTTCTAACGAAGTCCCTAGGTCAACAGATACTAAAATCCTATTTTTCCCTATGACTTAAAATGTCATTTATAATCTAAACATCATTCTTATTTATTACATATCAATATATGTTCTTACTTTGAATATCATATATATTTATAATGTATCCAGGTGTTTTCTTAAAATGTCTGAGAAGTGGCATATGCATCACTTATGATTAGGATATTTATGTCCACTTATATATGAGGTAAAGGAAAAGAAATGAAAAAGATATATGTATAAAAGTTCCTCTTGGGGGTCAGCCCTGGACTTTAAACTGAGAATTGGGTGAATGGTTCAGCTGTCCAAACAGATCCTTCTTATCAATACTTCTTAGTCAATATAGCTCTGGCCATGTCCATACATTTGATTGTCCAGTTTTTTGGTTGTCATATACCTTACAACACATTCCTTTGTCTCTACACGGCTAGTATTAGCATCTCTGTTTACTAAAGTCTTTCTCTTACAAAGGATTTGTTTGCTCTAGTTGGAAGGTTTGTAATTTGGTTAACTATCTGTAGAGTATTTTCAATGGCAGTGTTGACTTCTTAAACATCTCTAATTTGTCCTGAGGAAAGTTGTCATTGTTTTAACTTTCAAACCAGGTTTGTAAATGTTAGAGATGGCTAGCCCAATTGTTATGGGAAAAACGTGTTCATCAGCTTTTGAGGCCTAAGTGAACTTTCAAGTCTCTGCCCGTAAATATTAAAATTATTATTATTATTAATATTATTATTAAGGAAACCCATAACATAATCCCCCTTTTTGAAGTCAGCAAATGCCGTAAGTCGTTTGGGAGACTTCAAAACGCGAAAAGGTTGAGGAGATCTGGCTTCATTCGGCCTTGTATCCAAACTGTGGGTACTGAATATAGTGTTTAGGGGTGTTGACATCTGCAGATGGGAGTAATTCATTGAGAAAAAGATGGGTATGTGATTGATGTGTGCATCTCGAGGCCGTCATCCGTCGGTTGGCGGGAAATGGATCACTCCGGGCACCTGTGGGCTTGGCCGTCCTGGTGAGTTTTGTCCGTGCAGACTAGCCATCAGCGGTGTCTCTGGATTCTCCATACGGTTCCTTCTATGGATGTTTCACACATGTCGGACTCTCGGTTTTGTTGACCGGCTTATGGACATCTTAGTCCTGTAAGGAAAATGGATTCCATGAGAAAAAGACAATATTTTTTCTTTTTTTTACATGACCTGCGTTTTGAGATCTCAGTGTCAGGCTGGTGTCCTGGCTTCCTCAGAGCCCCCCCCTTTAGCCCATTGTGTCACCAGTCCTTTAACTAAACACTCTGGCTAGCAAGACAATGTCTGAACATTTGCTATGGGAGACAAAGCTCTAGGGCTCATTAACATGAGGACATTAGTTTATAGCTGTGGATACCAGACATCAATAACTAACTGACATCTTCAGAACCATTTTTTTTTTTTTTAGCTTAATTGTAGCGGTTCTGGAATGATAAAAATGAAAAACACTTCAGTTTGACACGTGACATTTACTGTCAGTAACAAAATATTTGACACGACAGTCAACCTTCTACTTGGGAGGAATAAACAAAGAAAATCTCCCCCTTTGGGGTGTCAATACAACTCATTTGAGGCAATCAAACTACCTTATGCGGGTGACTCCTCATCTTTTACCAAAATATCAAACCATTTTAGTCCTTCTGATATTAATGTCTTTAGGATTCGGTCATCCTCTGTAATTATCGTCTTCTGCGACTTCTTGAAATTAAGCTGTCTGGAGCGACCTGTTTATGTCAGAGGAATGAAGTGACCACTGAAAGATAGGAGAATAGTTAATATCTAACGACCAAGATCCCGGTTAGGGATTTCAGGATCCTACTACTGTAACCTGGGGAAAAACATGGTGTTAGAACCTCTGCCTCCTATGCCTTTTCAGTGCATTCCTCTGATTTATTTTAACACAGGCGCTTCAAAGGTTCTGTGGCCCTTGGTTGGCCACAGTATTTGCCCTTTGAAAACAACGTTACTCACGTTCCGTACAGCAATGAAACTGTGCAACATATCCATAATTTGATTTATTTTGGTTTCTGCATTGCCTACAGGCTGATCAGAATAGGGTTTTGGGACCCAGTTTCTGAATTTTCTGGGGACTATTGGCTCAGTTTGATCAGAAATATCCCCATCAGAACCACTGTCCTGATTCTGGGATAGTTGTCTGGGCCTTAATTTCTCCCTATTTTTCTGAGGATTTTGGGGTGTCTTACCCTGTGAGTGCTCCCTATTTACCTGTGTAGGTCCCCGGGGTGAATTGGACTGGTAATAGTGTGGGTTTCTACCTTTAAGTTTAAATTTGACCCGTTGGAGATACACCCTATAGTTTCTCTTATACCTCGGGTCTGGTTCCCTTGGGAGATACTCCTGAGGTGGTCTTTGGGCTACCCCTCTAAAGGGTGGTCTCTGTTCCCCCCTTCTAATTGGTGGGGTATCTGGTCCCTCGCTGGGGAAACTCTGTGGCATATCTCCTCTGACTATATCAACACATGTAATTTTCTGGGTTTCAAACTGTAATAATTGAGGAGATACATTAATTTCATCCACAATTTGAATTATGGGTTGAGGCCTTCCTTGGTATTCACCAGTTTGCTGGATAGAGTACAAATTGTTACCCTCTTTTACCAAGTACTCCAGTGGGCACCCCCCTTTGTAGTCTTTTGTTAAACTCACTTTTATGTGGGTTGGTAGGGCCTCAAAGAACATGGATTTAAACTCAGGGTGATTGTAATCTGGCTCATTTTTTTCTAAGTGATAAGCACTTTTGAGCACAGCCAAAAATTCTGTGGGGCTTTGATTACTGGCACATCTCAGATTTTGTATAGCCGCACTAACCACTGTAACGTTTTTGTGCTGGCCAAATTTTAGAAGACAGCGGTGTTTAATTTCTTGCCATGAAGTACCAGACAGACCTGTTAAAGATTCGCAGAATCTACGGTGTTTGGTTTCAAATACCCACGGTAAGAAATTAATCCTAGACTGGTCATCATCTAGGCCTAAAGCTGATAAGGTATTTTCATAGGCCTCAATGTGGTCAATGACGCACATGGCTCCCTCTTCATCAAAGACTGGAAAAGCATCATTTAAAATTTTTATTATTTCTGAGGCGTCCTGTTTAGGGGTACCTGACTTTTCCTCTGATCCCAGGGAAAAATGATTAGACCCACTTTCATGTGTTAGTTCAATTTTCACCCCCTTTTGCTCTATAGATGGCTTGGGGTAGGATGAGGGTTCTTTTTGTGATCCCTCTCCATGGTCTAACTCCCACATTTCCGATTGAGAGTCAGATATTACATTTTGATCAGATTCTATACTTTCAGGGTTAGGCATTTGAGCATTACCCTGGGGCACAAACTTCACTTGTTCTTTTAATTCTTCTGATTGCTTAATTAGGGATTCCTGTCCTGACCTAAGCTGATTTGTTTCTTCTTTTAAATTTCCACTGCTTATTACTCTGCAACTTTTGTCAGGAGACTCATTTTCCTGCAGAAAACTCGCCGTTTCTTCTATTAATTGTTTCCACTCTTTATTTACCTTGTGACATTTGTCCAGATCTATTTTAATGTTCTCTAGTAACTGTTCTATTTCATTTTGCACTGTCATTTTAGACTCATGATAATGATCTGCCTTTTCATTGGTCTCCTTTTTATTTCTAGTGAGCTCACATTCCCTTTCTGTTAAATGTGGCTGGGATTTGAAGATATCACTTTCCTGTTCGGTATTTTGAAGTTTAAACTCTCTATGAAGACAATGCATAGTTCAAAATTAATGTGATCAAGCCTTTCTATTTCCTTTGTCTCAGAGGAGCTGTCTTTTAGTGCATAACTTTGACCTTCCGCGTTCCATACGTCTTTTACTAAATGACGGGTGCGGTTATTACAGTCTTTATTGTATGCTTTTAGATCAGTCTCATCAGACAATCTTTTTCTGACATGATCCGCCATTTCAATTTTAGAAATTTCCAACATTTCCTGTACATGTACCAACTTTTTCTGAGTACTCATATTACCACTAAGGTCTGACTCTTGATAATCCCTATCAACATACAATTTACTTTGACCAGGCATTTTTAGGCAAACAAAAAAAATATATTTTTAAAATTAATAATTAATAATTTCATGCAAAATATTATTAATGTCACCACCATAACTATGATTGATCTTGTACAAAACATTGACGTTATCTCAGCTCAGTGCCTCCATAATATATGTTGTGCTTTTAAGGGACAGTTTTGCCCGCACAATATATTAATTTTAAGTTATTTTTAACGAAAGATATTTTTGAATACAAGTCAATCTATATGATACAGTCTATAATATGAAACTTATTCACGGAGACGTGCGATCATACAAAATAGCTACATTTATTGGTTGACAAAAAGCAAATATTTACATGAAATTAAAATACCAATTCCGTTACATGAACGACTACAAAATCAATAAAATTACCCGCAAAATGGGCATACAGTCCCTTAGACATAATGCTGTCATGATAAATTCTCAATAGGTTCAACAACCTTGTATAATTGACAATGAAACAGAACGTCTGTATTTCACACATCCAACCGTTACTATACTGCAGGTAAGTAAGTGGTTAACAATGTGAAATAAATTGGACCTCTGTTTTGCCACTAAGATTGGAACTATGCAAAAAGAAAAATACAATGAAAAATTGAATCTTTACAAAAAACATCTACCAGTTGTTGGTTAATGAGAATAAATCATGATTGCAGAATATTCAATACTTCAACAATTTTGAGAATAACAATGAATTCAAGATAAAATCAAAAATGGCATATCTACCCATTCCATAATGGCAATCTCCTGACCAGAGTTAAGATGGCTGCCGTGGTTTTCAGGATTCGGGTGTCTAGGAATCTTCATGAGTGTAAGAATATGTCTTCATGCATGGTGCATGGGTGTCAGTCTCTCTGAGAGTGTGGATCTCCCAGTGTGCCCTCAGGGTGGGTCCCTGAGTGTCTCTCCCCGGCCGGTGGGAGTGACTGGCTGTCAGGGAGTCCTCGGTGAGTGATGTCAGTGTGTGGTCAGTCCTCCTGTCTCCGTCTCCCATCTAATTTTTCTTCCCTTAAATCTTGTCTCTGGACAATAAGATTATAAAAATTATCCTAAGTTCTTCCCAAAGGAGGTGGTTCTTCCACTTATTGGTGGCTGCAGTTAGGGGAGTTACTGTACAAAAATCTCTGGTTTCTATAGGTTGGTAATTTAATAATTAACTGTTCTCTGTATTTTTGGGAACCTCAAGTAATACCACTTTCAGCCACTAGGGCATCAATTCTTTAAGTTGATATATTCTATTCTCAGAATGTGTGTAATTTGTATATTGTGGGAAGAATATATGGATTTTAATCTTCTGGTAATCCGGTATATATAACATACTTCTAATATACTTCTTGATTCATTCACATAACATAATTTGTTTTATATTCCTGTCTAAAAATATATCTATAAGCTGGTTTTTCTAAACAGGGTACAGATTATATGTCAATCAATATAACATTCAATATTTATCTATATCTTTTGAATATGTGGTCATTTCTAAACGTGGACTCCTTTTGTATTCTATAATCATAATTCGACGTATTTCGTAAGGCTAATTAACTCTTTAAAACATTTCTATCTATAAAATCACACTGATATCTATCTTCATTTTTCTAACGAAGTCCCTAGGTCAACAGATACTAAAATCCTATTTTTCCCTATGACCTAAAATGTCATTTATAATCTAAACATCATTCTTATTTATTACATATCAATATATGTTCTTACTTTGAATATCATGTATATTTATAATGTATCCAGGTGTTTTCTTAAAATGTCTGAGAAGTGGCATATGCATCACTTATGATTAGGATATTTATGTCCACTTATATATGAGGTAAAGGAAAAGAAATGAAAAAGATATATGTATAAAAGTTCCTCTTGGGGGTCAGCCCTGGACTTTAAACTGAGAATTGGGTGAATAGTTCAGCTGTCCAAACAGATCCTTCTTATCAATACTTCTTAGTCAATATAGCTCTGGCCATGTCCATACATTTGATTGTCCAGTTTTTTGGTTGCCATATACCTTACAACACATTCCTTTGTCTCTACATGGCTAGTATTAGCATCTCTGTTTACTAAAGTCTTTCTCTTACAAAGGATTTGTTTGCTCTAGTTGGAAGGTTTGTAATTTGGTTAACTATCTGTAGAGTATTTTCAATGGCAGTGTTGACTTCTTAAACATCTCTAATTTGTCCTGAGGAAAGTTGTCATTGTTTTAACTTTCAAACCAGGTTTGTAAATGTTAGAGATGGCTAGCCCAATTGTTATGGGAAAAACGTGTTCATCAGCTTTTGAGGCCTAAGTGAACTTTCAAGTCTCTGCCCGTAAATATTAAAATTATTATTATTATTAATATTATTATTAAGGAAACCCATAACAGCTCGTTGTTTTTTGAGAAATGAGAAAACTGCAGATCTCTTTACCTTGTCCCCAAGCCCACGCACATTCCAAGTAAGCAGTTTTATCGATGCCATAATTCAAACATTAAAACATATCGTGGGACAGTAGCATTACATGAATACAAGGTTTGCCATCTATGCAGTATCAATGTTAGCATGCACTTCGTTGTATTGCATTCCATCAAGAAAAAACGAACCTCCCCCTCCCCCCTCCCCACCCTGCATCTTCCCCAACTGATGCGGGTATGTTCCCAAAACCAAAAGAAAGTAACAACCGGTAGCAGATAAAACCAAAATATCTTGCAGTTACGTAAAAGATCTGCAGCGATCGCCTCACATGGAAGGTGTGGAAGATCCAATGCCCGAAAAATAAAGAGCAACAGGCTCTTCTTGTACTGTGAACCAGAAGTACAGTGCGGGGTCGATGGTATATAAAGTTCTGCAGTCATATAATAAAGAGATGCGTGTTCCGGTTGCTGGGGGGCGAAAATTTGCTGTGTTAGGCATGTGGAGTGTAGGACTGATTGTGCTCCGCAATTACAGTCTCCAGGGTAGTTACATGGATCAACCAGTCAGTGGGGGCCCTGAGTATGGGAGACCCCCTCTGCAGGTTACAATTGAAAGAGGATTATAGCAGGGGAAGGCAAAAGGGGGTCCCAGGGGTAAGGAGCAATAGGGTATGCGCCGCGGGCAGTAAAGGGGAGACAACAAAAGGGGGTAACATACCAGGATTTGCAGACTCCCGCTGCGGCGTATAATGTGCTGGTGATGATGACAGGCAATCAATAGTGCTGATGAACATGCTCGGTCAGGTCACTCCGCCGCCCCTCTGGCGGGCCCCGGACGCTCCAACCAGGCAATGACTTCCTGAGGATCCTCAAAGAAGAACACACGGCCGTCCCTTTCGACTCTAAGACGAGCTGGAAATAGCATAGAGTATTTAAGATGTTGTATCCGGAGCCTCCTCTTCGCCTCCATGAAGCCTTGGCGGCGGCGCTGCACCTCGGCAGAAAAGTCGGGGAAGATAGCGATCTTGGAGTTTCCAAGGTGGATGTTACCTTTTTTCCTGGCCATGCGCAGCGCCGCATCTCTACCTTTGTAGTTCAAGAATTTTGCTATAAACGTGCGGGGGGGGAGCCCCCTGAGGAGGAGATCTGGCAGGCATACGATGAGCCCTCTCCACCGCCAGGGTGGGGGAGAAGGCCTCGCGGCCATAGGTGTCAACAAGGAGTTTCTCCAAGAAGGTGGTAGGATCTTTGCCCTCAGCTCCCTCGGGGAGCCCGATGAAACGGAGGTTGCACCTCCGGAGCCTATTTTCCATATCATCTTGCTTGCTTAGAATCTGATTGATTTGGAGCTGCATTCGATCCGAGCTGACTTGGAGCGGCGTAACGGTGTCCTCAAACTCTCCAATGCGGGTTTCGGCTGTCGTGACACGCTCACAAAGTTTTTGGAAGTCTTGTCGCATGAGTGAAAGGTCCACCTTGACCCCCTCTATTTGCACCGTCAGGGACGTCCGGCAGTATGTGATCGCCTCGAGCAGTTTAGCTGTGTCGCCTCCCGTAGCGTCCTGCTCACCGCCTGCGGCGCCGCCATCTCCCTCCTCCTCCCGGCGGCGGTACTGGTCCAATTTTGCCAGGGTGGCCTTTGGCGTTTTTGGCGGAGTCATGGCAGGTATCCGCTGTGATCCCTCCCCCCTCCAAAGCAGGCAGCTCAGGCTATACCGAATGGTAGGGAGCTGTAGGGCTGGTGGGCCGGGAAGAGTCACTAGTCAGCAGGCCGGGTGAAGCAAGATGGCCGCCGACCAGCACTAGGCCGAAGCCGTGGCCTTTCCTGAACGCGGCGGCCGCGCAGTCAGAGGCTGATAGATCCGCCTCTGTGGGTGTGTGGGGTCCTCAGGGGGACTCGGTGGGCCTCTGCAGGCTGTTACCTGAGAGCAGGAGGGCCAGGAAGCAGCACAGGCGGCAGGTCGGGTGGAGCAAGATGGCCGCCGACTTCCAGGGCTAGGCCGAAGCCGCGGGCTTTCCTAAATGCGGCACCCGCAATCGGGATCGCGGCCCTGCGGAGGCCGCCATACGAGCGGAGGATGGTGGATTTGCGGCCACGGATGTTCAGGGTCCCCAGGGGGTCCCGCTGGGCTGGTGCAGGATTATACTGATGAGCAGGATGGGCTGTACAGGAGCTCAAATCATGCACGTCCTACTCCATGCTATGTCAGGCCACGCCCCACCCTGCCCCTCTTTACATTACACAGCACCATGCACCACTGGACCCCTTTACATTACACAGCACCCTGCACCACTGGACCCCTTTACATTACACAGCACCCTGCACCACTGGACCCCTTTACATTACACTGTACCTCTGGACCCCTTTACATTACACTGCACCATGCACCTCTGGACCCCTTTACATTACACAGCCCTTGTACCTCTGGACCCCTTTACATTACACAGCCCTGCACCTTTCTAGATGTCTGTATGTTACACAGACACCCCTTTAACAGTTCTGGACTCCCTGCATGTAACACAGACCTCCCCTACAGTGCAGACCCCTCCCCCTACAGTTCAGACCCCTTCTACAGTGCAGACCCCTCTACAATACAGACCCCCTACAATACAGACCCCCCCTACCATACAGACCACCCCCTAGAATACAGAGCAGACCCCTCCTACAACAGTGCAGACACCCCCCTACCATACAGACCACCCCCTACAATACAGAGCAAACCCCCCCTACAATACAGAGCAGACCCCCCCTACAACAATGCAGACACCCCCCCTACCATACAGACCCCCCTACAATACAGACCACCCCCTACAATACAGACCACCCCCTACAATACAGACCACCCCCTACAATACAGAGCAGACCCCCCTACAACAGTGCAGACACCCCCCCTACCATACAGACCCCCCCTATAATACAGACCACCCCCTACAATACAGAGCAGACCCCCCCTACAACAGTGCAGACACCCCCCTACCATACAGACCCCCCCTACAATACAGACCACCCCCCACAACAGTGCAGACACCCCCCCCCTACCATGCAGACCCCCCTACAATACAGACCACCCCCTACAACAGTGCAGACACCCCCTACCATAAGGACCCCCCTACAATACAGACCACCCCCTACAATACAGAGCAGACCCCCCTATACCATACAGACCCCCCCTACAATACAGAGCAGACCCCCTCCCCCCTACAAAAGTGCAGACACCCCCGTACCATACAGACCCCCCTACAATACAGACCACCCCCTACAACAATGCAGACACCCCCCTACCATACAGACCCCCCTACAATACAGAGAGCAGACCCCCCTACAACAGTGCAGACACCCCCCTACCATACAAACCCCCCCTACAACAGTGCAGACACCCCCTACCATACAAACCCCCCCTACAATACAGAGCAGACCCCCCTACAACCGTGCAGACACCCCCTACCATACAGACCCCCCTACAACAGTGATGACCACCCCCTATAATACAGAGGAGACACCCTCCCCACCCGTAATGCACCTGGCTTGGCTCAGATGATCAGCGTGTGCTGCACACAGTCACACAGCACTTGTAGACTACACAGTGACGGAGGAGGGGGAGGCGGCTTCACACTCTCTCTCTGCTCGGCTGTGTGAGACAGTCACAGCCGAGAATTTTCAGAGCCGCGGCACGGCTACGAGAGAAGGGGATCTTTGCGCCCGGGTCCCCCCCGCAAAGCCAGGCTCCCTGCTGTGTGTGTTACCTGCCACTGCCTCCCTGTCACGCGCGCGTCATGCCGCCCACTGTCTCCACTTCTGCTAAGTCCTCTTTAGTCGCGGGGGGGTGCCGCCCTGACACCCCCCCAGTGTATGGCACCTGGTGCGGCCCGCCCCCGCCCCCTACTTAGTATGCCATTGTGCTTCTCTTCTTCTAAAATGCCCCCCCATTCTTCTTTCCTTTTCCCCTGTATTCATCTTCCCCCCCACCCCCAGCACCGATTCCCCCCCACACCAATTTATTAACTGAATACAGTTTAAGCTTTTTTATTTAGTAGGAATTTAGCAGGAACTTTTTAAATTTCACCATGTATGTATCCAGGGCTAGACTTACCATTGGGCTTGACTGGGCTCAAGCCCATGGGCCCCGTCCACTAGGGGCCCCCTGCCTGCAGAGGCGGCTCTCTAATTAGGCAAAGGCTGGCGGGGTGAGCCGCGAGCGGGCCAGCGTTCTGTCAGATTAGCGTGACAGAAAGAACATCACCGCCGACACACATTAAAAGTTCCCCCCGTTACACCCTCATCAGCGGCAGCAGCCAATAGCAGGCTTCACCGCTGTCCTAGTTGGCACCACATTGCATGATGGGAGATGTAGTTCTTAACAGCACACACTAGACTCGGCCGGGCTGTGCCTACACGCTGCAGAGACTACACCTCCCAGAATGCACTGCAGGGCGGGCGCTCAAAGTGGACAGTCGGCTTCTCCTGAGTCCTGCTTGTAGTAGGGGACGGAAGACTCGGAAGAGTGATCAACCAGGAAAGTCACCCTAAACACCTACCTATGTCACCAGCACCAGGTCAGCGACAGTGCCTCATACTTCTGTCAGTGCTGCCTATATCAGTGCAATGCATAACTTTCTATACTGCAAATCAGTGCCTCATACCTCTCTCTGTGTCATGCATAACATTATATACTGCTCCAGGTCAGTGCCTCATACCTTACTCATTGCAATTTTATCCTCAGTGCCTCTGTCAGTGTGACTTTATGGTCTATGCCTTATGCCTCATTCAGTGCTAGGTGAAACTTTTTTATGGTAAGTGCTTCAGATTTCTGTTAGTGCAAGGTGCTACTTTATGGTTAGTGCCTCATGCCTCACTCAGTGCAAGGTGCAACTTTATAGTAGTCCATGTCTGATGCCTCTGTCAGTGCAAGGTGCAACTCTATGACCAATGCTCTCATGTCCTAGTCAGTGCCTCGCTAAGAGCCATGCATAACTATATACTGCATGAGTGCCCAATGCCTCGCCCGGTGCAAGGTGCTATTTTGTGGTTAGTGCCCCCCTCAGTGCAACCTTTTGGTATGTGCCTTATGCCTCACTCACTGCAATGTGCAACATAATGGTCGGTGTCCATTGTCTGTCAGTGCAGGGTGCATCTTTATGGTCAGTGCCCCCATGCCCCTGTCAGTGCCACTTTAGGGTCAGTGCCACCATGCCTCACTAAGTGGCATGCATCGCTATATAATGTATGAGTGTCTAATGACCCTCTCAGTGCAAGGTGCATTTGACCATGGCTCAAAAGGGCGTGGTTCGGAAGGGGTGTGGTTAGAGTCTGAGATGAATGAGGGATGGAGGGAGAAAGAAAGCAGAGTCATGGCGTCTCCCATGACTCTGCTTTCTTTCTCCCTTCATCCCTCATTCATCTCAGACTCTAACCACACCCCTTCTGAACCACGCCCTTTTGAGTCACGCCCACTATTTTGCGTGAAGCACGCCCATTTTTTGCAATGTATAGAAGGTAGGGCCCGAAAGTGACTCAAGCCCAGGGGCCCCCACCACCCTAAGTCCTGCCCTGTATGTATCCACTAATAATGATTTTAGTGTATTTTTATTAGCGATTTGATGAACATTTGCACAGCTATTGTGAGGCCTAAAAAAATCAGTAGCACATTTTGTTATTCTATCTGTCATGTGCATTCAGAAAATGTATGGTTTGGGGGGGGGGCTTTTACAAACTCTAAAAGCTGTACATGAAAAATGGTAACCTTTGCCAGAACCCCTGCATTGGGCACACCCTGTGACTGAAGTGTTCTTTGGACACAGCTGATCACAGATCGGAGTAAAAGGCCAATCACAGGGGCCCTTTACCATGTGTTCAGCTGTGTCCAATCACAGCTGATCACATGTAAACAGACTTGCCAGATATCGGCAGTGCCCATCAGTGCAGCCTAATAAGTGCCCATCAGTGCAGCCTAATCAGTGCACATCAGTGTAGCCTCATCAGTGCCCATCAGTGAAGCCTCATCAGAACACATCAGTGCCGCCTCATCAGTGCCCATCAATGTAACCAAGTAAGGCTGTTATTGCAACTTTATGTAAACCTTTGAATAGAAATCCAATTTAGCAAATAGTCTAGTGCATTTTGATCGGCTGATATAGTTAGTTGTACAGTGTCCCAGTTCTGAAAATATCAGTGCTCACTAGCTTTGATGTAGAAGTACGTACAACACATTTTCACTTTTTGCCATAGTGACATGCTGTTGGGATAAATAAAGACACAATAAAATATTGTCATTACGATAAGGCATATATTGAATTGCTAAGGGCAAATTGTGAAATGTTCAGGATTTCCATGCTGGCTGGTTTGGCATCATTAGCTGTAAAAGCTATCTGCTTTATCCCAATCAGATCTGATATCTTATCCCTCCCCTGATCACATCCCCTTCTCCAGGAAACACACTGATGGATGGAAAATTTAGGCATAATTGATGATTAGGGATAATTCTTTTGTGGCTTTTAGCTACTTTTAAAACAGTTATAAAAATCAATGATGGGTCAGCTGAAAAATATCAATAGAGACAGCTTTGCCTTAACAGGCAAGAGTAGAAAAAAGAAAAAAGAAATTTAATGATTATTGTGGAATCTCTTTAAAATGTTTTAGTGGAATAGTCAGATAAAACATTCTGCTTTTTTAGAGAAACGAAGATGAGACAGCAAAAGTTACCTACTCACTGTTTGAATTTAATGGTCAAGTTTGGATGAAAGTGTATGTTAAGACAAAGTAAAAATTAAATATGCAGTACATGTCTCCAATGCAAGCACATGGTTTTATCTGTTTAACCATTTTGGCTCTCACACCTGTACATCTCCAATGGACTAGAGCAATTTTTATATTTCTGCTATGGGCCTGTTGATTTAGCAATAACTTTGCATAACTAAAGACAATAAAATAATATCCCAGATAGCAAGCAATTGTGCTGCAAGTTTGAAAATTACTTTCCAGGCTTCACAAGTTTGTTGCACAATTGCAGCAAATCCGCATTGCATGACTCTAGATCAACTTTCTTTGCAAACATTCTGCAAGTCTGCTGCAAGTTGTTGTTCAGTTACGTTGTGCAATAGTCATCCCACCACATGGGTCACTGTGGTTGAATTTTAATGCTGTAGACTTTCAGAGCTCTTGCTGTAGACCAGGGGTCTCAAACTGGCGGCCCTCCAGCTGTTGCGAAACTACAAGTCCCATGAGGCATTGCAAGGCTGGCAGTTACAAGCATTACTCACACAGGCAGAGGCATGATGGGACTTGTAGTTTCACAACAGCTGGAGGGCCGCCAGTTTGAGACCTCTGCTGTAGACTCACCACTGCAACTTTGCTCTTCCTGGAGACTTGCCATGCAAACTTGCTACAAATTGGAAAAGTGTCAATTCAAACTTGTGCTTTAAGCACTCTGCAAAATGTACAACTTGCCAGTGAAAATGTGCAGCAAGTTAACAGACTTACAACTCAACACTGCCACAAATTTGTGGCAAGTTATAATATCTGGGGCATTTATCATGTTTTTAAGACACTTTTGTGTAGCACCCTCTTCCATAGGTAGGTGCTAGATGTTAGTTTTTGGTGATAGCTGTCAGTGCAGGTAAATTTAGGCAGGCCTATGATGCGAGCTAGGCCTGTTTGTTTTTGATCTGGGGGCAGGGAGTGGTTTAGTGTAGCAGTGGGTGTGACTGACATGTGCTTCAGCTTTTGGGCGCCTCCCCGGTTTCCAGTGAGAATGTTCTGGAAAGGGGGCAGGGTTGAGAGTTGGAGTGGCATGGGGTGTATGTAGGAGCTCTGACCAATCCCCAACTAGGATTGGAAGGGGGCGGGCCTCCTATATATTCCCTAAGTCCGCCTGCTGGGTGTGAGTTGTCGACCGGGTGAACTGAAGGATGGAGTGCTAGACTGCGTGCTGGAGAGACACCCCCATCTGGGGGGGGGGGTGGATCCAGCGGAGGAGCTCGGGAGCTGGGAGGGAGCCTCTCCTTACAAGGTCATGGAGAGGTGTCCTGGAACAGGAGCTGGAGAGCAGTTGGTCTGCATGGTCCGGGTAAATTCTTCAGGAAGGTCTCGGGGCAGAAATCGTGAGTGAGGCACAGTGAAGATCTGGAAGAGGCACGCCAGGAAGAGCTGTGAGGGAGTCTTTCTTGACACAATCATGGAAAGGTGTCCTGGAACAGGAGCTGGGTGTAGAGCCAAAGGAGAGACTGTGGTGTTTGTTTTAAATCGATGCAGCCTGAGGGTGCAGGATTTGCAAGTCGGGACCGCTGGATCAGTAGTCCACCATCAAATATTTTCTATGGCCACAAAATGGGGTACTGCAGGCCCCTGGCCTTTTCAGGATCATCAATTGAAACTACTAGGACTTATTCAGAGTGAGGCCTAGTGGGCTGAAGATGGTGGGACAGGAGTACTAATCTGTGACAGGAAAGTGATGTGCAGGAGGAGAAGTGTCCTGAGGTAAAGATCTGCAGGGAGAGTGCAGAGGCGGGAAAGTTCTGAGGTGAAAAGTCTGACAGGATTAGGGTCCGCCATTTTATCCCATCTGAGGAGTGTAACGTATAAACCGCTATATCGTTTGTAAAGATAATTTGTGAACCATTTGTCCATGTAAGGCTGGATCCGCTCTAACATGGCAAATACCAATTTGTTCTATGGGCATCCCATATCCCTTCCCCCAACCAAGTTCAATCCCCCAAATAAAACAACAAAACAAAGCAAAAGACTCTTCACTGTCTACAAGTGTGACGTATGGATGTCTGACAGCAGGGTGAATATGCGTGGATGTTAGTAACTCGTAGCAACACACCGCTACATTTGTTTATATTGTGTTACAAAAAAAAATATTTTTTTATGCAATCCATTCACAAAAAAACCCCAAAAATTTCTACTTTGGTTGGTATTTGTTTAAATATATTAAAATTTTATTCTGTAATTTTTCCTGTTAAAATTGACACAATTTTGACACAAAGAATTGCAATTTTGAACGTTATTTACAAATTTTACAAATTAAATAAAGGCTTTTTTTAATGTTGCACTTTTCTAAATGCAACATCAATAGAAATTAATTAGAAAACAAATACAAATGAGAATTAAAAAAAAAGAATTAATGGTTAGAATTTTTTTTTTTTTACTGTTTGGGTTGCTTTAACTGCCATTATATACAGATCAAAGTTCATCCATTTGATCTGCAAATAAATGAAAACAAATTTGATAGTTAGGAATTGCTGAAGTGAAAGGGGGGAGGGGGAGCAGGGCTGAAGAACAGGAGGTACTACATATCGTACACGTGTGCTTCAATTACATTTTTTGGTGTGCATGTGTAGTACGCCTAGTGTCAGGTTAAAGACTGTGCAGGTACAGAAAAATAGCTTTTGATCTGCCTGAAATGCATTCTGCTTTTATGACCCATTGTGGGCTGGCAATACAGAGCTTGTTCTGTAGACTTAGGCCAACCATACAGGGTTAAAATTTCTGTGCTGCAACCACGGGTTGCAGGACAGAAATTTGCACAATTCCCACATCAACACAGGCAGTATTGACAGGGGAATCAGCAATTGTCCTTTCCCCGGCGAGAAGCCATCCCTGCATGGAGAAGACAGTGATCATTGCTAGTGGCTATAGCAGTCACCAGCGATAATCACAAGAGAATCCTTCAGGCTGGTTGTACCCAAGTTCATCAATCAACTTGGTTCATTTAGCCTGCCCATCAACAGTTTGAATCTCTGCCGGTTCCTGCTGAACCGGCTGCAATTCGAACCGTGTATGGCGGCCTTAGTGTTATCAGCTCTGCCCAGTGTCATTTGCTAAAGCACCCAACTACTTCCACTCCCTGATCTTTGCAACATAAATTCTAATCATTCTGTAGTTCAAGATAAGGACTAGGATGGCTCTTTGGCTCTTTGTCATTACATGGGAAGTGTGTAGAAGACACATGACTGCTCTGAATTTCTGACCAGATCAGCAGATTTTATGCACTTATCAAACAGATATAACAAAATAGCTTATTAAACAAGCTAAAAGGTAAGTAGGATCTGACCTGATGGAGTCAGGGGATCTGACCTGATGGAGTCACGTGATGTGACGACACACGTCGGGATTGGAGCACTAGGTACACAGACATTCTGACGGCAGGAGTACGAGCTTGGCGCTCGTGGATGTTTTTTACTGCTGATTCACTGTTCATGTGAATTTTTATCTTCCCTTGTTTTAATAAATGCTGTTGTTATACGGGATTATGCTATGAGTGCCTTCTCTTCCATCTATATCATTTACCATTGAGTAACTATTTCGCTGATCACACGGAAGCAGGAGTGGACCAGGGCCAAACACACATAAGGGCTTACGAACTCGACGTTCATGGATAGATGCCTACGCTCCTTTAATTAAACGTGAGTAGGGATGAGCTCGGTGTTCGAGTCGAACTTAGGTTTGACTCGAACATCGGCTGTTCGCGCGTTCGGCGAACAACGAATGATTTGGGCCGTTTGCGCCAAATTCGAGTGACGCGAACAGCCCACAATACACTGCGCCATCGCAGTGTAATCCCGGCGCTGTGATTGGCCAAGCATGCACTGTGACCCTGCATGCTTGGCCAATCACAGCGCTGGCAGCGAGAAGAGCAATGATTGGCCACAGGCAGGATGCCTGTGGCCAATTATAGCTGAGGGGGTTTAGTACACGCCCCACACTATAAAAGGCCGCCAGCGCGGCGGCCTCGTGTAGTGTGTTCCGGAGCAGGGAAAGTGAAGGATAGGCAGGGACAGTGTCAAATCTTGTCAAATCTATTCTTTGCTAAACCTTGTGTGTAGGGACAGTGAAAGATAGGCAGGGAGAGTGTCAGTGTCATATTCTTTGCTAAACCTTGTGTGTAGGGAGAGAGAAGGATAGGCAGGGAGAGTGTCAGTGTCATATACTTTGATAAACCTTGTGTGCAGGGAGAGAGAAGGATAGGCAGGGGACAGTGTCAGTGTCATATTCTTTGCTAAACCTTGTGTGCAGGGAGAGAGAAGGATAGGCAGGGAGAGTGTCAGTGTCATATACTTTGATAAACCTTGTGTGCAGGGAGAGAGAAGGATAGGCAGGGGACAGTGACAGTGTCATTGTTGCTAAGCCTCCTGCACATTATACACCTGAAGTTAGCCCGTATTGCTGCTTTTTCCTGGTGTGTTACACCAACAGGATTTTGCGGCACTTACAGCGGGCAGAGTGTGCCTCCTGACCATATTACACCTTAACTTAGCCTGTATTGCTGCTTTTTCCTGGTGTGTTACACCAACAGGATTTTGCGGCACTTACAGCGGGCGGAGTGTGCCTCCTGACCATATTACACCTTAACTTAGCCTGTATTGCTGCTTTTTCCTGGTGTGTTACACCAACAGGATTTTGTGGCACTTACAGCGGGCGGAGAGTGCCTCCTGACCATATTACACCTTAACTTAACCTGTATTGCTGCTTTTTCCTGGTGTGTTACACCAACAGGATTTTGCGGCACTTACAGCGGGCAGAGTGTGCCTCCTGACCATATTACACCTTAACTTAGCCTGTATTGCTGCTTTTTCCTGGTGTGTTACACCAACAGGATTTTGCGGCACTTACAGCGGGCGGAGTGTGCCTCCTGACCATATTACACCTTAACTTAGCCTGTATTGCTGCTTTTTCCTGGTGTGTTACACCAACAGGATTTTGCGGCACTTACAGCGGGCGGAGTGTGCCTCCTGACCATATTACACCTGAACTTAGCCTGTATTGCTGCTTTTTCCTGGTGTGTTACACCAACAGGATTTTGCGGCACTTACAGCGGGCGGAGTGTGCCTCCTGACCATATTACACCTGAACTTAGCCTGTATTGCTGCTTTTTCCTGGTGTGTTACACCAACAGGATTTTGCGGGACTTACAGCGGGCGAAGTGTGCCTCCTGACCATATTACACCTTAACTTAGCCTGTATTGCTGCTTTTTCCTGGTGTGTTACACCAACAGGATTTTGCGGCACTTACAGCGGGCGGAGTGTGCCTCCTGACCATATTACACCTTAACTTAGCCTGTATTGCTGCTTTTTCCTGGTGTGTTACACCAACAGGATTTTGTGGCACTTACAGCGGGCGGAGAGTGCCTCCTGACCATATTACACCTTAACTTAGCCTGTATTGCTGCTTTTTCCTGGTGTGTTACACCAACAGGATTTTGCGGCACTTACAGCGGGCGGAGTGTGCCTCCTGACCATATTACACCTGAACTTAGCCTGTATTGCTGCTTTTTCCTGGTGTGTTACACCAACAGGATTTTGCGGCACTTACAGCGGGCGGAGTGTGCCTCCTGACCATATTACACCTTAACTTAGCCTGTATTGCTAATTTTCCTGGTGTGTTACACCAACAGGATTTTGCGGCACTTACAGCAGGCGGAGTGTGCCTCCTGACCATATTACACCTGAACTTAGCCTGTATTGCTGCTTTTTCCTGGTGTGTTACACCAACAGGATTTTGCGGCACTTACAGCGGGCGGAGCGTGCCTCCTGACCATATTACACCTGAACTTAGCCTGTATTGCTGCTTTTCCCATTTCCCTGCAGGCCATTAGAATGTCTGGAAGGCAAACAAGGAGAGGCAGACAGTCAGGAGCCAATAAAAGAGGGCAAGCAGGCTCTGTGTCTAGAGACAACAGTGCTGGTCATGGACGCGGTGCATCGCCATCAGCACGTGGCCATGGGACACGCTTGTCCTTCTTTTCGGCAGCTGGACGTGTTGAGCCACATCATGCCGAAGACTTGGTAGAGTGGATGACCAAGCCCTCCTCATCCTCCTCATCCTCTCTCACCCAGGCTCAGGGTACTGGCAAAGCAACTGCCAAAGCTTCCTCTTCCCTGGTATCAATGTCATCATCAGTCACTCCTTCCCTAGACCAACCATGTCCTCCTGAGGAGTCCCCCGAACTGTTTGAGCACAGTGTTGGGTACATGCTAAAGGAGGATGCCCAGCGTTTCGAAGGGTCTGATGATGATACTCAGCTAGAGGAAGGCAGTAGCGTGAGAGCAGAGAGAGGGGAAGCTCAAGAAGGACACCAATCTGGCAGTCATGTTCCAGCAGCTGCAGCATACTGCCAGATTGGCTCCAGTGATGAGGAGGGAGGGGATGATGAGGTCACTGACTCCACGTGGGTGCCTAATAGGAGAGAGGAGGAGGAGGATGAGGAGGAGGCACATCTCCAACGAGGCAGGATGCCCTCGGGGGGCCAGCGTAAGGGCAGCACACCAACGGAATCACACCGCAGGGCTCCGCCTGTGCAGGGCGCTGCCTCTGCCCGTTATTCAAAAAGTTCTTTGGTGTGGGCCTTTTTTGAGTCGAGTGCATCAGATCGCACAGCTGCTGTTTGCAACATATGTCTCAAGCGTATATCGCGTGGCCAAAACATCACCCGCTTGGGCACCACATGCTTGACCAGACATATGTTGACCTGCCATGCAGCTCGTTGGCAAGCCTACCTTAAAGACCCACACCAAAGAACAAAGCTGACCTCTTCTTGCACCGCATCAGCTGGGATCTCCAACCCCACTATACCTTCAGTCCTCTCTGAAACCTGCTCTGAGAGGAATGAAGGTGTAGAATTAGGTGTGTCACAGATAAGTACTTGCGGGCACTCTGCTAGCAGTACACCGACGTCCGATTCTAGCAGGCAAATTTCCCTGCCCCAGCTGCTGGACCGTCGAAAGAAGTTCACTCCCAGCCATCCACATGCCCAGCGGTTGAATGCTAGCTTGGCTAAATTGCTAGTGCTTCAACTGCTGCCTTTTCAGTTGGTAGACTCGGCCCCCTTCCGTGAGTTTGTGCAATGTGCGGTTCCTCAGTGGCAGGTTCCCAAACGCCACTTTTTCTCACGGAAGGCGATTCCGGCTCTCTACCGGCATGTGGAAGGCAATGTCTTGGCCTCGCTGGACAGGGCGGTCAGCGGTAAGGTGCATATTACCGCTGACTCATGGTCCAGCTGGCATGGACAGGGACGTTACCTTTCTTTCACGGCCCATTGGGTCACTCTTTTGGCAGCTGGGAAGGATGCAGGACAAGGTGCAGTAGTGTTGGAGGTTGTTCCACCGCCATGCCTCCAAAATGCTACTACTGGTTGTGACACACCTCTGTCCTCCACCCCCTCCTCTTCTTCTTCCTCCGTGGCCTCTTCCTGTGCTTTGTCCTCGGAACCAGCGGTGCTCCGTAGGCGTTCAAGGGGCTACGCAAGTACGCAGGCAAAAAGATGCCATGCCGTGCTTGCGCTGGTGTGTTTGGGGGACAGGAGCCACACTGGGGCAGAGGTTCTGTCTGCTCTGCAGGGGCAGGCCGAGAGGTGGTTGACGCCACGCCAGCTTAAGCCAGGAATGGTAGTTTGCGACAATGGCACCAACCTCCTCTTCGCTCTCCGACAGGGACAACTGACCCATGTGCCCTGTGTGGCTCACGTCCTTAACCTGGTGGTGCAGCGGTTCTTGGGCAGGTACCCGGGCTTACAGGATGTCCTGAGGCAGGCCAGGAAAGTCTGTGTGCATTTCCGCAGATCTTATAATGCCAGTGCTCGCCTGGCTGAGCTGCAAAAGGAGTTGAACCTGCCCAAGAACCGCCTTATATGTGACATGCCCACCAGGTGGAACTCAACGTTGGCCATGCTGCAGTGGCTGCACACGCAGCAGAGGGCCATCAATGAGTACCTGTGCGACTACGGCACCAGGACAGGGTCAGGGGAGCTCAGGTTTTTTTCACCACGCCAGTGGGGCATGATCAGGGATGCATGCACTGTCCTGGCACCATTTGAGGAGGCCACGAGGATGGTGAGCAGTGACAGTGCATGCTTCAGTGACACTGTACCTCTTGTCCACCTGTTGGAACATACGCTGCGTGGAATAATGGACAGGGCACTTGAGGCAGAACAGAGGCAGGAAGAGGAGGACTTCCTTGCCTCTCAAGGCCCCCTTTACCCAGACAGTGTTCCTTCTGTCCCACCCATCACACAGGAAGAAGAGGAGGAGGAGGAGGAGGAGGATTGTGTCAGCATGGAGGTGGAGCCTGGCACTCAGCATCATCAGCAGCAGTCATTTAGGGATGATTTACAGTCCCAAGAAACCATTGGACTTGTACGTGGCTGGGAGGAGGTGGCTGCGGATCATGTCATCCTTAGTGACCCAGAGGACTCCGGACCGAATGCCTCAGCTAACCTACGCTGCATGGCCTCCCTGATCCTGCAAAGTCTGCGGAAGGATCCTCGTATTCTTCGGATCAAGGAGAGGGACCATTACTGGCTGGCCACTCTCCTTGATCCACGGTACAAGGGTAAGGTTGCGGACCTTATCTTACCGTCGCAGAGGGAGCAGAGGATGAGACAACTCCGGGAGGCCTTGCAGAAAGGTCTGTGCAACGCGTTCCCAGAGACTGGGAGGTTACAAACTCCTGGTCCTGGACAACGAGTTGCTGAGGCTTCGGTCAGTCAAAGAAGGAGCGGTGGGGAAGGTGGCCGTCTGACCGATGCGTTCAGACAATTCTTTAGTCCGCAGCCCCAAGGTATGATCGGTTCCAGCAACCATCGCCAGCGTCTGATATACATGGTGCAGGAATACCTAGGGGCAAGGTCAGACTTGGACACCTTCCCCACCGAAAATCCTCTGGCTTACTGGGTCTTGAGGATGGATCACTGGCCAGAGCTTGCACAGTATGCAATTGAGCTACTGGCCTGTCCTGCAACCAGCGTTCTTTCAGAACGCACATTCAGTGCTGCTGGAGGATTTGTCACGGATCACAGGGTACGCCTGTCCACCGACTCTGTTGATCGACTGACCTTCATAAAGATGAACCAGTCTTGGATCACCACCAGCTACCAAACACCTGAAGCTGATATAACAGACTAATTTATTTTCAAATGTCACATCCCTTCAAGACTGATGCTGATGCTGAGAGACTGTCCTGTTATGTTGACTGACTATCCTCTTCCTCCTCAATGATCCGATTGATGATGATAGCTTGGAAGAACATTTTTGTTTCTGGGTGCCGCCACCAGTGGCTAAGGCCCAATTTTTCAGCCCCTGTTTAACAGGGGCGTGTTATTACAATTTTTTATGCAATGCTTTGCAGCAGGGCTCATTCCTGCACTCCAACTAGAGTATCTGAGAGTGGTTGCAGTGTCGTAGCACCAGCACCAGTGGCTAAGGCCCAATTTTTCAGCCCCTATTTAACAGGGGCGTGTAATTACAATTTTTGATGCAATACTTTGCAACAGGGCTCATTGCTGTGCTCCAAGTACAGTATCTGTGAGGGGTTGCAGTGTTGTGGCACCAGTGCCTAAGGCCCAATTTTTATGCCCCTGTTTAACAGGGGCATGTAATTACAATTCTTGATCTAATAATTCACAGCAGGGCCCATTCCTGCGCCCACCAAGACTAACTGTGAGGCCTTACAGTGTTGTGTCAACACCACATAAACATGTAAGGGGCAAATTTCAGCTGAGTATATACGGCAGGCCCCTACTTTCAAACATCCAACTTACAAACGACTCCTCCTTGCAAACGGAAGGATGCAACAGGAAGTGAGAGGAAATCTACCCCTAGGAAGGCAAATTCTCTCCTGTAAGAGTTAATATGGGAAAAAAAGTGTCTCCTCTCCACTGATGCTTTATCACCAATTCTTGTTTCAATAAAACCCCCAAATTTTCAAAAAAACATTTGTCATTAGGACGGAAAGTGAGGTGAACTGTTCTGAACAGGTGCACACTGCACAGACAGCAAAACAAATGTTACAGGGGTGATAACCCTTCCCTATGTTTTCCAAAAAGCTTAAAAATTGATTTTTTGCCTGGAGCTACACTTAAACAATGTACCTGTTCAAAATTACAAACAGATTCTACATAAGAACAAACCTACAGTCCCTGTCTTGTATGCACAGCCTCTATACGGCTGTTCAGAGTATATAGGGCCTTTTTTATTTTGTGTGCGGGGTTCCCCTTAATATCCATACAAGACCCTGGTAATGGGCTGGGGTAGGGGGGGGGGGGGGTGTGTGATGGGGTAGCTATGTGCCATTTTTCTTAAAGATTTTCATCCATATTACCGGGACCAGACATTACATTAAAGCCGCAAGCAGTTTTAAATGCCTTTTTTTCCTTTAGAAATGTAATTTTGTGCAGGGACAGTTCTAAACACGGGAAACACGTGGCACTTCACAGGCATACTTTAGACACCCCCCAGGTACGATATTTAAAGGAATATTTGACTTTTTTTTTCACTTTATGTATCATTAAAATGACTGCTCCAGAAAAACGGCTGTTTTTAAAACTTCTTTTTGCATTGATACATGTCCCCTGGTGCAGAACCTGGGTTCCCAAACCCTTTTTAGGACAATAACATGCATAATAGTCGTTATAATTAGCACTTTAGATTTCGAACATTCGCATCCATTGTATTTATTAGGGTTCTAAAGTTCGTGCGAACTTTCGGTCCGTTCGCGGGTTCTGGTGCGAACCGAACCCGGGGGTGTTCGGCTCATCACTAAAAGTGAGTGTAACATTGTGTGGCTTGCCTTTGTTCCACTGTGGTTCCCTGTTTGAGTTACGCTATGAACGCTCTCCATGTTTTTATATCTCCATGTATAGTATACTACTGCCATTGAGACGATTGCAGCAACAGAAAGAAGACTACTATACCGCTACAACTACCATCTTTAATTATACTCTGTGGTGTATTCATGCTGTTTGTCTAACAGCAGTGAGGTGAGCTGCTTGCAGACACAGAGGTGTTCATCACTGAAGAATTTTCCAGCACTGTGTGCCGTAGTTTGGTGGTGGGATCCAGTATTATACACAAGACTTTAACCTTTAGTTTACTTTTGGATTACTTACCCATTGGAATTATATATTTTTTCACTTTTTGTACCCCTTGATGTTTTTGGGATGCTGTTCACATTGTGATTACCTATCACACTTGCTTGTTATACTGAGATTCACAGTTTGATATATACTGTTCATATATTTATCATTTACATTTTACTGTTTGTGTCACTAGCCCCATCCCTTTCACTTCCCTTGTCCCATCACACAGCGCAGTCACCACTCTTTTTATATATACTGCTTTAAAGTATACCTGAGATTCACCTATATTAGGCAAATCAACAGCTTTGCTTTAATGTCCCCGGACCCCTACCCAGTAGTACATACTCACTCACCTTTATTACCCTCACCTGCTGCCATGTTTTTCTACGCTGTTCACCCTACAAAGCACAAGCTTATATGAAAAGGCAGAAAAATGTTCAGAACATTAAGAAATATGTGGTAGCCATTAAAAAGATCATTTTCTTTTTATGTGATCTAGAAAATGTCCTTTCACTGCACCTGTGCTAAAGTTCAGCATCTTGTTCCTAAAGATTCAATGGACTTCAAGATGTTGGGCAGGTCTCTAATTTAACAATGTCCTTGATGAGAAACCAGCCCAGGGTCTGATTATATAGAACCCTTGTAGAAAGGAACATTTTGACCCCAATTTGATGCTTATAATTGTTGACCCAGGTGCTTTTCCTTCTCCATTGTGCTTCTCAGCTAGCTGTACAATGCTACATTGGGATCTTGTATTTCAACATAAAGACAGAGAGCTCCATTTAAAGGATAGCTTTATTGCCTTGCTGCAGCCACCCAATTGCTTTACAAAAAAAAAAAAGCATACTGCGCATATTTAAAGCAAAGTGATGTGCTTTGCAAATATACATTGGGCCCACTGACCTTGAGACACGTAAGAAAGCAGAATTAAATATTAAGAGACTTTCTTTTTTTTTTTTTTTATCATATTTACCTAGGTGGATACAAGATCGGTCTGATGCTGCATCTGTCCCCCTGCTGGCTCTAAGACTTAGAACCAAGCAATCAAACACTACTGATCGCTCGGTTCTCAGTGCTTCATGAGCAGAGAGCTGGTGATTGTCAGTCACCTCTGCCGCTTCTGCCCGCCCCCCCCCAACACTCACTGGAGTGCTGGGCTGTGGAGGGGGTTGGAATGGCTAGCTCAGGCTCTTAGTGGCTCACTGAAAGATTAAGCCAGGTGTCGGTATGTCATACGGTCATGATCTTTCCCTAGCCTGGACCGCCTCTGTGACGTCAGCCGACAGCAGGCTTCAGCCCGCTGTCAGCTGAAAATGGGTCACAGGAGTGAAGAATGAACTGCACTCCTGTGATCCGCAAAATGAACTGCACTCCTGTGATCCACAGAATGAACTGCACTCCTGTGATCCACAGAATGAACTGTATTCCTGTGATCCACAGAAGTACAACCAAATTAGTTTTGGCTGTACTTCTCCTTTAACTGCAGACCACAGTGGAGAGTAATACTGTAGTAATTAGGGTTGTCCCGATACCACTTTTTTAAGACCGAGTACAAGTACCGATACTTTTTTCCAAGTACTCGCCGATACCGAATACCGATACTTTTTTTTTTATCTCTTTTAAAAAAAAAAAAATTTTTTTTTTTACAATTTTTTTTTTTTTTTTTTACAATTTTTTTTATTTATTTATTGATTGATTTTTTATAATGTTTTTTTTTTTTTTTTAAGGGGTGGGGGGTGGACAGTGTCAGTGTGTTTTTTCTTCTATTTTATTTTATTTATTTTTTACAATTCATTTCTTTATTATTTATTTTTTTATTACATTTTTTATTTTTTTATCAGCCCTGTTGGGGGGCTTTGGTGAGATATCAGGGGTCTTAACAGACCTCTGACATCTCCCCTTTGAGACAGAGAAAGGGACTAGGGACAGATTCCCCAGTCCCTTTCTCAGCAGCCTCTGCTGCGCTGAAAATGAATGGAGAGAAGACCGCGGCTTCTCTTCATTCATAAACTAAAACATTGTAACACAGTTTACGATGTTTCAGTTATGTGAATGGACAGAGTCAGTGATCACTGACTCTGTACATTCCGAACAGTAAGGAGCCAGATTTACCGGCTCCTACCTCCGCTCTCCATCCTGACAGATGGAGGGGTGGAGGAGGAGAACAGAGGGGGATGGCAGCACGGAGGGGGACACGGATTGGGACGGCAGCACGGAGGGGGACACGGATTGGGACGGCAGCACAGAGGGGGACACGGATTGGGACGGCGGCACGGAGGAGGACACGGATTGGGACGGCGGCACGGAGGAGGACACGGATTGGGACGGCAGCACGGAGGGGGACACGGATTGGGATGGCGGCACGGAGGAGGACACGGATTGGGACGGCGGCACGGAGGAGGACACGGATTGGGACGGCAGCACGGAGGGGGACACGGATTGGGACGGCGGCACGGAGGAGGACACGGATTGGGACGGCAGCACGGAGGGGGACACGGATTGGGACGGCGGCACGGAGGAGGACACGGATTGGGACGGCGGCACGGAGGAGGACACGGATTGGGACGGCGGCACGGAGGAGGACACGGATTGGGACGGCAGCACGGAGGGACACACGGATTGGGACAGCAGCAAAACGGAGGGGGCTGGAGGAGGATACGGGGACAATCAGCGGTGATCGTGTGTGGGGGAGCTACAAGCACCGATCACCGCTGATTTTAAAGCAGCTGATACCCGCGCGAGGGGAGGAGAGAGAGAGAAGTGGACTCGGAGAAACTACTTTTAAATATATACAGCGGTGATCGGTGCTGGTAACTTCCCCCACCGCACTGATCACTGCTGATCACAAGTATCGGGTGAAGCATCGGGAGCATTTGCCCGAGTACAAGTACTCAGGCAAATGCTCGGTATCGGTGCCGATACCGATACTAGTATCGGTATCGGGACATCCCTAGTAGTAATCCTGCAGAAAGCAAATAGGGGATCTGCTCTTCATTTTAAATTGGCCCCAAAGTGTAGCTGTTCTCATCAGTGCTAATAGGTAATGTATTGAAAGGTGTATTGTGGACCCAGCTTCTACAGTGGCTAGAAGACATTAAAAAGCAACATTCTGCGCACCATGATTTTTCTTATAAGTGCAATGGGGTTGATTTCCTAAGGACAAATGGACTGTTCACTTTGCAAGTGCAATTGCACTCTGCAAGGGAATTTTCTCCAGAGCTTTGTGAATGAGGTGAAGCTCTGCTGACTTCCTTGATACAATCATGTACAAGCAAAATGCTGTTTTTTATTCTCCTTGTGCTTGATTGGGTATTCTTAGCAAGAGCATTTCACCAGATTTACTAAACTCTGGGGAACATTTCCCTGCAGAGTGTAACTTTACTTGCAAAGTGAATAGTCTATTTGTGTTTAGTAAATCAACCCCAATGTTTTGTTAAATATACACATTTCACTTTGAGGTTTCTTCTGGTGTGTATGGTAAAACATGCACCATATATCTGAAACAAGCTACAATGTACTATACCTTTCTGCACTGAATTGCCCAACAGATGAGCTCAGAAGACAATTAGTGCACCTCAGGCGGGGTTCGTTCCGTCCCCACACCTGGCTCATGCGTCACATGATGCTGGCGGAGATACGCCCCTTGCTGTGGACATTTAGCCGGTAGCCACCTGGGGAGCTTCACTTCACAGACATCCATCTGACGAGAGGTTCCTGTTTCTCTCTTTCCCCACACTTCAAGGTAATTTCTAATCTATACTTCAGGATTTACACAGTATATATTACATATATACTCTTTTTACTTGCCTTTCTCAATTTTTGCCTTGCCCCTTGCTCACACTGCTTCAAACACATATTTTATTTTACTGATATTCAGCATTGTTGGGGATTTGGTTTGGCTCCCCCTCATAACAGATTCACCTACACCAACATTCAGCTGATTTGCTAACTTTGGCTGTTAATCTTTTAGTCATGCTTTATCATCAATCCCTTTTTGTTTAATTTCTTCCAGCACCCATCACACATTATTCCCACCAGGATCCATCAGCACATCATTTACATATTCACTCCCCTCTCCCTTTGCTCCATTTTTGTTTTCCTTCCCCTCCCCTCCCCCACTCACACTCCAATTTTGGTTCTCAAACCATTCAACCTTCTGTTTCACTCATTGCTCATTTGCATTTCTTCATCTCTCCACCAGCACTCTGCCCTTGTACCCTGTCTGTGCCTCTCCCTCAGTTTGGTGCTGTGTCGTGGCTGTCCGGGTTCCTCCTTGATGGATGTCCCATGCCATCTTCTCCTTGGCTCTCCTCTTGATTGAGGAGCCGTTGAAGTGTTTATTGGGGGGGGCCTTCCCCGCCTCAGCCCCGGGTGAGACAGTGCATCCAGGACCACCACTCTACTCCATATTTCAAATGCTTGGGACAACCCTATTCCGGGCTTTGCCATTGGTAACGTATCAGACCACCTGATTGTGCTATTCTGTTTCAAACATGACATCATTTTTTTCGAGACTTTATTTGACCCGTCTATCCATCTCCCCTTTTAGTCAAATGACATGCACCCCACTCCTGATGACTGGCTTCAAACGCCAAGAAACGCGTCGAGTCCATGCTCAGGGATGCCAAGTAAAGCCTGCCCAACTATGAATCTATAAAGTGTATTCTTGACTTTTCAATTGGATAATCAATTTCACTGTTTCTGTATGTCCATGTTACTGTCATTACTTGCTTCAGCCATGTCTCAACAATGAATTTTGATTATGTCTATGTGATATCCTTTATTTACATTATGCCTTTGTTTGCATGATCTGTGTGTACTTTTACTATGATACAATACATTTTTATATTCATATCCATGCCTTGATTTCCATTCTTCAGACTGACTATGCAGCATGTATATATGGCTACAGACCATTCCCCAACGGGACAGTGATGTTTACTCATTTTTGATATCCTAGACTTTTTTCCTACGCCCATCCATGCCTCATTTAAAGTCCCACAGCCCACTTTCTTTCTTCCCTTTGGATCATTGTGCATTAGCACAGGTTGCAAATTTTCCCACTATAAATCTACCACATAATGGTGGCCTGAATTAGGTTGGCAAACACCTAAATAGTTACTTGAAATTGTAATTCTGTTCAATGTGTCCATAATCTCCATCACAGTGTATGAAAATAGTGTTGTCAAGGATCCATCCACATGCTGCTGATTGGACAGTGTAGGAGCCTAGTGATCTACTCCCCTGCAAGCCCCTTATCACAGTGTTAGACTGACTGGGCAGTGTAATAGAACCCTTATTTATCTGATTGCCTTTGAGTGCCGAAATTCTCCCTCTATTCTGTTTTTTGATGTTCAAGAGATTACAGGAACCTAAAGTAAAGACATAAATTCACATACTTATACGAGGGTTCTTCAAAAAGTTTCTGCACTTTTTTAACCTCTTTTTATTAAAGTGGTTGTAAACCCACTTTTATTTTTTTTATTTTTTGGCCCACCTGCAAGAGAAAGGCATAATGAGCTATTATGACTAGCATAATAGCTCATTATGTTCCACTTACCTTAGATCGGGGCCCCCGAAGCCGTCCTCGTCCCTCACTGCAGACGCAGACATCACTGCGGCGATAACCGGAATGTTACTTCCGGGTATCGCCGCACCAGCCAATCACAGCGCCTCTCCGGCGCTGTGATTGGCCGGAGCGGCGGAGACGTCACTCTGCGCATGCGCGCGGGAGGCGTCCCACTCGGCTACACCCAGCGATTGCTGGGAAGTAGCCGAGTATGTGAATGGGATTAACCCCATAAATGTGCCATTGTCTACGGCGCGCATGCGCCGTAGACAGCGGCGCTTGTCATTTTAGTAAATATCTCCTAAACCGTGTAGGTTTAGGAGATATTTCTTGCACCTACAGGTAAGCCTTAATCTAGGCTTACCTGTAGGTGCAAGTTGAAAAAGTGGGTTTACAACCACTTTAAGAATTTCAAAAACAAATTACATCACTTTTCTACATAGTCACCTTAGTTTGCGATGCAGTTTTCCCAGCATCATACCAACTTTTTAATGCCATCAACAAAACTCCTCCCAATCTCACCGTTTCCAATGAAAATATAAAAGTGGGGAAACTTTTTGAAGACCCTCATACAAACTATATTAGAAAATATTTTGAACATTGAGTTGATTTTGTGTGTCTGCCTGAAGTTCACCTTAAGGCCCCTTTCACACTGGGGCGGGCAGGTGCGGTGGCGGTATAGCAGCGCGATTTCCAGCGCTGCTATACCGTCGTTCTCACCGCGGTATGTGGCCGCTAGGGGGGTGAATTTAACCCCCGCTAGCGGCCGAAAAAGGGTTAATACCGCCCGCAAACCGCGGCAATAGCCGCGGTTTGCGGGCGGTATTACCGCGGTGTCCCATTGATTTCAATGGGCAGCCGCGGTAAAGGAGCGGTGAAAAAGCGGCTAGCAGGACTTTTGGAGTGGTCCTGCTAGCGCACCGCTTCAGTGTGAAAGCCTTCGGGCTTTCACATTGAAGGCTACAGGCACGAATTTTTCATGCGGTATAATAGCGCTAATATTAGCGCTAAACCGCATGAAAAATGCCCCAGTGTGAAAGGGGCCTTAAAGTAAAATGAAACCAAAACATGATATAGAGTCCAGAAGAAGGAGCAGTGCAGTCTTAATTATCTGTCAGTGTTAGCTCTGTTTACTCTGAAAATTATCTAGCAGGTTTTCATTGTTACCACATCCCAATTTTTTCTTGGATCAATAAAGAAATTGATCGTGTTCAGCTGTACTCTGTTCTCATATGCTGTCTTTGTTTAAATACTGTTTGTGGCACCTCATTACTAGCTTTGCAGGATCTCTGGAGTGTAGAAATTATGGCCACCAAAGGCAAGAGAAGATACTGTAACTGTGGTTTGAAGGAAACCTGTGCTCTGCACTAATTGCTTTAATAATAATAATATATAATATATATAGGCAAAACATTTTTATTGATAATAATGTCAGAAGAATCTAGATTCCCGTGAACAAACAGCGCTTGCTGGTAACAAGTAATATCAAATTCCTATAAATAAACAATTATGCAAACACAATATACAAAAATCAACATATAAGTTGAGTGTTTCATAAGTCCATTGACAGCGATTCAAAGGAACTCCTTTTTCAAAAAGTTCTCACCATGTAAATCCCACAATTAGTGATTTGTAGTTGAATGTGCTCCCAAAGCAAACAACTCATGGAAAGTGAAGATCCCTACTCACTAAATGTAGTTGACCCTCAGTTGACACGCAGGTTGGCAGTTAGATTGGGCGAGAAGGGGTTTAGAAAGCAAGTGCTCACCCAATCTACCTGCCGACGTGCGTGTCAAGTGGGGGTCAGCTACATTCAGTGAGTAGGCTTGTCGATCGACTTGGGTACATTCAGACTGCCCATTCATGGTGTGAATCTTGCCTGGTTCAGCGGGAACCAGCCGAGATTCGACTCACCTATGGCTGACTTAAGTGTGCTGAGCAGGTAATTTTACTGTGAATGAAGTATTCAGCAGTTCATAGGATTATTCAAGTGAGGAGCATTACTCAACAATTTTGGGACTGTAGTAAACAGAATTGATAAAGTATGGAATATTTATCAGCTCCTGTTTTTCCAATGACTTACATATAAAAGATCTTCTTAGACGTTACAGTTAAAGTCTAATTAAACCCCAAACCCAAAAATGTAATAATATTTTGCAGATTACCAGTCCTTAGAAATGGCTGCATTAGTGTTCTTTTAAAATTTTTTTTCTTTATTTTTACCTGTAATCCAGCCAATACCACACTTCCTATTTTAAGGTGGCGCCTGACGAAGAGGTCCTGCGTGGCTCCAAAACATTGCACTAAACTGTTTTGTGATGCGATCTTTCTTTAACAAAGAACCATTTGGATGAAATTGATGATCTGTGGTGTGCTGGTGAGTATATACATGTTGTATAGGTTCCATTGTCCAGCTGGCGGTCGCTACAGCACCCAGGACTTTAAGAGCTTATTCCAGGAACGTTTGCAATAGGAATATGGATTGTGGTCTATCTATGGGGGAGCAATAGAGGTACCCCTGAACATCATGTTTTTAGGGGAACTAGTAGACTTAGCCTATCTTCTGCTAACACTTTTTACGCCTTTTACACAAACTATTTTTTTTCAATTGAAATAAAGGTTTTAATTATACGGATGTTGTAAGTACCCCTGTCAATCCTCTAACTGCTACTTCTGCTGTACAGCTTAGTCTAAGATTAAGAGGTACCCCCCCCCCATCAGACTACACTGGTCAGCGCTTGCAGACATTGGCTGAATCTAATCTAAGGTCACCAATTCACTTTCATACATACACATAATAGGGCCAATTTAAATGGGAGCCAATTAACCTACCAGATTCCGTCCAGTATTCAGCCTCTGTGTACGGAACTTTAAAGGAAGTTGGAAAATAACAGCAAGATCAACAGGTAAAAAAAGCTGAGTTACAGGGGGGACTCAGAGAAACAAAGACTGCTTAGTTAATACTAATAGACGGCATCATATATGTCATTTTTTATTTTGCCTTTAGGCCTCATGCACACATGACAGTAGCTTTTTCAATTGGCGTTAAGGCATATATAGCCATGCTAGCTTTTAGCAGTGTTTCTCTGCCTCTGTTCAAAATCAGTGGTTCCCTATGAGAGCCCATTGATTTGAATAGAAGTCGCACCATAAGTCAGGCCATGATGATCCGACTTGTGGTTCGGCTTGTGCATTGAGGATCTTGAAGGGGAACCCTTGCCAAAATGAAAAAAAAAAAAAAGCATCATGCCCCGGGTGGTGACGTCACAAAGGGCAAGGCCTCCGGATTACAACACTGGGAGGCCCTGCCCCATGGCTATATATGTAATCGCACACGGTGGACCCAGCATTACAGGGGGAGAGAGCGTCAGGAGAACATTGTAGGAAGAACAGAGGGAGAAGACAGCGGAAGAAGACAGCAGAGAGAGGAGAACTGGCAGAGGGAGAAGACAGCAGAGAGAGGAGAACTGGCAGACGGAGAAGACAGCAGAGGGAGGAGAACCGGCAGAGGGAGAAGACAGCGCAGAGAGGAGAACCGGCAGCAGGAGAAGACATCAGCGGGGAGAGGAGAACCGGCAGCAGAAGACATTTTTTTATTTTGACGAGGGTTCCCCTTCATGATCCTCAGTGCACAAACCGCACCGAAAGTCAGATCACCATGACTTGTGGTTGGTACTACTTCTATTCAAATCAATGGGCTCTCATAGGGAATCATTGATTTTGACATGTAAAAAAAAAAAAAACGAGGTTTAATGTGGCTATATCCAGCGTTAAGCTGCATTTAGCAGCTTTTACCAGCGTCAGATGTTTTTACAGCTCTAACGCCGGATCTCAGAAGGCGCTGGCCCTGGGTTTTTTTTACAGCTTGAAAACGCCTATGCCACTTACAGCTCTTAAAAGCCTGTGTGTGCATGGACACATAGAATAACATGGAAAGACGTTATTAAGCTTAAAAAAAAAAAAAATCTGATGCTGCTAAAAGCAACTGTAAAAATGCCCTGTGTGCATGAGGCCTAAGAGTTCCCTAATATCAGTCATTGGGGTTGATTTACTAAAACTGAAGTGCACCAGATTTTGCACTCTCCAAGTTTAGTAAATCAACCCCATTGTCTTTGAGTCATTTGTGTCATAGAAAGACACTACAGCCATCCTGGTGGATGGTGGGCAGTGTAATTGTCAGAAACCGGTGCTCACCAGAAATGTGTGGACTGCAAAAAAGGAAGACCAAAACTCATGTAAAGTAATAATAGTAAGATTTATTAAAAGGATAAATCATAAACAATAAAGCAAACCAGCAAACAACCATGGTGACACACAATAATAACTCTCTAAACCAAACGTGAATACAGAAGTAAGATATAATTATAAACGTAATCAAGCCAGGGTCATACACGAGAGATCAATCAGATAAAACAGGGAGCAGGGCGGGACAGTGAGAGGACCACAGGAGGAAGGGATAATTCTGCAAGACAGGCGTCCAGGGATGAATGCAGGGTTCAGGAACACAGGACACAAGGTACAGGATTCAGGAATACCGGTTACAAGTAGGGATGAGCCGAACACCCCTGGTTCGGTTCGCACCAGAACCTGCGAACGGACCGAAATTTTGTGTGAACTTTAGAACCCTATTAAATACAATGGACGCCAACGTTCTAAATCAAAATTGCTAATTATCAAGGCTAATATGCAAGTTATTGTCCTAAAAAGTGTTTGGGGACCCGGGTCCTGCCCCAGGGGACATGTATCAATGTAAAAAAAAGTTTTAAAAACTGCAGTTTTTTCGGGAGCAGTGATTTTATTGATGCTTAAAGTGAAAAAAAAGTGAAATATTCCTTTAAATATCGTACCTAGGGGGTGTCTAAAGTATGCCTGTGAAGTGGCACGTGTTTCCCGTGTTTAGAACTGTCCCTGCACAAAATTAAATTTCAAAAGGAAAAAAAGTCATTTAAAATTGCTTGCGGCTTTAATGTAATGTCTGGTCCCGGCAATATGGATGAAAATCATTGAGAAAAATGACATGGGTACCCCCCCAGCCCACTACCAGCCCCTCTGGGTGTTGTATGGATATTAAGGGGAACCCTGCACCCAAATTTAAAAAAGGCCCTATATACTCTGAACAGCAGTATACAGGCGGTGCAAACAAGACAGGGACTGTAGGTTTCTTCTTAAGTAGAATCTGTTTGTAATTTGGAACAGGTACATTTTTTAAGTGTAGCTCCAGCCAAAAAATCTATTTTTAAGCTTTTGAAAAACATAAGGAAGGGTTATCACCCCTGTAACATTTGTTTTGCTGTCTGTGCAGTGTACACCTGTTCAGAACATTTCACCTCACTTTCTATCCCAATGACAAATGTTTTTTGAAAATTTGGGTTTTTTATTGAAACAAGGATTGGTGATAAAGCATCAGTGGAGAGGAGACACTTTTTTCCCATATTAACTATTACAGGAGAGAATTTCCCTTCCTAGCGGTAGATTTCCTATCACTTCCTGTTTTCTCCTTCCGTTTGCAAGTAGGAGTCGTTTGGAAGTTTAATGTTTGAAAGTAGGGGCCTGCCGTATATACTCTGCAGAAATTTTGCCCTTAGGTGTTGGTGTTGCCACAACACTGTAAGCCCTCACAGTTACTCTTGGTGGGTGCAGGAATGATCCCTGCTGTGAATTATTAGATCAAGAATTGTAATTACATGCCCCTGTTAAACAGGGGCATAAAAATTGGGCCTTAGGCACTGGTGCCACAACACTGCAACCCCTCACAGATACTGTAGTTGGAGCGCAGCAATGAGCCCTGCTGCAAATATTGCATCAAAAATTGTAATTAAACGCCCCTGTTAAACAGGGGCTGAAAAATTGGACCTTAGCCACTGGTGGCGGTGCCCAGAACCAAAAATGTTCTTACAAGCTATCAACATGATCATTGAGGAGGAAGAGGATAGTCACTCAGTATAACAGGATAGTCACTCAGCATCAGCATAGGCAGTCTTGAAGGAATCTGACATTTAAAAAAAATAATATTCGGTTACATCAGCATCAGGTGCTTGGTAGCTGGTGGCGGTGATCCAAGACTGATTAATTTTTATGAAGGTCAGTCGATCGACACACCTTGTGATCGGTTACAAAGCCTCCAGCAGCACTGAATGTGCGTTCCGAAAGAAAGCTGGATGCAGGACAGGCCAGTAGCTCAATTGCATACTGTGAAAGCTCTGGCCAGTGATCCATCCTCAAGACCCAGTAACCCAGAGGATTTTCGGTGGGAAAGGTGTCCAAGTCTGATCTTGCCCCTAGGTATTCCTGCACCATGTAAACCAGACGCTGGCGATGGTTGCTGGAACCGATCATACCTTAGGGCTGCGTACTAAAAAATTGTCTGACCGCATCGGTCAGACGGCCACCTTCTCCACCACTCCTTCTGTGACTGACCGAAGCCTCAGCAACACGTTGTCCAGGACCAGGAATTTGTAACCTCCCAGTCTCTGGGAACACGTTGCACAGACCTTTCTGCAAGGCCTCCCGAAGATGTTTCATCCTCTGCTCCCTCTGCGACAGCAAGATAAGGGCCGCAACCTTACCCTTGTAACGTAAATCAAGGAGGGTTGCCAGCCAGTAATGATCCCTCTGCTTGATCTCACGAATACGAGGATCCCTCCGCAGGCTTTGCAGGATCAGGGAGGCCATGCAGCGTAGGTTTGCTGAGGAATTTGGTCCGGAGTCCTCTAGGTCACTCAGGACGACATGATCCTCCCAGCCACATACAAGTCCATGGTTGTCTTGGGACTGTAATTGATCCCTTGAAGACTGCTGCTGATGCTGAGTTCTAGGCTCCACCTCCATGCTGAGTCCTAGGCTCCACCTCCATGCTGACACAATCCTCCTTCTCCTCCTCCTCTTCCTGTGTGATAGCTGGGGCAGCAGGAACACTGTCTGGATAAAGGGGGCCTTGAGAGGTAAGGAAGTCCTCCTCCTCCTGCCTCTGTTCTGCCTCAAGTGCCCTGTCCATTTTTCCACGCAGCGTGTGCTCCAACAGGTGGACAAGAGGGACAGTGTCACTGATGCATGCACTGTCACTGCTCACCATCCTCGTGGCCTCCTCAAATGGTACCAGGACGGTGCATGCATCCCTGATCATGGCCCACTGGCGTAGGGAAAAAAATCCAAGCTCCCCTGACCCTGTCCTGGTGCCTGGTGCCATATTGCAACAGATACTCATTGATGGCCCTCTGCTGCGTGTGCAGCTGCTGCAGCATGGCCAACGTAGAGTTCCACCTGGTGGGCATGTCACAGATTAGGCGGTTCTTGGGCAGGTTGGATTCCTTTTGCAGGTCAGCCAGCCGAGCACTGGCATTATAGGACTGGCGGAAATGCCCACAGAGTTTCCTGGCCTGCTTCAGGACCTCCTGTTAGCCCGGGTACCTGCCCAAGAACTGCTGCACCACCAAGTTAAGAACGTGAGCCAAACAGGGCACATGGGTCAGTTGTCCCTGTCGGAGGGCGGAGAGGAGGTTGGTGCCATTGTTGCAAACACCTTTCCTGGCTTAAGCTGGCATGGCGTCAACCACCTCTGAGCCTGCCCCTGCAGAGCTGACAGAATCTCTGCCCCAGTGTGGCTCCTGTCCCCCAAGCACACCAGCTCAAGCACTGCATGGCATCTTTTTGCCTGCGTACTTGTGTAGCCCATTGAACGCCTACGGAGCACCGCTGGTTCCGAGGACAGAGCAGAGGGAGAGGCCATGGAGGAAGAAGAAGAGGAGGGGGTGGAGGAGAGAGGTGTGTCAGAATCACCAGTAGTAACATTTTGGAGGCATGATGGCGGAACAACCTCCAACACTACTGCACCTTGTCCTGCGTCCTTCCCAGCTGCCAGCAGAGTCACCCAATGCGCCGTGAAAGATAGGTAACGCCCCTGTCCATGCCTGCTGGACCATGAGTTAGTGGTAATATGCACCTTACCGCTGACTGCCCTGTCCAGCGAGCCCAAGTCATTGTCTTCCACATGCCGATAGAGAGCCGTAATCGCCTTCTGTGAGAAAAAGTGGCGTTTGGGAACCTTTAGCCAAGCTAGCATTCAACTGCTGGGCATGTGGCTGGCTGGGAGCGAACTTATTTTGGCGGTGCAGCAGCTGGGGCAGGGAAATTTGCCTGGTACAATGTGACGTCGGTGTACCAATAGCAGATTGCCCGCAAGTACTTGGCTGTGACACACCTAATTCTACACCTTCATTCCTCTCAGTGCAGGTTTCAGAGAGGACTGAAGGTATAATGGGGTTGGAGATCCCAGCTGATGAGGAGCAAGGAGAGGTCCGCTTTGTTCTTTGGTGTGGGTCTTTTAGGTAGGCTTGCCAACGAACTGCATGGCAGGTCGACATATGTCTGGTCAAGCACATGGTGCCTAAGCGGCTGATGTTTTGGCCACGCAAGATACGCCTGAGACATATGTTGGAGATGTGCTTCCTCCTCCTCCTCCTCCTCCTCTCTCCTATCAGGCACCCACGTGGAGTCAGTGAGCTCATCATCCCCTCCCTCCTCATCACTGGAGCAAATCTGGCAGTATGCTGCAGCTGGGGGAATATGACTGCCAGATAGCTGTCCTTTGTTGGGCACACCCTCTCTCTGGGATCACATTACTACCCCCTCTCTCTGGGATCATGTTACTGTCTTCCTCTAGCTGGGTTCCATCATCGGAACCTTCAAAACGCTGGGCATCCTCCTGGAGCATGTACCCAACACTGTGGTAAAACAGTTCGAGGACTCCTCAGGAGGACATGGTGGGGCTAGGGAAGGAGTGACTGATGCCATTGAGCCGAGGGAAGAGGCCACTTTGGAAGCTGCTTTGCCAGACAAAGTACCCTGAGCCTGGATGAGAGAGGAGAGGAGGAGGAGGACGGCTTGGTCATCCACTCTACCAAGTCTTGGGCATGTTGCGGCTCAACATGGCCAGCTGCCGAAAAGAAGGACAAGCGTGTCCCACAGCCACAAACTGGTGAGGATGCACCATGTCCATGACCAGCACTGTTGCCTCTAGACACAGAGCCTGCTTGCCCTCTTTTATTGCCTCGTGACTGTCTGCCTCTCCTTGTTTGCCTTCCAGACATACTAATGGCCTGCAGTGAGATGTAGCTGCACAAAGGTGGGATGTATATATATATATATATATATATATATATGTATATATATATATATATATATATATATATATACATATATATATATATATATATATATATACATATATATACTGATAATGCAGCTATCAGAATCAACTGCCTGCTGTGGTATTAGTATGGGAAAAGCAGCAATTGTCTTCAGTTAGTTTTAGGTGAAAAATGTGCAGAGGCCACAGTACACTAACTGAAAATACTTGCAACTCTCTGCCTGTGGTTTTATTATGAGAACGCCACTATTAGTCACTCAATAACTGTTTTCAGGTAAGCTTTAGATGAATGCTATGCAAAGCACACAGTACACTAAGTGAAACACTGACTGCAGCTAGCACAATCACCTGCCTGCCTGTCACAGTATAGAGAATAACAGGAACGGATCTAGCTAAACTGAATACGGTGTATGAATATATATACAACATCTAGGATGCATATATATCCTCTACACACTGTAACTGCAGCTAACTGACTCGCCTGCCTGCTCTATCTAACTCAATATAAATGACACTGTCTCTCTCTCTCTCTCTCTGTAAGCTCTCTCTTTAACCAACACCGCAACACACTACACAAGGCCGCCACGGAGGTGGCCTTATATAGTGTGGGGCGTGTACTAAACCCCCTGAGCCGTAATTGGCCAAAGCCACCATGGCTTTGGCCAATTACGGCTCTCTGTTCAGATGGCGCTGTGATTGGCCAAGCATGCGGGTCATAGTGCATGCTTGGCCAATCATCAGCCAGCAATGCACTGTGATGCCACAGTGAATCATGAGCAATGACGCGCCACTCGAATTTGGCGCGAACTGCCCATAATGTTCGCAATTCGACGAACAACCGAACAGACAATGTTCGAGTCAAACATGGGTTCAAATCGAACTCGAAGCTCATCCTTAGTCACAAGGTACAGGCACAGGATTCAGGAATACAGGTCAGGGCTCAAGGAAAATACCAAGGCAAATGTGTGAGCATCTGCCGGGTATATATACACTCCTCCTGCAATCAGTCTCAGATGGCCTTTGATTGCAGGAAATGATGTTCACTCCAGACTGACGGAAGACACCCGCTGGTGGACACCAGTACTGCGGTCCAAAAATCTGACAGCGCCACCAGCAGGTGAAACCTTTCCTGACAGTAATGCTGCATTACCACATGAGGAAACCTGGCTACAAGGCAAGAAGTTCTACAAAACAAGTTAGGACTTAAAATATGCTGACAGAAGGAGACAGCAGAGTAAGCAGAGTGAGCAGAGACATGACCTCATGAGTTTGCTGCTACTTCTTTACTGCTAAATAAACAGGCTGGGGCGAGGGAATAACACCACGATTTTCCTTAACTGTAACAGAGAGAGTTATACTCTACATCTAACTGTGCTCTGTAATTGAGCTTTTTATTACTCTGATTGGACAGAAAACAACTCCCTTATATGTATTTCATCTGCATTCTTAAATGTTTGCCCGAGTTTAGCTTTAAACATTAGAAAGTTAAATGCATTAATGCACAGCTGGTACTAAGGGATAATGTGAAGTTTTGTATGGTTTGGGTGAATATCTATGATTTAACTATGTAAGTGAACTGTATCTTTGTAACTTGCTAATTTCTTTGTTCTAAGTCTCTAAAGGCTGGATAATACAGATATACAAACTGGGCTGGCCATAATGGCTGAGTTAATGAATACTAATGAGAGTTTATTTAAAGACTGGTATGATACAATTACATGAGAATGAGAAATCAATGGTCTGTAGTACTGCAGAATCTGTTTATAATTTTATTATGAGTATAAGTAGAAGGCTGAGAGCAGGACAATTATTGCAATCCATTAAAAGTAACATTTATGTTCCTTAATACTAGCCAAGTGTAGATGCAGACTGTACATTTAGAACAACCAAAACAAAATTTTTGATGCTCTTTTACTAACAAACTGTGTCTACTTTCAGGGTTCATCTAAAGCAAACAAGACGCCTATGTAAAATGTCTGCTAATTCGTGGCAAAAGGATGTTCAATGTTAATATATGCAAAGTTCAGGAACTAAAACAATGGATGTATCATAAAATCTAGGGCAAGTAAAACTGGATAAATCAATGATGGAGATGGGTGGACCTGGGTGTTGCGGTAGATCACAGACTTAAGAGCAGCATTATCAGAAAGGTTAAACCTATGGCCATGCATGGAAACCAGTGCTGGCACATTTGAATGAACATATTGCAGCATGTGAATCTGCTTGGTCTTCAGCTATTCCTGCAACCTGTGATCTGACCTGTACATTTATCTCACGTCACCAACCAGACTTTTCCTTATAACCTGTCCTAGACCTCTGCCTTCTGTTATAGCACCTGACTCGCACTCTCAACTTTGCTTAAAAAAGCGCATGGATTTATCTATCTATAAAGAAAAACTGAATGAACTCAAGGCATTCACCCTTGAAAAAAGGTGAATAAAGACTTGTGCACACAGGCATTTGTCCATGTCAAAACCACTTTTCTCCTTATACAATTCGATTGTATAAAACAGTTTCATGCAGTTTAGAAGATAGTCAAAATCAGATCAGTGAGAAGCACCTATGAAGATATTAATAAATATCAAAATATAATTTAAAATGTAAGTTTAATGCATCTGAAAACATGGCCACCCACCCACTCAAATCTTAAGTGGGGAATAAGATCATCTTGTATGAATACACAAATGGTCCCTCAACTCTTTAAGTCAGGGGTACCCAACCAGTGGCCCGGGGGCCACATGTGGCCCGCGGAGCCCTCTGATGTGGCCTGCAATCTTCTGCTTTGGGATAGCAGGTTTGCAAGCCCAGATCGCAGGTTGCCAACCTGCCATTCCAGAGCATCAGTGTTCTGAATGAAACCAGCGGTAGAGGAAGCAAGTGGCTGGAGAGAGAGCAGATCCACATAAGCGGATGCTTCCTGTATAGCGCCGGCTCCTGTCACAAGTGGAGTGATACCAAATGTTTTCTTGTTTCAGAGGCCATGGGGCATTGGGGAAAACATTAAAAATGTATATGCAGGCAGAAGAGGGTATATTCTTTCCATTTAGCTTGCGAGTTTAGATTGTTTTACCCAAAAAAGGGTTTATTTTAGCAGTGACCCATAGCAACCAAAGAAAATTTACACTGCTGAATCAGACCACTACAAAATAATTACTGATTTGTTCTAGGAATCATTTCAATTACGAATTAGCACTCTTCATTGAATAAAGAAAAATAGCTCTGCGTCTGTTAGGGCCAAACCTCACACCCAGAATTACCAGTTATACATAAATTCCTTCTGTTGGTTGACAATGCTGACTTAAGCTCGATACACACTGACAGTTTTTTTTTGTTAAACCCAGCAGGCTGAATGAAAAAAAATTGAGAAGCTTGCGAGGAGCTCGCTGTTCTAACTATGCAATGTTAGCCCCACCCACTAGAACTAACCGGTCAGCGCTCACAGCCATTGGCTACAAGTGCTGATTGGATACCAATCGGCTGCTGTTTTTCCAGCATACCCGCTCAACAGAAGTCGAACGTTCGGCCAGCTTCTGTCAGACAGTTTGCTGTACACATGGGCCAAATGTCGAAAGTTTCTGTTGAACCGGCCGATACCGACCAATATTCAGGCCCTTCTGTGCCAGGCTTTAACTGCATGGAAAAAGTAAGCAAAATTGTCAGACTTGCTTGTGCATACTGTCTGCGAAATCAGAAAGTATGTCAAGACAGAACAAGAAGTGCTTGTGAAAACCTCAAGGAGCAGTGATTTGAAAGTACTTTGTGCAGTGATGAGCAATGTTCAAGGAAAGCAGACATGGCATTTGCACATGTATTTAAGGTAACATGTTTAATTTAATAAAATTTTTTTTTAGATCTGGATAGAGTGATGAAAGGTTAAAACCCATGTCAGTTTTTAATTGCTATGTGTGTCCCAGTTAGAGAGATTTACTCTTTCTAATTGTCCCAATCTCCAATGTCACTGGGAATGAAATTGAGGGTAAATCCAACATTTTGAGTTGCCACCAGAACAGGAATAAAGGGAATATCATCGAATGGAGATATTTGTTCCCATGACAACTATCTAAGAGGGCATTCCCCTTTTATTTAAAATATTATTATTATTATACAGGATTTATATCGCGCCAACAGTTTGCGCAGCGCTTTACAACATCAGGGAAGACAGTACAGTCACAATACAATTCAATACAGAGGGATCAGAGGGCCCTGCTCGTTAGGGATTACAGTCTAGAAGGGAGGGTCAAGTGAAACAAAAGGTAGTAGCTGTGGGGGATGATCAGGTGGACAAAATGAAAATACAGTTGTTAGGTGTGGGTAGGATAGGCTTCTCTGAAGAGGAGGGTTTTCAGGGATCCTCTAAAAGCTAATAGAGAAGGAGATAGACGGACAGATTGGGGTAAGGCGTTCCATAGGCTTGGAGAGGCTCTGGAAATGTTCTGGAGACGAGCATGGGAGCAGGTGATGAGAGAGCTAGAGAGCAGGAGGTCTTGAGAAGAACAAAGAGAACGATTAGGTTGGTATTCAGAGACTAGGTCAGTGATGTAGCTGGGGGCAGTGTTGTGGATGGCTTTATAGGTAGTTGTTAGTATTTTGAATTTAATTTGTTGGGTGAGCAGAAGCCAGTGGAGGGATTGACAGAGAGGGGTAGCAGAGACAATGCGGTTGGTAAGGTGGATGAGTCTGGCAGCAGCATTCATGATGGACTGAAGGAGGGATAGAATATGCAGAGGTAAGCCAATGAGGAGGGAATTTCAGTAATCAAGGCGAGAGATGACCAGGGAGTGAATTAGGAGCTTTGTTGTGTCATTGGTTAGAAAGGGGCGTATTTTGGAGATGTTGCAGATATCCTTCTACTTCCTGTTAAGTATACAGGACAGGAAGTAAAGGGAAATCTCTCTAATAGGACACAGATGGCAAAAAAAACTGACAATTATTTTAAACTTCACATACGTGTTACGTAACTGCAGCAGAGAATCAGGTCTACTACCATCTCAGAAGTAGATGGACAGAAAAATACAAATCCCTTGGCAAGCAAACAAGTTCTAATATATGTATTTAGCTGTTTGCCCCGAGTTCAGATTTAAGATACTGTACAAATGATGTCTACTGTTAGAAATGTGTTATAGGACTATAACAGGCTGTATAGTGTATTTTTATATGTCTGTATATCTGAAAACTGAATAAAAATGTACCTGTTAAAAAAAAGAAAATAATTCCAGTATCATTTCCCCTACTCATATAATGGCACAGTTCAAAACGTTAAATTTCCCAAAGTGTTCTTTTAAAACATTGGCCGCCTTGAATCACTTTAAGATATTTTCAGAATTTGAAAGGCTTCAGGGAGTAATGTACATTACAATGGCATTTTGCTTATTTTTTCTAACAGAACCAGTGGATACATCTTGCATGCGAAGGTTAGGAAATGTTTGTTGACCTATATATCTGACTTTTCTTTCTTCAATGCATGTATTTCTTCAGGGTAAGAACAGTAACAGAGATTAACTGGGCACCTTCTGCAGAGTTCATACCCCCTGCCATGTTATTTAGATAAATAGAAGCTCCTTGAGAAATCTACATAGACAGATCACCCTTAGCTTTCCATAAGTGTGCATAATTACAGCTATTCTGTTTTAAATCCACTCAGAGAAAAAATCTTATTATATTGTCAGCCACCATGAAAATCCACAAGGCTCAGTATCAGGAGGGTTAATAGAGTTTATAATCCAGATGTAATTCAATATCATGCTATGAAGCCATGGACTTTATATTAAAGGATAAATAAAAAAACATATATACATATTTTTATCCCATTAAGGGCACATTGCACCATTATTGTAATCTAACTGCACCATCTAAAATTCTTCAGTGAAGGATTGAAGAAAAGTATGTAATAACACCATTATATTAACAATAGCATAAACATATTTTGCAGCAGTTTATGGAGTGGAGTGAGTCATTCATATTAATCCCTGCTCCAGTGGACCTTAAAGCATGTCTAAACTCAAGAACAAAAATGTAATTTATTTCCGTTTAACACTCCTTAGATATGGTGACTGCATTACTTTACTTTTACAGGCTTTTTACCTATATTATTACCTGGTGATTCAACCAGTAACACAGTTCCTGTCATATAGCAGCTATGCTTACTTATCCACTGCATCTATGGAGGAGCAGCTTAGCCACCCTTGGGCAACGGCATTGTTAACCTGTGGAGAGGGAAGTTTTAGGTTGACTATTAGATTTAGTCTAGATAGACTCTACAAAAGTGAATAGGTTGACAACACTCATGCACTGGAGCAGAATTGTCATCTTAGGACAGGACTAAAGAGCACCCACTCTTCTCCTGTTTGGAACATAGGAGGGGGATGTTTTTTTTATAGTACACAGGGATAGCCAGGAGCAATGTAAATAGCAAAGAGTGCTACACAGGCAGAGATTACAAGAAGCTAGCAAGACAAGCTATCACACAAGATTTCTGGCAGAATTAACATTTATCTTTTTTTTGCACCTATCCAAAATGTACCTAAATGATTTCAATGGTATATTTAACAGGCCAAAAGGGAGAAAATTGAAAAACTAATTGTTAGGGTTTAAATGTACTTTAAAATGGAAAGTGTTTATAGCTATAGTTTCACCCACATTTAGAATGCTTATTCCACTAAGAAGGCAGAGTGACCCCCATGGAAAATGGATGGGGTGTCTCCGCGCAAAGGAAATCAAATCAAAACACAGTAGACTGAACTGCTGCCTCTACTCGATTGCTATATCACAATGGGTAAAGCAAAAATATGAAAAAAGGGGGGGTGGTAGATGTGGCGCTGTCCAGATATGCAATGTAATAGACAAGGAAATTTTAGGTAATGGTATACCTATGACGGTATCCACTTTAGAATACAAGAAAAATAAATATAAAAATAGAAATAAAATTAGAAAAAATATGAATTGGCTCAGCCGGGTGTTTGTTAAGAAGAATTTTTGTTAAATTGAAATATTTTGATTGGGTGTCTTTCCAACAAGACGTGTCCCTCATGTGTGAAGCGAAAATTACCGTGGCAATTTGTGAGACTGATCCGAGTGAAGTGGCATTATGTTCGAAACCTGGCAACGATCTTGCATACTTTCCAAGCATTCCACAGTCTAACCATAAAGAAAAGGAGACAAGCAGTGCACAGGAATCTGCACCCCGGAGAACCGCAAGGAACCCCTGGAACCATCCCCTGATTGCTACACAGTGGCACATACTGTGGCTGCAGCATACCCCTGGAGGGTATGAAGGATCTGGTGAGTGCATATATTTAAACTCCTACGGATTGTCTCACTCATAAGAAAACTGAAGGAACATAAAGCATACCAAGAAAAAGTCACATTTTTTCACTGCCACCTAATTATTGGACTTTTCTGTCATCACTATACTATGTATATCGCATGTTTTATATAGTTTTAAGCTTCATTTGAATGCTATAAGGCAGCACTTTTTTCTGAACATATTAGGAACAGTAAACACCCGGCTGAGACCATATCAGCTTATCTACCCCTTTACTAGCATAGTCCATTATCACACATCTCTTTATGAACACATCTTTAACACATTTTGGACAAAATTTAAAGAAAAAATTTTTGTTTAGCAAACACCCGGCCGACCATCGGTCTTACTAATGCTTTTCCATTAAAAAAGTATTTTATTCACTTTTTTTCACTTTTTCAAATAAAATTTTCGCTTCACACATGAGGGACACGTCTTGTTGGAAAGACACCCAATCAAAATATTTCAATTTAACAAAAATTCTTCTTAACAAACACCCGGCTGAGCCAATTCATATTTTTTCTAATTTTATTTCTATTTTTATATTTATTTTTCTTGTATTCTAAAGTGGATACCGTCATAGGTATACCATTACCTAAAATTTCCTTGTCTATTACAGAGTGACTCCCATACCAAAGTAGTAGAACAGGGAAATTCAGCATAGGGGACATTATTGTGTTTTCTCCCAAAGATTCGTTACTCCCAGATTTCATTCTGCATTGTTAAAATACATATAGATTTTTTTTCTGCCTATTAGTGTTGTGAATAGAAATTAACAGGGATAAGCAGGGGAAATCTGGAACACTTCATAGGTATTAGGCGTGTACTGCATCCTCTGCATAAAGAAAATGAACCAGCAAAGGGTCCAAAAGAGCAGGTTTGAATGCCAAAACAATTGGTGATTTGTGCCAAAATATCTGAATGATGTGAATCAGCAGCTGCACATAAAGGCTCAGGCAAACCCATTCACTATTATACTGTATGCCATACCATAGCAGGGACTGTTTTGAATTGCAAACATGATCTCTGTGAAGATATATGAAATATGTTGGCTTTATATACATACGATAGAGAAAAAAAAAGACCATAAAAGTTTGTTATGCAAATAAACCTGCTCTTTGTCTAGTGGTTTACCTGCCTTATGGCATCACTTGAAAGGTCTATTGGTTGAGAAATGGCCTTGTTGGCAGATTACGCCTATTACTGGCTTACATACTGCTGGTGGCAAAAAAGGACAACCACACTGTGTAAAATTCTCTTGTAACCATTTAACAGTGCATACAGTAAGTACCCATAAGGAGTTACAGGCTAATATTATGGAAACAAAATGTTTTTTGTATTTCTTGTCAAAAATATTTTATTGCGTTCACAAGAAAAGACATAACGAATATAATGAGTGAACATTATGCAATAGAGGAAATGAAGCTGAATATTACATGTTATGAACAATACAGAATTTATAGAACCTGGGAGGATATTGAAAAGCTGTTGAGGGGTTGTTTGAGACTACAGTTGAAACTAAAGGTTCAATCATATCAACACCGAAAGCTATGGTAATGTTGAATAGAGAGGATTATATTTTGTAAGGATAAGAGCTTCAAAAACATAATGAGGATAAGGGGGAAAAGAAAAGAGAAAGAGAGAAGGAGAGAGAAAAAAAAAAAAAGGGAGTCCACAAGGTTGAGTCGAGAGTCATCACAGCAATCAGTGTGATCATGTTAAATCGTACAACTCATATTAAGTCAGCTACCATGGCAGTAGAACAGTTTAGTTAAAAGTAGACGGCAGATAATGCGCTATGCAAGGGTGCCATATTTTTTACGAATTTAGGAACCATGTCAGTTTCTATAGCCACCATTTTGGCGTGGATCATGGTGGTATTCATCCTATTCTTTGTTTCAGCCACCACCAAAGACGAGGATCTCCACGCTTTTGCCAGAGTTTGTTTTGCAGCCGTAAGAAGTTGAACAAGTAGTTTGAATTGGATGTGCGTTAAACATTCTGGTTTCAGATTAAGCAGAGCAGTAGCAGGATCGGGCTGGACTTTCAAACCAAACATTTTGGAACTGATTTTAAAAATTTCCTTCCAAAAGGCTTGTGCTCTTGGGCATGTCCACCAAATGTGTAAGTGCGTGCTCAAATCCAAGCAACCACGATAGCATTGTGCGGAATAATTCGGCACATGTTTTGCTACTCTGGCTTGTACAAGGTACCATCTTGTCAATACTTTATAGTTGGCTTCCACCGCAAGAATATTGGGGGAGGCCGCTTTAGTCGTCGACCAGATTTGATTCCAGTCTGTAGTGTCAAGTGTTCGTTCCAGGTCCACCTCCCATTTCCGGACATAGGATGGTTTATCTAGGTCAGGTTTGACTAGAAATTGGGGATCGTTCCTACAAATTCAAGCCAGTGAATAGAGTTAGGGAAGTGTCAGAGATTAAAAGAGGAGTGAATTTTTTTTAATTTGAAGGTATCGGAATAACTCTGATTGAGGTGAACCAAAGGTTTCACAAAGGGTCGGGAAGGGGATAAAAGACGAAGAAGTGAAAAATTTATGTATAGTCAGGATTTCCAGGGATCTCCATACTCCAAAGGATTTGGGGGATATCCATGCAGGGTAAAAGGCGGGGTTTTTGAAGAATGATAGGAGAGGGTTATGAGAAGATTGTAAATGATGTTTAAATTTAAATCTGTCCCAAAGGGAAATAAAGTGTTTGGTGATGGGGTTTCATAAACCTTTGCGGTCTTTTGGAAGAAGCCAAAGTAGATTAGAGATCGATAAGGGATCGCATTCGGTTGCTTCAATCGTCACCCATAGGGGAATTTATTGTTTTGCGTGGTACTTGGATAAACTAGCAATATGTGCTGCCCTGTAATAAGTTTCAAAATTGGGGAAGCCTGGGCCTCCATTTATTTTGGGGAGATAAAGTGTATGCAAATACGTGGTTTGGAGGACCCCCATATGAATGTTGTTGCTTTTTTCTGTATTAGTCTTAAGTAATAGGCAGGAATTGGGATTGGTAAGACTATAAACAAATACAATAGTTTGGGCAAGATCGTCATTTTTATAGTGTTAATTCTACCGAACCATGATAACGGGAGATGGGACCAAGATTTCAACAGATTCGCTATATTTTATATTATGGGAGGGTAATTAGCTGAGAAAAGTTTCGATATAGAGGCAGTAAGGTGCATTCCTAAATATGGAATTGATTTTTCTGCCCAGGTAAAGGGGAGCACCACTTTCGCTGAATTTAATTCCAAAATAGAGAGGAATATATTTAGTGCTAAGCATTTTTTAGGGTTAATGGATAGTCCAGAGAAAGCAGCAAACTTGTTGAGAATGGGAATGAGATTAGTGCCAGAGATTTGTGGGGATGAAAGAAACAGGAGGATATCATCTGCAAACAGACAAAGCTTATGTTGATATCCTCCTAGTTCTATTCCGGTTATGGTGGGGTCTGATCTGATCAATTGGGCAAGTGGTTCTATTAGAAGGACAAATAGAAGGGGGGAGAGTGGACATTAGGCTTGTGCAATTCGTTTCGTAACGAATCGAAATTCGTCCGAATTTAGCAACTTTCGGACATTCGGAAGCATTCGAATTTCCGAACAAAGCAATTACGAATAAGACCGAATCCGAAATAAATTATACCGCAAATAGCGAATGCCCGAATGTCTTCGGCATAATTCGTTATGAAAAAGTTACGAATGTACGAATCCATACGAAGCACAATAACACTCACTCTGCTCTGCTCTCTGCTTCTCCCACACCGTGCTGAACTCCCTCTCAAAATGGTGTACAGGGGCGGAGGCTATAGCCGCATGTAAAAAACGAAAGTAAAATACGAGATTTTGAATCCATTCGAAGCACAATAACACTCTGCTCTGCTCTCTGCTTCTCCCTCACCGTGCTGAACCCTCTCAAAATGGTGTACAGGGGCGGAGGCTATAGCCGCATGTAAAAAACGAAAGTAAAATACGAGATTTCGAATCGTTACAAATAACCGCTATGTATTTAGAAAAGTACAAATCCATTCGAAGCACATTAGGCATAATAGGCAGCGTTGTCGTGAGAGAGACACAGAAAATTACGAATCAACGAACCCAAAAAAAGTTACGAAAGTAGGAGTTGTGTCCAGAATCAACGAAAAACAATGTACTCTACCGAAAGTACGAATTATAAATCAACTAAAAATTCAACGAAAAATGTCGCTTGCGAAAATACGAATTAGTCCGAACACGAAAAATCCCGTCTAGCAAAATTACGAATGATTACGAATCAACAGGACCGAAAAGAAACGAACCGAAACTAACCGAATTTTTCCGTTGTGCACAAGCCTAGTGGACATCCCTGTCAAGTGCCTTTTTCTATATTGAAAGAGTCAGACTTATAACCTGTATACTTAATATATGCTCGTGGTTTGTTATACATTCCAGTAATCCAGTTTATGAAGTTTGGGTCAAAACCCCACTTCTGTAAAGAGTATTGTAAGTAGGGCCAAGAAACAGAACCAAAGGCTTTCCTGACATCAAGGGAGAGAAAGCAAGAAGGAATGCGACAAGTTTAAGCAATGTGTGCTAAAAGAACTGCTCGATGCACATTGTCACCTGCTTGGCGTGTAGGCATAAAGCCTACCTGATCACGATGTATAAGATTGCCAATGATCCTGTTGAGACGGGCCACTAAGATTTTTGCTAGTATTTTGATATCTAGGTTTAACAGGGAAATGGGGCGGAAATTTGTACAAGAAGTGTCATCAGAATGAGGCTTAGGAATCATACAAATTATTGTCGTCAATGATTCCTGTCTAAAGGATTTACCCTCTAGTAAGACATTAAAGGCTTCGGCCAAAATAGGGGAGAGGATGTCCGTGAAGATGCGATAATATATAGCAGAGCCTGGTCTCTTATTTGTTTTTAACTCCTTAATAGCTTTTACTACATCGTCCGCTGTGATGGGTATATCAGGTTGATTCTTTTGGGTAATAGATATCTCGGGTAAGTTAATACATGAAAAGAAGGAATGGGCCTCATTGTGATTACATGTGTTTGTCTCCGAATATAGGGCGGCTAAGTGAGAGCGGAATTTATGAACGATTTTAAGGGGGTTTCTAGTGTATACGTCATTTGACAGTTTGAGTCTAATTGGTTTAAATGATTTGTTTATTGACTTAAGTGCGCGTGTTAGGTAAGTACCAGGCTTGTTGGATTTCATGTAAAGGCAAGTCTGGAACGATGCAAGAATTTATCAGCGGATTCTGTAAGGAATAAATCATATTCCAGACGGGCTTTCTCTAGGCAAATTTTTCAGCTGGGGTGGGGTTATCTTGAAAGGCTGTAGAGGAAAAGTTAAACTCTGTTTCTAGTTTTCTTGCAAGATTTCTGCGCTCTCGTTTGAGTATTGCAGATTGTTGCTGAAATGTACCATGCAGCACAGGTTTGTACGCTTCCCATAGTGTTAATGGGGAGATGTCTGAACTGGACGATGAAACCGGTGTTTAAGTAATATATCTGGGAGGTACCAGGTAGGATCATGTGCTTTGGGTATAGTGGAAGCAATAGTAGTAAAGACTGCATTATGATCAGACCATGGGATAAGGGGATTTTATTTGAATTTAGTATTTCCGGTATCATACCGATAGTTAGAAATATGTGGTTAATGCGAGTGAATGTTTGATGTGGGTATGAGTAAAAAGTGTATTTTCTTTTAGTCGGATTACTTTCCCTCCAAAAGTCTACTAAGTTGTATTTGGAGAGGAGTTGAGAGAGAGAGAACTTAGTTGGATGTCGGGGTGGAATATATGGTGATTTGTCTAGAAATGGGAGGAGGACCTGATTAGAATCACCACACTAGACATGTGCGTTTAGTTTCGTACGAATCAAAAATTCGTACAAATTTTTCGAAATTCGTACATTTGCACGAATCCGAATTACGAATTTTTTCGAATACGAATTCTGTATGAAATACGAAATTTCGAAAAATTTGTACGAAATTTCATATCCAAATTATCCGAATCCAAACTACCAAATAAGACATGAAAATTCGACAGCGATAGGTAAATATTTTTTGGTCGAATGTGACTAACCTTAACTCTATTAGTCCAAGATTATTCTACATAGAGAGAAAAGATTTGACATAGAGAGAAGATTTGACATTATAGAGAGAAAAGATTCGACATTATAGAGAGAAAAGATTGCTGCTGGAATTGGGTGGGGGAAGTACATTTCCGGTCGAATCATTCGTTCGTTCCAATTCGACATTATAGAGAGAAAAGATTGCTGCTGGAATTGGGTGGGGAAGTACATTTCCGGTCGAATCATTCGTTCGTTCCGGTCGAATCGTTCGTTATATGTGTCGTACAAAATTCGTATTTCGTACGAATCTGAATTGAATTCCATACACAAATTACGAATTACGATTTTTTTTTAATACGAAACGGAACGGAACGAAACAAATTTTTCGACGGCTCCCATGTCTACACCACACACGATAATTGTTCCCATCTTATATGTAGACACTACTTGTAGAAGATGTGAGAGAAAAAGTGTGGGCTGTTTGTTGGGTGCATAATATGAAACAACAGTAACCGCTGTGTCCATAATATAACCCATAAGAATTAAATATCGCCCCTCAGGATCTTTGATTTCAGAATGAAGTGTAAATGGGGAGGAGCGATGGAAAGCTATGAAAGTTCCGCGCTGTTTGGTAGCGGCTGAGGCCGTGAATATTTGCAGATAAAATGAGCTAAAAAATGTAGGAGTTGAACTCGCTGTGAAGTGTGTTTCTTGTAAGCACACAATGAGTGCTTTCTTTGCGTAAAACGATCGTCAGGCTTTAGTGCGTTTCTGCGGTAAATTAAGACCCTGAACATTCAGGGATAAAATGTTTAAAGGTGCCATGGTAGCTGAGTTAGGAAATGATACTCACCGACTATCACAATTTGTTGGCTGTTCGACTCAACCTGTGTGGACATGAAGAAATATGAGAAAAAGAGAAGTCCAGGATAGTCTGGCATGGAGAAAAAATAAAAAACACGTGAGATAACAAAACATACTTTTAGAATGAGTTTGTAGAAAGATTAAAAAATTACCCGTGATGAGGGGTAAAACTCCCCATCAGAGGATAGAGGACCTTCTTCGAGCACCCACATATTATGTGTGGGAGACCGAGGGAGGCGAGGTTGGGGCGCACTGAACTTCCGTGTGTAGGAGAGCCGCCTTATGAAAAAAAAAAAAAAAAAAACATCATGAAGATGTACTGTATATTAGTTAGCCCGCAAGGCACTAAGATAATGCTGCCCTAAATTCTCCAGATATTCCTAAAAGGGTAGTAAGGGTAAAAGAGGGTAAAAATAGGAGGTACATATGTAAATCATCAATATGAGATCAAATCCGTCGAATGTGGAGAGGAGGATGGAATATGGAGGGAATGGGAGGAGGGGAAAATGAAGGAAAATATGGGTTACGAAGGGGACAAGTGAGCATAGAAAGCTATTACTGCCCGGCACTTTGTGGAACGTTATAACTGGTATAAACTAACTTAATACAATTGAATATCACACATATTGACTGGGTACCTATGTCATTATAAGATCAATCCAATTAGCAGATAACAGATACCAAAGGCCATATTAAAGAGATAAATCCGAAGCTTGGATTTATAACATTTGCTTGGTTCTAAATGTAGATAATTAAATGAGGACTTGTATATTATATTTAATTGCCTGGGTACAGCATACTATGTCCTATCATTTGAGTGGTAGAGACCAAACCATCCAAATTTGTATTCAAACTTTGGGAATACAAAAGGGGATGTAAGCTACTTATAAAAGTAGGAGAAACAGAGAGTCAAGCAAGGCATAGATCTTGCAAAAGTTACTTCCATACTAAAAGCTTAGAGGAGTGTACTTTGAAGATATGTCAGTCCATAGAATCTTCTTGGTCCAGAGGTGGGGAGGCAAAGTGTCCTCTCTTATGGGAATGATGGTTTCCATTTTTCCCCAAGGACTGGGATGGGTTGCGTTGAGAGGAAGTATAAGCTGATCTTCTGCGCGATGTAGGAGCGGTAGGTGGGGCGTCTACCAAGTGTTGGTCTTGGAGGGCCTGCTGAAGTTCTCTCGGCGACCTGCAGGTATATTTGTAGCCATGGTGGATAAAGTGAATGGAGAATGGGAAACCCCACTGGTAAGTGATGTTATGTTATTGCAGCTCCATTAGCTGAGGTTTCGTTGCACGCCTTTTGGATACGGTTAGTTGGGATAGGTCAGCAAAGAGTGGGTAATTGTGACCCTGAAAGATTAAGGCATTTTTCTCTCTGGCTGCAGTCAGAAGCTGCTCTTTTGTTTGATAGTAATGGAATTTTGCAATTATATCACTCTGAGGGCCATCCATTTTTTTGGGCATAAGGGCCCGATGGACTCTGTCCATTTCCAGACATTCAAGCGTTATACCCGGTTGCAGCTCTTGAAATAGTGCCATTATAGTAGAATGCAAATCTTTAATGGCTTCAGGTATGCCCCTGATACGCAGATTAGATCATCTGGCTCGGTTTTCATAGTCTTCCAATCTAGTCTACAGTGTTAAGTTCTCCTCTTTGAGGTGTTCCATTTCTGTCATGTAATCTTGAGCAGAGTTTTCAATCTCATCTACTCTAAGTTCCAGTGCTGCAGTGCGATTTTCCAGTTCCCTTATTTCTTTAGTGAGGTTGCTAGTTATTTGCTCTGATGTTTGTTTTAATGCTCTATATAGCATTCTCTCAAACTGTTTTAAGAGGCCTGGGGAAGCAGAAGATTCCTGAGAAGATTTTTGTGACAGAAATAGTTCTGTGTCTGATTCTCCTGGGGAAATAGGCTCTGATAGCTTTGGCTTATTAGAGCTCGCTGAGGTGCAGGTGACAGAGGAGACCGGAGCCATTTTATCTGCGGCCCGAGACTGTGTACCCCCTCTGGAGATATTTTTTACCTTTGTGCTGGTACCTCCCAGCACCATTTTGTGTCCGAACGTCGCTCTAGGCTCTCGGGGACTAGTGGGAGAATCTGTGCTGTTTTAAAGCCAGCGGGCTGTCTGTGTGCGGCGGCTTCTTTCCCCTCACTGAGCGGAGCTCTAACAGAGCATGACCGTCTCGTTAGACTCCACGAATGCGCCCCATGGTTTTTGTATTTCACCGTTCTTTTTTCCTCCTTCCTTTTCTTTATATTTAACTTTATATAGGTTGGCATAGATATTTTGCTGTAACCGTCTAATTATATAATAGAAACATGGATATCACCCTTGGGACTTTATATAAGGTGTGCACAATTGGCCGATGCAATTGACAAATGTAAATACAGTAAAATATTTATTGCAGAAATAGTCAGATGAAAAAGTAACATAAACAAAGGCAAAGCCGATACAATATTGCACATAGTTAAAGATTGCATTGCATTTGAAGTACATGAGTATACATGACATCTATAATACCTGAAGCGTTTTGTGAGATGTGACTCGCTCTTTAGGGGGGGGGATGCATGTGGGATATATCTGGAAATGAATGGTCAAAAAAGTAATGTAACACATGAATAAATTATGGACAAATGGTAAGAGGGGCCTCACAGAATAAAGAAAGACCCCATACTCACCAATCGGCAAAGCCTAGGTGCTTGTGACTATGTTCACCGAGGATGGCATAGATATTTTGCTGTAACAGTCTAATTATATATGCTTGGGAAGGGAGCAATATATGCTTGGGAAGGGAGCTGAGGAAGCGGTGCCAACCAAAAAACCCTGACCAAGAAACAATGGGAAGGCGGACATGACATGAGTGGAAATGAGTGACCTTGGAGATCCTAAATAATCTGTTCAGGTGTCAACTATAATATAATATGTACATAATTAAACATTGCTAAATTAGCTAAATAGTAACAAAGTATATAATGGAATGCATGAATGCATGTATAAACCAACCTGTTGTGATGGTAAGATGGATAAGGCCAAGGAGAAATGTGTGCAATACTCCAGATATGTGAAAAGGGATGTCAGAAAAGGCAAAAGGGAAAAAGTGTGAATATAAGAAACATAGAAAACATGACGAAGCACAGAGTGGAGGATAAAGATGTGTACCTGTGTAGAATCAATAGCTTACAGCAGCAGAATGACTTGTCCCATGTGAGGTGAAAGAGTGAAATAAAAAATCCCAGTCATCTGTTCTCTCCCATTTATAACCCCACAAGGGCTCCAGCAGACTCCGTCCCTAGAAAATCTGTTCAGGTGTCAACTATAGTATAATAGGTATAAAATCAGGGCATACAAGAGAAGCAGGTCTAACAGAAGACAGAATGGGGACTATCCCAAATAACTACCGTAGTTATTATTTTTTCTGTGGATGTATTTAAGATAGGAGTAATGCTGTTAATTGGATTTTGAATGGATTTGTTGGAGCTCATATGATTAATGGATTAATGAAATTGTTTATTTCTCTGTATGTATGACAATTAAAATAAAGAAACTATAAAAAAAAAAAAAAATAAATAATAGGTATAAAATCAAACATTGCTAAATTAGCAAAATGATCATGGAGTATATAATGGAATGCATGTATAAACCAACCTGTTGTGATGGTAAGACAGATAATGAGGACAGGAAAGAGTGTGTACAAGTAGAGTGCTTGGTGTGACGGGTATCTGTGTAGGATCAGTAGTTTGCAGCAGCAAAATTAGCTGCCCCGTGTGAAGTAAAAAAGTGAAATAGGAATTCCAGCCATGTGTGCTCTCCCATTAATTTCCCAGCAAGGGCTACATGAGGCTCCGCCCCTAACGCCATGTATGAGGTGGCAGGACACGTCTAATTATATAATTTCCAATTATATTAAAAATAATGTGTAGTTATAGAAAATCTATGCTGTCATTGTTCAGTTTCTAATTCCAGCTTTGGCTAAAGGAAGATCAATAAATGTGTACTTTATAAAAGCTTGACATAGCAGGGATTTGGGATGTTACTCTCATACACACATGCATCCCACTCACTAGGCTTTCTCTTTTACATCATTGAAAGATTTGTTAGAGCTCCCAAATGCAAAAATACTGTGGGGTTACAAAGCTTAATTGGGTCTAAAGTCTCCATGAGTACCTTTCTAAATCCACATAATAATCTATATCATTCTGATTGTGAAGACTACCAAAGACCCAAACTTATTCTGAAAATGTTAAAACATACTTTGTGCAAAGATAAAAAAACAGCTTTGTAGTTGTGTGTCTAATTGTAAAATATACCTTTATTATAAATCAAATCAATTAAAAACATCAGAAACTGTCCTGTCCAGCTGGATTAATGGGGTACCCCAAACTACGATATACAAAAACAAAATTCCGCAAATACAAACTACAATTATTGATATAATAGGGGTAAATCTTATATTTAGCCGTCCTATGAAAGGCATATGCTAAAGTTACAATAAAAAATTCTCATATACAGTATGGTAAACAAAACGTTCATACCATGGGAACAAACTTGTTCACTAACTTTCTGGTTAATGTGGACCTAACGTGAATATTTTTCCATTATTGCAAAAAATGTGCAGAGTTAGTGCTGTTTGGTGTAAATTATTATTGTTAATAGTGGGTAGGGTCAATGTGGTGAAAATGACACATTGCTAAAGTTACAATAAAAAATTCTCATATACAGTATGATAAACAAAACGTTCATACCATGGGAACAAACTTGTTCACTAACTTTCTGGTTAATGTGGACCTAACGTGAATATTTTTCCATTATTGCAAAAAATGTGCAGAGTTAGTGCTGTTTGGTGTAAATTATTATTGTTAATAGTGGGTAGGGTCAATGTGATGAAAATGGTGTGGTTCCCCCAGCTTCTTTTTATGCTACGTAATTGTTCATATTGGAAACCCCAGCACATATTTAGACAGATAGATACGTTATTTTGAGAACTCATATGGAAACATGGGAAGGCCATCCTACGGATGGTGGTGGGTTGGCAATACCCAATGCTAAATTATATTTTTTGGCATCTCATATGCAACAGATGGCAGGGTGAGCCATATGATCCAATTTAGAGAGTTCTTTCTTCTTCTTTGTCTAAGGACCCCCTTGTTTCCTTGCTGGAGGCAGGTAATTTTTGGATGCACCGTTCCTCCCAACCTTTTTTCGTTGATACATAAGGTTTGGGAGGCTGTGCGTGTTACTATCAGTCATACAGACTACACGCAGTATATGCCTATCTGGAGTAATTCTATTCTTCCGGAAGTAAATAAACATACTGGTTTTGAGCGTTGGAAACAATCTGGTCTTGTATATCTTCATCAATTGTATAATGGAGGTACTATGCTATCATTTGACCTTACTGTAGAGCAGTATCACTTGTCAAATAGAGTATTTTTTCAGTATCTACAACCTCGCCACGCTTTACAGTCTCAGACTTGTTTGGATCAAAGATATTTACATTTTTTGAATATCCTTTCTATGGTGATGACACCGTCAAATTCTAAAAAGGGTGTAATTGGTGATTTATATGAACCCTTAGGCCCCTTTCACACTGGGGCGGTTTGCAGGCGCTATTTAGCTAAAAATAGCGCCTGCAAACTGAGCCTAAACAGCGGCTCCTTTCTCTACAATGTGAAAGCCCTGAGGGCTTTCACACTGGAGCGGTGCGCTAGCAGGACGGTAAAAAAAGTCCTGCTAGCCGCATCTTTGGAGCGGTGAAAGGAGCGGTGTGTTTACCGCTCCTCCACCGCTCCTTCCCATTGAAATGCATGGGATACCGCGGTAATACCGCCCGCAAACCGCGGCTGTAGCTGCGGTTTGCGGGTGGTATTAACCCTTTATTGGCCGCTAGCGGGGGTTAAAACCGCACCGCTAGCGGCCGAATAGCTCAACAATCCCGACGTTATAGCGCCGCTAAAAATAGCGGCGCTATACCGCCAGCGCCCCCACCGCCCCAGTGTGAAACCAGCCTTAGAGAGAGCAGTCAGCTCTAAAACTTTGATTAAATGCAGACAGATATGGAGTCAAGATATAGGCAATCTAAAGGAGGATCAATGGGCAATGACATTATAGTATTTCCAGTAGTGACCAATCTACTCTGTCACTTGTATAATGCTCATTTGTTTATAACTCGCTGGACACCAGATTGTTTATTGCACATGTGATTAAAATCCACTGGACCACAGATTACTACATTGATTGTTAATGTAGCAGGGGTACCAAATTTAGGGACTGCTATGCCAAATTTAAGGGTGATTCGAGTGGTAGTTGGCTCGAATCTTTCAATTTTGCTGGACTCTGCCTTGCTGCTGTTTTGCCTGGTGTGCAGTTCCCCTTAGAAGTATGGGTGGCGCTGTCACTTATACTCGGGGTTGAACCACAGGTAATGGGGCAGCGATTTGGTGTCCTCTCTCGGCAGCCATGCAGTGGGTGTGGTTTGCCTGATGTGCATGCCGGGAGAGGGTACATAAGGGGCAGACGCCACCCGGGAGGGGTTGGTTCTTTTTGGTTCCAGAGTCGGAGTCCTGGTGCGTGGCCCTCCAGGCCATGGGGCCACGTGCACTTCAGTCCCAGGCACCTTTAGTCCTGGGACTGCAACTTCAGCCCTGGGCCCAGCACCTTTAGCTGGAGCCATTTCTGGAGGAGGAATCCCAGGGTGCCGCCTTGTGAGGGGACCCGTTTCTAGAAGAGGAGGCTGGGGGAGGACCTTCCGAAGGACTGGTGAGAGATCACAGTGAAGGAAGGGGCCCAGTAACTCTCTGGAGGGATGTCATCCATCTGGAAAAGGGGATCTAAACAACAGGACCAGTATGAGGTTTGGGACACTATAGATTCTGTGGCAGAGGATCTCCTGAACGCATCCATTAGGGAATCTAATAGACTGTTCAAATTACACGCCGGCTGCTAGTGCCTTCGGGTGACTATCTGGGTGAGCTATACCCACTCGGGATCGAGTGGCGATGAAACAAGAGTGCGTGAACTGATCTGTCTTCCTAACACCTTTCTCTTCTCCTCATTTGTGGATGTTCGTGCATAAAGAAATAAACTCTATGTTGGATTTGATGCTGGTGCGGACCTTGGAGTTACTTGGGGCATAGAGACTTGTTCTATGGACAGAAGCCAACTCTGAGGGGAGTCTCGCTGCAAAGACTCGTAAGTGGAAACAAGTGTGCTTAACCTCTGCAAACCAGGGGGTACGGGCATGGTGGAGACTATGCGCCCTTCCTCTCCAGTGAACGAGCCAAAGAGTGGAGAAGGAGGGTGGCGTGGTTGCTACATAAAGAAATAGGCTTGTATTTGTTTGTAATCCACTGGACCACACTTTATCCCCTCCATAACTAAGGCCTGTGGGTGGGATGAAATGTGTCGGGGACATGGCCGGAATGGAGCTGGGCCGAAGTGGTGTTTACTATATTGCACTTGGGTTGTACTTGTGTGCAGTGGTTAGATTTTTTCTTTCCACATTTTATCTCAATTATAGTGATTAAAACATTAGTGATACTATGTGGATGAGAGGATTCTGGACTCCAATCACCTATTATATTTAAGAGAGGAAATAGCGCTGCTCACCAATCCAGTGCATTAGTACGTAGATAAATGTAGCCACACACCCCCCCTTGACATGTTTTTCCCCGCTCACTGGAAGTGACAGAGGTGAGCGGGGCAACCTCACCACAGGGGATCCCTGTGAGCATGGTGAAACATGTCAGGGGGCTTGGCTGGAGCGGCACTGGCTAAGGCCACATTCATCTACATACTAATGCACTTGGTTGGTGAGCGGCACACTTTCTTGTCTTTGAAAATGCTATTACACCTCTAAATGGTGTATTGATGCCAGCTCCCTTCACTGCAACTGGCAGGGAGATCTCTGTCTCAGCTTAGAGAGACACTGCAAGTTTCATTTGGATCACCTTCTATATTTAGTTCCTCACATTAGAACACACTTGTAAACTACAGTTTCTTGGTATAAATAACCTTTCTTCTGACAAAAGTATATTCACTTGAGGTAAAACCAGTCCATCCTCTGTATAATGCTAATTTGTTTATAATGCACTGAAAAAAAGATTGCTGCGAGTATATTGTATATATGATTTTTTATAATCCACTAGATCACAGATTGCAGCTGTATTTTGCTTTAAAGAAGTACTGTATATACTCGAGTATAAGCTGACCCGAATATAAGCCGAGGCACCTAATTTTACCACAAAAAACTGGGAAAACTTATTGATTAGAGTATAAGCCTAGGGTGTCCATCTGCATGCCTCACTGTGCCTCACTTTGCCTCACTGTGTCCATGTGCATGCCTCACTGTGTCCATGCCTCACTGTGCCCATGCCTCACTGTGCCCATGCCTCACTGTGTCCATGACTAGACTGACGTTTAACATTGGAGTTTATGGAAGGGGTGCCCAGCTTTGAAAAAACGGTGCTCCCTGGCCGTAGGCCATACCGGGTCCACAAAGTCACCGGAGAAATTACCGTTTAACATGGGAGTCTATGAAAGGGGTGCCCGGCTTTGAAAAATCGGTGCTCCCCAGCCGTAGGTCCCCCGGACAACAAACTTTGCACACTTGTAGAGGGGTTTGGGGTCCAGGAGACCTACGGCTGGCCAGTACCGGGTCCCCAAAGAGATCAGGCGCATAAAGGTCACTCGAGTATAAGCCGAGGGGGGCATTTTCAGCACAAAAAAAATGTGCTGAAAAACTCGGCTTATACTCGAGTATATACGGTATGCATATAATCGCTGGTAACCCACTAGACCACACTTTATAACAATTATATTGATTAAGACAATAGTAACAATATGTTGGTGAGGGTCTTCTGGACCTCAATCAAATTTCAGGCTTCCATATGCCTTGTATATAAATTGTTCAGTGTGTTGTAACTGTGTTGTGAAAGTTACATCAGCATAAATTGCAATATCATAAAAATTCACAACTATAATTGAGCACAAGAACTCAAATGTGTACCACAACACTCATTCCATATAAATATTCCTTGTGACTGTATACATCCTCATGGTGTATCAACAATGGTCATTAGAAAGAAAATATTATGTTACTTCCTCCCAGATGTCTCCTCGTCCAGGTCTCCTACACCTAACCACCAGTCCCTTGTGTCCTCAGTCCTAAACTTTCCCTGCTCAGGAGAATGCAGCCGGTTGACACTGGCAAAATTGGCCAGTGCATATTCCGCCGAAAGCTCCCTGAACGTTGGGCATCCAGCCATAGTGATATTGCTGGAACACACTGCTGCAGGTTGACCACACACATAAAGCGTTTCTATGATTAAAATATTTGCTGTGAAAATGCTTTTCAGAAACAAATTGTGAGAGACAGCTTATCTCCTCCCTACTGCCTGCTATTTCTGGCCAGTTGCTGCTGACAACACAATCCCCTGCAGATTGTGAGTCAGCAGCTAGGCCCATGTGAAAGAGACCTAAAAAAGCTGGAATGGAAGATCAGACAAGGTAAAAAGCTATTCATGTAACACATTTGTGGCAAATTTCCCTTTGTCTTGAGTAGGGATGAGGTTCGAGTTCGAGTCAAACTCATGTTCAACTCGAACACTGCCTGTTCGCCAGTTCGCTGAACAGCGAACAATTTGGAGTGTTCGCGGCAAATTCGAAAAGCCGCGGAAGAAATCTAAAGTGCTAATTTTAAAGGCTTATATGCAAGTTATTGTCATAAAAAGTGTTTGGGGACCTGGGTCCTGCCCCAGGGGACAGGTATCAATGCAAAAAAAAGTTTTAAAAACTGCAGTTTTTTCGGGAGCAGTGATTTTAATAATGCTTAAAGTGAAACAATAAAAGTGAAATTTTCCTTTAAAGTTCATACCTAGGGGGTGTGTATAGTATGCCTGTAAAGTAGCGCTTGTTTCCCGTGCTTAGAACTGTCCCTTCACAAAATGTAATTTCTGAAGGAAAAAAAGTCATTTAAAAGTACTTGCGGCTATAATGAATTGTCGGCTCCAGGCAATACAGAGAAAAGTCATTGAAAGCCATTGATAAAAAAAAAAAAAAGGGGGGGTCCCCCCAAATTCAATTACCAGGCCCTTCAGGTCTGGTATGGATATTAAGGGGAACCCTGTGTCAAAAAAAAATCCCTTCAGGTCTGGTATGGATTTTAAGGGGAACTCCGTGCCAAATTTTTTAAAAAAAATGGCGTTCAGTTGGGGGTCTGCGGGCGGGGGGCTTATCAGAATCTGGAAGACCCCTTTAACAAAGGGGACCCCCAGATCCCAGCCCCCCCTCCCTATGTAAATTGGTAAGGGGTACATTGTACCCCTACCATTTCACAAAGAAAGTGTAAAAAATTGTAAAAAAACACACAGACACCGTTGGGATAAGTCCTTTATTAAAAATAAAAAAAAGATTTCAGCGATGGTAATCCACTCTCGGTCTCCACTCCAATGCTGTCGGTATCCTGCGATGGATGATCTCCTCTCCAGGTCCAGGCTCCAGCGATGAGATGTCCAGCGCAGCGAGGAACAGCATCCTGTCTCCACCGGAGACACCCCGGGAATAACTTAAACTAAATAACTAAATTTCTTTGTGAAATGGTAGGGGTACAATGTACCCCTTACCAATTCACATAGGGGGGCGGGATCTGGGGGTCCCCTTTGTTAAAGGGGTCTCCAGATTCCGATATGTCCCCCGCCCGCAGACCCCCACAACCACCGGGCAAGGGTTGTGGGGATGAGGCCCTTGTCCCCATCAACATGTGGACATGGTGCTTTGAGGGGTCACAGACCCCCAAAGCATCCTCCCCATGTTACATAGTTACATAGTTAGTCAGGTTGAAAAAAGACAAAAGTCCATCCAGTTCAACCATTAAAAAAAAAAAAAAAAAAAATATCGTACAATCCCATATACCCAATTCTATACCCACAGTTGATCCAGAGGAAGGCAAAAAACCCCAGCAGAGCATAATCCAATTTGCTACAGCAGGGGAAAAAAATCCTTCCTGATCCCCCGAGAGGCAATCGGATATTCCCTGGATCAACTTTACCTATAAATGTCAGTACCCAGTTATATTCTGTACATTTATGAAAGAATCCAGGCCCTTCTTAAAGCAATCTACTGAGCTGGCCAGAACCACCTCTGCAGGGAGTCTATTCCACATTTTCACAGCTCTTACTGTGAAGAAACCTTTCCGTATTTGGAGGTGAAATCTCTTTTCCTCTAGATGCAAAGAGTGCCCCCTTGTCCTTTGTGTTGACCGTAAAGTGAATAATTCAACACCAAGTTCACTATATGGACCCCTTATATATTTGTACATGTTGGTCATATCCCCCCTTAATCTCCTCTTCTCAAGAGTGAATAAATTCAGTTCCTCTAATCTTTCCTCATAGCTGAGCTCCTCCATGCCTCTTATCAGTTTGGTTGCCCTTCTTTGCACTTTCTCCAATTCCCCAATATCCTTTTTGAGAACTGGGGCCCAAAACTGAACTGCATATTCCAGATGAGGTCTTACTAATGATTTGAACAGGGGCAAAATGGTATCTCTCTCTCTGGAGTCCATACCTCTCTTAATACAAGAAAGGACTTTGCTTGCTTTGGAAACCGCAGCTTGGCATTGCATGCCATTATTGAGCTTATGATCTACCAAAACCCCCAGATCCTTCTCCAGTACGGATCCCCCTAGTTGTACTCCCCCTAGTATGTATGATGCATTCATATTCTTAGTCCCCAAGTGCATACATTTACATTCATCAACATTAAACCTCATCTGCCACATAGTCGCCCAATTAGACAGAGCATTGAGGTCGGCTTGTAAATTTGTGACATCCTTTAAGGACGTTATTCCACTGCATAGCTTGGTGTCATCTGCAAAGACAGAAATGTTACTTTTGATCTCAGACCCAATATCATTTATAAAGATATTAAAAAGTAAGGGTCCCAGCACTGAACCTTGGGGTACACCACTGAGAGTAAGACCATTCAGAGTAAGAATCATTAACCACTACTCTCTGAATTCTGTCTTTTAGCCAGTTTTCTATCCATTTACAAACTGATATTTCCAATCCTGTAGACTTTACCTTGCACATGAGCCGTGTGTGGGGAACTGTATCGAATGCTTTTGCAAAATCCAAGTATACCACGTCCACAGCCACCCCTCTGTCCAAAATCTTACTTACCTCTTCATAAAAAGAAATCAGGTTTGTCTGACAACTTTTGTCTTTCATGAATCCATGCTGTCTGTTGCTTAAATAGAACTCATCTATGTGGTCTTTTATTAATCTCTCCAGTATCTTCCCAACTATAGAAGTTAAACTAACAGGTCTATAGTTACTTGGTAAAGACTTAATTCCCTTTTTAAATATAGGCACCACATTGGCCCTGCGCCAATCCAGTGGTACTATTCCTGTCATTAATGAGTCCCTAAAAATGAAATACAATGGCTTTGAAATTACAGAGCTCAATTCTTTTAGGATCCGTGGGTGTATGCCATCTGGTCCAGGTGCTTTATCCACTTTTATTCCATCTAAATATTTCTGGACCATATCACTTTTGAGCCATTGTGGATTTGGGGCTGTGTCACTACCACCCCCATTTTGGACATGAGCTCCCCCATGCTCCTTTGTATACACAGAACTGAAGAAAGTATTTAATAAATTAGCCTTCTCTTTGTCCCCAGTCACCCACTCTAGATTATTTAGTAAAGGGCCTACATGCTCAGACTTGACCTTTTTACTATTAATATATTTGAAGAATTTTTTGGGGTTTGTCCTACTATCTTTTGCAATCTGTCGTTCATTTTGAATTTTTGCATCCTTGATTTCCTTTTTACATATCCTGTTATATTCACAGGATATTGTAACATTTAAATGACACTAGTGTTCCCTCATATTTATATTTTTTAAAAGCTCTTTTTTTATAGTTTATAGCTTTTTTAACTTTGGCAGTGAGCCACATAGGTTTTATTTTTAGCCTTTTAAACTTATTGCCCATGGGAATATACTTTGCAGTGAGTTCACAAACAGTCTTTTTGAAGAATTCCCATTTCTGTTCTGTGCCCATTGATGCCAATATTCCCTCCCAGTCTAAGTCCTGGAGAGCAGCCCTCATCCTTGGAAAATTTGCTCTCTTGAAATTAAGTGTTTTTATCTTTCCCGTATGTGATTTTTGCTTACAACTAACATCAAATGAAATCATGTTGAAATCATGTTGAGGGCATGTGGCCTGGTACGGTTGGGGGGGGGGGCGCTCTCTTGTCCCCCCTCTTTTCCTGCGGCCTGTCAGGTTGCGTGCTCAGATAAAGGGTCTGATATGCATTTTTAGCTGGAACTCCGCAACATTTTTTTCTTTATTTTGCGCAGAGTTCCCCTTAAAATCCATATATTTGGGGGGAACCCCATGTAATTTTTTTTTATTTGACACAGGGTTCCCCTTAATATCCATACCAGACCTGAAGGGCCTGGTAATTGAATTTGGGGGGACCCCCGCTTTTTTTTTTTTTTTTTTTTTATCAATGACTTTCAATGACTTTTCTCTCTATTGCCGGGAGCCGACAATTCATTACAGCCGCGAGTACTTTTAAATTACTTTTTTTCCTTCAGAAATGACACTTTGTGCAGGGACAATTCTAAGCACGGGAAAAAAAGTGCTACTTTACAGGCATACTATACACACCCCCTAGGTACGAAATTTTAAGGAAAATGTCACTTTTATCGTTTCACTTTAAGCATTATTAAAATCACTGCTCCCGAAAAAATTTCTGTTTTTAAAACTTTTTTTTGCATTGATACATGTCCCCTGGGACAGGACCCGGGTCCCCAAATACTTTATATGACAATAACTTGCATACAAGCCTTTAACATTATCACTTTAGATTTTTCATGTTCCAGTCCCATAGACTTTAACAGTGTTCGGATGTTCGAACAAATTCATTGCCTGTTCGCAAGTTCTGATGCGAACCGAACTGGTTCGGCTCATCCCTCTAGTCTTGAGTCTTCTTTTTGTGTATATTTGTCATCTATAGAAAACTAACAGTTCTTTGATAACACTGCCATCTCACCATATACTCTAGCTCATAATTATTCAGTCTGGAAACTCCTATATTCATATGTGGGACTTTCCAGGTATTTGTGAAATTACATAAAACCCTGGGACTTTCTGCGAAGAGCACCTATTATCACACAAGGAAGTAAGCAGGGAATGATTGTGTTACTTGCTCTCGTTAAAGCCACATTTGGAATCATAGAATGTTATAGTAGATGTAAAACAATCTCTTTTCTGTTGGTATTTGACAAATGAAATTTGATAGGAGGAGACATTTTAAAAGGAATATGATATTGATAGCATACTGTGTATATTTTCACTTTCTAGCTGTGGTTGAACCAATCCCCTCCTACTCCATTTGCCTTTTACTACACTTTTATAATTTCTGTGTAAGAGGGGTCCATCGATATTAAAGGAAACCTAGCATGATAGAAATAGGCAGTGCTGCCATTGATGAGCTCTCATTCTGAAAATACTGGTTGCCTAGCTGACCTGATGCTTTGGATTTAAAACTTTTTGTCACTGACCTGGAAAAATTGTATTTTGACTGTTTTCTGGCATGCATTTGCCTCATATGCATGTTTTTTTCTGGTGCCTGACCAGTGTTCTGTCGTTGAAGGTTTATTTCAAGGGCAGAATGGGAGAGTGCTGTCTCTTTAAATGCACATCACATCTCATTTAAGGGTTTTGGCATATGATTGGGTATATTGGTGATAGTGCCATCTATTATTGGAATTAAAGGGCTAAATAACAGATTGAGAATTCTGCTAGAATATTTGTTAACAACTGTTATTTTTTTATTTTTTATTTTTTGCTTTTTTAATTTCTGTACAAAATAATAATTGTAACGCTGAGCGCTCCGGGTGTCCCATCCATCCCGGAGCGCCCGCGGCGTCTGTCCCCCTGCAGCGCTCGGGTCGGCCCCTTTGACCGTGAGCGCTGCTCTGATGCTGGCGGGGATGCGATCCATGCGGCGGCACCTGTCCGCCCGCGGATCGCATCCCATCCTGCTCACCGGCCTCCTCCTCCTGCTCCGTCCCGGCGCGCGTGGTCCCGCTGCTCTCCAGGGCGCGCGTGCGACGGTCTTCTTAAATTTAAAGGGCCAGTGCACCATTGATTGGTGCCTGGTCCAATTACTGTGTACACACACAAAACACTTAAAAACCGACTCCCCCTTCCTGTCCTTGCCGGATCTTGTTGCCTTAGTGCCCTGAGAAAGCGTTTTGTAGTTGCCTTGCCAGTGTATCTGACCTTCTGCCGTTGCCCCTGACTACGAACCATTGCTGCCTGCCCTGACCTTCCGCTACGTCTGACCTTGCCTCTGCCTAGTCCCTGTGTACCGTGCCTATCTCAGCTGCCAGAGAAGTCGAGCCGCTACTGGGGGACACGACCTGGTTGCTACCGCCGCAGCAAGTCCATCCCGCTTTGCGGCGGGCTCTGGTGAAAACCGGTAGCTGCTTAGAACCGGTCCTCCAGTGCAACCCGTGCCTTCGCCTCTCTGGCACAGAGGATCCACCTCCTGTGTCCTCACTAGCCACCAGTCCGGGCCCTGACAGTAGATCCGGCCATGGATCCCGCTGAGGTACCGCTGCCTAATCTTGCTGACCTCACTACCGTGGTTGCCCAGCAGTCGCAACAGATCGTCCAACAAGGACAGCAGCTGTCGCAGTTGACCGCCATGGTCCAGCAGCTTCTGCCGCCACAGCCTCCAGCATCTTCCCCTCTCCGAGCTGCCGCTACTACCTCGAGAATTCGCCTGTCTCTTCCGGAGAAATTTGACGGGGATTCTAGGATGTGCCAGGGATTCTTGTCCCAATGTTCCCTGCATCTTGAGATGATGTCTGACCAGTTTTCCACAGAACGGTCTAAAGTGGCATTCGTGGTCTCTCTGTTGTCTGGAAAGGCCTTGGCCTGGGCCACGCCACTCTGGGACCGCAATGACCCTGCTACAGTCACCGTTCAGTCCTTCTTTGCTGAGGTTCGCAGCGTTTTTGAGGAACCAGCCCGAGCCTCATCCGCTGAAACTGCCCTGCTTAACCTTGTCCAAGGAAACTCCTCTGTGGGCGAATATGCCATACAGTTCCGCACACTGTCCTCAGAGTTAGCCTGGAATGATGAGGCTCTCTGCGCGACCTTCAAGAAGGGTTTATCCGGCCACATCAAGGATTGTCTGGCCGCACGAGAGATACCCTCTTCCTTGACGGAACTCATCCATTTAGCTACCCGTATCGATATGCGCTACGTCGAAAGACGCCAAGAGCTTCGCCAGGAGAAAGATCTCGTTCGCACCAGGCGTTATCCGCGCCTGGCTCCTCTCTTTCTGAATCCAATGCATCCTGTTACCGTGCCTCCCGCCGAGGAGGTCATGCAAGTGGACCGGTCTCGCCTGACCCTACAAGAGAGGTCTCGCCATAGGAACGAGAACTTATGCCTTTATTGTGCGAGCTCTGAACACTTCCTAAAAGACTGCCCTATTCGTCCTCCGCGTCAGGGAAATGCCCGCACCTAGTGAACGTGGGAGAGGCGTTACTAGGTGTGAATTCTTCCTCTCCACGTCTGACTATTCCTGTGCGGATTTCTCCTTCTGCTGGCTCCCTCTTCCCTGCGGTGGCCTTCCTGGACTCTGGTTCTGCAGGAAACTTTATTGAAGCCTCTTTCATCAACAGGTTCAACATTCCTGTTACCCGTCTCATCAAACCCTTCTTCATTTCCTCTGTAAATGGAGAGAATTTGGATTGTACCGTGCGTTACCGCACCAAACCCCTGCTCATGTCCGTTGGTGTTCTTCACCAAGAAAAGATTGAATTCTTTGTTTTGCCAAACTGTACTTCTGACATCCTTCTTGGCCTACCCTGGCTCCAGCGTCACACTCCTACCCTCGACTGGACCACTGGGGACATCAAATCCTGGGGTGACTCCTGTCAAAAGCATTGCCTTAAGTCTGTACCGACCTGTCAGGTCCCCATCACTACTCCTTTGCCTGGCCTTCCAAAGGCCTATCAGGACTTTTCTGATGTGTTTTGCAAAAAACAGGCGGAGGTCTTACCACCACATAGACCTTACGACTGCCCCATTGACTTGCTCCCAGGTACTACACCACCCCGTGGCAGAATTTACCCTCTCTCCTCTCCTGAAACCAAGGCCATGACTGAATACATTCAGGAGAACCTCAAGAGAGGTTTTATTAGGAAATCATCTTCTCCAGCCGGAGCGGGGTTCTTCTTCGTGGCCAAGAAGGATGGATCTCTACGCCCTTGCATAGACTATCGTGGTCTCAATAAAATCACTATTAAAAACCTCTACCCTCTGCCTCTCATCTCGGAGCTCTTTGACCGTCTGCGCGGAGCAAAAGTTTTTTCTAAATTGGACCTCAGGGGCGCTTATAACCTCATCAGAATCCGTAAAGGAGATGAATGGAAAACCGCATTTAACACCAGAGATGGTCACTTTGAATATCTCGTCATGCCGTTCGGACTTTGCAACGCCCCTGCAGTCTTTCAAGATTTTGTCAACGAAATCTTTACGGGACCTACTGTATACCTGTGTGGTTGTCTATCTTGACGACATCCTAATCTTCTCTGCCAACCTTAAGGAACATCGGCTCCATGTCCGTCAAGTGCTCCAGCGCCTCCGCGTAAATCATCTTTACGCTAAATTTGAAAAATGCCTTTTTGAGCGCAGCAGTCTTCCTTTCCTAGGTTATCTGGTCTCTGGTCAAGGTCTTCAAATGGACCCTGACAAACTCTCCGCAGTCTTGGGTTGGCCACGCCCCTCTGGACTTCGTGCTATCCAACGCTTCCTTGGATTCGCCAACTACTATCGTCAGTTCATACCCCACTTCTCCACCATCGTTGCTCCTATAGGGGCACTGACCAAAAAAGACGCGAATCCTAGGTCCTGGCCGCCTCAAGCGGAGGAAGCCTTTACTCGCCTTAAGACCGCCTTCTCCTCTGCACCTGTCCTGTCTCGGCCAGATCCTCTAAAGCCGTTCTTCCTTGAAGTTGACGCCTCCTCGGTAGGAGCCGGACCTGTGCTTCTTCAAAAAAACGCTAAAGGGAAAAACGTCACTTGTGGTTTTTTTCTCTAAAACTTTCTCCCCTCCGGAAAAAAACTATTCCATAGGTGATCGTGAACTGTTGGCCATCAAGTTGGCATTAGAAGAGTGGAGACATCTCCTGGAAGGATCCCTTCACCCTATCTCCATCTACACTGACCATAAAAATTTGTCCTACCTTCAGTCCGCTCAGCGCCTAAATCCTCGCCAGGCCAGGTGGTCATTGTTCTTTGCCCGCTTCAACTTCCAGATCCATTTTCGGCCCGCAGACAAAAATGTCAGGGCTGATGCCTTGTCCCGTTTCTCCGATACCTCTGAAACCGAGACTCCTCCTCAACACATCGTACCCCCTGAGTGTCTGATTTCCTCTGCTCCCGCTTCTCTCGTGCCAATTCCTCCAGGAAAGACTTTCGTTCCTCCACGCCTTCGGCTTCAGATACTCAAGTGGGGCCATTCCTCCCATCTAGCCGGTCACGCTGGGATCAAAAAATCCATACAATTGATTGCCAGACACTATTGGTGGCCTACCCAGGAGAAAGATGTGACTGACTTTGTACGGGCCTGCACTATCTGTGCACGTGACAAGACTCCTCACCAGAAGCCTGCAGGTCTTCTCCTTCCATCACCATGGATTTCATCACGGACCTCCCTTTGTCTCGTAGTAACACTGTCATCTGGGTGGTCGTTGACCGCTTTTCTAAAATGGCTCATTTTGTCCCGCTCCCTGGTTTGCCTACTGCACCTCAGTTGGCGAAGCATTTTTTTCTTCAAATTTTCCGCCTCCATGGGCTGCCCTCACATATCGTCTCGGATAGAGGCGTTCAATTCATCTCAAAATTTTGGAGAGCTCTCTGTACTCAACTAAAGATTAAGTTGAATTTTTCTTCCGCTTATCACCCGCAGTCCAATGGACAGGTGGAGAGAGTTAACCAGGTCCTTGGCGACTACCTACGACATTTTGTCTCCGCCCGTCAAGACGATTGGGTCGACCTATTGCCCTGGGCAGAATTCTCATACAATTTCAAGAACACTGAATCTTCCTCCAAGTCGCCTTTCTTTGTGGTCTACGGCCGTCACCCATTGCCCCCCCTCCCCATTCCCACGTCTTCTGGAGTTCCGGCCGTGGATGAATTAACTCAGGACTTTGCCTCTATCTGGAAAGAGACTCAAAAGTCGCTCTCACTGGCCTCTGCCCGCATGAAGAGACATGCAGATAAAAAAAGAAGAATCCCTCCTGTCTATGCCCCTGGTGACAAAGTGTGGCTCTCCTCCAAATATGTTCGGTTTCGGGTACCTAGCTACAAGCTGGGCCCTCGTTACCTCGGGCCATTTAAAATCAAAAACCAAATCAATTCTGTTTCTTACAAGCTCCACCTTCCTCCTTCTCTTCGTATTCCCAACTCTTTTCATGTGTCTCTTCTTAAACCCCTCATTCTTAACCGATTTTCCCCTAAGGTCACTGCTCCTGCTCCTGTCTCTGGTTCTTCGGATGTCTTCTCGGTGAAAGAGATCCTCGCCTCCAAGGTCATCCGAGGTAAAAAATGTTTTTTAGTTGATTGGGAGAACTGTGGTCCTGAGGAAAGATCCTGGGAACCTGAGGCCAACATTTTAGATAAAGAGCTCATCCGTAGATTCTTGGGTTCCAAGAAGAGGGGGAGACCTAAGGGGAGGGGTACTGTAACGCCGAGCGCTCCGGGTGTCCCATCCATCCCGGAGCGCCCGCGGCGTCCGTTCCCCTGCAGCGCTCCGGTCGGCCCCTCTGACCGTGAGCGCTGCTCTGATGCTGGCGGGGATGCGATCCATGCGGCAGCACCTGTCCGCCCGCGGATCGCATCCCATCCTGCTCACCGGCCTCCTCCTCCTGCTCCGTCCCGGCGCGCGCGGTCCCGCTGCTCTCCAGGGCGCGCGTGCGACGGTCTTCTTAAATTTAAAGGGCCAGTGCACCATTGATTGGTGCCTGGTCCAATTACTCTGTACACACCCAAAACACTTAAAAACCCACTCTCCCTTCCTGTCCTTGCCGGATCTTGTTGCCTTAGTGCCCTGAGAAAGCGTTTTGTAGTTGCCTTGCCAGTGTATCTGACCTTCTGCCGTTGCCCCTGACTACGAACCATTGCCGCCTGCCCTGAACTTCCGCTACGTCTGACCTTGCCTCTGCCTAGTCCCTGTGTACCATGCCTATCTCAGCTGCCAGAGAAGTCGAGCCGCTACTGGGGGACACGACCTGGTTGCTACCGCCGCAGCAAGTCCATCCCGCTTTGCGGCGGGCTCTGGTGAAAACCGGTAGCTGCTTAGAACCGGTCCTCCAGTGCGAACCGTGCCTTCGCCTCTCTGGCACAGAGGATCCACCTCCTGTGTCCTCACTAGCCACCAGTCCGGGCCCTGACAATAATATTTTTTTAGCTTGTCTCTGCACTCTTTATAAGGCTGTAGTAGGTGAAAACAACAGTTTATACCAGTGATGGCGAACCCGTGGCACGCGTGCCGCTGCCGGCACGTCGAGCCCTTTCTGTGGGCACGCCAGGAGAAATGGAGAAACAGACTTAAAGACTGAAATTGGTCCACACCACACCGCAAACTACATCTCCCACAGGTCCCTTGGTTTGCGGCGATGTGTCCGAGTGAACGTGACAAAGTAGAAAAGGCAAGGGGTGACGTGCGTGCTTGCGCACGCACACAAATCCAATCATAGACGCTGTTTTGTCCACACCGCACCCCACATCAAACTATGTCTCCCACAAATCTCTGGGGCCAGCGATGTCTGGGGTGGGCGTGCCTGAGAGAACACGGCTTCCTGACGGCTGGGATCGATCAGGGGTGATGTGCGGGCGGGAATGAGCTTCTCGGCCTTTTGGCTAAGATCAAGTGTAGTATCTGTTCTTATCAGTTGCCAGAGGATGCGCTGAAGCACCTCCTACATGGGGAGGGTGGATGCAAATCCAATGGCGTCATTGCACCTGGAAGGACGGTTTCGGTAGTGACTATGCTGGTTGCCTGATAGTAAACTGGGGACCGTCCCATGGTTGAGTCTGAGCCGTCTGGAAGGGTGCTCCTGGTGAGGATGGAATGCTGCATTTGGTCTAGTCTTTTTGCCGAGTCTTATTCTGGCCTTCTGGCCCGATGGTGTAAGTGCTGTCCTTGTTGGCGACCTGGAGGGAGGAGCTGGCTAATCCCTGTAACTGAGGAGGGGTGCGGCCATGCAAATCCCCCGGGTTGATGGGAGTCTGGAAGAGCTAGTATCGGCAGAGGCTGTAAAAGGGGCAGCTCTCCCTCAGAAAACCTTGAAGGGCTCTCTATCAGCAGGACAGAGGGCTGCACTGACCGGTCGGTGGGTCGGATAGGAACCAATGAGCCCATGGTGCATGTGCCCTTGGAGTGGCAGGCCAAGGGTGCCAGATGATCACTGTGAGTGAGGGTCACACTGATATATGGCACCGTGGTCACTGCACCATAACACGCTTTTTTAGCACCTGCCTCCTGGGCCGGGCCTTTTGGCTAGGACCGGAGGAATTTTTTATTCCTGGCCAGAGGGCCTGGCGATTGTATTGCACAATGGCCACTTTTCACTCTCCCACCTTCCTTCTCCCCACTTTCTTTTTATTTATCCCCGTGTGTGTCACTTTTTTGTATTTTTTTGTTGGTTGTGTACACGTTTTGTCACTGTGTGTTTAGTAGGGTGTAGGTCCTCGGGCCTGCCCTGAACGACTTAGGAGTCGGTGGACATGGCCTTCTGGCTTAGTTCACCTGCTCTCATGGGGTCTCCCTTTGGGGGAGCCCCACCTAGTACTTGGGTGGGTCTGTTTCGGCAGACCCTCCAGAGAAAGGGGACCGTCTGGTTTCGGCCAGAGGGACCGCGTGATGTACCTCAGTCCCCGTCTGGAGCCTAAGGTCCTTCCTAGTGGAGGGCAAGTGTAACACCCGTTGCACGTTTTGTGTCACTCTTTATGTGTGTGCACTTTTTTTGGCACCGGGTGGAGTTTTTGGGTGTGTTTCACACGCCATGGGCTTTTAAAAAAAAAAAAATTGAGATTGTTGAATTTCAGAAGAATAATCTAAAATGGCTTTGTATAAACCAGTGATGGCGAACCTTTTTGAACCAGAGTGCCCAAACCGCGATGCAAAACCAACTTATTTCTTTCAAAGTGCCAACACAGAATTAAACCTACCAGCGGCTCTGTACAGAGGATGGGACTGGTCATCCCTCTGAATAAGCCCTAAGGGACCAAAAACGTACGATTCTGCCCAGAAAAAAACATGTGTTTTTTTTAAAGGAATGCATTCCGCTCAGAATGCGGGGATCAGGAATGTGTTACGCTCAGAATTCTGGGATCAGGAGTGTGTTATGCTCAGAATGCTGGGATCAGGAGTGCGTTATGCTCAGAATGCTGGGATCAGGAGTGCGTTATGCTCAGAATGCTGGCATCAGGAGTGCGTTATGCTCAGAATGCTGGGATCAGGAGTGTGTTACGCTCAGAATGCAGGGATGCATTTGCTGGGCATTGGGAATACCCAGCCATACATTCCATGGTTATATGGTTACTGCACGATTTTTTGGGTATGTGGATGCATAACTACGCCTAGATGTTTTTGTTTTAGACAACGTTGTCTTTTGAGATGGTTGTAAGTGGAAAAGCATCTTTTTGTATTTGACCTGTTTTAATTAATACATTTTTGTCATTTAATTTCCCATCATTTTTGTTTTCTATTTTTTTTATTGCTATATCCCTGTGGCTCTATTTTGTGGCATCTTGACCATTCCTTCTCCCTGGCACAGTCCTTCTCCCTTGTATGCAGCTTTTTGGCCACTGAGCCCCACTTCCTTTTGGATAGTGAGTGGATGAGCTCTTATTAATATTAACATTGGATGCCCAGATGCTAGGCCCACAATTTCCCCATCAGTACACTTTTGGAGCTCACGTGTAGGGATGAGCTTCGTGTTCGAGTCGAACATACGTTCGACTCGAACATCGGCTGTTCGATCGTTCGACGAAGATCGAACGATTTGGGCCGTTCGCGCCAAATTCGAGTGACGTGAACGGCCCACAATGCACTACGCCATCGCAGTGTCATCCAGGCGCTGTGATTGGCCAAGCATGCACTGTGACCCCGCATGCTTGGCCAATCACAGCGCCGGCAGCGAGGAGAGCAATGATTGGCCACAGGCAGGATGCCTGTGGCCAATTATTGCTGAGGGGGTTTAGTACACGCCCCACACTATAAAAGGCCGCCAGCGCGGCGGCCTTGTGTAGTGTGTTCCGGAGCAGGGAAAGAGAAGCATAGGCAGGGACAGTGTCATTATTTTTCCTTTACATAATCCTGGATTCCTTGTGTTTAGGGACAGATAAGGATAGGTAGGGAGAGTGTCAGTGACAGTGTGCTATTCTGTGCTAATCCTTGTTTGTAGGGACAGAGAGGTACAGTGAGGGAAAGTGTCAGTGTGCTATTCTGTTCTAAACCAATCTTGCTGAACCATATTTTCAATCCTTGAGTTTAGGGACAGAGAGGTACAGTGAGGGAAAGTGTCAGTGTGCTATTTTGTGCTAAATCTTGTTTGTAGGGACAGAGAGGTACAGTGAGGGAAAGTGTCAGTGTGCTATTCTGTTCTAAACCAATTTTGCTGTTCCATATTTTCAATCCTTGAGTTTAGGGACAGAGAAGGACACTCGTGGCAATTTTCAGTCTGCTATTCTGTGCTAAATCTTGTTTGTAGGGAGGGACAGAGTAGGACAGTGAGGGAAAGTGTCAGGGTGCTATTCTGTTCTAAACCAATCTTGCTGAACCATATTTTCAATCCTTGAGTTTAGGGACAGAGAGGTACAGTGAGGGAAAGTGTCAGTGTGCTATTTTGTGCTAAATCTTGTTTGTAGGGACAGAGTAGGACAGTGAGTGAAACTGACAGTGTGCTATTCTGTTCTAAACCAATTTTGCTGTTCCATATTTCAAATCCTTGAGTTTAGGGACAGAGAGGTACAGTGAGTGAAACTGACAGTGTGCTATTCTGTTCTAAACCAATTTTGCTGTTCCATATTTCAAATCCTTGAGCTTAGGGACAGAGAGGTACAGTGAGTGAAACTGACAGTGTGCTATTCTGTTCTAAACCAATTTTGCTGTTCCATATTTCAAATCCTTGAGTTTAGGGACAGAGAAGGACACTCGTGCAAATTATCAGTGTGCTATTCTGTGCTAAAACTTGTTTGTAGGGAGGGACAGAGTAGGACAGTGAGGGAAAGTGTCAGTGTGCTATTCTGTTCTAAACCAATTTTGCTGTTCCATATTTTCAATCCTTGTGTTTAGGGACAGAGAAGGATAGGCAGGGGACAGTGTCAGTGTCATTGTTGCTAAGCCTCCTGCACAGTATACACCTGAAGGTAGCCCTTATTGCTCTTTTTCCCATCTCCCTGCAGGCCATCCATTAAAATGTCTGGAAGGCAAACAAGGAGAGGCAGACAGTCAGGAGGCAAAAAAAGAGGGCAAGCAGGCTCTGTGTCTGGGGGCAACAGTGCTGGTCGTGGACGCGGTGCATTGTCATCAGCACATGGCCATGGGACACGCTTGTCCTTCTTTTCGGCAGCTGGACATGTTGAGCCACATCATGCCGAAGACTTGGTAGAGTGGATGACCAAGCCCACCTCATCCTCCTCATCCTCTCTCACCCAGGCTCAGGGTACTGGCAAAGCAGCTGCCAAAGCGTCCTCTTCTCTGGTATCATTATCTTCATTAGTCAATCCTTCCCTAGACCCACCATGTCCTCCTCCTGAGGAGTCCCCCGAACTGTTTGAGCACAGTGTTGGGTACATGCTCCAGGAGGATGCCCAGCGTTTGGAAGGATCTGATCATGATACCCAGCTAGAGGAAGGCAGCAGCGTGAGAGCAGAGAGAGGGGATGCTCAAGAAGGACACCAATCTGGCAGTCATGCTCCAGCAGCTGCAGCATACTGCCAGATTGGCTCCAATGATGAGGAGGGAGGGGATGATGAGGTCACTGACTCCACGTGGGTGCCTAATAGGAGAGAGGAGGAGGAGGATGAGGAGGAGGCACATCTCCAACGAGGCAGGATGCCCTTGTGTGGCCAGCGTATGGGCAGCACACCGACGGAATCACACCGCAGAGCTCCGCCTGTGCAGGGCGCTGCCTGTGCCCGTCATTCAAAAAGTTCTTTGGTGTGGGCCTTTTTTGAGGCGAGTGCATCGGATCGCACAGCTGCTGTTTGCAACATATGTCTCAAGTGTATATCGCGTGGCCAAAACATCAGCCGCTTGGGCACCACATGCTTGATCAGACATATGTTGACCTGCCATGCAGCTCGTTGGCAAGCCCTACCTTAAAGACCCACACCAAAGAACAAAGCTGACCTCTTCTTGCACCGCATCAGCTGGGATCTCCAACCCCACTATACCTTCACTCCTCTCTGAAACCTGCTCTGAGAGGAATGAAGGTGTAGAATTAGGTGTGTCACAGGCAAGTACTTGCGGGCACTCTGCTAGCAGTACACCAACGTCCGATTCTAGCAGGCAAATTTCCCTGCCCCAGCTGCTGGACCGTCAAAAGAAGTTCACTCCCAGCCATCCACATGCCCAGCAGTTGAATGCTAGCTTGGCTAAATTGCTAGCGCTTCAACTGCTGCCTTTTCAGTTGGTAGACTCGGCCCCCTTCCGTGAGTTTGTGCAATGTGCGGCTCCTCAGTGGCAGGTTCCCAAACGCCACTTTTTCGCACGGAAGGCGATTCCGGCTCTCTACAGGCATGTGGAAGGCAATGTCTTGGCCTCGCTGGACAGGGCGGTCAGCGGTAAGGTGCATATTACCGCTGACTCATGGTCCAGCAGGCATGGACAGGGATGTTACCTTTCTTTCACGGCCCATTGGGTCACTCTTTTGGCAGCTGGGAAGGATGCAGGACAAGGTGCAGTAGTGTTGGAGGTTGTTCCACCGCCACGCCTCCAAAATGCTACTACTGGTTGTGACAAACCTCTCTCCTCCACCCCCTCCTCTTCTTCTTCCTCCATGGCCTCTTCCTGTGGTTTGTCCTCGGAACCAGCGGTGCTCCGTAGGCGTTCAAGGGGCTACGCAAGTACGCAGGCAAAAAGATGCCATGCCGTGCTTGCGCTGGTGTGTTTGGGGGACAGAAGCCACACTGGGGCAGAGGTCCTGTCTGCTCTGCAGGGGCAGGCCGAGAGGTGGTTGACGCCATGCCAACTTAAGCCAGGAATGGTGGTTTGCGACAATGGCACCAACCTCCTCTCCGCCCTCCGACAGGGACAACTGACCCATGTGCCCTGTATGGCTCACGTCCTTAACCTGGTGGTGCAGCGGTTCTTGGGCAGGTACCTCAAGCAGTGGAAGGGAGGGAATGTTACGGTAGGTAAATCTACAGCTGGATAGGAAACCCTATATACAAAGAATTTGAAGAAAAGATGGCTCCTAGGTAAAGTATAAAAACCTGTTACTAAATCGAAGCTTAAACTTTGTATTTCTGTCCATCCAGTCCTGACATGTACAAAGCCCTATCATGCAGCAGAACCAGGTAAATGACTTGATTATTCTCTACTGCAGTTAATGCAGAACTCCAACCAGAACTAACAAGATAAAAATGAATAGTTGATTAACAGATAAAATAACAAAGCTCACATTCAATCTAGATTTTTCCCCTGCAGTACTTTTTTCTGCCACTAGATAACCTCAGAATGATGGCAGGCATTTATTAACCCACTTTGTCTGAGCCCAGTTTAGTCTGGACCCGCCACAGCCTATGAAAGGAGAAGCAGCACAGTGATGAGCATGTCTCTGTGTCACTCTACCTTTTCCTCCTGAATTGATAGGCTCATTGTGCTGCTTTTTCCTCTCACATTCCAGCCCTGATGTACAGGGACTGATGCCTGGTCAAATTCAGGTACCTATATTGTTTGCATTTAAAAAATACATTCAATAATGTATTTGGGTGCATTAATATGTGCCATTATATCTGACTAGAGTTCAGCTTTAATCAATACAGACTGGTCACTTCTCTACCTCTAGCTTGTGATGGTCATAGTTACATAGTTACATAGTAGGTGAGGTAGAAAAAAGACGAGTCCATCAAGTCCAACCTATGTGTGTGATTACATGTCAGTATTACATTGTATATATCTGTATGTTGTGGTCGTTCAGGTGCTTATCTATTAGTTTCTTGAAACCATTGATGCCCCCCGCAGAGACCACCACCTGTGGAAGGGAATTCCACATCCTTGCCGCTCTTACAGTAAAGAACCCTCTACGTAGTTTAAAGGTTAAACCTCTTTTCTTCTAATTTTAATGAGTGGCCACGTGTCTTTAAGGAGTGGCCACGTGTTAAACTCCCTTCCGTGAAAACGTTTTTTCCCTATTGTGGGGTTGCCAGTAGGGTATTTGTAAATTGAAATCATGTCCCCTCTCAAGTGTCTCTTCTCCAGAGAGAATAAGTTCAGTGCAGGCACAACAGTAGCACATTGAAAAGTCATCTTACTGATCATTTTGTTCTCTCTTCCCATCAGAATCTTGCCAGCTCATGCGCATTGTAGCACACCTGACTGGCCCAAATAGTTGCTCTCTCTCCCAGTCTTAAGCCCTATACACACGGTAGGACTTTTTGACAACAAACTTCAAAATTAGCAGGTTTTCAAAAAAATCCTACCGCGTGTACGCTCCATCGGACAAATTTTTTCAGTTTTCATCGGACAAAAGTTTGCTCTGCAAACGGACAAACATTTCGGCAACAAAAGTCCTACGGTGCAAAGTCCTATCGTGTGTACAGGAATCCATCGGACTTTTGTCCGAGGTACAAATACGCATGCCCAGACCCAATGTTAAAATCAACCAACAATAGCAGAAGTTGACCAAAAGGTGGTGGTAAAGAGCAGAAAAGAGCAGAAAAAACACGTAGTACGTCAATTACGTCACTACGTTCACGTTTGTTGGCAGAAAAAGTCCTGCCGTGTGTATGCTATGGGCCCTTCAAACAAAAATCCACTGTGAAGTTTGTTTGAAGTCCGATCGTGTGTATGAGGCTTTAGTGTTGCTATATATGGGATTATGATGCTGATACCAACTCAAAATCAGATGGTTACACTAACTGCTTTTAAAAATATTTTAATAGTATTTCAATGAACATTTAACCACGTAAATTTTTATATCTGCCTAGGGTTCAGCTTTAAGTCATTATTTACTACCTTTAATAGTAATAATGTTAATGGTATTTCATTTTTTTTTCAACTCATCGTGACCCTTAAGCCTGGTACACACAATCGGATTTTCCGTGGACAAAGTGTAGGACTTTTGTCCGAAGGGCGTTGGCCATAAACTTTTCTTGCATACAAACGGGAAATAATTGTAGGCCAACAAACACAAAACTATGTGGTTTTTCAGCTCTTTAGCGCCACCCTTTGGGCAACTTCTGCTAATGTTGTGTTAGTGTTAGCATTGCTTCTGAGCATGCGTGTTTGTACTTTGGATTTTTTTTTCCGAAGGACTTCTGTACACACGATCGGATAATCCGACAACACACATTTGTTGTCGGAAAATTTTAAAGCATGCTATCCAACATTTGTTGGTGGAAAATCCGACAACAATTGTCCGATGGAGCATACAAACGGTCTGATTTTCCGATAACAGCCTGCCATCGCACAATTCCCGTCGGAAAATTTGATCATGTGTACGGGCCTTTAGGCCTTTTGCACACTGCGGCTTGAAAAAGGTCAGTACAGCTTTTTTTTTTACTGAGCTAAAATTCAGCCCATTAATTCTAATGTGCTTATGCACACAGGCGTGTAAACAAGCACTGTATATTCTTCAATAAAAAATAAATAGAAAAAAAATCAGCATTTTTGGTCAGTAATCTACACCATAAAATTCGCACAGATTGTCCATTGACATTGCCTATGTGGTAACAAGCTTTCTGCACATGCGCAGAAATGCGCAGAAGTTTGCGCAAACGCATATGAGCGAAAATACATTTAACCACTTGCTTAATGGGCACTTAAACCCCCTTCGTACCCAGACCAATTTTCAGCTTTTTGCTATAATAATATCCATTTTTTTTTTTTTAACTATTTTTTTTCTCAGTTAAGGCCGATACGTATTCTTCTACATATTTTTGGTAAAAAAAAATGCAATAAGCGTATAGTAATTGGTTTGCGCAAAAGTTATAGCGCCTACAGAATAGGGGATAGATTTATGACATTTTCATAATATTTTTATTTTTTTACTTGTAATGGCGGTTCTCTGCGATTTTTGTCAGGCCTACGATATTGCGGCGGACATTTCGGACACTTTTGACACTATTTTGGGACCATTCACATTTATACAGCGAACAGTGCTATAAATATGCATTGATTACTGTATAAATGTGACTGGCAGGGAAGGTGTTAACACTAGGGGGCGATCAAGGGGTTAAATATGTTCCCTGGGAGTGATTCTAACTGTGTGGGGGAGGGGACTGACTGGGGGAGGTGACCGATCTGTGTCCCTATGTACAAGGGACACAGCATCGGTCTCCTCTCTCCCTGACAGGACGTGGATTTCTGTGTTTACACACAGAGATCCACGTCCTGCCTCTGTAACAGCCGATTGCGTGTACCTGGCGGACATCGCGGCCGCCAGGCACGCGCATCGGCAACACGTGACACGGCGGGCACAGCTGTTCCCCGCCACGCGCCCTCGGCGGCGGGCAGGGGGAATGAAAACAGCAGGACGTCCACCCGGCACTTGAGAGCCGCGCTGCAGACGTCTTTCGTCTATAGCGTGGGTCTCAAGTGGTTAAAAAAAAAAATGTCCGAAAAAGAAGATGCTCAAACAGGAGTATCATGTGCAAGAGGCCTTTGGTTGCATAACATTTTTCTTTTCTTTCGATTATCATTTGCCTTGACTATGAAATACTGTATGTAAAAGCCAGTCAGTTTGCAATAAAACACACATGAGTTATAATTTAACAATTATGCCTTCATTTGAAATGTCTGCTTGTTGCATTGTTGTAGGATATGTGCTAATTGCTTCCTCCCTAAGGCCCCCTTCACACTGGGGCGGGCAGGAGCGGTGGCGGTATAGCAGCGCGATTTTCAGCGCTGCTATACTGTCGTTCTTACCGCGGTATGCGGTCGCTAGGGGGGTAAATTTAACCCCCGGTAGCGGCCAAAAAAGGGTTAATACCGCCCGCAAACCGCGGCTATTGCCGCGGTTTGCGGGCGGTATTACCGCGCTGTCCCATTGATTTCAATGGGAGACCGCAGTAAAAGAGCGGTGAACACACCGCTCCTTTACCGCTGTAAAGAAGCGGCTAGCAGGACTTTTGGAGCGGTCCTGCTAGCGCACCGCTTCAGTGTGAAAGCCTTCGGGCTTTCACATTGAAGGCTAAAGGGCATGATTTTTTCATGCGGTATAATAGCGCTAATATTAGCGCTAAACCGCATGAAAAACGCCCCAGTGTGAAAGGGGCCTTATAAACAACTGACACATACAGGAAAAGGAAGCAAGAGTCTCATGGAAGAAGTACTGCAGTAGGTTAATCATTACGTTATAAAAGTCACGCCTTGACATGAAGCATGAAATGCAGGGTGGGTTGTGCACATTATCTGTAATCTTACAAACATATGCATTTCGATCATTCCAAATATAGGAAACTTGAAAAGAGATACATTTTATAATGGAAACAAATATCCAAGCAAACATATTTAACAACAATATAAAATACAAAAAACAGAATTCAAGATTTTTGCAATGGAAACATAGAATAAATTAGATAAACGACACTTATGTTCATGGTGCATGTGATAAATGATAGAATTTTTTTTCCACCCGGCCAATGTTTATATATACAGTAGCTGGGCAGGTGGCGGGTGCTCTCCAGTTCAGGGAGAATGTCCATGGATATCCTCCTGCTTGTGCATCCATGGGGCACGCAGAGGCACATTCTTGTGCAATTGGCCCAGGTACCATGTGATCGCCATAACCATTCACAGCAATCACATGATAACAAGTGAATACAACTGTCATGCATGGCTTTTATTCATGACAACTTACTTGCTATTGTGATCTCTGTGATTGGTCACAGTGATCACATGGCACAGAACCATTCACAGAGACCATTCACAGCAGTGATCACATGGTACAGAACCATTCACAGAGGCCAATCACAGAGACCCTGTACCATGTGATAGCTGTAGCCAGTCACATCAATCACAATAGTAAACATTGAGTCATGAATAAAAGCCATTCATGACAGTTAAAATGATTGCTTGTACAGTAATCATCACTGGACAAGCAATCATAGTGTAAAAAAAAAAAATCTAGATCACCTCTCCAGAGTGGAATAGTGTCACTGGTGACAGTATGTAAAAAAATATTGTAAAATAAATAATTAAATAAAAATTGTAAAAATATATATATTTATATACAGGGCTCAAAATGTCAAGTACTGAGCTATTAGCCAGGCCTTAAGAGTTACTAGCCACCATTTGCCCAACCCAACCCCCACCCTGCCCCGCCCCTTATTCCGCCCCTAATTCCCCCCCTAAACACGCCTTTGTAAATTATCTCATGAAATTACATTGTTAAATGTTTTATGCAGAATTAGATTACAAGAAGGGCAAAGGGCTTCAGCTCTGCCATGTCAGATATGCAGGACTGGCTCCGCTCCACTCTCTTCCCTGGCAACCGACTCTGGTGTCACTAGAGGAGTATGGCCTGGTCTCTAGCAAGCAGAGGCTGAGTGAGTGCAGCAGTTTGGCCTTTTTTATTGGGCATTGGATCAGTCCGGGGGCCAATTGCCCCCCTGCCCAGTTCACCCCTGCCTCCTCCAACAACCGCCTAGGGGACCCTTCTACTGCACCAAACACCCCAGGTCCCTCTCCTCCTAACCTGGAACTTCCCAGGGGCCCCATCCTCCTCCAACCACCCAAGGGCTGGCCAACCCAGGGGCCCTCTCCTTCCCAAACAATTATCCTGGGGCTCCTACTTTGCCAACCACCAAGGGGTCCTCTCTTGCTCTGCCAACCACCCTGGAGCCCTCTTCTCCTCAAAACACCCAGGGGCCCTCTCCTCCTCTGCCAACCACCCAGGGGCCCACTCCTCCTCTGCCAACCACCCAGGGGCCCTCTCCTCTTCCTCCAAACATCAAGGGGGCCTCTCCTCCTCTGCCCACCACCCAGGGGCCCTTCCTTCCTCCACCAACCATCCTATGCCCCCTCCAACCCCTCCAGGGCCCCTACCCCCCCTTTCCTGAGCAGACATCCCAAATATGTGACCAGGCTGCAGAGTGACCAGTTGGGGGCGTGTTCCCGGGCCAGGGCACAATCTCCAGGCAGAGAAGAAAGGGTCACCTGGTGGTCACAGGGAACGAACTGCAGTGCACTGCTGTAACAAGTATACACTTGAATGTAAAGCAATGTTCTACTACTCCCCACTGTGCCCACACTCGCCCTTAATTTATTTCCACTTGCTAAATGCGAGCAGGTAAGTGGAAATTTTGAGGGCTGTATATATATATATATATATATATATATATATATTGTAACCTGGGGGGACAGGTAGTAGGTACAAAAGCTCCCTGGGATGAGCAGGCACAGATACCAAGTCCATTGGATCAGTGAAAACACAGTGTTATTTATTGGTGCTATATACAAAGTCAATGACAGGTGCTGTACAGTGTGATGAAAACAAACAGAAGAAAAAATAGCTAAACAAAAGCCTAGCCGTGTCTCGGCTCTAACTATACAGTATTTACAGGCCCTCACTACCAGGCTGGACAAGCCTAGCGCTTGTCAGCTTCCACATCCAACAGAGTAACAAGTTTTACAAACCTTCTTGCTCTCACAGACCAATGCTGTCTGTGTTTCCCAGGCTGAGCAAAGGCTGTCTGCTCAGGTGAGCTTTTAATTAACCTGGGGGAGAGAACCAACACCTGAAGTGGATCCTGGCTCAGAGATCCCTGAATGTATATGAGAGGAGCCTGGGAGATGTATAAACCCCGAATAGGACTTTCCCAGGCTCTCTCTGGGATGTTCTGCCACACATCCTCCCCCCTTGTTTCAACCCCAGGGTTGGAACACCTGTAGCCCAACAGGAGTGAACACGGGACAGGGCATCTACATTCCCCATCTCAACACCTGGCCTGTGTTTTACCGTAAAGGCGTAATCTTGTAGGGCCAAAAACCACTGGTTAACCCGCCTATTAGTCTCCTTCTTTTGGGCCATCCATTTCAGGAGAGCATGGTCAGTTATCAACTCAAACTGGCGCCCCAACAAGTAGTACCTGAGCGCGTCCAAGGCCCACTTTATGGCCAGACATTCCTTTTCAATGACTGCATACTTTTTTTCATGGTCATTGAGCTTTCTGCTTAAGTACACCACAGGGTGTTCTTCCCCATTGTGTACCTGTGATAGTACTGCCCCGATACCAACATCAGACGCATCTGTCTGGACCAAAAAGTTTTTGGAGAAATCGGGGGAGTATAGGATTGGCTGTGCACAAAGAGATTTCTTCAGGACTTGAAAAGACTCTTCTGCTACTGGAGACCATTTCACCATTACGGAGTCTTTCCCTTTCGTAAGGTCTGTCAATGGGGCAGCTATAGTTGCGAAATTTGGGATAAATCTTCTATAGTACCCCGCAATGCCAAGAAAGGCCCTGATCTGCTTCTTGTTTGCAGGACGTGGCCACTCCTGGATGGCTTCTATTTTATTCACCTGGGGCTTTATGACACCCCGGCCAATAGTGTAGCCCAAGTACTTGGCTTCCTCCAGCCCAATGGCACATTTTTTTGGATTTGCCGTAAACCCTTCCTTGAAGAGGGAATCCAGGACAGCCTGGACATGGGCCAAGTGAGACTCCCAGTCAGTGCTATGCACCACTATGTCGTCCAGGTAGGCTGCAGCATACTGTCGGTGAGGTCTTAGGGTCCTGTCCATAGCCCTCTGAAATGTTGCAGGGGCATTTAGCAACCCAAAAGGCATTTTCTTATATTGAAACGACCCCTCCGGGGTCACAAACGCAGTCTTTTCTTTGGCACTACCAGTCAGGGGTATTTGCCAATATCCTTTGGTCAAGTCCAAAGTGGTCAGATAACGGGCCTTGCCAAGTCAGTCTATAAGCTCGTCTACCCTGGGCATTGGGTATGTGTCAAACTTTGTTACTGCATTAAGCTTTCTGAAGTCGTTACAAAACCTCCAAGTGCCATCCGGTTTTGGAACTAATACAATGGGGCTAGACCAGTCACTATTGGATTCCTCAATAACATCTAGCTCCAACATCCTTTTAACTTCCTCACCGATGTCCTTTCTTCTAGCTTCGGGAATTCGGTATGGTTTGAGCTTGACACGGACTCCAGGTTCAGTAACAATATCATGCTGAACTGCTGAAGTCGTGCCCGGCAACTCTGAAAATTTCTCTTTATTCCTTATCAGGAACTCTCTAGCTTCCTGTTTCTGGGAACATGACAGGGTGTCTGGAATCGTGACCTCAGGGATCAGAGGGGATTCAGTACCCTTAAGGGTTACCGGGAGGTACCTCGCAGTTAATGCTAGTCTATCCTTCCAGGGCTTTAACAGGTTTATGTGGTAAATCTGTTCGGGCTTCCTTTTACCTGGTTGATACACCTTGTAATTGACCTCCCCAACCCTTTCAATCACTTCAAAGGGTCCCTGCCACTTAGCCAGGAATTTGCTCTCAACAGTGGGAACCAACCTGAGGACCCTGTCACCAGGTGAGAAAACACGAAGTTGGGCCCCCCTGTTGTATATCCTTTGTTGGGCTGCTTGGGCCTGCAGTAAATGTTATTTTACCACCGGCATGATTGCTGCAATCCTGTCCTGCATTTGAGCGATATGCTCAATGACACTTTTGTGAGGTGTCTGCTCCCCCTCCCAAGTTTCCTTGGCTATGTCTAAGAGTCCCCGAGGGTGTCTCCCATAAAGCAGCTCAAATGGAGAGTACCCTGTAGAGGACTGGGGAACTTCCCTGATGGCGAACATCAAGTAGGGTATCAGGAAGTCCCAGTTTTTACCATCCTTGTCAACAACCTTTTTTAACATACTCTTTAATGTCTTATTGAAGCGTTCCACCAAGCCATCCGTTTGAGGATGGTACACGAGGTTCGCAACTGCGTCACCTTAAATAACTTGCACAGCTCCCTAGTTATTTGTGACATGAATGGGGTACCCTGGTCTGTAAGGACTTCTTTCGGGACGCCAACCCGACTGAACACCATAAACAGCTCTTTGGCAATGTTTTTAGCAGACACGGTGCGTAAGGGAACGGCCTCGGGGTAACGGGTAGTGTAATCCATGATCACGAGGATATGTTGATGACCGCGGGCAGATTTGGGGAGTGGACCCACAAGGTCCATGGCAATCCTCTCAAAAGGTACTTCAATAATGGGCAAGGGCACTAACGGACTTCCGAAGTGGGGTTGGGGGGCTGACATCTGACACACAGGACAGGATTGACAATAATTCTCGATATTTTTCCGTATCCCAGGCCAGTAAAACCTGCGCAACACCCTTTCAGTGGTTTTCTCAACCCCTAAATGGCCTCCTAGCAAGTGCCCATGGGCAAGTTCCAACACCACTTATTTACATACACGATACAGTAAATCCGCATTGCTGCAGAAATATGGAAAACAGAGCCTGTCCCCTGGTTCGACAGGTACCTCATTAATCACCATTACATTTTCCCAGGCCCTGGCAAGGGTAGGGTCTTTTCTCTGCTCCGTACCAAAATTTTCCTTGTGCACATTAAGATTGGCAAACTCTAATGTAGGCTCAGATTCAGCAGACGGCTGTCCAGCTCTACTGGTTGTGGGGACTTCTTCCGGCTCCCCCAGCTCTCCTGCCATAACTGAGAAAGGATCACCCGGAGAGCCCTGAGAGGAGTCCCCTGAACTCACAAGGTCAGTAATGACCATGAGTTCTGGCTCTGCGACTGAGTCAGGTACTGCGACTGGGTCGGGACAATCCCACAGTTCCCAAAACATAGGGAAGTCCCTACCAATGATAGCCTCGTGCACCAAGTGGGGCACCAGTCCGACCGAATGGGTCACCGCACCTACGCCAGTTTTAAACTGAACAGTGGCTATTGGATACTCGCGGGTATCCCCATATACACAGATCACAGCAACTTTTTTTGCATGAAAATTCACAGTTTCAACCATCTCAGCTGTAACCAAAGTAACTAGACTTCCAGAGTCCAGCAAGGCCGTAATAGGCTTATTATTAATAGTCACTTGACACATGTTTTTTCCCACATTTGGCACTGCAGCGCATGAAACAGCAGCAAACATAGACTGCCTTCTAAAAGATAGATCACACTGCATTGGTTCATCTGTCAATGGACAGTTTGCTGCAACATGTCCCAGTTCTTGGCAACGAAAATACCTGATGTTTCCCCAGTTTGGTTTGCTGACAGGCAGTGGCTTCCCTTGTTTGGGCCGCCAAACTTCAGTCCTGGCACCAAAAATCCTCCCCCCTATTTCCTTGCCATGCTTACCACCCACTTCCCCTGGAACAGTCTTACCGGTTGCCTGGGGAGACCGTGGCTTTGGGTGGAAAGTCCGTGCGGCTGTATGGGTGGTGACCAGGTTCTCTGCAGCAAAGTACCTCTCAACGAGCTCCACCAGGTTGTCTGCCGACTTGGGGTCTCCTTGACTCACCCACTTCTGCAGGGGAATTGGTAGTGACCTCAGGAATTGGTCCATGACCACACGCTCCACTATTTGTGGCGCAGACAGGGACTCCGGCTGTAGCCATTTCCGCACCAGGTGGATCAGATCAAACATCTGCGATCTTGGGGACCTCTTTTCTTGGAAGAACCAGTTGTTGACCCGCTGAGCTCGAACAGCCAAGGTAACACCAAGTCGTGCCAGGATTTCCCGCTTGACCTTCTCATAATCTCCCGCTGACTGCAGATCATAGTAGGCCTTCTGCGCTTTTACAGAAAGTAATGGGGCGATCAGTCCTGCCCACTGGGTTTGGGGCCAACCTTCCCTCTCAGTGGTCCATTCAAATGTTAGTAGGAAGGCCTCTGGATCATCATCTGCTGTCATCTTTGAAAGAAAGCGACCCACATGGATGGCTGAGGGCTTGTCTCCAATATCCTTAATTTTAGCAGGTGACCCCTGTGCTAGCGTCTCCACAACCTCAGTAAGGGTTTTCCTATCCGCTTTTGCAGCAGTGGCAAGCTGTTCAAACAGCCTCTGCGATTGCTCCTGTACAGCACCAATCTGTTGGAACAGCACCTTGGTTTGCTCCTGTGCGATAGCGTTGGCTTGCTGTTGTGCAGCGTTTGCTTGCCACAATTCAGCGTTAGTTTGCTGTTGTGCAGCGTTTGCTTGCTGCAATGCGGCATTTGCCAACACCATTTGTTTGAGGAGGTCCTCCATGTTGTCACTTTAGGTACTGGCCTTTTAAGTAGTAACTTACTACAGCTGCCCGCATTCTCCACCATATGTAACCTGGGGGGACAGGTAGTAGGTACAAAAGCTTCCTGGGATGAGCAGGCACAGATACCAAGTCCATTGGATCAGTGAAAACACAGTGTTATTTATTGGTGCTATATACAAAGTCAATGACAGGTGCTGTACAGTGTGCTGAAAACAAACAGAAGAAAAAATAGCTAAACAAAAGCCTAGCCGTGTCTCGGCTCTAACTATACAGTATTTACAGGCCCTCACTACCAGGCTGGACAAGCCTAGCGCTTGTCAGCTTCCACATCCAACAGAGTAACAAGTTTTACAAACCTTCTTGCTCTCACAGACCAATGCTGTCTGTGTTTCCCAGGCTGAGCAAAGGCTGTCTGCTCAGGTGAGCTTTTAATTAACCTGGGGGAGAGAACCAACACCTGAAGTGGATCCTGGCTCAGAGATCCCTGAATGTATATGAGAGGAGCCTGGGAGATGTATAAACCCCGAGTAGGACTTTCCCAGGCTCTCTCTGGGATGCTCTGCCCCACAATATATACACACACAGGGCTTTTTTTCTTAGAGAATAGGTGCAGGAACTCCCCCTTTTGGAGTTACCCCTTGTCTCCACCCCCTACCCACCTCTGAGCACCATCCCTTGGTTCCACCCCCTACCCACCGCTCAGTACCGCCCCTTTTATAGAATACAGAACTAAGTAACATTTGTGGTACTAAGTAATTTGTATGGAATTTGTTAATCATAACAAGAAAAGCAGTAAAATAGACCTCATGCAGCTAACAATAGACGCGCCCTCCCAGCAACCATAGAGCTCCACAGCAACAATAGACCATCCACAACAAAATACCCCCCAGCAACAATAGACCCCGGCAGCAAAAACTGATTCTCTCCAACAGACAGTATCAATAGACCCTCCAACAACCAGCTACAATAGGCTGCTCCCTCGACAGTAGATCCCTCCCAGCAACTGACCCCCCAGTAACATAAGACCCACCCCCAGCAAAAATAGATCCCATCCAGAGACAATAGATTTCCCAGCAGCAACAATAGAACAATAGGCCTCCCCAGCAACAATAACACCCCCCATTCTAAAATAGACCCCCCTCCAGCAACAATAGACCCCCCAGCATTAATGGACACTGTAGCATAACCCAGTACACCTTGCCATTATAGTGTATACATTCAGTGCTGGAGGTGCCGGAACTGCTTTCCCCCGTGTTCCCGCTGAAAAAAAGCCCTGTGTATAGATATATATATATATATATCTATACGTTCCAGTTACAGTGTCCCCGATCACCGCCACATTAGCTATATTGTCCCTAATCACCGCCACAGCAGTTACAGTGTCCCTGATCACTGCCACACCAGTTACAGTGTCCCTGATCACTGCCACACCAGTTACAGTGCCCCTGATCACTGCCACACCAGTTACAGTGCCCCTGATCACTGCCACACCGGTTACAGTGCCCCTGATTACCACCACACCAGTTACAGTGTCCCTGTTCACCGCCACAGCAGTTACAGTGTCCCTGTTCACCACCACAGCAGTTACAGTGTCCCTGATCACTGCCACAGCAGTCATTGTGTCACCATAAGAACTTGCTCACATGTGCAATGCTCTCTGAAGAGCCATCTATCGCTCTCCAGAGAGCATTTGACAGGCAGTGAGGAGGCATTGGATCGCATCCTCCCCACCTGCTTTAGCCCCCTGGACCCTGCACAAGAAACCCTATTAACTTAAATGGGTCCCAAACAGCGCACAGGAGGTATACTTTCTGTCACAGCTAAGCATCAACAGGTATACTGTGAGGTTTTACCAACCCTCAACCTCACGTGTGAATAAGCCCTAATAGTGCAGCCAGTCACAGTTCTCTGATCACGACCACACCAGAGCACCAAAGCACACAGCAAAAATGACCACACAGTTGTGAATGTCCTTGCATGGCTTAGTCCAGACTTAAATCATAGTCCAGATTTAAACCCGATTGAAAATCTGTGGAATGACTTGAAGACTGTCAACAACATAAAAGAAAGAGGGAGCAGTAACTATATCTCCACAATACATAAAATACTCTTCAATACCCAATGCCGGACTGGAAAGTGAACACCTATAGTTTAATCAAAATAGTCTTCAATTGTTACATAGTTAGCATTACAGGTGAAAAGAAAAAAAGGCGCCTCTAAGTGCAGAAGTAAAACATTATATTTCCCAAAAGGGTTACAAACACTTACAAAGGGGTGGATGGGTAGAAGCATATCATATTAGTAATATGGCAGGTGGTTCGGCGTTCTGGTAGTCCCAAGGACTCTCAGTGATATCCGCAGGTGTAATTCTATGGCAGCATATTCTGAAGTGGCCAACAGATGGAAGCCACAACTCTCCTGGATGCTGGGAAGACAGCTAGGCTGTCTGAGACAGCATGGAATCCGAATCCAGGAAGTGACATCAGCAGGAAGGGACCAGCAACCAGCGTGGATAGCAAGCCGGAAGTGATGTTATCAACATGCGACGCGTTTCGAAACAGCTAAATGGTTCCTTCATCATTGCTTGAAGTGGTTATGCCTGGGCCATGGCTACAGTTGTCAGCCATAACTCCAGTATAAAATTTTCAGCTGACGGCGATCCAAGCACCTGATCTCTGGTGTGGTTGTCTGGTTTCCCGGGCTTGCCAGTCTCTCCAGGGAACCCAGGATCCGGGAGTTGCAGCTGCTAACAATAGGGCTGATTGGGGACCAGAGGGTCTCCAATCATCTCTGTGGTCTAGGAGATCGGAAGTGATGAGGATTTTGCTACTTCCAGTTACAGCAAATGTAAACAGAGCCATTTTTTTTGGAAAGCATGAGAGCAATGTTTTTTTGTTTTGTTTTTTGGTCACGTGCTTTTAAGGATAGAAGAAGGATCAGATGTCTCCATAAAGAGGACCTAATTATTGCTATCACAAGGGATGTTTACATTTCTTGTGACAGCAATAAAAGCGATAAAAAAAAAAAATTATATAAAAACACACATGCTGGAATCAATAACATACCATAAACAAAATGTAAAAAGTAACACCCAGTGCTAAATATAATGTGAAAGTTAACAAAAATCCATAAAAATCTCAAATATCCAGTGTTTGTCCTGATATATAACATTCAGTGAATGTCCACTTTAAGTGTTCTTCGCACCACACCATGTGAAAAAGTGCCACCGCTTCCCCAATGGATGTAAACTCACCAACTCGATTTGCCCCACATTTCAATGCTCGGCAAAAATATTTGTTCAGACCACAGGTTGATTAATCCATCAGCCGCAATCTCCAGCTCATATAAAATGATGCCAAACAGGATGACCATACGGGGGAAACAAAGATAGGGCTCAGATAGTGCAATATGTTTTTAACAAACACTTTATTTAAAACCACTCCACAAACATTCCACTCACATTTCATGGACGCCACATCTGGTAAATGTAGCCTCACCCCACATTTTGTCACTCTCGGAATGTCACTTCCGGTTGACCGTGATGTATCACTTCCGGTTGCCGTACAGCCACGTCCCAACAAAAGTGTTTGTTTAAACATATTGCACTATCGGAGCCCTATCTTTGTTTCCCCTGTATGGTCATCCTGTTTGGGATCATCTCACATGAGCTGGAGATTGTTGCTGATGGATTCATTAACCTGTGGGTTGAACCAGTATGTTTGCCGAGCATGAGATTGTGAGGCAAATCGAGTTGGTGAGTCTACATCCATTGGGCACTTATTCACATGGTGTGGTGCGAAGAACACTTAAAATGGACATTCTCTGAATGTTATATACTGTATATATTTTTTTATGTTATTGGTTCCAGCATGTGTGTTTTATTTAATTTAACAATTTTAAAAGTTTATTTTGTTACACGTTATGATACACATTTAATTTTGCGCCGCTATATACTTGTGATAGATTTAGTGAATTTTTGACATTTTGCATATATTTAAAGTGGGTGCATTAGGTATTTTTCATTTATACCATTCACAGTTTGATTGATAATATCACATTTTTTTTGTGGCACAGTGGTAGGATAGGTGTATATCATTTTTTTATATTTTGGTTTCACTTATCCAAGTGTCAGTTAGGTATTTATTTACTTTTATATCTTACCAAAAAATTGGGTTATATATTGTGGTTTTAATTTGCATTCAAATTCATGAAAGTGTATTTTTTTCCCCTAAAAATTGCATTTGAAAGACCGTTAGCACAAATACAGAGAGACAGAAAAAAATTGCAAAGACCACCATTTTATTCTCTAGAGCCTCTGCTAAAAAAAATCAAGATGTTTTATATATACACCCTATTTGTCATGAGCTGAACTTAAAGATCTATGACTTTTTACATGTACAAGAACGGCCTATTTCTCTCAAATATTGTTCATAAATCTGTCTAAATTTGTGTAAGACTGGCCATACATTATACAATTTTCTTCTACAATTTTCCTTTAGATTTACCAAAACCATATAATATGAGGTCAAACCTAAACACTTTAAATTTTTATGCAATCAGGCAGGCCCTTGTACTATATAGTTGAAGGTAAATTTAAAGGAAATTGAACAAGAAAATTGTATAATGTATGGCCAGCTTTAGTGAGCACTTCTTCTTTGCCGAGTTAATCCACCTACCTCACAGGTGTGGCATATCAAGATGCTAATTAGACAGCATGATTATAGCACAGATGTGCCTTAGGCTGGCCACAATAAAAGGCAACTCTAAAATGTGCAGTTTTTATCACACAGCACAATGCCAAAGCTGTCGCAAGTTTTGAGGGAGTGTGCAATTGGCATGCTGTCTGCAGGAATGTCCACCAGAGCTGTTGCCCTTGAATTGAATGTTCATTTCTCTACCATAAGCCGTCTCCAAAGGCGTTTTAGAGAATTTGGTAGTACATCCAACCGGCCACACAACCGCAGACCACATGTAACCACACCAGCCCAGGACCTTCACATCCAGCATGTTCACCTCCAAGAGCGTCTGAGACCAGCCACCCGGTCAGCTGCTGCAACAATCAGTTTGCATAACCAAAGAATTTCTGCACAAACTGTCAGAAACTATCTCAGGGAAGCTCATCTGCATGCTCATCGTCCTCATCGGGGTCTCGACCTGACTGCAGTTCATTGTCGTAACCGACTTGAGTGGGCAAATGCTCACATTCGATGACGTCTGGCACTTTGGAGAGGTGTTCTTCTCACGGATGAATCCCGGTTTTCACTGTACAGGGCAGATGGCAGACAGCGTGTATGGCGTTGTGTGGGTGAGTGGTTTGCTGATGTCAACGTTGTGGATCGAATGGCCCATGGTGGCGGTGAGGTTATGGTATGGGCAGGCATATGCTATGGACAATAAACACAGGTGCATTTTATTGATGACATTTTGAATGCGCAGAGATACTGTAATGAGATCCCGAGGCCCATTGTTGTGCCATTCATCCATGACCATCACTTCATGTTGCAGCACAATAATGCACGGTCCCATGTTGCAAGGATCTGTACACAATTCCTGGAAGCTGAAAACATCCCAGTTCTTGCATGGCCAACATACTCAACGGACATGTCACCCATTACGCATGTTTGGGATGCTCTGGATCGGCGTATACGACAGCGTGTTCCAGTTCCTGACTATATCCAGCAACTTTGCACAGCCAATGAAGAGGAATGGACCAACATTCCACAGGCCACAATCAACAACCTGATCAACTCTATGTGAAGGAGATGTGCTGCACTGCGTGAGGCAAGTGGTAGTCCCACCAGATACTGACTGGTTTTCGGACCCCCCCGAACCCCCCAATAACAACAATATTTGAGAGAAATAGGCCTTTTTTGTACGTAGAAAAGTTGTAGATCTTTAAGTTCAGCCTAATGATAAATAGGGGCAAACACAAAAGTGTTTTATATATATATATATATATATATATATATATATATACACACACACACAGTATCTCACAAAAGTGAGTACACCCCTCACATTTTTGTAAATATTTTATTATATCTTTTCATGTGACAACACTGAAGAAATTACACTTTACTACAATGTAAAGTAGTGAGTGTACCATTTGTATAACTGTGTAGATTTGCTGTCCCCTCAAAATAACTTAACACACAACCAATAATGTCTAAACCGATGGTAACAAAAGTGAGTACACCCCTAACTGAAAATTTCCAAAATGAGCCCAAAGTGTCAATATTTTGTGTGGCCACCATTATTTTCCAGCACTGCCTTAACCCTCTTGGGCATGGAGTTCACCAGAGCTTCACAGGTTGCCCCTGGAGTCCTCTTCCACTCCTCCATGATGACATCACAGAGCTGCTGGATGTTAGAGACCTTGCACTCCTCCACCTTCCATTTGAGGATGACCCACAGATGCTTAATAGGGTTTAGGTCTGGAGACATGCTTGGCCAGTCCATCACTTTTACCCTCAGCTTCTTTAGCAAGGCAGTGGTCATTTTGGAGGTGTGTTTGGGGTCGTTATCATGTTGCAATTCTGCCCTGCAGCCCAGTCTCCGAAGGGAGGGGATCATGCTCTGCTTCAGTATGTCACAGTACATGTTTAGATTCATGGTTCGCTCAGTGAACTGTAGCTCCCCAGTGCCAGCAGCACTCATGCAGCCTCAGGCCATGACACTCCCACCACTAGCTTGACTGTAGGCAAGACACACTTGTCTTTGTACTCCTCACCTGGTCACCGCCACACACGCTTGACACCATCTGAGCCAAATAAGTTTATCTTGGTCTCATCAGACCACAGGACATGGTTCCAGTAGTCCATGTCCTTAGTCTGCTTGTCTTCAGCAAACTTTTTTTTTGAGCTTTCCTGTGCATCATCTTTACAAGAGAAGAGGCTTCCTTGCACAACCATGCACAACCATGCAGACCAATTTGATGCAGTGTGTGGCGTATGGTCTGAGCACTGACAGTCTGACAGCCCCATCCCCTTTAACCTCTGCAGTAATGCTTGCAGCACTCATACGACTATTTCCCAAAGACATCTCTGGAAATGACGATGAGCATGTGCACTCAACCTCTTTGGTCGAACATGGCGAGGCCTGTTCTGAGTGGAACCTGTCCTGTTAGACCGCTGTATAGTCTTGGCCACCATGCTGCAGCTCAGTTTCAGGGTCTTGACAATCTTCTTATAGCCTAGGCCATCCTTATGTAGAACAACAATTCTTTTTTCAGATCCTCATAGAGTTCTTTGCCATGAGGTGCCATGTTGAACTTCCAGTGACCAGTAGGAAAGAGTGATATTATATAGTAGTATATATATATATATATATATATATATATATATATATATATATATATATGTGTGTGTTTGGGGGTTTCTTTTTTTTTCAAATATTTTATTAAAGATTACACAATACAGTTCATATACGTAGTAAAGAAAATGTATTATTGAAAATGAATGCATAAGTAATAACAATCATTGAATGAAACAGTATAATAAAAGAGGGAAGAGAGAAAAAAAAAAGAAAAAAGGGGGGAGGGGGGAGGGGGAAAAAGAGTAATATGTAATAAGAAAGCTTATCTTATACCATTTGTAATCAGATTTATCAATATCTAATCATAAGGAATACATAAAAGAAGATGAATAGTTTAATTGGGTATATTAATAAAAGACAGTCGTGGTCAACTTAAATCGTATCAGGGGCCAAGGTCCGGCTAGGTGGCTTGGCATGTCCTGAAGATAAAGAGGGTCGTCACTGTCTAAATGGACAACTATGTGTCATACTAAAGTCGCTAATGATAGGTCAGTGAACTAAATCATCCGTGGTATAAATATACATTGTTTTATTGAGTGGAAATACATTTTGTGAGTCTCTAATTCGACAAGATCAAGGTAACAGGGGAAGAAGGGATAGGATGTGGGAAATTTCTCCAGAGGGAGTCAGGAGTGGAGGATATGTGTCTAAATAGGATTGGATAGTGATTAAGGCATTGTAATTAAGTCAGTACCAGTGCAAGATCAAAGCCCTGTGGTAGGTGGTGATTTATCCATGGGCTCCAAAGTGCTTCAAATTTGGCAATTTTATCTAAATAGATCGCTTCTGTTTTAGCATGAATTAATGCCTTATTAATTCTTTGTTTAACCGGTACAATGCTTAAAGTGAAAGTTTTCCATGCGAAAGCAATCGATTGTTTTGCAGCTGTAGTTACATATAACATCAGTTTAAATTGTCGGTTAGTAATATTTGGGGGTTTACTATTTAAAAGAGCTACTGTGGGGTCTGGTTGTAAAGTGGTGCTAAACATGGTGGATAATAGATCAAATATTTTTTTCCAAAAGGTGAGAACAATGGGACAGGTCCACCAAATATGTAATTGTGTGCCTTTGTCAGTGCAACCTCTAAAGCATTGTGCGGGATATTGTGGGTGGAATTTAGAGATTCTAGAAGGAACTAAGTACCATCGTGTGAGAACCTTGTAGTTCGTTTCTAGGGCAGCAATATTTGGTGTTGCTGAGTTTGTTGCTTTCCATATTTGTGGCCAATTTAAACTTCCAGGTTGGAGATTCAAATCGGATTCCCATTTAGATGTGTATGGTGGAGGGTTTTCAGAGATAGGAAGTAGTAGTTGTCTGTATAGTTCAGAGATCAAGCCTCGTTTATGTGGGTCAGTAATGCAGGTATGCTCAAATGTCGTGCGTTCATCAGTGAACATATTCTGGGGGTTGTTTAGCTGTATAAAATTCTTAATTTGTAAGTATCTGAAGGTTTCTGTTGGAGGTAGGTCATAGGTATCACTAAGTGTGGGGAAGGGGATGATTTCATTTGAATCAATAAATTGGTGTGTTCGTATTAGTCCTTTTTTAGACCAAGTTGAAAAAGAGGATGGGAAGGTCCAGGCCGGATAGAAATCAGGGTAATGTAAAAAGGAAAGAAGAGGGTTATGTAAGGATTGTAATCCAAATCGTGATTTGAACATGTCCCAGATAGTCAGACTATGTTTGGTAATTGGGTTAGAAATTCTTCGCCGGAGTGAAGGGGGAGCCATAGGATATTTGCCAGTGAAAGGGGGTCACAATCGGCCGATTCGATCAAAACCCATAATGGAATCTCCTTAGTGGCATGATATTTAGGGAGTTGGGCAAGTTGGGCAGCATAGTAATATTTGCTAAAGTTGGGTACGCTTAGACCTCCTTGTGTACGAGGAGTAAAAAGGGTATTTTGTGATAAGCGCGGTTTAATTTTGCCCCATATAAATTGCAACACTTTGCGTTGGATGATTCGGAAAAAGTAGGCTGGGACCCGGATTGGAAGGTTTCTAAAAAGATATAAAAGTTTTGGTAATATGGACATTTTAGCTACAGTTATTCTACCCAACCATGCCAGTGGTAATGTGGACCAATTCTTCATCAATGAGGTAATTTGTTTTAGCAAAGGAGGGTAATTAGCTTGATATAAATTAGATGGGTCAGCTGTAAATGAGATACCTAGGTAGGTAATATGTGTGTTAGACCAGGTAAAGGGAAGAGAGTCTTGTAATTCTGTAAGTAATTCTAGAGGGAGTGAGATATTCAGGGCTTTAGATTTTTGGGTGTTTATTTTCAGGCCGGAGATCATACTAAATTTAGTAAGTGTGTCTATAAGGTTAGGTGCTGATGTTAGGGGAGACGTGAGAAAAATCAAAATGTCGTCAGCAAACATACATAGCTTATGTTGGTGTCCACCCAATTCGAGACCTTTAATATTGATATTTGTACGAATCATTTGTGCAAGGGGTTCGATCGCTAAAGCGAAAAGGAGTGGGGATAAAGGGCAGCCCTGCCTGGTTCCTCTTTCTATTTTTATGGGTTCAGATCGAAATCCTGAGTATAAAACATGTGCTTTTGGATTATCATACAGTGATAATAGCCATTGTAGAAAATTTGTTCCGAAACCCCATTTTTGGAGAATAGATTTAAGATAATCCCAAAATAAAGTGTCAAATGCTTTCTGGATATCTGTTGAGAGGAAGCAGGCAGGGATGTGTCGGGTACGTGCCATATGTGCAAGAAGGGTTGCCCTCCGTATATTGTCTCCCGTGTGTCTGGATGGTATGAAGCCAGTTTGGTCTTTATTTATGAGTTTCCCTATTATGGGGTTAAGTCTATTTGAAAGGATCTTAGCTAGTAATTTGATGTCTAAATTTAGTACTGAGATAGGTCTATAATTGGACCAGGAAGTGTCGTCAGAGTTCGGTTTAGGTATCATTGATATAGAGGCTAGAAGGGTTTCAGGACGAAAAGAATGACCTGAGAGGAGAGAATTAAAAGCTTCTGTTAGGAGAGGGGAGAGTAGTGTGGAGAATCGTTTGTAGTATGTGGCTGAAAAGCCATCTGGGCCAGGACGCTTATGCAGTTTCAAAGTTTTTATAGCTAATTGTATTTCCTCTGTTGTAATAGGTCTTTCAAGGGATTCAAGTTGGTTAGTGTTGAGTGAGGGCAGTTGAATAGTAGATAGTAAAGAGGATAGTTTTGTTTGGTCTATTTTATGGGTATCTTTGTATAAATCCGTCAGTTTCCTTTGGAATTCATTTACTATCTTTAGTGGATTGCTAGAAAAATTATTTTTTGTAATTTGCAGTCGTATTGGTTTTCTAATGTGGTCTGCTTTACGTAAAGCTAGAGCTAAAAAGGTAGTGGGTTTATTTTCTTTCATATATAATGTATGTCTAGATTTTCGAAGGATTTTGTCTGCCGAGTCCGTTAAGAAAATGTCAAGTTCCAGCTTTGCTTTATCATAGGTTAGTTTGTTACTGGGGGAAGGAGTTGTTTGAAAATCCTCTGAAGCTTTGTAAAAATTTTCTTCCAATTTTGTCTGGATAGCTTTTTCAATTGTTTGTCTATATGTCGGGATGGCTAAAAGATTGTCATTTATAGTCCAAGAAGAGCGATAGTTGGGTTTTGGGACAAGGGAAGAGAAAGTAGTGATAGTAGCATTATGGTCTGACCATGTACATGGAATAATTTGGGAGTGAAGGATAAGGTGTGCAGAATTGATATTAGTAAATAAATGATCAATTCGAGAGAATTGTTTGTGTGGATGGGAATAGTAGGTATATTGCCGTTTTTTAGGATGTTGTTCACGCCAAGTGTCTAGTAGTGTATGTTGGTTGAGCAGGTTTTGGTAAGTGGGGCGGAGGTTTGAGGAGGGTGTAGGGGATTTATCCAGAATAGGGTATATTGCTTGGTTTGAGTCTCCGCACATTATAAGCATCCCTTTTTTATGTGTATCTACAATAGTGAATAGGTGTGAAAGAAAGGCAAGAGGGTTTTTGTTTGGAGCATAATACGTGACAATGGTTACTTCGGCATCTAATAATAAACCTGTGAGTATTAGGTATCGACCTTCAGGGTCTGCAATCTCAGCCAGGAGAGTAAATGGTGTAGTGTTATGGAAAGCTATCATTACCCCCCTTTGTTTAGTTGAGGCTGAGGCTTTGAAAATTTGGGGATATCGACGATGGTAAAATTTGGGAGAGGAAAGAGTAGAAAAATGTGTCTCTTGTAAGCATACAATATGTGCCGAAATAGAAGAGAAAAATTGAAAGGCTTTTGTTCTTTTAGGAGGGGAATTGAGACCCTGTACATTTAGTGTAAGCACATTTAGAGAAGTCATGGTAATAATTGAGTAAGCTTAAACAGAATATATATAGTGTGTAGGTAGTAGTTTGAGAGTTCAGGAGAAATGTACGTTAAATTGTTTAAAGCTAAGAAAATGGATATGAAAAGGTAAGTATCAGTTATGTATTGGGTAATTTTATTTAATTTTATTTCTTGGGGGGGGGGGATAAATGAAATAATAAATCTGGTATTAATGTGATAGAGAGAAGTTTATTAATGTGTTAAGTATTTAAGTTGAGCTCCGAATTGGAGCTAGTATCCAATGCGTGGCAACAGTTACCACACAATGGGTACTATTTCGTCCAAAGGATGTCTGGTATATTATACCAGGCACGTAAGGAACGTTTGTGAGGTGCAGTGGACTGTCTACGAGAACCGAACAACCTGTATAACTTTATAACATATAACTTATTGTACTGAACAAGTTTTAAAAGCAAATTTAAACAAAACAATAACCATTTAAGTTTCCTATTAGGATCTGTGTAGGATAAGAAGTGTAGTGTCCCGCGCGTGAGGCAGAGAAATAATATAAAGGTTACGCAATTCATTTAGAATAACTGGGATGTATATAATAACAGTGGAGAATTACTGGAGGGTTTCTCTGACTCACGCACGGGAGGTAACACTTTAGCAGATAAACTATTAGAGGTGTATTCACAAAATCCATGCAGTTCTTTTATCACATAGATTTATGACTCAACTATATATATATATAATGTGGTTGTAGTTAATTCTTCCATAGCTATTAGTCTATGAATATTATCACATGCAAAGTGGATAATTTTAGGAGAACCCAATAAAGTGGTAAACCAGCTGAGACAGAGGATAAGTCTGCCTCAGGGATCACCATAACAGGTTATTAACCGAGTATCTAGATAATAATAATATTTTTTATATCACCAATTGGAATAGACTCAGTCCATTTGATCTTCGACAGTTTGTTGTGGAGCAGCTAAGCGGCTTCTTTTGCTAGTGTTGGAGAGGGCTTGAAGAGCTGACAGGTCTTGTTGCGCTGTGGGAGAACCTGAGGAAGCTCTTCTCTTGGATACTTCTGAGGTATTTTCAGGTATGGATAGACAAAGTTCTTTGATTATGGAGATAAGATCTTGAGTTGATTTGCAGGTGTAGGAGTTGCCTTTATATGTGAAACGTAGGGCAAATGGGAAGCCCCAACGATAAGTTATGCGATTGTGTTGAAGAATTAAAAGTTGAGGTTTCATCATCTTTCTTTTGGTTAGGGTTTGCTGTGAGAGGTCTTGGAAAACCTGGTATTTGTGTCCTTGGAAAATCAGAGCATCTCTATTGCGAGCTGCTTCCAGAAGCAGTTCCTTGGTATTGAAGTAGTGCAGCTTAATAACAATGTCTCTTGGGGGACCTTCTTCTTTTCGGGGGGCTAGTGTTCTATGGACCCTGTCCATCTCCAAGCGTTCAATAGGAACTGCAGGAATTAGTTCATGAAGGAGTGTGGTAATTGTAGGTTGGAGGTCTAATATAGATTCTGGTATACCACGTATTCTTAGATTAGACCTTCTGGCTCTGTTCTCATATTCTTCTAAACGGTTGTTAAGGGAGATATTGTCTTCTCTCAATAATTCCAATTCGTCTGTGTTATTTGCAGTTATTCCATCAATTTCATCCATCCTTTGCTCCAATACTGATGTTCGTCTGCTCACCTCACGGATATCCCGCATCAGTTTCTCTGTGATGGAATCTGAGGTGTTGTGTAGTGCCCTCTGTAAAACTCTTTCAAATTGGGCAATAAGGTCTGAATTTGGTGCAGTACTTTGTAGGATATTCGGACTCAAATTAAAGTCAAATTCAGGTTCAGGTTCCATATTATAAGCTGACTGAGCTTTACTCAGTTTCTGTGAGTGAGGTAATAAGGAGCGGGAAGAAGAGGCTGCTGCCATTTTAGTCACAGCTTTCGTCAGCGCTTCAGGGACTTTTGGTGTTTTAAGCCTTGATCTTCTCCCACTATACATCATATATCTATGAGCCTGAGAGTATTAGCTACCGTATTTATCGGCGTATAACACGCACCGGCGTATAACACGCACCCCAAGTTTAGGAGGGAATTTTAAGGAAAAAAACTTTTAGGAGGGAAATTCAAGGAAAAAAAACTTACATTTAAATGCAGCATGCAGCCTTGCCCAGTGTCCATCTGCAGCCTTGCCCAGTGTCCATCTGTCCATCTGCAGCCTTGCCCAGTGTCCATCTGTCCATCTGCAGCCTTGCCCAGTGTCCATCTGTCCATCTGCAGCCGTGCCCAGTGTCCATCTGTCCATCTGCAGCCTTGCCCAGTGTCCATCTGTCCATCTGCAGCCGTGCCCAGTGTCCATCTGTCCATCTGCAGCCTTGCCCAGTGTCCATCTGTCCATCTGCAGCCTTGCCCAGTGCCTTTGCGATCGTGTCAGTCCCGGCGTTTTTTAAAATTTGGCGCCGATTTCTGTGGAGAGGAGCGAGCGGGGCCGAGTGTACTTTGGCTAGACTCGGCTCCTCTCGCAGTCCCGCCCATCTCCACTGACTGCGCCACTGACGGAGAAAGCCGAGTGTACTTCGGCTAGACTCGGCTCTGCTCACAGTCACAGGCAGGACTGCGAGAGGAGCCGAGACTAGCCGAAGTACACTCGGCTTTCTCTATGTCAGCGGCGCAGTCAGAGATGGGCGGGACTGCGAGAGGAGCCGAGTAAAGCCGATTGTACTTCGGCTTCGGCTCCGCTCGCTCCTCTCGCTCGTTTTCAGCAGGGGAATTCGACGGAGTATCGGCGTATAATACGCACCCACGATTTTCCCCTGATTTTAAGGGGAAAAAAGTGCGTGTTATACGCCGATAAATACGGTATCTATCGGTTACCGTTCCGGTACAGTTAGCTTCTTCAACTCGTTTTATATCGGTTGTCAAGTCCCGGTAGATGCGGAGCGCTAGGTGGACATTACCTGCCTAGTCAGCCTCGCGCATGCGCCTCGTGTTTGGGGGTTTCAAGCAATGTCAGAATAGACCTGGTCTTTACGTGGTTAATACAACTATGACATTCCCCCAAAATATAAACACACCCTCACATTAAATTTGTTTGAAATGAAGTGCTCACTGTCTTAACCACTTAAGGACCGGACCATTACGCAGCTTAATGACCAGAGGTGTTTTCACAAATTTGGCACTGCGCTGCTTTAACTGGAAATTGTGCGGACATGCAATGTTGTACCCAAATGAAATTTGTGTCCCTTTCTTCCCACAAATAGAGCTTTCTTTTAATGGTATTTAATTGCCTCTATGATTTTTATTTTGTGCGATATAAACGAAAAAAGACTAAAAGTTTTGAAAAAAAAACATATTTTCTACTTTTTGTTATAAGAAAAATTGAATAAACTAAATTTTACTCATACATTTAGGCCAAAATGTATTCAGCCACATGTCTTTAGTAAAAAAAATGTCAATAAGCGTATATTTATTGGTTTGCGCAAAAGTTATAGCGTCTACAAACTAGGGTACATTTTCTGGACTTTACACAGCTTTTAATTTATGACTATGCCTATCTCATTTCTTGAGGTGCTAAAATGGCACTTGTCCCAAGTGATTGAATAATGACAAAAAAAAACAAAAAGTTGTCACTAAATAATATAATGCTCACACATGCCATGGTTATATGTGGAATTGCACCCCAGAATACATTTTGCTGCTTCTCCTGAGTACAGGGGATACCACATGTGTGGGACTTTTTGGGAGCCTAGCCGCGTACGGGACCCCAAAAACCAATCACCGCCTTCAGAATTTCTAAGGGTGTAAATTTTTGATTTCACTCCTCACTACCTATCACAGTTTCGGAGGCCATAAAATGCCAAAAAAGCACAAAACCCCCCCAAATGACCCCATTTTGGAAAGTAGACAGCCCAAGCTATTTGCTGAGAGGCATGTTGAGTCCATGGAATATTTTATATTTTGCCACAAGTTGCGGGAATATGACAAACTTTATTTTTTTTGCACAAAGTTGTCACTAAATGATATATTGCTCACACTTGCCATGGGCATATGTGAAATTACAAAAATACATTTTTCTCCTGAGTACGGGGATACCACATGTGTGAGACTTTTTGGGAGCCTAGCCGCGTACGGGACCCCAAAAACCAAGCACCGCCTTCAAAAGGGCATACATTTTTGATTTCACTCCTCACTACCTATCACAGTTTTGAAGGCCATAAAATGCCAAGATGGCACAAACCCCCCCAAATGACCCCATTTTGGAAAGTAGACACCCCACGCTATTTGCTGAGAGGCATCTTGAGCCCATTGAATATTTTATTTTTTTGTCCCAAGTGATTGAATAATGACAAAAAGAAAAAAAAAAGAAAATGTACAAAAAGTTGTCACTAAATGATATATTGCTCACACATGCCATGGTTATATGTGAAATTGCACCCCAAAATACATTTGGCTGCTTCTCCTGAGTACAAGGATACCACATGTGTGGGACTTTTTGAAAGCCTAGCCGCGTACGGGACCCCGAAAACCAAGCACCGCCTTCAAGATTTCTAAGGGCGCAGATTTTTTATTTCACTCCTCACTACCTATCACAGTTTTGAAGGCCATAAAATGCCAAAAAAACACAAACCCCCCCAAATGACCCCATTTTGGAAAGTAAACAGCCCAAGCTAATTGCTGAGAGGCATGTTGAGTCCATGGAATATTTTATATTTTGCCACAAGTTGCAGGAATATGACAAACTTTTTTTTTTTTGCACAAAGTTGTCACTAAATGATATATTGCTCACACATGCCATGGGCATATGTGAAATTACACCCCAAAATACATTCTGCTGCTTCTCCTGAGTACAGGGATACCACATGTGTGGGACTTTTTGGGAGCCTAGCCGCGTACGGGACCCCAAAAACCAAGCACCGTCTTCAAGATTTCTAAGGGCATACATTTTTGATTTCACTCCTCACTACCTATCACTACCTATCACAGTTTTGAAGGCCATAAAATGCCAAGCTGGCACAAAACTCCCCCAAATGACCCCATTTTGGAAAGTAGACACCCCAAGCTATTTGCTGAGAGGCATGTTGAGCCCATTGAATATTTTTTTTTGTCCCAAGTGATTGAATAATGACAAAAAGAAAAAATTTTTTTACAAAAAGTTGTCACTAAATGATATATACCACATGTGTGGGACTTTTACCAATGCACAGACCAGGATTGTCAGGACAGAGAGGACAAAAATAACGGGTGTCACGCCTAAATCCGCGCTTGCTACAGACACAACATTTTTTTTGGGGGGCTCTTTGGGTAGGGGTACTCTCGAGGACATACGGATAATGCAGCCGGCTTACTGAATTTGGTAGGGGATGGTGAGGTGCAGAACCGCCTGGATACAGAAGTTCTGTGACTATCTCATCCTGGAATTTTAGGAGAGATAAAGTCCCGCCTGAAGCTCTGTATAGCACAGGAGCGTTCAGCAAAGCCAATTGGAATAAGGATAGAGACACTTTTTTGTACCAGCATCTCGCCTTACGGGCAATGTGATACGGCGCCAACTTCTGGTCGTTGAGGTCCACCCCTCCCATATTTTGGTTATATTCGTGGACACAGAGGGGTTTCTCCAGAACACCAGTCGCAGTACGAATTTGGACTGTCGTGTCTGCATGAAGGGAGGTAAGAAGAAAAACATTCTTATTATACCTCCACTTCACAGCAAGCAAATTATTACACTTCAAGCAGGCTCTCTCCCCCAGCCTAAGACGGGATTCTACAAGCCCCTGGGGAAAGCCCCGGCGATTAGGTCGCACGGTGCCACATGCTCCAATCTGATGATCAAACAAGTGACTAAACAGTGGCACGCTCGTGTAATAATTGTCCACATACAAGTGGTACCCCTTTCCGAATAAGGGTGACACCAAGTTCCACACTATCTTGCCAGCGCTCCCTATGTAATCCGGGCAGTTAACCGACTCAACCTGACTATCTTTTCCCTCATAGATTGTGTGTGTAGTCCTCTATGGGACTTTTTAGGGTGAAGTCTACAAGTTTCAAATTTTATCAAAAAATATATATTTATTGTTGTAATACAAAATATCAAAGGGATAAAAATACATATACAATTTGGATGTACACAAACACAACTCAAACTATAGAGCAACAAAGTTACAACGTCACAAAAGACCATAAACCACTGTGAGGGTCCTGATTCCTGTGGGAGGGCCCAGGGTGCCCGATGCGTTTCGAGGCTATGGGTTTATATAGCGCCTCTTCTTCAGGGGCTAGTGGTGATAGGTGTTGTGGTCTGTAGTTTGTAGACATAGAACAAAGCAAGAGAGTTGAGTAAACAAGAGCATCGTCTATTTTATGTATATACAGTACAATTGAAAATTAATTCAATAGTTATAATAAAAAGCATCATTATTTGTACCGTAAATCATATATGCTAACCGTTGTTGTCTATGAAGTTTGGTGTGGATACATCCTTGTTTAAAATAACAGAGATTGACGCTCACTGCTCCGGATGAAGGGAGAACGCAGGGGGGTCACAACACGGGGGACCGTGCATCGAACTATGCCCGGGGCAGGGCAACAAAGGGCGCCTGTATTTAAAACAGCAGGTAATTTATGCTGCTGATCCCATCTATAAACAAGAAAGAGTAATAATAATACAGCAGTATGAATAAAGGTGACATATATGTATATATTACCCTTCATGAGTGGCCCACATAATAGTGGGGCATACATGTCAGAACTAAATCTAAACGTGTTGTACAGGACGCCGTGGCTGGGTCCTGGAAGGACGCTATATTTCCCCTCTGTTTGGGCTGTGGTTCTTTTAAGGGAACAGAAAGGGTTAATACACCTGTCCAAGGAAGTGGTTTAAGAGAGACAGGAAGTTTTAGGTGAGAGGAAGGAGTGTAGTGATGTCTGTGCATGGTGAATGGTGGACACTGCAAAAGCTGTGGAGGCTGTGAAAAGCTCTGGAAAGCTGTGAATGTACATGGCAGTGGCCTGCATGGAAGCCTGCTAGCTGGGAAACTTACCTGCAACACCAAGTAAGGACTGTTTAACTGCAACAGCAGTTATAAGCTCTACAAGTCGGTGAGACTGTTATTTATTTTTGTTTTGCTGCTGTGAAGCCATTTAAGTTTAATAAACATCCTTTTGTTTGAAAAGCCTGTGTCCTGCGATCTAGATGTTTCCCCGAACGCTACACTGGTGCTCGAATGCGGGCAGGACAGAATAACAGGCATAAGAAGAAAAAAAAAAAAAAAACTTTTTTTTTATCTTTGCATTGAACTTGACATTGAACAGTTAAAAGGGACAGTACATTGGATATATGTCCTGGGTTAAAGCTGCACAAACGTTGAAAGCTGAAGCAATGGAGGAGCTAATTAAACAGCTGTCCCTGGCTAATATGCAAGCGCAAACTCGCCATGAGGAAGCAAATCAGCTGCAGCAAGAAAATACTTTCCTGTTGGTGACCCAGTTGGCAGCCCAGCAAGCAGCCCAACAAGAGGTTATGCAGGCTCAGGTGGCTGTCTTAAAGGAAGCAGTGCAGCAGCTATCTCAGGTTCGGGAGCAAGCGGCTGTTGCCCCTGGCAACCAGGTGACGGTGAGGGCAAGCCATTTTTTGCAGAAATTGTCCCTGAGCGATGATGTAGAGGCATTTCTTGCTACATTTGAGAGGACGGCAGAGAGAGAAGGGTGGCCTCAGGACCAGTGGGCCGGCCTCATTGCCCCTTTTCTCACCGGAGATCCTCAAAAAGCCTACTTTGACCTGCCACCCGATGATGCTAAAGACTATTGTGACAGGAGGGTCACTTTGGACACCGGGTGAGCCAGGAAATAATGGACATTAAGAAATATATCTTGGGCTACCTAAAATGGGTCTGTAATATTTATCCACCATATCCCCAAGGATATCTGTAAAGGACTATTTACTGTTTCTGAACTCAACAGGTTAATTGAGAGATACTGAGGTGTTCAGCCTCAATCACCTGTCTAGTGTAATGTTAATGAATTCCAGCTTCTAGAAGACCTGTTCATTGTTTGTGGTGATGTGGATTGGGGAAATTAAGTCTGTCCTTGTGTGTATTGTAAAGTATCAGACAGTCTGGTGACTATAAAGGTCATGCATAGTCATTCAAACATAAAGGGGATTATTAAAGTCTGTTGTCTCCTAACAGACGTCAAAATAATGTGTTGAGCCTTGTAATGTGTGGGTGGAGCTGAGCCATTGTTCATGTTAAACTAATGTGTATTAGATGTATATAAAAGTTACAATGTTTCTCAATAAAAGGCATTCGATTTAGGAAGATACAGAGCGTGCGTCTCGTTCTTCCAGAAGGATTAATTATATGGGAAGTGGTCGCCTGGCTGTGGAAGATTGGTAGCGAGTGGGTGTCCAGGAGAGGGGAATATTTAAACGGCGTTTAATACCCTTGATATTTGGGGTGCCGTTACAACTATCAAAAGTTAAAGGCAGAAATTCTGGCTCGTCTGGGGGTGACTACGAGTACACCAATGGAAGTATCGTCCAGATCGGCCACCTCGGTCTCAAATGCATGACCTGGTGCAACTGGTAAAAAAATGGCTGCAGCCTGAGGTGTTGTCGGGCCCCCAAATCGTGGAACGAGTTGTGCTGGACCGATACCTGAGATCCCTGCCAGACGACCTTCAACGGTGGGTCAGCCATGGAGACCCCAAAACAGCAAACCTCCTTGTCGAGATGGTGGAACGATATACAGTGGTGGAGGACCTGCTCGGACCTACCAAGCGCATAGGCCCCAGTCTACCACGGCCTGGTCGACCAACTGCTGCCCTTCGAAAGGATGTTCCAAGGAGTCCTGGAGCAAACACCCCGGAAGGTCAAGAGTCACTCCCGGTACCTCCTCAGCGTTCTGTTCCTGTTCGGAGAGGAGGGGATGTACAATGTTGGCGATGTCATTCCTGGGGTCATACCCGGGCACACTGCTCACTGCAAGAGGAGCCCATGGAATGCGGGGTTCTTCGGAGGGGGTCTTTTTATGCCCATAAAGTATGCACCACACAGCTCGACCTGGGTGAGGAAAAATTTGAGTGTGAAGTCCAAGTGAACCATCTCCCTGCCCGGGCTTTGTTGGACTCCGGAAGCATGGTAACCCTGGTTCATCCTAGAGTAATTGGGAAGATCGGTCCGGTAAGAAAAACCTTACGGGTGGTGTGCATTCACGGGGACACTAGAGAGTACCCTCTCATCTCGGTGACCATCTCCTCAGCATGTGGCACTGGTACTCAAGAGGTGGGGGTGGTAAAGAACTTGGTACATGATGTTATAATAGGACGAGACTGTCCGTTGTTTACAAAACTGTGGGAACAAGGAGAACAGTTCAGAGATTGGGGAGAAACTAGCCTCCCTGTTCCTGCTGCTGAGAGGAATAACCCTGAACTGCCAAATGTTCTTAATGTGGATCCAAATGATGAAATTGCCAATGGTTGGGTTAATGGTGATGAAAGTAGAGCTGATACTGTTGAGAATGTCAAGATATGTGGTCCACAGACCTACCAAAACACTGAGGGGGGAGGACCTTCCCCACTTCAGGTAATGCTGGGGGAAGAGGACGAGGAAGTGGCCTCTACCCCTGCCCTGCCAGATTTGGGTGTTCCCCAGGGGGCGTTTGGTACTGCTCAGATGCAGGACCCCACTTTGGCCCATGCACGGGAACAAGTTGTAGTAGTAAATGGGGTTCCCCAAGAGCCAGGTGCGAATGAGCGGTGGCCACACTTCGCAATATATAATGAGTTATTGTATCGGGTTACCAAGGTGAGAGAAAATGTGGTAGAACAATTGTTGGTACCCCAACAATATAGACGAAAGGTTCTGGACCTGGCCCATGACGATGTGTTAGGGGGGCACCTGGGAGTTGAGAAGACAGAGGCACGGATCACCGACCGGTTTTACTGGCCAGGTCTGAAAGCAGAGGTAAAGAAATACTGTACCTCTTGTCCCACCTGTCAGTTGACCGCTCTGGTGACCCACTTCCGGAGCCCTTTGATCCCTCTGCCCATAATTGAGGTCCCGTTCGAGAGGATAGTCATGGATATAGTGGGTCCCTTGGTAAAGTCAGCTCGAGGTTACTCCTACATATTGGTGATTCTTGACTATGCCACCCGATATCCTGAGGCGCTTCCCCTTCGGAATACCTCCTCTAAGGCTATTGCCCGGGAATTGTTCCAGTTGTTTACACGGACTGGTTTTCCCAAGGAAATACTCACAGACCAGGGCACCCCGTTTATGTCAAGAGTTATGGCCAATGTGTGCAAGCTGTTCCGGATTAAACAGCTGCGCACATCGGTCTACCATCCCCAAACGGACGGGTTAGTGGAACGCTTTAATAAGACCCTTAAGTCTATGCTCAAGAGAGTGGTACAAAGGGATGGGAAAGACTGGGACTGCCTGTTACCAGCTCTCCTGTTTGCTATCAGGGAAGTGCCCCAGGCCTCCACGGGATTTTCGCCCTTTGAGTTGGTATATGGGCAGAGACCTCGCGGACTACTTGACTTTGTTAAAGAGGAATGGGAAAGTGAACCTGTTCAGCATAAGAGTGTTCTTGAATATGTCTCCCAAATGCAGGAAAGGATCCAAACTGTGATGCCACTAGTCAAGGAGCATTTGCAAAAAGCCCAGGAGGCTCAACGACGGGTCTATAACAGGGCTGCTAAAATAAGGCACTTCCAAGTGGGGGATCGAGTAGCGGTGCTAATTCCCACTGTGGAAAGTAAATTCTTGGCCAGATGGCAAGGTCCCTTTGAAGTTGTGGAAAAAGTGGGAGAGGTAAATTATAGAGTCCACCAGTCAGGCAAGAGGAAACCGTATCAGATATATCATGTCAACTTGTTAAAGCCCTGGACCGACAGGGAACCGGTGACCTCCCTGGCTAGTGCAAGACTTGAGCCTCAGGTTGGGGTGGAGAGTGTCCAAGTAGCAAGTACCCTGTCTAAAATCCAAAGTCAGCAGGCAAAGGAGTTCTTGCAGAGAAATAAAGAAAAGTTTTCAGACTTGCCAGGGCTAACTAGTGTTATAGAACATGATATTATCACGGAACCTGGAGTCAAAGTTTTTGTCCGGCCCTACCGCATCCCAGAGGCTCAAAGGAAGGCCGTTTCAGAGGAAGTGAAGAAGATGCTAGACCTGGAGATCATTGAAGAATCGCAGAGTGAGTGGTCGAGCCCGATTGTGTTGGTACCAAAGCCCAACGGGACTCTGCAATGATTTCCGGAAACTTAATGAGGTTTCACGGTTTGATGCCTACCCCATGCCCCGGGTAGATGAGCTTATTGAGAGACTAGGTCCAGCCAGGTGTATCACAACATTAGACCTTACCAAGGGGTATTGGCAAATCCCATTGACTAAGGCTGCTAGAGAGAGAAAACTGCTTTTTCTACCCCAGAGGGGAGTTTTCAGTACAAACGAATGCCTTTTGGACTGCAAACTGCTCCAGCCACTTTCCAGCGAGCAATGGATAGGATTTTACGACCTCACCGGGAGTATGCCTCAGTGTACTTGGACAACATAGTCATTTTTAGCAGAGACTGGGAATCACACTTGCCCAAAGTCCAGGCAGTACTGGACTCTCTTTGGAAGGAGGGGTTTACAATAAACCCTGAAAAATGTGCTTTGGGAATGGAGGAGGTGAAATACCTGGGCTATATTGTGGGTAGAGGGGTGGTGAAACCTCAGGTTAGCAAGGTAGAGGCTATACAGAATTGTCCCCGCCCCCTCACAAAAAAACAGGTACGTGCATTCCTGGGCATGGTGGGATACTACAGGAGATTCGTACCCAACTTTGCCACATTGGCGGCTCCATTGACCGATCTGACTAAGGGTCGGAAATCAGTCATGGTGGAATGGAATGCAGATGCTGAAAAGGCTTTTTTGGAGCTCAAGTCAGCACTGTGCCAACACCCTGTCCTGATAGCACCCAATTTTTCAAACAAGTTCGTTGTCCAGACTGATGCTTCCGATGTAGGATTGGGAGCTGTGTTGTCACAGGTTGTTCATGGGGAGGAGCACCCAGTAGTCTTCCTCAGTAGGAAGTTGACACCAGCGGAAAAAAACTATGCTATAGTTGAATGAGAATGTCTGGCCATTAAGTGGGCTCTGGAATCCCTCAGATATTACCTCTTGGGAAGGAAGTTTAGGTTGATTTCTGACCATGCCCCTTTAACATGGATGAGGCAAGGTAAAGGGACTAATGCCAGGATTACACGTTGGTTCCTGGCGCTCCAGGAATTTAAATTTGTAGTGGAGCATAGGCCCGGGAGACTGCATCAAAATGCAGATGCCCTCTCCCGAGTCCATTGTTTTAGCTCCACTGTTGCCTCTACCTCCTTGGCGTTGGGGCACAGGGGGGGGGGGATATGTACAGGATGCCGTGGCTGGGTCCTGGAAGGACGCTATATTTCCCCTCTGTTTGGGCTGTGGTTCCTTTAAGGGAACAGAAAGGGTTAATACACCTGTCCAAGGAAGTGGTTTAAGAGAGACAGGAAGTTTTAGGTGAGAGGAAGGAGTGTAGTGATGTCTGTGCATGGTGAATGGTGGACACTGCAAAAGCTGTGGAGGCTGTGAAAAGCTCTGGAAAGCTGTGAATGTACATGGCAGTGGCCTGCATGGAAGCCTGCTAGCTGGGAAACTTACCTGCAACACCAAGTAAGGACTGTTTAACTGCAACAGCAGTTATAAGCTCTACAAGTCGGTGAGACTGTTATTTCTTTTTGTTTTGCTGCTGTGAAGCCATTTAAGTTTAATAAACGTCCTTTTGTTTGAAAAGCCTGTGTCCTGCGATCTAGCTGGTTCCCCGGAAGCTACAGTGTGCATACCTGCTGTATCTCAACCCAGGTTTTGAGGTGGATTTGTGTCGCATGGGCTCCACAGAGAAAAGGTATTCTCCTAAGAAGAGAGAAGGTGAACAAAATGGAATCTGGAAAAGTATGGAAAAGAATAATTTTAAAAGTATGGAAAATTTTGAATAAATGGAAATAAAAATGAAGGTCTGTTTTTCATAAGGGGTAACTGTTAGTTAGCCCGAAGGGTATCAATATATATAGAGCCTCTATAATATAACAGTAGAATAACCTGTTGCCTTGTATCTATGAGCCAAGGTGGAATAATCCACCATATGTTATTATGGCTCAATCTTAAATTGAATAATTTAGATATACAAATATTGAGGGACCCTCCATGAATCAAAAAGAAAAAAAAAAAAACAGAAAAGAAACCACAAGATGAATTGAATTAAATATCCAATTTTACCTTTTCTCCTGTAGGGAACAATGTAGACACATCCACTCCCAAGTCAGCAATGTGCAGACTGAGGGTTGTTTCTGCAGTCTAATAAAGTGTGGATTGATTGCTGATAGTTATCAGCTGTCAGCTGTGAGAGAGCTGAGTGTGTAGTGAAGGGGGTGGGAGAGGGGTGGCGCCCTCCGAGTCATCAGCATGGAGGCCTGCCCCCTCATCCCACATACTCAAAGGTAGAACACACAGCAGAACGCTGCGTCATGACGACATGCGCTCCAAGGAGGAGCGCATCGTCATGGAGATAAAAAGGAGGGGAGCCAACATCCGCGCTGACCACTCGCGGCGCATCTGTTGCCACGGAGATGTAAAACGTCCCCATGAGCGTACCAAGGGGTCCAACAAAGCTATCCCCTCCAAAGAGTAGGGGCGTCATGCCAGACCTATGTGCGCTGAGTGTCCTGTCCCGGGCACAGGGAGCCGGTCCATCCCATATTAACCCATCCCGCGCCCTCCATCCAGAGCAGACTGAGATCACATCTCCATCAATAGAGGTTGTCCCCATGCAGGGAATAAAACACAAATGGAGTAATTTCAATCTCAGAAAAGGGAGTGGGGGATAAAAAGGAAAGTCAATACAAAAATGACATTACATTCAAAATTCCCTATAGATGATCGCTATAAGTAACAGAACAGAAATATTCAAGGTCATATATATATAGTGTAGACCACCCATGAATTGTCATACGCACATATACATATATACAGACATATACATACATACTGTACATATATATACACACGACACAGTAAAGTGATTTTACATATTGGTTGAACAGGCACAGTATCAAAAAAGAAAAAGAGAAAGAAAAAGAAACAAAACACTGAGGAAAAATTATAAAATTACATGAGGGAAAAAGGGTCATATTACTCAAAAGGTTGATAGCCTCATATAGTAATTTGCATAATTTACAATGAAACCCAATATCCTAGATCAGTGTTTCTCAACTCCAGTCCTCAAGGCGCCCCAACAGGTCATGTTTTCAGGCTCTCCATTGTTTTGCACAGGTTATTTGATCAGTTTAACTGCTTTAGTAATTCCCACAGCTGTTTCATCTGAGGGAAATCCTGAAAACATGACCTGTTGGGGCACCTTGAGGACTGGAGTTGAGAAACACTGTCCTAGATATACACATTCTACACAGATCTCATCAGAAGGTGGTCTGGGGGTTCCCCTCCCATTCAGATCCTCCTGAGGTGAACCCCTCAAGGAAGGGTCTGAAAGAGATCGCATCGTTCAAGCCTGGTGGTCGGGTTGCGTGTAGGCGAAAGATCCATTTTTGCTCAGTCTGCAAGAGGATCTTATTCCAGTCGCCACCACGCAAACCCGGATGTATCCTATCTAATATGAGAAAGGACACTTTGGGAAATTTCCCTGCATGGAAAGTTGCAACATGGCGGCCCAAGGGTAGCTGTGGGTTGCATGATCTCATAGCGGCTATATGTCTGGATGCCCTCTTGCAGAACTCCTGGATTGTTTTGCCCACATAGTAGCATGCACATTTGCATGTCAGTAAGTAAACAACCCCAGAAGTGCGGCAATTGGCATAGTGCTTGGGTGCGTATTTCTCACCATTAGGTAAAGTTGTTTCTTGTTTAGTATTGATGAATTGGCAGCATGAGCACCCCCCACATTTAAAGGTTCCAAAACGTTTACATGGATCACGTTTCCCCCCCCCCCCCCCCCACCCACATATTCGCTTGTTACTAAACTATCTCGTAGGGATTTTGCTCTCTTAAATGTGAAGGAGGGGTGGTCCTGCACAAAGGGGCCAATGGTCGGATCTAATTTAAGGACATGCCAATATTTTTCAATTATGGCCTTAATTCTGGGGTGCTGGTTGGAATACTTTGTGATGATTCTAATGGGATTCCTTTGATTTTTATTTTTGGTCGACATAGGGTTATATATCAATTCCTGACGTGTCTTTAAGTTGGCCCTGTTGAAGGCCTTCCTGAGACAAGTACCAGAGTATCCACGCGCCAGGAGTCTGTCCCTTAACAGGTTTTCCTCTCAGTGAAACACTGTATCATCGGTACAGTTTCTCCTGACGCGTAGGTACTGGCTGTAAGGAATTGAACGGATGAGTTGTTTGGGGTGGAAGCTACTGGCGTGTAAAATGGAATTACCCGCTGTAGGTTTTCGATACAAGGAGCTAGATAGTAGTCCATTAGCATCTTTGTGGATTGTGACATCCAGAAAGGTAATTGACTCTGCATGATGTGTCATCGTAAATGTTAGGTTGAATGCATTTTGGTTTAATTCACTCATGAAATTTTGTAGCTCTTCAGGTGTCCCACCCCAAATTACGAAGATATCGTCCAGATATCTATGCCAGGCCACTACTTTCTCCATATAGTGGCGCATGGAGTCGGATAGGGACAGCATCCGCTCCCATTCCCCCAGGTACAGGTTGGCATACGATGGGGCACACGGAGTCCCCATCGCAACCCCCTGTACCTGGAGGAAGAATGCGCCGCCAAAGGAAAAGTAGTTGTGGTTTAGTATGAAATCCAGGGCATCGATCAGGAAAAGATTTTTCTTTTGTTCGAATCTACTGTTCTGCGAAATCACATGTTTAATACATGCAAGCCCTCTATCATGAGGTATCGAACAGTACAGGGCCTCTACATCCAAAGCCACCAAGATGGACATAGGAGGGACACATAGACCGTCTATGAGTTGCAGAAGGTGCATGGTGTCCTTTACGTAACTGGGAATTTGTAGTACGAATGGTCGGAGGTGTCCATCTATGAACTGACTCAGTTTTTCTGTCAGGGAACCGTTGCCTGAAATTATCGGACGGCCAGATGGTTTGTACATATCTTTATGCAACTTAGGTAGTGCATAAAAGGTGGGAGTACGTGGTAAAGTAGTTTCAATGTATTCCCACTCCATCTTCGTGAGTACATTAGACATGAAGGCCTGATCGATAAGTCTGAGGAAGTCTAAATTGAATTTTTCTATTTTATTAGAGGAGATCTTACAGTACCACTGTACATTAGACAGTATTTTATTGCAGATCTCTTCATATTGTTCATTATTGAGAATGACAATATTGCCTCCCTTGTCCGAAGGTTTTACAACTATTGAAGAGTTAGAGGACAAGTTTTTTAAGGCTGCCCATTCAGCTGGATTCAGGTTGTACTGTCTATCTCTGACCACATTGATTTTTCAAAATGGTCCATAACCTGACCCTGCGATAATACAGAAATCTCCAGGTCATTAAGGGTATAAGAGGAAAGGTTGACCACATTGAGGTTACTGTCTTTTTCAAATACGCTGGATTGTGCATTTTGATCCGTCATACCTCGACATTGTCGTGGTTCTTGACTAAAAAATTCCCCTGAATTGAGGGGTCATTCGCCGCAATGTTAGATACCCCCATTGAGCCGCTTTCTTCCAAGTGAATGAAAGATAGACCACCACCACCTAGATTTATTTTACTGCTGGAAAGAGTGTATGTGCCAGTGATATGCAGATTTTTTTCTCCAGAGCTCGCCTTAGGTTAGGGTTAGGGTTAGGCGAGCTCTGGAGAAAAAATCTGCATATCACTGGCACATACACTCTTTACAGCAGTATATTAAATATGAAATGAACCCCTTTGGACTGAGAATCCAAATTTTCCCTATTTTGGACAACATGAACCCCGATTTTAAAAGCGCATGGGAGGCCAACCTCTCCAGGTGCTCACAGGGCATGATGTCCATATTGATTGAGGAATACCAGAGGAATTTGGGAGAAATTGATAAGGAACTAGATGCTTTATACAAACAATTAGCCCCCTTTAAAGATCATTCCTTATATGGAAAATGTGATAAAGAACTACACGAGCACTTAGAGCAATTTAACCGCAAAATTCTTGTCAAAAAAGAAAAGAAATTCCATAGGGATAAATTTGCTTTTCAGGAGAAAAAAGCTTATATTTGGAAAAGCGCTAGAACCAATAATAAAAACCAACCTCCCAAAACAGGTAAAGCTAGTATAGCATTGTCTAATGCTTCATCTCTTTCCTCTATTTCCTCAAAAGGATCAGACAGACAGAAAAAGTCACGAAAAACCAAGAGAACCTCTGGAGGAACCGGTTCACAGGAGAAACAGAAAAAGAAACACATCACTGATTCACTCACACTGATGGGACCTTCAACCTCACTCTCGGTGGCAGGTACTCTAGGTGGTGGTGGTCTATCTTTCACTCACTCGGAAGAAAGCGGCTCAATGGGGGTATCTAACATTGCGGCGAATGACCCCTCAATTCAGGGGAATTTTTTAGTCAAGAACCACGACAATGTCGAGGTATGACGGATCAAAACGCACAATCCAGCGTATTTGAAAAAGACAGTAACCTCAATGTGGTCGACCTTTCCTCTTATACCCTTAATGACCTGGAGATTTCTGTATTATCTCGGGGTCTAAGCTTTTGCCCTAATCAGGATATGGACCATTTTGACATGACTAAAGATATCCAACTCTTTGCACGGAAACTCATACTAAAACAACTTTATTCTAAAGATATTCCCCAACAGCCTAAATTTGATTCCAGGGAACTGGATGCTCTAGATAATTTAATATCACTTTTGGATGAGAATGAACCCCCAGATCTAATTGATCGAATCGACCTGGAGGAATTACTCGGTCGTTTCGATCAATCGGAACTTCCAAATACCCCTATACGCACCTTCAAGAAGAAATCAGATAAATTTCCAACTCTTAATTCTAACCCTAATGTATTGGCTTTTGTGAAACTCACATGTGATGAAATCAGAAAAATCAACGTGGTCAGAGATAGACAGTACAACCTGAATCCAGCTGAACGGGAAGCCTTAAAAAGCTTGTCCTCTAACTCTTCAATAGTTGTAAAATCTTCGGACAAGGGAGGCAATATTGTCATTCTCAATAATGAACAATATGAAGAGATCTGCAATAAAATACTGTCTAATGTACAGTGGTACTGTAAGATCTCCTCTAATAAAATAGAAAAATTAAATTTAGACTTCCTCAGACTTATCGATCAGGCCTTCATGTCTAATGTACTCACGAAGATGGAGTGGGAATACATTAAAACTACTTTACCACGTACTCCCACCTTTTATGCACTACCTAAGTTGCATAAAGATATGTACAAACCATCTGGCCGTCCGATAATTTCAGGCAACGGTTCCCTGACAGAAAAACTGAGTCAGTTCATAGATGGACACCTCCGACCATTCGTACTGCAAATTCCCAGTTACGTAAAGGACACCATGCACCTTCTGCAACTCATAGACGGTCTATGTGTCCCCCCTATGTCCATCTTGGTGGCTTTGGATGTAGAGGCCCTGTACTGTTCGATACCTCATGATAGAGGGCTTGCATGTATTAAACATGTGATTTCGCAGAACAGTAGATTCGAACAAAAGAAAAATCTTTTCCTGATCGATGCCCTGGATTTCATACTGAACCACAACTACTTTTCCTTTGGCGCCGCATTCTTCCTCCAGGTACAGGGGGTTGCGATGGGGACTTTGTGTGCCCCATCGTATGCCAACCTGTACCTGGGGGAATGGGAGCGGATGCTGTCCCTATCCGACTCCATGCGCCGCTATATGGAGAAAGTAGTGGCCTGGCATAGATATCTGGACGATATCTTCGTAATTTGGGGTGGGACACCTGAAGAGCTACAAAATTTCATGAGTGAATTAAACCAAAATGCATTCAACCTAACATTTACGATGACACATCATGCAGAGTCCATTACCTTTCTGGATGTCACAATCCACAAAGATGCTAATGGACTACTATCTAGCTCCTTGTATCGAAAACCTACAGCGGGTAATTCCAATTTACACAAATCCCTACGAGATAGTTTAGTAACAAGCGAATATGTGGGTGGGCAGGGAAAAGGTGATCCCTGTAAACGTTTTGGAACCTTTAAATGTGGGGGGTGCTCATGCTGCCAATTCATCAATACTAAACAATAAACAACTTTACCTAATGGTGAGAAATACGCACCCAAGCACTATGCCAATTGCCGCACTTCTGGGGTTGTTTACTTACTGACATGCGAATGTGCATGCTACTATGTGGGCAAAACAATCCAGGAGTTCTGCAAGAGGGCATCCAGACATATAGCCGCTATGAGATCATGCAACCCACAGCTACCCTTGGGCCGCCATGTTGCAACTTTCCATGCAGGGAAATTTCCCAAAGTGTCCTTCCTCATATTAGATAGGATACATCCGGGTTTGCGTGGCGGCGACTGGAATAAGATCCTCTTGCAGACTGAGCAAAAATTGATCTTTCGCCTACACGCAACCCGACCACCAGGCTTGAACGATGCGATCTCTTTCAGACCCTTCCTTGAGGGGTTCACCTCAGGAGGATCTGAATGGGAGGGGAACCCCCAGACCACCTTCTGATGAGATCTATGTAGAATGTGTATATCTAGGATATTGGGTTTCATTGTAAATTATGGAAATTACTATATTAGGCTATCAACCTTTTGAGTAATATGACCCTTTTTCCCTCATGTAATTTTATAATTTTTCCTCAGTGTTTTGTTTCTTTTTCTTTCTCTTTTTCTTTTTTGATACTGTGCCTGTTCAACCAATATGTAAAATCACTTTACTGTGTTGTGTGTATATATATGTATGTATGTATATGTGTGTATATATGTATATGTGCGTATAACAATTCATGGGTGGTCTACACTATATATATATGACCTTGAATATTTCTGTTCTGTTACTTATAGCGATCATCTATAGGGAATTTTGAATGTAATGTCATTTTTGTATTGACTTTCCTTTTTATCCCCCACTCCCTTTTCTGAGATTGAAATTACTCCATTTGTGTTTTATTCCCTGCATGGGGACAACCTCTATTGATGGAGATGTGATCTCAGTCTGCTCTGGATGGAGGGCACGGGATGGGTTAATATGGGATGGACCAGCTCCCTGTGCCCGGGACAGGACACTCAGCGCACGTAGGTCTGGCATGACGCCCCTTCTCTTTGGAGGGAATAGCTTTGTTGGACCCCTTGGTACACTCATGGGGACGTTTTACATCTCCGTGGCAACAGATGCGCCGCGAGTGGTCAGCGCGGATGTTGGCTCCCCTCCTTTTTATCTCCATGACGATGCGCTCCTCTTTGGAGCGCATGTCGTCATGACGCAGCGTTCTGCTGTGTGTTCTACCTTTGAGTATGTGGGATGAGGGGGCAGGCCTCCATGCTGATGACTCGGAGGGCGCCACCCCTCTCCCACCCCCTTCACTACACACTCAGCTCTCTCACAGCTGACAGCTGATAACTGTCAGCAATCACACTATATTAGACTGCAGAAACAACCCTCAGTCTGCACATTGCTGACTTGGGAGTGGATGTGTCTACATTGTTTCCTACAGGAGAAAAGGTAAAATTGGATATTTAATTCATCTTGTGGTTTCTTTTCTGTTTTTTTTTTCTTTTTGATTTATGGAGGGTCCCTCAATATTTGTATATCTAAATTATTCAATTTAAGATTGAGCCATAATAACATATGGTGGATTATTCCACCTTGGCTCATAGCTACAAGGCAACAGGTTATTCTACTGTTGTATCATAGAGGCTCTATATATATTGATACCCTTCGGGCTAACTAACAGTTACCCCTTATGAAAAACAGACCTTCATTTTTATTTCCATTTATTCAAAATTTTCCATACTTTTAAATTATTATTTTCCATACTTTTCCAGATTCCATTTTGTTCACCTTCTCTCTTCTTAGGGGAATACCTTTTCTCTGTGGAGCCCATGCGACACAAATCCACCCCAAAACCTGGGTTGAGATACAGCAGGTATGCACACGTTTAGATTTAGTTCTGACATGTATGCCCCACTATTATGTGGGCCACTCATGGAGGGTAATATATACATATATGTCACCTTTATTCATACTGCTGTATTATTATTACTCTTTCTTGTTTATAGATGAGATCAGCAGCATAAATTACCTGCTGTTTTGAGTACAGGCGCCCTTTGTTTCCCTGCCCCGGGCAAAGTTTGATGCACGGTCCCCCGTGTTGTGACCCCCCTGCGTTCTCCCTTCATCCGGAGCAGTGAGCGTCAATCTCTGTTATTTTAAACAAGGATGTATCCACACCAAACTTCATAGACAACAACGGTTAGCATATATGATTTACGGTACAAATAATGATGCTTTTTATTATAACTATTGAATTAATTTTCAATTGTACTTTATATACATAAAATAGACGATGCTCTTGTTTACTCAACTCTCTTGCTTTGTTCTATGTCTACAAACTACAGACCACAACACCTATCACCACTAGCCCCTGAAGAAGAGGTGCTATATAAACCCATAGCCTCGAAACGCGTCGGGAACCCTGGGACCTCCCACAGGAATCAGGACCCTCACAGTGGTTTATTTCCTTTTGTGATGTTGTTACTTTGTTGCTCTATAGTTTGAGTTGTGTTTGTGTACATCCAAATTGTATATGTAGTTTTATCCCTTTGATATTTTGTATTACAACAATAAATATATATTTTTTGATAAAATTTGAATCTTGTAGACTTCACCCTAAAAAGTCCCATAGAGGACTACACACACAATCTATATTGAATAGGGATTGGGTGTTTTGTCTACTAATCAAGTCAGTCCCTGCTACACTCCTAAACTATCTTTTCCCTCATAAACCGTAAAGCTCCATACATAGCCTGTTGCCCTGCCACAGAATTTATAGAGCTTGACCTCGTATCTGGCACGCTTGCTGGGAAGGTACTGCTTGAAAGACAAGCGGCCAGAAAATTTAATCAGGGACTCATCAACGCAGACAACTTGATCGGGAATAAAAAAGGCTTCAAAACGTTTGTTGAAGTGGTTTATGAGGGGCCGAATTTTGTAGAGCCGGTCGTATTTAGGGTCTCCACGTGGACGACAACGTTCATTGTCGTTGAAATGCATGAACCGCAAAATCTGCTCGTATCGTGTCCTGGGCATGGAGGCAGAGAACACGGGCATATGGTCAATTGGGCGCGTGGACCAATAAGCACGCATTGACGAAAATGTATGTGTGCCCATGTTGAGGGAAAAGCCCAGAAAGGTCTTATGCGGCGTACACATGTACGTTTTTAATGCCATTTTTTTAACCGACGTTTTTCTCGTAGTTTTTTTTCATGTTTCCTCTCAAGCCTGTCTTGCATCCACACGATCATTTAAAAAAACGCTTGAGCAAAATGCAGTGACGTACAACACGTACGACGGCACTATAAAGGGGAAGTTCCATTCGGATTGCGCCACCCTTCATGTTAGTAAAGTTTGTTGAGCGACGATTCGCGCTTTTCAGCCTCGTGCTTTTCAGTCCGTTACAGCGTGACGAATGTGCTATCTCCATTACGAACGCTAGTTTTACCAGAACGAGCGCTCCCGTCTCATACTTGATTCTGAGCATGCGCTTTTTTTCCCCTCGTAAAAGCATACACACTATCGTTTTTCACGTCATTAAAAAAACGACGTGAAAAACGACGTGAAAAAATAGAGCATGTTCGAAATTTTTAATGGCCGTTTTTCACGCCGTTAAAAATGCTCTGGAGCATACACACGATCGGTTTTAATGGCCATTTTTAAAAATCGCATTTTTAACGGCATGAAAAACGATCGTGTGTACGCCGCATAAAATTCGGAAACCGTAATTGGTCTCCAATTTCTGGCAAGGTAAGGCAACTGGGGATTAGCGGTAATGAATTGACCAGCATATAAATTACTCTGGTCCACAATAGATCTATAGAGATCTTCCGTGAAAAACAGCGAATAAAAATCAAGTGGCATAAAATCAGCTGTTTCCACCTGAATACCGGGTTGGCCAGTGGATGGGGGAAGTACGGGTTCTGCAGAAGTGGTAGGGACCCAATCAGGATAGGCGAATTCTGCAGGAAGGGTACTATGGGCCTGCCTTTGTCTTCTTCTTGGTGGCAGCGGGACACTACTTGTGCTTGCCACCTCGCCAGCTTGAACTGCACTTATGGGACTCGCCACGTCACCACGTGATACTGCAGTGCTGGATGTACGCCCAGGCTGTACTAGGCAGGCCAGTTCACCAGAAGGAATAGCGGCGCTAGTACTACTCTGCTCCATGATACAAGAGACCTGCGGTTCTTGCTCCTCAACAACCTCAGAAGATCGGGATCGGGTGCGCCTGACCTTAGCAGGGACCTCATCATCTTCGTCGCCTGGGCTATCTAACATGGAGCCGCTGTCTTCTATGGGAAGGTATTCTGAGCCTGAATCTGACAGATCCGTGACCTCCTCTTCACTATCTGTCATGCTCAGAATCTCGTAGGCCTCTTTACTAGTGTACCTTCGATTTGCCATTTTGGGCTCTAAATTTAGAGGTACACTAGTAAGATTCACAGGAAAAAAAAGTACCTGACTGTCGTCAGCAAATATCTCAAACGCTACAAAAAAAACTGTTAGCGATCACAGGGATCAGGCCTGACTCTGCGAACGCTGCAGTTATGTGTGTTGTGCTTGGCAAGTGACAGTGATCGATCGATACTGCACTTGGGTGGGCTGGGCTAGGCTGGGCGGAGGGGCTAAACGCAGGTGCTAGCAGGTATCTGGGCTGATCCCGCAAACACTGCGTTTTTGGGAACCCTAAACCGCTGGGGACGCTAGTATAGATCTGATTAGATCAGATATTGATCTGTTCAGATACTATACCACCAAGGGAAGGGAAGTGTATGCTTTGCGCGTGGGTGTTAGCGTTACTGGCACTAACCTAACGCTGCCTGGGGCGACGCAGACTCTCTCTGGCGCTAAAACCTAATATATATCACCCGCCGGGCGATCAGGGGGTTAAACCGCTATTGGGTTATATATGGCGGGTGCCCTGATGCTATAAAAAGCAAACTAACCAACCAGCGTCACCCGTAACACTTATACGGTGATCACTGGTGAAAGGGTTAACTAGGGGCAATCAGGGGGTTAAAATCTTTATTAGGTAATATATGGGGGTACCTGGCGCTATATAAAAACCTGACGGGTAACCTAAATAACTAACTGGCTAACCAGTGTCACCAGTGACACTTATACAGTGATCACTGGTGAAAGGGTTAACTCTAGGGGCGATAAAGGGGTTAAACCTTTATTATAAAATATATGGGGGTACCTGATGCTATAAAAACCTGCGGCGAACCTAAAAAAAAAACTTGCTACCTAGGGGCACCACCGACACTAATACAGCGATTGGAAAAACGATCGCTTAGTGACGCTGGCGATAGAGGGTGAAAGGGTTACCTGGGGGGCAATCAAGGGGTTAAACCTTTATTAGGGGGGGTTAGGGGACTACCCTGGACCTAAAGGGGCCTAAACCTAACTGCCCTGCAACTTTTTACTATCACAGATGACACTAAATGCAGCGATCAGAAAAAAAATGATCACTGCAATCAGTGACACTGTGACTGGGGGCTGGGGGGTGATCTGGGGGTGACTGGGGGGTGTAAATGTGCCTACATGTACTGGTGTCAGTGGGCTGTTGGTGCACTTACTGTGAGATGTCTTCTCTCCTCGCGCCGGATCGAAAAGCCCGCCACGAGGAGAGATGACATCACTTCCTCTGCCTGTGTTTACATTTACACAGCAGAGGAAGCATATCATTCGCTGGGAGCGATCGCAAGGGGGTGGCCAGAAACGAATGGCCGTCCCCTCATCACGGATCGCTCCCGCAATAATAACCACCGCTCACTGTACCGGAGGGGGGTCTGATCGGACCCCCCACCCATACGAAGGCAGGCACGTACAGGTACGTGAGTTTGCCTGTCCATGCCATTCTGCCTAAGTATATGTACAGTGGGCGGTCGTTAAGGGGTTAAAGGCTTTCCATTCATACATAGGCACACATGCTGCTGTAATGGTAGCCATTTGCTCTGGTGATTTTTTTAATTCACATGATTTTGGTGGCTGGACATCTGAGCACTTTGAGAAGTATCTTTATGTATATTGGCATTGCTGTGTCAACTATATATTTCAGCAATTATATACACCATGGGACTCATTCTCTGTTACCTTTGGACTTTTGAGATTTTTATTTTTGCTGTTTTTTTTTGTTTACCATTGCACATCAAGTTTATATATTCTATATATTGGTGCTACACTATTGTTTTTCATTTACTGTTTAATGTTTGATAAACTACCTTTTGTGTTAGCAGCCTCACTTATCATTTTTGATATCACAGCACAGATTTTATCACTTATATAGCTGTTTCAATTTGGTGAGATGAATGCAAATGATATAACCCCCCCCTTACTTTAGGGGCATTAAGATGGGGATCCTGATGTAAGAAGAGGTTCTGATGTAAGGGGGACTCTGAAGGGGTCGCTGATGTATGGGGGAACTCTGATGTGGACTTAGATTAAATGGGGGACTTGATATAAGAGGGGGCTCTATTGGGAACTCTGATGTAAGGATGACTCTGATGTAAAGGGGGAATCTGATGGGAAATCTTAATTAAAAGGGAATTTAATTGGGACCCCGATGTAAGAGAGGGACTTGATGTAAGAGACCCTTGATGTAGAGCAAAGCGTAGGCAAATGGGCTGATTTACTAAGTGATTTTTTTGTATCATGTGCTCGGTTTGGCTACTCAGTCAAGTTTAAGAAAATACAAAAATTACTCTTTATAGTAAATCTGCCTCAGAGTATATTAAAATTTGCACATAATATAACTTGTAGGCAACCACAGGGACAGAGAACTGTCACCATAGCTGAGTGGCAGAACATTTAGGACACATCCTGATGTACAACAACTTCTATTGACAATGAGCATCATGTTGAAATTTCTGTTGCTTTCAATCACAGCACAGTGTTTTAGATGATACTGCACATTATTCATAGATAAAGCATAGACTAGAAAAAGAACAGATGTCAAGTATAACAACCAACTGAACTCAAATGACTGCTATATTTTTATTAGTAAAACACTATTTGCAGTGAATATACTGTATACAGTATATACCTCGTACCCTGCTTTAAAGTACACCAGAAAATACGAGGAAAGATATGACATCACAAAGGCATATGCATAGTCTGGTAAACCGTAGTGTGTTGCTAGGTGATAGCAGTGAGATCAAAACTGACACTCATGTAATCAAGACCAGAAGATGTCAGCTGGAGTTGAGTCTCCAGTCATTCAGCATCTCTTCTCCTTCCTGATCACTGACAGGAATAGAACTGTTAAATCTATTAGACTCTACTTATATAGTAATTGCACTAGAACATCATTCCCTCTTCCTAATACTGAATACCAGATTAATTTAATTTTAAACTACCTTTAAGGACATCTGTTACCTGTCACAGCTGTGTTTCCTATCTAATGCTAGAGGCTGCCATTGCAAGCTAGGTATGTCATTGTGCATAATCCTGCATGTGTTCTCTGTGTTGGCACAAGCACCATTTTTGGAGGTTGAACAATTGAGTACCTAAGATAATTACAGTACCAGACAAATTACTCTACTAAGTTTCTGATTTGCCGTAAAAATAAGAAAATCTGGTTGGTTGTTCTTCACTAAGAACAAGCTTCAGGCAAAATGGAAAATTTCCTATCAAATACTTACCGTAATTTTCCTTTTCTGATAGACTCCATACGTGTGGGAAATAACTCTCCATACACACTCGGGTGGGCAAAATGTTGAGCAAAGAAAATTTAACACTGTCATCCGACAGTACTTGTAAACCAAAATTAACTGAAGATAGGGCAGCTGGTTCAACACAGTAATTTGACATAAATGTGTCCATAGAAGAACTGCAAATTACTTCGGGAGCTACATGACACAAGACACAAAGCTGCCCAAGATGTAGACCCACTCCTGGTCGAGTGAGCAGACACTACCTCCAAAGGAGCCAAACCTGTTGGATGACCTAGGCAATCCATGTTTGATGTGATGTAAGTAAAGACAGCACAAGCCATTACTGTACAGAGGCCATGTTCAGCACAAGCCATTACTGTGCAGAAGCCATGTTTATTGAATAATAACCAGCAGGAACAGGAAACACCATACATGAAGTGAGTACAACAGAGATGCACCATATAGTTGCTTTTAAAGGAACACAACATCCATGACAATTCGTGCTACTATCAGGTGCGTACTTACCGAGGCCGAGATGCTGAGAGCGGTTCACCCTTGCGACTTGGTGCACTCTGCCCCCTGGAGGTGAGACAGGGAGCGGATGGCACGAAGAGGCACTGGCTACCAGCAGGTGAAGGAATCTTGCTGGAAGGTCTGGTAGTGCTGGATTGGCTGAGGGTAGAACACAGCAGGTGCACAGGTCCAGGCAGAAGCTAGCAGCAGATAAGCACAGTCCAGATCAGAGCTAGCAGGAGTAAGCAAAGTCCAGATTAGGGCTAGCAGCAGGTACACAAAGTCCAGGTCAGAGCTAGCAGCGGATCAGGGCAGGAAGAGCGAGAAGGTCCAAGGTGCAGGCAGGAGGTCAGGGATGGAGACAGGCAGCAGATTCGGAACACAGGCCGAGGGTCAAATACAGGAGAAAGGCAGAAGTCCGTTAAGCAAGTCAGGGAGTCAAATCCAGGAGAAGTACAAGAGAAGCCAAGCCGGTCCGGGTCACAACAGGAGATCAGATACTATTTTGCAGGAACTTGATACACAGGAAGCTGACAAACCAGCAACCTGTCCGTGCATCTAGGTGCCGTCCCGCGCACGCACATGCGCCAAAGCGCTGTTCCCCCGTGCGTGCGCATTGGGTACTGACTGGCTCTGCTGGAAGTGAGATCTCCCTGACAGTGCTCCCCCCCCCTAGGGGCAGACTCCGGACGCCCAATTTGGCCATCAATTCAGGATGCTTTTGATGAAAGGCTTGAATTAAGTGGGGAGCATGCAAGTTCCTAGATGGCTCCCAAGAATTGTCTTCCGGGGGGTACCCCTTCCACTTTACCAAGTACTGCAGCTGTCTGCCTCTTTTCCTGCAGCCCATAATAGACTCCACCTCGTATTCCTCTTCTCCATCTACCTCGACTGGTGAGGGAGGTGGCTCGTCTCTCCCAGGGAAGGAGCTGGGGATAACAGGCTTCAACAGGGATGTGTGGAACACAGGGTGAATCCTGTAGGAATCAGGCAATGCCAATTCAAAGGCCACAAGGTTGATTGCCCGTTTGATTTTAAAAGGGCCGATGAACCTTGGCCCTAATTTCCGTGAGGGAATGGGCAATTTAAGATTGGTGGTGGAGAGCCAAACTTCCTCCCCAACTTTGAAAGCTGGATTTTCCTTCCTTCCTTTGTCGTAATACTTCTTGTAGGACTCCTGGGCGTTCTGCATCAATGCTCGGAGCCTCTGGAAATTCAACTTAGCAGAGGCTATCTGATCTTGGACCGCGGGGACAGAACTTTCAGGGATGTCTTCGGGGAGAAAGGAAGGGTGGAAGCCAAAGTTGGCCCAGAAGGGGGTCTGACTGGTAGCGGAATGAACTGAGTTGTTGTATGCAAATTCAGCATAAGTTAGTAGGGACGACCAGTCGTCCTGGGAAGCAGAGCAGAAGCAGCGGAGGTACTGTTCCAAGGTATGGTTGGTTTTCTCTGTCTGGCTGTTGCTTTGAGGGTGATATGCTGATGAGAGGCAGATTTTGACTTCCAAGGACTTGCAGAGTTCCTTCCAAAACTTGGACGTGAACTGGACGCCCCTGTCCCTAAAAATGATCTTGGCGGTATCCGCGGCAGAGGGCGTCCCGATCATTGGCAAAAAGTGCGCCATTTTGGAAAGACGGTCGATAACGACCAGAATCGTGGTAAATCCTCCAGAGGGAGGTAAGTCAACAATGAAATCCATGGACACATCTGCCCATGGACGTTCAGGGACAGGTAAGGGTTTGAGGAGTCCCCAGCTTTTGGTGTTTGGTCCCTTACTGCGTTGGCACTGGGTGTAGGAGGCGACGTAAGACTTGCAATCCTGCCTCCAGCCTGGCCACCAGAAGGGGCGGGAGACCAGTTCTGTTGTTTTACGTGCTCCGAAGTGGCCGGCTAACTTATTATCATGGAAAGTCCTCAAGACCAGTGGCCTTGCTTCCAGAGGGACAAAGACTTTGTCCCGGGACCAGAACAGATCATCACGCTTCTCCAGAGATGAAATTACTTGGTCGGAGCAGTGCCTGAAAGCGGCTTCAATAGTGGTTAGCAGGTCAGCCTGAGGGACCAGTAGGAAGTTCTGTGCGGACAGAATGGTACTTGGTTGTACCGTTTGGGAGGTTTCGAGGAACATCCTGGAGAGCGCATCTGCTTTCCCGTTCTTGGAGCCGGGCCTGTAGGATATATTTGAAAGTTGAACCGTGTAAAGAAGAGAGCCCAACGAGCCTGCCTGGGTGGTAGTCGTTTAGCTGTTCTTAAATATTCTAGGTTTTTATGGTCCGTGAATATCATGATAGGGTGGACTGCCCCTTCCAGAAGGTACCTCCATTCTTCCAGGGCAAATTTTATGGCCAGTAATTCTCTGTCTCCCACGTCGTAATTTCGTTCTGGAGGAGTTAATTTCCGGGAGGCAAAGGCTACCGGGTGTAGAAGGGCCTTGAGGCCCTGCCTTTGGGAGAGAATGGCCCCTGTGGCTGTCTCAGAAGCATCCACCTCCAGGGTGAATGGCAGAAGAGGGTCCGGGTGCTGCAACACTGGTGCTGAGGTGAAAGCATCCTTCAAGAGAGTGAAGGCTTCCTGGGCTTCCAGCGACCAATAGAAACGGTTGCCCTGGCGGTTAGTTGGGTGATTGGGGCCACGATAGAGGAAAACCCCATGATAAACCTCCTATAGAAGTTGGCAAAGCCTACGAACCGTTGCACCCCCTTTTTGTCAGTTGGAGCTGGCCATTCCTGGATTGCCTTGACCTTCTGTGGGTCCATTGCGACCCCATCGATGGAAATGATGAACCCGATAAATTGCACAGTGTTTTTTTCAAAGTCGCATTTCTCGGCCTTAAGATAAAGCTTGTGTTCCCTAAGGATGGTGAGGACCTTTGCGACATGTGTCCGATGTAGTTCAATGGAAGCGGAGAAAATAAGAATATCGTCCAGGTATACCACCAGAAAGTCGTCGAGGTGTTTTCGGAAAATATCCTTGACCAGATGTTGGAAGGTGGCTGGAGCATTGCAGAGCCCGAATGGCATGACTAAATATTCATAATGCCTGAACCGGGATCTGAAAGCGGTCTTCCACTCGTCTCCAGCCCTGATCCGGATGAGATTGTAGGCCCCCCGAAGATCCAGTTTAGAAAAGATCCGAGCTGACCGAAAACGTTGGAACAACTCCGGGATAAGTGGCAGCGGGTATCTGTTTTTGATAGTTATTTTGTTCAGCTCCCTGTAGTCGATGCAGGGCCTCAGCGAACCGTCTTTTTTTTCAACAAAGAAGATCCCTGCACCGGCTGGGGAGGAAGAAGGGCGAATGAATTTCTTCTCCAAGTTTTCGTCAATATAGGCCTGTCTCGGACAGAGGGAAGATTTGACCAAACAGGATTTCTGAACCAGGCAGGAGATCAATGGGACAATCATACGGCCGATGAGGTGGTAAACGGTCGGCCTGTTGTTTATCAAAGACATCCCGGAACTCCAGGTATACAGGAGGGACATGTTGCAGGCTGTCCGGTTTGGTGATTAAAGTAACGCAAGTGGTAGAAGCTGAGGTGAGGCAGTGCTGGGAACAGTAATGTGATGTGAAGCTGACCTCCTTCTTAGCCCAATTTATAAGGGGCTCATGAGCCTGCAACCAGGGTAGTCCCAAGATGATGGGGAACATTGGAGAGGGAATAAGGTCTAAAAGGAGGAACTCTTGGTGGCCTGAGTCAGTGATGGCAAGGATGGGTTTGGTCTCTTGCGTAATTAGTCCTGAACGGGGCAGGGACCCATCTGCCAGGTGTATCTGAAGGCAGTGGTCCTTGGGTTGCAGAGGAAAATGGAGTCTTGAGGCGAGTGTGGAGTCCAGAAAACAGCTGCAGGCTCCAGAGTCAATAATTGCCGGGAGCCGGGTTGCCCCTTCCGGCAGCTGTAGGGAGACAAAAAGAACAACGTAAGCCTGTGGGATGCCAGAAACTTGGTAATTCAAAGTGTCTTTAGGAGAAGACTTATTGGGTCTCACTGGGCAGCTACGCAGGAAGTGGCCGGTACCCCCACAGTAGAGACACAAATTGGCTTGACGCCTGCGCTGTTTTTCTTCGGGTGTAAGGGGAGGCCGAACCACCCCGAGCTGCATGGGTTCAGGTTCTGGGAGAGATGATGCTGCAGGAGCAGGAGTAGATGGATAGTGAGGAGCAGGTCTGGCTGGAGTCCAGCTGGGACGAGTAAGTTGAAAATGTTCTGAGCGCCGCTCTCGTAGGCGCCTGTCAAGCTGGGTGGCAGACTGAATCAGGTTCTCCAAAGAGGTGGGGGTTTCCATCCTGGCCAGCTCGTCCTTGAGGGCTTCAGACAGTCCTTGGAGGTACTGGTATCTAAGGGCTGCCTCATTCCAACCGGTATCGGCAGACCATTTCCTGAACTCCGCCGTGTAATCCTCCACCGGTCTTCTCCCTTGAGACAGACTGTGGAGAGCAGACTCTGCTGTAGCCGAACGTTGGGGATCGTCGTACAGTTGCGCCATACTCTCAAAAAATGTATCCACAGAGTCTAGTACGGGACTTCTTTGCTCCATTAAACTATGGGCCCAGGTTTGCGGTTCATCGGTTAAAAGGGAGATGATGAACCCCACTTTTACCGCTTCTGAGGGGAAAGTCCTAGGTTGGAGAGCGAAGTAAAGGGAGCAGGCATTCTTGAAGGCCCAATACTTCTTGCGGATGCCCGAGAAACGTTCGGGTACAGGGATCCTGGGTTCCGGGGTAGCCATTACCACGGTAGGGCTAGCCGAGGCTTGGGAGGTGGTGGCAACACTGGCTGAGGTGGCAGCTGGAGGTGTTGGTCCTAGCAGGCCAGAGAGGTGCTGAAGGCGACCATCCATTTGAGTATAGCCTTCTTGCAGTTTTTGAACTGCATTGGTTAATGCGGTGACCTGCTGGCAGAGGGTGTCAAACGGGGAACGCGCTCTGTCGGCCTCAGAAATCTGGCTGGTTTGTACTATCAGGTGCGTACTTACCGAGGCCGAGATGCTGAGAGCGGTTCACCCTTGTGACTTGGTGCACTCTGCCCCCTGGAGGTGCGACAGGGAGCGGATGGCATGAAGAGGCACTGGCTACCAGCAGGTGAAGGAATCTTGCTGGAAGGTCTGGCAGTGCTGGATTGGCTGAGGGTAGAACACAGCAGGTGCACAGGTCCAGGCAGGAGCTAGCAGCAGATAAGCACAGTCCAGATCAGAGCTAGCAGGAGTAAGCAAAGTCCAGATTAGGGCTAGCAGCAGGTACACAAAGTCCAGGTCAGAGCTAGTAGCGGATCAGGGCAGGAGGAGCGAGAAGGTCCAAGGTGCAGGCAGGAGGTCAGGGATGGAGACAGGCAGCAGATCCGGAACACAGGCCAAGGGTCAAACACAGGAGAAAGGCAGAAGTCCGTTAAGCAAGCCAGGGGGTCAAATCCAGGAGAAGTACAAGAGAAGCCAAGCCGGTCCGGGTCACAACAGGAGATCAGATAGTATTTTGCAGGAACTTGATACACAGGAAGCTGACAAACCAGCAACCTGTCCGTGCATCTAGGCTTCTTTAAATAGGCCCGCCTGGATTCCTATTGGTGCGCCAACGCGCATGCGCTCGCCAATGCACCGGTGCGGGCACCCGTGAACGCCGAAGCGCCGCCACACGCACGCGCCGAAGCGCCGTTCCCCCGCGCGTGCGCATTGGGTGCTGACTAGCTCTGCTGGAAGGGAGATTTCCCTGACAGCTACAATCACCCTAGATGATGCACGTTTCTCTGTCCTTTCTGGCAAAAGAATGAACAGGCATTCTGAAGCCTGAAGGAAGCTGTAGCTTGCATATATGACTTTACAATATCTGAGAAATTCCTAAAATTGAAGGAAGGTACTGCTAGGAGGCCAAATCAGGATTCCCTGTTTACTAGAAATGCGCTTTAGCCAACTAAGCCACAGCACGCTTTCTCCCACGCAAGTTAGAACTCTAAGGTTGGCAAAACAATTTCTTGGCTCCCACGAAGACTGATGCACCCTTGGGAATTGAGTCAAACATAGGTAAGAGCACCGATCGTCTGGAAAGAACGTAATAAAGTTCTCCATTAACAGTGAACCAATCACTTATGCCCCGTACACACGATCGGAAATTTCGCCAAGAAAAGTCCGATGTGAGCTTTTGGTCGGAAATTCCGACCGTGTGTAGGCTCCACCAGAATTTTTCTGTCGGAATTTCCGCCAAGAAAAATTTAAGAGCTGGTTCTCAAATTTTCCAACAAGAAAAGTTCTTGGAGGAAATTCCAAACATCTGTATGCAATTCCGATGCACCAAAAACCACGCATGCTCGGAATCAAGTCGCCGCATGCTCAGAAGCATTGAACTTAATTTTTCTCGGCTCGATGTAGTGTTGTACATCACCGCATTCTTGACGGTTGGAATTTGGTGTGACGGTGTTTATGCAAGACAAGTTTGAGCCAAGATTCCGTTGGAAAAAAATTCATGGTTTTCTTGTCGGATTTTCCGATTGTGTGTACGCGGCATAAGGCTTTTTATGCCAATGTGATAACAGGGAAAAGGCAAACTTGACAGGGAGGCCTCTAACGGAGACAGCCCTAAAACACTCCTCTCCAATTCCCAAGGGGGCGTTGAGAACAAGAGGGAGACTCTATTGGAAAATCCCTGCTTACTGAGGTCTGAGCCTAGCTGCTTCCTTGAAGAATTGTTGGACAGGAAAGATGCCTAGACCAGAAAACACCTGTGAAGGCCGATAAAGCTGACACTTGAACTCCGAGGGAGCTGACTGATAGAGCCAGAACTAAATCCAACTGGAGGAAGCCTAGAATATCTAAAACTTCTACATCACCACATGATCTGTTAGCAGCAGACATGTATTGAACAACTTTGACCAGATACTCCCGTCAACTTTGTCTGCGTTCATTATTCTAGTATTCAAGAGAGCGGAGATGACTCTAGAAGAGCAGCTGAGGACCTCCAATCTCGAGAACCAGAACGTCAGACGCAACCGTGCTAGACATGTGGAATTGTACTCAGTGACAGAAGGCCTGGCCTGAGAATGTGAACTGGGTTCCAGAAGCTGAACTGTGCTAGCAAGGGGAACCATGACCTAATTGGCCAATAAAGCATCACTGCCACTAACACCACAACCTCTATTCAGAGTCTTCGTAGAAAACCTAAGGTTGACCAGGACTGGAAGAAATGCATAGGTCCTACCACATTTCCAATGATCCATCAGGGCATCTGCACCTGAAAACCTCCACATGTGGAGACCATTCGTTGTGGACTCTGGAAAGAAAATCCGTTAGAACATTTTTGGACTCTGGGAACATACGCCGCTGGGCTGTAGTCTCGATTCTTCTGAGCCCAAGACATAATTAGCTCCGCTTCCTGTAATAGAGAACAGGCTGTGAGTCCCCAGGCTGTCTTTTAACGTAGACATAGTGTTGACTAACCTATGAGCACTGACGCTCCCTTGTTATATAGTGAAAGACCTGAAATCTGCTTCCTGGCTCCCACTGCTGGAGAAACCCCTTCCAGAAAGGCCGCCTTCTCCAGCTTACACTTGATCCTCGGATCCGTAGACAACATAGTGCCAATAATTTTAGACAGTGAAAGGTGGGAAGAAGACCGGGCCAGAAGTATTCAGATCCAAACCGGATCGGAATCCAGATGCCCAAACTTATATTGAACTGAGCCCCGAGGCCCAGAAGAGAGTAAGTGGGCTCCAGGTGTGTCCTTGCCAGATTCAGCAGCCAGCCAAATTTGAGGAGCATAGAAAAGACCTGGGCTCCAGCAGCTGCCCTCTGTCTTGGAACAGTAGGACAAAGACATCCACGTAACTAGGCAGGCGTATGCTCCTTGTTTTGATAAAGACTAACAACCAATAAGACCCTGAGAACACACAGGGTGATGTTGAAAGCCCGAATGGCTGGAGCTGGAGATGGTCTTGACCTACAGTGAACCGAAGGAACTTGTGGAAATCTTCTACAATGGGCACATGAAGGTAAGAATCTTAAGTCTATTGGAAACAAGCCAGTCACCTGGCTGGACCCCCTTTGAAACAGGGACGATGTTTCCACCTTGAACTTCTGCTTTGTTGAAAATTGTCTCAGTTGTGCAAGGTCTAAAACTCTGCAAGCTGTTCCTCTTCATGACCATAAGAGGGGCAAGCATCTAGCCCTAAAATCTCTCGCATTCAGAGACTGGCACAAAGACTGGCACAGCAGCACTTTGCGACACCAGCGACTTACGTAAAGCATGAGTATATGCTTTCTTTACCTCAGCGTGAGGCAAAATCCACCAAAATGAATCAGAAAAGATGGAGGACCTCTGATGGACCATGCATGTCTCGAAAGGACCACTTTGATGTCCCAATTGTCTGAAGCCCAACTCAGTAGCATCTTGGATTCAATGTTCAACATTTAGCATACTTCTGAGGGGATATTAGGTCCCTTTTACAGCTCTTCCGAAAATCCTGACCTAGTCTGTAAAAATGTGCTACCCTCGCACGCTTTGAACTTTGTTCTCTAGACAGTCCTCTTCTGGCCTAGCCAGTGCTGGTCCAGTGGTAGGACCTCAACTTACTAACTGTGGCCCGGGTTACAGTACTATCCAGCTTGCCAAAAGATGAAGCTCCCTAAAAGGGAATGCTACACTACGTCTATTAGAGGCGGGAAAAGCAAGCCCAGGCCCCAGCCATAGCACTCACTTTGCCGTAACTGACGAGAGCATAACCCGTGCCACTATGTGGCTGATGTCATTTGGAGCCTTATCATGGAAACCGACACCAGCTCCGAAACTGAACTACAGAGTTTCAGAAAAAGCTCATGTATACTTCTTCCACATTCTCCATTCACATTTCCATCCTTTTCGATATGGCCACAAGAGCCCAGGCTGACTTTCGGGCTATTCACTGCATTTTCCTAGGAAGAGCGACATGCTTGCTTGCCTGATCAAAACCTTTGCCATTTAGAGAGGCAGACTTTAGATGCTTCACATGATTATCTCTGAATGGATAGAGCTTGGCCATCTTGCTCAGAAGGGAGGGATGTCTTGTGACCTTGCTCCACTTATCCAAAATGATGTCCCCTTGTTCTGTTAAGAATGAGAATTCCAGAATTTAGAACACTCTCTCTAACGGCTATGTCTCCAAGTCGTGCGATTCAGAATGCGACCCCGATCCGACTCCGAGTGCAGCCCCAATCCAACTTTATAGTCTCTGGATCAAAGTTGCATCAAAAGTCACATCAAAGTAGCACAGGAACCCCTCAAGTCGCTGCAACTCTAAGTTGCATAAATTGGGTGCCATTGAACTCAATAGGCTGTGACCCGCCATGCGACCCCATGTGTCAAAGGTCGCATGACAAGTCGCACTAGTGGAAACAGAGCCCAAAGGTGCTTACAGAACTCCCTTTGGCTTTGCAGGAGACTCTACCTTGGTTGGGACAGTTCCAGTTCTTCCTGATCATCCTAGTGGGAGAACACACCGCAATGGCTGTTGGACTTCGTGTGTGCTTGAATCCCACTCTTTAAGGGATTCTTGCACTACGTGCCTCACTAGGGATTCCATTTGCTGGGAAACACCACCACCTGGGCTTAGCATGGCTCACGCAGAGACTTGCCCTCTGGGATCGGAGTCCCGCATCCCCAGCAGGCTCCCTCCTTGGAGCAGCTGACATAGCGGTGGGTGCGTACATGAGAATTCAGAGCTTCTGCTATGAAGGCTCGACATTGATGGTGACCTATGATAAATATATCTGAAGAAAATTGTTGTGACCTAATGATGTCTTTATCATCTTGTGCTGTGTATTTGTTTTTTTTGTTTTTTTATGCTTCATATCTTTATTAAACCATTTTCCATTTTACAATACATTCCTTCCCCTTCCCTACCCAAATTCACATACAAAACAGATAATAAATAATAAATAATATCGTCTTAAAACCAGCACAACTTTCCCTTCCTCTTGACCTCAAATCGCTCCTTCCATACTCCGTTCCCCATCCTTCCACTAGTTGTCCTCTATCCCCCCCTCTCACCCCCTCCTTCCTCCCACTCGTCCCTCCCTATCTTCGATGTCTTTACTTATCTTCAATTAATGTTTTTTCTCCTGCCAAGGTTTCCAAATTTTTTCAAATCTTTTTAGAGCTCCCTGTCTAATATATGTCGTCCTTTCTTTTAATATTGTTAAATTCATGTTTTGTTCCCAGTCATTGCTAGACGGCGGGGAGACTGATTGCCATTTCTGCGCTATCAGCCTCCTCGCTTGAAATAGGCATCTGGTTATTGCTAACTTAATGTTATCCTTTATCCCTTCGCCCTCCAACCAGCCCAATACGCATTGTAGGGGTTCCAACTCCATGTGTATCTCAAAAGTCTGCTCTATTGTTCTCACTACCTCCCTCCAGTACCGATGTAGCTTCGGACATCGCCAAAACATATGTATCATGTCCCCCCCTTTCTCTTCCACATCTAGGACAGCTGTCATGTTCTCTGCGTCCAAAACAAAAAAGTTTATACGGCGTGTAATATGCTCGATTTAACAAAAAGAGGTGGGCCATCCTCTGGGAGGGAGACAGCGTCTGAGCAAGCTCCAAGATTCTTCCCCACTGTTCATTAGATAGATTACCCATATCTTTTTCCCATTTCTTCCTACATGTCTGACCATGGGTTCCCCTTTGGCTCCCCTTTTGTAAAAATTGATAGATCTTTGTTATTGAACCCTTAGATGTTTTAGTGTTAATAATTTCCTTTAAGAGAGGGATCTTACTCCAAGTCATTACTGTTCCTTTATATTGTTTTGCTAATGCATGCCTTACTTGTAGATATTTATAGAAAGATTTATTTGTGAGTTTATATTGTTCTTTTAATGTCTGAAAAGTTTTTAGTGTGCCATCCTGATACAGCTGGGAAATATATCTTATGCCCTGTTTTTTCCATTCATTGACTGTTCCCATCTTCTGTATTTCTGTCAGATTGTCATTCTCCCATATAGGGGTATACTCATTAATACCGTTGTATCCCAGCACAGTCTTCACCTCTTTCCATGTTCTAATCATAAGGTCCAGAGTGGGTGTTTTCATAGTAAATGAGCCTGATTCCACAGCTTCTACTAGGGTATCGTGCGTGGGGTTCTCTAATAGTATTCTCTTTTTTATTTCTCCTCCTTCCATGTTACTGCCCTTCATGTATTGAATCTGGGCTGCCAAAAAGTAGCTAAACGGATGTGGGAGTGCCACCCCTCCCTCCCTCTTTGTCCTCTGTAAGGTATTTAGTTTTATTCTTGCTACCCCCCCTTTCCAGATTAGCTCCCTAAATATACTTTCTATTTTTTTAAACCATTTTTTATATACCCACACTGGGGAGTTTTGTAGGACATAGAGAAGCTGTGGCATCCAGACCATTTTTATTAAATTACAGCGGCCTGCCACTGAAAGTGGGAGGCGTTTCCAAATTTTACTTTTTCCCCTGTATTTATTAAACAAGGGAATCAAATTGTCTGCAATGTAATGGTTAGGATCTTTGGATATATTTACACCCAAATATTTTATCTGAGTTGTTATTTGTATTTTTGTGGCCTCTTGCGGTAAGGGGTTCAAAAGAGGGTCCACTGGAAGCAGCATAGATTTTCCCCAGTTTATAGACAAGCCTGAAAAGCTTCCAAAGTTCCCTATCTGTTCCATAGCTTTTCCTAGTGACTGCTGTGTATCTCCCAGTAGCAAGAGGAGATCGTCCGCATATAATACTACTTTCTCCTCTATCTCCCCTCTTATAAATCCTCTTATCTCCGGGGTCGACCTGAGAGCTATTGCTAGAGGCTCTATTGCGAGGGCAAATAGAAGGGGGGACAACAGGCACCCCTGTCTCGTTCTCCTCTGCAATCGAAACCTCTCAGACTGAACGTTATTCACTTTCACTCTCGCTTCTGGGGTTTTATATAATAATTTAATCCATTTCATAAAGATCGGTCCAACCCGATACTCCCTCAGAGCTCTCCACAAATATTTCCATTCTACATTATCAAAGGCCTTGGCGGCATCTAGCGAGACAATTGCTCTTTTTCCGTCTTCCTCTGTTGGTATCTGAAGATTCATATAGACTCTTCTTATATTTGTGTGGGTGGCCCTTCCCGGGATAAATCCCGATTGGTCGGGATGCACCAGTTTGTCAACTACCCCGCTCAGTCTGGCAGCCAAGACCCTTGACAATATTTTTGTATCCGTGTTAAGTAAGGAAATAGGTCTATATGATGAAGTGTCCAGTGGATCCTTTCCCTCTTTATGGATAACTATTATTGTTGAATCCATCATGTGTCAAAGGTCGCATGACAAGTCGCACTAGTGGAAACAGAGCCCAAAGGTGCTTACAGAACTCCCTTTGGCTTTGCAGGAGACTCTACCTTGGTTGGGACAGTTCCAGTTCTTCCTGATCATCCTAGTGGGAGAAAACACCGCAATGGCTGTTGGACTTCGTGTGTGCTTGAATCCCACTCTTTAAGGGATTCTTGCACTACGTGCCTCACTAGGGATTCCATTTGCTGGGAAACACCACCACCTGGGCTTAGCATGGCTCACGCAGAGACTTGCCCTCTGGGATCGGAGTCCCGCATCCCCAGCAGGCTCCCTCCTTGGAGCAGCTGACATAGCGGTGGGTGCGTACATGAGGATTCAGAGCTTCTGCTATGAAGGCTCGACATTGATGGTGACCTATGACAAGTATATCTGAAGAAAAATGTTGTGACCTAATGATGTCTTTATCATCTTGTGCCGTGTATTGTTAACCTGACCTAGAAAGACTCACAAAAGCAAAATAGGATAGATAGGAAATGGTTAAAGAGCTCAAAAAAAGAGTACCCAGATCAGCAAGGAAAGGAAAGGGTTAAACCCACCCTCTCATACCTGCTACACCAGGGCTGGCCACACAGGGGGCAGTGATACATCCACAGTGTGAAACTGCACAGAAAGATCGAACCTGCACAGGTGATCAAATCATAGCAGAATCACACAGAGACAGTATACAAGAGTGTTAATGTAGACCATACCCTGTGATGATTGCACACAGCACTTAGGGAAACTGCTGAATGCTGCCCACAGAGAAATCCCAACATCAACAGTACTGATCGCCAATTGAATTTCTTCACTGAAATGATGCCACCACTGCCCACAGCGCCCATGTGCTGGGCCCCTGGGCAGGAGCAACCCAGGGATGCCCGGCCAGAAGAGAAAGCAGTGGCTTGGAATGCAAATGCGCTCCAGCTGCCATAGACTGGAAGACATTAGAGCCAGAGAAGAAACACACAAACTGCTGCCATTGAATATGTAATATCAAAGTATACAACACCGCACATGGCAACTTCAATCCTGCTTCCACGATCAGACCGGGCCAGGTATGTTGTTTACACCGGGCTTGGGGCAGATAGGGCCACCCACTAACAGCTGGGCTATCTGGCCGTTGCGCCGCTTGCCTGCCAATGGCCAGGCTTTAGCTCTTCCAGCGCCTCCTTTGCTTGCCCACTCCATACCCTCCATAAGCCAAGGCTTATCGGAGTATCTTCCCTTTAGCTCACTCCATACCCTGCTAATAGTCAGGGCTTATCGGAGTATCGCGACCTCTCTTCCCAGTGCTCGCCGCCAGCCGGTCTTGATCGTGGAGAGAAAAAACTTCAGGTAGATGAAGAACCAAACCGGTCCTTAGGAGGAGGACAAAAAAGGAACACAGCCACTGGCCTGGAGCAAAGATTTATGGGAGACGGGTCCTATAGGGGAGGAGTGGAGGCAGGGTTAACCCACACATATGCTGCCATGGAGTCTGTCAGGAAAACCTCTCTTTCCTTGCAAAGCCCATGATGATGGTAAAAAGAACCTCATCCCCACATTTTGCCTCCTAAAAGGGATGTAGGGGTTTGTGTGGGGAACTTAACAGAATCTTGAATCCCTTTTTAATACAAGGGGGCGCCCAGATATATGTCCTCCAAATATGTGAATGTGCATGGAGTACATAGTGCCTCTTGGTACTCAATCACAATTTTTTTTTAAATAAATACACCCATACTACACCAAGTCCTTTATTAGAAAATACATTTAAAAAGGTCCCCTAATGTAAATCCAATGGCAATCATGTCGAACAGAAATGTAGATCCCCATCAACCATGGGGACCCACCAATACAATGATCCACCACACCCAATTATGTTCACCCACTCCTCTCACAAATGACAGATCCCTCTGCATCTGTATGGGCCATAGATACTGTGTGACATTGACAAAATTTGCCAATTATGTCACCTAGGATTCCCGGCCCATTTCTTTACAAGCAAGAAGGAGGCTATCTGTCATTTAGCAGTGGTTTCTGTATTTATCCACCAAATGACAGTTCACATGAAAAGATATAATAAAATATTTACAAAAATGTGAGGGGTGTACTCACTTTTGTGAGATACTGTATCTTGTCTAATATCCTAACCAGTGTGACAGTCAATCAGTGCCAGAATTTCTATCAATGCTTGTTGGTCTGCCACTGCTATCAGTATCTTTGTCTGTCAAACTTTACATGCCCTTTGCTATCCGTGTCCGACTGTCTCAACACCATGAATTGTCCATCAATACCAAGCTGTCTGTCAATGTCAGTCACTCTTTGTGTCTTACCATTTATGTGCCTGTAAGACTACTAAGAATGTGAAACGTGAAGAAAAAAGAGATGAAAAAGAAGAGGATAAAACATCTTGCAGATGATAGATAGCATTCAAGGTGACAACTGATTTCCATATCTGACGTCAGAAATGATTCGTTCCCCTCATTTGATATCTGTTGTCTCTGGGGTTATTCTTTGCTTTTCTCTGGATCCAAAGACCAGTTATTCCAGACACAGATCCCAGCAAGCTTCAGATATTGCCAAGGCAGTAACCGATAAAGGTGCTTGGTGTCTGGTGCTTTTTGGGGAGTCTTTGGAGTCACTGTGGTTTCCTATGGTACAGTTTTCCAAAAATGACATTGCATGACATTGCATAGTTTTTTATAATTGTAATTTTTATTGGGTTTTAAAGAACAAACAAGATATTGTTAAATTATGCACAATATACAGATATCAAACACAGAATGATATCAAAGAAAGAAAAAGAAAAAGAAAATTAAAAGTAGGAGGAATTCGTCAAGCAATGTCCATAAGTACAGAGCACAGGCGTGCTTGGTACACCAGATCAAAAATATATAAACAACAACTTATAGGTTTACAATAGGGATTAATAACCAAAATGAAACCTTAGGCGTCAAAGACAAGGGTACCTATGAAGTACGTATATGGTAGGCAGCAAGAAATGCGAAGCTAGTAAATATCAAGCTAGTACATGTCAAGGTGTAGCAGGTGGTGCGAGGGTCCCATAATCCGATCGATCCCAGGGTTCCCACACTTTATCAAATTGGGGAATTTTATCATGCACAGAGGCCGTTAGGTATTCCATCCTCCGAATCTCAGCCACCAGATGGAGAAACCTAGGCCATGGAGGAGGCATATTAGATAGCCAACATAATGGGATAAGCCTTTTGGCAGCTAGTAAAATGTAGGAGACAAGCCGATTTACCTTCTTGGGTATGCCCAGAAAGGGGAGACCCAATAAGTAATTTAAGGGATCGAGCGGTAGGGACACACCCACCACCCTCTGTATCAGCAGCCTCACATTATGCCAAAAGGGTTGGATCATAGAACACTGCCAAAAGATATGGAATAGGGAACCCGTATCAGTCCCGCATCGCCAACAGCGCGGCGAGACTGAGGGATCATATTTGTGAATTACATTAGGCGTTCTATACCAAAACATAAGAATCTTAATGGACGTTTCCCTTTGGGACACACATTGAGAAGATTTGAATGTAGAGGACCATATCCTATCCCACACCTGGACCGTAATAGGTCTATCCAACAAAAGAGACCATCTTTTCATGTAATGGTGGGTTGTCTCAGTCAGTGGAGTAGACTCATGAAGGAGACGGTGTATAGAAGATATTAAATGTAGTTGGTATGGACCCTGAGCGCATATGTATTCAAAGGTAGTCGGTTTGTCAAGAATCAGAGTTGGGGACTTGGAGTGGAAAAAATGTCTAACCTGCAGGTAGAAATGGAAAAGTTGGGTGGGTATATTAAACTTCTTACTCAGAGTTTCAAAAGTATGCAAATGTCGCGTGATAGGATGTACCAAATTCCGGAGTTGAAAGAGAGGGGCATCAAGCCATGAGAAAACCCTGCCCAGGGACAAACTGTCTGGTAAATTTGGGTTAAACAATACATTTACAAGGGGAGAGCATGTTGAAGCAAGGTGATGAGTCTTAAGGCATTTACGCCAAATGGTTAAGGTGAAAGCCATCGGAGCAGTACATTGGCGTTTGAAAATGGAATCCAAGGATGAGACATTGTCCCAGACCAAGGAACATGGGTGGAGCGGGTATAGTACCCCCTTTTCAATGGCAGACCATTGATTTGGTGCATGTAGGGAGGACCACGAAACAATAGCCCTCAAGTGTGAGGCGTGGTAGTATTTAAAAATGTCCGGGGCACCCAATCCCCCCCTGGACCTTGGGGCGAATACCACTGAATAAGCTATACGATGTGCTCTATCGCCCCATATGAATTTTAGAAAATTCCTCTGAATCGCTTTTAGTTGAGAGGAAGGCAGGGCAACTGGTAATGTTTCAAAGTGATAAAGTAGTCTGGGTAATATAGACATTTTTAGGACGTTAATCCTACCCAACAGAGACAGGGGATATTTTGTCCAAGCCATCAGGGATTTGTTAATGTCTAAGACGAGAGGGGGGAAGTTGGCTTGATAGAGAGAAGAGTAAGAGGGGGTAAGAAGGACACCCAAGTATTTAATGGAGGTGGTGCACCATTTATAAGGATATGACCCTTTAAGCTGAGATAACAATAATGCTGGAATGTGTATAGGGAGTGCTTCAGTTTTGGAAGTGTTAACCTTGTAACCGGAGATGGCACCAAAGGAGGCTAGTAATTTATGTAACGAAGGAAGCGATATCAACGGATTAGTTACAGTGAGCAGAATGTCATCCGCAAAGAGCAACAGTTTATATTCTCCCTGCCGCATCACCACCCCATTGATATCTGGATGGGTGCGGATGGACTCGGCCAGGGGCTCCAGACATAAAATGAAAAGTAACGGTGATATAGGACACCCCTGCCGAGTTCCGTTTGTCATGGAGAAGGCAGGTGACAGGAAAGAAGACATCTGAACCTGGGCTGTGACTGTGGAGTACAGGGCCTCTAGGGCTTTTAAAAAGGGACCAGTGAATCCAAACGTTTTGAGGACAGCGAACATATAAGGCCAACTCAGCCTGTCAAAAGCCTTTTGGGCATCTAGACTCAAAATTAGCGCCGAACGGGATGACCTATCCAAAAGATCTATCAGATCTATTGTATGGTGGGTGTTGTCCCCCGCATGCCTGCCAGGGACAAAGCCCACCTGGTCTCTATGGATCAGTTTAGGAATGAGCTTAGACAATCTGGATGCGTGAAAAAATGTAACACCTCATGCAACCCAACATGTTGGGTTGCATGAGGTGTTACATTTTTTCACGTATCACAGGGTGGATAATACACCCATAAACCTCGTCCTCACACCCATGCACCCATACATGGACCCCATTTTTGTGTTATAATTATAAATAATTTGATGCACTATTTTTCCCATATATCTGCCATCTTGGAGAAATCCAACATTGGCAGGAGTGTGGTGCACATTTTTTGAGAGCTGATATTTATTTTGGAAATACAGCTATAATAACATATGTCTTTTGTGTTCTGAAATTTGTTTTGTTTCTCCTTTCAATCATTGAATATGGGGGATCTTCAGGGAGATGGATGGGAGGAGCTTGTGTCGGGGATTCAGAAGAACTATCAAGGGACTGAACAGCCAATATCAGATCTGTCATCTTTATTTTTCAATCTTAGGAAAACACTAGAGAAAAAATCTGCCCTATATTGGCACATTAATTCATTTGATAGGTATATTAAAGAACATATTAATCCTATCGGCTTGAGGATTCAGATATTTCTGATTTTGGAAAATATCAGTAAAAACCTCAAGTTGAACTGGGAAACCAAGTTAAATGAATGTTCAATGAATTTGATGATGTTATTGCAGGAGGAGTATAGACAGCAGCTGGTTGTTTTGGATATAGAAATAGAATCACTATATGCTCGCCTCTCACTCCTAAAAACGCATAAAGAATACAGTAACTTTGAAAAAAATCTCAAGGAACATTTGGAAAATTTGGGCAAAACAATACTTGTGAAAAAAGAGAAAAAGTATTGGAGAGATAAAAATGCGTTCAGTGAGGGTCGAGCATATAGATGGAATCAAGAGAAAAAATATAAAAACAATCAATTTAATAAACATAAAAATCGAGGGGGAGATACTAATGCACAAAATGATTATTCGTCTGACACCCCGTCTAACTCTTCCTTCTCAGTCTCCTCAAACACAGGTCGTATGTTTGGGACTAAAAGAAAAGGTCCTTCACCTAGATCCAATGGAACTGATGGAGAGGTCCTACAATGCAACAAAAAAGCAACAACGGATTCCAAGGTATTCTCCACACAAAATGGAAGAGGGAGTGGACATAGTCGGGGTACATACAAAAATAACCCCAAGGGATCTACCACTCGAAGCAAAACGGCTTCTCAGAGGGAATTGGGGGCAATACCCAAATCTGGGGCCATCTCTCGAGTCCAGTCACTTCCAGTGGAGGATTTTTTAGAGAAGGGCAAAATACAACCTTTTCCACCCTCGTCCATGACACAATTAGTCATGGAACCCTTTGTGACCAAAATAACTCTGGGGGAAAACTCAATATTATAAATCTATCCTCCTACAAGTTATCTGATTTGGAACATGAAGTATTGTCTTTGGGCCTTTCTTTTTGCCCAACCAGCAATACGGACAGTTTTGAAACAGTGAAGGATATTCATTTGTTTGCTCGTAAGCTCTTTTATAAGAGCTTGTATGCTAAACAAGAGAATCAAGAAAATGAAGTGGCACCGAATCTTAAAGCGGCCGACTTCAAGGCCTTGAGGGACCTAAATCTCCTACTCCAAGAAAACGCCCCTTTGAGTCAGATAGGGGAGGAGAATTTGGAGGAGGAGGAGAGTGATGATGGGGAAAATAATCAGACATTTTTCACCCCCAAAAAATTTAAAAGGAAGTCTCATAACTTCCCACCAATCAACCAGAATCCTGCTTTAGCTCTGTTTGTAAGACAAACATCTAAGGAAATTGAGGTCCTGAGGAAAGAGACTTTACATTGCAATCTCAATCCAGAGCAAAAACATGCCCTAAAAACCCTTAAGAACAATGTTAACATCACGATTAAAGGCTCAGATAAAGGGGGTAACATCGTCCTTATGGACAACCCAGATTACGAGGAGATGTGCATGAAAATTCTCAGGGATCCTAAATGCTATCGCAAAATCTCCTCATCCACAGTGGATAGAATGAATAGCGAATTCTATCAATTGGTTGATGAATCCTTCAGAGACGGTGCCATAAACCAAGATACCTGGGAGTTTATTAGAACCCGACACCCATGTACCCCTACGATGTATGCACTTCCTAAAGTGCACAAAAACCTGTTGAGGCCACCAGGTAGGCCCATCATATCGGGTAATGGTTCCATCTCTGAAGGTGCTAGCCGAGTCATTGACCAGCACCTCAGACCCCATGTGATGGATCTCCCTTCGTACACTAAAGACACAATCCACCTTCTGCAAATATTGGAAGGTCTTGTCGTACCTCCATCAGCCTTTTTGGTGACTGTAGACGTAGAGTCACTTTATAACAGCATACCACACGATCTTGATATTTTAGCTGTCCAAAGAGTGTTACGACAACGCCCAACCACTGACTGGAAGTTTAATCAATTCATCATACAGATGCTTGATTTTATTTTACATCATAATATTTTTTTATTTCAGGGCTCCCACTACCTCCAGGTGCAGGGGGTGGCTATGGGGACGTGCTGTGCACCCTCATATGCCAACCTGTACCTGGGGGAGTGGGAGAAGGACTTCCTCCTGGGGGATGATGTGTCTATGTGTGCCTGCCACATTCTTATGTGGCAGCGCTACATAGACGACATCTTCATTATTTGGGATGGGCCTGAAGATATGCTCAAGAAAGTTTTGGAACTTATGAATACCAACAACCTAAATGTATTCTTTACTATGTCCTACGACTTTGAGAAAGTCAGCTTTCTCGATATCCTTATATCTAAAGATATACAGGGAAAAGTCCAAAGCAGACTGTTTAGGAAGGAGACGGCTGGCAACACGATGTTGCACGCAGCCAGTTTCCACCCAACAACACTCAAAGAATCCATACCTTTTAGCCAGTTCCTCCGAATCAGGAGGAATTGTACATCAGATGAGGATTTTCAATTTGAATCTAATGAGCTAAGTAACCGCCTACTAGCGAGAGGTTATAGTAGATCCACCTTAAAGAAAGCTTTCAACAGAGTAAAGGGAATGGAAAGACACACTTTGATTTTCAAAACTTCTAAGAAAAAGAAAAAAACTCAGGAAGATGATACTTCAAGGATAATTTTCAAATTCTCCAATGAGCATAAGAAAATCAGACAGATTCTAACCAAATACTGGCCCATCCTTACTGAGGATCCAATCCTTAAGACACTAGTACCATCCAAACCAGTGATCACCTTCAAAAAGGCAGAATCCATCGGTGGCATGTTGGTCAAAAGTGAATACAAGGGAGAGGCTAGAAAAGACCCATGCAAAATCTTTGGGACCTATCCTTGTGGGGCATGCTCTCAATGTACTGTCATTGGCGGAGGATCCACGCTCACTTTACCCAATGGGGAGACCTTCACATTTAGGCATTTGCCAATTGTAAGACACAAGGTGTGGTCTACTTGATGGTCTGTCAGTGTGGATCCTTTTACGTCAGAAAAACAAGACAGGAATTAGGGAAGAGAGTGGAAAAACATATACATAGCATGAGGATAGGGAATCTCTATTTACCTCTTGGGAGACACGTAGCTAAAAAACATAGGTACAGAATGCCCAATGTAATTTTTTCAGTCATTGAAAGGATTCATATTCCATGTAGGGGGGGGGATTGGAATAAGGTCCTGCTCCAGCGGGAAATGCGCTGGATCAGGCACCTTAGGGCAACCACGCCCCCAGGTCTGAATGAAGTCGAAAGTTTTCGTCCATTCCTGGAGGGCTTTAGCTCTGGAAAGACTGATTAGTTTTGTTTCTGTTTCTGTTTTGGGTTTTTTCCTTTTATTGATATACCCTGATGTCCCACCCATCCTTGTTTGAAATTGATTTCTCAATTTTTAATTATCTTTGTTATTCCAGCTTTTCTCCATATCAATGGATACAGGATGATCTCTCTTTTTTCTAGACACATTGACACACATGTGGGGTTTGAGATATATATAGATTGTTGTTTATATGTATTTTGTATGTTGAATGTTCTTAACAGTCCTTTCTGCGGAGGTATATATGATCCCTTGGGCGGAAGGGATTTCTTGATATGCTCCCATGCATGCATCCAATTGGTCAGTGACACAACCAGAGGTATGTCTTTGGGGTGGCCCGTTATTTCTATCCAGTATTCCCATTTTTCCGATTTTACATGTTCATATCCGGTGCCGGGGAGGGGGTTTTCCCCATGGGAAATTGCCCCCTATCAATTTTTTCCTTGTTAGGGACATATTCCTATCATAGGTTAAAAACGGCACCGGTGGTAATAGTCCATGGCCCGCTCCCCGTCCATATTATTGTTCTGGGGGAAGGATCTATATCCTGGGTACCAGTTCACACTGTTACTCCATGTCTGACTGTCCCATCACAACCCAGCACCATCTTTTTTACCCTTTATATCGGTATCCCCTAAATTTGCCCACATTCAAGATGGCCGTCTCTGCACTTCCTGCGGTGCGGAACGGACCAGAATTGTGGCTGATCGGGCTTCTGTGGTCACTCATCATGCCCTTCTCTTCAGCGGGGCACGATGGATGGCATCACATCGGGCATGTAATGGGACCGTGGACCAGTTTTCTGGCTTCGCTGCCTATTTTGCTGCCTCTATGCGCCGATGGCAGACGCGCCGCTGATTGGTGTGGTTGCGTCATGTGACCGGCGCTGGACGTGATCTGGCGTGGCAAATGCGGCGTATCCATGGCAACATGACGCTCTGCTCTATGAGCAGGTGCGTCATGTGACCCTGTCTGGACCAATCAGACACAGCAGAGGGATATATAGGACGCCAAAGAAGTTATATGGTGTCATTCTCTCCCTCTGCTGGTAGGCAGAGGATGTTTTTGTATGGACCTCTGTTGCATGGAACCTTTTCTGGATATCAATCGTGATTCTTGATCCTCTTGACAGGTAATATTCTAAAAGTTCCACCTAGGAGAGGGAGGAATTTCTTCTCTCTCTTTTTGATGGATAGAATAATTTTTATCCTATTTCATATATATTTTTTGATGTTTTAGGACATATATCTTTGGACTCAAGAATCCACTGTTTTTTTGTCCTCCTATATGAGTTATATTACCTGATGAATCCGAATTGTAGATTTCCACTTTCCATCTACAGGTACCATATCCATTTTCTTTAGGGAGATTTATTTTACTCCCCAATGGAATTAATTTCATACCTATGTATGTTATTTTTTATTTAGGGCACCTATCTTGGACCAATTTTTTCATATGTCCGTACTTCTTATATGGACTTGTTTCTGATGGAAAAGTTTTCCTGGAACTTTGAGGGTATCGGGGATTCCACAACACAGTGTTACTGGAACCTGGGATGCACATATGGGAGCATTGATGGAACATTTTTTCATATGAGTTTTTTTGTGTAAGTTTTTTTGCTGTTTCGCTGTATTTCATATAACAGTTGAAATTAAAGTGAAAATTGTTTTATTGTTTCTGTATTTAATAGAAAATGTATTCTTGTAGAAGTGAATGCATTTGAATTCCCTGAAGAAGGACGTTTACAGTTTGAAACGCGTTGGACAAGCCGCCTTTGATCTGCTTCTGGCTGGAGCGGTCAACTCAGGCTATTGTATTCATCTTCGGAAGATTTGTATCATGTCAGATCTATGTAGTTTCTGTAGAATTTTCATATATATGTGCCTTTTTGTACCATTTGTTCTTTTTTCATATATGTGTCCGCGTTATGTGGCATGTGTATAAATAAATATTTCAAAATTTTAATTGAGTTTTTTTCATATTTTTTATATTGCCTCCAAAATCCCACCAACTAGAGGTTTTTTCTCATTTTAGACAATCTGGATGCAAGAATTTTGGTGAAAATTTTATAATCTGAATTCAAAAGGGCTATGGGCCTATAATTATCTGGGATCGAGGGGTCTTTACCAGGCTTTGGGATGACTGAGATGTAAGAGTGGGAGAAGTGTGGATGTGGAGATGTGCCCTTAAGCAGTGAGTCGTATAAAGTCAGCATATGAGGAGACAAAATGTTGAAAAAAGTTTTGTAGTAAAAGTAGGGCAAACCATCAGGGCCAGGCGATTTGTGCAGAGGTAGCTCTTTGATTATAGCCAACAACTCCTCAGCTGATATAGCCACATTCAAACTGGCCAAGTCCGCTGAGGATAGTCTTGGAAGGTTTATGTTAGAGAAGAAAGTCTCAAATTTTTCCTGAGTAAAGTTAAAGTGGTTCTCTGGAGTCAGGCAATTATACAATCTGTGGTAGAATTAGCCAAAAATATTTGACATTTTACGGGGGCAGTATGCTCTAGAGCCGTCGGCCTTCGTAAGAAAATCGGGAAAGGAATTAAATGGGCGTGGTCGTAATTTATGAACCAGCATCCTATGGGGCTTATTCGAAAATTCATAGAATTTTTGTTTTGTCCATAGTAGGGATTTAGACGCCCTGTCGAGCTGTAAAGACTTTATTTGTTCCCTAAGGGAAATGACCTTTTGGAGTTTCAACACCGTGGGACCACACAGCAGTCTCCGCTCCGCAGTTACCAGAGCAGATGTAAGGGACTGCAGTAGGCCATTTCTATCCTTTTTTAACCGGGCGCCTTCAGCTATGCAAACACCTCGGAAAACTGCCTTGTGCGCCTCCCACAGTGTGGAAAACTCGGAAACTGAGCCCATGTTAAGCTGGAAAAATTCCTCCAAGCTTTTGGCTAGGGTAGAACGTGGAACTTCGGACTGTAGGAGATGGTCATTCAGACGCCAGTGACAGGATTTGGTACAGGCCTGAGAAAGCATGAGGTCTATCACAATGGGAGCGTGATCTGACCATGTGATAGGCAATATGTCCGACTCTATCACATAAGGAATGAGTGGGGCTGTGATAAAAAAATGGTCAAGGCGTGAATACATTCTATGAGCTGGGGAATAAAATGTAAACTGCCTAGCAGAAGGGTGCCTGATCCTCCATGTGTCGAAAAATTGACGGGACCTAATACATTTGCGGTAGGAATTGGAATGCAATATAACCTGTTTTGAAGGTGTAGAACTAAGGAGAGACTGTCTATCTCTAGTGGGTGACATGACCTGGTTAAAATCTCCACCAATAATCTGAAAAGGTTGAGAACGAAATTGAGGGGAGTCAAAAAGTTTGTTGAGAACGTCAATCTGACCTGTATTGGGGGTATAGAGATTCACAAGAGAGAAAGAAGTATTCACATATTCACATTCCAATATGAGGAATCTCCCATGTGGATCAGCATGTGAGCTTTTAACCTTGATAGGGCAGGATTTCTTGATCAAAATCGCCACTCCCGCCTTGCCCATGGAATCAGAGGCAAGGAAGGAGGTGGGGAAGAACTTCGAGGCAAATTTGAGTGAACCACCAGCCCTGAAGTGAGTTTCCTGGATCATCACCACATCTGCGCCTGAGGCCCTGAAATCCTTCAGGGCCATCCAGCGTTTGCGGATGGAACCCAGACCCTTCACATTATACGACATGATCTTTAAAGCCATAGTAAGACATTCAAATAGGCTTGTGTAAGGACTTGGAATCTAAAAAATAACAAAATATAGGAAACAGAGACATAAAAGCAAAAATGCGTGTAAAAGCAATGATGTGAATAGACATTGCAGACAAGGGCATCCCTTCGGGGCCCAAATAGTAACAGATAAACCCTGTAAGAAAATTACATTCGGTTAGAAAAAAAAAACATTGCACTTTCAACCTACAAAGCTGACTTATAACCATGGACATAAGAAAAATAAAAAAAATAAAAAATCAACAGAAAAAAAAAAAGAAAATAGAACTTAAGTTCTTGAAAGCCTGAGAGCCACTTGCCTCTCAGGGGACCTTTGAAGTAAGCCAAGGCCAAATAGGGACATACACGAACTTCCATCAGAAAACTCTAGCAAGAGAGATGGGGAGGATCGGCTGCTCTCCTTATGAACTCGGTAACCTTTAAAATAAGTCTGACAGTAGAGGACCTGTTGACGACGGTTAGAAAGTCAGCAAATAAACAGGAGTAACTGCCAATTAGGGTACGGTGACCAAGAAGGAAAACACTGTCAACAATATTTGTAGTGATTTTCACCCCATGGGTTGGAGAAGAACTCTACCCTGAACAGGAACCAGGGTAGACTGAAAACTTTTGTAAACCAGAGCAACAATCTTCGTATCTGTTTTAGAATCGAGGAGAAACGGAGATGCAGAGAGCATCAAATTATGGATCCAGAGAGGAACGTATGGGTGAATCAAGGAGGTTGGTTGGAGGCACGCAGACGTTGGGGTGTTGAGAATTGTTTCCTTGATTTGCCCCTCACGGGGGTCCAGATGCGGTTAGGAGTGGCGGGATGTTGACGGACCTGGGCAGCTGGAGGAATCAAATCATCTTCTGGCAAAGAGGGAGGCCAAGATGTTTCAGGAAGCTTCGCCTTCCTGCAGTTCACGCAGGGTAACCTGAACACCATCCCTGGATACAATAAGGCGAAAAGGGAAACCCCAGTAGTAGGGGATCTTATGATGTTGTAGATGGGAGGTGATTGGGCGTAGATTTCTACGTTTAGCAAGGGTAATTGGAGAGAGGTCGCTAAAGATCTGCAATTTTGCTCCTTTGTACTGAAGTTGGGATTTATTGCGCATGGCCAGGGTCAGTGCCTCCTTACTTTTAAAAAAATGGAATCGGACTATAACATCCCTGGGTCTAGCTCCAGCCGGAGGTTTTGGGCCCAGGGATCGGTGGGCCTTATCAAGGCGCCAGTCTATATCCACCACTGTGGGGGCCAGGGTATTGAAAAGACCAAGAAGATAGGTGCGTAAGTCAGGGTCTCCTACCGTTTCCGGGATACCTCTGAAGCGCAGGTTCTGCCTCCTTTCCCTGTTCTCCAGGTCCTCCTGCTGCAATTGCAGTTGAGAAACCGAAATATGTAGGTTATGATTGTCCTCCTCAACAGCCTGAACATAGCTTATCAACTCATCAAATTTATTTTCAAGAGTGTCCGTACGTTCCCCAATTTGGTTGATTTCCCCTCTTAGTTCTGCAGCTAACTTGCTCACTTCTGCCGAGACATTGCACGTGATTTGTTGAAGCAGGAGCTGTAGCTTAGCGTCCAACTTGGCATCCAGAATGTCTGGGGTAAGTATCTCCTGAGGAGAGGATGAGATGGAATCTGGACCCTGGGTGGGAGCTAATGGAGGGTACTCAGCATTCTCCGTTCCCAGTAATGGGTCTATTTAAGTGTTCGGAACTGTGGGGGAGTGCGAGGTCGCAGATTGCGACCTGGTAACATAGCGTTCCATATCTGATTCTGCACATGATCCAAATAAAGGCTTATAATATCGCTGCTGCTGGCCGACTTTTCCCATGGGATGCCCAAGGGGCTTAGAGAATAAACAGGCTTATCCCCGGGGCTATAATATGGCTAAGGTAACAACTCGGGGATCTTGGAGAGCAGCCGGGATCCTGAACTCACTTAAATGGCATCCCCTGTGTCAGCTGGAACGACCATCATTCTATTTGTCATGTGTACCAGTCAGGTACAGCAGTGACTAATGCAGTGGCTGTAGAAAGGGGGATCCACAGACCCACAGATGTCCAGTGGAGAACCTAGGCTCAGAAGTGAAGGGGCCGGGCCCCAGATGCAGTGTCACTGTAAATATGAGGTGTACCCGGAGTAGCAATATGGCCTCCGACCTCCGTGAGTAGGCCGGAGCCGGGGGCTTTCCTGATAGCGTGTGCCGCCCGGGTGAGTTCCGTTCCATTCAGGCCAAAATCTCCCCACCAGGACCAGCGTTCAGGGCCCCCCGGGCATACAGTCTCACCCTAGCGTGTCCCAAGTGGAGGGGGCAAGATACAACCCCACAACTCACTGTGTCCAGGGTTGGAAGAAGGCAGGTCGACAGGCCGCAAGATGGTGTCGGATCGCGGTATAGGGAAGTGGACAGCAGGGTCCTCCGGACGACTCCTCCGATGCTTAGTTGTTTTCCAGGGGTGAGGCAGCTGTCGGCCCGCGGAGGGACACTCGTTTTACCCCCGGATTGCACAGGGTAGATGCGGAAGAGTGCCCGCGGATCCGTAGGCCCCAAGATGGCGGCGGGCCTCAGCAATGCGGGAACACTCTCAGGCCTAGAGCAGGTACAGTCGGCCAAAAACCTCCACTAATCAGCCAGGGCCGTAGGAGACGAGGCCCAGGGGCTGATGGCACTGAAATTGGGCCCCCCTGGGGTGAGATAGGGCAGAGATGGCCGTGGATTTACACTGCCTGTGGAGAGCTCAGTATCCACACGTCCTCCCTGGTTCACGTCCGGACACGCCCCCCGACATTGCATAGTTAAAACAAAATAAAGAGATTTTTTTTTTCAAAACTGTATAGTTGCGCCGCAGTATATATCACCAAACATTAGTAAAAAGACTACACAATTATCCCAAAACTAAAAAAATTGAGGCAAAGAAGCCTTTTAGGGAGTAGCCCCTGTATGTACAGCTATTGCACCACCTGTGAAAATGTGAGCCTGTTTAAGATTTTTTGTTGTAAAATTTGTCATTTAAAATGTTTATATTTGTTGTATAGCAAACTCTTGCATCTCTATCATGATATAGTGCTGTATTGTATAACTGCCCCATCCTGAAGAAGCAGCTTTGTCCACAAAATGCGTTGATGTTGGATCTGAAAATGATGGCTCACTATATGTTGTATAAAATAGTATTGTAAATGTATAACCACTATAGTGGGCAGGTTCCAGTCCAGCCCTCCTATGGCAGTATTCACTCATTTCCCCTTACCAGGGGCTTTTTAAAGTGTTAAAATGTTATTTTCGTGGAAACAATAATTGTTGTTTTATGATTTATGTCTACCTCATGTTGTACCTGTAAAGGTCTGATTGGATGGAGTAGCAGACCTAGGTTAAACTTCACTTACACACAAGCTAGTCCTATTGCTTTCCCCATGTATACAAAACTTGTGGTCACTTTTAAAGTGAAACTGTTTATTTCTCATTTACTTTCCTTGAATAAATAAATCTTACTAGGTTAAATAAGTAAACAATGGGGTGCTGTGAAGGATGGTCTTATACTAATTTTGGAAAATATTATATATTAGAACAAGAACACATCTCTAAGAAAATGTATCTATGTCCAAATATGTGCTAGTTAAATAATAATGCGGAGCTGCAAGTGACTTATGGTAAGAATAAAGGTAAACTTCAGTCAAAATTGAAAATTAAACTTTGACATGCAGTAAGAGAGCGTAGCCTAGCTGCTGAGTAATCCAGACATTGATGTACAGCATCAGTCCAGCCCACTGCCTTTTATCTTTAATTTGGTGATCCTGGAACACACCTGCTGCTGACGCTTGAACGCCTCCTTGCCGGCTCACACACTTAAAAAAAACTGATAAAAATTGCCAGCACTGAGAACTTTCTCAGAGCTTTCAGTGAGATAGATGCAAATCTACTTTGAAAGTTTGAAAGAAATTGGAGATGTAAACAGCTGATAAACAGTAGTTACCCTCTGAGGTGCTCTCCTGCAGTGTATTATAAAAAACTGTTTAAGAAATTTCTGACATCATCAAAGCTAGTGTAGCGGGTATGTACTTTCCTGGGTGTAAATTTGAATTTGGAAGTGACACCAGTGATGTGTGATTCACCGCGGCCCATTGGGTGGCGTTGTCGCCCTGGGTTGGGTTGGATTATCGCTGTGTGCCGTCCTCCTTTTTGTCCTCCCTCGGCAGCGGTATGGTGGGGCGGGGAACCCGCCGTGCTTCCTGGGAGAGGGTATAAAGGGGGCCGGCCATCTTGGTCACGGGGTCGAAGTCCCAGGCACCTTCAGCTTGCGGACGGTGGGTCGTGTCGCTCCTCTGGGTGGCTTAGGCCCAGAGGACAGCGGAGGTCGAGTTCCATCCCAGGCACCTTTAGCCTGGGGTGAGGTACTTAGATGGAGGTCCGGAGCTCAGTGCCCAACACTGGGTTCCGCGAGGGAAGGAGATCCTAGGGTACCCAGGGATTGGGTACCCGAATCCGGAAGGCGCAATGGACTTGGGGGAGCTCCTCATTTGAAGACCCAGTGCAGCATATTGCCGGTGACAAGTGAGTCTCTTGTCAGAGACCGCCTGGAAGGAAATCTACCCTCGTGCGGAGACCAGGACACACTTCTAGGAAGGGAAGTGGCAACTTACATTGTGTCTGGGCCTGTTCGCATCCACACCTCCTTTTCTGTTCTGTTCTATCAAGGGAGTTCAACTGTTTGTGTTCAGACAAGGAGAATAAAGGAGTGTTGAACTTTAATGGTGTGGAGCTCATTTTCTAACGGACATGGTTCATGGTGACTCTTGGAGGGAGGATCCAGGTGCACAACACTGACCCGAAGGTAATACAAAACCGTTGCTTATATCGCACTGACACATGTGGTGGAAGCCAGGCGTGGTGTCCCCGCTCCCTCCCCTCTAAGGTACCCCTAGACAAGAGAAAGACGAGACGAGACAAAGAGGGGAGTGGAGGTGGTCGCTACACTAGCATGTTTGCTGAATAGTATTACAAGTTCACTGACTGGTTTCATTTTATGACTGGAATTACTTTTTAAATTATATGCAAACTCGGTATTATTATTATTATTATTATACAGGATTTATATAGCGCCAACAGTTTGCGCAGCGCTTTACAACATCAGGGAAGACAGTACAATCACAATACAATTCAATACAGAGGGATCAGGGGGCCCTGCTCGTTAGAGCTTACAGTATCTAAAATCGTATATATAACTGTACATGTTAATGTATTTTTTTAATATTTTAAAATCTGTAGTTTGTAATAAAATAATACCTAGAGATTCTGCCATGAAGGTCCTTATTAAGACACATTTTTTAGTAGGAAGACAGTGCTCTGTCCCTCTCTCCTATTTGTGATTCTGCGTTGTTGCCCCGGTCACATGGGGTTCCAAGGAAGACTACAAGTGGCATTTTCATTACACATTGCACAGGCATGGTTTATTGTTTAGGGATCACATCTACACATAGCGAAAAATTTGCAGTCCATATCTTAGAATCAACAATCTGTGTTTATTGTTTGGCTTCTCGAAAGCAGTAGAGATTGTAATCTTTACTACAAAAAAAAGAACTCAGATTAAAGCCTGGTACACACAATGAGATTACCGGACGAATGATCATCTGTTTTTTTCTTTTTTTTAGTCTCCATATCGAAAATTAAAAAATTTGGAAGTGATGTAATATATTGCATTGTATTTTTTTTTGTATTTTCGGGCAAATACTGATTAAACCAAAACTGTTGTATTGTCACATTTTTAAGGTTGTGTTCGATATGTGCAAAAAGAGATCACAGAAATACTTAAAAGTATAACATTTATTAAAGATAATGACAGATACAGATAAAGATAAAGAAAATATGACAAGAATACTTAACTAAAGATGCTGTTTCTCCATGGAGTCCCATCTGCTTTTCATACAGCATGGCCAAGTAATCAGACAGATGCATGCATGCATGTTTTGCACGCTCTGGTGTGAGACTAAATGTTCTAAGTGGTAACTAGAGTATATAGACTTGTGTAAGAAAATGGTCACCCCACCACCAGCAGAGCAAGATTAGCTTCTAAGGAAATTGGCACATTCCTGAAGGATAGGGGAAGGGCTTGTCCATATAGGCAGTTCACATTCCTATAAGATGAATCATTCAAGTTAACCAGAAAAAACATGATATTAGAGGCTTTCTTATACTGTATATTTGTGAGGCCAACATTATTAAGGAATATGGAATATGTAATTTCCCTATCCCTTGTACGATCTGGTATCGTAGAAGAAACATTTTCATGTCTATCCCTTCAGATAATTTCAGATGAACTGTCGTGCTCGGCTTTTGAAAGCTGTGTACTAACAACTAGATTATCATACAATCGCTTCAAAAACAGTATTTTTTGTCTGATTTTCTGATTGTGTGTATTAAGCTTAAAGTGGATGTAACCCCAATCCATGAAATTTGAGCTGGGCACATATATCTGCAGTATTTTGTTATCTCTCTTCAAAGAGCTAAGTCCTGTAGCTCTCTCCTGAACAGTTCCTCGGTTATCAGCCAGATAACTCCAGACAAATTCTCAGACACTTTAGATAAAAACAGCCTGACATTTCTGTCCGGGGAGGTTGCCTTAAAAAGATTAGCAGGGAGCTGGTCCTGTTACAAAGCACCTCTGAGAGTCTCTGCCTATGTGGAGAGGAGGGGGTGTGTGCCTTTCCTCCAATCAGCAATTTTAGCTATCTTGGCTGTATGCCCAGGCATCACGCTCTGTGTTGAACAGGAAGAGAAAATTTCTTAACACAATCTGAACTTTCTAAACAGTATATAAATGTGAAGACAGCAGATATGGATGTAAAACTTATGTAGGGAGATTTTTTTCATCCCAGTGTATCATCTGAGGTTGTTCACTTCCCTGGGTGTATGGAGGGTTTACATCCACTTCAACGTTAACTAAAAGAACTTTCTGACATCATCATAGCTGCCATGTTTGCTGAATAGTACTAACAGTTCACTGTCTGGTTTTATTTTTTGTCTGGAATTACCTTTAAAAAAAAAAAAAAAATATATATATATATATATATATATATACACACACACACACACACACAGTATCTAAAATGTTAAATATAACTCAGCATGTTAATGTATTTTTTTATATTTTTTTAATCTGTAGTTTGTAATAAAAAATAGCTAGTGATTCTGCCATAGAGGTCCTTGTTTAGACACATTCTTTAATAGGGTGACAATGCTCTGTTCCTCTCTCCTATTTGTGGTTCAGCGTTGTTGCCCCAGCCACATGGGCTTCCAAGGGAGTCTTCCTTTTCCTTACACATTGTACAGGCATAGTTTATTGTTTAGGGTTCACATTTACACATAAAGAGAAATATGCAGTCCATATCAATAATCAACAATCTGCTTTCATTGTTTGGCTTATCCGAAGTAGTAATAATTATAATTTAATTGTTGATAAAGATCAGCGTACTTTTTCAGGCCTCTTTGTATAGCATCAGATAAGCCTGTTAGGCAACACTCTGTCCTAGAAAGTCAATTTGCATAAATTTCCCCATTCAATCAACCACCTGGTCAAATGACCAATTTAGGCTTTAACACAAATGTGTACTTCTAAAAGCAATGGAAATATGGACCTCCAATCACATAAGAGCTTTGTTACAAATTACTGAGAAAATCAAATCGTGGGTCAAACATTGTCAGGAAGAGAAACCGGTTATACTCTTATACTGTAGCTATTACATACAGTATGCTTTCATTATCTGATAACTGTCACTCATTAGCAATGACCAGATGTTTAAAGAAAGCCATGAAATCTCTGGCATGTTTTCTCCAGACAAGAATCCTGGCTGAATGAAAGAATTGAGGCCAATGATAATGTAGCCGAACTCTACTGAGTCAACACTTTTTAAGCAATTACAACTGATTTATTTTTCCTTTCAAAGTTACAAGTTTTACATTAATGAATAAAAACTAAACATTGTAAGCACCCACCCCTTTATGTTTTAAAACTGGACAAAAAGTTTGCAATACTTACCTCCAATGGCTCCTCACCGGCAACTTCTCATTAGCTTCTTCTCCCTGGCTTCTTCTGGGGCTGGTCTTTGGTCACTTTGATTGGTAAGCACAGGATGATGTCACTGCAGTGCATACACAGCACAGTTAGCTCAGTGTACATGTTTAAGAACACAGAGAGTAGGCAGGGATTTTTAATTTATTGCAGAAGAGGCAGACACTTTCTCTTCTGCAGCAATGAGCCTGTCTGCTCACAATTTCCTTCTATTTAGACATTTCACTTTGACAGCTTAATCTGTTAGGGAAATAACAAAAAATAACAGACTTAAGCTACATTCACACCAGTGATTTAGGACATTGCTCTCTGATATCTTCTGTTCCTATGGCACAGGTGTCTATTTCTGACTTGCATCCTCTGCTGCTAGACAACAGTAGGCTATTATTGCCTAGAATCTTCCAATGCTAAGAATCATCTAGAGTACTGCCACCTATCATCCTCCAATGTTAGGAAATAGATGACTATTTTCTTCTAATGTCCTCTGCTGATAGGACACAGGTGACTTGAATAGAGTGCATTTGTGTCATACACTTTACACATGTAAATGTCAGCACAAACGTTTACCACTTGCCGACCGCACAATAGCAGTTTTACTGCTACAGGATGGCTGCTCTGTGCAGGATCACGTATATATACAAAATCCTGTACATCTGGGTATGCGGCGTGAGTGCGTGCCGCCAGTGGCTTGCTCCCATTGTGATTCTACACAGCGGGTCCCGCGAACCCAATGTCCATCGGCACCCGCTGATCATTCTGTACACTGGCAGTACGACGAAACTCCTATGTAAACAAGGCAAATCACCGTTCTGTCAGTAAGGAAGGCAATAATTCTATGCTCCTGCAAAGCAGAGACACGGGTCTATGCCCTCCTCTAATCAAATAACCTCCCCCCACAGTAGTAAAACACCAGCTCGGCACACAGTTAACCTTTTGATCTTACCTGATGTTAACCCCTTCCCAGCCAGTGTCATTAGTACAGTGGCAGTGCATATTTTTAGCACTAATTACTGTAATAATGTCACTGGTCCCAAAAAAAGTGTCAGTTAGTGTCCAATTTGTCTGCTGCAATATCGCAGAACCACTATAGGTTTGCTGATCACCACCATTACTAGTAGAAAAAAATAAATAAAATGAACTTTTGTGCAAACCAATGAATACACGCTTATTGGGATTTTTTTTTACTAAAAATATGTAGCAGAATACATATTGGCCTAAATTTATGAAAACATTTTTTATTGGATATGTTTTATAGTTTGTTTTTTTTTCAAAATTTTAATTTAAATTTTTTTGTTTATAGCGCAAAAAATAAAAAAAAACACAGAGGTGATCAAATACCACCAAAAGAAAGCTCTATTTGTGAGAAAAAAGGACATACATTTCATTTGGGTACAGCGTCGCAAAAGGCAGCATTTTGATTTACCAAACTATGAAACAGAAGGTCTTACCTGGATCATCTATTTATTTTGTATCCATTCAGGAGGTCCATTATACAACATTGTTTTCTAGATCTAAAGGAGATTGTACAATCAGATAGAAATATGTGGTGATCTTATAATAGTCTCTGTCTATAGACAGCTATTGTTAATCTAAATTCAAGCAATACGTTTAAATTAAACAGATAATTTCCCCTAAATGTGCACATTTTGGAATAAAATAGCTGTAATCAGCAGAATAGAAATAAATGTCAATTATTTATGGGATGTACTAAAATTCTGTTGCACTATACATTATTATAGGTCAATAAAACATCTTTAATGTGTAAATAGCTTCCTGAAAGTTATTGCTTTGATCGAACAGTAAAACAAATAAAATAATTGCTCTTGAAAGATTTTTGCATAGACAGATATTTGAGTGAAATTGTGTTCGTTGCTTGATTTCAGTTTTGTAAAGTTTTTGTTACTTATTAGCATATAGTACATGAAAGCTTCTTATACACACGATCCATTTTTCTGATGAAAAAAGACAGATGGACTTTTTTCATCGGACAAACCGATTGTGTGTGGGCCCCATCGGTCTTTTTTCCATCGGTATAAAAAAATAGAACATGTTTAAAATTTTACCGATGGAAAAAAAAAACGATAGCAAATTCCGATCGTCTGTGGGGAACTCCATCGGAGAAAAAACCCACGCATGCTCAGAATGAAGTCGACGCATGCTCAGAAGCATTGAACTTCATTTTTCTCGGCTCTTTGGAGTGTTTTACGTCACAGCGTTTGGGACGGTCGGATTTTTGACTGATGGTGTGTAGGCAAGACTGATGGAAGTCAGCTTAATCGGATTTCCCATGGAAAAATCTATCGGATTTTATTCCATCGGAAATCCGATCGTGTGTACAGGGATTTAGGCACCTAAGTTAAGGTAATAAAAAGAACACATAAGCATGCCTGGTGTCAATTTCATTGCATTCCTTGGGACCTAATAAAAAAATAGGTGATAAAATATAAAATTGATAGTTTACAGGACATGAAATAAAGATTAAACCCGAACACCAGGATTAGAAATCCATCAGAATGCATGTGCTTCCACTGTGTGGAGCCACTTATAAATTAGTGATAGGACTACAGATACCAGGGTGCCTTGGCGGGGCTTGTAGCTTACGCATGTATTTGCAAATGTGTGCAGACTAAACCCCTGTTAACGCATACTTTTAGACAGGTTGATTTGGTTGTCTTCAGGCTGGTCGGTAAGTGAGCTTGGAATTTTCCTTGGCCTTTTTCTACCATAAACAAAAGAGATTGAAGTAGTAATTTATTGTCAGAAGATCCCAAGAATTAAGATTAGATGCATGATTTCCTTATCTAGATCAGTGCTTGTAGGATAAAGGTCACAGATGTCTCACCATAAGGTTGCATCATAGTGTTGTATTCATTCCACATACAGTCACCTACTGGCTCGAAGCATATGCTGTTAGTTTCAGTGAGTCATCAATACATTTCACTACAACATGTCATCTGTATGAAGAAGCTATTTATGTATAGCAGTGTAACGAAACCTACAGGCAACAGAGGGTACTGGGATATTGGGAACTAAATCTTTTAGGGCCAGTTCACACCATAGAAACGCAATCCGGATGCGTTCCAGGTGCTTTTTTGCATGCGCGTTTTTGATGCGTTCCAGTGCGTTTTTGGTACATTTTTAATGCAGTCCAGTGCTTTTTTTCACCCCTCTTTTTTATTAACATTAGATAAGGACATGTGTGTTCCAGTGCGTTTTTGGTGCATTTAGGTGCGTTCCAGTGTGTTTTTGGTGCATTTAGGTGTGTTCCAGTGCGTTTTGATGCGTTTTACAGCATTCCAGTACAGTCCAGTGCAGGTAAAATGCAGCATGTTCTACTTTTTTTTCTGGAACTGGAACGCACTGGAACTGCAAGCACTGGTGTGAACTATGCCATTGAAAACCATATAACCTACTTTCCATGCGTTTTTGATGCAGAAAAAAACCGCACTGGACTGCATGTGGTGTGAACTGGCCCTTAGCAGTACTGACATATACATGTGTGATATATTTGTTCTGGCAGATTGGTGCTAGCAATGTTTATTGCAAGGTTCCCAGCACCGAGAACAAGCATGCATAGGGGTTGATTTACTAAAACTGGAGAGTGCAAAATCTGGTGCAGCTCTGCATAGATAAAAATCAGCTTCCAGGGTTTTTGTCAAAGCTTAATTGAACAAGCTGAAGTTAGAAGCTAATTGGCTACCATGCACAGCCGCACTAGATTTAACACACTCCAGTTTTAGTAAATCCACCCCATAGTGTAGCAGGACAGTATTTTATAAAGTAAAACATTTTCCCCGTACTTGAAAGAAACTCCACTTAGTATCCTATTTATAAAAAATTAGAATAGCCATTCTGCGAATCTGCATGTACATTTGTTCTGTATTAATTGGGCAAAAACAAATGTTGGATAGACTATTTTCTCCTCTGAACGAATGCTCTTTTATTTGCAATAGTAAAATACCATATTATGGATTCTAGCTAGGGCTGAGGAGCATAGGATGTTGGTATGTCCTTGTAAGGCCTCATGCACACAGCAGCTGTTTTTGGCTGGCTGTAGATGTTTTTTTCTACAGTCAGTAAACTCTCCATCATGTTATCCTATGTGTCCATGCACACATAGGCTGTTATCAGCAGTTTTGGGCAGTGGCGTTTTTGAACAGTAAAAAAAAAACCCAAAACTAGTGGGTTCTGAAAGACCTTTCTCAGCTGTAAAAACGCTCTAACGCTGATAAACGTCGATAAATGCTCAAAAATGCAGTTTACCAGCGTTTAACGTTTTTGATCCATTAAAAAAAATTTAAAATTTCTTTAAAAAAAAAAAACCATAAAAAACGCTAATGCTGAAAAATGCTAAAAAACGCTAAAAAACGCCCAAAAAATACTAAAAAACGATATTGCAAAAACTTTGAAAAAAGTCGAAAAACTCACTGCAAAGCTACTGGTGTTTTTATAGAATTATTTTAACGTCCAGTGTACATGAGGCCTAACTAGTGATACAGTTTTTTACCAAAACTGGAGAGTGCAAAATCTGGTGTAGCTCTGCATAGAAGCCAATCAGCTTCCAGATGTTATTTCCAAAGCTGCACCAAATTCTGAGTGTACCATTCTAGTAAATCTCCCTGAAAATGTATCAATTATAGAGAATGCTTAAGAGCCGGTTCACACTGGGGCGGCACGACTTTGGGGGCGACTCGGCGACGCGATCTCAAGACGACTTGAGAGGCGATTTGCAAAATGACTTCTGTATAGAAGTCAAAGCAAGTCGTGCCGAGTCGCCCCCAAAGTAGTACAGGAACCTTTTTCTAAAAGTCGAGTCGCTCCTATTAGAACGGTTCCATTGAACAGAGCGGGACGCGACTTGTCAGGCGACTCAGTCGCCTGATGAGTCGCCTCTGTGTGAACCGGGCCTTAGGGCATTAGTAAGTAAATGTATCCATTAGTCACATTTGTTCGCTATTTCCCTCTAGCTTTCACTACAATTGTTACAGTGTATCTCTTGTTACAAAGTTGTGTGTATTTTCTATGCTCCTCAGCTCTATCCAGTGACTTTACAGTATTTAACTACTGCAAGTAATAAAAGAACATGTGATGTATAGATTATATTGGGTAAGGGGGTAATGGCGCTGCTATATTTTAATTGTGCTGTTTCCCATTGAGTGGAATGGAACAGGAACAGGTTGGAACAACCAGCTAGGTGTCACTTGTGCTATACCCTGCACATGAGTTCCCCTGGAGTGTGGGGCAACAATGCCCAAAATAATGGAATGAGTTAGTGTAACATTCAACCAGTCCCGTGATAAGTGATCACCAGCAGGGTCTGTACCAATGTGACTCTATAGGTAGATCACCTTATGTGGAGGATCAAACTACTATGTACCGTGAATGTGCAAATGCCTTCCTAATACAAGTGAATAAAATTAATATAACCGCACCCTGTTGGGATGCTCAAATTGTTCTAAATACTATACAGTGAACATAATTTAACATACAAATCAACAATTGTGCATAACAATACAATGTGTATTAATGAACTAGTCCTGGACGCCTGGCTTGCACTCCCAATAGCGTGCCTACAAGCGTATTATATATATAGTGATATGAATTCTGTAAAAATCAAAAAGGAAAAAATTGTGCAAAAAGTATCATCCAGCAAAAAGTTCTGGTCACTGCCCCAGGTGGGAGCTGTCAAGTGACCAAATCAAGGGATAAGATATAATGTGTAACTGTGAAAGAAAGTTCCGCTTGATTATATCTCAATAGTTAAACTCTAAGTGACTTCCGTGATATATATTCCAACAGATGAATTCTCAAGAAAAAATAGGGTGACTTTTTGTGCTCCCCTCTCATATGGGTCCCCACTCACCAGACTGAGGTACCCCTACAGGGGTATAAGGCACCTCTGGTGAGTTCCACAGTCCGTTCCTTTAGCTCCTAAGAAGTTGCTCGGCTGTTACCCTCCGTAAGGTTTCGCTCCTTGTTTGTACCATCCAGTGTGGAGAAAAATCCCATTCAGCTCCTCAGGAATAAAACCAGAATGCTCCCATAGCATAAAATCGCTTTATTTAAAATTATATCTAAAAAATTATGTCTAAAAATCATAGGCTAATTGCTCCAAATAACATGCAAAACAAGGGGCAAGTTCGCCTATAACAAAATAGTACAGAAAGGCTTGAACCACAGTGAGTCTCGCTAGCGGGAATGGTAAAATCAATCCCATTAGGATTGAACCATATGTGCAGATACACCACTGTGTACACTACGGCCCCTTTCACACTGAGGCATTTTTCAGGCGTTTTAGCGCTAACAAATAGCGCTGTAAAAACGCCTGAAATAATCCTGCCCCAGCATTCTCAATGTGAATGCCCTGAGGGCTTTCACACTGAGGCGTTGTGCTGGCTGTGCGTTGGAAAAAATCCTGCAAACAGCTTTTTTGGAGCATCTTTGGGGGCATAAAATAGCACTGTAAAAACGCCTATCCCCATTGAAATGAATGAGTACCGCTGTAAAACCGCGGTAAAAATGCGGTAAAAATGCCCAGAAGCTGCGGGAAGGTCACATGACCGCAGTAGAGTGGAGGATTGTGGGATACCAAGAAATCCTTTTTACCGCTAAAAACACGGTAAAACGCATAGGTGTTTGCGCTATTTTTATCGCTAATGCGGTAAAAGGCGGTAATAACGCTAATCGTTTTTAGCGCGTTATTGCAACACCTCAGTGTGAAAGGGGTCTAAAGCAGCTTGCTGGAGCTGCATAACTAATTTAAAGAGTGGTCAACAAAGCTTGAGGTATCAAAATAGCACAGACTGACAGAATGCTCCTTCAAATCACAGGAGGGATCCTCCAACACTTCCCCGACATGCAAATATGCCCAAGATATCCAATAGAAAGAAGACACTCAGTGTAACAGCTGGCCAGCCAGCATCCAAGATGGTGTCTGCGCATCCTAGCTCTATCTTACATGTTTCATCAAACGTGACGTCATCCAGGACCCTGATGAATTGCCTGTACTGTATGTTCACCATAACTAGGGATGAAGTTCAGGTTTGCCACTACCATGAGTCTGCGGTGAATTCCTAGAATTTGCAAAGTTTGAACAATTGAACAACCTATGAAGCAGTGCAAAGCCTAAGCCCCAGGACAGCTGAGTCACAAGAATCAAATAATGTGAAGGAGTAAACAAACTCAAGTCGGCCATACACGGTTCGAATTTCTTTTGAAAATCGTATCAAAGAATTTTCGTACGAATTTTACACCGTTAGTGGTGTAGCGATACCCCCAAACTAAGGGAGCCGCTGGTTTGCTTTTGGGCCCTGTACACAGCACAGCCAACCCCCGGCAATCTACTCAACCCATCTCTGGCACAGCTAGTCTAGGGGTGGTGTTTTTGTATAGCTCTATACCAGTTCATGTACAATCCCCCCAATACTTTTCTAACAGTGATAAGATAGATTAATAGACTCCAATACCAGATTGATCAACTGCAAAAAAGGTTTACTTGTGAATAGAGGGGTTAACGATCAATATCACATATAACACATGCATGCAGAGCCCTGCAGTAATGCTAACACTGGTTAACTATAGTGCACAAATAGTTCTATCTCACACTGATATATAGATAGAGTCCCGTTAGCAATATGGCGCCCAGCAATACTATCAACTCCCAGTCAGGCCTGACTCAGTTAAAGCTCAGTCTTTTAGACAAGGAATCTTCGCATGCAAGATTGTCGGTGGTGCAGAAACAGGAACAATATTTGTAATCCAATAATGGCCTGAGGTAATGGAAGCAACTCCCCGGAGACTATGTAACTCAGTCCCACAACTAGTCTCCTGACAGGATAACCTGATGGGCCAAGGCAGTCAATAGGCCTAATAAAGTACTCGGTTATAGTTGTGAGCAGGTGCTCTCTCACACCTTCGGACTCGATCCCAGTCCGGGACTCCCACCGCTGTGTCCACACACACAGGATCTGCCACCGCCTGATCTTCGGTCCACTGACGTCCCTGAAGCAGGTAGATGTCTGCAGCCGCACAGGCTCCGCAGCGAGGTGGAAGGCTCTCTGAAAGTGCGCAAGTCCCAGGCCTCGGGCCTTGCACTCACAGCAGGTCCGCACAGGAAGTCCTCTTGCCAGCCGCGCGGTGTCCAAAGAGGCCAGGCTTAGCCTCGCCCTTCCCTTTTATACCCCACCCATGAGTCTTTGCGGCAGCCCAATGCACCCTGGGTGCCAAACGGGGTTCTGGGTAACGTAGTCCATGGAGCCTCAACGGAGACCCCGCTACACACTCCCCCCACTTAAACTCTTTGGTCCCCAAAGAAAATTGTCAACATCATGCGAATCGTGCGAGAAATGTAATAGAAAAAAAAATGCGCATGTGCAAGAAAGATCAATATCACATATAACACATGCATGCAGAGCCCTGCAGTAATACTAACACTGGTTAACTATAGTGCACAAATAGTTCTATCTCACACTGACATATAGATAGAGTCCCGTTAGCAATATGGCGCCCAGCAATACTATCAACTCCCAGTCAGGCCTGACTCAGTTAAAGCTCAGTCTTTTAGACAAGGAATCTTCGCATGCAAGATGATCGGTGGTGCACATACAGGAACAATATTTGTAATCCAATAATGGCCTGAGGTAAAGGAAGCAACTCCCTGGAGACTATGTAACTCAGTCCCACAACTAGTCTCCTGACAGGAAAAAGGGAAAATACAACCCGATGGGCCAAGGCAGTCAATAGGCCTAATAAAGTACTCGGTTATAGTTGTGAGCAGGTGCTCTCTCACCCCTCCGGACTCGGGCCTTGCACTCGCAGCAGGTCTGCACAGGAAGTCCTCTTGCCAACCGCGCGGTGTCCAAAGAGGCCGGGCTTAGCCTCGCCCTTTCCTTTTATACCCCACCCATGAGTCTTTGCGGCAGCCCAATGCACCCTGGAAGCCAAACGGGGTCCTGGGTAACGTAGTCCATGGAGCCTCAATGGAGACCCCACTACCGTGGGCTGCAGCAACAGCCGATTTTCGTGCGGCAATCAAATTTGAGGAATCGGACATGTTGGAAATTTTTTGAAAAACAAACTATTTTCTAATCAATGATGGGAGAATCGTGCGAGAAATGTAATAGAAAAAAAAATGCGCATGTGCAAGAAAAGAAAATTCCCGGAGAGAAAAGAATATTCCTGGAGAGAAAAGAATATTCCCGGAGAGAAAGAATATTCCCGGCCAAATTTCGAAAATCAATGGTGGCATCATCGGATCACCAAATAAACGAACTTTCTAAATTTGAAAAGAAAATTTGTTCGAAATTCGACCGTGTATGGCCTGCTTTAGTCTCCTTTCTAGAAAAGGGTGGACCCACCACAGCAATATTGTTAGTTTGTGTTGAAGCTGTTAGGGAACGTTGACAATGTGTTTATTTTTAATTTTGGCAATAGCACATATCCTCCATGGTGGTTCCCTGTAGACATGTGCGATTAGTTTCGTACGAATCGAAAATTCGTACGAATTTTTCGAAATTCGTACATTTGTACGAATCCGATTTACGAATTTTTTCGAATACGAATTCTGTACGAAATACGAAATTTCGAAAAATTTATACGAAATTTCGTATCCAAATTATCCGAATCCAAACTACCAAATGAGACATGAAAATTCGACAAAGCGATAGGTAAATATTTTTTGGTCGAATGTGACTAACCTTAACTCTATTAGTCCAAGATTATTCTACATAGAGAGAAAAGATTTGACATAGAGAGAAAAGATTCGACATTATAGAGAGAAAAGATTCAACATTATAGAGAGAAAAGATTCGACATTATAGAGAGAAAAGATTGCTGCTGGAATTGGGTGGGGGAAGTACATTTGCGGTCGAATCATTTGTTTGTTCCGATTCTACATTATAGAGAGAAAAAATTTGACATTATAGAGAGAAACGATTCGACATAGAGAGAAAAGATTCGACATAGAGAGAAAAGATTTGACATTATAGAGAGAAAAGATTGCTGCTGGAATTGGGTGGGGGAAGTACATTTCCGGTCGAATCATTCGTTCGTTCCAATTCGACATTATAGAGAGAAAAGATTCGACATTATAGAGAGAAAAGATTGCTGCTGGAATTGGGTGGGGGAAGTAAATTTCCGGTCGAATCATTCGTTCGTTACGGTCGAATCGTTCGTTATACGTGTCGTACGGAATTCGTATTTCGTACGAATTCAAATTGAATTCCGTACACGGATTACGAATTACGATTTTTTTTAAATACGGAATGTAACAAATTTTTCGACGGCTCCCATGTCTAGTTCCCTGCTTCTCATGCCTTTGATTTGAGATAATCAATTATCATGGTCCGCCCACTATAGAGTGTAATGGGGTTCACCACAACATTCATGAACTTTGAGCAAATTTTGCAAAACTGATCACAAACTAAACCCAGGCAGATTTGCTCCTCCTTAACCATGATGATGGACCTTTTTTTACTTAATAGAGGCATCGAAAGGTGGCAATGTAAGTTAATGGCACTACAAGCAGCAATTAGATATATAAATGAGCATCAGAGACTGAATTTACTGCCATTGGGATTGGTTTTAGACTTTGCATGGGCAACTAGAATTTTTTTTTTTTTACATTAGATTACTGAGGAATAATACATTAACTAACACATGGCAAATTACTTTTAAAAATCACCATGAATTGGCATTATAGATTTACTGACACTAGAGGCTGACATTAAAGATGTCAGTTTATTTAAATACAGGACATTAAGAAAGTGTTGCTTCTACATTCATGTGTTCTAACATTTATTTTAATAATTTTATTTTATGGTGGTACCATGAATTAGGATTTTTTTAATGCATCCATAAATAACCTAAAACAATTTCGCCTTAAAGTAGAGACATCACAAGGTGACTCAGACGGAGACAAACTGAAAGTAAATATATTTACCAGTCTGCGGTATAATGGCTTTATTACTCTAATAAAATGTTTCAATGTGTGTTGTGTGTTGATTGAAAATCTATAAGTTTTCATTGCACTAGACAAGCCATTTGGTTCATGAAATAACATTTTAGAGATGGAATTAAATCAGCCTTTCGTGAGTTGAAGAAACAATTGTCTTTTTTAGTTAAAATAGCCAGAAAACTATGAAAATGTATGCACTATTAAATTCCAGATCTGAAAAATATGTATGTATAATATACAAATAGAAACAAATACAGACAAGTTGAATTCGTAGACTAGCATAAAATTTACTAAACAAATGACTCCATTATTAAAGCCTAACTCCCAATCAGTCCATTGCAGTCCAATTTTTTTAGCAGATCTCAAATAAGAGAATGTTACTGTATATTCAAAATTAATGTTTAGTACTTTTAAATCTGCAACATGATAAATGGGCATTTATTGCAAAAAAGTTTTTTGCTTAATTTTGTCTTGAAATACACTTTAAAGTTACTGGGACACTGTGACTTTAACAACATAAACATTCCCCTTCAACCATAAAGAGGGATCCTCCAAATGACCCAAACAGGTGCACCACCTCTTTCTCTATTATGCAGTATCCCTCTATGCTTGACACTCACACACTACATGCACTAACAAATCTTACCTGGTTGTCACGCTAAGTGGCTGGCTCAGGCAATCTACACGGTGCACAGGACTTCACCCACAGTTGTGAAGCCCTTCTCTCACTTCTGAACATCGCCTCTTGCAAATGAGAACTCAACCCCTTTATAATAGTATCCTTGTGGAACTGCATATCTATTTAGCACTGAGTTGATAAAAGGATGCACAAGGCCTGTGGTCAAAAAAAGAGATGATTTGTCTTTTTTACTCTGTTAAAACCTCCGGGAATCGGGGAAAAATCTACCCTTGCAGTGGCCCCTCCCCTCAATATTGGAAGGGTTAAATGCTCATTAATTCTAGGATGTACAGGAACAGCGAGGAATTGTTTACCCTATACCCCGCTCTGGCCGCCCCTGGTGCTGTCTGCTTCTTCCAGAGGCTTTGGTCTGAAGGGAGTCCCTTTGCATCCTAATGTAGGATGCAGGACTGTGGGGGACCAGCCTCACTGCTGGTGGGACCAGCTTCACCGCTGGTGGGACCCTGCTGAACCACTGAATAAGGTAAGTAATTTTACTTATTGCTACACGTCTAGGCATAATGTAAAAGGAGGGAACATCTATTTGGGCCTCCTTCATGGGCTTGCTGCGGCCCCGTCTCCTCCCGCTCAAATTTCATACAAGTTTGTGAAGTTTGTGAAGGTTATAGGTAATTAGGTTACCGTCACTTTAAATTTTATGAGGACATTTTTTTTTACCAATTAAAAGTCTTGGAAGCTTCTAAAAATCCTGGAAGCCCTATAAATATGGAAGAATTCCATAGATTTTACACAGTTGGTCAAGCCTTGACAAAAGAGCTACCCTCCCTTCCCACCCTTTGTCGCCTGCACTTACAGTATGTGGATGGTCACCCTGGATTTCTAGGGGGGACATTTAATGTTCTTTTAATTAAATATGGCTTGAGTTCCAATAACTGAGCCTATAGATAGATTTAAGATTTACTTGAATATTTTTGGTTGAATATTTTTTTTTTTTTATATTTATGATTTATTGCAAACCAATAAAGTGCCGCGCCTATTATATATGCCAATAAGTTGGTGTGAGTGTCTTCTATTTTTCAGGCTGTATTTTGGGGAATATTAGGGAATAAATAAAAATTCCTTTTGTGGGCTTTAGGTGCATGCAATCCCATGTAACCCTTGCTGTGTGTGTGTTAGGGAGAACTGCAAGGCTATTTTTTTCAATCGAGTTGGGCTTTGACCATAACATCATCCATCATGATTCCATCATCAAATAAAATAAAATAAAATAAAATAAAATAGCTACAAGCTGAAGAGCACACACTGTATGTTTCTGCTCAATGTATTTTCCAGTAATGCTGCCTAGAGTAAGTAAATATCTTCGTGTCAGTAGGACAATAAAATGTGTGGGATGGTAATGTCACAGCTAGTATGTATTGTGGTTTAGATGCCTGCATTCAACATCTGAAAGACGTTGAATGCAGGCATCCCTTATTTCTAGTAAAGATAGAAAGATCTAGGATTGCCTCTGGCTACTATAAAGGCACTATTACCTGTTTTCCCATTATTATTTCTGCTATGTCTTAAACACCATTTATTATCATTATGTCATTATGTCTATCATCCAAGAGGCTCATTTAGTATAGTCTGTTGCACAAGGGACAGTCTAAACAGAAATCAGCCACCATCCCACATACAAGGGTCAGTCAAGCTGTCTTATTGGTTAATATGGCCCACAATGGCATGAGGCTTGCCCCCTGTTGTTAAGTACTAAATTGCCATTGCACGCACAGTTACAGATTGAAAAATAAGCCCTGCCATGACAGGTGTGGGTATGATCGAGATTCTTTTCCAATCTGTAATTGTGTCTACAATGACAATTTAGTGCTTAGTGACACAGGAGGAAAAAAAAAAACTATTTTTAGAGAAAGTGAAAAAAAGCAAAAGGTCATCTCTCAAGAGACACCGTAGCCCAGCAGAGGGTGTGACCTGTTAGGCCACTGTTGCCATGTGTCCTCCCGTAACCATGGCAACTCAGGGACCAACAGCAGCTGTCAAATATTGATTCACTTAGACATTTTCCTGGCATATAGAACAGGAGAAAGGGTAACAACATACAATATTTCTAATTCCTTACCAAAATATGGCACTGAGACAAGGAAATACAATATTATACCCCTCTGTCAGCCAATTGTAAATAAAAGAGACCACTTTCCTGTTATTTGAAATGACTTGAGATGCAGCAGCATCTAAGAGAAGTAATGCATTATAATATTTTCCTCAATGTTTCATTATTAATCACCTTTCTATTTTACATATATTATTTAGCTGATCTTAAAATGGAACAGGAACGTCTATAATGTCGAGGATAATACTCTTGATGGCCTTATGAACAGTCAACTTATTTTGCATAGAATTAGCATATCATTTTATTTTAGTAGGAGATATTGCTTTGGCTGATTTATAAAATTCACAAAATGTGTTTTTATTGCTCATGAAAACCAATAGGATTCTTGCTTTTTTCTTTTGGATGACTGACTTTTTTAATACAACTGTTCCAGTGATACCCTAACTTTCTGCCTAGTGCTGGAAATGACATGGGGGGGATTTATCAAGCTCAAGTTAAAAATATCAAGCGAACGAGCTTGCTTGAAAAGGCAATTGTGCTTGGATTTGTAGGGGCAAAAGGAAGCCAGACCACCAAAAGACACAATGGTTAGCCAATAGCCACCATAAAAAAGCTGACACTAGCCAGAACATGAAACAACCAAAAGAAGTAGTACAAGATTGGAGAATGTGGAGTGTGCTTACCCAAGACCTAGACACGACTGACTGAATAAAAAGCACACAAATTAAAAAGAAAAATGTCTTATCCCTGACATTACAGAAAATTCATTGCAATTCAGTCATGGTTTTGATCAAGGTTTTGGGGGTAATTTATGTGTAGCGGTGCACTGCCGCGAGTTTCAAAAGATCCACACATCACCCTGCTGCCTGACCATCATTCATCCGTCTTGAGACAGAACTTGCGGGACAGAACTTGGATAGGATAGGGATGATATAAGTTGCCCATAGCACTTAGCACATTGGTAGAACTTAAATTGAAAGGTTCAATCCTGATAATAAGGCACAGCTAACGTTCACAGTCTATTTCTCTGCTTTCCTTCACTGCAGACTATTGCTCCTCCTCTTCTGCACTGACTCCTGCAGAGTACCACTTCTCCTGTGTAAATCCTTTGCTGCAAAACCGTTAGTTTCCTGTATTACTTGCTTTCATTATGAGAAGTCACTCTGAATAACTCCCCAACTTGCTGACAGTCACTCAAATGCTGGCACTGAACCAGAGGTGCATCCCCACCTCCCCCCGGCGACCCAGTACTTTAGCAGCACATGGGGACCGATGAACTACTAGGCCCAGATAGTCCAATCTTGCAGAAGCTGCGTTCCCCGGCCACAACAATCAGCACTATGCTTAGTCTTTTCCTGAACTGCTGCATTCCCCGGCCACAACAGTCTACACTATCCTCAATAGCTTCCTCCGGTTCCATTACTTGCTGTGGTGTACACACTGACCTTCTCCATGCCCCCGGTCCATGGAGGGAAATACAGTTCAGCTGCACAGTCCAGCGGTTCCTCTAAACCTTTCTCTCCTCTGTCAGAATTCCTCCTCTGTGGTGCATGTGAGGATGAGTCTTCACCGTGACTCCCCCCTCAGCGCATGGCAGGCCGCAGGCTGGGGACCACCACACAGAAGCTAGTACTCCATCTTCCTTCTCTCTAACAACTCCTCCCCAGCAGCATGTGACCTCAGCTTATATAGGAGGCCTGCCCCCTGCCAGTACCGAATGGGGATTGGCCGAACCCCCTCACATGAGCTATCTGCCACTCCAGCACGAGACCCAGCCTCTGAGTCTCTGAGCCTGAGCACAAGTGGTCACACCCACTGCTACACTGAACACTCCCAGCCCAGATCAAAACAAACAGGCCTAGCCTAGAGCACAGGCCTGCCTAAATTTGCCTGTTCTGATACCTGCAACATAGAAAAACCTCATTCTAGCACCTACCAAAAGGTAGTGGGTGCTACATACACCCCCCACCAAAATCACATCTGTCCTCAGCTGTGGCGCAATAAATTTGCATAATACCTCCTGAATCCAGGAGGAAAGGTAGTGGGTGCTACATTTGCAATAATGAAAAGTAAATAGAACCTATCATCAGCAGGCATTTGAACGTCTCTCAGTAAGCAGCTAACTCAAAATCATATATGGCGGTAATAAATTATGAATGCAAATACATCCAAAGGCAGCACTGAAAAAAGGTGCAGAAAACAATATTATACAAAATGAAATGTTTAGGTCACTTAAGAAAACACATGGCCACTCAATGAAGTTGTAGGAGAAGCGATTTAACCTCAAACTGCAGTGAAGGTTCTTTACTGTTAGAGCAGTAGAACTCCCTGTGCCAATATGTGGTGTCAGCGAAGAGTGTCGATAATTAAATAAAAACCTTAGATGGGCATCTTAGCAAGCGCAATATACAAGGGTATAGGAAATGGTATTGACATAAACACACACACGCACTAGGGGGGGCAGGGGGGCGCCTGCCCCGGGTGACGCATCTAGGGGGGCGCCACCAGGGGTTCCACCCCCACCTGAACTGGGAACTGCTGCTCTCAGGGTGTCACTGCTGCCCGATCAAGTGTAATGGACAGGCAGGTCTTCCTCCTAGTCCTGCCCAGTGCCCAAACAGCCTATGTCTTTTCTGCGTGAGGCATCCCAGAGAGGGGGAGGCTTCAAAGAAGGGCCTGGAATAGACAGTGGGGTGCAGAGGAGGCCCTGGGCTGGGGGGTGCAAAGGTGGCCCTGGACTGGGGGTGCAGTGAAGACCCTGGGCTGAGGGGGGGTGCAGAGGAAGCCCTGGAATGGGAGGGTTAGAGGAGGCCCTGGACTGGAGGGTTGTCCATAGAAAGTCTACAAAGAGAGTGTTTGAGAAAAATCCAGACAATGTCTTCAAGATTATAGAGATCCACAGACCACCACAGTGATAAGGCCAATCCAATTTCTGGACGAAAATGACCCTCATTTAATAGAGTGGTTAACTGCGCTTTAAAGATGATAATATTCCAGGCCTCTCAGATTCGTTTCTGACCACACTGCGGAGATCCTAGAGATATCCACAAATCCACTGTGATGACATCACACATCACTGTTCTGCCTCTTTTGCTAAAAAACCCAGCCACTCCCACTCCACGATCTCTATAACATAAAAGCAACATATTTTAGTCCAACATTAGAACTAGGAGGGCTCTTCTAGGCAACACAGGAAGTCTGCCGGACCCAGGACAACTTATTACATAACAACATGCGTCCAATGGTATATTAAACGCCAAAAAAAGGGAGCAAAGGAGAAAAGTTCATTTTTAGGGTTTTCATACACCTTAAATCCTGTTAACTGAAAAAAAGCCACTCTTTACTACTCCAGAGTGATTACATTTTGTAAGCAAATGTGCATCTTTAAGCAGTCAAGTTATGCAAATGTTCTTAAGCAATAATCAAAACTTGGAGAAACTATAATTTTTTACGTAAAAACCTCTATTTTACAATCTTTGGTAAATTGTAGACAGGGAAAGAAATGGAAATTCCAGCAAAAAAAAAGTTTGAGCTTACTCAGTAGTTACAAAATAATTGCCTAATTGGATATACAAATAATATATTGGAATACAAATTGAGCGTATATTTAAATAGGCTACATACATTTAGTAAATGTAACAGAGATTGTACAAGGATTTTGCAGTCAGATTGTTTTAATGTGTATAGTGAGCATAAGACATGTTTGTAATTAGGTGCTAGGGGTTACTGCACTTTTAATTGTCTTTTTCCTTTGCACCGCTTTACTGAAGTAGAATATAACACATGTAAATTACTAAAAAAGTGATGTTCAAGCACAATTTGATCATTTGGGTATCTGAATTCTAAATCATACATGGTCTATTCTGATTTGGTTTGTAAGGCATAGCAAACATTTTATAGTCAGATCACTTTTTAGATCACCCCTTCATTCAGTGAGCAAAGGAAATGTAGAAAGTGCGTTAATCTAAAGCAAGCAATTAGAATCTATCTTTTAAGTCTTTAAAAACGAATATCTATAGGTCACAGTGATTTTCATGTCTTTATCTGTCCTTGATTTACTCTGTTATTTCTGACATTTCTGCTAGTCTAGATGAAAGTGTCCCTAAGAGTCAGAAATGATACTACAAGGAAGTGAAGCTGCATATGTAGGCATTTCATTCATTTAATGGACAGGGTGATAGATCAGGCACTAATTGCGTCCGTCACTAATTTCCTTTCCTTTTACTAGCAATCATTTCCTAAATGTGTACTTTGCCTAATCCTGAAGGAGTGACTAGCAGAAAAATCATTGCTTTAAAACTCTCATAACTAGCTCATCTCATTGATGAAGAGTGGCACACCCAAACTAAGGAATATTCCATTTAATATACCATCAATTTCTGAAACACTGCAATCACAGCTTAGTAATAGACCTCTGGCAACCAGCTTGACTTTTTATAATTGTACCTGTAGTCATTGCCTATGTAGCAAAGCATCTATCTAATGCTATAGCAGGCACCTGCAGGTGCCTGTGCATAGCTTCAGCTTCTAGGATACCCCTGTAGACAGGTTCAAACAGGAGGTTGCCACTTGGTCTGCCCTATCCTGTCTCCACTGCCTCACAATAGCTTGTCATCTCTCAGGTTAGCAATTGTTGCCCTTGGGTTTATATATAGGATCTTGCATACCTTTGTATCTAGTGGGAGTATGCCGCTATAGTCTGCTTTTATAATGGCTGTCCATTATATATTGGAAGTTAGCTGTGAGCACACACACCGCATATGAACACACAGGCATTTATATATCACTATGGTTACATGTAAACCTTTTACGTCTTTAAGTTCCAGCGCTGTCACTGTGCCTCCAACCCTGAGGAAGTCACGTGACCAGTGACGCAATACGTTGGGAGGAGCTTGCGACATCAACTCCGGTGTCTCCATGGCCCGGAATCCGGTAAGCATGTTTGCAAGAGGATTTTGTTTCTGCTATTTTTATGTACGTGAACTATACAAGTTTGCTTTCAATAAACATGCATTTTTTTTTATATACTACACGATGGGCAGAATGTATGTTTTATTTTTGAGTTGCACAACCGTGGAAGGGAAGTACCCCCATTCTAAGGACCATTCCAAGTAAAGGATACTCGATAGTGAAAACATCTCCCATTTTTGACCTTGTGGTCAAATTCCTAAGGTGAGCGTGCACTGCACTCAGTGGTGAAAATGTGGTTACTATTTATTCAGGATTTCACATTTATCTGCACATATACCTTTGGGAAAGTGTGGACTGATTTCTGATTAATTAATATTTTTGGACTTTGGACTTTTTGTTTGACACTTTTATATGTATCTTTACACTATTTGTTCATATTTATTTGTGTATATGTATTAATTGTAATAGTTCTATTTATCACTTGGCACTTTATGATGTAGATACTAAAAACGATTTTATTCATGTGAGCAGCGCACCATTATTATTACCCATATGTTTGTAGCGGACCCCCAAAATTGGGGTCACTATGCTCTAAATTTAAGGGCAGCCTGAGCAATAGTTTAGCTCAGGTTCTCCAATTCTGCTTAGTATGGACTCTGCTCTGCTGTAATGTTGCCTGGAGTATAGTTCCCTTTGACCTGCAGGTGGTGCTGTTGCCCAGGTCTTGAGGAGAACCACAGGTGGCGTTATGGTGTGGTTGGGTGTCCTCTCTCAGCTACCGTGCAGTGGGCGGGTTTTGCCTGCTGTGAATGCCAGGAGAGGGTACATAAAGGGCAGACGCCATGATCTGGTGTGGTGTGCCGGGGGATTCCAAGGAGGACCCCTGGTGGTGAAGTCATGCCTTTGGCCCTGCTGTCCGGGGGGTGCGTGAACTGGTCGAGGAGTCCTGGGCATCTTTAGCCCGAGGCTACAGAGTTTCAGGTAGGCCCAGTACCTTCAACTGGGTCTACGACCAACCACTGGAGTCCCAGGGAACCCGAGGGAGGGTGGCCCGCTCTGAAACAGAGGAAACCGGGGGAGGACCTGTCAGATGGATCGGTGAAGGAAGTCACGGTCTCGGGGAGGCCTGGTTGCCTATCAGAGGGAAGGATTCGTGAGTTGCAAAATAGCTCCTGTAGTGTGCCCCATTGGCACCTATGGTCTCTATAATCTACAGGCGTTAGGAAGTTCTAAATTCAGGAATTAAAGGATTCTGTGGCAGAGGATCTCCTGAACTTGTCCGTGAAGGGGACTAAAACTAAATTGTTATGTTCGTGCTTCACTCCGGCTGCTAGAACTGTGAGAGGGATCTATCCGGGTGAGCAATACCCACTCAGGCTTGAGTGGAGAATAGGGGGACTGGGTGCCGCGTGCCTGAACCTAATTCCCTACTAAATCCTATTGCTGTCTTCAACCTTTTTTCCCAAATTTGTTTCAAGCAAAGAAAATAAACTCATCTGTTGGAGTTTAATTACTGGACATTGGCCTTCTTTCGGGAAAGAATAGACTTTTCCCTATAGTCTAGGGACGAAAACCAACTGAGAGAGGTAACTCGCTGCAGGACCCAAAATTGCAAGAACACCGCTCAACCTCTTATACCAGGAGGATCTGGGAATGTGGCATGGTGTGTCTTTGCTCCTGCAAGTGAAGGTAGGTGCTACATGTTGATGAATGATGAGTTGTAGGTGGAAGGAGAGGACGATGTCAAGTGCCCCCCTTCTGGTTAAACCTGGAGGGGCAAAAAACAGGCTATATTACAAAATAATAAAATAATAAAAATGGTTACACAACTGTTTTATCCAATACCTTGATGCTTATTTACTAAACAAGTACATGATTTACTTTGCAAAGTGAACCTTTGATAATTTTGTATATCCAATCATGTTCAGAGATGTTTAAAAAAAATGTATTTCCTTTACATGTGATTGGATGATTGAAGTAAACACTGCTTTCATGAGCTAAGAGAAAAATGGAATTGTGCTGTAAAAATATAACTGACATAAACAAATGTGTGTTAAATCTAGAATGTGTTACAGGAAACAAAAGGACGCTGGCTTCAACAGCTACTGTTGCAGCAAGCGATAGTCCAGCTAATTTTTATTCCAAGCAGAGGATGCTGGCTATATACACGGAAGATCTTCACCATGAATTACTGGAATTAGCCTTCAAACTGGCTTTTGTTGCTGCTTTTGAATGGGCATTACTGGCAATGATGTCAGAATCTTTTCTAGCATTGTCTGATTACTTCATGGTGGTGACTGCAAGAATTTGGTAACAGAATGGGAACATCAGAATGTGTCATGTCACAGCGTAGTTCTCCTTTTGAACAACAGATATACTGCCAGTCCTTGTTTGCAATGTCAAGCCAGGAGGTCATTTGTCAACATCTACAATTTGAAGAGTGAAATGGGCTATTGCAAATTAACTAAAGATGATAAGAGTCTTATAACATGGTTGTATTATGAAATACGCATAAAAAAAAAAAAATATATATATATATACCGTACACACTTTTCTTTAAAAAATAAAATAAAAAATGTGATTGGCTGCTAGTGGTTACTGTATCTCATTATTCTTTATTAAAGTGAACTTTTCCTTTGAGGGCTTAGATGGTTAAACACCTTCTATTTCCTGTTTGTTGTGCTGACCCACTGGGTTTAATACATCTTGAGTCAGTGACCTACAACAAGTATGCAAAACAGGAGGACACAGAAAAAAGGCAAAAGTCCCTATCTACATACTCGATCCAGGTCATTGACTCAAGGGGGATGCTTTACTTAAAGTGATTGTAACGTTATTTTTTGGAAATTACAATCATGTCATATTTACCTGCTCTTTGCAATAGTTTAGCACAGATTGGCACCGATCCTTTTCTTCTCAGGCCCCTCACCGGCGCTCTTGGCTCCTCCTCTTCTCCACCTCCCCCGTTCTCCATGTGCCACCACAGGAAGCAGGCTTGATCCCATGTTCAGTGAGGAGAGAGAGCAGTGCTGCTGCTCTCGGGCAAAGCGTTAGATCGAGATCGGGCTCAGGTTAATACACTGCTCAAAAAAATTAAAGGAACACTTTGAAAACACATCAGATCTCAATGGGGAAAAATAATCATGCTGGATATCTATACTGATATGGACTGGGTAATGTGTTAGGAATGAAAGGATGCCACATCGTTTGATGGAAATGAAAATTATCAACCTACAGAGGGCTGAATTCAGACACCCTGAAAATCAAACTGGAAAAAATGATGCAGCAGGCTAGTCCATTTTGCTGAAATTTCATTGCAGTAGCTTAAAATGTTCCTCAGTAGTTTGTATGGCCCCCATGTGCTTGTATGCATGCCTGACAATGTCAGGGCATGCTCCTAATGAGACGACAGATGATGTCATGGGGTATTTTCTCCTAGATCTGGAACAGGGCATCACTGAGCTCCTGAACAGACTGAGGTGCAACCTGGCAGCGTTGGATGGGCCGAAACATAATGTCTGAAAGGTGTTCTATTGGATTTAGGTCAGGCGAGCATGGGGGCCATTCAATTATATCAATTCCTTAATCCTCTAAAAACTGTCTGCATACTCTTGCCACATGAGGCCGGGCATTGTCGTGCATCAGGAGGATCCCAGGACCCACTGCACCAGCATAGGGTCTGACAATGGGTCCAAGCATTTCATCCCGATACCTAATGGCAGTCAGGGTGCCATTGTCTAGTCCAGGGATCCTCAAACTACGGCCCTCCAGCTGTTGCGGTACTACAAATCCCATGAGGCATTGCAAAACTCTGACATTCACAGACATGACTAGGCATGATGGGAATTGTAGTTCCTGAACACCTGGAGGGCCATAGTTTGAAGACCCCCTGGTCTAGCCTGTAGAGGTCTGTGCATCCCTCCATGGATATGCCTCCCCAGACCATCACTGACCCACCACCAAACCACTAGAGGATGTCGGGCCCTCAGGCCACCCTCATGAAGTCTGTTTCTGATTGTTTGGTCAGAGACATTCACACCAGTGGCCTGCTGAAGGTCATTTTGTAGGGCTCTGGCAGTGCTCCTCCTATTCCTCCTTAAAAGGAGCAGATATTGGTCCTGCCAATGGGTTAAGGACCTTCTACAGCCCTGTCCAGCTCTCCTAGAGTAATTGCCTTTCTCCTGGAATCTCCTACATGCTCTTGAGACTGTGCTGAGAGACACAGCAAACCTTCTGGCAAAGCCACGTATTGATGTGCCATCCTGGAGGAGTTGGGCTGCCTGTGCAACCTCTATAGGGTCCAAGTATCGCCTCGTGCTACCAGTAGTGACACTGACACTAGCCAAATGCAAAATTTGTGAAAAACAGTCAGAAAAGATGAGTAGGGAATAAAAATTCAAGTGGCATCCACCTGTAAAACAATTCCTGTTTTGGCGATTGTCTCATTGTTGCCCATCTAGTGCACCTGTTGTTAATTTCAAAGCAGCTGAAACTGATTAACAACCCCCTACTTAACTGACCGGATCAATATCCCAGCAGTTTAATTGACTTAATGCTATACTCTGGTTAAAAATGGTTCCTTGAATTTTTTTGAGCAGTGTACAGTTAGGTCTATATATATTTGGACACTGGCACACTTTTATATTTTTTCCGGTATTTACCAACACATATTCAAGCTATAGTTATATAATGGATATGGGCTGAAAGTGCACACTCTCAGGTTTCATTTGAGGGTATGTGACGGGAACAGAGGACATTGCTTTGGGGGGGGGCAGAGGACACAAACGTGTGGGGGGGTGAAGGGGACAGAGGACACTGCATTGGTGGGGGTTTAGAGGATACTACAGTGCAGGGAGGGTGTGAAGGGGACAAAGGACAGTGCTTTGGGGTTGCAGAGGACACTACAGTGGGGGAGGTTGTGAAGAGGGCAGAGGACACTACAATAGTAGGGGGGGCAGAGGAACCTACTGCAGGTTGGAGAGGGGCAGAGGACATTATAGTGCCCCATCTTAGGACACTGCTATGGGGAGGCAGACGACACTGTATGGGGGCAGAAGTCCCTACTGTGGCAGGGGGAAGGAAAACTACTGTGTGTGTGTGTGTGAGGGGGGGGGGGGGTATGGGGGCAGAGGACACTATTGTGAGGGGAATGATGTAAAGGGGAGTGGGGGATAACACTAGTGGGAGTGGGGGGGGGGGGCACCGGACACTATGCTGTGTTTTTATTGGGCGCTTGATAGTAATTTTTGCTGTGTATAAAAATGGTTGCAGTTCCTATCATTTGTGCTTGATATTTATGTTTAACCCCTTGAATTAAAGCTGAAAGCCTGCACTTCTAATTCATTTGGATTGTTTCATTTAAATATTATTATGGTCGCATACAGAGCTAAAAGTATGAAAATCGTGCCTGTGTCCAAAAATATATGGACCTACCTGTATGTCTTTTGGTTTCACTGTTGTCACTCTTAAAATGTCACATACAGTGTGGCAATCTAGACTTTAATACACAGTTTGTTTTATTTATTTTTTTGCCAGCAGCTAATTCTGGATCTGCCAGCAAGGACCCAGAATTCCCTGGGGCAATCCTTTACCCGAGCTCAGGCCCATCCCATCCCCCAAATTAACCAATCCTTGGGTGACCAACACCTTGTCCTGCACCTGGAAATGCCCCATCAGTCAAGGCTCTCTTTCCCTAAGGGGCTTAAGAGGCCTTCATGATAAGGGGCTCAAGAGGCCTTCATGATTTCTAGCATGTTTATAGGTAATGGGGATTTAAAAAAAAGGTGAGGGGATGAAGTTCCTTTAAACTAGCCTGATAATTTAGAATAGGCTGCCAATGCACAATGACAGCACAGTGGTGTCGTGGTTAGCACTTTCACCTAGCAGCAAAAAAGGGTCACTGGTTCAAATCCCAACCATGACACCATCTGCCTGGAGTTTGCATGTTCTCCCTGTGTCTGCGTGGGTTTCCTCCGGGTACTCCGGTTTCCTCCCACACTCCAAAGACATGCTGGTAGGTTAATTGGATCTGGTCCAAATTGGCCCAGTATATATGTGTGTACGACTGTGTGTCCTAAGCGTGTCAACATCCTACGGGGTAAAATGACCGCACCAGCCAAGCAGACACTGGCTGCAAAAAGCGCCTAGAGGCGATTCAGTTCGCATGTGAGCGCTATACAAGTCATTCATTCATTCACAATGGAATTTGGACAAAATTTGTAATCATATATATGTGTTTTCTGTGCAAGGTCAGGTCTTTCATTGCATGCTGTAAATTTGTAATTTTTAAAATGATCTCTTATATGATGAGACAAAGCAGAACACAAGTATCTTTTAGTCAAACATGAAATTGAGATTGGAACTATACCACTGACTTTGTATTGTTGTTAAATTATATCTCTGCTCAGTAATACTTTCATTAAAAGGTTTTTAAGGATATCCAAAGGACATTAATATAATATAAAGGGACCAAGAGGGAATGTTTCCTGTGCCATAAGAAAATACCTCTGTTTTACTGATTTGCTTTGCCTTTTTCTGAATCAGAAGGACAAACTTCATTAAAAAAATAAAAAATTGATCAATGTAAAGTATTCTAATATCTGAAAGAGTGTTACTAATTTACTAGGATATAATCATTTACAAAAAACATGTTCTTAAATAAAAAATGGACAGACCAAAAAACAAGACCATCATATCATATTTAAAAGGTTTATGTAACATAGTTTATTGCACTGATATATAAATTTTTTATTTCACTAAGCAGATCACTAATGCTAGCTACATATGCAGCTCCAAGACGGAAACGCAAGGAGAAGCAATGCCTGCCATCTCAATTACAGAATAAGAGTAAATGGACCTTGTAAGGAAGTACAGATTCCTCCTCTGAATTGTAATCTGATTACACTGTGAATGGTTCATAGTCTGTCCTGCTCGCTTAATTGACACAGCACCTGCTCCAGTCATTGTCTGCCATGTAAAGTCCACCTGCATAAAATCTCCAAAGGTCTTCGTAATCTTTCTGCCACATTAATGCAACAAAGTGTTAAAAAATCTGCTCTTCTCTATGAGCAACAAGCCAGTCACAATGAAATGGAGTACTTAGAACTATTGTATACAAGGATATTATTTTCATAGTCTAAAAGCCAGTGCAGTAGGCGAGGTAGGTAAGGCAAACGTCATCTAGCCGATATCGCTACCTGCTTGGGTATATTTAATGCAGGCAAACAAGTTTAAATACAAGTAGAAAGCAAAGTAAAAAAAACATAACACATATGCATTCTTTACATTCTTTTTTGGAAATCAGCCACATCCCGAAGCAAGGTCTCTCTGCAGAGGTCCTACATGAGTCCACCAATCAGTAGGGGGTCTTCTACGTGGCACCCGTTAAAAAAAAACTATCAAGCTCCCAATAAAAAGACAGCATCACAATAGTGTCCTCTGTCCCCTTTACATCACCCTCCCACTGTAGTGCCCTCTGCCCCCCTCCCCCCACGGTAGTGTTCTGTACCCCCCAATGCAGTGTCCCATGCCCCCTTCACAACACCCCCCCACTGTAGTGTCCTCTGCCCCCCTCCCCCACAGTAATGTCCGTACCCCCCCAATGCAGTGTCCCCTGCCCCTTCACATCACCCACCCCCCCCACTGTAGTGTCCTCTGTCCCCCTCCTCCCACAGTAATGTTCTGTACCTAGGGTTGCCACCTCACCCCTTTAAACCCGAACACATATGAATTACACAGGTTCTGTGGCTGATTAAGGTGGTAATTAAACTCACTTGGTGCCTTATCTGCATTAAATCAGCCTCAGAACCTGTGTAATTCATATGTGTTCGGGTTTAAAGGGATGAGGTGGCAACCCTATCTGTACCCCCAATGCAGTGTCCCCTGCCCCCTTCACATCACCCCTTCCACTGTAGTGTCCTCTGCCCCCTCCCCCCACAGTAATGTTCTGTACCCCCCAATGCAGTGTCCCCTGCCCCCTTCACATCACCCCTTCCACTGTAGTGTCCTCTGCCCCCTCCCCCCACAGTAATGTTCTGTACCCCCCAATGCAGTGTCCCCTGCCCCCTTCACATCACCCCTCCCACTGTAGTGTCCTTTGCCCCCCCCACAATAATGTTCTGTACCCCCAATACAGTGTCCCCTGCCCCCTTCACATCACCCCTCCTACTGTAGTGTCCTCTGCCCCCTCCCCCCACAGTAATGTTCTGTACCCCCAATGCAGTGTCCCCTGCCCCTTCACATACCCTTCTACTGTAGTATCCTCTAACCCCCATAACAGTGTCCTCTGCCCCTCTCCCCCCACAGTAGTGTTCTGTACTCCCCAATACAGTGCCCCTGCCCCTTCACATCACCCCCCCACTCTAGTGTCCTCTGACCCCCATAGCAGTGTTCTCTGCCCCTCTCCCCCCACCATAGTGTTCTGTACCCACCCAACGCAGTGTCCAATGCCCCTTCACATCATTCCTCCCCATTGTCGTGTCCTCTTCCTCCCTCCCCCCACAGTAGTGTTCTGTAAGCCCCCCAACGCAGTGTCCTCTAGCCCTTCACATCACCCCCCACCCTGTAGTGTCCTCTGCCCCCCACATTAGTGTCCTGTACCCCCAACGCTGTGTGCTCTGCTTCTTTCACATCACCCCTCCCCCCACTGTAGTGTCCTATACAACAAATGCTGTGTCCTCTGCCCCCTCCACATCACCCCCCTCCCATACTGCAGTGTCCTCTGCCCCCTTACACCCCCCCAGTAAGGGCCTGTACCCCCCAAAACAGTGTTGTCTGACCCCTTCACTTCAAGCCCACACCCGCAGTGTCCTCTGTTCCCCTCCAACAGTTTACGCCCCCCCCCAATATACACAGCGCTTTGTAGGTAGCACTTACCTGTCAGCGTGTGTTCATCAGAGCAGAGATCAGGAGACAGAATAGTGCTGGGTGGAAGACGGGGGCTGCCGAAGTTCATAATAGCAAGCTGGTGACTGGTTGCCTAGCAAACAATCATTGAGCAGCATTTAACGGAAGCATTTAACAGAAGAGCGGAGGAGGTTAGGGGAGGCAGAGCCATGGTCATGATCCATGTGTCGCCCCCCGCGGTCGACAGGTTGGTTGCGATCGTCAGCTTGCTGACCCCCTAATTAAACAGCATATGAAAAACCGATCATTTAATTGATCATTAAGTGGGTTCTCTGACACATATGCATATATTTGTTTGATTGATCAGAAGCAATCAAGAAAACTTTGCCACAGCTGGTCGACTTGGCAAAGTCTTAGGCTCGGTTCATACTGCCGGGTCTTGGGATCTGACTTGTGAGATCCCAAGTCGCGTGACATGTGAAATCCCATGTTAGTCAATGAGAGCTATCTTAATTGCCACTAATGAAGGTTCCTGTACTACTTCAAGGGGGCTTCTATCTGACTTGTGCTCACAGACTTTAATGCAAATGGCTTCTGAGTCGGATCCTCATCTAAAGTATATTGATATGATTTGGATCTGACATTACAGGTAGATTACCCAGGGATTCTCTGAAAGTCATTTCAAAGTTGCATCAAGTAGTACTCAAGTCGTCAGCAAATCACCAGGAAGTCTCCTGGCAAAGTCGCTATATAAGTCGTGTGACTTTCAGGTCGTAGTGTGAACCCAGACTAAAGGCTGGGTTTACATATATGCATTTCTATTTAAATCACATCCAATGTCTGTGTGGTACGATTTTAGCCATTCATTTGTATGGCTCAAATTGCACCAAATCCGCACAAAAAAGGTACAGGACCCTTTTATATCCTGCACTGGAATCGTATCGCATGGATGTTCACACCTATGCAATCTGATTCTGGCAATCGCACTGCGATTTGTGAACCGTTTCGAGGTGTCGTTAACTTAACATTGACACCCCCTGCAGTTTGCATGAATGTTGTGCGATTTCAATGTGGTGCAGTTCATGCACAGCTAGGTTTGTTGCGTTTCCCGCATATATATATATATAAATAAATGCCTAAATCAATTGAGAGCTCAATAAAAAAAAAAAAAGATTTTTACTCTTTAGCCAATTTGATCGGTTTAGTCTCCTTGTAAGATCGTTTTGATATGTGTGTGGCAGTTGTGGACACCATTACTGTCTTACCACCTTTCAGCTCTTGGCTACTTCGGATTTTTTACTTATTGCATCTACTGTTATTAAAACCTGTGTCTTCTTTCTAACTCATTTTTTAATCCTGACTGCCAACTATATATCTACAGCCTGACCTGTACTGGTCTTCCTGGAATCATCACTAGAAAGTAGAAACCTCTGCTGTTTGTCCTAAGCGAGGCATATTTCCTGGCTGTGCTGCTGGCCTTTGACCAAGCTGTTGCTTTGCACATGCAGCTGATATAAAGTCACTGTGGGGTTGATTTACTAAAACTGGAGAGTGCAAAATCGGGTGCAGTTGTGCCTGGTAGCCAATCAGCTTCAAACTTCAGCTTGTTTAATTAAGCTTTGACAGAAAATCCTGGAAACCGTTTGGATTCTATGCAGAGCTGCACCAGATTGTGAACTCTCCGGTTTTGGTTAATCAACCCCTGTATTACTTTGTTTATGCTATTCATCCTACAGGTAAGTGTCAATCATAGGTGTGTGAATGGGGTGTGCCGGTTGTGCCTGGGCTCATTACCTAGTGCAACAAGACTCCCCCTGCTGGACTACTGGCTTCCCTCCTTTCCTCTCCCACTGTTATATGACCCCCTCCTTTCTGAACGCAGTGAGTGATCGGTACTGACCACTTTGTTCATTCATAACTAAAGTATAGTAAACTGTGATTACTATGCTTCAGTTTGTGAATGAACAGGAGGACACTCAGCACAGAGCACTTCCCATTCATTCACTGTCCAGTGCAGCTGAGGCTGCAGAGAAAGGGATTTGGGGATCTCTGTCCTCAGTCTTTTTCGCTGTCTTCAAAGTGAGGCATCAGGGGCTTGTTTAGACCCCTGATATTTCATCAACCCCCCCCTAATAAGGCACGTAAAAAAAAAAAGAAGAATAAATGTAAAAAATAATAAAACAATTAATTTAAAAATAAATAAATAAATAAAAATAAAAAATAAAACGACTGGCACTCACAACTGCCCTACTGACACCAACCCCTGCCCTACTGCCACCGCCCACTGCTCTATTGACTGACACCATCCACTATCCTCCCGACACCAACCTCTACTGACAGTCCACTGTCCTGCTGACACAGGTTATGCTTTAATACATTTTAATTTTTTTTTATACATTTATTATTTTCCTCAGTGGGTGTCTGTGTGTGTATATATGTAGCGCTAACCTCATGAGGGCCGCTTAACGCTTAATGGATCGGTACCCCACTGGTTGCCCTGACCTCGCAAGTCCTCCAACACCTCTGACATTCTCGGTTTCGACATTGTTGTTGTGACAAGAAATACTTAGGCCCGGTTCACACTGATGCGCTGTGAATTTGGTCAGTTTTTTGTCTATTCTGAGGTGAGAATTTTACCGCAAATTTACTGCGATTTTAATGTGAATTTCAGGAGTGGGACATAGCTGCGATTAAAGTTCTAGCCAATGGAATCATAGTGTAAAAATAAAAAAAAGGTGTTAACTTCATGGTTTTTGTGGAGAATCGTGTGGTGAAATTCGCACATATGTGAACCATCATTGCGATTCCAGAACGATTTACACTCATGGCTATGGAGACTAAATTCGCAACGCAACGCAGTAAAACCGGACAAGGCCCTTTTTTTTATCGCATCGCATTCGTTGAGGAATCGCAATGCATGTATGTGAACGACCGTCATTGAAAACAATGACTTCAGGGATGACATGCGAATTCAAAGTGTTTTTGACGCATCGCATTCGGTATGAAATCGCACAAGTGTGAACCGGGCCTTAGAAACAAACACAGTCAAGTAAAGCAGTTGAATCTTATTTACTGAAAGATTAATACCAATGAGATCCAGTAACATAAACTCGTCACCTGCTGAGGATTTACTACAAAAAATAACCCTGACAGCAGAAACAGTCAAAAGAATGATAACTGATTGCAGTATACAGTAATATAAATACTTATACAGAACTAACAAACTCTGCTTGGATTGAGCTCTATAGATACAGGCATAAGAAGGGCAGAGTAATGACCAGGTTCATGTCAGACCCCTCCCTTCTGTTCCCTGACACCACGGTCCCAAAGACCCGTGTAAATCCTGTATTTAGTTAAAATCAAATATTATAACCCTTAACCACTTAAGCCCCGGACCATTTGGCTGACCTAAGACCAGAGCACTTTTTGCGATTCGGCACTGTGACGCTTTAACTGAAAATTGCGCGGTCGTGCGACGTGGCTCCTAAACAAAATTGACGTCCTTTTTTTCCCACAAATAGAGCTTTCTTTTGGTGGTATTTGATCACCTCTGCGGTTTTTATTTTTTGTGCTATAAACAAAAATAGAGTGACAATTTTGAAAAAAATTCAATATTTTTTAGTTTTTCCTCAGTTTAGGCCGATATGCATTCTTCTACATATTTTTGGTAAAAAAAAAATGCAATAAGCGTTTATTGATTGGTTTGCGCAAAAGTTATAGTGTCTACAAAATAGGGGATAGTTTTATGGCATTTTTATAATATTTTTTTTTTACTAGTAATGGCGGCGATCAGCAATTTGTATCGTGACTGCGACATTATGGCGGACACATCGGACACTTTTGGTGCTATTTTGGGACCATTCACATTTATACAGCGATCAGTGCTATAAAAATGCACTGATTACTGTGTAAATGTGACTGGCAGTGAAGGGGTTAACCACTGGGGGCTAGGAAGGGGTTAAGTGTGTCCTAGGGAGTGATTTTAACTGTTAGGGGGTGTGGCTACGAGTGACACGTCACTGATCGCTGCTCCGGATAAGAGGGAGCATTCGATCAGTGACATGTCACTAGGAAGAACGGGGAGATGTTGTGTTTACACTGACATCTCCCCGTTCTTCAGCTTCGTAACACGATTGCGGGACACCGGCGGACATCGAGTCCGCGGGTCCCGCGGGCACGGTCACGGAGCTTGCGACCACACGCGGAAAATTTAAAGGGACGTACCTGTACGCCCATTTGCCTGTCCGTGCCATTCTGTCTACGTAAATGTTCGTACGGCGGTCGACAAGTGGTTACAGCGAAGTTCCAGGCTTTTTTTTTGTTTACTTAAAGTCAGCAGCTACAAAAAGTTTAGCTGCTGACTTTTAATAAACAGACACTTACCGTTCCACGGTCCAGCGATGCGGCCGCCCAGAACATCTCTCCTCTTCCCCTTCTCTCCACCGGCGCTGTTATAGCCACTGTGGGCACCCGGACGTGAAAGCTTTCGGCTTCACGGCCGGGCACGCACTGCGGATGTACGAGTCGCGCTGCGCTCTCCCAGTGGACAGGTAATCTTCTGGGACCTGTCACATGTCCCAGAAGAGAGGAGGAGTCGCCTAGGCGGCCCGTAAGCTGATGGAGGAAGTGGGGCAGGAAGAAGTCCCACTCAAAACGAAGCACCCACCCCCCCCCCCAAAACAAAATTACATGCCAAATGTGGCAAGTAAGGTGGCGAGGAGTGCTTAAAAGAGAAGTATGTTTTTTTTTTGCTATTTATACTTACCTCGGTGGATGGAGCATCAGGCTGATGCTGCAGCTGTCCCCCGGCGTCTGTGCACTGAGAACCGAGCCACCGAACATTGCCATTGGCTCGGTTCTCACTCCTCCCCGAGCAGAGCCAAAGGGCGGGCCAACTCAATATCGAATCCTACGGACTAAGACTGAGATGCCATTAAAGTTCATGTGCGTGTAAAGGCAAGTGGCCCAATACTTTTGGTAATACAGTGTATATGGTTATAGGAATATCAGACAGCAGCAGTTGTTGATTGCCATTTCTACCACCTATGGAGAGGATCCTATACTTTTATCATGTATTTACCATGTATTTACCAGAGGTAAAGCCTTTCCACCAACTATGAAAATGGGCCTAGTGGTAAGGCAGTGCGGCCCAGTGTCTGTACACCACTGGTACTTTAGAATAAGTTGCCCAGGATTTCATTTGTGTAACATTGGCATATACTCTTGAGTAAATACAAACAAATTTTGTCATTTTCCACTGCAAAGATATAGAAGGGTATGGACAATTTGACGATGCAATCTTTTGTGAAATGCGTCGGAAAACTCCACTCTTGCCATTGATATCTACAAGCACGGTTATATTCTTCTAATGTAAGTGTTTTTACTTACATTAAATACTTTTTTGATACAGTATCACGCTATGTGCCCTTCTCTTTTCTCCCATTTTTGTACTTTAGGCTGGGTTCACACTGGTCCGACAAACGCTCCGACTTTGGGAGCTCATGTCGCATGACATGTGAAAATCAGTGTTTCCCTATGAGAGCTGTCTTAACTGGTCCGACACAAGTCGGTCCGACTTTGAAAATGCTCCCTGCACTACTTTGGTCCGACTTTGATCCTACTTCAGCCCATTGAATATCATTGAAGTCGGATCAAAGTAGGATCCTTGTCCTAACCATCCGACATTTGACATCCAACATGGTGATTACAGCAGCAGTAAAAGGAATTTATCTCACCCTGGGATTGTTTTGATTGGTCAAAGGACAAGTCAGACTAGCACAAAGTCGGATCAAAGTAGTATCCTGTTCATGAAAGTTGGATGGATGTCGGCCCAATGTAGGATCGATGTAGGACTGATGTCGCAGAGCAAAGTAGGATGAAGTCGGATGAATGTCGTGTAGTATCAGTGTGAACCCAGCCTCAGGCTGGGTTCACACTGGTGCGACACGACAGTCATACAACTTTCATCCTACTTTGCTCTGCGACATCAGTCCTACATTGGTCCTACATTGGTCCGACATCCATCCGACTTTCATGAACAGGATACTACTTTGATCGGACTTTGTGATAGTCTGACTTGTCCTTTGACCAATCAAAACAATCCCAGGATGAGATAAATTCCTTGAGGCCTGGTTCACACTGGGGCGACAAACGCTCCGACATTGGGAGCTCATGTCGCATGACGTGTGAAAATCAATGTTTCCCTATGAGAGCCGTCTTAACTGGTCCGACACATGTCGGGCTGACTTTGAGAATGCTCCCTGTACTACTTTGATCCGACTTTGATCCGACTTCAGCCCATTGACTATCATTGAAGTCGGATCAAAGTCGGACCGCAGTCTTGCATGGTCCGACTTTGGCATGCAACTTGTGCTGTGCTGCTCTTGAGGGGGAACTCCAGGCCAAATTTTAAATAAAAAAACGGCGTAGGTTCCCCCTCCAGGAGCATACTAGGCCCTTGGGTCTGGTCTGGATTTGAAGGGGAACCCCTACGCCAAAAAAACGGCGTGGGGGTTACCCCAAAATCCAAACCAGACCCTTATCCGAGCACACAACCTGGCAGGCCGCAGAGGAAGAGGGGGGGACGAGAGAGCGGCCCCCCCTCCCTCCTGAACCGTACCAGGCCGCATGCCCTCAACATGGGGGGTTTGGTGCTCTGGGGCAGGGGGGCGACCTGCGGCCCCCCCACCCCAGAGCACCCTGCCCCCATGTTGATGAGGACAGGGCCTCTTCCCGACAACCCTGGCCGTTGGTTGTCGGGGTCTGCGGGCGGGGGGCTTATCGGAATCCGGGAGCCCCCTTCAATAAGGGAGCCCCCAGATCCCAGCCCCCCCCACCCTATGTGAATGAGTATTGGGTACATCGTTCCCCTACCCATTCACCTGGTGGAAAAAAATTGCAATAAAAAAACACTACACAGGTTTTTAAAGTAATTTATTACACAGCTCCGGCGCTCTTCTTCCGACTTCCGGGGGTCTTTTCCGACTTCGGGGGTCTCCGGTGTCGTCTCCGCGCTCTCCGGTTCTTTCTTCCGCCGGGCCTCCGCTAACTTCTTTTTAGCTCTCTTGCTAACAGAGGCCCGGTCTTCCCGTTGTCTCGTCCGGCTCTCCGTTGTCCTTCTGCCGGACCCTCCACTAACTTCTTTAGCTCTTTCGCTAGTGGAGGGGCCGGGCTTCCCGTCGCCGTCTTCTTCCCTCTTCTCCTTCTCGATGTTGACGCGTCGCTTCTTCCCGCTGTAATACTGGCTCTCCGCTCCGCTCCGCATTAATATAGGCTTCTCATGACGTCACAGTCACATGTTCCCATGACGTCACAGTCACATGTTCCAGGGCCATGTGCCCCGGAACATGTGACTGTGACGTCATGAGAAGCCTATATTAATGCGGAGCGGAGCGGAGAGCCAGTATTACAGCGGGAGGAAGCGACGCGTCAACATCGAGAAGGAGAAGAGGGAAGAAGAAGCCGACGGCGACGACGGGAAGACCGACCCCTCCACTAGCGAAAGAGCTACCAACAATGTTAGTGGAGGGGCCGGCAGAAGGACAACGGAGAGCCGGACGAGACAACGGGAAGACCGGGCCTCCGTTAGCAAAAGAGCTAAAAAGAAGAGCGGAAGAAAGAACCGGAGAGCGCGGAGACGACACCGGAGACCCCCGAAGTCGGAAAAGACCCCCGGAAGTCGGAAGAAGAGCGCCGGAGTCGGAAGAAGACCCCCGGAGCTGTGTAATAAATTACTTTAAAAACCTGTGTAGTGTTTTTTTATTGCAATTTTTTTCCACCAGGTGAATGGGTAGGGGTCAATGTACCCAATACTCATTCACATAGGGTGGGGGGCTGGGATCTGGGGGCTTCCTTATTGAAAGGGGCTCCCAGATTCCGATAAGCCCCCCGCCCGCATACCCCGACAACCAACGGCCAGGGTTGTCGGGAAGAGGCCCTGTCCTCATCAACATGGGGGCAGGGTGCTCTGGGGTGGGGGGGCCGCAGGTCGCCCCTCTGCCCCAAAACACCAAACCCCCCATGTTGAGGGCATGCGGCCTGGTACGGTTCAGGAGGGAGGGGGGCCGCTCTCGTCCCCCCCTCTTCCCCTGCGGCCGGCCAGGTTGTGTGCTCGGATAAGGGTCTGGTTTGGATTTGGGGGGACCCCCACGCCGTTTTTTTGGCGTAGGGGCGCCCGTTCAAATCCAGACCAGACCCAAGGGCCTGGTATGCCTCTGGAGGGGAACCCACGCCGTTTTTTTTTTATTTTAAATTTGGCGTGGAGTTCCCCCTCAAGATTCATACCAAACACAGTGCCTGATATTGGCGGGGATCCAAGTCGGATCCCCGTTCATTGAAAGTCGGACATATGTCGGCTTCATGTCGCAGGGCAAAGTCGGATCCAAAGTAGGACGGATGTCGTGTCGCACTAGTGTGAACCCAGCCTTAAGGCTGGGTTCACACTGGGGAAACAAATGCTCCGACATTGGGAGCTCATGTCGCATGACGTGTGAAAATCAATGTTTCCCTATAGGAGCCGTCTTAACTGGTCCGACACATGTCGGTCCGACTTTGAAAATGCTCCCTGCACTAATTTGGTCCGACTTTGATCCTACTTCAGCCCATTGAATATCACTGAAGTTGGATCAAAGTAGGATCCTTGTCCTAACCATCCGACTTTTGACATCTGACATGGTGATTACAGCAGCAGTAAAAGGAATTTCTCTCACCCTGGGATTGTTTTGATTGGTCAAAGAACAAGTCAGACTATCACAAAGTCGGATTAAAGTAGTATCCTGTTCATGAAAGTCGGATGGATGTCGGACCAATGTAGGATCAATGTAGGACTGATGTCGCAGAGCAAAGTAGGATGAAAGTTGTATGACTGTCGTGTCGTACCAGTGTGAACCCAGCCTCACACTGCTTGGGGATGGGTTCACACTGGTATGACACGACAGTCATACAACTTTCATCCTACTTTGCTCTGCGACATCAGTCCTACATTGATCCTACATTGGTCTGACATCCATCCGACTTTCATGAACAGGATACTACTTTGATCCGACTTTGTGATAGTCTGACTTGTCCTTTGACCAATCAAAACAATCCCAGGGTGAGATAAATTCCTTTTACTGCTGCTGTAGACACCAGGGATGAGCCAAACACCCCCCTGTTCGGTTCGCACCAGAACCTGCGAACAGACAGAATGTTTGTGTGAACTTTAGAACCCTATTAAATACAATGGACTCGAACGTTCAAAATCTAAAGTGCTAATTATAAAGGCTAATATGCAATTTATTGTCCTAAAAAGTGTTTGGGGACCCGGGTCCTGCCCCAGGGGACATGTATCAATGCAAAAAAAGGTTTAATAAATAGACGTTTTTACGGGAGCGGTGATTTTAATAATGCTTAAAATGAAAAAATAAAAGTGAAATATTCCTTTAAATTTCGTACCTGGGGGGTGTGTATGATATGCATGTAAAGTCGCGCATGTTTCCCGTGCTTAGAACTGTCCCTGCACAAAGTGTCATTTTTGAAGGAAAAAAGTAATTTAAAACTCACTCGCGGCTATAATGAATTGTCCGCTTTTATCAATACATAGAAAAGTCATTGATAAAAAAAAAAAGTGTGGGGGTTCCCCCAAATTCAATTACCAGGCCCTTTAGGTCTGGAATGGATATTAAGGGGAACCCCGCTGCAAATTTTTTTAAAAAATGGCGTGGGGTTCCCCCTAAATATCCATACCAGGCCCTTGAGATCTGGCATGGATTTTAAGGGGAACTCCACCCCAAATAAAAAAAAAATGGCGTGGAGTCCCCCAAAAATCCATACCAGACCCTTATCCGAGCACGCAACCTGGCCGGCCGCAGGGGAAGAGGGGGGACTAGAGAGTGGCCCCCCTCCCTCCTGAACCGTGCCAGGCCACATGCCCTCAACATGGGGAGGATGTCCCCATGTTGATGGGGACAAGGGCCTCATCCCCACAACCCTTGCCCGGTGGTTGTGGGGGTCTGCGGGCGGGGGGCTTATCGGAATCTGGAAGACCCCTTTAACAAAGGGGACCCCCAGATCCCGGCCCCCCCATGTGAATTGGTAAGGGGTACATTGTACCCCTACCATTTCACGAAGAAAGTGTCAAAAAATGTAAATAAATACACACAAACACCTTGGAAAAGTCCTTTATTAAAAAATAAAAAAATAATAAAATAAAAAAAACATTCCAGCGATGAAATTCAGTGTCCTGCGGCGATCCCGATGTCCAGCGCTGTCTGTCATTGGTTGTGCCTGTGCGGACCTGATGGGGAACTTCCTCCGCTGTGTTTTAAATGTATAGACCCGCCCCTTCTAAAGTTCCCCATCAGGTCCGCTCAGCGGACCAGATGCGGAACGCGAGAAGGGGCGGGTCTATTCATGTATTACACAGCGAACGAAGTTCCCCATCAGGTCCGCCCCCTCGGTATGTCCGACCCCGCCTACGTCATTGGCCTGAGCGGGGAACTTCCTTCACTGTGTAATTTAAATTTACACAGTGAAGGGAGTTCGACTCGAACTCGAAGCTCATCCCTAGTAGACACCATGTCGGATGTCAAAAGTCGGATGGTTAGGACAAGGATCCTACTTTGATCCGACTTCAATGATATTCAATGGGCTGAAGTAGGATCAAAGTCAGACCAAAGTGGTACAGGGAGCATTTTCAAAGTCGGACCGACTTGTGTCGGACCAGTTAAGACAGTACTCATAGGGAAACATTGATTTTCACACGTCATGCGACATGAGCTCCCAATGTCGGAGCGTTTGTCGGACCAGTGTGAACCCAGCCCTTTCGGCTGGCTCTAACTGTGTCCTTACCCATAAGCACTACCATTTGGATCAGAAGGCCCCTCTGTGTTTCCTAAGTGGATTGTTGTGTGAGATGCTCTGTCCGAACTGCAGCTGAGGATCCATTCATTCGTCACAGTGGTTTACCTATGCATAGTCGACCCTCTGAACATACGTTCCTTAGGGTCCACTATTTCTGGTAAGCCTTTTCTTCTATTGGTTGGTGGCGGTTACTTCACAGTTTGCATTTGCTGCATTCCAGTCATTTGGGAGCACCTTTACTGTCATCCATTTTGAACTTTTTCATTTAATATTGATATATTTTTTATTGGTGGTGACTATTCATATTCTCATTGCACTTGTATCACTCCAGGAATACCATCATTAACCATTCACATTGGAATTATTTTTTATTATTATTTTTCATTCATTTGGACTTCCACATGTTTTTGTGTTCATTTGATCATATAGCATGGTTGCACATTGTATTTCATTATATTTAGGTGCAGTTTTATCTATTTAGCACTACACGTTTTTTATCGTATGGACAATTTAAAATTAAGTAGTTTGTGCTGACTGTGTGGCCCATTATATCTACTACTACTTTATTAGGTGCCAGAAATGGGTAGTTCCCCCTTCACCCACACCAAAATTATGTTATACAAATAAAGAATTATTTTACTTGCTTGAGTTCTTTCATCATCTATGTAATTAGGTGCATGTGTGGACATTGTTATGCAGGGGAGACAACCCAGTAAGTTAAAGAGAGAATTTGGAGGAACAAATATGCGATCAGGGGTAAACGAGTGGAACATGGCATTCTGTTGAACAGGGACACTCAGGGCTATATTTATTAAAACTGGTGCACACAAAATCTGGTGAAACTGTGCATAGTAACCAATTAGCTTCTAACTTAAGCTTGTTAAACTTGGACATTGACAAAAAGCCCCCGTTCACACCGGTGCGATTTGTCATGTGATTTGAGAGTTCCATATTTCATGACAAGTTTGCCGGCAATGGAACCGTTCATATCACGCCAAACTCATGCCACAGCGTGTATGGAAAAGGTTCCTGCACTACTTTTTACCGATTTCATTTCAACTTGCATAGACTTCTATTAAAAGAAGTCGCAAGCTGCAATGAAATCGGCAGTGCAAATTGCACTAATGTGCGGCTTTGAAATTGTGCTGAAGTAAACACGATTTTAAAGGTGCAGACTGCAAACTGAGGGAGAGGAGAAACATTGGAATAATAGTCAGTACCAGTGTGCAAAGATGTATTTGCTTAAGAAGAATAAATTGTCTCTAACGTTGGGTGTCCTATGTGTGTGGATGTTGCTGTTCACCAGTGTAAACCGGGTCTAAGACCTAGAAGCTCATTGGTTGCTATGCACAGCTGCACCAGATCCATGTGTCCCAATTGAAATATGCTGGTATTGATTTGTTGAATAAGCTTAAAAGAGGAGGTGATAGGGAATTACTTCTTAAAAAGAGGTAAATCTTCTGAATTAAAAAATTCAATACATTGCATTTTGTATATACAGAGGCATAACTATAGGGGTCGCAGGGGTCACAATTGCGACCTGGCCCCATGCTTCAGGTGTCCATGCGGCTCCCCTGTCACATTTGTCTACACCTGGATAAAAAGGGGCAGCAGGGGGCAGCATATAGAGCAAATGATGCCCTGCGTTTTCCTCCCTGCAGCTGCTGAATGCCTGCAGGAGGGAGAGGAGAAGCAGGCATTCAGTGGCTGCACGGAGGAAAATGCAGGGCATCGGTTGCTCTATATGCCGCCCCACAGCCACTGCTATCCAGCTTGGTGCTAGGTGTTTCTGGCAGCCATCAGTTGCTAGGATTGCCAGCTCCACCCCCCGACTCTGGCTCCTGCTTCTTGGTTCCAGGCTACTTCTGCTGGGTATGGTAGGAGATTTACTTTCCCTAGGCTGCTCCAGCCTGGTAACCTAGAAATGACTGTATATTCTCTGCCACAGCGGTGCCAGGCACCTGAGTAAGTATACTGTGTGTCCAGGTGTCCTACTGTAACACTGCCACCCTACTATGACAGATGGAGGGGCAGTGTGACAGGGGGAGTATGCAGGGGACAGTATGCGGGGGGGGGGGGTATTGTGATAGAAGAAGGGCAGTTTGGCAGGCGGAGGAGTATGATGGGTCAGTGTGACAGGAGGGGGCGGTGTGACTGGGGGAAGTGTGATAAGTGTAGTGTGACAGGTGGGGGACAGTGTGACGGGGTGCAGTGTGACAGAAGGAAGGCAGTGTTACCGGTGGGTGGCAGTGTGACAGGAGGGGGGCAGTCTAACAGCAGGGGGACAGTATGGCAGGTGGGGGACAGTGTGACAGGGGCATTGTGACAGGTGGGGGTCAGCGTGACAGCAGGGGGGCAGTGTGACAGGTGGGGGACAGTGTGATAGGTGTTGGGCAGTGTGCCAGCCGGGGCTGTGTGATAGGTGAGGGGCAGTGTGACAGGGGCCAGTGTGACAGGAGGGGGGCTCTTGTGACTGACATAATTCCCACCATACTACTGACAGTGGCGGAACTACCAGGGTTTCAAAGGTCTCACTTGTGACAGGGCCCTGCCATTCCACAACCCTGGGGGGACCCCAAGATGGCAGGAAGGGGGCCAGCTGCAGAACATGTAAAGGTTATCCACTGTGGGTCCTGCGATGGAAATAAAGGGCCCCGGGCTCTTCTTGAAGGTCCTAGTTATGCCTCTGCGTACATATATACAGTATGTTGTTTTGTGCTTTTTTGTTGTTGTTTGTTTTGGATGCTTATACTCCTGAGAGGAGACATCATCAGTGTAGCGATAAGTGATACACCACTCTCTTTTCAAAAATGTTATTGGTATAGTCTATGGTAACACACAGTTGCTCTGAACTGATGAAATTATATAATTGATTGAAGCTGATTATTCCTGGTCTAAAGCCTGGGATACATGATAATCTTATTGAACGAATGATTATCCTTTTTTTTTGCATACTAGTCTCTATATTCATAATGGAGGTTACTAAAGTGAGGAGAATTCTCATACGGCAAAATAAAAATTTGGAAGTGATGTATTGTACTATATTTGTATTGCATTTTCGAACTAAAACTATGCTGATTAGATCTGGTATCGTATGAGAATGTATTTTTCGTGAAATTTTCTGATCGTGTGTACTAGGCATTACTAGTAAATACGTAGGGATTAATGTATTAGTATGTACAGTGCCTTGAAAAAGTATTCACACCCCTTGAAATTTTCCACATTTTGTCATGTTACAACCAAAAATGTAAATGTATTAGACCAACACAAAGGGGGTAATTTACTATAGCGCCGCGGCGCTAATTAGCACAAATTGACGCGAATTCGCGCTAATTAGCGCAAATCATGGCAATTTGCGCTAATTAACGCTAAAACGGTATTCACTATAGCGCTGGAGAAAAAATACTTACCAAAATCGAATTTACTATAGCTCCCAGAATCCAAATAGCGCCCAAATCCTTACTCGCTGGAGTTGTGCACATGGAAATAATGTTTAGAGCGTGATATAATTGCCTAAACGGTACTGAAATATGCGGTATATTATTTAAAGATAACCTGCTTTTAAACTGTGTGAAAAAGTGATTTCTACATTGAAATATCTTTAAAAGTCTGAGAAGTAAAAAAATGCCCGTTTTTGGACAACTATTTGCAAGCTAAACTGAGCATGCCCAGAGCTAATATAACTCAAATTTTAACTCAAGAGACTTTTTTCACAAGAGTTATAGTAAATACCGAAATGAGAGCTAATTAAAGAGCATGTTTTGGAAGTGAAAATCTGAGCAATTTTAGTCCAATGCAAGTTTTAGCCATTGATTCTAATGATACAATTGTAACTTTCACAAATAAATCCTTTTAATGTTGAGATGAAATGTATCTTTCTCTGAAATAAATTTTCCTTTGCAACAATGTTGCTTCTAATTAAAATATTTTGTTTTTAAAGAAAGCTAGAATGTGGAATGTTTTGATAAAATATATTTTTCTCTGCCACTTTCACTTGTTACTCTCCATATCACACCAATGTTTACCCAAACTCACACAGGTGTCTTTACAAACCACAATCAATACTATTGCTGATGCAAATTTAAAATTAGTCACATTTTTTTGTGCTTTTTATTATTTCTAAATAATCATAATTTCAGCCCCAAAAATTTGATATGTGTTCCAACATCAGAAATAAAAATGTAATTCCCCAAAATTTGAGGGTAATATCACTATTCTACACTCACGCACAAAAAAACACCAAATTTCACAGAATAAATCAAGAAGAATAACTCTTGAGTAATGTAATTCCATCACCTGTATGTCCAAATAAATGCAGTATTTATGTGTATTTATGTGTAGGAGGATTCCACATGTGGCAGCTCTGTGGCTTAGAGGTTAGAACTTCTGCTTAGCATCCCTGAGCGTCTGGGTTCAAATCCCAAACTTGCTGCTTCATGTAGAGAAGTTGTCTCATATCCCAGGTCCTAAAACTATGTCTAAATCTTGTATTTATGTGTAGGAGGGTTCCACCACCACTGTAAATCTTGCCAGATACACAATTTAGCCCAAAGTATTGGGACGCCTGCCTTTACACACACATGAACTTTAATGCCAGCCCAGTCTTAGTCTGTAGGGTTAAAATTTGATTTGGCCCACCCTTTGCAACTAGAACAGCTTCTGGGAAGGCTGGGAAGGCTGTCCACAAGGTTTAGTGTGTCTATGGGAATGTTTGATCATTCTTCCAGAAGTGCATTTGTGAGGCCAGGCACTGATGTTGGATGAGAAGGCCTGGCTCGCAGTCTCTGCTCTAATTCAGCCAAAGGGAGTTCTATCGGGTTGAGGTCAGGACTCTGTGCAGGCCAGTCAGGTTTCTCCACCCCAAACTCACTCATCCATGTCTTTATGGACCTTGCTTTGTGCACTGGTGTGCAGTCATGTTGAAACAGAAAGGGGCCATCCCCAAACTGTTCCCACAAAGTTGGGAGCATGAAATTGTCCAAAATGTCTCAGTATGCTGATGCCTTAAGAGTTCCCTTCACTGGAACTAAGGGGCCAAGCCCAACCCCTGAAAAACAACCCCACACCATAATCCCCTTCCACCAAATGATTTGGACCAGTGCACAAAGCAAGGTCCATAAAGACATAGATGAGTGGGTTTGGGGTGAAGGAACTTGACTGGCCTGGACAGAGTCCTGACCCCAACACAACAGAACACCTTGGGGATGAATTAGAGTGGAGACTGCAGGCCAGGCCTTCTCGTCCAACATCAGTGCCTGACCTCACAAATGCACTTGGAAGAATGGTCAAACATTCCCATAGACACCCTCCTAAACCTTGTGCACAGCCTTCCCAGAAGAGTTGAAGCTGTTATAGCTGCAAAGGGTGGGCCAACTCAATATTGACTACTATCGACCTACGGACTAAGACTGGGATGCGATTGCAGTTCATGTGCGTTTGAAGGAAGGCGTCCCAATACTTAGGCCAATATATTGTATATTGCCTGGAGACACGGAACTTGGCTATGGACTTAGGGCTGGTTCACACCACAGAGATGCAGAGAACATGTGTGAGGCTGCCCGGTGGCTAAGTGGGCAGCAATTCTGTCTAGCAACACTGGGGTTGCTAGTTCAATTCCCCAACATGCTAATGCTTATGTTGAAGTTTATATGTTTTCCATGTGTGGGTTTCTCACCACAATCCGAAGACATGCTGGCATTTTATTTGTCTCCTGTCAAAATAGTCTCTAATGTAAAAAAGTTTATTTTGGACTTTAGATTGGAAGCTCATTGGAGCCAGGGCCCGATGTTAATGTTTGTTAGCACTAATCATGCCCAGGGACTTGGACATTTAAAATTGTAGGGTTTACACTGCACAGGTACATATGCTTAGAAAACTGTTGCTTTGTTTATGTGCATGCAAATGGACTTGGATCTTTGGCCTGTAGTTGGAGATTTGATGCACATAGCCAAGGGCTAACACAGTTGCAAATAGTATTATTTGTTCCTGCCCATCAGGTGAAATCACTTTAGACATACACAAAGGGAGAGATTGAAAGATACTGGTGGGAGTGTACTTCTATTGGGCGTGTACTTCTATTGGACGTGTGTCAGTTTGCTAACAATACATCCTCTCTTATATAAAGGCCTGCAGTATCAGGGATCGTTTGGTCTGAGAAGGCCAGGATTTTTGCTGTGATTTGGGGGGGCGGGGGGGAGAAGGAATGATATTGTGCAGAATGACAAACCCCCAACTAGTGATATTTGCTGAAATTCTTGTGCATTTTTTCAATCAAAAATTGTGTGTGTATTGTTCCTGTCTGACCATGCAAAATCGTTTGGAAGCATCTGCTGACCTTCTACTCGTGGATCTCATTGCTTAATCATGTACACAGAAATGCAGCTTCCAGCAGAACATGGTCACCAATGTATGTATATGTGGATTGTGGGGTGGGGGTGGGTGTTTTGAACATGTGTCTTTTTTATTATTATGTTGGAATGCTTTGTAAGAATAATGACTTGAGTATGTTTCTATATTCTTGCAGATAAAAATGTGATGTGTTGCCCGTTATACACTAAAAGTAAAGCTGTGTGCACTCTAAGGTTTTGACAAATTTTAGATTGTAAGCTCCTATGAGCAGGGCCTTTAAAATCCAATTGCTAAATTGAGTACCGTGTATCCTGTCCAAAATTTTTTGAAGCGAGTAAATGAATGTACCTAATTTTGTTTCTACTGGCAAAATAAAAGTACGTTATTGAGCTTTGGTGTGTGTGCTTTTTTTTTTTTTTGGCAAAGTGCAAAATCCTTAATATTTTATTTCTATATGGATTTGTGCATCAAAAAATTAATCTTTGCCCTTGTTCACATTGATGCTACTTTGAAATTGCGCTACTTCACTTAAGCTAGCACGATTTTATGTACTACTTGATAGACATCTGTGTGGCTTCATACACAAATGTCTATTGAAGTCGCACCTGAAATCGGCAAAAGTAGTGCAGGAACTACTTTTGCTAATCGGTGCGGCGCCACAAAATTGGGGTTGCATCGATTGGAACAGTGCCATTGCCACCAATAGTCATGCTTTTTGATTTCTGAAATTGCATGACAAATCGCCCCAATGTAAACCTAGGCTTCAGCACACCTGCAAGTAAATGATAAAGGTGGAATCTTTATATATAACAGCTGTGGAGAATTGCAGGTAATGAATTCAGCTGGAGGATAGATAGTGTTGTATGTGTCAGCTCTGGTTCACATTGGTGCGATTTGACATGTCAGATCGGTGGCAATTGCGCTGTTCTAATTGGTGTGATTCGCATTGATATAAGTGCAGAAACCTGCACAGATGTCTCTGATGTCCCCCCCCCCTCCTGCAGTCGGGACTGACATGCGGGAATGAAAATCGTATGAGTTCAGCTGAACGATTTCCTCCCGCTGTCAGTGTGAAGCAGAGCTCAAACCGGGTCTTTTGCCTTTGTAATTCACCTGCTGCTATGGCAGAGACACCATTCCTTTTCAAACTCCCTTAAGTTTACCTTCAAATATCATATGTAGAAATACAGATTTGCATATCTGCAAATAATCAAAAATAATAAATTCTAAGTGTGATTGAGATCAAATATTCACAGCTGCAATCAACAGAGCGTGGTTTCACCTCCTGACCCGGAAATGAGTCATTGTAATCACCCGGAAGTTCCTGTGCTGGTCAGGATCTCCATCTAGGTGGACATGGCGAGCTCCCTCTTTAGCAAAGAGGAGGTGCTGCTGATTTCCCGGGTAAGTGTAGGATATGTACTTGTGCTTACTCAAGGTGGGGGTGGGCTTCATTGATTTGTTTGGTATCACTACACATTTGCTTCTGGCCCATGTGCACACATCACTACTTCCTGCATTTGTTCTGCTGATGTAAATCAGTAAGGACTATGCAAGTATAAATGAGAGCTCCTTTCTATTAAAATATATATGACTTGATTCACAGTTTGGCGACTTTTCATGATTCTCAATGATAACCATTCATATCTGTGCTACTTTAAATCAGACCAACTTCAAAGTAGTCCTTGTACTACTTTGGTGTGACTTTCAGGCTCGGTTTCCACTAGTGCGACTTGTCATGCAACTTGGGACTGCAAAGTCGCATGACATGTCATACCCTATGATTTCCAATGAGTATGGTTCATATCTGTGCGACATTAAGTCGCAGCGACTTCAAAGTAGTCCCTGCACTACTTTGGACCCACTTTGATACAACTTGCGGCAAAATCACACAAATTTAGGGTTGCAATAGTGGAAACAGAGCCTCATGTGACTTGAATTACATAGGGCGCAATATTACACAGGCATTCCCAGAAGTTGGGGCCAAGTTGCAGTGACAAAGTGGCAGCAAATTAGGATGACTTTCAGATCGCAGCAGTGTGAAAGAGATTCAAGGATATCTTTGAATTTGGCCCTATTGTCACTTGTGCATCCTGAAAGTGGGGAAAATTCATCCCTGCACTACCTTGGTTTGACTTTGATGCGATTTGAGGTCCATACACCACAAGATAACACAGGCATTGCTTCAAGTCATGGCAAAACTGTGCAATTTTAAGGTCGCACAAGTGCAAATGGGGCTTTATTCAAAGGTGTTATCATTTAATCTCGTTAGGTTACTTTCACACTTATGTGACTTTTCATGCAGCTTTGGACCTCAGAGTTGCATTAAAAGTATCCCCCCCATGAGTTCCATTCATATCTATGCAACTTCACCCATGTTCACATAGCTCTGAATTGACATGTCAAATTGCAGGCCAAATCGGCGCCTATTGACGGCAATAGAACTGTCCGAATTGGTGCGTCGCCACACAGATTCCCAAAAGTAGTTCCTACACTACTTTGGGCGACTTCAGGAGGCAATTTCTTACCTCCCAACTTTTTGAGATGGGTATAAGGGACAACTATTAGCAAAAGTATGTAGGCATAGTACACACCTCCTAAAACACCTTCTTAAAGGAGAATTATAAAAAAAAAAAAAAACAATATTAGTTAAACCCCCAAGTGCTTTTTTTTAAACAATAATATCCCTTTAGATTGGCTTTGGGAATTTACAAACAAAGCAATTTAGAAATTAGATGAAAGGTTTAGCGCTGGGAAACACTTTTTGAAAGATAAAAATTGCATTTTATATCAAACTATACAGATCAGAACAAAATGAGGGACAAATGAGGAGGAGAGAGGGACAGAGGGACTTTGGTCCAAATCAGGGACAGTTGAGACCTATGTGATTTCACTAGACATCTGTGCAGGAAAGTGCACTGATGTCTCTGAAATCGCTCACAAAGTCGGACTGAGGCCCCTTTCACACTTGAGCAACTTTTCCTGTGACTTTGATCATCAGAGTTGCATGACAAGTCATACCCCATGATTTTCAATGTGTACCATTTATATCTGTGAAACTTCAAGTCACACCGACTTCAAAGTAGTCCCTGTACTACTTTGGTCCGACTTTGATACGAGTTGAGGTTCATAGACCTTAAGTTTACACAGGCATTCCCTGGGATCGCAGAAAAAATGCAGACGGAAGTTTGCGCGCCTTGCCCTACGACTCCTGCGTCCATAGACCTCAAGATTACACAGGCATTTCTTCAAGTCACATCAAAATGACACAACTTTCAGGTCGCACAAGTGTGAAAGGGGCCTAAGTCACTGTGCTGAGTACTATTATACCTAGAATATAAAGTAGTCCCACCATCAAACACTCAGCAGCATATGCTGAAAAGAGGCGAATGCCTATTAGCCAATGCCACATCAGCATGAGCATGGTTGTTACAATAATATTAAAGTGGTTGTAAACCCACTTAGACAACTTGCATCTACAGGTAAGCCTAGATTAAGGCTTACCTGTAGGTGCAAGAAATATCTCCTTAACCTACACACACTAGTAGATGTTTGTGCTACGCTCAATAGGCTAGTGGTCAGCACTTCTACCTTGAAAAACTCAGGCTTCGAAGCACTCATGGGTTCAAATCCCACAGAGAGATACTAAAAGATTGTATTGGTGAAAAAAGGCAAATGCCAATTAGCCAAAGCAGCCTATGCTGAAAATAGGTGAATGCCAATTAGCCAATGCACTTTTATTCAATAATATTATGGTGTGGACTTCCAAACATCACACACTAGCTAACGGGCAGTTTACATTTCTTTGTTTGTTTATTTTAATTTTCTTGTGCAAATAATAAACATAGCTGTTGGATGGTAGGTTGGCTGGTATTTGAACTTGTAACATGAGAGCTGTATAGACATGGGAGCAGACCACTAAGCCATTGTGCTAAGTACAAGACCTGCATAATAGTGTAGTATGATTAAAGAATGGACATAAATAATTACCGCTTTATAGCCACCTAATTGAAAAAATAAAAACATGAAAAAAACAACATACAACAAATGGGTAACCTAAATGTTTAATACATGTAATTTTACATAATAGCAGACATTACTATGTAATAATCCTTCATAACTGCATTCGTTAGCAAAAGAAGGAAAAAAACTAGGAATACTAATTGCAATATACATAAATAGATAGAGCACATCTCATATAAAAATGTTTCTTTCACATACATGGATCATGGTTACAGTGCAGTGCTATATAAAAACTTAGTGGAAATTGGCATTTGCGCGTGCGCGGATTCGCTAATTAGCGCTGATTTCACATTTACTAACACTTGTTTGCTGCTAATAGCGCTCTTTTTCATTCGCAAATTCGCGCATGGAATTTTTAATTGTCAAAAATTGGAGCTATTTTTTGCTATGTGCTCAGTACTTCCTGGAGTTATAGTAAATCAGCCCCATAGTGGCACATATTGTGAAGTGGAAGGAAAATGATAAATAGTTTTCAACATGTTTTACAAATAAATATCTGAAAAGTGTGGCGTACATTTGCATTCAGCCCCCGTTACTCTAATAACCTTAACTAAAATCTAGTGGAACCAATTCCCTTCAGAAGTCACCTAATTAATAAATAGGGTCCACCCCTGTGTATATTAATCTCAGTATAATCTCAGACAGCATCATGAAGGTCAAGGAACACACCAGACAGGTCAGAGATAAAGTTATGGAGAAGTTTAAAGCAGGTTTAGGTATAAAAAAAATATTCCAAGCTTTGAACATCTCACGGAGCACTGTTCAATCCATCATCCGAAAATGGAAAGAGAATGGCACAACTGCAAACCTACCAAGACATAGCCGTCCACGTAAACTGACAGGCCAGGCAAGGAGAGAGATATTCAGAGAAGCAGCCAAAAGGCCCATGATACTCTGGAGGAGCTACAGAGATCCACAGCTCAGGTGGGAGAATCTGTCCTCATGATAACTATCAGTCGTGCACTCCACAAATCTGGCCTTTACGGAAAAGTGGCAAGAAGAAAGCCATTGTTGAAAAAAACATAAGAAATCCTGTTTGCAGTTTTTAGTGGAAATTAGCATTTGCGCGTGCGCGGATTCGCTAATTAGCGCTGATTTCACATTTACTAACACTTGTTTGCTGCTAATAGCGCTCTTTTTCATTCGCAAATTCGCGCATGGAATTTTTAATTGTCAAAAATTGGAGCTATTTTTTGCTATGTGCTCAGTACTTCCTGGAGTTATAGTAAATCAGCCCCATAGTGGCACATATTGTGAAGTGGAAGGAAAATGATAAGGCCAGGCAAGGAGAGAGATATTCCAGATATGACAGGCCAGGCAAGGAGAGAGATATTCAGAGAAGCAGCCAAAAGGCCCATGATACTCTGGAGGAGCTACAGAGATCCACAGCTCAGGTGGGAGAATCTGTCCTCATGATAACTATCAGTCGTGCACTCCACAAATCTGGCCATAAGAAATCCTGTTTGCAGTTTGCAATAAGCCATGTGGGGGACACAGCAAACATGTGAAAGAAGGTGCTCTGGTCAGATGAGACCAAAATTAAACTCTTTGAACCCTAAACATACAGCCAGAGCTACAATGGAATGGTTTAGATCAAAAGCATATTCATGTGTTAGAATGGCCCAGTCAAAGCCCAGACCTAAATCCAATTGGAAATCTGTGGCAAGACTTGAAAATTGATGTTCACAGATGCTCTCCATCCAATCTGACAGAGCTTGAGCTATTTTGCAAAGAAGAATGGGCAAAAATATTACTCTCTAGAAGTGCAAAGCTGGTAGAGACATACCGTATATACTCGAGTATAAGCCAAACCAAGTATAAGCCGAGGCACCAAATTTTACCACAAAAAAATAAGAAAACGTATTGACTCGAGTATAAGCCTAGGGTGAGAATGCAGCAGCTACTGTAAGTGGAAAAGAGGGTCAACAATGCCCATTTGCAGCTTCACTGTGCCCATTTGCACGCCTCACTATGCCCATTGCAGCCTCACTGTGCCCATTGCAGCCTCACCGTGCCCATTGCATGCCTCACCTCACTGTGCCCATTGCATGCCTCACCTCACTGTGCCCATTGCATGCCTCACCTCACTGTGCCCATTGCATGCCTCACCTCACTGTGCCAATTGCATGCCTCATCTCACTGTGCCCATTGCATGCCTCACCTCACTGTGCCCATTGCAGCCTCACTTTGCCGATCTCCGAGGACGAGAGGACATCAATGATAGGCGGAACACTGAACACTGCTGGGAAACTGAGTGTTCCGCCTATCATGGAACAGGACGAGGAGGAGGCACGGCTTTTTTACACTGGACACCCACAGTCTGACTCTGCATGTCACGGATAATCAAGTACACAGACTCGAGTATAAGCCGAGGGGGGCATTTTCAGCACAAAAGAATGTGCTGAAAAACTCGTCTTATACTCGATTATATACGGTACCCAAAAAGGTGATTCTACAAAGTATTGACTCAGAGAGGCTATATACAAATGCACGCCAAACTTTTTACATATTTATTTGTAAAAAAAAAAATGAAAAACATTTATCCTTTTCTTTCCACTTCACAATTATGTGCCACGTTGTATTGGTCTATTACATAAAATCCTAATAAAGTACATTTACGTTTTTGGTTGTAACATGACAAAATGTTGAAGATTTCAAGGTGTATGAATACTTTTTCAAGACACTGTATCTGTCTTTATTGGCCTGACAAAGGGCTTGTTGCCTGAAACTGTAGCCAAATTGTAACTGGTAATTTTTTCTCTGATGGACAGTTAAACAAATCATATGGATTCTGCAACTCCCAGTATATATACTTATATTTTTTCAACATCTACCTTAAAATTAAAGTGCATGACTTTCAGAAGTCCACTTCCAGTATCTGCTCATTCTAAATGGTTGGTTTCTGAGTATTTTCAGCAAGAGAGGAGTTTTAACAATTCATGTTTTACGACCACATCAGTCAATATGATCAGTACATGGAAGAAGATGATACATTTTAAAATAACCTATTGCATGCATTTTCATTCATTTTCTCCTTGTAGACAATACTGCAATAATCCCAGCACACTTATGGCAAAGAAAAGCTTCCTGTCAGTTCACCCACCAGCTCTAGTAAATGGCATTTCACATTCTTTACAAATGCACTCATTTATTATGCATACTGACATTTACATTCACAAAACTATTCTCCTTTTTACTGCCCATGAAGGTTGTATATGTAGCAGAGGGCCTTTAAATATTTGTAATACATTTTGGGTTTCATTAAGTGCACAGCAATATGTTGCTACCCGCTGCAAATTGGCTAAAATGAGCATTTCATGAATCTTCACCATAGGGTTAAAATACCAACATCTCGCCAATTACCATTGCCCCTGGTTAATCACTTAGCATTGGTTTTTCGTCCGAATGCCAACACATGACATTGCCTCTAGATGTATTGCTTGGTAGCAAGGCTGCCTATATCATAGGGCCTTTTATCATATTATGTAATTGAACTGCAAACGATGCCTCTAGAGGTGCAAAGAAAACACAATGTGATGCAATATAAATCAATCCCTGCCTTAGTTTATGGACCTGACAATGTCTTATTAGAAATGTATTAGAAGGAAAACAACTGTAATTATCTATTGCTATTCTATATGATTTATAGGATATAAACCCGCTCCTAAATAATATTATTTTGGTCCAGCTCCCAGCGGAACTGCAATACCACATTATTTTAGAATAAATTATGTAAACGCAAAGCATGCACTGAGTGTAATATTACCATTTCAATTCATGAGGATTTTGGATTTCGGCTGCTTCCATTACCGGACTCACATAGCACCATAGAATGTATTACATAAAGAATATAAACAGCTTTTTGTGCAGCTGAGGCAAGCAGTGGAGCATTATAGTGCTTATGAATTATTGGCCAGTTGCTTTGTGCTAGAGCCAAGCAGGGGATATGGAGGCGAAGGAATTATCTTGTGTGAAGTCTTATGAGAGGTGTTCACATGCCCATCTATTTCAAATGCGCAAGATGTAGTCTAAGTAATCTGAAAGAGTTTTGATTATGCCTAGTTTATCTAAACTCGTGTAAAAGGCGTTTTTGCTTATACCGTGTAATGTTGCACATGGTCAATCTATTGAGAAACAGCTTTGTCAGCACAGCAGCTGAACCCTGCAGATGGACCATGTTTGACTAAAACAAAAGCGACCTATTGCTTGCCACACTGCACACACTGCAAACAGGCCACCGAAGGGCACCGCACTTGTATACTGTTTAGGCCACACTTTACATATAAAAGAGGGAACGTTATTTAGACATTTAAATTCATGCAGGTTTACAATAAGGATTTAGAAAGCGGCATTGTGCTGAATGAGTCATAGAACAAAGCGACATTAAGAGAGGTTTACTAAATAAGAAGAGGCGAGTTTTATGCCATTCCCTAATTTGCTCACCTAAGATAGCTTTGAACACTGGTCCACATGCAGAACTGTCCATAAAATACAATTAAAACCTCAGTTAAAAACATCTATCAATGAAGCTTATTTCTCTAATCCTCATCCCTATTTTTACTGTAAGTACTAAGTCCTGTAAGTACTGTAACCTTCGTTTTTTGCTCCTGCAGTTTCCATTGTTATGCATATCATAGCTGTGGCTTCCCTGAACTTTCAATGTAAGCGTGCAAGCTGTGTACTTATTAAATAAATAATTTGCCACACTAACTGTGATAATGTGCAAAATGAACACTCAATTCAATGTGAAATCCCCAAAAATTCTAAAGACTGATGACGTCAGTTATGACTAAAACGCGTAGGGCAGAGCTAACGTACATGACATCGCCATGCCTGCCTGGATTAGTAACTGTTTGGAGTATTTGCAATATTGCCTGGGAATTATTTTTATATACAAAAGCACTGTTTTAGAAAAAAAATGTGAGTAATTTCATGTACTTTGAATACTTTACAGATTTACACCATGTGGGCTCTCCCTTTTTGATTTTATGGTGGATCCAGTGAAATATATGGTTGCCATTCATTTTAATATACACTGGAAAGTTGGAGACACTGTAATGCCGCGTACACACAACCGTTTTTAATGTCATTGAAAAAAATGACGTTTTTCTCGACGTGATTCTTCTCAAGCCTGCCTTGCCTACACACGATCATGAAAAAAAAATGCTAGAGCAAAGCGTGGTGACGTTCGAAATCTACAACGGCACTATAAAGGGGAAGTTCCATTCGGATGGCGCCACCCTTTGGGCTGCTTTTGCTGATCCTTGTGTTAGTAAAGTTTGGTGAGAGACGATTCGCGCTTTTCAGCCTCGTGCTCTTCAGTTCGTTTCAGCGTGACGAATGTGCTATCTCCATTACGAACGCTAGTTTTACCAGAACGAGCGCTCCCGTCTCATCACTTGCTTCTGAGCATGCACGTTTTTTTCACGTCGTTAAAGCCTACACACGGCCGCTTTTCATGACGGGAAAAAAACGACGACATAAAAAACGAAGAGAAAAATTAGAGCATGTTCCAAATTTTTAATGGCCATTTTTCACGTCGTGAAAAATGCTCTGGAGCCCACACACGATCGTTTTTAATGACCAAATTAAAAAATGGATTTTTTCTCGTCATGAAAAACGGTCGTGTGTACGTGGCATAAGAGTCCAGCTAAGCAGTGTGGGTCGACCCCTCCATGATGAGACTGTCATTTACAGGCTGATTTTACTCTGTAATAGGGTCTATCCATTACCTTAACAGTCCATTTCTTATGGTGGTGATGGTCCACGTGGTGATCACAAGATTTGATTCCACACGTTATTTATAACAGCAGTGGTTCTTTGGTATTAGATTGGGACTGTTATATATTTTTTTGCACATATATAAAGCAGACTTTTTGGATTTTTGAATTTCACATTGAATTGAGTGTTCATTTTGCACATTATCACAGTTAGCGTGGCAAATTACTTATTTCTTTTGCTACACCGTTTATCTGACTGCTTTTTGCCAGCGGATTGATTTTTCACCTGCCAGCACATTTTCTATTATGATTCTGTGTACTTATTAGCATGGTTATGCATGATGCAACCTTTGGACTATGAGTCCCATGTGTTGGTGTGCTATGTGTTTGCACTATATGTATCGCACTCTTGGAAACTAGATGGGAGCATACAGAAAAGAGTGACAGCGCTTTGGCCCTTTTCCCTTCTCTCCCAGCTGAGGAGTTTACTCCGTTTTCTCTGATGCAATAAGAAATTTGGTGTGGCCTCATCCATGCCTCATGTCAGAATTTTGCTGGTCAGGCTTGCAGATACGTCTTGCACTTTTATTCAACCTTAAAGAGTGTTAGCTCAGAGTATGATCTGGTACTCTAGAAATCTCCATAGGGGATCCAATGTGGACCAAGCTTGGAATTAGTGATGAGCCGAACACCCCCGGGTTCGGTTCGCACCAGAACCCGCGAACGGACCGAAAGTTCGTACGAACATTAGAACCCTATTAAATACAATGGATGCGAACGTTCGAATTCTAAAGTGCTAATTATAACAACTATTATGCATGTTATTGTCCTAAAAAGGGTTTGGGAACCCGGGTTCTGCACCAGGGGACATGTATCAATGCAAAAAGAAGTTTTAAAAACGGTCGTTTTTCGGGAGCAGTCATTTTAATGATGCATAAAGTGAAAAAAAAAAAGTCAAATATTCCTTTAAATATCGTACCTGGGGGGTGTCTAAAGTATGCCTGTGAAGTGCCACGTGTTTCCCGTGTTTAGAACTGTCCCTGCACAAAATGACACTTCTAAAGGAAAAAAAAGCCATTTAAAACTGCTTGCGGCTTTAATGTAATGTCTGGTCCCGGTAATATGGATGAAAATCTTTAAGAAAAATGGCATAGCTACCCCATGACCCCCCCCCCCCCCTACCCCAGCCCATTACCAGCCCCTTTGGGTCTTGTATGGATATTAAGGGGAACCCCGCACATAAAATAAAAAAGGCCCTATATACTCTGAACAGCCGTATACAGGCGGTGCATACAAGACAGGGACTGTAGGTTTGTTCTTATGTAGAATCTGTTTGTAATTTTGAACAGGTACATTGTTTAAGTGTAGCTCCAGCCCAAAAATCTATTTTTAAACTTTTTGGAAAACATAGGTAAGGGTTATCACCCCTGTAACATTTGTTTTGCTGTCTGTGCCCCTGTTCAGAACATTTCACCTCACTTTCCGTCCCAATGACAACTGTTTTTGAAATGTGGTGTTTTTCTTGAAACAAGGATTGCTGATAAAGCATCAGTACAGAGGAGACACCTTTCTCCCATATTAATTCTTACAGGAGAGAATTTTCCTTCCTAGGGGTAGATTTCCTCTCACTTCCTGTTGTCTTCTTGCGTTTGCAAGTAGGAGTCGTTTGTAAGTTGGATGTTTGAAAGTAGGGACCTGCCGTAGATACTCTGCAGAAATAGGCCCCTTAGTTGTTGGTGTTGGCACAACACTGTAAGCACTCACAGTTACTCTTGGTTGGTGCTGGAACGCCCTGCTGTCAACTATTATATCAGGAATTGTAATTACATATAATTGTTGAACAGTGGTAGTAAAAATTGGGCCTTTGATGGTGGTGCTGGTGCCACAACACTGTAAGCCCTGACAGTTACTCTTGGTGGGTGCAGCAATGGGCCCTGCTGTGAATTATTAGATCAAGAATTGTAATTGCATGCCCCTGTTGAACAGGGGCTGAAAAATTGGGCCTTTGGTGGTGGTGGTGGTGTTGACACAACACTGTAAGCCCTCAGAGTTACTCTTGGTGGGTGCAGGAATGGGCCCTGCTGTGAATTATTAGATCAAGAATTGTAATTACATGCCCCTTTTGAACAGGGGCTGAAAAATTGGGCCTTAGGCACTGGTGGCACAACACTACAACCCCTCACAGATACTGTACTTGGAGCACAGCAATGAGCCCTGTTGCAAAGTATTGCTTCAAAAATTGTAATGACACGCCCCTGTTAAACAGGGGCTGAAAAATTGGGCCTTAGGCACTGGTGCCACAACACTCCAACCCCTCACAGATACTGTACTTGGAGCACAGCAATGAGCCCTATGGCAAATTATTGCTAAAAAAATTGTAAGTACACGCCCCTGTAAAACAGGGGCTGAAAAATTGGGCCTTAGCCACTGGTGGCGGCACCCATAAACAAAAATGATCTTCCAAGCTATCATCATCAATCGTATCATTGAGGACTCGGAGGAGGAGGATAGCCAGTCAACATAACAGCACAGACACTCAGCATCAGCATCAGTCTTGAAGGGATGTGACATGTTAAAATCAATTAGTCTGTTATATCAGCATCAGGTGTGTGGTAGCTGGTGGTGATCCAAGACTGGTTCATCTTGATGAAAGTCAGTCGATCAACCGAGTCGGTGGACAGGCGCACCCTGTGATCCGTGACAAATCCTCCAGCAGCACTGAATGTGCGTTCCGAAAGAACGCTGGATGCAGGACAGGCCAGTAGCTCAATTGCATACTGTGCAAGCTCTGGCCAGTGATCCATCCTCAAGACCCAGTAAGCCAGAGGATTTTCGGTGGGGAAGGTGTCCAAGTCTGACCTTGCCCCTAGATATTCCTGCACCATGTTTATCAGACGCTGGCGATGGTTGCTGGAACCAATCATACTTTGGGGCTGCGGACTAAAGAATTGTCTGAACGCATCGGTCAGACGGCCACCTTCCCCACCGCTCCTTCTTTGACTGGCCGAAGCCTCAGCAACTCGTTGTCCTGGACCAGGAGTTTGTAACCTCCCAGTCTCTGGGAACGCGTTGCACAGACCTTTCTGCAAGGCCTCCCGGAGTTGTCTCATCCTCTGCTCCCTCTGCGACGGTAACATAAGGTCCGCAACCTTACCCTTGTACCGTTGATCAAGGAGAGTGGCCAGCCAGTAATGGTCCCTCTCCTTGATCCGAAGAATACGAGGATCCTTCCGCAGACTTTGCAGGATCAGGGAGGCCATGCAGCGTAGGTTTGCTGAGGCATTCGCTCCGGAGTCCTCTGGGTCACTAAGGACGACATGATCCGCAGTCACCTCCTCCCAGCCACGTACAAGTCCACTGGTTTCTTGGGACTGTAAATCATCCCTAAAAGACTGCTGCTGATGATGCTGAGTGCCAGCCTCCACCTCCATGCTGACACAATCCTCCTCCTCCTCCTCCTCCTCCTCCTCTTCCTCTTCCTGTGCGATGGGTGGGACAGAAGGAACACTGTCTGGGTAAAGGGGGCCTTGAGAGGCAAGGAAGTCCTCCTCTTCCTGCCTCTGTTCTGCCTTAAGTGCCCTGTCCATTATTCCACGCAGCGTGTGCTCCAACAGGTGGACAAGAGGTACAGTGTCACTGATGCATGCACTGTCACTGCTCACCATCCTCGTGGCCTCCTCAAATGGTGCCAGGACAGTGCATGCATCCCTGATCATGCCCCACTGGCGTGGAGAAAAAAAACCAAGCTCCCCTGACCCTGTCCTGGTGCCGTAGTCGCACAGGTACTCATTGATGGCCCTCTGCTGCGTGTGCAGCCGCTGCAGCATGGCCAACGTTGAGTTCCACCTGGTGGGCATGTCACATATAAGGCGGTTCTTGGGCAGGTTCAACTCCTTTTGCAGCTCAGCCAGGCGAGCACTGGCATTATAAGATCTGCGGAAATGCACACAGACTTTCCTGGCCTGCCTCAGGACATCCTGTAAGCCCGGGTACCTGCCCAAGAACCGCTGCACCACCAGGTTAAGGACGTGAGCCACACAGGGCACATGGGTCAGTTGTCCCTGTCGGAGGGCGGAGAGGAGGTTGGTGCCATTGTCGCAAACCACCATTCCTGGCTTAAGCTGGCGTGGCGTCAACCACCTCTCGGCCTGGCCCTGCAGAGCAGACAGGACCTCTGCCCCAGTGTGGCTTCTGTCCCCCAAACACACCAGCGCAAGCACGGCATGGCATCTTTTTGCCTGCGTACTTGCGTAGCCCCGTGAACGGCTACGGAGCACCGCTGGTTCATAGGACAAACCACAGGAAGAGGCCATGGAGGAAGAAGAAGAGGAGGGGGTGGAGGAGAGAGGTGTGTCACAACCAGTAGTAGCATTTTGGAGGCGTGGCGGTGGGACAACCTCCAACACTACTGCACCTTGTCCTGCATCCTTCCCAGCTGCCAAAAGAGTGACCCAATGGGCCGTGAAAGAAAGGTAACGTCCCTGTCCATGCCTGCTGGACCATGAGTCAGCGGTAATATGCACCTTACCGCTGACCGCCCTGTCCAGCGAGGCCAAGACATTGCCTTCCACATGCCGGTAGAGAGCCGGAATAGCCTTCCGTGAGAAAAAGTGGCGTTTGGGAACCTGCCACTGAGGAACCGCACATTGCACAAACTCACGGAAGGGGGCCGAGTCTACCAACTGAAAAGGCAGCAGTTGAAGCGCTAGCAATTTAGCCAAGCTAGCATTCAACCGCTGGGCATGTGGATGGCTGGGAGTGAACTTCTTTCGACGGTCCAGCAGCTGGGGCAGGGAAATTTGCCTGCTAGAATCGGACGTCGGTGTACTGCTAGCAGAGTGGCCGCAAGTACTTGGCTGTGACACACCTAATTCTACACCTTCATTCCTCTCAGTGCATGTTTCAGAGAGGACTGAAGTTATAGTGGGGTTGGAAATCCCAGCTGATGCGGTGCAAGGAGAGGTCCGCTTTGTTCTTTGGTGTGGGTCTTTGAGGTAGGCTTGCCAACGAGCTGCATGGCAGGTCAACATATGTCTGGTCAGGCATGTGGTACCCAAGCGGCTGATGTTTTGGCCACGCGATATACGCTTGAGACATATGTTGCAAACAGCAGCTGTGCGATCTGATGCACTAGCCTCAAAAAAGGCCCACACCAAGGAACTTTTTGAATGACGGGCAGAGGCAGCGCCCTGCACAGGCGGAGCTCTGCGGTGTGATTCCGTCGGTGTACTGCCCTTACGCTGGCCACCAAAGGGCATCCTGTCTCGTTGGAGATGTGCCTCCTCCTCATCCTCCTCCTCCTCTCTCCTATTAGGCACCCACGTGGAGTCAGTGACCTCATCATCCCCTCCCTCCTCATCACTGGAGCCAATCTGGCAGTATGCTGCAGCTGCTGGAACATGACTGCCAGATTGGTGTCCTTCTTGAGCATCCCCTCTGTCTGCTCTCACCCTACTGCCTTCCTGTAGCTGGGTTTCATCATCAGACCCTTCGAAACGCTGGGCATCCTCCTGGAGCATGTACCCAACACTGTGCTCAAACAGTTCGGGGGACTCCTCAGGAGGAGGACATGGTGGGTCTAGGGAAGGAGTGACTGATGATGAGTCTGACATTGATACCAGGGAAGAGGACGCTTTGGCAGCTGCTTTGCCAGTACCCTGAGCCTGGGTGAGAGAGGATGAGGAGGAGGAGGAGGGCTTGGTCATCCACTCTACCAAGTCTTCGGCATGATGTGGCTCAACATGTCCAGCTGCGGAAAAGAAGGACAAGCGTGTCCCATGGCCATGTGCTGATGACAATGCACCGCGTCCACGACCAGCACTGTTGCCCCCAGACACAGAGCCTGCTTGCCCTCTTTTATTGCCTCCTGACTGTCTGCCTCTCCTTGTTTGCCTTCCAGACATTCTAATAGATGGCCTGCAGGGAGATGGGAAAAAAGCAATAAGGGCTACCTTCAGGTGTCCTTCTCTGTCCCTTGAAACAAGGACTTGCACAGTGAAAGAAACTGACACTCTCCCTACCTACAGTTTTCTGTCCCTAGAAAAAATGTTTTTTTTAAGCACAATATAGCACAAGGAGAATTCACTCACTGTCCTTCCAGGTCCCTAGAAACAAGGACTTACACAGTGAAAGAAACTGACACTCTCCCTACCTACAGTTTTCTGTCCCTAGAAAAAATGTTTTTTTTAAGCACAATATAGCACAAGGAGAATTCACTCACTGTCCTTCCAGGTCCCTAGAAACAAGGACTTGCACAGTGAAAGAAACTGACACTCTCCCTACCTACAGTTTTCTGTCCCTAGAAAAAATGTTTTTTTTAAGCACAATATAGCACACGGAGAATTCACTCACTGTCCTTCCAGGTCCCTAGAAACAAGGACTTACACAGTGAAAGAAACTGACACTCTCCCTACCTACAGTTTTCTGTCCCTAGAAAAAATGTTTTTTTTAAGCACAATATAGCACAAGGAGAATTCACTCACTGTCCTTCCAGGTCCCTAGAAACAAGGACTTGCACAGTGAAAGAAACTGACACTCTCCCTACCTACAGTTTTCTGTCCCTAGAAAAAATGTTTTTTTTAAGCACAATATAGCACAAGGAGAATTCACTCACTGTCCTTCCAGGTCCCTAGAAACAAGGACTTACACAGTGAAAGAAACTGACACTCTCCCTACCTACAGTTTTCTGTCCCTAGAAAAAATGTTTTTTTTAAGCACAATATAGCACAAGGAGAATTCACTCACTGTCCTTCCAGGTCCCTAGAAACAAGGACTTGCACAGTGAAAGAAACTGACACTCTCCCTACCTACAGTTTTCTGTCCCTAGAAAAAATGTTTTTTTTAAGCACAATAAAGCACAAGGAGAATTCACTCACTGTCCTTCCAGGTCCCTAGAAACAAGGACTTACACAGTGAAAGAAACTGACACTCTCCCTAACTACAGTTTTCTGTCCCTAGAAAAAATGTTTTTTTTAAGCACAATATAGCACAAGGAGAATTCACTCACTGTCCTTCCAGGTCCCTGGAAACAAGGACTTGCACAGTGAAAGAAACTGACACTCTCCCTACCTACAGTTTTCTGTCCCTAGAAAAAATGTTTTTTTTAAGCACAATATAGCACAAGGAGAATTCACTCACTGTCCTTCCAGGTCCCTGGAAACAAGGACTTGCACAGTGAAAGAAACTGACACTCTCCCTACCTACAGTTTTCTGTCCCTAGAAAAAATGTTTTTTTTAAGCACAATATAGCACAAGGAGAATTCACTCACTGTCCTTCCAGGTCCCTAGAAACAAGGACTTACACAGTGAAAGAAACTGACACTCTCCCTACCTACAGTTTTCTGTCCCTAGAAAAAATGTTTTTTTTAAGCACAATATAGCACAAGGAGAATTCACTCACTGTCCTTCCAGGTCCCTAGAAACAAGGACTTGCACAGTGAAAGAAACTGACACTCTCCCTACCTACAGTTTTCTGTCCCTAGAAAAAATGTTTTTTTTAAGCACAATATAGCACAAGGAGAATTCACTCACTGTCCTTCCAGGTCCCTAGAAACAAGGACTTGCACAGTGAAAGAAACTGACACTCTCCCTACCTACAGTTTTCTGTCCCTAGAAAAAATGTTTGTTTTAAGCACAATATAGCACAAGGAGAATTCACTCACTGTCCTTCCAGGTCCCTAGAAACAAGGACTTGCACAGTGAAAGAAACTGACACTCTCCCTACCTACAGTTTTCTGTCCCTAGAAAAAATGTTTTTTTTAAGCACAATATAGCACAAGGAGAATTCACTCACTGTCCTTCCAGGTCCCTAGAAACAAGGACTTACACAGTGAAAGAAACTGACACTCTCCCTACCTACAGTTTTCTGTCCCTAGAAAAAATGTTTTTTTTAAGCACAATAAAGCACAAGGAGAATTCACTCACTGTCCTTCCAGGTCCCTAGAAACAAGGACGTACACAGTGAAAGAAACTGACACTCTCCCTACCTACAGTTTTCTGTCCCTAGAAAAAATGTTTTTTTTAAGCACAATATAGCACAAGGAGAATTCACTCACTGTCCTTCCAGGTCCCTGGAAACAAGGACTTGCACAGTGAAAGAAACTGACACTCTCCCTACCTACAGTTTTCTGTCCCTAGAAAAAATGTTTTTTTTAAGCACAATATAGCACAAGGAGAATTCACTCACTGTCCTTCCAGGTCCCTAGAAACAAGGACTTACACAGTGAAAGAAACTGACACTCTCCCTACCTACAGTTTTCTGTCCCTAGAAAAAATGTTTTTTTTAAGCACAATATAGCACACGGAGAATTCACTCACTGTCCTTCCAGGTCCCTAGAAACAAGGACTTGCACAGTGAAAGAAACTGACACTCTCCCTACCTACAGTTTTCTGTCCCTAGAAAAAATGTTTTTTTTAAGCACAATATAGCACAAGGAGAATTCACTCACTGTCCTTCCAGGTCCCTGGAAACAAGGACTTGCACAGTGAAAGAAACTGACACTCTCCCTACCTACAGTTTTCTGTCCCTAGAAAAAATGTTTTTTTTAAGCACAATATAGCACAAGGAGAATTCACTCACTGTCCTTCCAGGTCCCTAGAAACAAGGACTTACACAGTGAAAGAAACTGACACTCTCCCTACCTACAGTTTTCTGTCCCTAGAAAAAATGTTTTTTTTAAGCACAATATAGCACAAGGAGAATTCACTCACTGTCCTTCCAGGTCCCTAGAAACAAGGACTTGCACAGTGAAAGAAACTGACACTCTCCCTACCTACAGTTTTCTGTCCCTAGAAAAAATGTTTTTTTTAAGCACAATATAGCACAAGGAGAATTCACTCACTGTCCTTCCAGGTCCCTAGAAACAAGGACTTGCACAGTGAAAGAAACTGACACTCTCCCTACCTACAGTTTTCTGTCCCTAGAAAAAATGTTTTTTTAAGCACAATATAGCACAAGGAGAATTCACTCACTGTCCTTCCAGGTCCCTAGAAACAAGGACTTGCACAGTGAAAGAAACTGACACTCTCCCTACCTACAGTTTTCTGTCCCTAGAAAAAATGTTTGTTTTAAGCACAATATAGCACAAGGAGAATTCACTCACTGTCCTTCCAGGTCCCTAGAAACAAGGACTTGCACAGTGAAAGAAACTGACACTCTCCCTACCTACAGTTTTCTGTCCCTAGAAAAAATGTTTTTTTTAAGCACAATATAGCACAAGGAGAATTCACTCACTGTCCTTCCAGGTCCCTAGAAACAAGGACTTACACAGTGAAAGAAACTGACACTCTCCCTACCTACAGTTTTCTGTCCCTAGAAAAAATGTTTTTTTTAAGCACAATATAGCACAAGGAGAATTCACTCACTGTCCTTCCAGGTCCCTAGAAACAAGGACTTGCACAGTGAAAGAAACTGACACTCTCCCTACCTACAGTTTTCTGTCCCTAGAAAAAATGTTTTTTTTAAGCACAATATAGCACACGGAGAATTCACTCACTGTCCTTCCAGGTCCCTAGAAACAAGGACTTGCACAGTGAAAGAAACTGACACTCTCCCTACCTACAGTTTTCTGTCCCTAGAAAAAATGTTTTTTTTAAGCACAATATAGCACAAGGAGAATTCACTCACTGTCCTTCCAGGTCCCTGGAAACAAGGACTTGCACAGTGAAAGAAACTGACACTCTCCCTACCTACAGTTTTCTGTCCCTAGAAAAAATGTTTTTTTTAAGCACAATATAGCACAAGGAGAATTCACTCACTGTCCTTCCAGGTCCCTAGAAACAAGGACTTACACAGTGAAAGAAACTGACACTCTCCCTACCTACAGTTTTCTGTCCCTAGAAAAAATGTTTTTTTTAAGCACAATATAGCACAAGGAGAATTCACTCACTGTCCTTCCAGGTCCCTAGAAACAAGGACTTGCACAGTGAAAGAAACTGACACTCTCCCTACCTACAGTTTTCTGTCCCTAGAAAAAATGTTTTTTTTAAGCACAATATAGCACAAGGAGAATTCACTCACTGTCCTTCCAGGTCCCTAGAAACAAGGACTTGCACAGTGAAAGAAACTGACACTCTCCCTACCTACAGTTTTCTGTCCCTAGAAAAAATGTTTTTTTAAGCACAATATAGCACAAGGAGAATTCACTCACTGTCCTTCCAGGTCCCTAGAAACAAGGACTTGCACAGTGAAAGAAACTGACACTCTCCCTACCTACAGTTTTCTGTCCCTAGAAAAAATGTTTGTTTTAAGCACAATATAGCACAAGGAGAATTCACTCACTGTCCTTCCAGGTCCCTAGAAACAAGGACTTGCACAGTGAAAGAAACTGACACTCTCCCTACCTACAGTTTTCTGTCCCTAGAAAAAATGTTTTTTTTAAGCACAATATAGCACAAGGAGAATTCACTCACTGTCCTTCCAGGTCCCTAGAAACAAGGACTTACACAGTGAAAGAAACTGACACTCTCCCTACCTACAGTTTTCTGTCCCTAGAAAAAATGTTTTTTTTAAGCACAATATAGCACAAGGAGAATTCACTCACTGTCCTTCCAGGTCCCTAGAAACAAGGACTTGCACAGTGAAAGAAACTGACACTCTCCCTACCTACAGTTTTCTGTCCCTAGAATTTTTTTTTTTTTTAAGCACAATATAGCACAAGGAGAATTCACTCACTGTCCTTCCAGGTCCCTAGAAACAAGGACTTGCACAGTGAAAGAAACTGACACTCTCCCTACCTACAGTTTTCTGTCCCTAGAAAAAATGTTTTTTTTAAGCACAATATAGCACAAGGAGAATTCACTCACTGTCCTTCCAGGTCCCTGGAAACAAGGACTTGCACAGTGAAAGAAACTGGCACTCTCCCTACCTACAGTTTTCTGTCCCTAGAAAAAATGTTTTTTTTAAGCACAATATAGCACAAGGAGAATTCACTCACTGTCCTTCCAGGTCCCTGGAAACAAGGACTTGCACAGTGAAAGAAACTGACACTCTCCCTACCTACAGTTTTCTGTCCCTAGAAAAAATGTTTTTTTTTAAGCACAATATAGCACAAGGAGAATTCACTCACTGTCCTTCCAGGTCCCTAGAAACAAGGACTTACACAGTGAAAGAAACTGACACTCTCCCTACCTACAGTTTTCTGTCCCTAGAAAAAATGTTTTTTTTAAGCACAATATAGCACAAGGAGAATTCACTCACTGTCCTTCCAGGTCCCTAGAAACAAGGACTTGCACAGTGAAAGAAACTGACACTCTCCCTACCTACAGTTTTCTGTCCCTAGAAAAAATGTTTTTTTTAAGCACAATATAGCACAAGGAGAATTCACTCACTGTCCTTCCAGGTCCCTAGAAACAAGGACTTACACAGTGAAAGAAACTGACACTCTCCCTACCTACAGTTTTCTGTCCCTAGAAAAAATGTTTTTTTTAAGCACACTATAGCACAAGCACAAAACACACTGACACTCTCCCTACCTATCCTTCTCTTTCCCTAAACTAAAGGAATCCAGGTTAAGCAAGAAAGAAATAAAAGTCACTGTCCCTGCCTATGCTGCTCTATCCCTGCTCCGGAACACACTACACTAGGCCGCCGTGCTGGCGGCCTTTTATAGTGTGGGGCGTGTACTAAACACCCTCAGCAATAATTGGCCACAGGCATCCTGCCTGTGGCCAATCATTGCTCTCCTCGCTGCCGGCGCTGTGATTGGCCAAGCATGCGGGGTCACAGTGCATGCTTGGCCAATCACAGCGCCTGGATGACACTGCGATGGCGTAGTGCATTGTGGGCCGTTCGCGTCACTCGAATTTGGCGCGAACGGCCCAAATCGTTCGATCTTTGTCGAACGATCGAACAGCCGATGTTCGAGTCGAACGTATGTTCGATTCGAACACGAAGCTCATCCCTACTTGGAATATTTTGACAAGTGACTCTGCAGCACTGATAAGGTTGTACAACTGATATCCTACTAGATTGGGGTTAAGAGCATCTAAGGCAGAGGGACTAAGTTTAGCTAAATTAAAGTTACAGTTACATAAAACATCTTGGAACAATCTTCCTGAATCACATTTTGATCTTTACCCAGAGTTCTGTTAAAGCACATCTTCACTCGGTTTTACAATTTTCATGCATTTTATTCCCCCCGCCCCTTCACCCTTCACCAAATTGCAACATTTATTTTTCTAAGGGGGATAACTTCTTCTCCCAAGCACAGCCCACGCTTTCACCTTTCCCGCCTAGGTGTTCCCTACTGCCCAAAGCCTCCATGTCATACCTTGCTAAAGACTTCAGGGCTATGTAGCACACACTGCTCATGCAAAGAGGAGCCTCATTAGGGAGCTGGCTGCCAGGACTTGAAGAGACAGCTGACCTCCTGATGATGTGTGGTCACTGGTACCAGGAAGACCATTCTTTTGTGATCACACAGCCCCGCCGTGCTCATACAATGATGCTCTGGGTCCCCATGGCAACCAATTTATTACTTGTATGTGGGTTGACAATTGGGTATTATCCCTGCTGACGAAGTCCCGCCCTGGTCGTAACACGTACAGGGGAGAAACTCAGGGGTCATATAGTTGAGGAGAGTAATTTGTTCTTTGGTGGTGGGACCCAGCACGTTTGCCACACTGAAGTTACATCTGTCACGCACCATGTTACTGGACTCACTGATACTTCATTATGTTTCTGAGGACTTTGTGTGCACTTTATTCATGTATTTTCTCCTGTTTGGTTTGCACTGCACTTTTTCTCTTGTATATTGACCTACTGATGATGTCAGTCAAGAAGAGGCTGCACATGATCTGGCCTGCAGCAGCGTTCGGGAGATCACAGCAGGACAGCGCTGTATTTGCAGAGAGGGTGAATATGTTATTTCAGCCTAACCCGGTGGACAAGGTAATGCCCTGTACACACGACTGGTTTTTCCGTTGGAATAAACTCGGATGTTTTTTCCGACCAAATTCCGCTCGAACTGTCTTGCATACACACGGTCACACCAAATTCCGACCGTCAGGAACGCGGTGACGTACAACACTACGACGAGCCGAGAAAAATGAAGTTCAATGCTTCCAAGCATGCGTCGACTTTATTCTGAGCATGCGTGGTTTTTAGTACGTCAGAATTGCATACAGACTAATGGAATTTCCGACGGAAATAGTCTGATGGGGCATACACACGGTCGGAATATCCGATGAAAAGCTCCCATCTGACTTTTTCCATCAGAAAATCTGACCGTGTGTACGCGGCATTAGAGTGAATTAAGATAAAAAATAACCCTAAAAAACCCATTGCACCTCAAAACAAAGAAATGATCTGTCCTAAATGCTGATACATATCTTTTAGATAAGAGAATATTTACCATATATCCTATTCTGGCATATTGTAAATGCCTCAAGTAATTAGATGATTACAGTTTTTGATTCAGCTGCTGTGTGGACCTTATTAGAAAAAAACAAAGTGGTGGGGCCAGAAGAACACAGCAACGTGAATAATCATAAAAAGGGACAAATAATATTCCGTGAAAATTGAAAATAAAGAATGCTGATAGACAAGTTACAGGTAGATCATTGGTGAACTTAACCTTAAAAAAAAATAGGAAGTAATGTAGAAGAACCTATCTGAGAACTTTACGTGAAGGAGCAGGCACCCTGTCAGCTCCTACTACCAATCATGGTTTGTTCTCATTAGGCCTCATACACACTGGACGTTTTTACAGCTGCTGTTTTTGGCTTCAGACGTTTTTTTTCTGCAGTCAATAAACTCCCCAGAATGATCTCCTATGTGTCCATGCACACGTAGGCTGCTCTCAGCCGTTTTTGGCTGAGGGGGGTTTTCTGGCTGGAAAAAAAACCCAGAACTAATGGGCATTGATAAGTGTTTTCAGCTGTAAAAATGCTCTAACTCTGAAAAAAGCTGAAAACATCTTACAAATGCCAAAAAACGCGGTTATCAACGTTTTTGAGCCATAAGCTTTTATGGGGGTATACTTTCACTAAAAAAAGCTAAAAAAAAGCTTCAGCTAAAAAACATTAAGAAACACTAAAAAACACTACTACAAAAACGCTGAAAAATTCACTCTACAGCTACAGCTTTTTACAGCTAACGATACTCACTTTTTTTTAGAATGTCCAGAGTGCATGAGGCCTTACAAAGAGGAGCACAGAGACCCAGTGATGACCTCACTGCATGTAAAATAAGGGATCTAATGAAAATAACAGTTTTATTTTATTTTATTTCAATAGAATGCTGATGAGATGGGGGAAAGAGGTAATAGGTAAGGCAAAATATTAGCAGAATAAACTTTAGTTATAACTTTTACAAAGATTATAATAGAAGGGTAAAGTGATGAGGCTACATAATACATTTATACCAGCTACTTAAAATAAAACTGGGGGCTGAAATCCCACAGTGCCAAGTAAATTGTCCTCCCTGACATTAAACATTGCTTTCCCATCTAAAAGATCTTTCAGTATAAACATTAGAGTTCCATGGTGGCAGTGTAAAGTATCTGAGCTTCATTTACTACTAACTGAATAACATTGTATTAAATGTTAATTGTTGCATTATCATTTTTAAGCCATAATGTACAGTTCAAAATTATTTTGCAGTTTACCTAAATCACTGCATCATTCCTCTGCACAGAGCATTTCAGGAACAACTAGTAAAATAAATGTTCCAAATTGAATCCATGTAGTGTCACTCTAAAATGAAAGATTGTCCATTATATCTCTGTAGGTTATTAGGAGTGATAACTTTAATTACAACCCAATGACAGATGTAGTCTATTAATTAGCTGTCTTTATAGCTTAGGAATGTAATACAAAAATAAGCCTCCACATAAATGTATAACTATATGAAGACATGTTCCATGTCACAGACTTATTGCATAATTATCTAAACTGCAAATGAACTTAATATATTTCCAGAGAGTAATGTATCTGTTATTATACAAAGAGTTTAACATAATGGAGGACTTGTACAGACAGAATTAAGAACATCATAATTAGAGATGAGTGATGTGATCTATGTGGATTCATAAGATCTGAGTTTGATCAGGTCATTCAGATAACAAACATTCAGACACAGTCTGCCCTTATTGCTGTTTGAAGTTGTAAAGTAGATGTAAACCCTAACTGGATTACATTTAGTTTCCTAAAGGAGGGGTCCCCAGAATTTTCAGTACAATAGCCACATCGTATGTTTTACAAATATGTGTCCTCCTTACATTACTCCTTAAATCAGGGTTCCCATCAGTGCCCCCCCCCCCTGCACATCAGAGCCCCTTTCACATCAGGGTCCTTTTCAGAGCCCCCTTACATAAGAGTTCTACTTATGCCTTGTACACACGATCGGATTTAGGATGGAATAAAGTCCGATGGAATTTTCCGTTGGAATTCCGATGAAACTGACTTCCGTCAGTCTTGCATTCACACTGTCAGACTAAATTCTGACCGTCCAAAACACAAGGACGTAAAACACTACGATGAGCCGAGAAAAATGAAGTTCAGTGCTTCCGAGAATGCGTCGACTTGATTCTGAGCAAGCGTGGATTTTTCTCCACACAGACAATCGGAATTTCCTATCGGAAAAATTTAAAACATGTTCTATTTTTTTACTCCGATGGAAAAAAGTCTGATGGGGCCCACACACGATCGGAATTTCCGATGAAACAAGTCCATCGGAAAATCCGATCGTGTGTACAAGGCATTACAACAGGGTGCCCATCAGAGTCCCGCTTACATAACAGTAGATCTTACAGTAGGCCCCTTTAACACGGGCGATTCGATCAGGTCCACCAGTCAGTTTTTTAGGGGGAACTGATCGGAAGGTCCATGCATTCCTTTGGACAGGTGGGTGTAAATTGACTTGTGTCTGTTTACACCCACCTACCTCCGGGTAAAAAAGGAAGGGGATCTGTCCTGTTCCGTTTATACAAATTGGATTGGAGGGTAGTTGGGTGTAAATAGACAGCAGAGTCCATTTACTCCCAGCTGCCCATAGAGCAGAGTGGGCTCTGTCCATGTCCAGGCTGCAGAAACTGAGCGGACATGGACTTGTCATCCACCCGCACTGCTCCAATCAGCAGGGAATCTATGAGCTGATCCCCTGCTGATTGGCATGGAATTCGCCCCATGTAAAGGGGCTTAAGGATGCACCAATGACCATAGTTGTGGGTTGGTAAAATTTTGGAGTGGGCCATATGTCAACCGCGGGCCGTAGTTTGAAGATCCCTGTTTTAAAATCTGCTTCTTGATTGCTCATGCAGATGCTGCTGGATAGTAACTTTACTAGTCCAGCAACTAACTTCCCTGCATATGAAATAAAAAAATCATATCATCACAGAGTGGAGCTGTGGATACGAAAACAAAAACAATGCCACGTCCCGATAGATCAGATTTAAAAGAGTAAGTTGGCAGATGATGGACTTTATAGGCGTGATATCGTTTAAAAAATATGTAAATTTATTGAAGGAGAAACATACAAATTATTTAAAAACATAGATGACAAAATTGGACGTTCCTAGAAGGGTCTGAGAATACAGAAATTAATAACACACCACCTATAAACCAGAAAGGTACAGTGTATTAAAAAAGGAGGACCCCAAGGTCACTTCCTACTGGTATATATATAACCGATTTATAGAAGGCGATGTACATGTTGCGCGTTATTGAAAGAAACGCTTCTTAAGGGGGTTATGGCATGTTATTTAAAACGTAGAGGATAGGAAAATGTTTTAAATAACACGCCGTAAGCTCCTGAAGAAGCGTTTCTTTCAATAACGCGCAATATATATATACCAGTAGGAAGGGACCTTGGTGTCCTCCTTTTTTTATATACTGTACGCATGAAGGACCCCGCTCGTCGCTCTCACCCGCTGCCCCACCGAGACAGAGAAAGTGCCCGGCAGATGGCGAGTGTGGTCACACTGGCGGCATTCGATGGCACACTGGCAGCATTTGATGGCACAATGGCAGCATTTAATGGGCACACTGGCAGCATTTGATAGCACAGTGGCAGCATATGATGGGCACATTGGCAGCATTTAATGGGTACACTGGCAGCATTTGATGGGCATAGTGGCAGCGTTCGATGGCACAGTGGCAGCATTTGATGGCACAGTGGCAGCGTTTGATGGGCACAGTGGCTGCAATTGATGTTTTTTTTTCTGAATTTTTCAGTTTGTTTGCGCCCCCCAAAAAATTTTGAGTACCAACCACCACTGCTTCTCGCATATCACAAATATTCTGCCGCGTACACACGACCATTTTTCTCGTCGGGAAAAATTTCATTTTTTCTCTTTTTACGAGAAAGACGACCGTGTGTGGGCCTTCCATAATTTTTCCCGACGAGAAAAATGGCAAGAATCACGACGAGAAAAATTTGAATATGCTCTAATTTTTCTCGTCATGATTCACGGCATTTTTTTCCGCGGCAGTTTTCCCATAGGGAAACACTACCAGGGAGCCTACACACGGTCGTTTTTCCCGACCAAGAGAAAAAATTCAGGAAAACCGGCCGTGTGTAGGGGACCAAGCCGTTCCTCGTTTTTCCAGTCGATTTTCTCGACAATGTTTTCACCGTCGAGAAAATCAATCGTGTGTTCACGGCATTCGACTTTAGCTCCACTTTAAATGGTTTCTCTCAATCCTCTAACTGCCAATTTTGCTGGACAGCTTGGATAGTGAAAGTAAGTTAACAGTTTTACTGGACAGATTGTCAGTTGAAGATAAAGGAGAGAAAAACTAAAAAAGGAGACTAAAGCAGGCCATACACGGTCGAATTTCAAACAAATTTTCTTTTCAAAATCAGAAAGTTCGTTTTTTTTGTGATCCGATGATGCCACCATTGATTTTCGAAATTCAGCCGACCAAACCTTCATGTTGCCGGGAATATTCTTTTCTCTCTGGGAATATTCTTTTCTTGCACATGCGCATTTTTTTTTCTGTTACATTTCTCGCACGATGCTCCCATCATTGATCAGAAAATCGTTTGTTTTTCAAAAAAAATTTCCAACATGTCGGATTCCTCAAATTTCATTGCCGCACAAAAATCGGCTGTTGCTGCAGCCCACTAACGGTGCGAAATTCGTACGAAAATTCTTTGATACGATTTTCGAAAGAAAATTCTATCGAAATTCGAACCGTGTATGGCCGTCTTTATGCAGTCATCACATTTATGGATTGGTAAACTGTAATATGTTAGCTGTTTACTTTTGTGTTTAATACCCCTTTAAGTTTTATCCATAGCTATTATAAAAATTTGACTTATTTTATAGTAGTCACCCTGAATGGCTATTTTTACATGTGAGGTACAGTATTTAAACATAACTATAGCCAAAACTTTTTTAGCGTTGAACAAGGTGGGTGTCAGATTTTACTGTTATCTTAGAATCTGATAGAGAGATTTTCCCTCACTTTCTGTTCTCAGGACAACCTTCTATCAGACAGGAAGTGAGGGCAATCCTTTACAGTGGAACTCTGGGCAAATGGAATTATTGTTCCCAACAGCATTGAGATAATCCACATTTCCACAGTAATTTGCCGACAATGCTAATGCGTTCTGCATTGGAATGGCAAATACATAGAATTGTTGGCCCAACACCAGAAGTCACCCAGTGAACAGGGAATTGGCAGAATCACCAGTTACTTACTGTGTAACTGGTGATTCTGCCAATTCCCTGTTCACTGGGTGACTTCTGGTGTTGGGCCAACAATTCTATGTATTTGCCATTCCAATGCAGAACGCATTAGCATTGTCGGCACCTGGAATCTTCCTGTGCATGCTCCATCTTTCTGAAGAAAGCCTCAACAGTGCCCAGCTCAAGATGGCCCCATGCAGCTTGTTCCCACCTCCCTGCCTTACTTTTCCTTAGTTTCTCTTTTGGTTGTAGGAGAGTTCTTGTTACTTCTTGCCCATGCATCAGTCCCTATTAGAAAGGCAAACTGCAGGAAGGCTTGGGGAGTAAAGCTAGCCATAGATGACCAGGCAATGGGCTGATCGTAAAAAACTAAACAGATTTCTCTCTGTGTTATTGTATTCTGACGGTGTTACTCCTCCTGTGTTGGAATACACTGATCGGTGCTACAGCTAATAGACTGCAACGCTAATCGAACAGAATTTTAACAGTCCTATTTGACTGGCCATAGATGGATTTAAATTCATCTAGTTCAGTGGTTCTCAACCTTTCTAGTGCCATGACCCCTTGATAAAATTTCCCAAGTTGTGGGGACCCCCAACAGTAAAATTATTGTCATAGCGTGGGTTGTCAGCACCCAAGGCAAGACAAGTAATTTAAGCCCCTAACCCACAGACATTTAGTGCTCCCTGAGTCCTTTCCATCATACAGTATTTAAACCCCTTATGGTACATTTCGGGATGTACCACTCTTTCTTTTTGTTCTCCTTTCTTTCCCTTTTATCTCTATGCCAATTTCTTTGTTCCCCTTCCCTCTCACTAGCCGTCTTTCTTGTTCTCTCCCTTTTTCTTTGTTTTTACCCCTCTTTTCCTCTCTCTTCCATGTATTCTACATTTTTTTTCCTTCTCTTACTCCTTGGTGGGGGGGGATAGGATGAGTTGCAGTCCTGGCGGGGATTTGGGATGAATGGCAGTCCTGGCGGGGATTTGGGATGAGTGGCAGTCCTGGCGGGGATTTGGGATGAGTGGCAGTCCTGGCGGGGAGTTTGGATGAGTGGCAGTCCTGGCACCGCTGGCGGGGAGTTGGGATGATTGGCAGTGCTAGGGGGGTTCTGATCAGCCAACTTAGGTGCTCTTGATCAAGGTCATCTGCTGATCTGAGAACTGTAGTGGGGACTTTTAATGGCAACTCTAATCACAGGTAGTGTTACTCATTGTGTCTCTGGCTTCACTGTGTCTCCGACTGTGTGGCGTCTCATAGCAGTGACACCTATGCCAAAATCAGGAGATGGGGTCTCCTCCAGCCCCTCCCACTTCACATTCCTCACCAGTCAGCTGACCTCTAGTCTATATTCCCCAGCCATGCCGTGAACTGAATGGGCGGCTGCGAAAAGGCTGAGTGGGCGGCCGCGGGCTCCAGGAACAACTCAGCTGGGTGGCCGCAAAAAGGCTGGGAGAGCAGCGTGGGCTTCAGGAACAGCCCAGGATTTGGTGACCCCTGGAAAATCATCATTCGACCCCCAGGTTGAGAACCACTGATCTAGTTCCTGCTGAACAGGCTGAATTTTGATCCATCTATTGCCAGCTTAGTTAATGAATGAATAACTTGTATAGTGCTACAAATGCAAAATGAATCACCTCAAGGCGCTTTTTGCAGCCAGTGTCTGCTTGGCTGGTGCGGTCATTAACCCTGTAGGAACTCAACACATTTGGGACACACATATACTGTGCCAAATTGGACAAGATCCAATTAACCTACCAGCATGTCTTTGGAGTGTGGGAGGAAACTGGAGTACCCAGAGAAAACCCATGCTGACACAGGGAGAACATGCAAACTCCAGGCAGATGGTGTTGTGGTTGGGATTCGAACCAACAACCCTTTTGCTGCTAGGTGAAAGTGCTAACCATTACACCACTGTGCTGCACAATGAAGAGTGTGACTAGGCACTAAAAAGTGTCCTGGGATGTATTTTGTTTATCGCCTTTATTTTCTTTTTCAAATATTTTATTGTAGATAATAATACATATTTTATACATACATTTTTTGTATAATAGTGATATATCGTATATTAAGTTTTTGCCTTTCCATTTATTTTATAGGAGAAACAAACAACATTCTCCTATTTTCCCTTTTAGTAATACTCTACTTTAATCCCTACTTAACATAAAAAAAAGGATTTTTACTTCTGTCTTTGTTATTATTTGATAGTCTCCCTCACTTCTTGTCTGGTAAAAAGGTTGTCCTGATACACTGAGTACAGGGAAATCTCTCCAATGGAGTCCAGGACTGCAGTAAGGCCTGACAGGGGATCCAATTCTTCCCCGCTCTAACCAAAACTAATATAAACAATACACGATAAGTATAGAAGAGGCTGTTATGTAATAATAAGCAACACAGAATTCACTTGTGTGCTTACTTTACCCATTTGTATGTGCTTTAATGCTACAGACATTTATTTATTTATTTTTGCCTTGGACAGAGTGGGGAAAGGGATAGAACCTTTCTGGGGTTTTACTGCAGTTTGAGGCATCATTAAGAGATTTCCTCTCCCTTTCTGCTTTGGGACAGAAACAGCTATAAACATCTGATGTTTCCAGCATTACTTTTCTCTACTGAAAAGGGATGTTTTTATTGCTGTATGTGTCCCTTGTGAGATTTCCACTCACTTTCTGTTGTCACTATCACAGAAAGTAAGGGAAATTAACTTTGACACTTTTATGATAAGCATGCCGTATATACAGTATATATATATATATATATATATGTTGAAAGGCTGGCCGGAGGCCAGCCTGGATTTGTGGGAGGAGTCTGAGGGAGTATATCTCCCTCCTCCTCTGGCTTGTCCCTCGTCGGCTCGTCTTCTTGGTGGTTTCAGCCGACGAGCGTCATTTCCGCCCCGCCAGCTGTCGTCATTTCCGGGTGCCGTCCGCACACAGAGGATCGTCGCGTGGGAGCTCCGGGTTTCTTTTTCGCCCACAGCGATGGGCTGCAGGTACGGGGGGGGGGGCAGCGGTGTCACCAGTTCGATAGGGGGGCCACACGCGTCTGGCCATACGCTTGGGGGCATGCGGCATGTCGGCCGCCACGTCAATACGATAGGGGGGGACATCAGGTCGCAGGAGGGTACTGTAGAGACTCTGCTTCAAGGCGCCACGTGCGTGGCCGGGGGGGGCGGGGGTGTTTGGTGGGTGCCTCTGTTCACGGTCATGCCTGTACTGCAGCACCAAGGGCTAGATGTTAGGCATAGCATGTAGTGTGTGCAGAGGGGAAGGGTGCTTTGCTCTGTCACTGTCTTCATGCTGGGTTTTGTAAGTGTCCTATCATGCTGCTGATCGGCATCACATCGAAGGGGGGGGGGGCAGGCAAGTGGGTCGGTTCAGTACGGCCATGTAGCAGCAGGCTGGTTCAGCTGCTACTGGGGGGGGGCATCTTGCGGTGGGGTTGGTGCAGGGCCGGTCCGGTCAGCACTTAAATTGTCATGCAAGTGTTGTCAAAAAAAAAAAGGGGGAATTTTATGTTGCTGCCATGTTCTGGGTAATTTCGTCATTTGTTTTGGCAATCGGTCTGGTCTACTGGGTGGGCGCAGCAGCTAGTTAACTTCCCAGCTAGGTAGTCTCACAGGCTCCTTGCTTTGTGGCTGACAGGAGGGGGGGGGGGGGGTTCGTGGAGCTTGGGCGGCCACAGGTCCTTTGCATGTTGCTGTCATAGGATGGTTTCCTGTCATATTGGGCATTTCATCAGGCTCCGTACGTTGGGGTATGCCGTTCTGTTCGTCATTTCTGTCTGTTTTCCGCTTTCACTTCTGTTCATGGTTTCCGACCATTCGATTGCCTCATTTCTGGTACATGTGGTGTTATTTCAGGTGGATTTCAGAGTTTTTCTCTCAGTATCAAGGTGCGTGTGTATGTTTCCTGTCACGGATTTCAGTTAGTTTTTAGTTAGGTTCACTTGCTTTCAGGGTCTGTCACGTCTACAGATCCGTACAGGCTGAGGTTTCGTTTTTAAGTGATTGGTTGGACCACAATCTTCTCGCCTGTACATCACTCATCATACGTTGCACCTTTCATTCTCTACGTTCATATCTACCCACCACGGTCTGTGGGTATCGTAGCCCTGAGTGTTCGTTTTTAATTGCCTGTTATTGCGCTGCAGGTTTCTCGGGCTCACTCATTCCATACATCTTAGGATTGGTTGTGTCACTTAGCTTAATTCACGCGCTATTAGTCTACCACTGATGTTTCACGTGTTCAGACTTAGTTAGGTTGGTGCGGTCCATGCATTCTTATTTTGCTGTAGTTTGTTTTTCCTCAGATTTCGTTATGTCTCATGTGACAGAAAGCGACGAGTTCCCGTTCATCCCGCCTACTCCGCGTAGGGGTTCAAATCATGGAAGTTCACCTTCATTAAGGAGTTGGACTGTGCCTAGGATTATGGCCGAGCTACATCGCAAGGGCATTTCTTTCCCATCTACTGCCAGGAAAGCGGAACTTTTTAGGTTATGTTTCCCTTCTGCTGAACCAGTACCGTCTATCAGTGCGGAACACGCTTCGGTGCACAACTCCTTGACGCAAATCCATGCGATGTTAAATTCTTTCTCCACCTCTATGTTGCAGTTACAGGATAGGATGGAGGTGATTGAGGCCCGGGCGGCTGGTGCAGCAGTATCAGCCAGCACGGAGGTGCCTGCGGCCCCCTCAGCCCCTGTTCTCCTGAGCCCGGCTGCAGGTAATATGTCTTTACCTTCAGTGATGCCTTCACCGTCTGCGGCTCTGCCGTCGGTGTCACCGGCCCATTTCATCCCTGCCAGTATCAAGAAAGATATCTTGGAAGGGAAGGATGTCAATCTAGCCTCCCTACTCATAGCGGCCCAGGATGTGTCTGAAAACAAGTCATTTGCTTGTGGGGAGGTGTCGGTGGTGCTCAAGACCAAAGATCCTAGGCTCAGTCGCAAACTCAGTGTACCAGAGTTTGTGCTGGCCTTCGGCATCTTTAGAGACATCATCTGTTCGGTCAGTCCAGGGAGGAGGGAAGAATTGGATCTATACCTTCATAAGGTTGTGGACTTGGCGCATAAGTACGGTGGTTCAATCTTCTACGATTATCATCGGTCCTTTGCGGCAAAGGTGGCGGCCACTTGGGCTCAGTTCCAAGTGGTGTCATGGTGGGGCACCATTGACATGGAATTATTTTGCAGGCATTTCGCTAGTCAAAGATCCCCTGTATGTGCCAACTGTCAATCATCGGCTCACACCACTGCCTGGTGTCCGAATTGCGAGTCCCCTAGTCAGATGGGGACCTCCAAACAGTCGGCTGGTGGATCTGCGGGTCTCCCAGGGCAGGTGGACAAAATGGGTAGACCCATCCGGTATCTGGGGAAGGCTCAGTTGTGCAATAATTATAACCATACTGGTTGCAATTACAACCAATGCAGGTTGTTGCACGTTTGCTCCAACTGCTTCAGAGCCCACCCCAAGTCCGCTTGCCTGGTCAAGGCCGTCGGTACCTCATGACTGTGCCGAGTCAATGTCTCCTTGTTGGGGGATTTCCTGAGTGATCATCCTTCACCAGCGTTCAGACAGTTTTTGCTGGAAGGGTTGTCTTCAGGTTTCCATACTGGGCTCATTACCCTTCCTACAGAATCGTTCGAGTGTAACAATTTGTTGTCAGCTGAGAACCACCCTGATATTGTCGATGAGTTACTGCAGGCTGAATTGTCCAAGGGGTTCTTGATCGGTCCGTTCCTGTCATCACCTTTTTGCATGTGGAGGGTCAATCCCGTCGGGGTTGTCTGTGGAAAATTCTCAAATAAATTCCGTTTGATTTACGATTTGTCCGCGCCTCATTCATCTCACATTCCTAGTCTCAATTCTCTCATCCCCTCCGAGGAGTTTTCTCTAAAGTATTCATCAGTAGATTTGGCAATCCAGCACATTTTGCAGTTAGGTAGGGGTGCTTGGCTTTCCAAAGCTGACATCTCTGATGCATTCAAGCTGCTTCCTATCAGTCCTGCTCTCTGGCAATGGCATGGCATCAAGTGGCGCGGGCAGTATTTTTTTGCCACCAAATTAACGTTTGGGTCTAAAAGCAGTCCGTACTTGTTTGACACCTTTGCCCAGGCTCTTCATTGGATTCTGGGTTACTGCAGTGGTTGTCAGAGGGTAATTCATTATCTGGATGATTTTCTGCTGTTGGAAGATCCCGGTGTCCCGCCCAGGGATCTGCAGGTGCTTACAGGGCTATTTTCAGAATTGAATGTCCCATTAGCTACGCATAAGATGGAAGGTCCAGCAAAAATCATCACCTTTTTAGGGATTACGCTTGACTCCAATCTTATGGTTGCTAGTCTGCCCTTGGAGAAATTAGTCAGGATACGCCGCTCCATTCATCTCTTTGTTCTTTCCCCGGTATCTTCCAAGAGGGACTTACAGTCTCTCTTGGGGATGTTGAATCACGCCATGAGGATCATTCCGCAGGGTAGGGCATTTGTGTCGAGGTTTCTGGCTCTTCTCCCCCAGTGTCATGATTCTGAGTCACCAGTCAAATTACTAGCGGATGCCCGTGCCGATTTAGTCATGTGGGATCGGTTCCTGTGCGGGTGGAATGGCATCTCCATGTTCATCCCGCATCCTACTAGTAATTCTCCGCGTGTGTTCTCAGATGCCGCCGCTTCAGTCGGGTTTTCAGCCATTTTTGGCCAGGAGTGGTTGGCCAGCCGCTGGCCCCCCGAGGTTTTCCTTCTGCCAAAATTTGCCCTCACGTCAGCACTATTTGAAATTTACCCAATCTTGGCGGCAGCTGTCACATGGGGTCCTGGCTGGTCAGGCAACTCGGTCGTTTTCTTTACGGATAATTTGGCTACAGCCAAAATTATCAATAAAGGAAGATCAGGGTCCCTGGTAATCATGTCCTTCATGCGTAAGTTGACATGGTTGGGCTTGACCTACAAATTCCATTTCCGGGGTGAGTTCGTTAGTGGGGATCACAATGGTGCAGCTGATGCTTTGTCCCGTCTCAACATGCCGCTATTTTTCTTACAGCATCCGGCAGCAGATCGGACGGGCCAGCCAATCCCCCATCACTCACTATTAGTCATGGATTGAATACTTTCTGGTCTCAGGCGATCAATCTGGCCAACAGGTCCTTGTCCAGAAATACGCTGAGAGCATATACCACGGGTTGGAAGACGTTCCTTAGGTTCATGTCCTTACATCCTTGCAATTCCCCAGAGGATACCAAGTACATCATGATGTTTACTGCGTATTGCCACTGTGAGCTGGCATTATCGGCCAGTACTATCAAACTGTATTTATCAGGTATTCAGCATTTCAGGTCCCTGCATGCGCCTGACAGTCCATCCATTTTTGCTGCTCACCCTCTGAAAGCCATACTGAGGGGTATACAAAGAAATCAGGGGTCCTCCCAGTTGTCTCGCCAACCCATTACCGGGCAGATTTTCCGTGACATGTCGGATATGCTCTCCACTTCCCCTTTTGGCACAGGTCCCAGTTTAGTTCTCAAGGCGGCAGTTTACCTCTGTTTCTTCGGGTTTCTCCGACCCGGGGAAGTGTCCAAATCCAGCTGTCATGCACCTGTTTTGCTCAGAGGTAGTCTTTCTAGATTTCCTGAGCATTATGAGCTGCAGCTTCCAAATAATAAGAATAGGCAAATTGGTCAGGGGTTTGTGGTTAAGTACTACCGCACGTACAACGGTTGGTGCCCGGTCGAAGTGCTCGACTCTCTTTGCCGTTTATTCTCAACACCCGTGAATGATCCTCTGCTCCCCTTCCCTACGCAGCCTATCACTTCCAAACAATTTGTTAGCCATGTCAGGATCTTGCTTGCCAAATTAGATTTGGATCCTAAACGTTTCTCCGGGCATTCTTTCAGGATCGGTGCTGCATCAGCAGCTTCTAAGCAGGGGGTCCCTTCGTACATCATCAAACACATGGGGCGCTGGAGGTCCTCCTGTTATAGCAGGTACATTCCCGAACCTCACACGGAAGTTCGCAGAGCTTTTGCCGTGTTGTTGAATTAAGTGTTACCTGTTCATTAAAGCTTATTACTTACCTATCTTTGTGTCTTTTTGCCCTCTTTTAGGCGTACCGTCCAGCTAGGCCAAGGCACACCGCAGGCCTTGGTAGTTGGGGTTATCACGTATCACGCAGATCTGGTCATTGGGGTTCTCACGTATTACGGGTGAAGACTCCGACGACAAGTTGAAAGGCTGGCCGGAGGCCAGCCTGGATTTGTGGGAGGAGTCTGCCAGCCTGGATTTGTGGGAGGAGTCTGAGGGAGTATATCTCCCTCCTCCTCTGGCTTGTCCCTCGTCGGCTCGTCTTCTTGGTCCCACCCTCCCGTTCCCCCTTTCTCATTTCATTAATTTTATACTCATTCATTTCTCTTACATTTACTCAGGGTATGCCCTCTTTTAGGCGTACCGTCCAGCTAGGCCAAGGCACACCGCAGGCCTTGGTAGTTGGGGTTATCACGTATCACGCAGATCTGGTCATTGGGGTTCTCACGTATTACGGGTGAAGACTCCGACGACAAATATATATATATATATATATATGTGTGTGTGTGTGTGTTAGTGAGCACTTATCCTTTGCCAAGATAATCCATCCACCTCACAGGTGTGGCATATCAAGATGTTGGTTAAACAGCATGATTATTGCACAGGTGTGCTTTAGGCTGGCCACAATAAAAGGCCACTCTAAAATGTGCATTTTTATCACGAAGCACAATCGCACATTTGAGGGAGCGTGCAATTGGCATGCTGTCTGCAGGAATGTCCACCAGAGCTGTTGCCCTTGAATTAAATGTTCATTTCTCTACCATAAGCCGTCTCCAAAGGCGTTCAGAGAATTTGGTAGTACATCCAACCGGCCTCACAACCGCAGACCACGTGTAACCACACCAACGCAGGACCTCCACATCCAGCATCTTCACCTCCAAGATCATCTGAGAACAGCCATCCAGACAGCTGCAGCAACAATAGGTTTGGATTACCAAAGAATTTCTGCACAAACTGTCAGAAACTATCTCAGGGAAGCTCATCTGCATGCTCATCGTCCTCATTGGGGTCTCAACCTGACTGCAGTTCATCATCATAACCGACTTAAATGGGCAAATTCTCACATTCAATGATGTCTGGCACTTTGGAAAGGTGTTCTCTTCACAGAGGAATCACGATCTTCACTGTACAGGGCAGATGGCAGACAGCGTGTATGGTGTCGTGTAGCTGATGTCAACGTTGTGGATTGAGTGGCCCATGGTGGCGGTGGGGTTATGGTATGGGCAGGCGTATGCTTTGGACAACAAACACAGGTGCATTTTATTGATGGCATTTTGAATGCACAGAGATACTATGACAAGATCCTGAGGTCCATTGTTGTGCCTATCATTTACAACCATCACCTCATGTTGCAGCATGATAATGCACATTGCAAGAATCTGTACACAATTCCTGGAAGCTGAAAACATCCCAGTTCTTGCATGGCCAACATACTCACCGGACAAGTGTTGCGTTTATATTTTGCTCAGTGTATATATATATATATATATATATGTAGCGGAGCTCACCCCTGTCTCTATCTTTATCGGTTATGCGGCTGTTGTCTAGGGGTACCTGGGAGAGAGAGATGAGATACACCATGGCCCATGTCCTCCATAACTAAGAGGTGAAAGCCAGCAAATTGGGTCTTTTGTGTAGGTGTCCTAGAGTCAAGTCCAGTCCTTCGTCCCTGGCTCCTTTGCTTTAGTAACCCGAGTTCCACACAGAGAATAGGTCCAACTCAGTTTTATTCTTCTTGCCAAGCAATAAAACAATCTCTTTTCTTTGGAAAATGGGGACAGATCGAGGCACAATCCTTTCCCTTCTGCTGCTGCCCACTGTGCTGTCACCAGTGGTGAATAGTCACTGCCACTGACTAAGTGATATAGAACGTGAATTACCTTCGCTCACTTTGCCCCTGTCAGAGGAAGAAATGCATCCAAGGGAAAAGTGGAGGCCTCTCCGTCACCAGCGATGCAGCGCCGGACTCTTCGGAGAAGTTACTGCGCACCAGTCCTCACGAACTCAGACACGGGCACCCAAGGAGTTAGGGCCCCACTCGGATTCCTCCACTCTCGCGGAACTCAGTCGAAGGTACTGAGCCCCAGGCATCCGCCATAGTACCTCACCCCAGGCTAAAGGTGCCTGAGATGGACTCCATCTCCACTCCAGCTAGGCCTAGGGCACCTAGGCCTGGAGCACCGGAACGCCGGCACCCAAGCTGAAGGTGCCTGGGTGCGGCCGCGTCCTCCAACTCTGACCCAAGGTCAAGGCGTCCGCCCCTTTTATGACCTCTCCCTTTGCGCCACAGCGGGTTCCCCGCCCCGCTCTACCAGCTCCAGGGGAGGACAAAAAGGCACAGTCTTGCGGCGTGAGTTCAGCCCCGGTCCAAGGCAACAACGCCACCTATAGGCCGGCGAGAACTTCACACCACCAGAGTCCTCCAAGACTCACAAAGGGAACCTTGAATTTCCTAACAATCAAGGCATCTGGGCTACACCAGCACCCAGATGCTTCCCCAAATTCAAGTACCCGCTACACACTCCCCCTGGTGATTTGACACTGGTCCCCAGTGTCTGGTACAAACTCACATCCCACAAGGGTGGTGACATAAGTTCAGCCCAGAAACCAAACTACACATTTTAGCCCTGAATTGTGCCAAGACCTGAATGGGAAAGGGAAAACTTAAAACAATATAACTATAAAAACTTTCAATAAAATACTGTAAATATCACACACATTTACATTCTTCCCTCCCCCTCGGCTATCTAAGGACCACCCATTCTCAGCAGCCTTGACAGACGAATCTCCTGCAGAGGGAAAGAAAAGAAACATACATCCTAACAACATATGTGTGTTTGCTTGGAATGAATGAGTCTATCCGAGAAGAAACCCATTCACTCCAATAAGTGCTGCATGATAAAAAAAAAACAATCCTTGCGCAACACTGCCACCTGGTGACAGTGCCGCGGTCAAGACACTCATCACTTCCAGATGAACTTTCCTCTTTCTCTTGATCATTTCTCTGTGACCCTACACTAACTAAAACCCGAAGTCACTGATTTCTCTTGAGTGCAAGGAGAAGGAGGGAGAACAAAACAAAAACAGCTCCCATTTCTCCAAAGAGTAGAACTGCTCAAATACAAAAAAAAACTAGGGCACAATCCCTGTGTTCCGGTAAAGGCACTCCGGAAAGTTCAGCCAGGAATAGGAAAGAAAAGCATACGGGAGTCTCTTTTCCCCTCTTCTTTTTACAGGTAAAACCTTGGATGAGGCAATGACACAGGCTTCGGACAGTCATTAAAAGCCTCCACATGGTACTCAACACTTTTTCCTTCCTTGCGGCAGATCACCACTTTGTCCGCATGAATGTGTCTTCCCAGCATCCACTTAGCTTTACAGTCCTGGAACTTCTTGGTGACCGTTGGTGAACAGGAAAGGTACCGCCGTGCTTGCTGTACTTTCAGTTTGTCCCACACAAAGGTATCATACCATCTTTGCCGAAAGACCTCCACCTCATAGAGCAGTTCCCGAGGCAGATACGGGTATTCCCACCCATATTCCTGAGCAACCTTCTGACCAAAGAGACGCTGCAGCCTTGACAAAGGTGGCATAGTAGCTCGGTCTCCTTCCCCAGGTGGAACAATCGCTTCTGGGTAGCGAGGTGCGTTCACCACCTCGGTAGATCTGGGCCTAGGAGCCCGCAGTGGCTGACGTTGCACTCCCACAACAGGAGCAGGTGAAATGGATGTTGAATCCAGAAGGGGAACTTCAGACAGAGGACCAGCTTCTTCCCTTGGCGCCGAGGCCTCTACCCGAGGTGTGCTATCTCCAGTAGACATGGGCAGATCCCTTGTGACACGGGCCAAGAGTAGCTTTATTTTGTCCCATCCCTTCTGTTGGAAGATTTTGTCTATCTCCCCATCATCGCCATTGTCAGACAATGAATCCAGGTCAGAGGTGTCATAGCACTCAGCGGGCAGATAATTCCCAGTCACTGAACTATCCCCCTTGACGGCCTCTACCGACTGTGGGCTTCCGCCACTTGTAACCACACAGACAGTCCCAACCCCTGGCTCACCTGGGCCTTTAGAAGAACAGGGATGTCCAGTACGTTGTCTACCGAATCCATCCAGGCCAGGCAAGCAGTGGGGCGAAGCTCTTCCACGACCACACAAGGCCATCACTAGGCCAATTTTCCTCTTCGGTGGCCGGAGCAGGGAGCTGCTGGTGACCGAGGCAGCATCCTCCGATTTTTCTCTTTTCACTTCCGCTAGGGCAGTCACTTTGCCTGGATCAGCGTGCACGGGGAACGCACCAGCATCGATCTCTCCCTCCGGAGTGGCAGTCCCTGTGAGGTAGTTGAGGTGGAAAGCGCAAGGCTTTTCTGTGTATGGTTCCACCTCGAAGAGGAATTCTTTGCAGACCTCACAGCGCCCGAACGGCTTCAGCTGGACCACCAGTCCCGAACAGCCGGGACAGATCACACCGAGGGCCTCCATGTCTCTGCAGGTATACAGAGCCAATCGCCCCCGGGGCCTTAGTCTTATCCCCGTATCCATAATTGGAGCAGCCAGAGAAGACATATCCGCGAAGGAAGGAACTGAAATCCACGGAGCACTTGAAGCCATCCTCTCTCTTTGCTGCTCCATTGCGCACTGACCCACCTGCGCCGGAATCTCCACGTGCGTACGTCCGCGTGGCCAGACTCCTCCCACCTTCTGCACTTGTTTGCGGGCTTTTCCTTGCTCCGCCCACGAACTACACAGTTGTGGGTTGCCTCGTGACGCGTTGGCCAATATGGCCGACCTACTCGGAACTCCTCCGGGCAGCAAAGTTCAATTTCAGACACCATACACATATCCCAGACACGATGCCCCCACGTGTAGCGGAGCTCACCCCTCTCTCTATCTTTATCGGTTATGCGGCTGTTGTCTAGGGGTACCTGGGAGAGAGAGAGAGATGAGATACACCACGGCCCATATCCTCCATAACTATGAGGTGAAAGCCAGCAAATTGGGTCTTTTGTGTAGGTGTCCTAGAGTCAAGTCCAGTCCTTCGTCCCTGACTCCTTCGCTTTAGTAACCCGAGTTCCACACAGAGAATAGGTCCCACTCAGTTTTATTCTTCTTGCCAAGCAATAAAACAATCTCTTTTCTTTGGAAAATGGGGACAGATCGAGGCACAATTCTTTCCCTTCTGCTGCTGCCCACTGTGTTGTCACCAGTGGTGAATAGTCACTGCCACTGACTAAGTGATATAGAACGTGAATTACCTTCACTCACTTTGCCCCTGTCAGAGGAAGAAATACGTCCAAGGGAGAAGTGGAGGCCTCTCCGTCACCAGCGATGCAGTGCCGGACTCTTCAGAGAAGTTACTGCGCACCAGTCCTCACAAACTCAGACACGGGCACCCAAGGAGTTAGGGCCCCCTCGGATTCCTCCACCCTCGCGGAACTCAGACGAAGGTACTGAGCCCCAGGCATCTGCCATAGTACCTCACCCCAGGCTGAAGGTGCCTGAGATGGACTCCATCTCCGCTCCAGCTAGGCCAAGGGCACCTAGGCCTGGAGCACCGGAACGCCGGCACCCAAGCTGAAGGTGCCTGGGTGCGGCCGCGTCCTCCAACTCTGACCCAAGGTCAGGGCATCCGCCCCTTTTATAACCTCTCTCTTCGCGCCACAGCGGGTTCCCCTCCCCGCTGTACCAGCTCCAGGGGAGGACAAAAAGGCACAGTCTTGCGGCGTGAGCTCAGCCCCGGTCCAAGGCAACAGCGCCACCTATAGGCCCGCGAGAACTTCACACCACCAGAGTCCTCCAAGACTCACAGAGGGAACCTTGAATTTCCTAACAATCAAGGCACCCAGATGCTTCACCAAATTCAAGTACCCGCTACATATATATATATATATATATATATATATATATATATATATATTGTAACGGGGTGCCTGTGAAACAAACTAAAATTACAGGAAAAGTGATTGATGGGATATATGTTCCTCCATGGATTCTTAGATTTATAATCTAAGATAATACCAGCAGAGACTTTAGGATAAAGAAAGATAGTTCTTTACCCTGTGTTGGTAAAGTTCGTTCCGGGGCTAGTTTTATTGGGAGTCTGATAGAGCTCTGGGTGGGACAGACTCCCAAGTCCGTGGATCCGCATTTTAATGTTTTCCTTTCAGGTCTTGATTAAGGCAGCTGGTCCTAGCTCTCAAAGAGTGAGAGGAGGCATATTGGAACATGGCTGCTTATCCCTGATTTTGAATCCAAGTATGTGCAATTGTAAGGACACTTACTATCAAACCAAAGGACTGGTCAGACTACGGGTACAGTAAGGCAGTGCTGGGCTCTGAGGAAGAAGCTTTGCGCTTCAAAATGCGTTAGCCGGCAGTGGCCCTCATCACATTCTCGGTGATCATCTGGAGTGTGGTTTGAGTTCTACATGCAGCTGCCACCTATGGAAAAAACCTTTGTACTGCAAAATTTTCTGCTACACTTGTGAGTAGTATTTATGCTTTCTTTTAAATAAAATCTATCCAAATGATAAGGCTGGTGCGCCCTTTTTTCTTCTTTTTCGATTGTTTTCCTAAAGAGACTGTGAGTTGTCCCTGCCTTGAGTCTGATCCCCCTACAATATATATACAGTGCCTTGAAAAATTATTCATACCCCGTGAAATTTTCAACATTTTGTCATGTTACGACCAAAATCTTAAATGTATTTTATTGGGATTTTATGTGATAGACCAACACAAAGTGGCACATAAGTGTGAAGTGGAAGGAAAGTGATAAATGGTTTTCAATTTTTTTTTACAAATAAATATGTGAAAAGTGTTGTGTGCATTTGTATTCCTCCCCCCTGAGTCAATACTTTGTAGAACCACATTTCACTGCAATTACAGCTGCAAGTCTTTTTGGGGATGTCTCTCCCAGCTTTGCAAATCTATAGAGTTACATTTTTGCCCATTCTTCTTCGCAAAATAACTCAAGCTCTGTCGGATTGGATGGAGAGTGTCTGTAAACAGCAATTTTCCAGTCTTGCCACTGATTCTCAAATTGGATTTAGGTCTGGACTTTGACTGGACCATTCTAACACATGAATATGCTTTGATCTAAACCATTCCATTGTAGCTCTGGCTGTATGTTTAGGGTCATTGTCCTGCTGGAAGTTGAACCTCTGCCCGAGTCCCAAGTCTTTTGCAGACTCTAATGCCTCGTACACACGGTCGGGATTTCCGACGGGAAAAAGTCAGTCGGGAATCCCGACGGGAAAAAAGACAGCTGGTTCACTTTTTTTTGCCGGCGGTTTTTGCCAGTTTTCCCGTCGGAAAAACTGTGAGGGAGCATACACACGCCCGGGATTCCCGGCCAAAAGCTCTCATCGCAGTTTTCCTGTCGGAAAACACGGTCATGTGTACGAGGCATAACAGGTTTTTCTTCTAAGATTGCTCTGTATTTGGCTCCACCCATCTTACCATCAACTCTGACCAGCTTCCCTGTCCCTGCTGAAGAAAAGCATCCCCACAACATGATTCTGCCACCACCATGTTTCACAGTGGGGATGGTATGTTCAGAGTGATGTACAGTGTTCGTTTTCCGCCACACATAGCGTTTTGCTTTTAAGCCAAAAAGTTACATTTTAACAACCACTTTAAGAGCAGGGACTGATGTGAATGTACAATATGTATATTGTATATTTAAAGCACTGTGTGAATTGACAGTGCTATATAAGTACCTGTAATAAATATATATAAATAATACACTGTAGCTTGATTTCATATGATTTTATAAGAATGTAATTTTCTTATTCATGTATAATCTACATATATCGTTGTACATATCCTTTATTCACTCAAGTCCAACTTGTAATTAATAATCAATTAGACACAATGGATTACAAATACATTTTAATTCCACACCTAAAAGCAATATAGAGCTAGCATGCTTAGGATACAGAGAGTTCCCTCTGCAGCTATAGTTGAAATGAAGGTGGAATTACAGAAACAACCTACACCATGTCTCTGTATCATTACCCACAGGACAAAGTGTGAAGTAAATGACTCCTGGGGTACAACTGAGCATATTTTGAAGCCACATCTAATCTACTGTGAATACTGTTCAATGTATAAAATAGTATTAGTGCTTGTTTTAGATAATACTGTTGGGCATTGTATTGTACTGCAAACAGATCTGGGATATAAGCAATTCCTTGTAACACTAAAGAGATTTGATGCCAGTACTAGATATTCCTCTTAATGAAAACACACAGAGGTCCCTGCCGCCAATACAACTCAGACTTTAGATTTAATTCTCAAACTTTTGATTTATTTTTTATCTTAAAAGGAATGTAAAGTGTTTTGGACATATTTTCCTTCTTTATATATTATGGCTAGGACTAAAAGATAACGTTTAAAGACAATTTATTTATTTTCATGTAATATATACTGTATACACAACATACTGTATACTGTCTATATTACTAAGTAAATATGAAATACTGCATATTAACCACTTTAATACAGGACACTTTCACCACCTTCCTTCCCAGGCCAATTTTCAGCTTTCAGCGCTCTTGCACTTTGAATGACAATTGCGCGGTCATGCAACACTGTGCCCAAATTTTTATATATATTTTTTCAAACAAATAGAGCTTTCTTTTGGTGGTATTTAATCATTTCTGTGTTTTTATTTTTTTGCTTAACAAACCCCAAAAATATATAACATTTTGAGAAAAAAAAAATCTTAGTTTTTGTTATAAAATTGTGGAAATAAGTAATTTTTCTTTTTCACTGATGTGCCCGGATGAGGCTGCACTGATGTGAACTGATGAGGCTGCACTGATAAGCACTGGTGAGGCTGCACTGATGTGCCCTAATGAGGGCAGCACTGATGAGGCAGCACTGGTGGGCACTGATGAGGGGGCACTGGCGAGGCTGCACTGATGAGGCGGTACTGATGGGCACTGATAAGTGGCACTGATAGGCAGAACAGATGGGCACTAATAGGCGGAACTAATGGGCACCGATAAGCTGCACTGATAGGTTGCACTGATGGGCACTGATTGGCACTGTTAGGGCTGCACTGATAATCAGGGCACTGATGATCAGTGCCCTGATTATCTGTGTACATGCCCCCTGTCACACTTTGCCGGTTACCAGCTCTCCTTGCCTCACACTGTGACAGTGTGTGAACAAAGGGATGCTGATTACCGGCAAGTTTGTTTGCATGTGATCAGCTGTGATTGGCACAGTTGATCACATGGTAAAGGGCCACTGTGATTGGCCCTTTACCTCGACCACAGCAATCACAGAGTGTGTCCGAGGCGCGTTGCAGTGGGCGCGTGGGTGGCATGTTCTGGAAGGACGTCCATGTACACCCTACCAAAACGTGAGAGTCGGACTGTAGCCATCTTTCAAGTATGCTTTTTCTCCTTTTGAGACAACAGATAGATACAGTATTTAGGCTTCTTTTTGCATTTTCCATGCTATCCCTTTATATCTTTGTTGTAACAAGTTTGGTGTTACTGAGTTCAATAGCTCAAGTGGAGATTTGTGCAAAATGTAATTATTTAGAGCAGGCATCTTCTGCTGCAAACACAGCTCATACTCTTTTCTTCTAGCTCCTGGCTTTCTAACCAGTTGTAAGACCTAAAGTGGAATCTTTACCAGGGGTAGTGTTGAAGTCTGGCAGGCACAGATGCTCCATCTATGACTACACATGGGGTCTACAAAAGGCATTTGTCAAAAGATGCAGTCCCAGTACTGATAGCTCTAGCATTGGCACAGGTGCCCTTAGAAACAATTTTAAATGGGGAAAGATCAAAGGGTGATAAATGACCAAACTAAAAATTTCAGACACAAAATATAGCCAAATCTTTTGGTCCAATGTTCCTTGCAAGCCCTCTGTGTGCCCTTTGATATAAATAAATTAAATATAAAAAAATAAAAAAATAATCATTAATAAAGAACCCTATAATTGTGGTTGCTAGCTAATCTATTAGTAATTATGTTCAAGCAGATGAACATACAAAATTAAAGCGGAGTTCCACTCAAAAATGGATCTTCCGCTTTAAGGGAAGGTGACCCCCTGACATGCCACATTTGGCATGTAATTTTTTTTGGGGGGGGAGCGGAAAGCCTCTTTTTAGAGGGTTCCAGCTCCCACTTCCTCCCGGGGTCCGCGGCGCCGGAAGGAAGTTCACCTCTCCCCCCTCCCTCTCGGCAATCATCTGGGACACGTCACAGGTCCCAGATGATTGCTCGGCCAGTCACAGTGCGCAGCGCGGCTCGCACATGCGCAGTGAGTGCCGGGCTGTGTGAAGCCACAGAGAGGAGGGTGAGACGAGCGGGGCTTCGTACGCCCGCATCACTGGACCCTGGGACAGATGAGTATCCGATTATTAAAAGTCAGCATCTGCAGTATTTGTAGCTGTTGACTCTTAATATTTTTTGTTGCTGTAGGAACTCCGCTTTAAAGTGGTTCTAAAGGCAGAAGGTTTTTAACCCTAATGCATTCTATGCATTAAGGTAAAAAAAAATCTGGGTGCAGCTCCCCCCCACCCCCTCCCTCCCCCTTATACTTACCTGAGCCCCATCTTGATTATGCAATGTCCATGAGAGCAGCGGCTCTCCCGGGTCTTTCTCTCCTCATTGGCTCACAAAGCAGCTGGAGCCATTGGCTCCTGCTGCTGTCATTCACAGCCAGTGAGCCAATGAGGAGAGAGCGGGGGCAGGGCTGACATTATCCATTCACAGGAGCACGGCTCGAGAGCTGCTATTGGGGGCACTCAGCAGAGGGGAGGAGCCAGGACCACCGGCGGGGGACCCAAAAAGAAGAGGATTAGGGCTGCTCGGTGCAAAAGTATTTCTTAAAGCAGGTAAGTATAACATGTTTGATATTTAAAAAAAAAATACAACCTTAATCACTTTAATCTACTGAAAACAGTGGTGAACTCTGTTTCTGAAGTCTGTTATCTCAAGCAGATTTACACATTTGGCTTAAAGCAGAAGACTTCTTTAATATGACCTATAGAAGGAGGAGACCGGAACATGGAAAAGGGTAAAGCGGTGTACACACGATCGGTTTTACCGATGAAAACAGTCCGATGGACTGTTTTCATCGGATGAACCGATCATGTATGGAACCCATCTGTCTTTTTTCCATCGGTGTGAAAAAATAGAACATGTTTTAAATTTATCCGATGGGGAAAAAAACGATAGCAAATTCCAATCGTCTGTGTGGAACTCCATCGGAGAAAAAACCCACGCATGCTCAGAATCAAGTCGACACATGCTCAGAAGCATTGAACTTCATTTTTCTCGGCTCGTCTGAGTGTTTTACGTCACGGCGTTTGGGACGGTCGGATTTTTGACTGATGGTGTGTAGGCAAGACTGATGGAAGTCAGCTTCATCAGATTTCCGATGGAAAAATCCATCGGTTTAGAATCCATAGGAAATCCGATCGTGTGTACAGGGCTTAAAAGTTATGGTTTAAACAATAGTACAATAAACAAAACTAAAAAAAGACCTATATAATAAATACATGGACTACTACCCTGTTAAATAATTATACCCATTTCAAGACCATCGAAAAAAGACTGATAGGTATATGGTATACTTGTATAATCTCAGGAAAAAAAGCGTTAAAAGGGGAACACTTGAAGATATATGACTTATGTGATACTGGTTTACTTTTTTCTTTTCTTTACCAAAAGCATGATTCACCAAATCAGTCGTACTATGGGAATAATTTATTTTGACAAGTGTAAAATGATCATTATTATTACATCTTAATTGTGGTAACGCCACTCTAATGTCAAGGGGCTTAGCTCTCAGGACTCATGCCTTTGTCTTCAAAATGATTAATAAGACCTATCAAAAAAAAGGGGGCTAATTATTTCTAGGAATATTAGACTTCCTGAATAAGAGGGTATCAGATTAAAAGGAAAAAAGACAAAGTAGAGCTGGATACATGGGTCCCTTGTGAAACTGCTGGTGAAAGCCAATATGTCTAAGAGTTTAGTCTTCAGAGACACACCAGGCAATCCATACTAATGTAATGATTTTCTAATCACGTCCTGTGTCCCCTTCTGTCTTTTAGGTTTTCTTTTCTTCTTGTTCTCTGCTGAGATGTGTGGTCCAAACCATCCCAGCCATCCATGAAGGCCAGGACAACAAACCTTTGAAAAACAGGATGGGAGGTGACAAGTAGCACCAAATATGTTGCTTGCCATAATAGCCAAAACTATATGGCAAATCCCTGTGTCATTTCCCCTGTGCAAGGCTTCCTGCTCGGTCTTTTGATCACTCTCTTGAAGCCAATTTATACCTCAGCAGCTTCTAATGTGTTTCCTGAGACTCATTTCCTTTTGTAGGAAATAGATTCTTTTGGAAATAGACTGTGGGTTATGATGGAAATTGTAGCTGTGGGTGTAGTGTTTTTAAGCGATAGGAATACCATTGAAGGTCATTTTATTAGTAATAAGATGGAATACCCAATGTATCCCTGGGCAGCTATCTAGGCTTTGCAGTAATTATCTGCATGCGCAGAGATATCAGTATTGTAAGGGCGAGAATGTGTTATAATCACTAAAGGGAATACCTTTATGCAGTGTAGAAAGCAGAACCTAGATGTGTAAATCCTCACTTTTTAGAAATCATTTCCACATGCTGATGAAATTTTAAGGATGCCTTTTGCTGCTGAATAGTTTTCGGTGTTGAACTATCTACCATGGGAAAATTTTTACATAAATTACTCTTCTAGCACATATGATTATATCATGCGGAGTTTGCTATTGCTAGAATCTTACTGAAAGGTTCTGTCTCGTCTCAATTTAGAAATTTGCCTAGTCACGGGACTATGGGAACTCCCGAATCTCTCTATCCATATACCTAGAGTCTGTCTTCTGTCATTCCTTTGTATATTAGTCATGCTGTTCCTTTCCTAGGGATTGATCAGCTAGCAAAGTCTTCTGCAAAATTCTGTTTTCTAATAATCGCTGCTCATATATTACTTTTCTGAGTGATGAACATTGTCAGTTTATTAAAGCAGTATTAAAGCGGAGTTCCACCCAAAAGTGGAACTTCTGCTTTCAGCACTCCTTGCCCCCTGACATGCCACATTTGGCATGTCATTTTTTTTGGGGGGGGGAGTGTGTACCCTTTTTTTTCGTGGGGCTTCCAGTCCCACTTCCTGCTTCCTATCTTCGGCCGCCCAGGCGACTCCTCCTCTCGTTCTAGGCGGCCCCTCCCTGCCAGCAATATTCTGGGACACAACTCAGGTCCCAGAAGATCGGATGGCCAATAGGAGAGCGCAGCACGTCTCGCGCACGCTTAGTTCCCGCCCGGCCGTTAAACAGTAAGCTGTCACGGCCGGGTGCCCACAGTTACCATGACGGCACCGAGGAGAGGAGGGGGAGAGAAGCGAGCCTTCGGGTGGCCGCATCGCTGGACTGTGGGACAGGTAAATGTCAGTTTATTAAAAGTCAGCAGCTATGCTTTTTGTAGCTGCTGACTTTTAATAAACTAAAAAATGTGTGGAACTCCGCAAAGCAAGCATTTATGGGACACAAATAATAGTAAAATTATAACCATGGACTCAAAAAGCTGTTGATTCAATAGTCTGCGGCCCTTTATTATAGGTATTAATTAAATTTTATTAACAACATATACTGTAATACCGATCTTAAAATTTTTAAGATGGGGGCGATGGCCCCTCTGCCAGAACACATCGGTCAGTGCTCTCAACCATTGGTTGAGAGCGCTAATTATATACCAATTGGCAGACATTTTTTGGTCCTGCCGCCCGATATTCGGTCCATGTGTACGTAGCTTAAGGACCCTTTCACACTGATCAACTTTTCTTCTGTTTTTGCCTTATCAAAAGCAGAAGAAAATTGAATGACCAAGCCCAAAACGCATGCAAGACCAAGATGCATGACCACATTGAAATAAATAGAAAATGCATCAAAAACAAGGCAAAAACGCATCAAAAATTCAGTTGCATTTATTAACCGGTTGCAGACCGCCGCACAAACTTATACGTCAACAGAATGGCACGGCTGGGCAAATGGGCGTATATATACGTCCCCTTTAATTTGTCGCTGTGTGGTCACGCACAATCTGTCGCGAGCTCCATAACCGTGCCCACGGGACCCGTGGACTCGATGTCTGCCGGTGTCCCACGATCGGGTCACAGAGCTGAAGAACGGGGAGATGTCAGCGTAAACACAGCATCTCCCCGTTCTTCCTAATGACATGTCACTAATCGTCTGTTCCCTCTCATCGGGAACAGTGATCAGTGACGTGTCACTCGTAGCCACGACCCCTAACAGTTAGAATCACTCCCTAGGACACTCTTTACCAATTCAACGCCCCCTACAGGTTAACCCCTTCACTGCCAGTGTCATTTTTACAGTAATCAGTGCATTTTTATAGCACTAATCGCTGTAAAAATGACAATGGTCCCAAAATAGTGGCAAAAGTGTCCGATGTGTCCGCCATAATGTCGCAGTCACGATAAAAATTGCTGTTTGCTGCCATTACTAGTAAAAAAAATAATATTAATAAAAATGCCATAAAACTATCCCCTATTTTGTAGACGCTATAACTTTTGCGCAATCCCAATCAATAAACGCTTATTGCGATTTTTTTTTACCAAAAATATGTAGAAGAATACGTATCGGCCTAAACTGAGGAAAAATATTTTATTTTTAATATATTTTTGGGGGATATTTATTATAGCAAAAAGTAAAAAATATAGAATTTTTTTTCAAAATTGTCACTCTATTTCTGTTTATAGCGCAAAAAATAAAAGCAGAGGTGATCAAATACCACCAAAAGAAAGCTCTATTTGTGGAAAAAAAAGGACGTCAATTTTGTTTGGGAGCCACGTCGCACGACCGCATAATTGTCAGTTAAAGCGACGCAGTGCTGAATCGCAAAAAGTGGCCTGGTCTTTGGCTTAAGTGGTTAACATTGGTTTTAGTGGCGGCTGGTGCTCAATTTTTTTTTGGGAGGCGGCAAACAAACCTGGCCCCCACCCACCCGTTGCTCGATCGATCGCCACTTCACTCGCCCATCACCTGCCAGGCCACCCAATAGCCCTGCACCCCATCCAGGTCGCGGCTTCGGCGGCTTCCCCCCTGCATCTCCTCCCGAGTCTCGGCCGTTGCTTCTCCTCCCTGCCAATCGGGTCTTAGAACTCCCGACTAATCGGGTCTCAGGACTAGGGATGAGCCGAACACCCCCTCATTCGGTTCGCACCAGAACCTGCGAACAGACCTAAAGTTTGCGCGAACTTTAGAACCCTATTAAATACAATGGACTCGAACGTTCGAAATCAAAAGTGCTAATTATCAAGGCTAATATGCAAGTTATTGTCCTAAAAAGGGGACATGTATCAATGCAAAAAAAAGTTTTAAAAACGACAGTTTTTTCAGGAGCAGTGATTTTAATAATGCTTAAAGTGAAACAATAAAAGTGAAATATTCCTTTAAATTTCGTACCTGGGGGGGGGGGGGGGGGTGTACAGTATGTCTGTAAAGCAGCGCTTGTTTCCCGTGCTTAGAACTGTCCCTGCACAAAGTGTCATTTCTGAAGGAAAAAAAAGTCATTTAAAAGCATTCGCAGCTATAATGAATTGTCGGCTCCCGGCAATACAGAGAAAAGTAATTGATAAAAAAAATATTAAAAATGCGTAGGGGTCCCCCCAAATTCCATTACCAGGCCCTTCAGGTCTGGTATGGATATTAAGGGGAACCCTGCGTCAAATTCCATTACCAGACCCTTTCAAAGCACCATGTCCCCATGTTGATCGGGACAAGGGCCTCATCCCCACAACCCTTGCCCAGTGGTTGTGGGGGTCTGCGGGCAGGGGGCTTATCGGAATCTGTAAGACCCCTTTAACAAAGGGGACCCCCAGATCCCGGCCCCCCCTATGTGAATTGGTAAGGGGTACATTGTACCCCTACTATTTCACAAAGAAAGTGTAATTTTTTTTTTTAAAAACGCAAAAAAAAAACAACCATTCCAGCGATGTAATCCAGTGTCCCACGGTGATCCGATGTCCAGCGCTGCAGTCTCCACTCCACACGAAATGTCAATGGCTGAGCGGACCTAATGGGGAACTTCCTCCGCAGTGTAAGAAATTAATATAGCCCGCCCCTTCTCACCTTCCCCATCAGGTCCGCTTAGCCAATGACGTAGGGGGTGGGTTCACCTTCACTGGGTATAAGGCTGAGCGGACCTGATGGGGAATCCCGCCTACGTCATTGGCTATTCCTCTGCAGTGTAATAAATGAATAGACCAGCCCCTTCTCATGTTCCCCATCAGGTCCGCTCAGCCTTACACCCAGTGAAGGTGACCCCGCCCCCTACATCATTGGCTGAGCGGACCTGATGGGGAACGTGAGAAGGGGCAGGGTCTATTCATTTATTACACTTTACAAATTAGCACTTTTTATGACAATAACTTGCATATAAGCCTTTAAAATTAGCACTTTAGATTTCTCCCATAGACTTTTACAGGGTCTTCCGCGGCTTTTAGAATTTGCCGCGAACCCCCCAAATTGTTCGCTGTTCGGCGAACGTGCGAACAAGCAATGTTCGATTTGAATATGAGTTCGACTCGAACTCGAAGCTCGTCCCTACTCAGGACCCACTTCCTGATTGGCCGGGAGGAGAAGCAGGAAGACGTTAGCAAAAATGTATTTGCTATTGTCGCACAAGTGGGTAGGCTCGGGGTGCAGTGCTTTGCGCCCCGAGCCTATCCGTTTTGAAGCCAATCAAATACTCAGGCTCTAATCATGGGCTTCAAGAAAAAAAAAAACTAATTGAAATCCATGCGTCTGGCACCCAGCATGAAGATTAGGGGCCGGGCGCATTGATTAGGGGTGTGGCGCCCCTGCACCCCTTATGAGCGGTCGCTAATGGTGGTTTTTGAGTCACTTGTCCTTTTTTCACAGGTGCAAAATGCTAAATGTTTTTGCAACGGAGCAGTGTGAAAGCAGTCTAAAGTGTGGAGGATCGGATTATTTGTGGAAGTGAATAATTTAATTATACAGTAGTTCAAATTAAATACATTTTATATATATTTTATGTTTTTTCATATGTGCAGTCTTTTCATAACCTACTGACATTCTTACAAATTTATTGACATTTCCAAAAAAAATTATAATAATTCAGTGGAAGATAGATTTTTCGGTCATAGTTACAATACATCTTTCATTCACATATACTTCTGGATCTTCTTCATTTTCTTCTCATGCTACATTGATTTTTATTGGGCGACCATCATATGAACATGTAGAAAATTGTTCGTTCATGTAAGAAACAACAAAAGTATTCCATCATATTCCCTCAGTATTTGTCAGGTATGTAGTAGATATCGACTACCACAGGATGATCATTAGTGGTTAGAAAATCATACAATCGTTAATGTGATTACATTTTTGTACAATTTATTAACTGGGATTTCTTGCATAAGCCTATTGTTTGTTTAAAGAACAAGCTCTTTTGCAGATGTATCAGTTACAGGGATGAGAAAAACCATTCAACACTGACAGTCGTGCTTACAATGATCAGTTTTTATTTATGTAAAACCTTTATTCACCTTATAAAGTATTAGCTGGAGTTTGACTTCAATGTGTTAGTGTATTTAAATCTGCTAGTGCATATAACACTCCCCATCCCCTAGACTGATAATGCTGCTCCCCCTGTGCTCCTTCATCTAGACTGGGGGCAATCTACTACAGGAGGTGTGTTACTGGTCAGATCACCAAATGAAATCAGAGGGAAAAAAGCCCAAAAAAGAAAACTAATGCTGCCACCACATTTATGACTCGTAAGCTGTAATATATTACATTTTTGGGTTTAATAGGACCTCACACCTCTTCCTCACCCCCTGTTAATTTTATAGTCATCTTTGGCTGCTATTATTGCTGACTATCTTACGAACCTTGCGTCTATTTCCTTTTTTTTCTAATTAGTCTGCCTTTTAGTCATTCTCACCTTTAGCCTCCTGGTTACCCTTGGTTTCCTGTCTTTAGTTGGCTTCTGCCTTCTACTTATTGTCATTTTTTTTTCCCAGTCAGTCTCTCTACTTTGCTACACCAGTCTTGCCTAAAGGGTTAGTTTGCAATTCCTGCTTTTCTCCCACAAATCCTCAATGCATTCCGGGATCCCTAGCACATTACATACTACTACTCAGTTGGTAAAAATGGTGCCCCTTTTCCCCTTCCATATGTATAGACAGTGCACGGCCTATTATCAAAAACACCTCAATGCTCAGGCTGGGTGTTAAACATGCACCCCCAGCGGGCACTCCAGCTTGTTCAAACACCATGCATACGCAGTGTGCTCTCTCCTCTCTAGTAGCAGCAGCAATAAGCTGGAAGGACCACTGGGGGGACACTTCTAACATCCTATCAATCGAGATCAAGCACCAAGGAGTTTTTACCAACAGGCTGCGCACAGCCTACACATATGGAGGAGAAAAAGAGCACCCTTTCTTGAAAGGGAGGGCTATGTTATGTAATGTGTAGGGATAGTGTCATAGGTGTGCGCAGCCTGGTGCATTAGGGTGTGCACCCCAAAGCTCAAACACACATGAACGCCACCTGCTGCCACATGGAAGAGGCTCTGATCGTGGGAGACAGTTGATTGCGAGCATATTATGCTACATTCTAAATACGAGTGTAGTGTGTTCCTATGGTTGAACCTAGCCTTTAATATAAGGGGGGCATTTACACTGGCCACTGGCACCCCAAACCACCCACCTGATGCCACTCCTGGATAAGGTTAATGTACATGGGGTGATTAGGGTGTGCCCAGGCACACCCAGCACACCCTGTGCGCACACCTATGGATAGTGTAGAGCAGTGTTTCTCAACTCCAGTCCTCAAGGCGCCCCAACAGGTCATGTTTTCAGGATTTCCCTCAGGTGAAATAGCAATGGTAAATACTAAGGCAGTGAAACTGATCAAATCACCTGTGCAAAATAATGGAAAGCCTGAAAACATGACCTGTTGGGGCGCCTTGAGGACTGGAGTTGAGAAACACTGGTGTAGAGAGTAGAATAAAGCAAAGAGTAGGCTTGCTCCCGGTTCCTGTGTGTGTTCTCAAGTGTCACACTTTTAGCTCTACAATCAGCATACATTTTGCCCCATACTTTTTGTACAGCTCTAGCTCTGATTCAGCAGGGAGCGTTGGACCTCTGCAGAGAGACCACTGCTTACCAACAGAGTGCAAGGTTTTCTCTCTGGAGCATGCTGGCAGGGGACAGGATATTCTGTTCAGGCTGTGGCTTCTTTCTAAAGAAAACAAACTGAAATACTTTACACACTCACAATTAAACTGAAAGGTCAGCTGGGTTTTCGGAGAAATTTGTAATGAAATAAATGCATTGGTTGCCATATATGACCTCCTCTTTTGAATTTTAGTTGCCTTGCCATCATGTTATATTGTGGTTTTACAACTTTCATGCATCTAGTAAAGTCAAAATTTCCAGAGGCCAGAGGGTTACCATTAAATCCACTGTTAGCTTATTTTCGTTCAGCCAGTGGGATGGAGAAATCTCTTCCACTGGGACATTGTATTCTGAGCCCTCGTACACATGGCCGAGATTCTCGTTGAAAAAACATGTCGTTTTTTTCGACGAGATTCTTGGACAAGAAACTTGTCCCGGCCGAGTGTACACACGCTCGTTTCAAAGAACCCGCGGTTCTTTGAATGGAGCGTACGCGGTGACGTCATTGACTACGACGAGCATGCGCTCGTCACATTCGATGCCGTCGCCGCCATCTTGGTATACCCTACGTATGCCTAGGAAGCTACCGCGCATGCGTCGAATTCATTTCGAACATGCGCGGGCTTCCGGGAGGACAGGTAAGTGTACACACACTCACTTTTCTCGTCGAGAAACATGCCGAGGAGAATCTCGACGAGAAAATAGAGAGCAGGTTCTCTATTTTCTCGTCGAGGTTTCTTGTCGGTTTTCTCGACGAGAAACCCGATAGCCGCGTACACACGACCGATTTACTCGGCAAGACCTCTCTGCCAGCAAGTTTCTTGCTGGTTCTTGCCGAGAAAATTGGCCGTGTGTACGAGGCCTGACAGCGGCACTGGATTGCCTGCAGCCACTGATCAATAAAAGGTTTCCAGCATGTCCCTTTAACAGAGATTGCCTTACATAACATTCTGCTAAAACTTTGTGTACTAGTACTACATGGACCTTGAAGAAAAGGGTACATGAAGAAAAGGGTACACAAAGAAAGCTCATCCTGAAAATTTGGATGTTAATGCAAATGAAAAAAAGTATCACAGTCAATAGCGGCTGGTGTTTTTTTTTTTTTTTTTGGGGGGGGGCAAACAACCACCCCCTGTTGGTCAGTTGGTCGGCAACACCCCCCCCTACCCCCGGCACCAACCCCATCTAGGTGGCGGCTACGGGCAGCGGGCGGGTTGCGGGCAGCGGCTACTGTGTCCTCTTCTTCTCGGCTTCTGCGGCGGGCAGGGGGCGGGTTGCAGGCACCGACTCCTGTATCCTCTCCTCCTCTGCTTCGGCAGCGGGCAGCACGGCTCCTGTGAAAAAAGAACCACTGCTCCAGGTGTATGATGAAAGCCTAAGTGGAATGTCTCTTAGAGTGCCAGCCCCGACCCGCCTCGGTGGGAAACTTGTAAGAGAAGAAAAGAAATGGCTGCACATCCAGAGATACCGATTGCCTTTTATTGATCACGTGATGACACCAAAGACACCAACATGAAGTCACATAGACACATTTCACACATACATCTTGTGCTTAATCATTAAAAAAGTAATGTAAACACGTCTACGTGACTTCATGTTGGTGTTTTTGGTGTCATCATGGTGATCAATAAAAGGCAATCGGTATCTCTGGCTGTGCAGCCGTTTCTTTTCTTCTCTTGTGTCCTCTCCTCCTCAGCGGCGGGCAGAGGGCAGGTTATGGGCAGCGGCTCCTGTGTTCTCTCCTGTGTTATCTCCTGCTTAGCTTTGGCAGCTTCCATCATGTGGCTCCTCCTCCTAGGCATCCAATAGGATCGTCTGTCCTTTCAGCCAATCGGGTGATGGGTCTCAAGACCCATTTCCTGTTTGGCCAGGAGGAGGATCAGCGTGGCAATATCGAATATTAATTCGCTATTGTCACACAACTGGGTGGAGCCCTCCCGTTTTTAAAGCCTATTAGAGCCTCCGGCTCTAATCATCTGCTTCTAAAAAACACACCCCTGACATTGGAATCCATAATTCTGACACATGTATGTAGATCAGGGGGTCGGACACATGGAAAGGGGGGGCGGCTCCCGTGTGCCCCTAATGGATGGGCCACCGCTGATCACAGTACTCAATTGTTCATGTTAAGGCTTATAACTACTTATCGGCGTATAACACGCACGGGCGTAAAACACGCACCCTAACTTTAAGAGGGAAGTTTCAGGTAAAAAACGTTCCACAGCCCCCTGCGTATAACACGCAGGCACAGTTTACCCTCTATTTTCAGGGTAAAAAAGTGAGTGTTATACGCCAATAAATACAGTAATTCCCAACAGTTTCACACTACATGTCTCCCTGATATCTTTTTTTTTTCATGACATAGGGGACAAAAAAATCAGCACACAGACCCCTCCGAAAGTCCTTTCAAAATAAATAACAGACCCTGGGAGGGATCTGTGTGCTTTTTTTTTTTTTTTTTAAGAAGCTGGCAGGGAAATGCCATATGCCAACAATTTGAGACAGTTTTTCCTTTGTAAATGTCAGTGCTGCTGTAGCACTTTCTGTACATCACAGATATGTGCCCCCCCCCCCCCACAAGCAGGACACCCCTAGCCATGTTATTTAAAGGAATTGGGCATTATGTTTCACTTTGAGCATTTAAAAAAAATCACTGCTCCTGGACAATTTGGCACAGTGCCCTCCCTCCTTGGTATTTCTTTTTGCATTATTATTTGTCAGATTTGGCTCCCAATTATATGAATGAGGTTCATGTTCAGCATCTGAACTTCTTTGAAGTTTTGTTGAACCATTCTCAAAGCAAACCCAAGTTTGGATCATCCCCTTGAAATCAAACTATTTAATTACAATTTTATTATTTGGTGGCATAAAAGTAGTGAAAGTGAATTATCAAATTGTTGGTAGATTTGGTATGCCTAGTTCCCCTTTACTTGAGTGTGACCTGACCATCGTTGATATATAATTTAATTTTAGAGAGACTGATTTTTTCCACAGGTACTGTTACATACAGGTACATGTTTTTTTTACAGACTACCTGAGGGATATAAATACTTTTTACTCAGAATGAGGTCAGCAGTGGCAGCTTTCATATTTTTCCTATGTCAGGTTTCTGTTAAGAATTCTTCCCAGTCAGCCAGAGGAATATTCTAGCTGTGCAGTTTGAATATATTAACTCTAACAGTTCCCAAAAGGAAAATCATCTCGTATGTCAGTGACTTTTCAGTATAGTTTGTTTTTACATGGAATTCAAATAAAGGATTGTATAAAGAATTTATGGTTTCAGTCGAGCTTATAACACATAGCACAAATTACATAGCATAGTATTACCCCTATGTTGCTCAGCCATTTTTCCAGTTCCAGTGCTGTGATACTTTGACTGACAGAAAAATAGATAAGTATTTGCTATAAGAAACTATAGGGGTTATTTATTAAAGACATATCCACTCTGCACTACACTACAAAGTCAGGAAGGGAGGTGGGGACGAGCGAGCGCCCCCCCCCCCCTCCCCTCCTGAACTGTACCAGGCCGCATGCCCTCAACATGGGGGGTGGGTGCTTTGCACTACAAGTGCAAACTACAAGTGCAAAGTGCACTTGAAATTGCACTGAAAGGGCACTTGGAAGTGCAGTCGCTGTAGATCCGGGGGGGGGGGACATGCAAGGAAAATAAACAGCATTTTAGCTTGCACATGATTGGATAATAAAATCAGCAGAGCTTCCCCTCATTTCAGATCTACCCCTCAGATTTACAGCGACTGCACTTCCAAGTGCACTGTCAGTGCAATTTCAAGTGCACTTTGCACTTGTAGTGCAAAGTGGATTTGCCTTTAGTAAATAAGCTGCATAGTTTCTTATAGCAAATACTTATGTATTTTTCTGTCAGTTAAAGTATCACAGCACTGGAACCAGAAAAATGACTCAGCAACATAGGGGTAATACAGGCTGGCACTCAAATGCTTAAATACTGATCTTTCTGTGTAAACTATTTCACTCTGCTTTCAATTCTGTGGGATTCCCTCACACACAGCTTATAAACCAGTGTAGCGACCTCACCCCCTTCACCTGCCTTCGGCTCCCCGCAGGTAGAGAGGGCACACCACGCCACAAGCCCGTACCCTCCTGTGTAAAGAGGTTGAGCGATGTTGTTAGCGGGTCTCCACGGCCAGAAACCAGAATCCTCCAGAGAATGATTCTCACCTCTACAATAACAGAGATAAGTCCTTGTTCCCCCCCCAGTGACTTGAATGTCCACACCAGCTGCAACTCCAACGCAGAGTTTATTTTCTCTTTGCAAATAACAGTCTCTGATAGGTAAAGGTTGGAGTAAGAAGACAGGACAGCACAAGGTGTGGGAGAGGTCCAGGCACAAACACAATCACTTCACTGCTCGGCTTCTCAAGCAGACTCAGCCCAGATGGATAGTCTGCCTAGGAAGGGACTAGCAGCCAAATGGTACTCTAACTTAACCGCACAGTCTCTGCCACAGACTGGATGAACTTGGTCTCTGCCACAGACCTGGTGAACTTGGTGCTTCAAGACTTGACCTCTTTGTAAGGAGAAGACATCCCCCCAGAGAGTTACCGGGCCCCTTCCTTCACCGTGACTTCTCACCGGTCCCTCGGAACAGTTCCTCCCCCGGCCTCCTCGTCTAAGATACGGGTCCCCTCGCAAGGCGGCACCCTGGGATTCCTCGATCCTTGCTGGGCCCCAGCCGAAGGTGCTGGGCCCAAGGCCTTTGCCGCAGTCCCAGGACTAAAGGTGCCCGGGACTGATTCACCGACCTCCGCCCCTGGGAGAAGGACTCCCGACGATCGAAGAAGAACACTGAACAGGCAGCGTCTGCCCCTTTTATATCCTCTCCCAGCATGCACAGCAGGCCTGCCACACCCACCGCATGGCTGCCGAGAGTGGACACACAAGGCACAACACTGTATCAGCGGTTCAACCCTGGCCCACCATGGCAGCGCCACCTGCAGGCAACAGGGAACTATACACCGATACTCTCCCTGCGGACAAAAATGGTTGAAAGAATACTGACAATTGGGGTGTTTGAGCATAACTACCACTCAAACACTTCCCTTAAATTTAAGACCCGGCTACACCAGTAATGGGCATCTCGTTGCACTGATGCTTTATCACCTACTCTTATTTGAACACTCAACCTGCTTCTCTATGAGCCGATGTATCAGTGGCAATATAATTATATTAATTATCACATTTTATCTCCACAAACAACCACCCTGTCCAGGAGTGTTGCTAGAATTGTTTAAGACTTGAGGCATACTGAGAATGTAAATTCTGCTGTGAGAGCCGGTTCACACAGGGGCGTCCTGGGATCTGACTTCAAGTCGTCCCAAGTCGCCCCATGTCGCCCCAAGTCGCGCGGTTTAAAAAAGTAATGGAAGTGAATGGAGCCATCTTAAAGTACACTACTGCAGTCGCTCCGACTTCAGAAAAGGTTCCTGTACGACTTCAATCCGACTTCTAGGCGACTTGTACCCATTGATTTCAATGGAAGTCGCCTCCAAGTCGGATCCCTGTTCATAGTGAGGCAACTTTACAGGAAGTCGCCCCTGTATGAACCGGCTCTAAGGCAAACCCCTCTCTCCCTCCCACAGAGCTGGTATTTGGTATGAATCATGAGGTGGAACTCTACGCCAAATTTTAAATAAAAAAACGGCATGGGTTCCCTTACAAGAGCATTCCAGGCCCTTAGGTCTGGTATGGATTTCAAGGGGAACCCCCTACACCGAAAAAAACAGCATGGGGGTCCCCCCAAAATCCATACCAGACCCTTATTCGAGCACGCAGCCCGGCCGGTCAGGAAGGGGGGTGGGGACGAGCGAGCACCCCCCTCCTGAACCGTACACGGCCGCATGCCCTCAACATGGGGGGTGGGTGCTTTGGGGTAGGGGGGGCCTTGATGGGGAACAGGGACTCTTCCCGACAACCCTGGCCGTTGGTTGTCGGGGTCTGCGGGCAGGGGGCTTATCGGAATCTGCAAGCCCATTTTAATAAGGGGGGCCCCCAGATCCCGGCCCCCCACCCTATGTGAATGAGTATGGGGTACATCGTACCCCTACCCATTCACCTGGGGGGAAAGTGTCAATAAAAAAAAACACACTAGACAGCTTTTTAAAGTAATTTATTAGGCAGCTCCGGGGGTCTTCTACCGACTTCAGGGGTCTTCTTCCGACTTCAGGGGTCTTATACCGACTTCTCCGCTCTCTCCGGTGCTTTCTGCCTTCTGCGGGGCTCCACCGCTATCTTCTGCCAGCTCTTCTGCTAGCGGGGGCATGGTCTTCATCGTCGTCTTCTTCCTTCTTCTCTCCGCCCAATGTTGACTTGACTCTCTCTGCTGCTGTAATGCTGTGTGCGCGGAGCGCAACGACTTATATAGGCATGGGGCGTGGTCACCGGGTGACCCCGCCTCTTATTACGTCACAGTCCCATCATGCTCCGGATGGTGACGACATAAGGGGCGGGGTCACATGGTGACATCACCCGGTGACCATGCCCCATGCCTATATAAGTCGTTGGCATGGCATTATAGCAGCAGAGAGCGTTGAGTCAACATTTGGCGGAGAGAAGAGGGAAGAAGACGACGATGAAGACCGGGCCCCCGCTAGCAAAAGAGCTGGCAGAAGATAGCGGAGGAGCCCGGCAGAAGGCAGAAAGCACCGGAGAGAGCGGAGAAGTCAGTAGAAGACTCCCGAAGTCGGAAGAAGACCCCGAAGTCAGAAGAAGACCCCCGAAGTCGGTAGAAGACCCCGAAGTCGGAAGAAGACTCCCGAAGTCGGAAGAAGACCCCCGGAGCCACCTAATAAATTACTTTAAAAAGCTGTCTAGTGTGTTTTTTTATTGACACTTTTCCCCCAGGTGAATGGGTAGGGGTACGATGTACCCCATACTCATTCACATAGGGTGGGGGGCCGGGATCTGGGGGCCCCCCTTATTAAAAGAGGCTCGCAGATTCTGATAAGATTCTGATAAGCCCCCCGCCCGCAGACCCCAACAACCAACCGCCAGGGTTGACGGAAAGAGGCCCTTGTCCCCATCGACATGGGGACATGGTGCTTTGAGGTGGGGGGGCCGCAGGGCGCCCCCTGCCCCAAAGCACCCACCCCCCATGTTGAGGGCATGCGACCTGGTACGGTTCAGGAGGGGGGCGCTCGCTCGTTCCCAACCCCCTTCCTGACCGGCCGGGCTGCGTGCTCGGATAAGAGTCTGGTATGGATTTTGGCGGGACCCCCACGCCGTTTTTTTGGCGTAGGGGGTTCCCCTTGAAATCCATTACAGACCTAAGGGCCTGGTATGCTCTTGGAGGGGAAACCATGTCGGTTTTTTACTTAAAATTTGGCGTGGAGTTCCCCCTCATGATTCATACCAAACACAGGGAACAGCGAGCGCGAGATGTACAGTACCCTGTCGTAGAGAACCAGTGCGATGGGATCGCACTGGAAACACATTCTCGTGGGCAGGTACTGGCAAAGAAGCCTGTCCTGGAGGAGACTTCAAGTCGCTCCAAGTCGGGCTGTGGTTCATGCTCAAGTCGTGTCCAAGTTGCCTCGCAAATTTGCGCTCAAAGTCGTGTTGCCCCTGTGTGAACCGGCTCTGAGTGTAGTGCATCATAGTAAATGGCGGGCATTGCTAGATCGCCGCTGTCACAGTTCTTATGCCCATAAAATATGCCTTAAATTCTATGCCAATAATGACAGTAACACACACACACACAAACACACTTCAGCACAAGGGACTTTTTTTTGTTATTAAACTTTTTTTAAAAATGTATTTCTGGGACAAATCCTTCTGACCACAGCTCCGACATGTTTTTACTGCTTATTCCCTCCTTTCAATTTCAAGCCCTACATGGGAACGCTAGGGGTATATGGCTTTCGTACCTTCAACTACAGAGCTTTTACCACTGACTTCTACCTAAAACTTATCATGCACAGTTTGAGAAAGTTTGAGAAAGTTTGTATTTCTTCCTCATCCCCTGCTCATATTATTTCCAAAATATATGTTCTGCTTTCTAACAATTTATCCCTGGGTCTCCCTTCCTTCCCTCCATACCCTTCCAAATGGAAGCTTGAGCTTGAGCTTGGCCATTCATTTACCAATGATGAATGGCGACAAATTTTCATCAATACCCAAAAACTATACATAGCTTGCGTCACTCAAGACCGCAACTTTAAACTACTCTCACGATGATTCCTTACCTCCTTCAGAGTGCACTGTATTTTCCTGTCTCTCTCGGATTCTTGTTGGCGCTGTCAAGCCTTCTGGGCACTCTTCTTCATATCTGGTGGGCATGCCCCGCTATTCAAAAGCTTTGGGGCTCTGTTGTCCATCTCTACAATTTACTTATCCAGGAATCAGTTTCCAATTCACCAGAACTTGCCCTCTTAATCCTTTTACCTCAGTTGCTACCTCAAGCAAAAAACTGACTTTTCCAAGTTTTTATTTTTGTGGTTAGACAATTGAACCTGAGACACTGGAGATCTTCTATGGCAGGGGTAGGCAACCTTGACACTCCAGCTGTGGTGAAACTACAAATCCTATCATGCCTCTGCCTCTAGGAGTCATGCCTGTGATTAACAGGGTCTTGGAATGTCTCATGGGACTTGTAGTTTCACCCCAGCTGGAGGGCCAAGGTTGCCTACCCCTGTTCTCCGGCATCTGTGTTCCCTGAATGGATTGAGAATCTCAATGACATTATGCATATGAAAGATTTGATGGCAGAAAATCATAATATCTATGAGACGTTTAAAGGGGTCTAGCTGGTTAATGTTCAAGGACTCTCCTCCAACTGCATAAACTTTTTCAAAGACGTTTGCTGATTATCACTTTTACCTACTTACCACTGCCTTTTTTATAATTTTTGCTGCCACTAGGGATTTCCCCCCTTACAGCGCCAGATCCCCTGCCAAACCTTACTGACGAACCTTCGTTGTCTTTTCTATCGCTGCTCTTTATACCCTCCTTCTTTTCTCAATATTGCTAATCTCTTTTTCTGAATTTATCACCTGGAGATAAGCAGAGATACAGAGTATGTTCACTCCCTTCCATCCCTCTGAATTATTATGACGTACTTAATCTTATGCGATTTCTCACTTATGTTGCTATGGTTTTTGCCGTCTTTATCGATTTACTCTCCCTGTGGTATTCAATCAGATTACCCTATTGCAGAATATGATGTACTACCTGCCAGTGCCTGGACTTTAACCTGGGACCTCTGCTGTGTCTGGCAAAAACTCTTCTCGCTGAGCTACCTGAGATGCTGGACGGCACCCTGTCTGATCCATTGGACAAACCTGCCTTGTGTCTTTACTTCTGCTGAACATAGAACTCTTTGCTCCTCCCATGAACTTTCTGATTTAAGCCATGTCTCTGCAATTCCTCTTTACCAATTTATTGTGCTCTCTTCAGCCAGTATTTGGCTCTTGTTCCCTGCTGCCATCCATATTTTGCTACCACTTGTTATTGACCCTTGGCTTGTTCCTTGACTACTCTTCAGCCAAATCCCAACCTGCAACTACTCGTTACTGATCTGTGGATTGTTTACTGAATAGGCTTCTGTTTGAACCTGCTTATCCGCTACTGGACCACGTCTTTTTAATCTGGTGGGGTGATCCTGAGGACCGCGACCTGGTACTGACATGCAGCAAAAATCATCTCCACCTTCAGGAGCTCTCATGAACACTGGTTAGTACTTAGACTCTGCACCTCAGGTGAGCCCACATCATCTGCCAGGGTGACTGCCTGTGTACCTATCCTGCTGGTTGTGGTAGTTCTACTACTGCTATAGCAACTGGTCTTTGACCCTGACCCCTAATCGTGACACTACATTTGTTATTCTTTGTATTATTCTTTTTCAAAATCAATAAAAATATGTTTGTCTAAAAATGTTTTTGTTTTTTTTGCACACAGAATATATACAGATAGATGACAATTCATTTGATCCTACCTTGCAGAAGGACGTTTTTTCCACAGTTGGAAATTTCTTAGCAAACTGCACCTGCAGAGACAATTGGGAGAACTCAATAAAGTTGCTGTGCCACTTTTCTGGTGTTAATCATGTTAATGTATTGCTCCAAATTCATGAAGCAAAACTTTTGGTTCTGACAGCGATTTGTGTACCAAATTCAGGTAATTCCTAAATACGCCACTTTTACATTGTGGCGCAATAAATGCACCAAATTCAAAATAAAATACCACACTTTGTATCATACGAAGTTGGAGCTAATTAAGACCAACACTCTATTGGCATAAAGAGAGAAACTGGTGGTATTTACAGCCGAGGCTAGTTGGGGGACCACTCTGAAATTCTCTATTACCAGAGAGGCACAGCACTCAGGGTTCAACATTGGGAACCATACACGTAGGACAGCAGGAAGTCATCAATGACTCCACTTGAACACTTTTTGTTTTTTCGGGTAGGTTAGGTTTCACACAACACACACCAATTATTTATATTGGTTTGACACCATTCACACTGTCATTACATTATTTTTCCTTTAAACATAATCTTTTATTGAAAAAAAAAAGAAAATATACATACATAAGGCATTCGTGACAAATGTCAAGCATAATATACAGTATAACATATAGGTATCACATAGCGACATCCCCCATTGTAGCATGTATTAACACAAGACATTTTTATCAGTACCATTCACATTCAATTGCGTTCATATATTGAGTATGCTGTGCCATCATGGTTTCCACCCCCCCATCATGCGCTTTCAATGTGGAGACCAGCAGGCATAGGGATCATAGTGCGCCCATTCCCAATTAAATGCAGGTTTCAGGTGCTTTGAGCCATCCATCCCATATCTTATCATACTTTGAGGGGCACCCTCTATGAGAGTATATACTGTAAGTTTCTTGTAAGGCAAAACATTATTGACCTCCACTATCCAGTGTGAGAGCTCTGGTGGATTGGGTCTCATCCAGACACTAGCTATGACCTTCCTTGCAGAAAAAAGTGTTTCGTTTAGGAATATTTTAGTAAACTTGTTTAGATCTGGTTCAGGAAAAATTCCAAGGAGACACGGTTTGGGTTGAAGTGTTATGGGGGAGCCCATTGTGTCATGCAAGAACCGTACCACCTGCATCCAAAATGCCTGGATCTTGGGGCATTGCCACAATAGATGGAAGAATGTGCACACAGCTTGGTTACACATTGGGCAGTTGGCGGACTGACTGCGCTTGTATCTGGAGATTCTGAGCGGTGTGAGATATGATCTGTACAGTATAAAGATCTGGGTTAGACGGTCCAAAAGTTTGGGAGAAACTAGTTTGTGTCTAAGGCATCGCTCCACTCTTCATCTTCCATAGAGCCCACCTCCGCCTCCCACCTAGACTTCAGGGCGTACGCTGACGTGGTAACCCGTGGGAGTGTCAACATACTGTAAAATTGAGAAATCAACTTTTTAGGGTCGGGGCATTTAATTGCTTCCATTAAGGGGTTATTGGCTAGGGAGAAGTCATCTAAGGGGAACTGTGTGTAGAAGGCATGGCGGAGCTGTAGAAGAACATTTGATTCGGTAGTGTGAATTCAGATTTTATTATGTCAAAAGTTTTTAACTTCCCATTGTAGGTGATGTGGGACAGATAGAATATTCCCTTAGAGCTCCATACCTCACTATCCGGGATTAATTTGAATCCGGAGAGGGTTGCGTTATGCCATAGAGAGGTAAAGTCATGCAGTAATGGTAGGTGTAACCTGTCTGAGGCTATACTCCACACCCTTCCATACTGATACAATAGGGACCGGCGGTCACTCGCCCTTCCCTCGCCTCCCGTTCCCCCCATTATTGCCACAAAGGGGTCCATGGTTGTCTGTGACCACCTGGAGCACAGGAAACAGAGAAACCTATCTCTGTCGACCTTATCAATATGAAAAAGTTGCGACAGTTAATGCTAAATAATATGCATTAAAGTCAGGCAGGGCCGTTCCAGTGAGGTCAGTGGGGTTTTTCAGTTTATGCCATGGGAGTTTGTGCCTGTTGTTGCCCCATACAAACGGTTTTAGGATGGTTTCCAATATTTGAAATGCCTAAGCACCAAGTACACCACTGAGTGCCAAATCATGTATAAGATTTTTGTCAGCAGGACCATTTTTATGATATTTATGCAGCCCATCACTCCCAATGGGAGGCGGGTCCACACCTGTGTCTTCTGCTTGAGCATTTCATAAAGTGGTACTATATTAAGTGAGATGCAGTCCACTGGGTGCCGTGTGGTCCGTATTCCCAGGTATTTGATGGCATCTACCCTCTGTAAGTGAAGCATGGCTCTGTCCCTGGGCGGTGGGAAGCTGTCAAGGGGAAGTATCTGGGATTTGTCCCAATTGATCCTGGAGGCCGGAGAATGCACCAAAACTTTCTATCAAGGCTAAAGCCAGTGGTAGGGAGTCGCCCGAGTCATCTAGGTACAGTATGGTGTTGTCCGCTTAGGTGCTGATTTTTTCCGTTACCTCCCCCCTACTAAGCCCCACAATCCCTGGATGTGTACGTATAGCTATTGCGAGTGGCTCTGCCGCCATTGCGTACAGCAGTGGCGACAGAGGACACCCTTGTCTTGTACCCCTGGAAAGAGGAAACTGCTCAGAGGGCCATGCGTTAGCCAGAACCCTCACCACCGGAGCCTGATAAAGAAGCTGGACCCACTGTATGAATTTGGGACCTAGACCAAACTTGCCCAGGCAGGCCCATAGGTATCTCCATTTGACTGAGTCGAATGCCTTGGCAGTGTCCAAGGCTACGATTACCCTGGACCCTGGATTGTCATGAGCAGTCTGGAGGTTAATAAAGAGCCTCCTGAGATTGAAAGATGTATTTATGCCCGGAATAAAGCCCGCCTGATTCCCATGCACCAATGACAAGATGACTTTGTTGGGGCGGATGGAAAGCACTTTTGCAAGTATCTTGACATCCACCTGTAGCAGGGAGATGGGGCGATATGATTCTGGGAGATGTGGGTCCTTGCCTGGTTTGGGAATTAACACGATCATTACCTCCCTCATGGAGGCTGGCAAATCAGAGTTCTAAAATATGGAGTTGTAAAGCGAGAGTAACCTGGAGACAAGTAGTTCAGAGTATGTGGAGTAGAACTGTAACGTACCTTAGGTGTGAGCCTGACGTGCAGAGAGGGACCTATCGTACAACCCCGGCTCGGAGACCACTGGAGTGGGGACAGTGGTGGTAAGAGCACGGTGAGGTAAGGGGGCCTGTCTGATCCTCACTGCTTGGAGTGGTGGAGCCGAGTGGAGACTGGAACGGCTGGTACAGGAAGCAGCGGATGCAGGGCCGCCATCAGGAATTTTGGGGCCCCTTACACAGCTTCAGACATGGGGCCCCCCCTGGAGCAGAGGAGAACCGGGGGGGGGTGCTGCCGCCGCAAATTGAGAAGTGGGGGGGCTGCCGCAAATTGAGAAGCGGGGGGTGCCACGAATTGAGAAGCAGGGGGTTTGGGTGCTGACGAACACAAAAAAAACAAAAAAAAAGGGGGGTTGCCATCCAGGGCCCTGGGGACCTTCGGGCCTCTAAGGACCTCCTGGGCCCCTTACAAAAAAAATTATAAATAAATTTAAAAAAAAATAATAAAAAAATGTATAATAATTTTTTTAAATAAAAAATAAATAAAAAAAGGGAGGTTTCCATCCGGGGCCCTGGGGACCTCCGGGCCTCTGGGGACCTCTGGGCCTCTTACAAAAAAATAAAAAATATATAATAAAATAGATAAATAAAAAAAAAATTAATAAAAAAATTAATAATAAAAAAAATTATAAAAAAAATACAAAAAAGGGGGGTTGACATTCAGGGCCCTGGGGAACTCTGGGCCCCTGGGGACCTCTGGGCCCCTTACAAAAAAAAAAAGGGGGGCCCCTGGGGACCTCCGGGCCCCTTACAGGTGTACTGCCTGTACCCCCCTGATGGCAGCCCTGAGCGGATGCAGGTCAGCAGGTTGCAGAGCAGAGGATACAGGTCAGCAGGTGCTGGTTTGCAGAGCAGGGGATGCAGGTCAGTAAGTGCAGGCTTTGTAGAGCAAAGGATGCAGGTCAGCGTGTGCAGCTTACAGAGTAGAGGATGCTGGTCAGCTGGTGCAGGTTTTGCAGAGTCAGACAAGCCGGTCATACGCATCAAGGTAAACATCATAAGTGGCAGGCAGAGAGTAGTCAAAGTCCAGGCTGGGTTTTGGCAACAGGCAGACATGCAGATAACTGAACAGGGTCAAACGAGCCGAGGTCAGGACTGGAGACAGAGGCGTGGTCAGGAAGCCGGGTCAAACACAGGAACAGGATACAGAATCAGAATCAGGAACTCAGGGAACAGAAGCAGATCAGACCGCAAGGGGCAACATCTCTGGAGCGTCTTTTATAGGCCGTTGGGCGCCAAAGCGCATCTAACGCGCACGCATGCGCACATCAGTGCGCAAAGTCCGCGATTCGCGCATGTGCATAGGTGCACGCCTTCTGAAGCACCCAGTACGTCCCTGACAAGAACTCCACTGGTAGACCCTCGGAGCCTGGAGCTTTAGACCTGGGGAATTCTGCTATAGCTCTAGACATTTCATCTATTGTCAATGGTGCCTCTAACTCCCCAGTCTGATCCTCAGTCAACTGAGGAATCGGTAGCTCAGCAAGGAATGAGTCCATCAAGGAGGTGTCACTCGAGACTGAGGTTGCATATAGAATGGTAAAGAAGTCCCTAAAAATTGTTGTCACTCGGCTAGGCTCCGTCACAAGTACATTGCCATGGGAGCGGAGTGAAATCACTACAGGAGGCCTCTCCTCGCAATGTACCAGGTAGGCCAACAGCTTCCCGGCCCTCTCCCCATGCTCAAACGACTTCTGTCTATAGAAGAAGAGTTTATGCCTAGATTTTTCATAGTGCATCTGATCAATTGTCCTAGAACATGGTTTAAGGTCATTAGCCCTGTCGGCAGTGGGATTGTCCAAGAACGCCCTCTCTGTTGTTAGCAGGTTTTCTGTCCCCCTGCCCATAGCTGCCTCAGAGGTTCATTTTAATATATTAATGCGTGCAGTAAGTGTCATGCGAGCATGTTTTTTAAATGCTTCCAAAAAAATCTGTGTTGGTGCGGAGTCCCCATTAGTCATGAAATATTGCTCCCAGTCAGCTGTGAGATCATCATCCTCTGGGAACAATGTCAGCCAGAAGGGATTTAACCGCCACGTGACTGGTGGACGGTTGTGTGGCAGAAAGCATGGCCCAATAGGGACAGTGGTCAGAAAGCGACCTAGGGGAAAATCCCACGTCTGTTAGCCTGGGGAGAAGTGATTTAGATATGAGTATGAGATCTATACGAGACATAGAATGGTGAGACGTGGAGAAGCAGGAATAAGCCCTAGATGTAGGGTTCCTGGACCTCCACGTGTCCACGAGGTTAAAGTCAGTCAGAAGCCTGGAAAATCTCGTTGGGTGGGAGGGCATCAATGAAGGTGCGGACCTGCTCATTCTCTCTATGGTTGGGTCTGATACATTATTAAAATCACCCAGCAACACCGCTGGCATGTTAGGGTGTGCCATAAAGTTAAACCCATCGTACAGAATAGTGGAGTGAAACGGTGGTGGAACATAAAATGCCAACAAGAGCATCAGATTCCCATGTAACTTAGCTTTTAAAAATACATACCTACCCATCGGGTCAATCTCTGAATCCTGAAGCTCAAAGTGCGTGGCCTTAGCAATTAGGATCAAAACCCCCCTAGAGTGTGTAGTGTTGACGGAGTGGTAAGCCCATCCTTTCCATGGACGTTTAAGTGCCCTCTGTACAGGGCCTTTAGCGTGGGTCTCCACCAGGACCACTACGTCCGCTCTCTGCTTCTTGAGAAAGCACGAAAATGGCTGACTTCTTAACTGTATCTCTCACACCACGAACATTGCACGTGAGGAATTTCAAGGTGGCCATGGGGTGATATAGGTATAATGTAGGGCTCCAGGATTCAGACTACCCCAAGTATCTGGTACAAAAGTGCGCACTCTCAAGAGGGGGATGATCGCCCCCAGCATAATAGAACTATCATGGTAACAGGAAAAATATATTTGAACATAGCAAGAAATTACGTCTCGTAGCGATAGAAAACACAACCCCCCCCACCCCACCCTGCACTGTCCCCAACTAGTTCGGGCATTTACCCCTAACAGCCAACATGGCATAAACATCGTCCAACCTGTGAAGGAAATGCAAAGGAACAGCAAAACACATAAGGTAGCCACTGAGGCTGGTGCATTCGATACTTTAGCAGTAATAATAAAGGGGGCGCTTAGCACAGCAGTGGTTAGTTTGTTCCAGCTCAGGTTGCAAACTTTGGTAAGTGGGGTGAAACTTTGCTGCGTAGCGTAACACATTACAGGACTTTACTTACTTCACATAGTGAGCTTACTAGTGGACTGTCTTCCTTCGCCGGAGAAGAATAAAGAACAACTAGACGACTTTTCTAAAAAGGGGGAAAACAACTGGGAAGGAGTGCGCGGGGCATGCGGCTGCAGTGAACTCTAGTAACAAGCATGGTGAGTCTGAGCGAGTGTGTATGCCTAGAGCCAATCCGGGCATAAGCAGGTGTATTGCCCAACGCCTCCAGACTGCAGGGCATCAGAAAGTGAAAAACAATGGCATAAAACAGTCTGCAGCCCCAACTCATCACAAAGGGGCAAAAAACAAGTAGGGGTTAAAAGAGAATTGAGGTAAAGGAGACATCACATGGTTATTTATCTGTGCGTTTCCCTCTGCTGAAGCCACGCAATGGCTGCCTCAGGATCCTCAAAGAAGTGTGCTCTATCTTCCCCTTCCACACAGAGACGAGCTGGGAAGAGCATAGCATATTTCAAAATTTTAATGCGTAGGCGCCTTTTAACTTCAGTGAAGGTTTTGAGTCTGCGTTTCCCTTCTGCTGAGAAGTCCGGGAAGACAGCAACCATCTTGTTTCCAAAAGGGATATTGCCTTTCTCTCTGCTGAGGCGAAGGATAGTGTCTCTGTCTCTGAAATTAGGAACTTTGCAATAAACATGCGGGGGGGTTGCCCCGGCTGGTGGTGGCTTGCCCGACATGCGGTGTGCACGTTCAACAAGGAATGTGGGGGAGAACGCTTCTTTGCCATTTGTATCACATAGCAGCTTCTCGAGAAACATAGGGGGCCTCTCCCTTCCACCCCCTCTGGGAGGCAGATGAATCTGAGGTTACAGCAGCGAAATCTGTTCTCGATATCATCCTGCTTCTGTAGGGGCTGGTTCACCTGCAGCTGCATGACGTCTGTGGAATTCTGAAAGGGGGGAGAGAATCCTCCAAGGTGCTCAGTCGGGCCTCCGCCTCAGTAACTCTCTCCCTCAATTTCTGAAAATCCTGTCTCACTAAGGAGATATCTACCTTCACCTCCTCAATCCGGGCTGTAAGTTGTCTGGCAGGCTGTGACCGCTTCTTGGCATTTGGTAATTGCCTCCAGCACCTTCGCTGTGTCAGACCCTATGGATGTCTCCTCTCCCTGCGTGGCACCGCTGCGATATTGCTTGAGATTTGCAGCCGCGGCCACGGGTTTTTTTGGTGGAGACACGTTCCCAGAAGGTTCCTAGTGTGGCCGCAGTCGTTTTCGGGTCTCTGGCTGTGAGTAGGGTCATAGGATATGCGATTTAGGATATTCAGCCGTCGGAGCTCAGTTCACTAGCATCCTATCCCATGCTGCTCCAGGTCATGCCCCCTGTCATTACATTCTTACACAATTTTGTGATACGTATTACTTTACTGCTCGATTCTTTTCCCATTCTTTTATCCCCCATGGTTCCCCAATGTGGACGCAAGGGTAAACCATAAATTTTCCATTACATGAGTCTGGGTTTACACCTATGTAAATTGAATGTGGGTTTCACTGCATCCAATTTGCATAGCAGGAGAATGTAACTGACTTTCTATTGAGCCGTTTCACATATCTCCGGGGCAGCTACGGCGCACACTGCACAGAAACGCTGTGCGTTTTTGGCTCAGTTTCAGGGCCGAATCCAGGCACAGATTCAGCCCTGATTTATCCCTGAAACGGAGAACAGGGACGCAGATTCATGCGGTTTTATTGTTAGATCTACCTCTCTTGGATTGCACTGTGGCAACCTAGCCTGCATCTTGGCAGTTTCCATTGGTCTGGATTGGGTTTTTCCTGCCTCAGCCCCGGATCAGACACTATATATGAATATTGTATGAACCTATTTCATCAACCATGTACAGTATATCTGGATTTTATGTCAACTTTTTTGCATATGGTTGTGTAGCGAGAATTTGAATTTAGGGGAGGCATCTGGGTGGTAGTGTAACCCAGATGCATGGATTGTTAGGGAATTTGGTAGGCTTGTGCACAACGGAAAAATTTGGTTAGTTTCGGTTCGTTTCTTTTCGGTCCTGTTGATTCGTAATCATTCGTAATTTTGCTAGATGGGATTTTTCGTGTTCGGACTAATTTGTATTTTCGCAAGCGACATTTTTCGTTGAATTGTTAGTTGATTTATAATTCGTACTTTCGGTAGAGTACATTGTTTTTCGTTGATTCTGGACACAACTCCTACTTTCGTAACTTTTTTTGGGTTAGTTGATTCGTAATTTTCTGTGTCTCTCTCACGACGACGCTGCCTATTATGCCTAATGTGCTTCGAATGGATTTGTACTTTTCTAAATACATAGCGGTTATTTGTAACGATTCGAAATCTCGTATTTTACTTTCGTTTTTTACATGCGGCTATAGCCTCCGCCCCTGTACACCATTTTGAGAGGGTTCAGCACGGTGAGGGAGAAGCAGAGAGCAGAGCAGAGTGTTATTGTGCTTCGAATGGATTCGAAATCTCGTATTTTACTTTCGTTTTTTACATGCGGCTATAGCCTCCGCCCCTGTACACCATTTTGAGAGGGAGTTCAGCACGGTGTGGGAGAAGCAGAGAGCAGAGCAGAGTGAGTGTTATTGTGCTTCGTATGGATTCGTACATTCGTAACTTTTTCATAACGAATTATGCCGAAGACATTCGGGCATTCGCTATTTGCGGTATAATTTATTTCGGATTCGGTCTTATTCATAATTGCTTTGTTCGGAAATTCGAATGCTTCCGAATGTCCGAAAGTTGCTAAATTCGGACGAATTTCAATTCGTTACGAAAAGAATTGCACAAGCCTAGAATTTGGGACCATTTGTTGTTCCTGGAGGACTCTGGTGGTGTGAGGTTCCCTTCGGCCTGTGGGTGCCGCTGTCACAGTGGGCCGGGGTTGAACCCTCACTGCAGTACCGTACCCTTTTTGTCTTCTTCCGGTGGCTGTATCGCAGGGCGGGGAACCTGCAGTGACGCTGAGGGAGAGGAGATAAAAGGGGGCGGACGCCCTGATCACAGGGTTCATAATCTCGCTCAGGCACCTTCAGCCTGTGTGCCGGCGTTCCGGAGTTCCGGGCCCAGGTGCCCTTGACCTGGCCGGCGCGGGAGATGGAGTCCATCCCAGGCACCTTTAGCCTGGGGTGAGGTACTATTGAGGAGGCCTGGGGCCTGGTACCTTTGACTGGGTCCCACAAGGGTGGAGGAATCCGAGGGGGCCCTAAAGCCTTGGGTGCCCAAGTCTGAGATGAGGAGGCCAGGGAGCGTAACCCCTCCGAACAGTCCGGTGCAGCATTGCTGGTGATGGCGGGGGCCTCTGGTAACTCTCTTGGACGGATGTCTTCCCTCTGACAGGGGCTGCGCTTAGCGAAGGTAATTCACTCTCTGTTCTACACAGTCGGTGGCAGCGACTGTACGCCATAACCGTTGGTGACACCACAATGGTTGGTTCTATCTAAGGATTGTGCCTCAACCTACTCCCCACCTATACTGAACTGTTCTTTGGTCACAACCTGTCTGTGCTAAATGACGATTTATTGCTGTTGGAGAATAAATACGAGTTGAACCTTTTCAGTGGTGTGAAACTCCAGTTACTCGGAGCAGAGGGGGTCATTTACAGAAAAGACTTGGCTCTTGGTTATGCACACAACCCGATGGTAAAATAGGTTCTGGCCTTCACCTCTATCTAAAAGAGGAAATGGGCTGTGGTGTATCTTATCCCTCCCCCATACTCCCCCCTAGACGAGACAACAAGCCGAGAAGAAGAAGGGGTGAGAGGGGTGAGGTCGCTACAGTTGTATCTATTTATTTATTTTAAAACTGTATCATGTATTCAGACAACATATAATTGTGATTGATAAATTAAGTTTTATTACCCATATATATATATATATATATATATATATCCAATCCATATATCATTCTTTGCAGTAACACGCCTCATCTAAAGCCCCAAATGTATTTAATTTTCTTGTACTGGTGCAGACAAGTTCTAGACAGGTACAGGAATTTGGTGCATTATGCACCACTTTTAGAATGCATGAGAGACACTTTCGCTAACTCTGTCTGTACCAGTCTTTAAGAATTCCAATCAATGAATACTTTGGTCAGAATTATTTAACTTACAATATAGAATAGAGGGAACAAGGGTTAGAACTATGAAATCTACAACATAGTGTATCAAGTGTAACAGGACAGTTAATGCAATGTACAATATATTGCATTGAGTGCACCAGTCAGGAGTATGCAGTATACAAGATTGCATATAGTTTACTGAGGTCAGGGATATGTAAAATACTACATAGTGTATAAAGTTCAGCAGTCAGAATCATTTAATTTACAACATAGAGTATAGGATAGGAGGTCAGGTCTATGCAGCGTATAGAGTGCAACAGTCAGAACATTGTAGTATACAGCACACCAATTGCACATCACAACTTGCAAAGTGCATTGGGAAGCAATAAGTGCCCCTCTTATGCTGGCAGTTAGCTTTGAGTGCCACCTTAACTGTTGGTATTAAGTGGTGTGTGCATAATGGCTTTCATTGGTCAGTGTGCCCCCCTAATTTGGGGGTCAGCGTGACTGCTTACATTGCTGTTCATTAGACAGTGTGCTCCAAACATTGGTTGTTAGTGTGCCCCTTTATTTTGCTGGGCAATGTCCACCCCTTATAATTTTGATAATGCTATGGCTGATCTGTATATAAATATATATCTATATTGTGACGGTGAGACCCTGTGCATCCTTAAAGAGTGTTGGTTTACGCCAGATTTGGTAGAGAAAGACATGCTGATTGAACAGCTGTGTCTTGGGCTATTTAGTTCTGACATGACTATGGATCAGGGCTCCACCCAACAGACAGGAAGTCTGTGCATGGGAGTCAGGTGGACTCCCATCCCTTTGAGAGGAGTCAGACGCTGCATGGGTGCAGCCAGAGGATGCATGTCTGCAGGAGGCAGATGTCATTGGTAAATTAAGCAATAAGGTGCTGACCAGGAGTAAGCGAGGAGAAAGCTTAACTCCAGGAAACTGTTTGGGTCTGAGGAGCAGACCTAAGGCCTAGGCTAAAGGCCTGAAACAGCCGGATGGCAACAAGGTAAAGCCAGGAGGCTAAACTGTTAAGTATTCAAGATACAGTAATGGTGGAACCCCCCTGTGAGTGCTACTGATATATAGCGGTCCTCCCCCAGCTTCTCCCCTCTCTTCACGGCTGGTTTTACTCGTCTAGGGGTATCTGGGAGAAGGGGGAAAGATGTACACCACCAGCTCGGCTCTCTGATGTAGGATGCAGAGATATGAGCAAAACCATTTACCCTCGGGTCTGCGTTTTAGGCCGGAACCTCAGCTTCTCCTATGGAGGATGATTGCCACTATCACTGACAGGGACACTTAGCTTCCAGTAACACAAGTTCAGGCACCCAATACCGGGGGCACCTTAGGAATGCTTCGCCCTCGCGGGACCCAGTCGAAGGTACTGGGCCCCAGGCCTCCTGGTATAGTACCTCACCCCAAGCTGAAGGTGCCTGGGATGGAACTCGACTCCACGCGCCCAGGCCAAGGGCGCCTGGGCACAGACGAACCGCAGCAGCCCCCAGGCTGAAGGTGCCTGGGGAATGGACCTCGTGCGCAAGATGTCCGCCCCCTTTTATGTCCTCTCCCAGCAGGCACAGCGGGTTCCTCGCCCCGCTGTACTACTGCCGCGAGAGGACAAAAAGGGCACGGCTCTAGAATGGTAGTTCAACCCCGGTCCCAGATGACAGCGCCACCCAGGGACCGCAGGGAACATGACATGACACCATTCATACCTCCCACACTCCAAAGTGTCCATAAATCCCTAAAATCAATGTATCTGGGCCATCTATGGCCCAGATACACCCCACTAAATTTGACACCTGCTACAGATGTATTTGTGAACTTTTGTGCTTTTAAATAAAAGTGGGCTACCATGCCCTTAAATATAGTTCTTGACTGGCTGAAATCACTGGAAAAACGCATCTACCACGAGAGTTAACAACCCCTAATCTTACAATATATATATACAGTATATGATTCTACAATTTTTCACACTAGTGTTGAACATCTCACAGGCTGAAAAAATACATTGTGCAATAAACAAGATGCATGGCAGTTTCTTCACAGTTAGACCTCTTTTATTTTCACATCTGTTTTACAAATACTAAAGGAAAAACCTATTTTTTCATTTTGGATAGCGAAAAGAAGGGAGAGTTTACCCCTGTCATTTTTTTGTATCTATGTCCCATTGGGGAGATTTTCATTTACTTCCTGTCCCACAGGCAAAATAGAAAGCAATTGTAAATCCCTCCAAAGTGAGGAAATTGCTGGTTGTCACCAGGGTCACCAGAACTAGTGTCTCTATTGGAGAATTTCCCCTTCATTTGTGTTCAGATGCCAACCAAAAATAGTGGATTTTCTTCTACTAATAGCGATACCAGTCTTCTCCGCAGGGGGGGTAACCGTCCTCGTTGGGAGAAGACAGTGATTATTACTAGTGGCTATAGCAGCTGCTAACGATAATCATAAAATAATCCGGCAGGCTGGTTGGTACTTTTAGCCTGCCCACCAACGATTCATATCTCGGCCGGTTCCTGCTGAACCAGCCCAGATTCGAAACATGTAAGGTCGGCCTAAAGCATACAATAGTAATAGTTCATGGATTTCACGTTTAACAGCATCTTTAAATACTGTAGTTAAAGCACTAAATAATTCTCGCTGGACCAGCTGATTTCCTTTAAATATAATCCAAAATTATACAACACTTGAACCTTGGACTGCTTTGTATTTAATTATTAGGTTTAACACAGACATTTTATAGATTTGCCTATAAGCAAATAATTATTCTTCAGATTTGCCACACTTTCTGTAAAGTTTCCTATCTTGTACAAACAGATATAATCCTTTATCACCTCTGCAGAAAAAGCAGCAGGAACCTGGGATTTTCATCTGAGCTATATATAAGGCTGTTGTTATGTCTCACTTTTTAAAGTTAGCTAGTGATTTCCACTCCCAAAGTGTGGTCTATTTTGCATTTTATCAGGTTTTCTAAAAGATCCTGCAGAGGGACATTCCATTCAGAAATAAGCCGACGTGGAGCTAGCTGCATGGTGTGAGAGCAAATCTTTGCAAAGAGCAGTACTGCCCAGCTTCTAAATCTGGCCAAGCCTCACTAATTTTCCTGTTAAAATGGTTGTAAACCCTTATATATACCCAGTGAAGTGACTGCCATCAGGTGATACACAAAGATGAAACAAATCCTCCTACATAGGTTTTACCTGTTTATCTGCAGTCTTCTCTTCTCTACAGCCTTTCAAAGTCCAGAATTTATAAAGCTTGTCTGAGCTGTCAGAAAAAAGGGCCAGAGAGCTGAAGTTATGCAGAGCTCAGTGAGGAAAGGTCTGAGAGCTGATTGGAGGGAAGGGACACCCCCCCCCCCTCTTCACAAAGCACACAGGAGCATAGCCAAGGCTGTCGATCAGCTGGGGATCCCTCCCCTGTCACCTTTTTTCTCTCTTGGTATCTGGAAAACTTGCCAGAAGTGACCTAAAAAAACGCTGCGCGAGGATGTTTATACTCCTCTAGGCTGCCTTGAAGCTTGGGGGGGAGCAGTTAGTTAGGGAGATGTGAAGACATAGATTAGCTGTGTGTTTTTACCCCTGCCCCGACCCCCCCCCCAACCACAAGTGTAAACTAAATCATAGAAGCGTTTTTTTTTTATGTCCTTGAGTGCAGCTCTATTTTAGTCAATGTGTCCAGGTACATTGTAGCGTTTAGACTCGTCAGGGGAATAAAATGTTGCCAAAACTAGCATTTGAAGTGGAGCTTATTGGCATAATTTAGGTTCATATGTGTGTAATTGGCCAGCGGCTAGAAGAAATTAATATCTAGCCAATAGAATGAGTTTACGCACATACACTTTTAAATGCCATATGCCTGGAAACGCATGCAATTACGCGTCAAAAGTGTTTTTTCTATGCAGGTTTTGTCTGCTAGCTTCTGGCAGAAGGATCCAGTGTAGCTAGAAGAATTTTAATAAGCTTGTGTGTATGAAGCCGTAGGCTACATGCACATGGTTTAAAATGGTTGTAAAGTTTTTTTTTACCTTTTTGCATTCTATGCATGAAGGTAAAAACCTTCTGGGTGCAGCTCCCCCCACAGTCCCTCCCTTATACTTACCTGAGCCCCCTCCCGATCCAGCAATGTGCATGGGAGCCTCAGCTGTCCCTGGTCTCTCTCTCCTCATTGGCTCATCTCTCTCTCTCCTCCAATAAATGTGCACCAGTGCCCTCGGCCAGGGGGGGCCTGTGCATTAAGTGCGCACGGGCGCCGCCCCCTCTATCCTCACCACCCTCCTATAGTATATGCATAATTGATAGATTCATGCATTGCATTAATCTATCCATGGCCGCTGCTGCCACCCCCTATTCAGGCGTCTGGCCCCTTTTGGAATTACAGCGGCAGGGTTTTTTTTTTTTTTTTTAAGCATCTGATTAGAGCCATAGGCTCTAATAGGCTTCAAAATAGGGTGGACTCGGAGCGCAGAGCATTGCAAGTAATATTTGCTTTTCTAACACTGAATCGTGTCTCCGCCAGTCAGGAAGCATGGGTCTGTTACCCGTTTCCCGGTTGGCTGAAAGGTTAGGTGATTCTATAAGATGCATAGGGGGAGGGGGGGAGACGCACAGCGGAAGACGTTGTGATCTCAGAAAGACATGGAAGAGGCTGCAAGATGCCTGCCACAGCCTGTTCCCTTGCCCGATGTGCTGGATGATCCCCAATGTGCCCGCCGATCGAGTAAGTGCCGGTGGACTGGCAAACAGCAGGGGGCGGGGAGGTTGAGGTGCCGCAGGGGGTGGTTGCTTGCCACCCCCCCAAACAAAAAAACACCAGCCCCCTTCCTCATCCCCTTCGGTCCCGCTGACCGGGAATCCCGCAATCACCCGCTGTGAAAGAACGGGTAGCCTCTTTACTGGACCAGGATTTGAAATCCCTGCGACCTAATCTCCTATCCGTAACTCCCTGTATGTACAGGTAGGAGGCATTCTAATTTTTTGGCGCCATCACATGACCAATCAGAACCAGACCAAGCCCTTCCTGTCAGCGCTGGAGAAGAGGAGAGAAAGCTGCGGGAATTTCAAATCCCCGGACCGGTAAAGTGGCGACCCGATGTCTCACAGCGGGTGAATGCGGGACTCCAGGTCAACGGGACCGGGGGGATTTGGAAGGGGGTCCAGTGTAAGTTCACCTTACAGATTTTCTGTAAAGGTGAACTTACACTTTAAAGGGGAGTTCCAGCCTTTTTTTATTTTTATTAAAAGTCAGCAGCTACAAAAAGTGTAGCTGCTGGCTTTTAATAAACATACACTTACCTGTTCCACTGTCCAGTGACGCGACGCCCGGAGCTCCTCTCCTCTCCCCCCTTCTCCGCCGGCGCCTCTATTCATAGTGTGGGCACCAGGGCCGTGACAGCTTTCGGCCGCTTACGGCCGGGCACTCACTGCGCATGCTCGAACGGCGCAGCGCTCTCTGAGTGGACAGGCGATCGCCTGCGACCTGTCACGTCCCAGGTGATCGCCTACAGGGAGGGGCCCCAGGGCGGAAGGAGGAAGTGGGACAGGAAGTCCTTCACTCCTACTGAAGCCCCCACTCCCCCCCAAAAAAAATTACATGCCAAATGTAGTTCAAAATTTGGGTGGAACTCCGCTTTAAGTATAAAACTGAAGTATACAGTTTTATACTTAAGTATTAAGTATAAAACTGAACATCCATTTTTTACTTCTTAGAATAAGGTAAAAGCATTTAGGTTTTAGGGTGCAGTGCACAGTGATAGTGGTAAGTATGCTTGGTTTTTTCCTGGGCATTCCCCAGGCCTTTGTTGTTACAGTGATAGTGCAACCTGAAAGTAGGCCTGCACATGACCATATGGGAAATGGGTTGGCATGCCAATGGCTATGCAAATACTGACTTTCAGAAAGTCAACATAGCCATTTCTGTAGGCCTGTGGAAGGTGAGGCAGGGACAGATCATAAAAGAAAAGATATGCTCTGACAGGTTATTTTTTCAGCTGTGTGTTGCATATGTAACTTTAGTACTTTTGCGCTTCCCACAGGTTCGCTCTGAGAACATTGTCGAGAACATCGTCCAGTATTTTTTATAAAAAAATAAACACAGAATTTCTTCTATATAGCAGTGCGAAGAATGTGATATGATTTGCTGCAGTAAATAAGTGCGGCTACAGGAAAAGTATTTCAACAACCCGAGTGAATAAAACGCTGAGGTTAGTGAGCCATACTGCTGCCTTCAGCAAGAAGGGAAAGTTGGCCACTGTTTGAACCTTGTCAGTAAGGGTTACCAGCAAGCTGCTTGTTCAGTGTTTCCCTGTGACTACACTACATCTGTGTGGTGCCATCGGGAACCTGATGCTCTCCAAGCAGGAATGAATCAATGTTCCAGTGTAATCCCATTTTTGCCAGCACTGCTTCTTGTGTGCTCTTCTCTGCTCTTGCCACGGTTTTCTGCAGTCTTCCCGGCCTGTCTAGGATGACAATCCAAGTGGAAAAATGAAAGCCCAGAGGCTGGCCAAGCCTGATATTTCCTCGCACAGCTGGTGCATTCATTAGCGGCTCCCGAATCTTCACTCTTACTCTTCTCATCTGCTGTAGGGGTGTGAAGAGAGGCTGCCGAAAACGACTTTGTGCGTCGTGCGCCCTCTATACAGAACAAGGAGGGCGAGAGAGAAATATCCTGACACGAATAAGAAGAAGAGACACCATTACAGCCAAAATGAAACTGTAAATTACCGCGGATCCTTGCTCTGCCTTTATTGAATATATGTCAGTGTTAATGGCTATATGTGCAGCAGAGAGTGTTCAATGTATTTATTAGAACCATTTTGTGTTAAATATTTATCATGTTGTATGGAAGTGTTAGCTTTGAGCGAAATATTTATTGACTAAATCTGCAGCACGTTGGTTGTATTAGGTCTGAAAATCAAATGGTAATTATATCTATTATTTAAAAAGGAACTTCACACTTTAATTCCCATTATAATTGACGTTAACATGATTTGCACGTTATTGTTAATAATTGCCTGCTGGTGGGAAAATTTCCGTAACGGTTTCTAATGGATCTCCTGTACAGAAGGTTTCATGGTGGGCGCTCTTTTTCCTCCTTGAGATAGGCTTACTTTACTGCAAAGCTGGGCTGACTTATAGCAACAGGAAAGGAAAATTGTATATTCTATCCACAGCCACTCATTAGAATTTCCCTTGTGATTTATAACCTGCAATGCCATTTTATTCTAAAAGATATTCTTATTAGACAAAATATATACAGATTTTTAAAAGCTGGACACACACACGTAGCAATTTGATAGTACAATCTGTATACAATCTTCTTTATATTCACCAAAACTATGTAATATGTAGGGCTTTCTAAGGGCTCTTCCCAAGGGTGGTTGGGGAGGCATTAACAACCGGTGGCTGAACCTCGGTTTTGCCTTCTTACAGCCCCCCCTCCCCACTTCCCCAGACCTAGCCATCTACCTAAATTCTAACATTATAGCTGGTTGGGGTTTGATCCTTTGCTTTGCTTTTAACTCAGCTTGCAGAGTTTCACAGGTGCCACTGCCTGTTAAACTCACCCAATGAGGTCAGTGACAGTATGCCGCAACCACAAGCCAATTACTTGGTTCACGGTTGGGGTAAATTAATACCAAAATTCCCCTTGGGAAAAAAAAAAAAACAGACATTCACGAGGAGCAAGGGTCACCTCCTGAATGCCTGGCAGCCACTACTATACGCCTTCTGAAAAGCAATTCATCCGTTTTTGGCTAGGTTCACACCTTTGCGTTTGGACTAGGTGCATTTGCGTGGCCACAGCAACCCATTTATTTGATCGAGCTGCTGTACCTACAGGAAACGTGGAAAAAAAAGTCCTCAACCCTTTTTCCAAAATGCAGCTGTAAGGGGAGCTGCACAGGGATCCAGTGCCATCCTCACCAGGGCTTTTTTTTTGCCAGTTTTCGGATCCCCGGGACCGGCATGTTTAGTGTGGGAAACCAGCTGTGATTCCTTGCAGCTTCCCAGCCAGCTTTCCACTGCACATGCGTGAGTCACGCTGTTCTTTGTAAATGGTCTCACAGCCTTCTGGGACCTGTGATGTGTCCCAGATAGCTGTGGGCAAAGGAGTTGGCATTTTTAAGGTAAGCCACCAACGGCAGCCTCCATACTTTCTCAGCACATAAAAACTTTAAATGCAAATCAGGACCATTCAGAAAGAAATTCTGTAGACAGCAACAGACTCACTAAAATGTTGTACGGCTGTATGTATTATTCTAATGCCGCGTACACACGACCGTTTTTAATGTCATTGAAAAAAACTGCATTTTTCTCGACGTGATTCTTCTCAAGCCTGCCTTGCCTACACACTATCGTGGAAAAAAATGCTTGAGTAAAGCACGGTGACGTACAACACGTACGACGGCACTATAAAGGGGAAGTTCCATTCGGATGGCGCCACCCTTCATGTTAGTAAAGTTTGTTGAGAGACGATTCGCGCTTTTCAGCCTCGTGCTTTTCAGTCCGTTACAGCGTGATGAATGTGCTATCTCCATTATGAACGCTAGTTTTACCAGAACCAGCGCTCCCGTCTCATACTTGATTCTGAGCATGCACATTTTTTTTCACGTCGTTAAAACCTACACACGGCCGTTTTTCATGACGAGAAGAACGACGAAGTGAAAAACGACGATAAAAATTAGAGCATGTTCCAATTTTTTCATGGCCATTTTTCACGTCGTGAAAAATGCCCTGAAGCCCACACACAATCATTTTTAATGACCATTTTAAAAAATTGCATTTTTCTCGTCATTAAAAACGGTTGTGTGTACGTGGCATTAGGATTTGCTCCTCCACTATGTGAGAGAGTGAGATAAATGTACTCTTTATCTGCATTTCTGGCAGTGATATTGACTACTGATAACATACACTCACCAGACACTTTATTAGGTACACTTGTTCAACTGCTTGGTAACACAAATTGCTAATCAACCAATCACATGGCAGCAACTCAATGCATTTAGGCATTTAGACATGTTGAAGACAACTTGCTGAAGTTCAAACGGAGCATTAGAATGGGAAAGAAAGGGGATTTAAGTGACTCTGAATGTGGCATGTTTGTTGCCGCCAGACGGGCTGATCTGAGTATTTCAAAAACTGCTGATCTACTGGGCTTTTTACACACAACCATCACTAGGGTTTACAGACAATGGTCCAAAAAAAGAGAAAATAACTAGTGAGTGCCAGTTGTGTGGAGGAAAATGCCTTGTTGATGTCAGAGGTCAGAGGAGAATGGGCAGACTGGTTTGAGATGATAGAAAAGGGAACAGAAACGCAAATAACCACTTGTTACAACCAAGGTATGCAGAATATCATTTCTGAATGCACAACACATCGAACCTTGAAGCAGACAGCAGCTGAAGACCACACCGGGTGCCACTCCTGTCAGCTAAGAACAGGAAGCTGAGGCTACAATTCACACAGGCTTACAAAAATTGGACAATAGAAGATTGGAAAAACGTTGCCTGGTCTGATGAGTTTCGAGTTCAGCACCAACATTCAGATGATAGGGTCAGAATTTGGCGCAAAAAACATTAAAGCATGTGGTGTCTTGGTTTGCAAGAGGGTGTGGAGGTCTGAAAAAAACGAAGGTTTGTGCAGCGGTGGTGGGTTGCAAGGTCCTTTTAGGTTCACATGGGCACAAAAAGGCAGAGTGTAGGGACCCGTCTTAGGTTCAGCTCCCAGTTGGTGTAATGTGTATCTGCGAGTTGTCTCAGAGTCAGTGGTTTTGTGGCTCGAGGCCTGAGAAGTGACAAGCAGGTTTTGTCTTTGTTTTGATGCCTATTAGGACCTTGTGGCTCCATTCTTTTATGCACTGTGTGTTCGTGTTATTATGTCATTGATCAGTTATTTATGTTTTTGGTTAATAAAAGGCTGCTATGGCCAAATAACTCCAATCTGTTGTGGTGTGGTTATTATACCGGAGGTGTGGGGGTATTGGTATAGCAGATCAGCAAAAGGTATATTTAATACCTTATGCCGTGTACACACGATTGGTTTTACCAATATAAACAGTCCGATGGACTTTTCTCATCGCACAAACCGATCGTGTATGGGCCCCATCGGTCTTTTTTCCATCGGTGAGAAAAAATAGAACATGTTTTAAATTTATCCAATGGGAAAAAAACGATAGCAACTTCCGATCGTCGGTGTGGAACTCCATCGGACAAAAAATCCCTGCATGCTCAGAATCAAGTCGACGCATGCTCAGAAGCATTGAACTTCATTTTTCTCAGCTTGTCCGAGTGTTTTACGTCACGGCGTTTGGGACAGTCGGATTTTTGACTGATGGTTTGTAGGCAAGACTGATGGAAGTTAGCTTCATCGAATTTCCGATGGAAAAATCCATCGGATTAGAATCCATAGGAAATCCGATCGTGTGTACAGGGCTTTAGTCATGGCATGGAGTTCAGTTTTTACTTTGTTTCCAGAAATCACAGGACTCAAAACTACAAAAGAGGGTTTCTTCTAAAGTCACCAGGGTGTCACTCTCATCCATGATCCAAGAGAGGACTGAATTAAAGTATAAGTCTACCCAAAACATGTTATTTACCTTTGAATGAAGTGGTGGAGGATTGCACAATCTTTTGTTTTTATTGCTCGTAAAACAGAAAAAAGCTAGCACTCCATCCTGAACCTCAGCATTTTTTTAAGGTCCTTCATTTGGTGCCATTTTTTGTAATGCATGTTGCTTTGGCCTCAATAAATAACTGAAGTTCAGGATGGAGTGCTAAACTTTTGTTTTATAAGCCATGACCCAATATTACTGTTAGCCATGCACCCCTGCACAGTAAGCTTAGGGTCAGCTGCCGGATGTCCTCATCCCTACTCAGAGATTTAAACTAACATCCTGTCCAATGTGACCTAAATGGGACAACAAGTGGAGGAAATCCTCCCCATATGGTCACAGACAACAATAAAAAAAAAAAACTCACCTAACTTTCCAACCAAACTCAAAAGAGTGTTTTATTTCTCTTTGTGTTCTACTATTTTCTGAGTACCTGATTCTAGCAACTTCTGACCTCATATAATTACATGAGTGTGTTGATACAAATAACAAATAATTCATGGCCTTCCGTGATCTCACACCTTGTCTGTAGTTAAAGAGCAGACATAGACAATTTGCATGTAAATAAAGCAATGGTTACACTGCTCTAGGCTTGTGATGACAGCTTTCAAAGCACAAAATGAAAAAGCAGAAGAGGTTATATCGGCAAAGTTGCTTTGGTATCCCAGGGGCTAACACGTAAAAGCAGTTATCTTTAGAATAAACTTCAGAGTTTAGACTTTATGTTCTATATATTCTCTCTAGAATGTGTAGAGATGACAGGAACAGCATTGTAGTTACCTGCTTTTTTATCACGTAGTCCAATACTGTTGCAGACAGTATTGTGTTGGGCTTCCTGTTGCATAGTCAACAATAGACATGTGCATTCGTTTTCGTCCGAATGCATTTTCGTCCGAATTTCAGCTATTTTCGTTATCGTTTTAACAAACGAAAACGAAAGCACAGAATCCGAAAACCGAAAGATCCGACATAAACAAATGCTTTATTTTCGTTTTCGTTGCTACAACAGTTCGATATAGATAGGAGATTCGACGTGATGCTGACAATAACAATCTGTGTCTATCGAACCTGTGGTCGAATGTGCCTAACCTTAACTCTATTAGTCCAAGATTATTCTACATAGGAGAGAAAAGATTCGACATTATAGAGAGAAAAGATTCGACATAGGAGAGAAAGATTCGACATAGGAGAGAAAAGATTCGACATAGGAAAGAAAAGATTCGACATAGGAGAGAAAAGATTCGACATTATAGAGAGAAAAGATTCGACATAGGAGAGAAAAGATTCGACATAGGAGAGAAAAGATTTGTTATTATAGAGAGAAAAGATTCGACATAGAGAGAAAAGATCACTGCTGGATTTGGGTGGGGGAAGTAAAGTAAAAATAAAGTTGATGATGAATGTTATTGGCTGATTGTAACCAAAGAGGAGGAGCAGTAAAATAGCTAGAATGACGAAGATTCGACAAAGCATCGAAAGTTAGAAGATTCGACGGTGCAGCAAAACTGTACATTTCCGGTCAAATGCATCCGCCCATAGGCTATAGAAGAATTCTAATGTTGGTTGACTAGTAATAGTAATGAATAAATATAATTATTACTAGTCATACAACATTAGAATTCTTCTATAGCTTGTGGGCGGAACATTCGACCGGAAATGTATGATTGCAGTGTCGTACAGTTTCACTGCTCCGTCGAATCTTCTTTGAACATTCGACAGACACCATAAGCCTTCAATGACAGATTTGACCTTAATTAATTCAGATTTTCGGACAAATGCAATTTCTAACGAAAAACGAAATAAATAAAAACGAATTTCGGGAGTAACTAAATACATTTATTTTTTGGACGAAAACGAAATTCCGAAACAAAATATTTCAGTGTGCACATGTCTAGTCAACAATGACCCAAGGCTAATGAAATAATTTTAGCATAGTCTCCATGTTAATTTTGTGCCACATAGCATTGTAATCTGTCACTCTGAAGTGCAGAGAAGTTATATATATTTCAGTTCAGTAATGGTTGCCTTTCCAACAGTTTCAAATGAGAATGAGTAACATTAAACGGATTCTCTTACATCAGGAAACTGGCTTTATAACATATCTTGCAGGCCCATACATTGGTTCTGTTTGACACATCATGTTTCTTGCTTTTGAGATAGATTAATAGCTATGGAGCTTTAAGGCCTCTCAGTGGAATTTTTATACTAACAGAATGTGAAAATAATTTCACAGTGGTGCAGACTTTGATTAATCACAATATAATTGGTGCACCATGTAAATCCTCCCCATGACTATAGGAGACACAAATCTAAGGTGACATTTAAAGCAAGGTAAATTGGAGAATGGCAGTGAGGGTCAGGCTTTTCTCCCAAAGCAGTAATAGGCTAAAAATAAGCAGCACAAAATAATGTCAAAGAGAGACTCTAGTTAAAAAAGGCTTATTTTAAGCTGCTATAATGGCCTACTTTCCTGTAAAAATCTGGTGGCTCTTATGTCACCCACCACAATATGGATCTTCATATAGCCAGAGTTCCATATCTAAGGCTTTATTTACTTCACTAGGAATTGGCAATAACAGTTTGCTTTATTTGCACAACCCCGTATGCACAGTCATATTACTACTTAGAAAAAAGCAATAACTGGCTGTGCTTTTTGCTGCACTTCTCAAAACTGATACGCAGAAACAATACAGGTCACCAGTTACCTTTTAACAGTTGTAGCGGATGGGGGTCTAAGTACTTCTACTGGTCTACAGTATATACTATCAGAGGATGTTTGTATATATGGCGCTAGATCTTTGTCCATGACACTGACTATCTACTGACTATCCAGAAGAATTATATTTTTTTAAATTCATTTCGAATTAAATAGAGAAGGGTTAAAACCATTATTAGACAATTGTTGATTTCTGTGTTCTGCAGAGGAAAACACTGAAACATTTGCCCCATTTGATGATTTCTCCTTACCCTTTTGCCCCGGTGACAATGGTCAGTAGAACACATTCGTAGGGTGAATCTCTTCAGCAGGGGCACAAATAGCAATAATATCTTGTCAGACGGTCTAACACTTAGCCACATTGTCAAAAAATTAAAAATAAAAAGTTTAGGATGGCTTGACATTACCCCGGAGCGGTTCCGCTGCGCTTTGGGCAGAGCGCAGCCAATCTTTGGGTTTCATATGAGCTGTTGTGTCCTATAGATTTTTATGATGTCCTGCAGGTTTTGGTGTAGTTTCAAAAAGCGCACCAAAGACTCAGCATTCAGGAGTTTCGTTGCCCTTTCTGAAACTGGACCAAAACCGCAAGACCTCATAGAAGTCTATGGGAAAGTGCAGCTAACCCACATGAAAACCACTGGTTAGCTGTACTTTAGCAAAAGTGCAGTAGGGCAGTGTGAAGCTGCCCTTAGTCTTTACAAATATATATACAGTGGATATAAAAAGTATACACACCCCTGTTGAAATGTCTAGTTTCTGTGATGTAAAAAAATGAGACAAAGATTAATCATTTCAGAACTTTTTCCACCTTTAATGTGACCTGTAAACTGTACAACTCAATTGAAAAACAAACTGAAATCCTTTGGGGGGGGGGTAAAAATAAAAAACGAAAATAATGTGGTTGCATAAGTGTGCACACCCTCTCATAACTGGGGATGTAGCTGTGTTCAGAATTAATCAATCACATTCAAACTGATGTGAAATAGGAGTCAGTACACACCTGCCATAATTTTAAATGCCTCTGATTAACCCTAAATAAAGTTCAGCTATTCTAGTAGGTCTTTCCTGACATTTTCTACAGCAAAAGCCATGGTCTGCAGAGAGCTTCCAACAATAAGAGGGATCTCATTGTTAAAAGGTATCAGTCAGGAGAAGGGAACAAAATAATTTCCAAGGCATTAGATAAACCATGGAACACAGTAAAGACAGTCATCATCATTTGGAGAAAATATGGCAAAACAGTGACATTACCAAGAACTGGACGTCCCTCCAAAATCGTTAAAAAGACGAGAAGAAAACTGGTCAGGGAGGCTGCCAAGAGGACTACAGCAACATTAAAGGAGCTGCCGGAATATTTGGCAAGTACTGGCTGTGTAGTACATGTGACAACAACGTATTCTATTCTATGTCTGGGCTATGGGGTAGAGTGGCAAGATTTATAATGAAAAACATCCGAGCCCAGCTAAATTTTGCAAAAACACATCTGAAGTCTCCAAAAAGCATGTGGGAAAATGTGTTATGGTCTGATGAAACCAAGGTTGAACTGTTTGTTTGGCCATAATTCCAAAAGATATGTTTGGCACAAAAACAACACTGCACATCACCAAAGAGCACTATACCCACAGTGAAGCATGGTGGTGGCAGCATAATGCATTGGGGCTGTTTTTATCAGCTGGAACAGGGGCCTTAGTCAAGGTAGAGGGAAATATTAACAGTTCCAAATACCAGTCAATATTGGCACAAAACCTTCAGGCTTCTGCTAGAAAGCTTAACATGAAGAGGGATATCATCTTTTACCATGACAACGACCCAAAACATACATCCAAATCAACAAAGGAATGGTTTCACCAGAAGAAGATTCAAGTTTTGGAATGGCCCAGCCAGAGCCCAGACCTGAATCCGATTGAAAATCTGTGGGGTGATCTGAAGAGGGCTGTGCACAAGAGACGCCCTCGCAATCTGACAGATTTGGAGTGTTTTTTCAAAGAAGAGTGGGCAAATATTTCCAAGTCAAGATGTGCCATGCTGATAGACTCATACCCAAAAAGACTGAGTGTTGTAATACAATCAAAAGGTGCTTCCACAAAGTATTATTTTAGGGTGTGCACATTTATGCAACCATATTATTATTTATTTTTTATTTTTACCTCCCTCTACCTAAAAGATTTCAGTCTGTTGTTCAACTGAGTTGTACAGTTTATGGGTCACATTAAGCCACTTTCACACTGAGGCGCTTCTAAACTGCCAGTAAAAACACTGAGCACTTTTGAAGCGCTTTTCAGGCGCTTTTGAAGAGCTTTCCATTAATTTCAATGGAGAGGGGAGTTTTCACAGCCCTGCCAGCACACTGCCCCAGTGTGAAAGCATTAATTGATTTTAATGGAAATACGTTTTTGTGAGCTTTTTAGGCGCTGTTTTTAGCGTGAAAGCGCCTGAAAAGCGCCCCAGTGTGAAAGTGGTCTAAAGGTGGAAAAAGTTCTGTAGTGATTAATCTTTGTCTCATTTTTTAACATCACAGAAACCTGATATTTTATGTCATGTAGACTTTTCTTGTGTGTAGAATTTTTATGTATGTAAACCCAGTCACTAACATCTCATATAACCTTTATTACTTTCATGTTATTAAGTCTTTTTCAATTATTTTAAATCTACAGCTTTTTTTTCCCTTAATAATACCTTGTGATGCAGACATGCACTGCAGGCACTTCCAGTTATAAGGTGACACAATTCTGTCCCTCTCTCCCAAGTGGCTATTTCAACACATATTACACTGGCATGGTTCACTATTGTCACCATCAGGAAGCCCACCCTGATCAATGCAATGCAGCTATCACTGTAGTGCATGTAGATAGGAAGTTGCTTCAACAAGGCTGAAGGATACCAGCAACATGCAAGAAATAATAAAAAAAGGTGAACATTTTATGAAAAAAAATAAATAAATAGCAAACGTGTGTTTAGTCATTGAATGGGCTGAATATTGAAGAGCATGTCATTGCATTGGCAGGAGGCACCGCAGTGAGCATTGGTACAGTGGTGAGTGAGGTGAGGGCATATGTAAAAGGTGGTGAGTACATAGGGGCGGATAGGGCTCAGGTAGTGAGGTGGCGGTTGGTGTGTCGGTGAGGTGTGGGGAGTGGAGGATGGGTGTCAGCTATGATGGAAAGAGTGGGGTGTGACTTGTTGAAAATGCAGTGGTGGGGATGATTCAGGCATTGTAAAGAGAAGAGGGATACAGGCACAGTGGTGGTTGGGGGGGGGGGGGCTGCTGGAGGAGTGGTAAAGAGGGGGTGGTTGCAAGTGCGGACATGGGTGGTGCCTCTGCGAAAAGCTGTGAGCTATAACTTCAGATGCAAATAAGTTATTTGCGATGGGAAATTTCCTGCACAGGAGGTGAGTGCTGGTGTGAGTGTGTGTATCACAAGATGTTAGAGAAGATCAGCAGCACTGTCCCTAAACGCTGGGTACTGTTTTCACTTTCCATGCATGCACAGTAGAACACCACAGACATCTATGTGGTCTAGAGACAGACAGACAGACAGAATTATATGGGGTTGCATTGCACATGCGCAGGCAGTGGGAAGTAGAAAAACCACCAGCAACATCAAGAAAATGCTGTTTGAAAGTTTCTCTATTCTTAAGTTAAATTCATGTTAAGGTAAAATAAATCAATGTGTTTTCACTATATTGCATAACAATTGACCAGCATTGTAGTGTGCTGCTGTTTGATTCCATTGGCACCTACTGTAGTTGTGCATTGTGGTGCCTTTCTAAATGAATGGCAACACAAAGCACTGACCAGAACACCTTGTGGTACGGTTGTGGTAAAACACATATTACCACAATTCATAGATCTGAAGGAGGCCTAAACTTTAACTATACTTTCATGTAACTTATTTCTTATTACACCCCCCCTCCCATGCTAATTAACCTTAGATCAGCAAGCAATATGGTTCCAGAGCCTTCATCATAATTAGTGGCTTACAAGTAGACAGCTTTTGCAATTGGGTCTATACAGAACACAGTATCCCAGTATTCAGCACCCTGACATTACATTTTCCTGCATCCAGAACCCTACCACTTCCCCCCTGATTCTGGACCTCCTTGTCTTCCAACACCCGTGAAACTGTACCAAAACATCCCAGGTACTGAACCCCAATAACTCCAGACATTGCACCTATCTGCCTGCCACCACCCCTACCACTGAATTCCGACTACTGCACCCTTGACTCTGAACCTTCTTGCCTTCCAACACCCCTGACACTGCACTCCAACACCTAGCTAGCAACTCTGCTACTGCATGCTCCACCACTGCTTCCTCTGTCTTTTCTTCCCTTTGTCACCCTTACAGGGGGATGCAGAGAGGCTCTCTGCCCACTTCCTTTTCCCTCTGATGTTATCACCTTCTCCCCAGTACAGCCTGTAAAGGCCAATTTAGTACCCCTGGCAACTGGGTGCTGCTGCGCACATTCCTGGGGGGGGGGAAGAGGAAGGAGGTGCAGGGTTAAGGGCCAAGGGAAGTCAACAGCTGGACCTGTCCACCACCTTCATAACAAAGGAAACCCTTCCAATGAGGCAGTCCAACATCCAAGTGTAATATATATTTTTTTTTACTTTCAAGGAAAGCTGAATAGATTGAACTTAAGAAAAGAAAAATACATCCAAGGAATGCACTACATTTCTGACCGTTCAGCAGGTTTTCTGTGATTACCTTGGTCGTCGGTTCAAGGATAGTTTCTCAAGGGCAGTGTATTGTTTTATTATAGCAGTACCTGAGTTATGTCAGACATTCCTTTTATATTCGAAGGACAGTTGGAAGAAAAAAAGAGGGGGAACTCAGTACTTCTAAGATCTATTAGACTTCAATCAGCAATCATGTTGCACTTGGAAGGTCTTTTCATTTAGTTAAATCGGAATCAAACATCGCTTTGTACCTCTGCCTGTAGCAGTAACTGCCAGGAGATCATGGGAACTCTAGCCTGCTGCTTTGAAGCTGCCTTCACCTTGATGTGAGTGAACAGCAAGACAGAAATCAATATGGGTTTATAGGAATTGTTGCTGTACTTTGCTTCAGTTCTGTTCATCTTAATTTCTCGGCATGTGCTGCCATGCACACACCTGCTGAGAGCTGGTGGGGTGTCAGCCTTCTCACAACCAAACCAGATCAACTTATGTCTTCCTTGACCTAAATTTATAACATATGTTCTTCCTCTGGAGTCACAGTTTCTTAGTTAGGAAGATAAGTAACCCCATCTGCAATCTCAGGACACTGCATTCAGTATTCTTCTCCACTGTGTCCTTACATCAGACACATTGAGAATAAAGATTCTGGCAGTGTTATAAAAGGAACCTTTATGCATGCAAAACAGTGAATTAGTCTGGTCTCAATTCACATCCACCTGCTACAGCATGCAGGCAAGACCATTACTATAGCACACAGCCAACAGCTTAGATCAAATGTGTTCACATCTCTCCATATTTTTATTTTTTATATTTTATATATCTATAATTTTTTATTTTTGTCTATGTTTATCATGACAAGTGTAAAAATGTTATTTTTTAAATTTGACTTTGCTGCAAGCATCAATTGACTTGCTACTAGCATCCACATATTTATTTATACAGACTTGTGTAGCGGACCCCCAAAATTGGGGGCGCTGTGCCTTAAATTTAAGGGCAGCCTGAGCAATAGTTTGGCTCAGGTTTTCTGATTCTATAGATTGGACTCTGCTGTGGTGTTGCCTGGGTGTATAGTTCCCCTTGACCTACGGGTGGCTCTGTCGCTCAGGTCTCGGGATTGAACCACAGCTGACATTGTGGCGTGATTGGGTGTCCTCTCTCGGCAGCCGGGAGGGGGTACATAAGGGGCAGACGCCATGATCTGGGGAGATTGGCCGGGGGATTCCAAGGTGGGACCCCTGGTGGCGAGAGTCGCGCCCGTTTGCCCTGCTAGCCAGGGGTGCATGAATTGGTTGAGAAGTCTCGGGCACCTTCAGCCCGAGGCTGTAGTGTTCCAGGTAGGCCCAGTACCTTCAACTGGGTCTACAGCTAAACCATTGGAGTCCCAGGGAACCCGAGGGAGGGTGGCCTGCTCTGAAGGAGAGGAAACCAGGGGAGGACCTGTCCGGAGGCTCAGTGAAGGAAGTCACTGTCTCAGGAGAGGCCTGGTTGCCTATCAGAGGGAAGGATTCCGTGAGTTGCACAATAGCGCCTGTGATGTGCCCCATTGGCACCTATGGTCTCTAAAGGTTGCAGGCGTTAAAAAGTTCTAGATTCAGGAACTAAAGGATTCTGTGGCAGAGGATCTCCTGAACTTGTCTTTGAAGGGGACTAAATCTGAAGTAACTGTTCGTACTCCACTCCGGCTGCTAGAACTGTGAGAGGGATCTATCCGGGTAAGCAATACCCACTCAGACTTGAGTGGAGAATAGGGTAACTGGGTGCCGCGTGCCTGAACCTATCTCCCTACCCAACTTTATCTCTGTCTTCAACCTTTTCCCCAAATTGTTCCAAGCTAGAAAAATAAATTTGTCTGTTGGAGTTTAAACACAGTCTGGACATTGGCCTTCTTTTGGGAGAAAGAATAGACTTTTCCCTATACTCTAGGGACGAGAACCAATGGAGGGAACTGCAGGACCCAAAAATAGTATGAACACCGCTCAACCTTTTATACCAGGAGGATACGGGCATGTGGCATGGTGTGCCTTACCCTGCAAGTGAAGGTCAGGGCCGGACTGGGAATAAAAACCAGCCCTGGAAATAATTTCATACCAGCCCCATGTGTCGGCAATAAAGCGGCGCTAATTTTAGCTGCGCTTTACCGTAAATTTTGCGGCGCTTTTTGGATGCTAGCGGGTCGCTTTTAATCCCCGCTAACGGCTGTTAAAACCACCAGGAAAAATGCGTTTTTCCGGCAGTATAGCCGCGGTGCACATTCATATCAAAAGGCAGGAGCGGTGGAGGAGTGGTATACACACTGCTCCAAAGATGCTGCTAGCAGGACATTTTTTAGCGTCCTGCCAGCGCAGCGCTCCAGTGTGAAGGCCCTCGGGGCTTTCACACTGGAGTGTGCGGAGCCGCTCTTTCAGGGCGCTTTGCAGGCGCTATTTTTAGCGTTATAGCCCCTGTAAAGCGCCTCAGTGTGAAAGGGGTCGCACTCTGATATAAAGGGGGCACTGGTGACCAGAGACCCCACTTATATCAGAGTCCACTGCATTCCCCTTTACATCAGAGTGCCCCCTTGCACTGAAGGGTGGAATCCTGCAGACTATGATGTAAAGGGGAACTCTGGGAATGTGGGGAGGACTCTGGTGACCAGAGACCACCTTCCGCAAAAAGAAAACACTAAGGTAAGGGGGTTTACTGATATAAGGGGGAAACCTTTATCAGTGCCCCCTTACATTATTGTATTGACACCCCCCTCAAAATGGCCTGGCGGCGCTGTCACCGACCTCCTCTCAGGTGCACGGTGCAGGGCTCAGTCACTCTGCTCCAGCTTGGTGGCTCTGGTTTTTAGCCCATAGCTTCCTCTCCACAGTCCATACATGTCTGACTTCTCCCATGACCCCCATCCTGGCGGCACTCCCACTGCTCTCCTCTCCAGACGTGATATAAGACAAGAGATGGTCAGAGGCTGCGGATGTTACAGGGGAGGTCAGAGGCTGCGGATGGTACAGGGGAGGTCAGAGGCTGCGGAGGGGGACAGGAGGTCGGAGGCTGCGGAGGGGGTGACAGGAGGTCGGAGGCTGCGGAGGGGGGGACAGGAGGTCGGAGGCTGCGGAGGGGGGGACAGGAGGACGAAGGCTGCGGAGGGGGGGACAGGAGGTCGGAGGCTGCGGAGGGGGGGACAGGAGGTCAGAGGCTGCGGAGAGGGGGGGACAGGAGGTCGGAGGATGCAGAGGGGGGGACAGGAGGTCGGAGGCTGTGGAGGGGGGACAGGAGGTCGGAGGATGCAGAGGGGGGGACAGGAGGTCGGAGGCTGTGGAGGGGGGGCAGGAGGTCGGAGGCTGTGGAGGGGGGGCAGGAGGTCAGAGGATGCGGAGGGGGGGCAGGAGGTCAGAGGATGCGGAGGGGGGGACAGGAGGCTAGAGGCTGCGGAGGGACAGGAGGTCAGAGGCTGCGGAGGGGGGGACAGGAGGTCAGAGGCTGTCGAGGGGGAGACAGGAGGTCGGAGGCTGCGGGGGGGGACAGGAGGTCGGAGGCTGCGGAGGGGGGGACAGGAGGTCGGAGGCTGTGGAGGGGGGGGACAGGAGGTCGGAGGCTGCGGAGGGGGGGACAGGAGGACGGAGGCTGTGGAGGGGGGGACAGGAGGTCGGAGGCTGCGGAGGGGGGGACAGGAGGTCGGAGGCTGCGGAGGGGGGGACAGGAGGTCGGAGGATGCAGAGGGGGGACAGGAGGTCGGAGGCTGTGGAGGGGGGGCAGGAGGTCGGAGTCTGTGGAGGGGGGGCAGGAGGTCAGGGGATGCGGAGGGGGGGCAGGAGGTCAGAGGATGCGGAGGGGGGCAGGAGGCCAGAGGCTGCGGAGGGACAGGAGGTCAGAGGCTGTGGGGGGAGGGGGGCAGGCATTCAGAGGCTGCGGGGGACGTAGGAAGGAAGAGGCTGGCCAGCGCGCTACGGCTAAACTTTTAAAAATGGCGCCATCGTGTCACTGCGCATGCACCCGCATTTCCGGAACTTGCCGAGCGTGGACGGGCTTTCCCGAGCACGGCTAGTCTCGGAACTGCGCTGGCGCCATTTTTTTTCAGGCGCCGCTGCCCTCACAGCGGCCCCAGAAGCAGCCAGGCAGCCGGCCCACCGGGAGTTTTCCCGGTCTCCCGGTGGGCCAGTCCGGCCCTGGTGAAGGTAAGCAGGAAAAAGGGTCTGTGTGCTACACTTGTTACACAAAATGAGCAGTGCCACACTAAAGAAGTATATAATGACCCAGAGACTTTGGGATCATGCAAATGGTTGTATCCGGCCGCATAGCATGCATACCAGCATATTTCCCCACCAGGAATCCCACAGATGCTGCATACAGCTGCCCATAGAAGTCAGTAGCCTTTTCCTGGCTGTATGCACATAAGTGTATGGGTGTACAACTCTGGACATGAAAATTTGCATCCAGAGCACCACGCTCATACGTATATGTGTGTTTATGTAAGTACTTACATATACACATATAGTATATAGCCATGTATTGAGTTCTATAGGCAGCTGTATGCAGCACCTGTGGACTCCCTGGCAGAGAAATAAGCTGGAATTTACACTATATGGCCAGACGTGGTCATGTGAATGAGTCCTTTAGGAGCCTTTTACTTAACATTCTATAGATTGTAAGCTCTAACGAGCAGGGCCCTCTGATTCCTAATGTCTTCAATTGTATTGTAATTGTACTGTCTGCCCTTATGTTGTAAACCGCTGGGTAGACTGTTGGTGCTATATAAATCCTGTATAATAATAATAATAAAGTCTTTCTGCGCTCATTCTTTCAAAGAGCAACAATTGCATCAGAAAGAAATGCAGATTCTGTATTTTTTGATTGACTTTAATAATTCCAGGTTGGACTGTCTAATCTTTGGATAATTTATGAACCTCTGTAATCATCATTCATTAAAGTGATTGTAAAGGCAGAAGGTTTTTTATCTTAATGCATTCTATGCATTAACCACTTTCTGCATCGGAAGGATTTTCCCCCTTCCTGGCCATCCCATTTTTAGCGATAGGGCACCGTGTCGCTTTAACTAACAATTGCGCAGTCGTGTGACGTGGTATCCAAACAAAATTTACATATTTTTTTCCCCACAAATAGAGCTCTTCTTTTGGTGGTATTTGATCACATCTGCGATTTTATTTCTTATTTTTTTGCGCTATAAACAAAAAAGAGCGACAATTTTGAAAAAATATATATATATATTTTTTAGTTTTTTCTATAAAAAATATCCCCCAAAAAATGTTCAAAACAAATTTCATCATCAGTTTAGGCCGATATATATTCTTCTACAAATTTTTGTTTAAAAAAATCGCAATAAGCGTATATTGATTGGTTTGTGCAAAAGTTATAGCGTACAAAATAGGGGATAGATTAATGGCATTTTTATTATTATTTTTTTTTTTTTACTAATAATGGCGGCGATCAGTGCTTTTTTAATCGGGACTGTGACATTGCGGCAGACAGATTGGACACTTTTTTGGGACCATTGAGCTAAAAATAGCCACTGATTACTGTAATTACTGTATAAATGTCACTTCAAAGGAAGGGGATAACACTAGGGGGCGATCAAGGGGTTAAATGTGTTCCCTCAGTGTGTGTTCTAACTGTGGGGGGATGGGAGTGACTAGAGGAGGAGACATATCACTGTTCCTAATTAATAGGAACACACAATCTGTCTCTCCTCTCCTGACAGAACTGGGATTTGTGTGTTCACACACACAGATCCCCATTCTGTCTCTCGTGCACACGATCGCGAGTGGCCGGCGGTAATCACCACTGCCGGCCACGCGCATCGGGTCCATGGGCTCCAGCTGCTGTTAATCAAAGTCAGTCAGCCAATGAGGAGAGAAAGGGGGGTGGGGCCTGGCCACGGCTCCGTGTCTGAATGGACACAGGGAGCTGCGGCTCAGCTTGAGTGCCCCCATAGCAAGCTGCTTGCTGTGGGAGCACTCAACAGGAGGGAGGGGGCAGGAGCACCAAAGAGGGACCTGAGAAGAGGGGGATCTGGGCAGCTCTGTACAAAACCATTACACAGGGCAGGTAAGTATAATATATTTGTTATTTTTAACGAAAAGAAAACCAGACTTTACAATCACTTTGATAGTAAGATTCTCCTTAAGTTGACAAGTTTGCATGAGTTTATTTATAAGAATAAAAATAAAATCTATACTGTAGATTCACTAGTATGTTTGGTTTTCAACATGATTAACTAATCACTATGTCACCTTTGGTTTGGTGGAAGAACAGGGAGATAATCAAAGCAGACAACAAACAAGGTCAGTAGACATGTCAGAGGTCAGGGTGGCTGGCAGGTAGAGTGTGAATGCAGTTCAAGTTGTTCACAGAAGGCAATACATATAGTTAAGTAACTAGACAGGCATCAGCAAGTCAGAACTTTTGATTAGGAATAGACATAATGTGCTGGAAAAACATTAAAGCACCCCTGATAGGGTCAGATCTGCCAAAAACTTTTTTCAAATAAATATCTGAAAGGTGTGGCGTGCATTTGCATTCAGCCCCCTTTACTCTGATACCCCTAACTAAAATCTAGTGGAACCAATTGCCTTCAGAAGTCACCTAATTAGTAAATAGGGTCCACCTGTGTGTAATTTAATCTCAGTATAAATACAGCTGTTCTATGAAGCCCTCAGAGGTTTGTTAGAGAAGGTTAGTGAACAAAGAGCATCATGAAGGCCAAGGAACACACCAGACAGGCCAGGGATAAAGTTGAGAAGAAGTTTAAAGCAGGGTTAGGTTATAAAAAAAATATCCCAAGCTTTGAACATCTCACGGAGCATTGTTCAATCCATCATACAAAAATGGAAACGGTATGGCACAACTGCAAATCTACCAAGACATGGCCGTCCACCTAAACTGACAGGCTGAGCAAGAAGAGCATTAATCAGAGAAGCAGCCAAGAGGCCCATGGTAACTCTGGAGGAGCTGCAGAGATCCACAGCTCAGGTGGGAGAATCTGTCCACAGGACAACTATTAGTCATGCACTCCACAAATCTGGCCTTTATGGAAGAGTGGCAAGAAGAAAGCCATTGTTGAAAGAAATCCATAAGAAGTCCCGTTTGCAGTTTGTGAGAAGCCATGTGGTGGACACAGCAAACATGTGGAAAAAATTGCTCTGGTCAGATGAGACCAAAATTTTACTTTTTGGCCTAAAAGAAAACTGCTATGTGTGGCGGAAAACAAACACCGCACATCACCCTTAACACTCCATTCCCATCATGAAACATTGGGGTGGCAGCATCATGTTGTGGTGATGCTTTTCTTCAGCAGGGATAGGAAAGTTGGCCAAAGTTGACGGGAAGGCAGATGGAGCCAAATACAGGGCAATCTTAAGTCCCATACACACGATCTGACTTTTTGACAACAAACTTCAAAATGAGCAGGTTTTAAAAAAAATCTGAACTTGTGTACGCTCCATTGGACAAACTTTTTCGTTTTTCATCGGACAAAAGTTCGCTCTGCAAACGGACAAACTTTTCGGCAACAAAAGTCCTACGGTGCAAAGTCCTATCGTGTGTACAGAAATCCATCGGACTTTAGTCCGAAGTACAAACACGCATGCTCAGAAGCAAGGACCAGCCGGAAGCATTCTGTCTTGTAAAACTAGCGTTCGTAATGGAGATATCACATTCGTGACGCGGCAGGTTATGAAATCTAGAAATGCAGCGCACATTCTTGTCTTCTTTAATAATGGGATAATAATAAAGCTGCTGTGCTGATGATATGGAGAAATGACAAACGTATTTACAAAGGATTTGTGTTCTAGTGAAAATGAAAATCGCGAATCAACACTGACCAAACTTCTACTAACTCGAGATTAGCAGAAGGAGCCCAAAGGGTGACGCCGGAGAATCAAACTTCCTCTTTTGAAGTGTCGTCAGTACATTGAAATGTCACTACGTTCGCGTTTGTTGCCTAAAATGTCCGAGCGTGTGTATGCTATGGGCGTTCACCGCCAACTCCCTTCGGACAAAAATCCACGGAAAAATTAGTTTGAAGTCCGACCGTGTGTACTACGAGGCTTTAGAAGAAAACCTGTTAGGAGTTTGCAAAAGACTTGAGACTCGGGCGGAGGTTCACCTTCAAGCAGGACAACGACCCTAAACATACAGCCCGAGCTACAATGGAATGGTAGATCAAAACATATTCATGTGTTAGAATGGCCCAGTCAAAGTCCAGACCTAAATTCAATTGGGAATCTGTGGCAAGACTTAAAAATAGCTGTTAACAGACGCTCTACATCCAATATGACAGAGCTTGAGATATATTTAGCAAAGAAGAATGGGCAAAAATTTCACTCTCTAGATGTGCAAAGCTGGTAGAGACATCCCCAAAAAGACTTGCAGCTGTAATTGCAGTGAAATGTGGTTCTACAAAGTATTGTACTCAGGATGCTGAATACAAATACACGCAATACTTTTCACATATTTATTTGTAAAAAATGTTGAAAACCATTTATAATTTTTCTTCCTCTTCACAATTATGTGCCACTTTGTGTTGGTCTATCACATAAAATCCCAATAAAATACATTTACGTTTTTGGTTGTAACATGACAAAACGTGGAAAATTTCAAGGGGCATGAATACTTTTTCAAGGCACTGTATGTGAACCTGGCACAATATAAGGAATAGGATTTCTACTTGAAATCCATTTTCCTGCAGCAAAAAGCATGGGTTTTGCCATATTAAAATGGACATGTGTAAATTACCACTAAACCATCACAGGTAAAACATAATCCCTGCTTTTCCTGAATATATTTTGAAGGGTGAAGAAGGGGTTCGCTCTTAGACACACATTTTATACTCAATGAACAAAATACTAACAAATGTATTTTCTGGGGAAGGGTTGGGGTTTATCAAAATTTAAAACTAGGTTTTTTTTTTATGCGTCAATATGACATACAAACAGTGCTAAATGGATTTCTATCAATAGAATTCTATCAAGAGTACATGAACCACCTAATTGTTTTAAGAGGGTCAGTGTGCAATGGGTACAGTATATGCATTCTTTCATGCTAACTTGATTAAAAAATAAAAAATTCAGTAATATAATTTTTTATTCCTGAAACTAATATGTAAAAAAAATAATAAAAAAAAAAAATACGTGGGGAAATGCTGCACATTTCTATTTTCGATTTTCTATTAATTGTTTGGCATTTCTATAACATAACATTATTTTTATATATATATATATATATATATATATATATATATATATATATATATATATATATTACAATGAGAGCATACATTAAAAAGAAAGCATTTTGATCAATTCATGACAGCTTGCAGACTTTTTTATGGTTTTCACACAGTTCCTTTGACAAACAATGAATAGGTAGAAGCTGGCAAAGGCATGTCATACCATGGGCTTAATTGTCTTTAAGTCATCTTCCATTCTATTTCAGCCACTCTTGGTGTGAGAGTGATGTCATCTTCTGCTTCATTGGGAGCCATGACATGTACATCCCTGCAGGGCGAGAGACAGCAGGGTTCTGCTTCATAGGCGCCAACTCTTATGAATAAATAATGGACCTGCTGGTTAGAGATCTCATCTATACATTCTATCAGAATGTATTCATCAACCTGTTTGGATTTTGACATGGAGAAACCACGGCTCTACATAAGCCAGGGGTAAATGGACAGTCAGTCCGGTTAAGTTATTAGCCAGCTTGTTGGGCAAGATTAATGGCACAGGGACCTACACCTCTTCTAGAAATTGATCCGTTATTAACACAACACACTTAAATGTTTTAGATTTTAACCTGTATGTACATGCATGTTGTAATTGTTTACATGCATTTTTTTTTATTTATAATGCCATATTTTTTATGATTAGTGTTTAAAAAATAATTTTCATTGCCACTTTCACATAAATAATTGCTCTATGCGTGAAAAAAAAACAGCTAAATAGAATTATCAATATTTTTCTAGATAAAACAGTTCACATGTATAAACTCTGAAGCCTCGTACACACGACCGAGTTTCTCGTCGTAAAAAAACAGTCGATTTTCTCGACAAGATTCTTGTCAAGCTTTCCTTGCATACACACTGTCAATTCCAAATCTCATCGTTGTTCTGCGCGGTCACGTACAGCACGTACGACGGCAGTATAAAGGGGAAGTTCGATTCCAATGGCGCCACCCCTTGGGCTGCTTTTGCTGTTCTTGTGTTATCGCGTGTTAGTTAAAAATTTGGTGAGAGACGATTCGCGCTTTTCAGCCTCGTGCTTTTCAGTTCAGCATGACAAATGTGCTATCTCCATTACGAACGCTAGTTTTACCAGAAGGAGCGCTCATATCTCATGCTTGATTCTGAGCATGCACGTTTTTTTAAGACTCGGAAAAGCATACACACAACTGGTTGTGTGTACGAGGCTTCACTCTTTCTGTTTGACTAATATTCTGCTTTAAAATACATAAATGATATAATATATATTATAATATATGCTATAATATAAAATGTTGTTATGATTCATTGATGAAGCTTGGTTAGTTTCTAAATTTGTTTTTAGATTGTTTATTTTCTCTGCATATGTGGATTCAGTTTCCTTAACCAATACAAAATTATTCTTGCGACTGACTATAATGTGATCAAGATTTATAATAATTCCAACAAACTGAGAAAACCACAAGATTATTCTTCAAAAAATATTCACATATCCCCCTAACAGCATGCTTTATTTCAGAATCAGCATGTGATCACAATAATCCAAAAGCATCATCTCTCTGAATGAATTTATTAACAACACAATTCAAATTACCAGTTTGAAATTAATATTTGTGTGCTTGTAAATTATGTGTAAGAGATTAAACATCTGATGCGGCGTTGTGGCAGATAATGGGAGAAAATACATTTTAAAGAGGAACCCATTTTTAAAGCCCCTACTCCCTGTGAACTGCCAGAATTGAATGAACCTCAACTCTATCAAATCAGCTTCAGTCTGGCAATTCTTCGTCATGCTGTCTTGCCTGGATGGTGCGAATCTCTGCAAATCTGTGATCTTGTGTTGTTATTCAGTGGAGGAGTCAAAATGATCTTGAGATATTCTATATAAAAAACAAAAAGCTGCTTTAACAATAATGGTTTAAAAACAAATATAACAATACATTTGAATTCAAATATAGCTTTTATAAAATAATTGCTATAAATAGAAAATATCTGTGTGCTTAATTTTCTAACATTGACCAGTTAAATGTTTCTTTGTTATTGTTAATTCCCACAATTAGGGATCTTCATCATTGCATGCGTTTTATAAATCATTGTTATGCATATGATGTTGTTCCTGGCTCCGATACAACCTCCTACCACAAAAGTGTCACTAATGACCACTTGATCTGCTTTGTAACTTGGAAGTAAAGTTCAGACACAGGTCAGCGATTGGTCTGATTATTTCATACTTCTTTCTGACATCATGTATATTAGCTCTGCTGCAGAAGACAGAAGATAGGGTTTTCAACTTTATGCACAATGCTCATTGTAGGCTGAAGCATAGTGATGTGAGGTTGCTTGTTCACCCACTGACCTGTTTATTAAAGCGGTAGTAAACTTTAAACTAAGAGAAAAAAAAATTCCCTGGACAGGCAATGTAATAATGTGCTAGTATGCATCGCATACTAGCACATTATCTAAAAATAACCTTAAAACAAAGCCCTCGAGTGGTGTGCTGTCCCCGCTTACAGGGCTTCCATCTTCACCCTGTCTTCTTTCTGGGTTCATGTGCTCTGGTCCTTTGAATGGTCATGCCGCTATGACATCACTCCCACGTGCATGTGGGAGCCACTGTTTAGGGCACAGGGCTCTGAAGGAACCGCACGGATATGCCATTCCTACAGAGCGCAAGTAAATATCTCATAAACAGTTCACTTTTAGGAGATATTTACAGTACCTACAGGTAAGCCCTATATAGGCTTACCTGTAGGTAAAACATAAATATATGGCCTTTAATAACACTTTAAGGGTATGTTTGCATCTCTTTAAAGTGGAGTTCCACCCTGATTTTTATTTTTTTACCTAAAATCCCACAAAAAATAGGAAAAAAACAATAGAAAAAAATAATAATTTTACTTACCAGAAATAGCGGTTGCTATGCGGAAGTCCCTAATCTGCCTCTTCATCGTCCGCGACTGGTCTTCTTCCTTCGTCCTACTCGCGTCGTCTTCTGGTGAATGGGGCACGCTGCCTTCTGGGAACTGTGTGTATCCCAGAGAGCAGCCGGCCCATTCACAAAGCGCTGCGCGGCTCGCAAATGCGCAGTAGGAAACGGGCAGTGAAGCCGCACGGCTTCACTGCCTGTTTCCCTTACTGAGGATGGCGGCGCCGGGAGCTGCCAGGATCGAGGGATCGGCCTTGGGGGGGCTGACATCACGGGTGAGTAGGACAGGTAAGTGTCCTTATTAAAAGTCAGCAGCTACAGTGTTTGTAGCTGCTGACATTTAAAAAAAAAAATTGCGGGTGGAATCCCTCTTTAAGGATGGAAGAGTAATGTGTGGTTTATTGTCTGTGAAAAAACCCAACAAAGTCACAACATGGTAGGAATGCACTAGTCTAAAAGTCTTGTTTTCTCAACCAATAAATGCCCCAAATTAGGTCATTCACATACGGGAGGAAGGGGAGTTAGCCACGTGCCACCCATACCCAAAAGTGATGAACAAGGGAGTTAGGGAGAGATGAGCAGTTGGGAGGGCCATCATTAAAGTGAACCTGTTGCTTTGCCTTGCATGGACAAAACACAAGTTCACTTTAAATATGTAACCCTCATTGCCTAATTTAACCCAATAATTCTGCATTACCACACTGCAACCATGTGCATTGTACGTGGTTGCACCACGACCCCATTAAACTCGATATGCCTGTTTGAAAAACTCTGCCACATGTCACACTCTGCACCCTGAGTTAAAAATGCAAAAAACGAATCATGAGGGTGGTAAAACTGGGGCTAAGTCACCCATGTTACCTTCCCCTGTCCACCTTTCTGAAAGAGCACTTAGTTGGTTTTACACTTGCATTGACCTTGAACACTTAACCACTTTGCCTCTGTGTGTTTCTTTTAGTAAATTTTATGTAGCACCCTCCTAGGTAGGTTGCTAAAATGTACATAGCATAGTGTGGTTTCCTGCTTAACAGGAGACTGTGAGGTAATATATAGCAGCTTTCCTGCCTAACAGGAGAGCTACATTTGTTCAGCTAGGGAGTCCTGTGTGTTTTCACAGTACTGCTGTATCTGTGTTGGCTCATCTTTATCCAGGCAGTTTTGGAAATTGCTGGATTGACAGGAGTGACTCATTCAGATTAGTAGCATGAATATGAATTCCACCCCAGCCAATTACAGGCATAGGGGCCCCTCTGCATCCTGGGAAAGATATTTATATTCGGTGAGACACACAGGAAAGGCTATTTGCCCAGAGAGGAGAGTCCAGCTGAGGAGGAGGCGCTTTGCCACTTTTCTGCCATGTGGTTTCAGATGGGAGGCCCACATACTGCCAAGTGGTTTCAGATGGGAGGCCCACATACTGCCATGGGGTTTCAGATGGGAGGCCCACATACTGCCATGTGGTTTCAGATGGGAGGCCCACATACTGCCATGTGGTTTCAGATGGGAGGCCCACATACTGAATGAAAATAAATAGTGCAGCGCTGAAATGACAATAATAATAAGGGATAATCCTGGATAGTGAATGATGATAAATCGAACAATGATAGCATGTGAAAAAAACAATTTCAAAACCAAAGGGGACTCCAAAGTGTACAAACTTAAAGTCCAATGTGAAAACACATATGTGCATGGAAAAACTCAAATCAGTGAGGAGTCCATATACTGTGAACACACAGTGTAGTGATCCTTCCCACGGAGTGACACAGATGGCAAGGGTAACAAGTTGACTGTTGATGAAATCAAATACCGGAAACAGTGAATAGATGGGGTACTCTTACTGGAATAGGTGGACTCATCTATCATATGACAGTGAGTCAAGCGAGCATGGGGTCTCAACGACCAATGACGATGAAACTGGATCTCTGTAGGTGCTTGTGGAGGTCTGGATCCGTCCTGGAAAGGGTAGTCCAATGGGCTGGGATGTTGTATCCACACTTCTCCCCATCGTCAGTGGGATTGACTCGGTCACGTCCAGAATTGGGAAATATATTGATTATTTTCTCCAGCCCCTAGTCAAGCTCGTGCCTTCGTACCTAAAAGATACTAAAGACGCGATTAAACTACTTAAGAATGTCCAATATCACGAGGACATTATTCTGGTCACTGCAGTCGTATCTGCTTTATATATGTGTATTCCACACCAGCTAGGCTTGGCAGCAGTTGAGCTGTTCCTCGCGAGGAATTCATCTCTTTCCCCCGTACATAGGAACTTCATAATGGAGTTGCTTGATTTTGCTACCAGGCACAATTATTTCTGGTTCCAGGGTACCTTCTTCTCCCAGATTAAGGGCGTAGCAATGGGGGCTAAGTATGCCCCCAGTCTTGCTAATCTGTTTATGGCCCAGTGGGAGGAGGATGTCGTCTACGCCCTTAACAGGCCTGAGTTGGTCCTGTGGGCTAGGTACATAGACGACATCCTTCTCCTGTGGAGAGGCAGTATAGAGTCATTGGACATCTTTATGACAACCTTGAACAGTAATGAACGTGGTATCACCCTAACCTATGAAGCCAGTGCAACTTCTATACATTTCCTAGATTTGGAGATTACAGCTGTCAATAATCATCTGGAATTTCGAACATATTTTAAATCCACAGACAGGAATGGGTATGTTCCTGTCGACAGCTGTCACTATCATCAGTGGTTAAAGTCAGTACCTCAAGGCCAGTTTCTCCGTCTTAAGAAAAACTGCACCAATGAGGTGGATTTTTTCTCCCAGTCCAATATCTTGAAACCGAGATTCTTGGATAAGAGTTATAGGTCCACCGAATTGGATGCAGATATTACAGCAGTATCCAAATTGGATAGAGTTTCTCTCCTTGTGGACAAACCCAAAACCACTAGGGATGAGAAGTTCAAATTGTCCTTTTTCACCTCATATTCCACCCAGCATGGTGAAATTAAAAAGATTCTAAATAGGCACTGGAAGGTTCTTTGTAGTAACAAAGTTCTTGGACCCTCTCTTCCCGAGAGAGCTGGAGTCATTTTTAGGGGTGCACGTTCTATTCAGAGTGATATAGCCCCCAACATCATTGACCCCCCTAATAAGGTTTCCTTTTTTCCTGAGGCTAAAGGATACTATCCATGCAGGAAATGCAATGTGTGCATCACCAATGTGTATGGCAGACGTAAAACTGACACGTTTACATCTAGCACCACGGGGCACAGTTATACTATGAAACACTTTACCACCTGTGTCACCAGGTTTATAGTATATCTCATTACCTGTCCGTGCAAGCTACAATATGCAGGGCGCACGATTAGGAATTTTTCTATTAGGGTAAATGAACACTTTAATTTTGTACACTTTGGAGTCCCTTTTGGTTTTGAAATAGTTTTTTTCACATGCTATCATTGTTCGATTTATCATCATTCACTATCCAGGATTATCCCTTATTATTATTGTCATTTCAGTGCTGCACTATTTATTTTCATTCCTGTTATACTTTGTTTGTATGAGTGCTGGCAGCTATCTTGCAGTTTTTGGGTTCTAGCGCAGTTTTTTCCCACTATATATAGGCCCACATACTGCCATGTGGTTTCAGATGGGAGGCCCACATACTGCCATGTGGTTTCAGATGGGAGGCCCACATACTGCCATGTGGTTTCAGATGGAAGGCCCACATACTGCCATGTTGTTTCAGGCTTAACATGTATTGTAATATGCATTACTAAAAATCCCTATTTTTATTGCAAAGTTTGCTAGAAAGGGTATATAGCAGTGTGCAGATGGTTCATCCAGAATTTCTAGCATTGGGCAGGTGACAGATTCTTTTTATGGAGACATCAGGTGGCTGTTAGACCCCCAATGTCTCCCCTGCTCTTCACAGCAACTATTCAAGCACAGATCATGCTTTAAAAGTTGCTTTCTTGGCTAAGGATGTTTTTTTCTGTACTTTCTGAAAATGTTCTTAGTCTGACAAAAGAAAATAAATGTAGCCACTGCATCTTATGACTGGTAAGCTGCAATATATTACATTTTTGTTCCTGGGTTCAGTTATGCCTTATTAGTCTTCTTTACCCATTTTCAAAATTTTTCATATAGGATTTAATTAGAAAAATCAATGATTCTTGGGTAAAAATAGGGTTATTCTTGAATTAAACCATTGATAAATACCGTAAATCCCTAAATGTCAACCAGGATTTAGTTCTTTCACTTATGAAATTAAATCTGCTTGGTTTTATATACAGCTCCTTACAGCTGATTTTTAGTATCTCAGCTGTTCTTACTAAACCTTAGTAATTAGATGCTAAGAGCAGCAACCAATCATAAAAGAGTAGCATGTAGTAGCAGTTAAGGCATCAATGTCACTTCTCTTGCCACAATGTGCAAGTATATATAGCATCAGAGCTTTCTTTCAGCTAGAACTTGGTGGAACTGGGTTCCACCACCTCCAGCATTGGACCTGTGCTTGTGGCTCACTACTGTTACTTGTAAACACAGAAGCCTGGCTTCTGTTTCTACAAGTGACAGAGCTCCTGTCCCAGGCACCGCCGGTGGTGCCACAGAACCCCTACTAACAACCCTTTCCCCTTGCCATCTCTCCCAGCACTCTGCAGCGCTCTTGCTCAATACCCCTAGTGCTGGCTACAGAAAGAGCTCAGAGATGGAGGAGTAGCATTTCTACTCCTGGCTGAATTGAAACATGTGTGGGTGGGAAGGGAGTTCATTGCCCAGCCTTGCAGATACAGCCAGGAGGGATGCAATCTCCAGTGGTTTGTTCCAGTATGTGTAAGAGGAGGTAAGCTGGTGGGATGTTGTGGGATGTCAACAGGGAGGAAAAGTGTTGCGGCTTCAGTATTAAGGTGGCAGCGTGACAAGATATTAAAGTGGCAGTGTGGCAATAAGGCACAGAAGTGGGGGGGGGGGAGTGTGCAGACACTGATTCTGTGTGTCTGTAGAAAGCATCAGTTGCTGCCTCTCTGCATGATGCATGCCACTTCCCATTGGCTGCTGCAGTGATGGAGTATTGAATTAGGGCTCATTCACACCATGTTCTTTATACTATTTGAACTCCTCTCCCTTAACATACTACCTGCCATCATACACTCATACACTCTGTACTCCTCTCTTGAACATACTACCTCTCTTGAACATACTACCTCTCTTGAACATACTACCCACCATCATACACTCTGCACTTCTCTCCTGTACATACTGTCTGCCATTATACACTCCACACTCCTCTCCTGAACATACTACCCATTGTCATACACTCCACACTCCTCTACTAAAGTTACTACCCACCGTCATACACTCCGCACCCTTTTCCTGAGCATACTACCCACTGTCATACACTCTGCACCCTTTTCCTGAGCATACTACCCACTGTCATACACTCTGCACGCCTCTCCTGCACATACTACACACCGTCAACATCATACACACCACACTCTCCTATACACACACTGTCATACATACCACACTCCTTTCCTGCACACACTGTCATACAAACTCAATGGATCCAAAACAGAACTTCTTCTACTCCACGCAAACCAAAAGACAAAAACAAAGACGTCTTGGACACCACCGACCGTTCTTGGAAAGACCGTTACCCCGAGCACCAAAGTCAAAAGTCTCGGAGTCATACTTGACTCTGAGATGTCGATGGATGCACAAATAGGATCAGTAGTAAGCAGATCGCACCATCTTCTTTGTCTGTTACGGAGACTCATCCCCTTCATCCCGGAAGAGGACACAGCAGTAGTAGTTGGAACAATCATCAACTCCCGACTCGACTATGCAAACTCCCTCTACATAGGACTACCTAAATATCAGATCTCACGCCTACAAGTCATCCAGAACACGGCAGCCAGACTGGTAACAGGGAAAAAACCTTGGGAATCGATCACCCCATCACTAAGGACCCTGCATTGGCTAACCGTAAAGGATCGGGTCACATTTAAGACCCTCTGCCTCACCCACAAGTGCACACAAGGAAACGCACCTCAATATTTATGCGAGAAAATAAAACATTACTCCCCCAAACGCATTCTCCGATCAACCAATCAAAACCTCCTTCACATCCCCAAATCCCGCTACAAATGGAAGGGAGAACGAAGATTTGCAGTCCAAGGACCACGGCTATGGAACGCTCTTCCCACGGACATTCGCATGGAAGAAAACCATCGGGCCTTCAGGAAAAAACTTAAGACCCACCTCTTCTGATGGATCAGGACGTCACTGGATGCAAAGCGCCTTGAGGCGATTCAGTTCGCATTTGTAGCGCTATATAAGTTATTCACTCACTCACTCACTCATTCACACCACACTCCTTTCCTGCACATACCGTCATAAAAAACACATTACTTTTTTGCACATACAGTCATACACTCCATACTTAAATGAATACCCCTCACATATAGCACTGTCACGTACCTGGTGGGTGAGCCTGACATGTAGAGGAAGACCTCTTGTACAGCTCCAGCTCGAGGGCCACTGATAGTGAGACAGTAGGCTCAGGAGCACGGTAAGAGTGCCTATGATCAGTCCAGAAGTCTGTGCAAATAGTAGCCAGGAACTCACGGGCGGTAACAGGCAAGAGAGGTGGCAGACAAGCTGGCAGACTTGGCAGAAGGGATGCACCACTGGAAGCAGAAGCTGTAGCAGGCTGGAAGAGCTGGAAACAGGATCAGACAAGCCTGAATTGGCAACAGACAGATAGTCTAGTCACAGGCAGGTGTTGGCAACAGATATGCAGATCAGGTATAAACAGCAGGCAAGAGTGTAGTCGGGTCACAGGCAGGTTTTGGCAACAGGTGCTGGGTAAACAGGAACAGGAGGCAGAGACCAGTCCGTAGGAAGCCAGGGGTCAGGGCAGGAAGCAGACAGAGGTAGTCATGAGCAAGCCAGATCGGTATCAGAAGTCACACAGACAGGAATCAGGATTCAGGTAAACACTGTAGACCAAGCAGCAATCAGTCAGCACTGATGCTCTGTTTAAATAGGCCATCTGGCGCCAGTCCTGGTGATAGGTGCGCACACGAATGCGCGTTTTCACATGCGCATGCGCGTTCTCTGGAGAGCCCGTGGCTGTTCTGCACATTCTTTGTTGGCGCCTGCGTGCAGGTATGTGTCTGAAGACAGCAGCTGTACTCCGCAGACATCTCTCCTCACAAGCACACTCTACAATGGCTTGCTGAATGCGCAACTAAAAAAGGCGTCCCTTGAACTCTATTTAAAATGTTGTTGGTACCTTCGCACTCTGTACATAACACACTTCTGAACGCTGCACTCTGTACATAACACACTCCTGAACCCTGCACTCTGTACATAACACACTCTTGAACTCTGCACTCTGTACATAGAGCGCTTCTGAACACACAGAATAATGTTTAAAATCTCAGAAGTGTTTTTAAACTCCTTTAGGAAAAAAACGAACTCTGGGGTAAAACAACTGTGCATGCTAATGAATGTCTATCTCGTCCTCACACACAGGCTTAAAGCATTTTTAAACCCAAGAACAACAATTTCACAAATTGCAGCCTAATGCCGTGTACACGCGATTAGAAATTCCGACAAGAAAAGTTCGATGTGAGCTTTTTGTCGGAAATTCCGACCATGTGTAGGCTCCATCGGACATTTTCTGTCGGAATTTCCAACAACAAAAATTTGAGAGCTGGTTCTCAAATTTTCCCACCAGAAAAGTTCGTCTGCATGCAATTCCGTTGCACAAAAAAACACGCATACTCAGAATCAAGCAGAAGAGCGGAACTGCCTATTGAACTTCATTGATCTCGGCTCGTCGTACGTCTTGTACGTCACCGCGTTCTTGACGGTCTGAAATTCCGACAACATTTGTGTGACCGTGTGTATGCAACACAAGTTTGAGCCAACGTTCCGTCTGAAAAAAATCCATGGTTTTCTTGTCGGAATTTCCGATCGTGTGTAGGCTGCATTAGATGTGGAACTGGCATTAGTTTTAATTTTGTAGTTTAGTTCTAGTTTATTCATGCCATTTTTTCTTTATTTTTTAACTAGTGATACTGTTGGCAGCACACTTCCTCTCCTACATTGACAATGCTCATTAACTGTACTGTATCTGTGGAGAACAGCGCTGTCACATTAAAAGAGGAGCTGCGTTAGGACTACAGAACAGCTCCCTCTCTTCCCAACTCCAAAGGCAACCTGTTTCAGGTCTGATAAGACTGATTGAGATAATGCTGTCACAGTACATTCCACAGTAAGTTATGAGCTCACTGGATTTCTGGCAGTATCAACAGGTATTTATTTCCATCAAAGAGCAGATATAACAAAACAATTTTGATGCTATATTTAACCACTTCAGCCCGGAAGGATTTACCCTCTTAATGACCAGACTATTTTGTGCGATAATGCACTGCGTTGATTTAACTGACAATTGCGCGGTCATGCGATGTTGTATCTAAACAAAATTGATGTCCCTTTTTCCCCACAAATAGAGCTTTCTTTTGGAGGTATGTGATCACCTCTGCGGTTTTTATTTTTTGCACTATAAACAAAAAAAGATCAACAATTTTGAAAAAAAACAACAATATTTTTTACTTTTGCTATAATAAATATACCAAATTTAAAAAAAAGAAAATAAATTTCTTCATCTGTTTAAGCCAATATGTATTCTGCTACATATTTTTGGTAAAAAAAATGCAATAAGGGTATATTGACTGGTTTGTGCAAACGTTATAGCGTCTACACAATGGGGTATAGATTTATGTCATTTTTATAAAAAAAATATTTTTTACTAGCAATGGTGGTGATCAACGATTTTTAGCGGGACAGCGACATTGCGGCGGACAGATCGGACACTTTTGACACTTTTTGGGGACCAGTAACACTTATACAGCGATCAGTGCTATAAAAATGCACCGATTACTGTATAAAGGACACTGGCAGGGAAGGGGTTAACACTAGGGGGAGATCAAAGTGTGACATAGGGAGGTTTTTCCAACTGTGTGGGGAGCGGACTGACTGGGAGTACAGAGTGATCGCTAGGAACAGAGGATTACACTGTACTCACCTGACAGAATGGGGATCTGCTTTGTTTACATAGGCAGATCCCCATTCTGCCTCTCTGTGGAGCGATCATGTGTGGCCGGCGGACATCGCGGCCGCCAGCCACGAACATCGACTTCGGAACCGCGCATCGGCTCCGGCAGCGCTCAGTGGGCATGCGCCTGCTATGTCTATTAAACAAAGCGCCATACCGGTACGGAGATTCGCGCAATAGATTCGCCCTACCGCAGTATAACTGTGGAGGCTGGTCGGCAAGTGATTAAAGAAGAAATATAGTGCAGTTCGTTCCCGTTTTTAGCAGGCAGCAGGCTAAAGCCTGCTGTCAGCTGATACCACGCAGCCAGTCCAGGCTCAGGAAAGATTCCGGCTTTACAGTTGGGATCCATCCAGATGCCTGGACCGGCAGCTGGCTCGGCCTCTCAGCAAGCTGCTGAGAACCTGAGCCAGCCCCTCCCTCTCCCTCCACAGCCCAGCGCTCCAGTGGGCTCTGGAGGGGAGAGCAGAGAGCCAGTGAATGACAGTTACCAGCTCCTTGCAGGCTGAAGACTAAGAACTGATCGATCAGTGGTCTTTAATTGCTCAGTTTTCAGCCTTAGAGGCAGCGGGAGACAGCTGCAGCTAAGTTCGGTGCTGCAGCCATATCTAGGTGTATATGAGTGTTTTTTTTTTTTTAAAGCCATACTTCTCTTTTAACAGATCAAAAGGAAGCAAATAATAGAAGTTCATCATTAGGCCCCTTTCACACCGAGGCGCTTTGCAGGCGCTATTGCGCTAAAAATAGCGCCTGCAATGCGCCCCGAAAAAGCCGCTCCATTGTATCAAGTGTGAAAGCCCGAGGGTTTTCACACTGGAGCGTTGCGCTAGCAGGAGGGTAAAAAAATCCTGCAAACCGCATCTTTGAGGCGCGATAGGAGCGGTAAAAATACCGCTCCTATAGCGTCCCTGCCCATTGAAATCAATGGGGTAGCACCTCCAAAACGCGCGCAAAACGCCAAAAAGAGGCGTTATTGCAGGCGTTTTTAACCCTTTTTCGGCCGCTAGTGGGGGTTAAATCGCGGGAAAAAAACGGTATAGTGGCGCTAAAAATAGCGCCGCTATACCGCCAGCGCATCCAGCGCTTCAGTGTGAATGTAGCCTTAGATTTCTCATTCACTGTAAGTGAAATATTGTAAAAGACAACATGATAAGGTTATGTTTAGATGTCCAGCAAGTGATCAAAGTGATTTTCAGAAGTATTTGATCGGCAGTAAGAAGGTGATATGACAACTCCCCATCCCCTGTTATAACGCCATACATACCTCACCAATGCACTGCAACTGCATGCATTGCTTAACCACATGTTTTTTTAAACCGTACTCCCCCCAACTTCAAGTCTAAATTAGCCCCTAGGGGCATATTACCATGTCTCAGCACAAAGGCGTAACTATAACCTTCTGGGCCCCGGTGCAAGAAACCATGAAGGGTCCTTCAAATGATGTGGGGAGCTATCTCAATCAATAAATGACATGGGGGCACCATGATCCTAATCAATAAATGACACAGTGACACCAATAAATAAATGACATGGAGACACGACTCAGCATCTATTGCCAATGCTTGGCTAGGTCACCTTAGAAGTTCTGAAGCACAGCTACTCAACTGCCAAGGATTCATCCATCTTCACTTGCTTTCAATGTTACAATCAGTCTCATACAGTCTTTAAGGCAGTGGTTCTCAACCTTCTAGTGCCGTGACCCCTTGATAAAATTTCCCAAGTTGTAGGGACCCCAACAGTAAAATTATTTTCGTAGCGTGGGTTGTCAGCACCCAAGGCAAGACAAGTAATTTGCACCCCTAACCCACGGACATTTAGCGCTCCCTGAGTCCGTTTAATGGCAACTATAATCGCAGGTAGTGTCACTCACTGTATCTCCGGCTTCACTGTGTATCCGACTTTGTGGTGTCTCGTAGCAGTGACACCTATGCTGAAATCAGGAGATAGGGTCTCCTCCAGACCCTCCCACTTCACATTCCTCACTAGTCAGCTGACCTCTAGTCTCTGCCCCCCAGCCATGCTTTGAACTGAATGGACGGCTTTGGGTTCCAGGGACAGCACTGCTGGGTGGCCGCAAAAAGGCTGGGAGAGTGGTGCGGGCTTCAGGAACAGCCCAGGATTCGTTGACCCCTGGCAAATCATCATTTGACCCCCCGAGGGGGTCCTGACCCCCAGGTTGAGAACCGCTGCTTAAAGGTGTTCAAGCTGCCTGTTTGGTAAAAGCCCTTGTTCCCACAAGGCCATCCAGCAGATGGTTGCCTCATGTACTCACTAGGCAACAACTTCTATACTTCCTAGGTCCTGCTGTAAGCTCCAGGTGGGTGTCAAATGCTCATATTATATAGGGGGAGGGGGCAATAAAATCAATAATTTTTGAGCAGAAAACATCAGGACAAAAATGTTGGTTAGCAGTTCACACTTGTGACAATTATTCCTACACTGAGCCTTCACTACAGATAAAGTACACAGGCACCTTTTGTGTAAGTTTTTAGTTGACTTCTATCAGCAACCCTTTTTCATTTTGTGCTAGGTGGCTCAGGGTCAGAAACAGACACTGTAATGATTGTACTAAGAGAGAATATTAAGATACACAAGGCTAAACTCAAGGGCAACGGTATAGATATTTATAGTATTGCATTTTACATACATATTAACAGCTTTTTGCTTGAACTTCAGCCTCTTGCTATTCAACTAGCATACTAACTAATACAGTTCTTGGCAAACCCAGACTATTGTCTGTAGATATTTTACTTTAGACAGCTAAGCTCAGAATTCTTGGAACTCACATATTTTCCACATATATTTTTCTGTTGTTCATTAAGTGTGAGGAAAAGAAATTGTGAAATAGATTCAAAATTATATTTGTCTGTGTGTGTATCTTGCATTATTTATTTCTTTGTTGAAGAATTTTGGTTGCAGATTTTTTTATTTTTTCAAGTGATATGGATTTTGAGGGTTCATAAAGGTTACAATTACAGATTATGTTAAGAGCTATGTTCTGATGAAAGCTCTTTTTTTTTCAGGCTTGGTAAAGTTTTTTTTTTTATTTCTTCATGGGTCTCCTATGTTACATTTTGGTATAAATTCACAGTCACCCAACCCAATGAACAAGATGTCTTCTAACATGAAAAGGTTTTTTGCACTCTCTATACCTCTTTTAGGCTCCATGCACACTGGAGCTCAAAAACTGCCGTTTTGAACGCCGGATTGCTGGCAGGAAAACGCTGCTTTAACCACTTGACAACTGGGCACTAAACCCCCTTCGTGCCCGGACCAATTTTTAGCTTTCAGCGCTGACGCACTTTGAATGACAATTGCGCGGTCATACAACGCTGTACCCAAATGATATTTTTATCATTTTTCCCCACAAATAGAGCTTTCTTTTGGTGGTATTTGATCACCTCTGCGGTTTTTATTTTTTGCGCTATAAACCAAAAAAAGACAGAAAATTTTGAAAAAAAACACTATTTTTTTACTTTTTGTTATAATAATATCCCAATTTTTTTTTAAAAAACTCTTTTTTTTCTCAGTTTAGACCGATACGTATTCTTCTATATTTTTTTGGTAAAAAAAATTGCAATAAGCGTATAGTGATTGGTTTGCGAAAAAGTTATAGCGCCTACAAAATAGGGGATAGAATTATGACATTTTTATTATTTATTTTTTTTACTAGTAATGGCGGCGATCTGCGTTTTTTGTCAGGCCTGCAATATTGCGGCGGACATATCGGACACTTTTGACACTATTTTGGGACCATTCACATTTATACAGCGAACAGTGCTATAAAAATGCACTGATTACTGAATAAATGTGACTGGCAGGGAAGGGGTTAACACTAGGGGGCGAGGAAGGGGTTAACTATGTTCCCTATTTGTGATTCTTACTGTGGGGGGAGGGGACTGACAGGGGGAGGTGACCGATCTGTGTCCCTATGTACAAGGGACACAGCATCGGTCTCCTCTCTCCCTGACAGGACATGGATCTCTGTGTTTACACACAGAGATCCACGTCCTGCCTCTGTCACAGACGATCGCAGGTGCCTGGCGGACATCGCGGCTGCCAGGCACGCGCATCGGCATCACGTGACCGCGGCGGGCACAGCTGTTCCTCAGCCGCGCGCCCTCGGCGGCGCGCAGGGGGACAGAAACAGCAGGACGTCCATGGACGTCCACTCAGCACTTGAGAGCCGCGCTGCAGACGTCTTTTGTCTATAGCGCGGGTCTCAAGTGGTTAAAAACAAGATTTTATCAGCGTTTTGCATTGCCGTCAATGCACGTTTAGCGGCGCTAGCTTTCAACCGCGTTTCTCTGGCTCTATTCAAAATCAATGGTTCCCTATGGGAGCCTATTGATTTTAATAGAAGTCGCACCGCAAGTCGGATCATCATGATCCGACTTGCGGTGCGACCTGCGTGCTGAGAATGAAGGGGAACCCCGCCAATACCAGGCCCTTCGGTCTGGTATGGATTTTAAAGTGAACCCCCCTACGGCGAAAAAATGGCATGGGGGTCCCCCCAAAATCCATACCAGACCCTTATCCGAGCAAGCAGCCTGGTCGGTCAGGAAAGGGGGTGGGGACGAGCGAGCGCTCCCCCCCTCCTGAACCGGGGCATGCGACTTCATGATGATCCAACTTGCGGTGCGACTTCTATTCAAATGAATGGGCTCCCATAGGGAACCGTTGATTTTGAATAGAGCCAGAGAAACGCCTAACGCTAATTAGCGGCCGTTTATGTGCATTTATCGGCGCTTGGCTTTTTTTTGCGTTTTTTTTCCGCCGAAAAACAGGACTTTGAACGCAAATTTCTTGCGTTCAGAAAAAAGCCCATTAACTCCACTGCTCATTAATGCTAAAAATCGTCCATGTGTGCATGGACACATAGGCTAACATAGAGTGCATTTCTGGGCTTTTAAAAAAAATGCCCAAATGCCAATAAACTGCAGTATATCAGCTCCAGTGTGCATGGAGCCTAAATCATCCACAAGTCATTTAACCACTTCAATACAGGGCATTTTCACCCCCTTCCTTCCCAGACCAATTTTTAGTTTTCAGCGCTGTCGCACTTTGAATTACAATTGCGCAGTCATGCAACACTGTGCCCAAATGAATTTTTTTTGTTTTTTTCCCGAGAAACAGAGATTTATTTTGGTGGTATTTGATCGCCTCTGCGGTTTTTATTTTTTGCGCTATAAACAAAAGAAGAGTGACAGTTTTAAAAAATAGGGGATAGACTTATGCCATTTTTATTTTTTTTACTAGTAATGATGGCGATCTGCGACTTTTATTGTGACTGCGACATTGCGGCGGACACATCGGACACTTTTGACACATTTTTGGGACCATTCGCATTTATGCAGCGATCGGTGCTATAAAAATGCATTGATTACTGTATAATGTGACTGGCAGGGAAGGGGTTAACACTAGGGGGTGATCAAGGGGTTAAATGTGTATCCTAGGGAGTGATTCTAACTGTAGGGGGTGGGGACTCACAAGGGAAGGAGACCGATCTGTGTTCCTCTGTACTGGGAACACACATCGGTCTCCTCACCTCTGACAGGACGTGGATCTGTGTGTTTACACACACAGATCCACGGTCCTGCTATGTTCACGGGCAATCGCGGGTGCCCAGCGGACATCGCGGCCGCCGGGCACGCGCACCGGGTCCTGAGCGACGTGGCGGGCGCGCACCCTAGACGACCGGGAAGCCCAGGATGGGAGATCCCTCCTGCGGACGTATTACTATAGCCCGGTATTGAAGTGGTTAAAGTGGAAGTAAACCCTCCGATCATTTTCAGCCAAGGAAGCTGCCATGTTAACTGGTTCTTGAAACTATCAAATTGATGGCTTTACTACCGCTTTAAGTGTTTAGAGGGATGTTAAGACTACAGGGTACAGTAAATTTATAAATGATTTGCCATCAAATTACGGTAATTCATGAACCTTTTATAACATTCCTCCCTTTTAGCATTTGCCCACCATCCCCTGGCAGGTTTAGCCCACATTCAGCTTATTGATAATAAGGTGAATTTGCCCCAGATAAATGTGGGCAGCTGTCATATGCCACTTTTTACAAATTAACAATTTGCAGATAGTAGCTCTCCATTGTATTTTCACAGAATGTCAGCACCAGGAGGGTCCCATGTATTTTTTAATAACCAGCCCTGCAAACCAGTCATGCCACCTGGTAAACCCATGGCAGGGGATGATTTTAATCACAGCCCGCTTGCTTTTCAGCACCTGCAAACCAGGCATGCCAGCTGGTATACCCGTGGCAGGGGGTGATTTTATTCACAGCCCGCTTGCTTTTCAGGATTGGGTGGTTCTTTAAAAAGAGTTTCTTAAAGAAAGGCATAACCCCATACCCAAAAAATGGTTCCAGCAAAGGGGGCCTTTGTTCTACCCCCCCCTCAAGGTAGTTACACTATGATGAATTTGTTTTAAGGAATCCTTTGGGCTCCTAACCAGTTCACTTTGCATACACCACACAAAGTAAAATATAATTATTCTTGATGATTATCTGAATGCTTAAGTTCCAGGTTCCAGCGTTATCTAAAACTGTCCTCTGTTGGGTCATCTCTGATTCTGGAATTGGAATAAAGTGAGCATGGATCTTACCTGTATTCTTGCCATCTGAAAAGTGTCTCTTTGGAATTGCCTGTACCATCTCTGACTAACTCATAGTTCAGACCACATTTGGAAACGCATTTCTGCTGTTAATTTTCTTCTTGGGAAAGACTTTGTTGATGCAGGATGAACACTTTATGTGTTGTTGCTCTGCTCACTTTCGCAATGAGGCAAGATTTTCCACATCTACAACTTAACCTTTTTTGTATGGCTATGCCTTGACCGATTTTATTACCTCTGCACTGCTGTTTCTGTTTAGGTTAATTGCTTTGGTTCGGTAAACACTTCATCTATTAAAGGAGAAGAGCATGTTAACTTGAAGTCAGTACAGCTTTACCTCATTTACTAAAATCTACTTGGTTACAAAGTAAATTTTCACTTAGCTTGGTGAATAAAATAAAGCTGTGCTGACTTCCATCATGCCATCACATGCAAGCAGAAATCCTGTTTTTTTCTTGCACATCATTGTGTACACTTTGCAAAGTGAATTTTCCCTTAGCTTCATCTCATTTACTGAACTAAGTAAAAACCCAGTTTGCTAAGTGAACATTATCTACTCCATTAGTAAATAAGACCCTATTGCGTTATTAACCATTAGCACCTGTTACACTTCCTTTAACCCTAACCTAACTTTTTTACCCCAAGCCATAACTTAACCCTAACCCCAACCTGATCCTAACGTAACCCTAACTTAATCTTCATCGAACCCTAACCATAGCTTAACACTAATCATAGCTTAATGCCTCATACACATGACCGTTTTTAATGTCATTGAAAAAAACTGAATTTTTCTCGATGTGATTTTTCGTGTTTCCTCTCAAGCCTGCCTTGCCTACACACTATCGTAGAAAAAAATGTTCGAGTAAAGCGCGGTGACGTACAACACGTACGACGGCACTATAAAGGGGAAGTTCCATTCGGATGGCGCCACCCTTCATGTTAGTAAAGTTTGTTGAGAGACGATTTGCTCTTTTCAGCCTCGTGCTTTTCAGTCCGTAACAGTGTGACGATTGTGCTATCTCCATTACAAACGCTAGTTTTACCAGAACGAGTGCTCCCGTCTCATACTTGATTCTGAGCATGCGCATTTTTTTTTTCACGTCGTTAAAGCCCACACACAACCGTTTTTCATGATGAGAAAAACGACGATGTGAGAAACGACGGGAAAAATTAGAGCATGTTCCAATTTTTTCTTGCCCATTTTTCACATCGTGAAAAATGCTCGGAAGCCCACAAACGATCATTTTTAATGACCCTTTAAAAAAATGGCATTTTTCTCGTCATTAAAAACGGTCGTGTGTACGCGGCATAACTCTAACTTAACCCTAAACAAAGCATAAGCATAACCCTAACCCTAACTTAATCCTAAACATAGCTTAATCCTAGCCATAAACGAATCCTAACCTAAACCCTAGCTCTAACTATTTACTGAACCCCAAGACCAAATCACAAATATACATTTTTATCTTAATTTCCAGAACAGAATGCACCTTTGAAGAGGAGAAGGGGGATCAGGAAGGTGAGCCTGAGGGAGATGTGAATCTGACATCAGATGTTCCTTCCTGGTCCACTGATAACATATCGGAGACATGCAGTGCTACTCAAACACCAACCTCAACACAAGAGCCAATGGTGTACAAGCAGTCTGGTTCATCTGGCACATCCATGACCCATCAGAACATCAGACCAGGAGTCATTGGTCCCCGGGGAAAGCAACACAACCAGCAGCATCAAGATAATGATGCTCTCCAGAGAGAGATTAAAAAATAGGCAGAGAACAGAAAAATTGAGGAGAATAACAAATACTTGTTATGTTATGTTACCACTTCCACCACCACCTCCAGCCCCCCATCTCACATATGATAGCACAGCTATCATTACCTGCCATCAAACATAATGTACCAACCAGGACCCAAACCCTTATGATAGGCTGCAATCATACAATGCCGCCACAGCAGCCACATCATGCAATGCTGCCTCAAAAGCCACATCATATACTGTAATGCTGCCACAGCAGCCACATCATACAATGCCACCTCAACAGGAGGAGTGATGCACTTACCATGTGCTGGCTGTTCCAGCACAGATTTCTGAAACTGGGCAATCCCCAAGCGGTGTGTGCTCCCCTGCAACACCACCTTTAAAAAAAAAAAAATTTTATCATTTAAGTTTTGTTTGCTTTTGTTATTTTTTTTAAATGTTATTTTGTTTATTATGTTTTCATTTTGCGGGAGAAAAAATGCCTTGGCTCAGTTGGGCTTATTTGTTTTGAAGTGTTCTTATGGCATGTCTGCCTTTCTTTTATGGGCAATTTGTTTTCTGTAGTATAGCATAACCCGTGTGTATGTATGTATGTATGTATATCATATGTCTATTGGATGTATATATTGTATGCATGTATGTATGTAAGAATTGTAAGTATGTATGTAGGTATGTATTGTGTGTATTGTAAGTATGCATGTATTGGCTCTCACTGCTGTCAATCAAAGTCAGTCAGCCAATGAGTACAGAAAGGGAGCAGGCCGGACAGTGGCTCCATGTCTGAATGGGCACATGGAGCTGCGGCTCGGCTGCCCCCATAGCAAGCTGCTTGCTGTGGGGGCACTCAACAGAAGGGGGTAGCCAGGAACACCAAAGAGGGACCCGAGAAGAAGAGGATCTGGGCTGCTCTATGCAAAACCACTAAACAGAGCAGGTAAGTATGACATGTTTGTTATTTTTAACAAAAAAATATGAAACTTTACAATCACTTTAAGGGAAAAAAAATAGCTATGGATTGTGGTACTCACTGGAGTGTAACAAGGAGTCGCTCGGTAGGTGACACTGCTGTCCGCCATGTAGTATCCTGCAGCTGAAGGTGGGATGTAAGAATCTCAAGAAGGTTGTAAAAACTGAAAAAAAAAGTGTTTTCAGTGTTTTGCGTTTTGCGACGAAACACAGTTTACATATACTTTACCTAATTAACTACCTTTCAGAGTGATGTTGTAAATCATAAAAAAAGGTCAAAAACGGCCCTACACTCTCACATTGGGGGTTATTTACTAAAGGAAAATCCACTTTGCACTACAAGTGCAAACTACAAGTGCAAAGTGCACTTGAAATTGTACTGAAAGTGCACTTGGAAGTGCAGTCTCTGTAGATTCGAGGGGGACATGCAAAGAAAATAAAAAACAGCACTTTAGCTTGCACATGATTGGATAATAAAATCAGCAGAACTTCCCCTCATTTCAGATCTACCCCTCAGATTTACAGTGACTGCACTTCCAAGTACACTTTCAGTGCAATTTCAAGTGCACTTTGCACTTGTAGTTTGCACTTGTAGTGCAAAGTGGATTTGCCTTTCGTAAATAACCCCCATTGTATGAGCAATTGATGCACCCAATAGCGCTATTTGGCTTGTTCCAATCACCTCATCCGCCTCCTTCTCCTTATTAATGCTAGTGCAATCAAAATGATTACGGCTGTTGTGCTAGACATTCTGTGTGCAAAATGTGTTTGTCTCTCTCTTTTATTCTCCCTCCTACTCTCAACCTGCAGGAGCAGGATGTGATGTCACAGGTCATAATCTGCAAAATGCATAGCATTTTAATATGTGTTAAAACGCATATCGGCACACACAAAAAGGCCCATAAATAAAAGGAAATGGGAAGGAAGTGCATATACATTTTCCATACATTTTACTGAACATTAAAGAGCAAGAAAAGCTGGTAAATGTATTTAAAAAAACTCATTTAGGCTTTAAAAAGAGTGATTATACTATTTAGGATGTTTATTATTAATAATCATTATTATTTCTATTTAAAGTTTTGGCAGTTTTATTACTCACTGGTTTCCTGCAATAGTCCATTTTAACTGTGGGCAAAAGAAGCCATAGGTGCTGTATTCTGGTTATTCCACCTACTGCTCCGTCCTACAGACCATGTAAAATCTCATGCATGCATCCCAGGTCCACATCTCGGTTGTGCTCTAAGCACAGCACTTCTAGCCCTTTGTGTACACATTATTATAGCAGGGGCAGCGAACTTCCGCTGTCACTGCAAAAGCAACATGTTCACAAAGGGCTGGAAGTGCATGCATGGCAACGGCTGCACAATAAAGACAAAGTGGCGATTCTTGGATGTACACATCCGTCTCCTCCCATCATCACCGCCTCTGCCCTTGTTCAGCTCTCCCCCAGCCCTTCTTCTCTGTGTAGAAATTCACAACATTTTAATAAAAAGGCAGCTGACTCCTGGGATTAGTGACGATAATATCCCAGGAGTCAGCTGAACTACAGCTGACTATGTCATTTGCCTAGGCGAATGATGTACAGGAAGACCGGAACTACTGAAATTATGGTATTTGGAGGCAGCAATATGCAGTTTTGTAATTCATTGACATTTAATGAGAGGGAGACAAGTCCTTTAGCATCAGCTTCCCAGAATGACTTAAGTTCCCCTTTAAGTGTGAACAAGCCTTTATAAAGCACTGGATGAAATGCCTTCAAAGATTTTGTTTTTAAACTGGAACTCTAAAATACACTTTATTTTATATTGAAACCCTAATCAAGAAGGCATAAAATAACAATTTAAGATAAAGATTTTTGAGCTTACTAAAAAGCCCTTTAAAGACTTTTACACAGTACTGTTTATGGAAAAATTATAACCCATTATTTACTGTATGTCTTTATTGTATTCCTCATCAACCTCCATGCATAATCTGATGCAGATGATTAAGCTGATATATACTGCAAAAAAATTATTGTACAATTCTAAATTTATTTATTTCCCTGGTCAGTCCAAGATGCTAAAGGTGCTGCAACAGAATTATTTTTTGTCTGTATTGTTCTTTGTTGTTCACAGCTGGTTCGTGATGCTTTTATAGTTAAAAGTCTATAATGCTGCAGTGCTGCTGCAGTTGAATTCATAATGCAGTTTTTTTTTTTTTCATCTAAGCTTATCCTCCATATGTAATCTAATAAATGTACTCTGTTTGTTACTATGTATTGCATAAAGGCAGCTGATTCATCTGAAGAGGCTTCCTAACACGATAAGAGTCAGAGGGGGTTATTTACTAAAGGCAACTCCACTTTGCACTACAAGTGCAAACTACAAGTGCAAAGTGCACTTGAAATTGCACTGAAAGTGCACTTGGAAGTGCAGTTGCAGTAGATCCGAGGGGGACATGCAAGGAAAATAAAAAACAGCATTTTAGCTTGCACATGATTGGATGATAAAATCAGCAGAGCCTCCCCTCATTTTAGATCTACCCCTTAGATTTACAGCGACTGCACTTCCAAGTACTCTTTCAGTGCAATTTCAAGTGCACTTTGCACTTGTAGTTTGCACTTGTAGTGCTAAGTGGATTTGCCTTTCGTAAATGTAGCGGGGTATTGCTCTTCAATCCCGCAGAAACTACATTACCCAGTAGACATTGAGACACCCAGGGTGCATTGCCCCGCGCAGGGACTGCTGGGGTGAACTTTATAAGAGAAGGGGGAGCGGAAATCTTGCTCTTTGGACACCGCCTGCCCAGCAAGTGGAGCTCCTGTCTGAGTTTGCTGTGACGTTAGGCCCGAAGCCTGGGCCCTTTTCCAAAGAGCCTTCCGCTCTCATCGAGGAACCTGAGGGACATCTCTCCATTGTTGCTGCATCATTGCCAGGACGACTGAAGACTCGGATGTTGAGAGACCTGTGTACCTAGACAGAGCAGCGGAAGAAACGGACACGGACTGGTCCAGTTGGGTGAGAGAGCACCTGCTCAGAGACAGATACAGTATCCCTGTTACCCTTGTGGATTACAGTTTATTCTTCAAAGTGCACCACCGTTTGCTAGCGAAGATTTCTCTGCAAGACTTTCACTTAGTTCAGTCAGGCCTGACTGGGTAGCGTAGGCATTGCGGGGCGCCATCTTGTCCACGAAGGAGAATAGCTGCAGCGGGGACAGTTAGGGTCGCATAGTACTGTATACTTCATACCATGCTTATTTAAATACTGTTTTATTGCAGGGCTCTGTACATGACATGTACACTGTTGTTCTTTTGCTTACCCACTAATTTGAGTAAACACATAAGGGTCAAGTATACTGGTGTTGGTGTCATTTACTCAGCAGAAGTGCCGGTTAAATACAGTTTTAACTTATTGCTGTGTATTCTTGTCATAGGATTGTGTCACCGTGAGTTGCAGGCCACACAGTCCTATCATTCCCTACTGTGCCAAGGGAGGGTAGAGCCGATTGCCAGGGGTTGACAGCGGTGCACTACAGGGCCCAAAATATACCAGCAGCCCTCTTAGCTGGGGGTATCGCTATATAAATAACCCCCACTGTTTTTTATGCAGTGCACCACAAGGCATGGTAGTGCATTACTATGTGTTGTGATGCACTGCAATGCACATCTTTTGGCAAAATGTATTGGTGTGCTATGAAGAATGAATGCCTACATAAAGCACACTTTTGCAGTATGAACCCAGCCTAAAAGTATTTTATTATTAAGCTAATCTTCATGAACACTGAAAATGTTACTCTGTAACACAGAACACTGTCATGTTTTCTATTTTTATATAGTTTTTTTTTTTTTTTTTTTTAATAAAAGGTTACATGTTGTTAGGTTTAAGTAAACCATACTTCAAGATTATGTTTATAGCAAATAATGCAATGGTGAATAATAAAATAAAATTGCTGGTCTAAATCTGGAACTATTTAAAAAAATTGGATAACACTTTCTGGCCTGAATAGGAGCACCTAACCTCCCTGGCGGTATGATTATTTCAGATTTTAGGTGCTGAAAGCGGTACCATTATTTTGCATGGAAATTTGGCGTTTTATATTGTAGGCCTGCAATTGTTAGGAATAACTCACTTAAATCTGTCCAAACCAGAGTCTAGTAGACATCCCGGGTATGATAAAGTTTGAAACACAAAATCATAAATTATAATATAATAAATAACTATAAATAAATATAATAAATAATAATAAGAATTATTCAATAATGTAATCAAATCAAAAACACTGAAATTTGCGCAGTTGCAGAATTGTCGCTGTCATTAGATTTAGTGTTTGATGACGAATTTCCCCACAAATCACTATCGCTCAATTTTGCAAGCGATTCTAATTTATTATCGTTGTTTTCTAGCTGGTCTAAAACCACTTTTGACATAAAGGGACACTTTTTGGTTGCTATAGACAATCTCCAGTTTCCAGGCAGAAAAAAAGTTATTTATAATATAAAAGTGCATGCAGGGCACTGGACAGACCACTAGGGACAAAGGGGATGTGTAATTATTTTATACAGTACTGTAATCTGTAAGATTACAGTGTACTGTATGTGTACTGTGTTTTAACTTTTTTGAATTTGGCGCCAATCTCCGCCCCCGTGCGTTGCAACGTCGCAGTGAACGGAGCTCGGCGGCACTCGGGCACTGTGTGAATCGAGCGAGGAGACAGCTCGCACACACAGCGGGGAAACATCGCAGGATCCAGAGGACAAGGTAAGTAACTCTCCCTGTATCCTGCGATGCAATCCCGAGTCTGGCTCGGGGTTACCGCTAATGGTACTGAAATTCCAACCAGAGCCAGACTCGGGAATACCGCTAGGCAGGTTAAAGTGATGGAAAAAGAAAAGGGGAGAAACTGCGCTAAGAAAATAGGATATGAAAAGACCAAGCTAGCCAGACCACAAAGATTGCTCTGAATAAATGATAAAATTAATTGGAAGCAGCAAACCTTCAGTGAAACAACATACAGTGCAAATAATGGAAAAAATTATGGTTGCGCTAAACCTACGATGGTTACAAATCTTACATATAACCTTGTGAATACATAAACACTTCAAATTAAACAACATGTGAATAGTCCAGTGAGAACACACTTGTGGGTATCAGAAAAAATAAGAATGTAAACCTCACATAAATAAATATATGAACCAAGTATAATCTCACGCCAAAAAATGAATCAAAGAAATCAATAAATCATATGGTGAAGTGAAAAGTTCATATTTCAAAATCATGAAATAAAATTGAAAGTTAATATACCCGTGAATCAAAGTTCATAAACGTTGTAAAAAGAAAAGGGGGGATGAATGATGTCCAAACACCCGTGCACAAGGATCCTTAATGAAATGCATTCATAGGTAAATACTCCTCAGGTGTGGATGTTCAGGGGCACGTGCCCCTGGAAGACGTAATTATGTTACGAAACGACGTAGGGCGGAGCGGAGCAGCGCGCTGACGTCATCACCTACTATCCAGTTGGACGGGTTTGCCTGTTTGTGTCCGGCCAGCACAACAGGCTTAAGGCTCTTTTATACAGCATGAATTGTAAGTGTGCTACTTTTTATACTCAATAAAATCTTGAAGCTTTTTACACTATGGAAGCATTATGTCTCTTACATGGTATCCCATATGAGTCTGAGATCTACTGAACATCCACGGAGTGGCTTGACTGGGATTGAAATCTCGGGTGTCTCTGGAGAGTTTTTTTCATACCAAGCTTCTCCAGATCCTCTTTCACGGGGGGGGGGGGGGGGTCACAGAGCTCTGGTAAGCAGGCACTTTATTTCATTTTGGTGGTGAATTTCACATTAGTTTCCTTTGAACACCTGAGGAGTCTTTACCTATGGATGCATTTCATTAAGGATCCTTGTGCACGGGTGTATGTTACATAGTTACATAGTTAGTCAGGTTGAAAAAAGACACAAGTCCATCCAGTTCAACCATAAAAATAAATAAATAAAAATAAAAAATATCGTACAATCCCATATACCCAATTCTATACCCACAGTTGATCCAGAGGAAGGCAAAAAAAACAGCAGAGCATTATCCAATTTGCTACAGCAGGGGAAAAAATTCCTTCCTGATCCCCCGAGAGGCAATCGGATATTCCCCGGATCAACTTTACCTATAAATGTCAGTACCCAGTTATATTATGTACATTTAAGAAAGAATCCAGGCCCTTCTTAAAGCAATCTACTGAGCTGGCCAGAACTACCTCTGCAGGGAGTCTATTCAACATTTTCACAGCTCATACTGTGAAGAAACCTTTCCGTATTTGGAGCTGAAATCTCTTTTCCTCTAGACGCAAAGAGTGCCCCCTTGTCTTTTGTGTTGACCTTAAAGTGAATAACTCAACACCAAGTTCACAATATGGACCCCTTATATATTTGTACATGTTGATCATATCACCCCTTAATCTCCTCTTCTCAAGAGTGAATACATTCAGTTCCTCTGGAGAAGAACAGGTATTTTTCCCATGGGATTTTTTAGCAGCAAACAATATGAAACAGAATGTTTTAAGTAAAGAATATTTTATTCAATGGTTTGGATTTAAAAATCGATTGTACAATTATTTCTATGAACTCCGGTATGTATGAGGGCCAAATACATGTATACAAGGATAAACAGTATGGTACACGTATGGTACAGTATAAAAGAAAGATAAAGCGTATATATACACATGTACAGAACAGAGAGGATACCCCGATGCATTTCGACCTAATTGCAGGTCTTCCTCGGGGGGGTGGGTTTTGTTCATACATTCTGAAGGATATAGATAAATAAGCATATTAATTACATAGTACGTTGCAAAATATCTCCCAGCAGTTTTCAATGGGAGATATTTTGCAACGTACTATGTAATTAATATACTTATTTATCTATATCCTTCAGAATGTATGAACAAAACCCACCCCCCCTGAGGAAGACCTGCAATTAGGTTGAAATGCATCGGGGTATCCTCTCCGTTCTGTACATGTGTATATATACGCTTTATCTTTCTTTTATACTGTACCATACGTGTACCATACTGTTTATCCTTGTATACATGTATTTTGGCCCTCATACATACCGGAGTTCATAGAAATAATTGTACAATCAATTTTTAAATCCAAACCATTGAATAAAATATTCTTTACGTAAAACATTCTGTTTCATATTGTTTGCTGCTCAAAAATCCCACCCGAAAAATACCTGTTCTTCTCCATATCGATTTCGGGATGTGCAGCCCTCTCACACATGCCTTAGTGTCTATTTCAAGCTAACATTCAGTTCCTCTAATCTTTCCTCATAGCTGAGATCCTCCATGCCTCTTATCAGTTTGGTTGCCCTTCTCTGCACTTTCTCCAGTTCCCCGATATCCTTTTTGAGAACTGGGGCCCAAAACTGAACTGCATATTCCAGATGAGGTCTTACTAATGATTTGTACAGGGGCAAAATTATATCTCTCTCTCTGGAGTCCATACATCTCTTAATACAAGAAAGGACTTTGCTTGCTTTGGAAGCCGCAGCTTGGCATTGCATGCCATTATTGAGCTTATGATCTACCAAAACCCCCAGATCCTTCTCCACTACGGATCCCCCCAGTTGTACTCCCCCTAGTATGTATGATGCATTCATATTCTTAGCCCCCAAGTGCATAATTTTACATTTATCAACATTAAATCTCATCTGCCACATAGTTGCCCAATTAGACAGAGCATTGAGGTCGGCTTGTAAATTGGCGACATCCTGTAAGGACGTTATTCCACTGCATAGCTTAGTGTCATCTGCAAAGACAGAAATGTTACTTTTGATCTCAGACCCAATATCATTTATAAACATATTAAAAAGTAAGGGTCCCAGCACTGAACCTTGGGGTACACCACTGATAACCTTGGACCATTCAGAGTAAGAATCATTAACCACTACTCTCTGAATTCTGTCTTTAAGCCAGTTTTCTATCCATTTACAAACTGATATTTCCAATCCTGTAGACTTTACCTTACACATGAGCCGTGTGTGGGGAACTGTATCAAACGCTTTTGCAAAATCCAAGTATACCACGTCCACAGCCACCCCTCTATCCAAGGTTTTACTTACCTCTTCATAAAAAGAAATCAGGTTTGTCTGACAACTTCTGTCTTTCATGAATCCATGCTGTCTGTTGCTTAAAATATTTTTTTCCAGCAAGAACTCATCTATGTGGTCTTTTATTAATCTCTCCAGTATCTTCCCAACTATAGAAGTTAAACTAGCAGGTCTATAGTTACTTGGTAAAGACTTTTTTCCCTTTTTAAATATAGGCACCACATTGGCCCTGCACCAATCCAGTGGTACTATTCCTGTCATTAATGAGTCCCTAAAAATTAAATACAATGGCATTGAAATTACAGAGCTCAATTCTTTTAGGATCCGTGGGTGTATGCCATCTGGTCCAAATATTTCTGGACCATATCACCTTTGAGCCATTGTGGATTTGGGGCTGTGTCACAACCCCCCCACATTTTGGACATGAGCTCCCCCATGCTCCATTGTATACACAGAGCTGAAGAAAGTATTTAATAAATTAGCCTTCTCTTTGTCCCCAGTCACCCACTCTAGATTATTTTGTAAAGGGCCTACATGCTCAGACTTGACCTTTTTACTATTAATATATTTGAACAATTTTTTGGGGTTAGTCCTACTATCTTTTGCAATCTGTCGTTCATTTTGAATTTTTGCATCCTTGATTTCCTTTTTACATATCCTGTTATATTCTTTGTAACATTTAAATGACACTAGTGTTCCCTAATTTTTATATTTTTTAAAAGCTCTTTTCTTGTAGTTTATAGCTTTTTTAACTTTGGCCGTGAGCCACATAGGTTTCATTTTTAGCCTTTTAAACTTATTGCCTATGGGAATATACTTTGCAGTGAGGTCCCAAACAGTCTTTTTGAAGTAATCCCATTTCTGTTCTGTGTATGGACATCATTCATCCCCCCCCTTTTTTTTTTACAACGTTTATGAACTTTGATTCATGGAATTGTATATTAACTTTCAATTTTATTTCATGATTTTGAAATATGAACTTTTCACTTCACCATATGATTTATTGATGTCTTTGATAAATTTTTTGGTGTGAGATAATTTTTGGTTCATATATTTATTTATGTGAGGTTTACATTCTTATTTTTTCTGATACCCACAAGTGTGTTCTCACTGGACTATTCACATGTTGTTTCATTTGAAGTGTTGATGTATTCACAAGGTTATATTTAAGATTTGTAACCACCGTAGGTGTAGCGGCCTCACCCCCTTCACATGTTTATCGGTTGTCCGAAAGCTCTTGTCTAGGGGTACCTGGGTTTCGAGAGTGAGGTGCGCTACGGCCCATGTCCTCCCCATGGCTGTGGGTGAGGTGAAGGCCAGTATCAATATCTTCCTCGGGCCAAATGTGCATTGGGTTGCGGAACTTAGCCCTGCTATGCTGGAATCTCCCTTTACTCCCATCAACAGAGTCCATACACCGATCACAGTCCAACTGTTAGTTTTATTTCGTAGCTCCACAACAAACAATATATGGCAGGATACGGTGGGATGAGCAGGCCGAGGCACTATCCGGATTGTAGTCCCTACACCCCCTGTGCTATGACCAGGGGTTGCAGGAGTCTTGATTAGAACAACTTCGCTGCGCTGCGGCCCCTATCAGGGGAAGATGACCCTCCAAGGGAGTTACCGGAGGCCCGTCCGTCACCGGGTTGACGCTGCTCCGGAGTCTTCAGACGGGTGACCTCCCCAGCCTCCTCACCTCAGATGCGGGTCCCCTCGCAAGGGGCACCCTGGAATCACTTCACCCTCGCGGGACCCGGTCGAAGTCACCAGGTCCCAGGCCTTCTACAAAGTACCTCACCCCAGGCTGAAGGTGCCTGGGATGGACTCCAACTCCAGCTTCATTCCGGCCAGGCCTAGGGTGCCCAGGCCGGAACCTTGAACCGCCCGCACCCAGGCCGAGGGCGCCTGGGTACGTGAAGAGATGATCCCCCCCAAAAGACCTCGTGGCGAGGGCGTCTCCCCCTTTTATCTCCTCCCATCGACACCACGGCGGGTTCCCCGCCCCAGCCGTACCATCTCCAGGAAGGGACAAAAAGGGTAGCACTGTGGTAGTGATTCTACCTCGAGCCTGTAGGTACCCCGCCACCCACAGGCCAAGGAGAATATTGCACCACCCAATCCTCCACGAATAACAAAAAGGGGTCTAATCCCTGACATAATTACACACCTGGGTCTCTCTACCCCCAGGTGTATCCCACGAACTTTGAAGACCCCGCTACACACTCCCGCTTGTGATTTGACGCTGGTCCCCAGCGTCAGGTGCACACCCATGTCTCCCAAGGAGTGGTGACATGAAGTGGGCCCCAGAGGCTATCCCTCAAATTTTGGATACTGTGTGTGCCAAGACCTGCTCCAGGGAAAGGGAACTATAAAACATTAAAACTTTTGTATAAAACATCTGTCATGTACACATATACAATCCCTCCCGTCACTGTCTAAGAACCACCCCATACTCAGTAGTCTTGACCGACGAATCTCCTGCAGAAGGGAAACAAAAAAAAACACATCCTAACACTCTGTGTTAACTTGGCATGAGTGGGTCCGTCAGCCGAGAGACCCACTCACTCCAATAAGTAAGTAATGCATGTGTAACATTTCAAACAACCGTTGCACAACACTGCCACCTGGTGACAGTGCTGCGGTAATGACACTTGGTGAGATCTTCATTCTTCCTGCTTTCCTACTCTGACTCTACCCCAAAAGTCTCTGCCTTTGGCACATGAAGAAAAGGGAGAAAAAAAAAACACAACAGCTCCCAAGTCTCCAATCAGCTCTGCAGTCCTTGAACTTTTTAGACACAGGCGGCGAACATGACAGGTATCGCCTGGCATGGGGTACTTTAAGCTTTTCCCATACAAACTCGTCATACCACCTTGGTTGCAGGACCTCGACTTCATACAATAGGTCCCGAGGCAAGTAGGGGTACTCCCACCCATATTCACGGGCGACTCTCTGGGAGAAAAGTCTCTGCAACCTGGCTAGAGGCGGCATCACATCTCGCTCACCTTCTCCTGGCTGCACGATGGCCTCCGGGTGCCGAGGTACCTTCACCATCTCGGGTTGCTTTGTCTTTGGTGCCCGCAACGAAGCACGCTGCATCCCCACCATCAGAGCGGGTGATGTAGTTGAATGAGGAAAGTTGGTCGGAGGACTAGATTTCCTCGGGAACTCCGGGGCCTGCGCCCGGAGCGTACTGTCTTCTATGGACATGGGGGAATCCTGCGGTTTACTCAGCACAGGTAGTGGGCGTCTGTCCCAGCCCTTCCGGTGAAACAGTTCGTCTATCTCTCCGTCATCCCCACAGTCTGACAATGACTCTAGGTCGGAGGTGTCATACATCTCAGCGGGAAGGTAGTCTCTAGTAGACGGAAGGCTACCCTCCCTTGCGGGCTCCACCGACTGTGGACCCCCGACACCTCCAACCAACACCACAGTCCCAGCCCCTGGCTCACCTGGACCTTCTGAAGAACTGGGATGTCCGGGACTCTCTTCTCTACCGGCGCCATCTAGGCCAGGCAAGCGGCGGGGTGAAGCTCGACCACGACCATAGGATGCCTGTACCAGGCCGACTTTCCTCTTCGGAGGTGGGAGCAGGGAGTCTGTAGTGACCGAAGCAGCGTCCTCGGATTTTTCTCTCTCAGTCTCTGATTGGGCAGTCCCATCACCCTGGTCAGCGTGCACGGGGACCTCCGCAAAGGCCTGGATCTCTCCCTCCGGAGTGGCGGTTCCTGTGATGCAGTTGAGGCGAAGGGCCCGGGGCCTTACTGTGGATGATTCGACCTCAAAAAGAAATTCTTTGCACGCTTCACATCGCCTGAACGGCTTCAGTTGGACCACCAGTCCCGAGCATCCGGGACAGATCACACCGAGGGCCTCCGTGTCTCTGCATGAATACAGAGCCAACTGTCCTCGGGGCCTGAGCCTTATCCCCGTGTCTGTAATGGGCGCAGCAAATGCAGTCATTTTCGTGGGGTAAGGTACCGGCATCCACGGGGAGCTTGAGGCCATCCCGACCACCTGCTGTTCCATCACGCGCTCACCTCGCGCCGGAGTCTCCACGTGTATCTCCACACGTGGCCAGACTCCTCCCACGACTTGCACGTTTTCGCGGGCTTCCTTCAGTCTCCTCCCACGAATTGCGCAGTCATGGGGTGCCTCGTGGCGCAGTGCATTAACAGTCCCCACATGTAGTACTTCACACGGCTGGACCTCTCCCTTTTTACGCTCCTCCGCGTGGGCCTTTCCCGACTTAGGGTCATGTCCACAACTCCGAGCAGGGATGCACTTTGGCCAATCACATGGCCGACCTGCTCCGACCTCCTCCGGGCAGCAAAGTCCAGACACAGCCGTTCCAACCTTTAGGATCAATACACATTTCATCCCGGACTCACGAGCCCCCACGTGTAGCGGCCTCACCCCCTTCACATGTTTATCGGTTGTCCGAAAGCTCTTGTCTAGGGGTACCTGGGTTTCGAGAGTGAGGTGCGCTACGGCCCATGTCCTCCCCATGGCTGTGGGTGAGGTGAAGGCCAGTATCAATATCTTCCTCGGGCCAAATGTGCATTGGGTTGCGGAACTTAGCCCTGCTATGCTGGAATCTCCCTTTACTCCCATCAACAGAGTCCATACACCGATCACAGTCCAACTGTTAGTTTTATTTCGTAGCTCCACAACAAACAATATATGGCAGGATACGGTGGGATGAGCAGGCCGAGGCACTATCCGGATTGTAGTCCCTACACCCCCTGTGCTATGACCAGGGGTTGCAGGAGTCTTGATTAGAACAACTTCGCTGCGCTGTGGCCCCTATCAGGGGAAGATGACCCTCCAAGGGAGTTACCGGAGGCCCGTCCGTCACCGGGTTGACGCTGCTCCGGAGTCTTCAGACGGGTGACCTCCCCAGCCTCCTCACCTCAGATGCGGGTCCCCTCGCAAGGGGCACCCTGGAATCACTTCACCCTCGCGGGACCCGGTCGAAGTCACCAGGTCCCAGGCCTTCTACAAAGTACCTCACCCCAGGCTGAAGGTGCCTGGGATGGACTCCAACTCCAGCTTCATTCCGGCCAGGCCTAGGGTGCCCAGGCCGGAACCTTGAACCGCCCGCACCCAGGCCGAGGGCGCCTGGGTACGTGAAGAGATGATCCCCCCAAAAGACCTCGTGGCGAGGGCGTCTCCCCCTTTTATCTCCTCCCATCGACACCACGGCGGGTTCCCCGCCCCAGCCGTACCATCTCCAGGAAGGGACAAAAAGGGTAGCACTGTGGTAGTGATTCTACCTCGAGCCTGTAGGTACCCCGCCACCCACAGGCCAAGGAGAATATTGCACTACCCAATCCTCCACGAATAACAAAAAGGGGTCTAATCCCTGACATAATTACACACCTGGGTCTCTCTACCCCCAGGTGTATCCCATGAACTTTGAAGACCCCGCTACATAGGTTTAGCGCAACCATTATTTTTTCCAGGTTAAAGTAATGGTAAAGGTTCTGTTTGTTTTTTGTTTTTTTAATAACACACATGGTATACATACTTGCTCTGTGCAATGGGTTTGCACAGACCAGCCCAATCCTCTAGACATGTGCGGTTTGTTTTGTTCCCAATTACTATTCGGACAAATTTTTCATTATTCGGAGATCCGGATATATCCGAATACCCAAATTACAATATAAACAAATTTTACCGAATGCTCCGAATAACGTAACGAATTTCGTCCGAATTTCAAAAATTCAAACTGAAATTTGAATCGAATTCTAACTACACATATTGCTGAAATTAAAGACTGTGGGGTTGATTTAGTAAAGGCAAATCCACTTTGCACTACAGGTGCACTTACATCAATCCAATTTGCACTACAAGTGCACTGCCAGTGCAGTCGCTGTAGATCTGAGGGGAAGATCTGAAATGAGGGGAAGCTCGGCTGATTTTATCATCCAATCATGTGGAAGCTAAAATGCTGTTTTTTATTTTCCTTGCATGTCCCCCTCAGATCTACAGCGACTGCACGTCCAAGTGCACTTTCAGTGCACTTGGAAATGCACTCACAGTGCACTTGTAGTGCAAAGTGAATTTTCCTTTAGTAAATAACCCCCATTGTAATAATTTGATGAAGATTTTTCTTTTGTTTGTTCACTTTGCTGCATTCGAATCAAAAACAATATAACATTTTTGTTTCGACCGATTAGAAAATGTATTGATTTGATCGTTTTGAGACAAAAAAAACCCGGAAAATTCTAAGAAAATTTGAAAATTCCATAAAACGAAATCCGAATACGAATTGAACAAATCAACCGAAACTGATAACTAAACAAAGTATTTAGATAAAAAAATCAAAATGAAAGAAATTAAAAAAAAAATTTGTCATGCACATGTCTACAATTCTCTTCTGGGGTGCTGGTGCTTTCCACTCCTTCTCTTCAGTGTCTGCCCCATAGCAAGTGCTTGCTATGGGGGCAGAGGTGCGAACTCACTCCTGAGTCGGCTCTGTGTGTCCATAGGCACACACAATGTGGCTCAGCCCCACTTCTGCTCTCTGAGAGGTCAAGGCTCTCGTTGCTGTCTCTGAGCCTCGGGCACAGCACTAGATCAAGATTGGGCTCAGGATGCAAAGAATTAAAGTAAAAAACCTTTAACGTTTACAACCACTTGCCGACCAGTGCATGCACAATGGCGCGGCTGCTCAGATGGGCGTACAGGTACGTACCCTTTAAATTGCGGCTTAGTGGGTTCGTGCGTGCCCGCCGTGTACTCCGTGAGGGTGCCATGGGTCCTGTGGACTCGATGTTCGCCGGGGGCCCGCGATCGTGACACAGAGCTGCAGAACGGGGGAGATGCCTATGTAAGCATTTCCCTGTTCTGCCTAGCAACATGACAGGGATCTACTGCTCCCTGTCATCGGGAGCAGTGATCTCTGTCATGTTGTAGTGAGCCCGTCTCCCTTACAGTTAGAATCACTCCCTAGGGCACACTTAACCACACTCGCCCCCTATTGTTTAACCTCTTCCCTGCCAGTATCATTTACACTGTAATCAGTGCATTTTTATAGCACTGATCACTGTATAAATGACAATTATTATTATAATTTAGGTACTTATATAGCGCCGTCAATTTATGCAGCACTTTACATATACATAGCACTTTACATATAGCACTTTACATATACATTATACATTCACATTGGTCCCTACCCTCAAGGAGGTCCCTACCCTAAGGTTCCTAACTCACATTCATACACTAGGGCCAATTTAGACAGAAGCCAATTAACCTACCAGCATGTCTTTGGAGTGTGGGAGGAAACCGGAGTACCGTGGAGGAAACCCACGCAGGCACAGGGAGAACATGCAAACTCCAGGCAGGTAGTGTCATGGTTGGGATTCGAACCAGCGACCCTTTTTACTGCTAGCCGAGAGTGCTACCCACTACACCACTGTGCCGCCCGATGGTCCCAAAATAGTGTCAAAAGTGTCCGCCATGTGGCCGTCACAATAAAAGTCACAGAACGCCGCCGTTACTAATAAAATAAAATTAATAATAAAAATGCCATAAATCTATCCCCTATTTTGTATACGCTATAACCTTTGCGCAAACCAATCAATATACGCTTATTGCGATTTTTATTACCAAAAATATGTAGAAGAATACATATCGGCCTAAACTGAGAAAGAAATTAGTTTTTTTTATATATTTTTTGGGGATATTTATTATAGCAAAAAGTAAAAAAAAGTGTAATTTTTTTATTTTTTTTCAAAATTGTCGTTTTTTTTTTGTTTATAGCGCAAAAAATAAAAACCGCAGAGGGGATCAAATACCACCAAAAGAAAGCTCAATTTTGTTTGGATGCAACATTGCATGACCGCAAAATTGTTAGTTAAAGCGACGCAGTGCTGTATCGCAAAAATTGCTCTGGTCAGGAAGGGGGGAAATTCTTCCGGGGCTGAAGTAGTTAAGATATGCCTAGCAGTGAATCTATGAAAAAACCCAGATACACAATTTGAGTAATTAAAGTAGTTAGTATGCAACCTACTTCTCGTCTAAAGAAAAGAGACCAAAATGTTCCTCTGTCTTAACATTCACTGCACCTTTGCAATAAAACAACCCACATAGACCTACGTTATGTACTAATGCTATCCACATAATGTCCTAGATTATGTACAATTCTTTTCTTTATGTATTCTACAGATGATTCTACATTTAAATAGCATGATAGAAGAAACAAAAAGGATATTAAACTGGGACAGATAGTGTTGTCCTTCTAGCCCTACTGATGCATCTCAGAACTGATTTCTGATCATGTCACTCATCTCGGGGGAGTTTATTAAATAAGTGACAGCCTTGCAATAAGTGACCATGAGCAGCTACCAGCAGTGAGATTAATCACATTTGCTTTAACATAGAAATACTGTACACTGCTGAATAAATCTGCACACAAAGTGCATTAAATAGCACTATCAAAGAACCTGTTGTGTCCGTGGATTGCTTACTTAGTAGCTTTATATGTTACACCGTAGGTCAGGAAAATCTATCATACATAAGTAGCAAGGCTGTTCATCAAACCTTACAAAGAATAAAAATAACAACAAAAACACTGATCTTAATTCAAAGGTTCATTCCAGTCAAAAAGCAAAAATGAAGTCTTGAAATGCATGCAGGCAATACATCCTACTTGCTCAAGGCTTTAATCTGCCTAGCGGTATTCCCGAGTGTGGCTCAGGGTGAGATTTCAGTACCATTAGCGATAACCCGAAGCCAGACTCGGGATCGCATCGCAGTATCCAGGCAAAGTAATTTACCTTGTCCCCTGGATCCTGCGATGTCTCCCCGCTGTGTCTGCGAGCTGTCATCTTGCTCGATTCACAGTGCCGAGCTCCGTTCCCTGCGACGTTGTGACGCATGGGGGCGGAGCGCGGCGCCAAATTCAAAAAAGTCAAAACACACAATACATACAGTACACTGTAATCTGACAGATTACATTACTGTATCAAATAATTACACACCCCCTTTGTCCCTAGTGGTTTGTCCAGTGCCCTGCATGCACTTTTATATTATAAATACTTTTCTTTCTGCCCGGAAACTGGAGATTGTCCATAGCAGCCAAAAAGTGTCCCTTTACATCAAAAGTGGTTTTAGACCAGCTAGAAAACAGCGATAATAAATTAGAATCACTTGCAGAATTGAGCGATAGTGATTTGTGGAGAAATTCGTCATCAAACACTGAAAAACACTTTTATTATTATTATATTATTATTTGTTATAATTATTTTATAGTTATTTATTATATTATAATTTATGATTTCGTGTTTCAAACTTTATCATACCCGGGATGTCTACTAGACTCTGGTTTGGACAGATTTAAGTGAGTTATCCTAAGAATTACAGGCCACAATATAAAATGGCAAATTTACATGCAAAATAATAGTACCGCTTTCAGCACCTAAAATCTGAAATAATCATACCGCCAGGGAGGTTAAAGCTTTAGTTTTGTCTCCAGACATAGCTGCTAGGCATCAGACTGTCGCAGCCCTTTTTGTTTTTAAACTGCTTATCTGGGAATACCTTAAGAGCCCATTCACACAGGGGCAACACGACTTCCAGCGCGACTTTGGGAGGCAACTTGGACACGACTTGAGTATGAATCACAGCGTGACTCCAGGCAACTTACAAGTTGCCTCCAGGACAGGCGACTTTCCAGTGGCCAATCAAACAATAATCAGCTCTGTGGGAGGGAGGGGTTTGCCTGGAAAACTATTTTTACTTCCTGGAAAGTTGCTTCAGTTAAGACAGGGGATCCGACTTGGAGGCAACTTCTATTGAAATCTATGGGTACAAGTTGCCTACAAGTCGCCTACAAGTCAGATTGAATTAGTACAGGAACCTTTTTTGAAGTCGGAGCGACTTCAGTAGTGTGCATTAAGATGGCTCTCATTCACTTACATTGATTTTCTCATGCCGCGCGACTTTAGGTGACTTGGGGTGACTTGGGGCGACTTCAAGTCGGATCCAAAGTCGCCCCTGTGTGAATGGGCTCTTACTTACCTGTTTGGAATGTATTAGAGGTAATTCCTAAACACAGATAATAGAGGTATAAAAAGAGGAAGCGGCCGATATCCAATGAAATGCAAGTTGAGTTATTAGTTATTTTGAGTATGGAAATGGCAGTAAACACAGCGGACACAGATCATTCTGATCCTGATGTCACAGATCACATCAGAAAACAGCAGTAGCCCTGAGGAAGGGGGAGTGGTTTTCCCCGAATTGCGCTGGTTTGATCACGTGTTTCTACTCTCAATAAACAACCACAAATCCACCTCTCGACTTGCATGTCATTGGATTTGGGGCACTCCCTCTTTTTCTACCTCTACTAGTTCACACGGTAACAACCTCAAAGCCATACCTAGGGGCAGCAGCCCAGGCCCCCCAAAATGGGCTCACCACTTCCTTCCAGTGTAGTTGAGCAGAATGCATCAGAAGAGAACTCTTCCAATCCGCCTCTATATTCACCTAACCATTGACTTACAACTGATTGAGTCAGTCCAGCGTGATATCAAACCCTACAGATTAAACACAGATAATGTATGCTTCTTGCTCACACACCAAGGATCAATCAGGAGTATTTGCAACCATGGCAGCCCATGCAGCTGCTATCTGGTCTCCAGAACAAGGAGGGCAGTTCTTGCCTGAAAAGTTATTGTAAAATTGCTGTCTCAGGTTTGTAAAGTGCAAACAGATTTGCACACAGGTTAAAGATTGTATTAATGTCCCCAAATATTTTTTTTTTGATTAACCGGTTCCCGACCAGCTCACGCAGATATACTGCGGCAGAATGTCTCTCCTCGGTGAAATGGCATACATATACTGCTTTGCCCAGGAGAGCCACCAGAGGGCGCGTGAGTGCCGCTGCAGGCATGCGCGCATGCCTGCTGCACAGCGGGGGACCCGATGCGCATGGCCGACGGGCACGATCGCCACGTGCGATCGCGTGCACGAGTGTAAACACACAAATCCCTGTGTTGTCAGAAGAGAGAAGACAGATTGTGTGTTTCTACAAAGTAGAAACAGCGATCTGTCATCTCTCCTAGTTAGTCCCATCCCCTCACAGTTAGAACACACACATAGGGAACGCAGTTAACCCCTTGATCACCCCCTAGAGTTAACCCCTTCCCTGCCAGTGACATTTACATAGTAATTAGTGCATATTTATAGCACTGATCACTCTGTAAATGTCACTAGTCCCAAAAATGTGTCAAAAGTGTCTGACCTGTCCACGGCAATGTCGCAATACCGCTAAAAATCGCAGATCACCACCATTACTAGTAAAAAAAAATACACGTAATAATAATAAAAACGCCATATAGGGCATCCTGTATCCTCTTGTAGGAATCAGGACTTTCATAGTGGTTTCTGGTTTATGTGACACTGTAATCCTTGTTGTTTTTGTAACAATTCATGTTCTTTAATGTACATCTGACTTTGTTCTATGTTTTTTCATATATATATATATATATATATATATATATATATATATATGTAGCGCTACCCCCAGTTAAGAGAGCCGCTGATTTGATTTCGGGCCCTGCACACAGTACCGCCAACCCCCGGCAATCTTACTCGACCCTCTCTGGCACAGTCAGTCTAGGGTTAAACTCCTATCACTCTCAGGTGTATTATACTTAATAATCTCTAAACAGTCAGACAACACACTGAGGCAAGAATATAATATATATATATATCAGCTTTACTGGTAATGAAGGATTCAAGGTATAACATGCAACATGTACATGGGCCTGCAAAGCCCTGCATCAATCAATGTACTAGGTGCAGCACAATAATATGGCGCCGCGCAGTGTCCACCACGCGGAGCTATTATAGCGTGCGCTCGCCTATGGCGTAGTAACACAAACTTTCTAATTCCCCGACTAAGTCAGGCCTGACATGGGATGGAACTGAGTCTCTTTTCCTTAAGGAAGGAGGGTTTCTTCACCGGCCAGCTTTCTTTGGTGCACGTAAAGAAATAACCATTTGTAATCCACATTGGGTGTTAACTTGAAATAACAGGGCAAAACGGGGGGGGGGGGGGTAGATACTTCAACTCTGTCCCTGCTACCGAACTCCCCAAGAAACACTGGTGAGCGAACAGCGGGCCTAGGCAGTCTACAGGCCTGAACACAACTCAGTCTATTGATATGGGCAGGTGCCCGCTCACCACTCCAGGCGCGATCCCAGCCTGGGACTTCCACCTCCTGTGTGTCGCACACAGCGTCTGCTCCGATCGAGTCCTCGATCCAACTCACGTCCTATCACGACGGGTCAGGATCCACCCAGGCTCCGCAGTATGGTGGAAGGCTCTTCGGACTCCAAGCAAGGCCTCAGGCTTCAGGCCTTGCTTCCCAGCCGATCCGCACAGGATGACTTGTTGCTTGACGCGCCGTGTCCCAAGAGAGCGAGCTCTGCCTTGCCCCTCACTTAAGTAACCCCTCCCATGAGTCTCTGCGGTGGAACCTCCGCCCTGGGGCCGAATGGGGTTCTGGGTAACGTAGTCCTGGGGCCTCAAAAGCGACCCCGCTACACACTCCCCCCACTTGAACTCTTTGGTCCCCAAAGATAACATAACTTCAAGCTACACATTTAACAACATCCATCAATTCTCCATATGATGTCGGCAGAGGAAATTCCCACCAGAAACGAGGCGGTGAACTCCTCTGCCCACAGGACACATTAACAACAGCATCCTGTCTAACTGTGCCAGAGAGTGAGCTGGGGTTGCCTTCCACCAAATGAACAGTGGGAGGGTCAGGGTCTTCCATACTCCTTCTGGCAGTGAATACAGTGTCTTCCGCACTCTTCCCCATTTGTGGGTAGGTCAATCTCCTGGGAGGTTTTATTGCCCTCCGCTTCCTCTGTCCTCTGGGACTTTCTGTGGGAACAGATTCTTCTTCTGTAACCAACTCGGTAGTTCCTTCTAATTCAGGAGCATCTGGCTCCGGAGCAGGAAGATACATGGCTTCCCTTGGGTCCTCTTCGGGGAATAGTTCACCGACACTCTCCCAAGCATCTGACCAGTGACTAGATGGAATGAACTCCGTAGCTTCTGCATTCAGTGTCTGATCCTCGGTATCTTCGTCAGGTGGAAGATCAATAGCAGAAGTCGTTGGACCCTGAGAAGGCCAAAGCCAGCCAATTTCCTCTTCCTCGTCTTCACTCATTTCTGAATCTTCTGTATCCTCCATCCGAGGGGTCTGAGACCGAGTGTTGGGGTGTTCAAAATGGACCTGGGTTCAGGAGAATCCATCCTAAGAGGCAACCGAACTGCTTCAGTGAGCGGAAGTAGGTGGTTCCGATACCAAGTCTTCAAGGGCCCTAACTTCCCCTCTGGTTTAAGTCTGTAAACGGGAAGGCCCGGTAATTTTTTACAAATGACATAAGGTTCTGGTCTCCATCTATTTGCAAGCTTATGTTTTCCAGGGACCCCCGGGTTTCGCAACAACACTCTGTCTCCTGGTTGTAGGTCTTGGATCCTGACCTTTAGGTCCTCTTGTTGTGAGCCCCCCTCTGTTCTGAGGCCGCCTGAGCTTGCTCATAGGCCATCTTTAAATCATGTCTAAGTCTATCTACATATCCCTTGTGGGAAGCAGCAGAACAATGATCTATGGAAGTGCCGTAGGCCAGATCCACCGGCAATCTTGCCTCTCTCCCGAACATAAGTCTGTAAGGTGAATATCTCGTAGCATCGCTGACAGTGCTGTTGTAAGCGTGCACAAGGGCCGCTATGTGACTACTCCAATGTTGCTTCTTTTCGTCACTTAAAGTTCCCAGCATGTTGAGCAGGGTTCGGTTGAACCTCTCCGGCTGAGCATCACCTTGAGGATGATAGGGAGTAGTCCTGGTCTTCTTGATCCCTAAGGCATCTAGTAGCTTTCGTATCAGTTTACTCTTGAAATCCCTCCCTTGATCTGAATGGAGCCTTTGTGGCAGTCCATAATGTATAAAGTACTTCTCCATGAGTATTTTGGCCACAGTAGAGGCCTTCTGGTCCTTGGCTGGAAAAGCCTGTGCATACCGGGTGAAATGGTCGGTTACTACCAGAACATTTCCTAGTCCCTTCAGGTCGGGTTCAAGGCAGAGGAAATCAATGCACACCAGGTCAAGCAGGCCTTCACTTTGTAAATGGCCCATTGGGGCAGCTTGATGGGGCAGAATCTTTCTCTGTATACATCGTGCACATGAATGGCAGTACTCCTCAACTTCAGCCCTCATGCAGGGCCAATAGAAACGATCTCTAACAAGTTGGAAAGTCCTTTCCGCTCCCAGGTGACCATGGTTATCATGTAAGGCAATCATGACCGTCTCCCTATGTTTCTCCGGCATGAACAACTGCTACTTGTCTTCTTGCTCATCAGAGGGGCCCCTTCGGTAGACCACTCCCTGATGCACCTGTAGCCTGTCCTACTCTTTTTTTAACAGGCGAGCCTCCTTCGAGGGGTGACGTAGGAGTATGTTTGGGTTCTGATTCTCTAATGCTTCTAGGACCAATCTCCCCATAGGGTCTTCCCATTGGTCGGATCTCAACTCCTTTTTTGTCAGTCTGGGTAAGTTGTCTCCCCCCAGTAAGGCTGCTCCACAGTACTGCTTGGGGACTCCTACGATAGTGACCCCTATCTCTTCTGCTCTTGAGCCTCCCTTGGCTTGGAATTCAGCCCCTTGGCAAAGGGCCCGCACCCGTCAGGTGCCACTTGGGTCCAGTCTTCACTACTGTGGGTGGGGACATGAGACCTTCTGGACAGGGCGTCCGCATCTCGGTTTCCCGCCCCAGGTCTATATATCAAGCTGAAATTGAAGGCAGACAACGCCGCCAGCCATCTATGTCCTGTGGCGTCCAGCTTCGCTGTGGTAAACAGGTAGGTAAGGGGGTTGTTATCCGTTTTGACAGTGAAATCTGCCCCATATAGGTAATCTCGAAGTTTGTCTACTACGGCCCACTTGAGGTCCAGGAACTCCAACTTATGGGTGGGATAGTTCTTTTCGGAGGGGGTTAAGCTTCTGCTCACATACGCAACAGGTCTCTGTTGCCCTTCATGCTCCTGGTAGAGTACTCCTCCCAGACCATCATGACTAGCATCCACATGGAGTTCGTAAGGCTTCTTTGGGTCTGCATAGGCCAGAACAGGGGCGGTGGTCAAACTCTTTTTCAGCATCTGAAAGGCGCCTTCACACTTCTCATTCCATTGGTCCTTGACTGACTCCCCCAGCTTCCTGGGGCCCGAGTCATCCTCTTCCCCCTCCGTCTTCAGTAACTCATTCAAGGGTCTCGCTATTCGAGCAAACCCCTCCACGAACCTCCTGTAATAGGAACAGAATCCTAGGAAGGACCTGAGTTCTGTTACGGTGGTAGGTGTCATGGAGGTCCTGCCAGAAGCAGGCGTCCTGGTCTTCCTGATTCTCGGTTGCGCATGCTCCGCCCTGCAGGTGGTGCCAGAGGGGCTATTTAAACCTGTCAATCGCAGACAGTCCCTGCTGTCTGCTCTACAGCGTTGAGTACCTGAAAACCTGATCTGAAGACTTACCTGTGTTTGACCCGGCCTGCCTGTGACTTCTCCAGTTTTCTGCCTGCATCCGACCCCTGGCTTGTTGTGACCTCTCCTCTGTCTGATCCCTCTGTACCTTGCTGCCAGCCAGTTAACCGACCCGGCTTGTCTGACCAAGCTCACTGTTCCTAGTTCCGGTCCAGTCTGCTAAGCTGATCCAGTTTGCTGAGTTCCTGTGTTCCTGGTTCCAGTCCAGTCTGCTAAGCTGATCCAGTCTGCTGAGTTCCTGTGTTCCTGGTTCCGGTCCAGTCTGCTAAGCTGATCCAGTTTGCTGAGTTCCTGTGTTCCTGGTTCCGGTCCCGTCTGCTGAACGATTCCAGTTTGCTGAGTGTTCCTGATTCCAGTTCGACCTGCTGTGTTCCAGTGTGCCTACCAAGTCTGCATACCTACCTTCACCTTGGTTGATCCTGCCAGGCACTCGTACCCCTCCTACCTCCGCGCCTGCTGTTACCTTACCAGGGGCCGCTGGTGGAAGCCGTAAGGGAGGCCTTCCTCTGCAAGTCCGGGCTCATCACTGCTAGGTACGTGACAGTAGCAGACAGCCATGTCTGAGCCCGAGCAGGGAGCCTCACCTATGGAGGAACTATGTCGGCACCTGGCAGGATTGGCTGAAGCGGTCAAGAATCTCCAGCAAGGCTACACCCATCTGGAAGAACAAGTGCAGGTCCTCTCCAACCCCTCTGGAGCCCAAGGGGGATCCCATACCTCTTCCTCCACTGCTGGGGCAGGATCCTCACCCACAGTTGTCATGCTTCCTCCGGAGCCCAGGGTCCCTACACCCGAAAGATTCTCCGGGGATCGAAGCAAGTTTAGGGCTTTTCGTAATTCATGCGAACTCTACTTCGCTCTGCAGCCTCGCACCTTCTCCTTGGAAGCCACCAAGGTGGGCTTTGTGATGTCCCTGCTTTCCGGAGACCCTCAGAGCTGGGCCCACCATCTCTTGGAACGGAAAGATATGGCGTTAAACAACCTTACTGCCTTCTTCGACGCCATGGCTCAGCTATATGAAGATTCCCAGCTCTCAGTAACCGCAGAGACCGCCTTGCGCACCCTTCAGCAGGGGCGCAGAGCAGCAGAGGACTACGTAGCGGAATTTAGACGGTGGAGCGCAGATACCAGTTGGAATGACGCCGCCCTCCGCCATCAGTTACGCATAGGTCTGTCCGACCCTCTGAAGGACGAGCTCGCTAGGGTTGGCATACCACCAACCCTGAATTCACTAATTGACTTAACAATCCAGATCGACCGACGTTTCAGGGAACGAAGGGCTGAGAGGTCCACGGGCTTCTCCCGCCCGACCTGGATGCTTCCCCGGGCTCCCAGCCATCTGCACCCAGCACCTGTTGCACCTCCAGCCGCTACATCTGACATACCCGAGCCCATGCAGCTCGGAGTGCTTCGTTCTCCCCTCTCCCAACAGGAACGCCAACGTCGCCAAGTGAACAATCTGTGCCTGTACTGCGGGGAACCCGGACACTTCGTTATAAATTGTCCCCTGAAACTTCGTAAGTGTCTTTCAGTATCTTCTGACACTACCAACCCACAGGCCAAGTCCACATCTCACCTTGCTCTCTCTGTCTCGTTACAGCTCCCAGGAAGGACTCTGCAAGTGCCCGCTATTATTGATTCCGGGGCTTGCAGCTGCTTTATGGACTCAGCCTGTCACGGGCCGGGCAGGCGACTATAGAGGAGGCAGGAGGTGGATCCACTGTACCAGAGAGGGGATGGTACGAATCACACCGAGGGACCGGTTCTAAGCAGCTACCGGTTTTCACCAGAGCCCGCCGCAAGGCAGGATGGACTTGCTGCGGCGGTAGCAACCAGGTCGTGTCCCCCAGTAGCGACTCCACCTCTCTGGCGGCTGAGGCTGGTGCGGTACAAAAGGACTAGGCAGAGGCAAGGTCAGACGTAGCAAAGGTCAGGGCAGGCGGCAATGGTTCGAGGTCAGAGACAAAGGCAGAAGGTCAGGTACACAGGCAAGGTAAACTCAAAATACTTCCGCAAGGTACTAGGACAACAAGATCCGGCAAGGACAGGAAGGGGAAGTGGGTATAAATAGGTTTTGGGTAGTGGAACCGTAATTGGACCGGGCACCAATCAATGGTGCACTGGCCCTTTAAATTTTAGAAGACCGGCGCGCGCGCGCCCTAGAACACAGCGGGGCCGCGCGCGCCGGGAGGAAGCAGGAAGAGGAAGGTAAGTGGAGAGGAGAGCGGAGCAGCGCCCACGGCCAGGGGGGCTGGCCGGAGCGCCGCAGAGGGGACGACGCCGTGAGTGCTCCGGGCTGGATGGGACACCCGGAGCACTCGGCGTTACAGTACCCCCCCTTAGGTCTCCCCCTTTTCTTGGAGCCCAAGAAACTACGGATGAGCTCTTTGTCTAAAATGTTGGTCTCAGGCTCCCAGGATCTCTCTTCAGGACCACAGTTCTCCCAATCAACTAAAAATAATTTTTTACCTCAGACGACCTTGGAGGCAAGGATATCTTTCACCGAAAAGACATCGGAGGAACCAGAGACCGGAGCAGGAGCGGTGATCTTGGGGGAAAATCGGTTAAGAATGAGGGGTTTAAGGAGAGACACGTGAAAAGAGTTGGGGATGCGAAGAGAAGGAGGAAGATGGAGTTTGTAAGAGACAGAATTGATTTGGTTTTTGACTTTATAAGGTCCGAGGTAACGAGGGCCCAGCTTGTAGCTAGGTACCCGAAACCGAACATATTTGGAGGAGAGCCACACTTTGTCACCAGGGAGATAGACAGGGGGAATTCTTCTCTTTTTATCTGCATGTCTCTTCATGCGGGCAGAGGCCAGAGATAGCGAGTTTTGAGTCTCTTTCCAGATAGAGGAAAAGTCCCGGGTTAATTCATCCACGGCAGGAACTCCAGAAGAAGTGGGAATGGGGAGGGGGGGCAAAGGGTGGTGGCCGTAGACCACAAAGAAAGGTGATTTGGAGGACGATTCAGAGTTCTTGAAATTGTATGAGAATTCCGCCCAGGGCAATAGGTCGACCCAATCGTCTTGACGGGCGGAGACAAAATGTCGTAAGTAGTCACCAAGGACCTGGTTAACTCTCTCCACCTGTCCATTGGATTGCGGGTGATAAGCAGAAGAAAAATTCAATTTAATCTTAAGTTGAGTACAGAGAGCTCTCCAAAATTTTGAGATAAATTGAACGCCTCTATCCGAGACGATATGTGAGGGAAGGCCATGGAGACGGAAAATTTGAAGAAAAAAGTGCTTCGCCAACTGAGGTGCAGTAGGCAGACCAGGAAGAGGGACAAAATGAGCCATTTTCGAAAAGCGGTCAACGACCACCCAGATGACAGTGTTACCATGAGACAACGGAAGGTCCGTGATGAAATCCATGGCAATGTGGGACCATGGTAGTTCAGGCACCGGTAGAGGAAGGAGAAGACCTGCAGGCTTCAGGCGTGGAGTTTTGTCACGTGCACAGATAGTGCAGGCTCGTACAAAGTCAGTCATATCTCTTTCCTGGGTAGGCCACCAATAGTGTCTGGCCAACAATTGTAAGGATTTTTTGATCCCAGCATGGCCGGCTAGATGGGAGGAATGGCCCCACCTAAGTATCTGGAGACGAAGGCCTGGAGGAACGAAAGTTTTTCCTGGAGGGACTGGCACCAGAGCAGCGGGAGCAGAGGAAATCAGGCACTCAGGGGGTACGATGTGTTGTGGGGGGTTCCCGGTTTCGGAGGCATCAGAGGAACGGGACAAGGCATCCGCCCTGACATTCTTGTCTGCGGGACGAAAATGGATCTGAAAATTGAACCGGGCAAAGAACAATGACCACCTGGCCTGGCGAGGATTCAAGCGCTGAGCGGACTGAAGGTAGGACAAATTCTTATGGTCAGTGTAGATGGAGATGGGGTGAAGAGAACCTTCCAGGAGATGTCTCCACTCTTCTAATGCCAACTTGATGGCCAACAGTTCACGGTCACCTATGGAATAGTTATTTTCAGGAGGGGAGAAGGTTTTAGAGAAAAAACCACACGTGACGTTTCCTCCTTTAGCATTTCTTTGAAGAAGAACGGCTCCGACTCCTACCGAGGAGGCGTCAACTTCAAGGAAGAACGGCTTAGTGGGGTCTGGTCGAGATAGAACAGGTGCCGAAGAGAAGGCGGTCTTTAGGTGAGTAAAGGCTTCTTCCGCCTGAGGTGGCCAGGACCTTGGATTCGCGTTTTTCTTAGTCAGCGCCACTATTGGTGCAACGATGGTGGAGAAGTGGGGTATGAACTGGCGATAGTAGTTGGTGAATCCAAGGAAGCGCTGGATAGCACGGAGTCCAGAGGGACGTGGCCAATCTAAGACTGCGGAAAGCTTGTCAGGATCCATTTGAAGACCTTGTCCTGAAACCAGATAACCTAGGAAAGGAAGGCTGCTACACTCAAAAAGGCATTTTTCAAATTTAGCGTAAAGATGATTTACACGGAGGCGCTGGAGTACTTGACGGACATGGAGCCGATGTTCCTCAAGGTTGGTAGAGAAAATTAGGATGTCGTCAAGATAGACAACCACACAGGTATATAGTATGTCCCGAAAGATTTCATTGACAAAATCCTGAAAGACTGCAGGGGCGTTGCAAAGTCCAAAAGGCATGACGAGATATTCGAAGTGGCCGTCTCTGGTGTTAAATGCGGTTTTCCATTCATCTCCTTTACGGATTCTGATGAGGTTATAAGCGCCCCTGAGGTCTAATTTTGAAAAAACCTTTGCTCCGCGCAGACGGTCAAAGAGCTCCGAGATGAGAGGCAGAGGGTATCGATTTTTAACAGTGATCTTATTAAGACCACGATAGTCTATGCAAGGGCGTAGTGAACCATCCTTCTTGGTAACGAAGAAGAACCCCGCTCCGGCTGGGGAGGATGATTTCCTAATAAACCCTCTCTTGAGGTTCTCCTGTATGTAATCGGACATGGCCTTGGTTTCGGGAGAGGAGAGAGGGTAAATTCTGCCACGGGGTGGTGTAGTACCTGGGAGCAAGTCAATGGGGCAGTCGTAGGGTCTATGTGGAGGTAAGACCTCTGCCTGTTTTTTGCAAAAAACATCGGAAAAGTCCTGATAGGCCTTGGGAAGGCCAGGCAAAGGAGTAGAAATGGGAATTCGACTGGTAGGTATAGACTTAAGACAATGCTTGTGGCAGGAATAGCCCCAGGATTTGATGTCTCCCGTGGTCCAGTCGAGGGTAGGAGAATGACGCTGGAACCAGGGTAGGCCAAGAAGGATGTCAGAAGTACAGTTCGGCAAAACAAAGAATTCAATCTTTTCTTGGTGAAGGACCCCAACGGACATGAGCAGGGGTTCGGTGCGGTAACGCACGGTACAATCCAGATTCTCTCCATTTACGGAGGAAATGAAGAAGGGTCTGATGAGACGGATAACAGAAATGTTGAACCTGTTGATGAAGGAGGCTTCAATAAAGTTTCCTGCAGAACCGGAGTCCAGGAAGGCCACCGCAGAGAAGGGGGAGCCGGCAGAAGGAGAGATCCGCACAGGAATAGTCAGACGTGGAGAGGAAGAATTCACACCTAGTAACGCCTCTCCCACGCTCACTAGGTGCGAGCGTTTCCCAGACGTGGAGGACGAATGGGGCAGTCCTTTAGGAAATGTTCAGAGCTCGCACAATAGAGGCATAAGTTCTCATTCCTACGGCGAGACCTTTCTTGCAGGGTCAGACGAGATCAGTCGACTTGCATGGCCTCCTCGACAGGAGGCATGGTATCAGGATGCGTAGGATTCAGGAAGAGAGGAGCCAGGCGCGGATAACGCCTGGTACGAACAAGATCTTTCTCCAGGCGAAGCTCTTGGCGTCTTTCAACGTAGCGGATGTCAATGCGGGTAGCTAAGTGGATAAGCTCTGTCAGGGTGGAGGGTATGTCTCGTGCGGCCAGAGAGTCCTTGATGTGGCTGGATAAGCCTTTCTTGAAGGTTGCGCAGAGAGCCTCATTATTCCAGGCTAGCTCTGAGGCCAGTGTGCGGAACTGTATGGCATATTCGCCCACAGAGGAGTTTCCTTGGACCAGGTTAAGCGGGGCGGTTTCAGCGGATGATGCTCGGGCTGGTTCCTCAAAAACGCTACGAACCTCAGCAAAGAAGGACTGAACGGTGGCCGTAGCAGGGTCATTGCGGTCCCAGAGTGGCGTGGCCCAGGCCAAGGCCTTCCCAGACAACAGACAGACCACAAATGCCACCTTAGAGCGTTCTGTGGAAAACTGGTCCGACATCATTTCAAGATGCAGGGCACATTGAGACAAGAATCCCTGGCACATCTTAGAATCCCCGTCAAATTTCTCCGGAAGAGACAAGCGGATCTTTGAACTAGACGCGGCTGCTCGGAGAGGAGGAGATGCTGGAGCTTGTCGCGGCAGACGCTGCTGGACCATGGCGGTCAACTGCGCCAGCTGCTGTCCTTGTTGGGCAATCAATTGCGACTGCTGGGCAACCACGGTAGTGAGATCAGCGAGATTGGGCAGCGGCACCTCAGCGGCATCCATGGCCGGATCTACTGTCACGGGCCGGGCAGGCGACTATAGAGGAGGCAGGAGGTGGATCCACTGTACCAGAGAGGGGATGGTACGAATCACACCAAGGGACCGGTTCTAAGCAGCTACCGGTTTTCACCAGAGCCCGCCGCAAGGCAGGATGGACTTGCTGCGGCGGTAGCAACCAGGTCGTGTCCCCCAGTAGCGACTCCACCTCTCTGGCGGCTGAGGCTGGTGCGGTACAAAAGGACTAGGCAGAGGCAAGGTCAGACGTAGCAAAGGTCAGGGCAGGCGGCAATGGTTCGAGGTCAGAGACAAAGGCAGAAGGTCAGGTACACAGGCAAGGTAAACTCAAAATACTTCCGCAAGGTACTAGGACAACAAGATCCGGCAAGGACAGGAAGGGGAAGTGGGTATAAATAGGTTTTGGGTAGTGGAACCGTAATTGGACTGGGCACCAATCAATGGTGCACTGGCCCTTTAAATTTTAGAAGACCGGCGTTGCCGCCCTAGAACACAGCGGGGCCGCGCGCGCCGGGAGGAAGCAGGAAGAGGAAGGTAAGTGGAGAGGAGAGCGGAGCAGCGCCCACGGCCAGGGGGGCTGGCCGGAGCGCGGCAGAGGGGACGACGCCGTGAGTGCTCCGGGCTGGATGGGACACCCGGAGCACTCGGCGTTACACAGCCTTTGCCATCAAGCACCAGATCCCTCTTGTCACCAAGACCCATGGACTATGTGTGCATTTGGCTGATGGGTCCATCATTAAGTCTGGACCAGTGGTCCAAGAGACCGCCCCTTTACCCGCTACCATCTCCACCATCTCCGGAACCCACCAAGAATACTTACGCCTGGACATTATCTCTTCCCCATTGTTCCCTGTGATCCTTGGTATACCTTGGCTACAGGTCCACAACCCTACCATCAACTGGGCCACGGGGTTGGTGACCTTTTCTTCTCCTTACTGCCAGCAATCCTGCGGGACACTCAAAACCCCTGGGCCGGCCACCCTCTTATGTATCAATACGGAGGCTGGAATACGGCAATCCATCCCTGAGGTCTACCATGACTTTCTTGATGTGTTTAGCAAACAAGGGGCAGAGACTCTACCACCTCATCGGGCCTATGATTGCCCCATTGACCTACTTCCCGGAGTGGCAATTCCGTTTGGCAGGATCTTCCCGTTAACAGAGGTAGAACAGGGGGCACTAAAAGACTATATCGATGAAAACCTACAGAAAGGGTTCATTCGTCCGTCTACATCTCCAGCCGGTGCAGGCATCTTTTTCGTAGAGAAGAAGGATCATACCCTTCGACCCTGTGTGGACTATCGTGAATTAAATAAAATCACAGTAAAAAAACGCTACCCTCTCCCCTTGGTACCGGAACTATTTCAGAGACTGGGAACAGCCATCATTTTTACCAAACTTGATCTCCGCGGAGCCTACAATCTGGTCCGCATCAAGGAGGGGGATGAGTGGAAGACCGCTTTCCGCACCCGATTCGGACATTTCGAGTACCGGGTAATGCCCTTCGGGTTGTGCAACGCCCCTGCCACTTTCCAGTATTTCATTAACGATGTGCTCCGGGACTTCCTAGATCTCTTTGTCATTGTCTACCTAGACGATATACTAATTTTTTCTTCCTCCCTTGATTCCCACCACAGGCACGTCAGAAGTGTGTTGGCTCGGCTTCGCCAGCACGGCCTGTATGCGAAGGCCGAGAAGTGTGAATTTGAGCTGGAAAGTATATCGTTCTTGGGACTAATTATCTCCAGCGAGGGCATCAAGATGGACCCTCAAAAGATTGCTGCAATCCTGGACTGGCCAGTCCCGGCGGACAAGAAGGGGATCCAACGTTTCGTTGGATTCGCCAACTTCTACCGCAAATTCATCAGAGGGTTCTCAGCCATCATCGCACCCATCACCCAGCTGACCAAACAAGGGATCCGTTTCCACTGGTCCCCTGAGGCCCAAAAGGCCTTTGAGGCCCTGAAGGGTCTCTTTACCTCTGCCTCTATCTTGAAGCACCCAGATTCCTCATTACCATTCGTCCTGGAGGTAGACGCCTCGGAAATTGCGGTAGGAGCAATACTGTCCCAAAGACAGGGGACCAGAGCCTTGCTCCACCCAGTAGCTTTTTTCTCTCGCAAGTTATCTGCGGCAGAGAGGAACTACGACGTGGGGGATCGGGAATTGCTGGCGATCAAGTCCGCATTAGAGGAGTGGCGTTATCTGTTGGAGGGGGCTGCCCACCCGATTCTGATATTCACCGACCACAAGAACCTGGAGTACCTGAAGGCAGCGAAAAGGCTAAAACCACGACAAGCCAGGTGGGCGCTCTTCTTCTCCCGGTTCTCCTTCCATGTCACTTACCGTCCCGGTTCCAAGAACATTAAGCCCGATGCCCTCTCTCGGATGTTCCATAAGTCTAAGGAAACCTCTCCTCCAGACACCATTCTTGCTCCTGGAAACTTCCTTCTGCTTCAGGAAGACCTACTCTCCCGGATCAAGCAAGCCTCCACTGGGCAGAGACTCCCCTCCGAACCGGAATTGCAGGCCAAAGATGGGCTGTTTTGGTACCAGAACAGGATCTACGTACCTGAAGAGCTGAGAATAACCGTACTGGAACTCTGCCACGACCATGCCCTTGCCGGGCACTTTGGCGTTGCCAAGACCACCGATTTGGTACAGCGTACCTTTTGGTGGCCTCGGCTCCGCGAGAACTGTAGGAAGTTTGTGGAGTCCTGCATAGTTTGTACCCGAAACAAGGGTTACAAATCCAAGGCCTGGGGACTACTGAGACCCCTACCCGTCCCAGACAGACCCTGGAAAATGCTGTCCATCGACTTTATCGTCGAGTTGCCTCCGGCTGAGAGTCACACCACTATCTTCGTGATAGTAGACTGTCTATCCAAGATGGCACATTTCATTCCCATGAAGGGGACTCCCTCAGCTCCCGAAACTGCACAGGTGTTCATCAGAGAGGTCGTCAGACTCCACGGGGTACCAGCCAATATTGTCTCCGACCGAGGGGTACAATTTACCTCCCGATTTTGGAGATCCCTCTGCAAGGCTCTGGAGATAGAATTGTCACTTTCCTCTGCTTACCATCCCCAGACCAATGGACAGACTGAGAGGACTAACCAGACCCTTGAGCAGTACCTGCGCTGCTTCTCTTCATTCGCTCAGAATGACTGGGTTTCCCTGCTCCCATTGGCCGAGTTTGCCTATAACAACTCTACGCATTCCGCTATCAAGCAGTCCCCATTCTTCGCAAACTACGGTTTCCATCCTACATTCCTGCCCAATTCCCTTCCTGAATGTACGGTGCCCGCAGTCCAGGAAAAGTTGAACTTCTTTTCATCCAACAACCAACTTCTGCAGGAAACCATGACCAAGACTCAGGAACACAACAAAACAATTTTTGACAGGGAGAGACGGGGTGAATTAATGCTGGCACCCGGCGACAAAGTATGGTTATCCACTTTAAACTTGAGGATGGCATGTCCCTCTAAGAAACTGGGCCCCAAATTCTTAGGGCCGTTTCCAGTCAAAAGGAAAATCAATGAAGTGGCTTATGAACTGGAGCTCCCTGACTCCCTCAAGATCCATCCGGTCTTCCATGTATCTCTGCTGAAGCCCTCGGTTCCCAACCCATTTCCAGGCCGAAGTCCGGCTCTCCCTGATCCTGTCATTGTAGACGGGGAGGAGGAATTCGAAGTGGAAGCCATTATGGATTTTAGAAGAAGGAATAACCAGAACCAATTCCTGATTAAGTGGAAGGGCTACGGACCCGAAGAAAACTCTTGGGAGCCTGAGGAGAACATCCATGCTAGAAGCCTGGTGCAGTCCTTCAAGAGATCTCACCCTGAGAAGTTTGCCCGGATGGGCATCCGGAGGCTGCCCCTTGGGGGGGCAATGTCATGGAGGTCCTGCCAGAAGCAGGCGTCCTGGTCTTCCTGATTCTCGGTTGCGCATGCTCCGCCCTGCAGGTGGCGCCAGAGGGGCTATTTAAACCTGTCAATCGCAGACAGTCCCTGCTGTCTGCTCTACAGCGTTGAGTACCTGAAAACCTGATCTGAAGACTTACCTGTGTTTGCCCCGGCCTGCCTGTGACTTCTCCAGTTTTCTGCCTGCATCCGACCCCTGGCTTGTTGTGACCTCTCCTCTGTCTGATCCCTCTGTACCTTGCTGCCAGCCAGTTAACCGACCCGGCTTGTCTGACCAAGCTCACTGTTCCTAGTTCCGGTCCAGTCTGCTAAGCTGATCCAGTTTGCTGAGTTCCTGTGTTCCTGGTTCCAGTCCAGTCTGCTAAGCTGATCCAGTCTGCTGAGTTCCTGTGTTCCCGGTTCCGGTCCAGTCTGCTAAGCTGATCCAGTTTGCTGAGTTCCTGTGTTCCTGGTTCCGGTCCCGTCTGCTGAACGATTCCAGTTTGCTGAGTGTTCCTGATTCCAGTTCGACCTGCTGTGTTCCAGTGTGCCTACCAAGTCTGCATACCTACCTTCACCTTGGTTGATCCTGCCAGGCACTCGTACCCCTCCTACCTCCGCGCCTGCTGTTACCTTACCAGGGGCCGCTGGTGGGAGCCGTAAGGGAGGCCTTCCTCTGCAAGTCCGGGCTCATCACCGCTAGGTACGTGACAGTAGGTCTTGGCCAGGAGGTGACAGCCTCCAGTTTTTCAGGGTCTGTGGACACCCCATTTTCAGACACTATGTGTCCCAGATATTTGACTGAAGACTGGTAAAATTGGCATTTTTCAGGTGAGAGCTTGAGTCCTTCTTCACTCAGTCTCTTCAAGACCTTCTCTAGCCTTTCTTCATGTTCCTCCAAAGTTCTGCCAAAGACTATGATGTCATCCAAGTATACAAGGACCTCTGAGGTTCATGTCTCCCACAGTCTTCTCCATGAGTCTTTGGAATGTGGCTGGAGCTCCAGACAGACCCTGAGGCATCCGATTGAATTCAAAGAACCCCACTGGGGTTATGAAAGGCGTCTTTTCTTTGTCTTCTGGGTGCATCGGGATCTGATAATACTCACTCTTTAAGTCCATAACACTGAACCACTTGGCTCCGGACAAGCTCTGCAAGGCATCCTCTATCCTCGGAGTGGTATACTGACCCGGAGTGGTTCTCCTGTTGATGGTCCTATAGTCAATACACAACCTTAGTGAGCCGTTCTTCTTCCGGACCACTACTATGGGGGAGGCATACGGACTTCTAGATTCTTGGATCACACCTGTTCGCTTGAGCTCAGCAAGCTGTTCCCTCAAATCTTCAAGGTCTGCCAATGGAACCCGCCTAACCCTTTCTCTGAAGGGCTTGTCTTCCTGGAGGCGGATTCGATGGGTGGCACTCCTAGCACACCCCACATCAAACTCATCATGTGAGAAGATCCTCTCCCACCGAGTCAACTGGTTCCGGGCTCTCTCCCTCCAAGCCCTGGGCAGATTTGGATTCTCCATGGAAAGCTTCTCCCACACTGTACTCTCTCCATCTGTCTTCCCCACATCTGATGAGGCAACTGGTGTAGCTGTGCTCACCTGGCCCAATAACAGCCTGGCTGGGACTTCCATGGGACCATCCGTGGTGTTCCTGACACTCACAGGCACCTTGCAGTGGGCCTTCTTCAGGGCCCTCATCGGGACCATTTCCGGTACTACCTCCAAGCCCGAAGGTTCTTCTCTTGGGTCGGGTTCCAACATCACAAAAGGGCCCGGCTGCTCCCAAGTGAGTTTCACTGTGGCCTTCAAGCAGGTTACTTCACCGGGTTGCAGCACTATCCCTTTTTTTCCAAGTCTCCAGTCCTTCCCTACCCCCTCTTCCAGGGCCTTTTGCTCTAAGATCAGCCGTTGGAAGGCGGTCTTCAACATTGGATTAATCTCCGTGACTGGGAGGTTTTTCCTTCTTGTTAGTGGGACCAAAAGTCTTCGGACCAGATCCGTGTTGGTTCCTATTATCAAGGAACTCCTATTAGCTCCAGGCGGTCGGGGGCACACCACAGCCAAGGCGTCGAACACTTCCCCCATCCCAGCTATGGATGGGTCAAACGTCAGTCTTATGGGTAGATAGCCATCATAAGGAAACTTCTCTGTTCCAATTCCCCATATCTCCAAGTCTTCAATCTTCTGGATGGGCAGCTGACTTAGGTGCCTGTCGTAGAAGTCTCGATACAACAGGGTCACCTGCGCTCCAGTATCCAACAGGGCTCTTGTGTAGATCCCCTCTACTTGAATGGATACAATTGGAGAGGGACTCACCAGTTTCTCTGGGTACTGCTTCGAAGGGGTCTCTTTCCTTGGATCTTTGCATTTCCCTTCTTGACTTTCCTTTCTCTTTTTGTCTTTGGACCTAAGTCTCTACTGAGCCTGGTATGCATTGATCTCTCTCCTCTGTATGGGTGTAACTACCCGCTGAGGGACTTTATTGTGTTTCTTTGGAGTATGTTCCTTCTGAGGAGCCCTTGATTTCTTCTGTGGGGTCCTGGCCCCTTCTCTCATGTGCTTCTTATTCAGTATGGAGTTCCTTGATGATGATGGGCACCCGGTTGATTCCTTCACCGGGGCCCGTTGAAGTTTTCCGGCGGCTTGCGGTTATTCAGTCTCTTCTTCTTGGGACTGGCACATACTTTGGCAAGATGGCCAGCTCCCCCACAATTGAAACAGATCACATTTCCCCAATTTTCCAGGGATGCGGGTGCTGAGGTATTCGGGAACAATTCCTTCCTCGGACTTTCCCTCTCTGGTACCCTTGACTTCTTTTCCATCAATGAGGTCAACATTCCCAGTACTTGGGACATCTGCGACTTCAAGGTATCCACCTCTGCATCTCTTTCTAGGGTCATGGTCGTCCTGACCATCACCGGAGGAGGGTTCACCATCTCGACTGGTTGGCTCCTCTTTTTCTCCTCAAGCATAGCTTCTTCCTCTCTGACTACTCGGATCAAGTCAGGGTACTCCAGGCTCTTCCCGTCCTGTCTTGTACGTAGCGCCAGTGCGATGGGATCCAGGGGTTGAGATCCTCTCATCACCTGTTGAACCCGGGCCTCATCCACCTTCTTCGGGTCAATCCCCTTCTTTAAGATCATCTTGTGCAGTATTTTATCTAGGCGCATCATGAACTCTGATAGCTTCTCCCCTGCCTTTTGATAGCAATGCTCCAGTTGGTAGGTAAGCTCAGTAATCTTCTCTGTTCCGCCGAACACATTCTGCAGAATGTCTAGATAATCCTGCGCAGTACAGTCTGTTTTGCTCATCTTAAGGTTGCGTACGGCCTCTAAATCAGGCCCCTTCAAGCTCTCAGCAATTCTCTGCTTCTTCCTGTGGTCTGGGACTTCCCACTCCTCCAGAGCCTGAGTTGCACCGTCTAACCACTCTTCAAATCCTTCTTCGCCTGAAGGTACAGGTTTCCTTCCTGAAAACATTCTGAGTTTCCGGTATCCTGATATTTGATAATCTGCCGGGTCTTTCTTGCATTGCGCTATGATTTCCCCTAGAACCGTGCATAATTCTGTTGCTGAGGGTGCCCTGCGGCGACCCGGGACTCTCTTCTTTCTTTACATCTTTTAGGTTGGGCGGGGCGCGTATTAGTTTATAAGTTTGTTTATCCACCGTTTCTATGCTTGGCTTCTTGAAGTCTTCTGGGACTCCATCCTTCCATTTTATCAGTACATATGTCAAAGGAGGTTCTGATCTTACATCCACTATCCATGCCTTCTGCTGTGGGGACAGGGACATCACTAATTGTTTCACTGCATCTTCTTGCCAGATCCCTGGGAGTTCTATGTTCACTGCCCCATTTGGATCTGTGTTGACTGCTGCGCACCACTTCACTACTTCTAGTGGGTCCATGCTGGTACTTTTTGGCTGCTATTTGCTGCAACAGGATCCCGGACTAACGAGCCCCCACGCGTAGCGCTACCCCCAGTTAAGAGAGCCGCTGATTTGATTTCGGGCCCTGCACACAGTACCGCCAACCCCCGGCAATCTTACTCGACCCACTCTGGCACAGTCAGTCTAGGGTTAAACTCCTATCACTCTCAGGTGTATTATACTTAATAATCTCTAAACAGTCAGACAACACACTGAGGCAAGAATATAAAATATATATATCAGCTTTACTGGTAATGAAGGATTCAAGGTATAACATGCAACATGTACATGGGCCTGCAAAGCCCTGCATCAATCAATGTACTAGGTGCAGCACAATAATATGGCGCCGCGCAGTGTCCACCACGCGGAGCTATTATAGCGTGCGCTCGCCTATGGCGTAGTAACACAAACTTTCTAATTCCCCGACTAAGTCAGGCCTGACATGGGATGGAACTGAGTCTCTTTTCCTTAAGGAAGGAGGGTTTCTTCACCGGCCAGCTTTCTTTGGTGCACTTAAAGAAATAACCATTTGTAATCCACATTGGGTGTTAACTTGAAATAACAGGGCAAAACGGGGGGGGGGGTAGATACTTCAACTCTGTCCCTGCTACCGAACTCCCCAAGAAACACTGGTGAGCGAACAGCGGGCCTAGGCAGTCTACAGGCCTGAACACAACTCAGTCTATTGATATGGGCAGGTGCCCGCTCACCACTCCAGGCGCGATCCCAGCCTGGGACTTCCACCTCCTGTGTGTCGCACACAGCGTCTGCTCCGATCGAGTCCTCGATCCAACTCACGTCCTATCACGACGGGTCAGGATCCACCCAGGCTCCGCAGTATGGTGGAAGGCTCTTCGGACTCCAAGCAAGGCCTCAGGCTTCAGGCCTTGCTTCCCAGCCGTTCCGCACAGGATGACTTGTTGCTTGACGCGCCGTGTCCCAAGAGAGCGAGCTCCGCCTCGCCCCTCACTTAAGTAACCCCTCCCATGAGTCTCTGCGGTGGAACCTCCGCCCTGGGGCCGAATGGGGTTCTGGGTAACGTAGTCCTGGGGCCTCAAAAGCGACCCCGCTACATATATATATATATATATATATATATATATATATATACTTGTAATTTGCACTTGTAGTGCAAAGTGGATTTTTCTTTCAAAAATAACCCCCATTGTGTTTTTTTTTTAAGTTGTCGCTCTTCTTTTGTTTATAGCGCAAAAAAAAAAAAGCCGCAGAGGTGATCAAATACCACCAAAAGAAAGCTCTATTTGTGGGGAAAAAAGGGCGTAAATTTTGATTGGGTACAACATCATACAATTGTGCAATTGTCAGATAAAGCGACGCAGTGCCGTATCGCAAAAAGAGTCCTGCTGATGTCATTGCGTTACCCACAAACTTCAATTTTAAGCGCTTGATCCACTTTCTAAATGTGAGTGTTTCCAATTTTCTTTTAATACATTTTACGTTTATACGAATTCACACTATGTGGAGTATTTTCTTTTTTGGTCATGCTATTTTGAACACTTGAGAGGATTTGGTCCGACAAGTTGGCTGCTTCTGAAGACCGCTTCTTGGTGACATCTCTTGACCGATTAGATTTCCTTACAACTTGATCTGGAACCCAAACATGGAGGTCCCATATTTTGGTGGTTGCACCATAAGCCTTGTTGACTGAGCATATGCCAATTTGAGTCCTCCCCCTGCGGTAAGCCTCCTCACTAACCGGTGGTGGTTCTATTGTCTGTGTCTTCACCTCAACATTGATTCCACGTGGAATCCCACATCTAGTTACATAATTTGTTTTCACCGTTTATTTAAAGACATGTTTATGTTTTAAAACAACTTTTGTATGATGGCACATGGACTTAAGTTTGGGTGTGAATTTCACATCTCATTTTCATTATTATTAGTTTTTGTGGTCATTGCACAGTGTATATTAGTTTGTATACATATGTATTTCCATGTTTTGAGAGTTGCACATAATTTCACTTTTTACTTATTCCTTGATTTACACTTGTCTTAGTGTTGTGCTGGCTGCTACTAGATATATGTCAGTGCGATATACACCAAATGTTTCTATTTATATTTACCTTAAGTGGTTAAGAATACACCTCAACACAGCAAGGAACCATGAACAAGAAGGTAAAAAAAAAAAAAATACAAAACATGTATAATTTTTTTTTTTTTTTAATGGACAGACTCAATGGACTCGGACTTAAACTTAACCCTGTCTGTATCGAATTTAAATAGCCTGGTTACAACTAGGGGTAAAAGCAGAGAGCTGTATTGACAAGTGATTTCTACTTATGTGCCTAATTAGACTAAATGTCTTCAATGATGAACATGATTGGGGATGTGTTAAGCAAGTGGAAAGGAAGTAGCACACCAAAGACTTCAGGAAACAGACAACCCCCTGCATAGATGAGCAGCTTATTGAAAGCTGGTGTAAGATTGGGAGTTGTTACCTCTCGTAGTAGATGCGTTTTTCCAGTGATTCAAGCCAGTCAGGAACTCTATTTAAGGGCATGGTAGCCCATTTTTATTTAAAAAGCACAACAAGTACACAAATACATCAGTAGCCCTCACAGGGGGTTCCACCATTACTGTATCTTGCATACTCAACAGTTTAGCCTTCGGGCTTTCATTCTAGCGATCCGGCTGTCTCAGGCCTTTAGCCTAGGCCTAAAGTCTGCTCCTCAGAACAAACAGAGTTTCCTAGAGATAAGCTCACTCCTCGCTTACTCCTGGTCAGCGCCTTGCTGCTCAAACTTCAATGACATCTGCCTCTTGCAGACACGCACACTTTGGCTGCACCCATGCAGCGTAGATAGCCTCTGACTCCTCTCAGGGATGGGAGTCCACCTGACTCCCAGGGACAGACTTCCTGTCTGTTGGGTGGAGCCCTGAGCTATAGTCAGGTCAGAACTAAATAGCCGAACACACAGCTGTGCAATCAGCATGTCTTTCTCTACAAAATCTGGTGTAAACCAACACTCTTTAAGATCGCACAGGGTCCCACCGCCACACTGGATATAGTCGGAACTTGGCCCTGGAAATATCTGATTAATTCCACCGACTATCTAACAGTTACTCGTTCTATCATCCCATCAACAACTTCGTCCCCTTCATACCCCGTTTTACGATAACGCTAAACTGTTTTACTTTTCACCGTTTACTGTTTGCAACTGCAGAAACTCAAAGCCTGTGATAAAACCACTAGAATGTATATATGGCATCGCCAAACAGTCTTAACAGATTTCACTTGCCAATCACCTTTCACTTGAGAAGCCTTGTTATTTGTTTTTTATACTCAATGTTTCACAACAAATGTTATTGGTGGAAAGCTTTTAATGTACCGTGTAATACTCAATAAAATATTTGAAAAGGAAAGCTTGATGTAGAAGATTTCACAGAACTGGGATTAAAGGGGTTGTAAAGGTTCGTGTTTTTTCACCTTAATGCCTCCTATGCATTAAGGTGAAAAAACACCTGACAATCACGGGCCCCCCAGCCCCCCGTTTTACTTACCTGAGCCAGTTCACCTGCTCGGCTCGTCCCCGGCGTCCTCTTCTCTACGGAGTCTCGGCGTTGATTGGATAGATTGATAGCAGCGCAGCAATTGGCGTCTATGGATGCTGTGTGTATGACACGGGAGCGCGCCTGCAAGGTAACCCCCTCAGGAGAAAGCTTCCCAGAGGGGGTTAGCTATTGCGGGGAGGAGCTGAGGGAGCCGCCGTGGGACCCAAGAAGAGGACGATCAGGGCCACTCTGTGCAAAACTAAATTCACAGTGGAGGTAAGTATGATATGTTTGTTATTTAAAAAAAAAAAGAGCCTTTAGTACCACTTTAACCGCTTGCCGACCGCCCGCTGCAGTTTTACTGTGGCAGGTTGGCTCGGCTGTGCGAAATCACATAATATAACGTGATTCCGCTCTGTGGCCACTAGGGGCGTGCGCTCGCCCCGTTGCAGATGCGAGTGCCCGGCGGGCGCGATGACCGCCGGGCACTTGTGATCGCTTGTGACAAAGCGAGAACCGGGAGCTGTGTGTGTAAGCACACAGCTCCCGGTTCTTTCAGGGGGAAAAATTACTGATCGTATGTTCATACAAAGTATGAACAGCGATTTGACTTTTTCCCTAGTCAGTCCCATTCCCCCTTCAGTTAGAACACACTTTAAGGAACATAATTAACCCCTTGATCGCCCCCTAGTGCTAACCCCTTCCCTGCCAGTGACATTTTTACAGCGATCAGTGCATTTTTATAGCACTGATCGCTGTAAAAATGCCAATGGTCCCAAAAATTTGTCAAAAGTGTTCGATATGTCCGCCACAATGTCGCAGTCACGATAAAAATCACAGATCGCCGACATTGCTAGTAAAAAAATATATATTAATAAAAATGCCATAAAACTACCCCCTATTTTGTAGCTGCTAAAACTTTTGCGCAAACCAATCAATAAACGCTTATTGCGATTTTGTTTACCAAAAATATGTAGAAGAATATGTATCGGCCTAAACTGAGGAAAAAAATATTTATATATTTTTGGGGGATATTTATTACAGAAAAAAGTAAAAAATATTGTTTTTTTTTTCAAAATTGTCGCTCTATTGTTGTTTATAGCGCAAAAAAGAAAAACCGCAGAGGTGATCAAATACCACCAAAAGAAAGCTCTATTTGTGGGAAAAAAAGGACGCTAATTTTGTTTGGGAGCCACGTCGCATGACTGCGCAATTGTCAGTTAAAGCGACGCAGTGCCGAATCGCAAAAAGTGGCCTGGTCTTTGGCCAGCCAAATGGTCCGGGGGGTGAAGTGGTTAAGCAATGTGAAATGTATCCAATACAGCTTTGCGGTGTTTACTGCACAGCATGAACAGTTCACAGATTGATTTCACTTTCTGCCTGGAATTGCACTTTAAAAGTTAAGGCTTGTTCACACCACTTGTGGCTTAGAAAGTGCTACCCTCTGCAGACGTACACAAAGGCCATTAATTCTTGATGGCACCCTGACACATCTAGCAAATGCAGGTTTGGTGCTGCATGATTCTAAAAATCATGCCTGCAGTACTTTTTGTGTGTTCAGTATGTTTGGCAGCCTATTAAAATTAATGGGCTGCCCTAAACGCACCGCGTGGAATCTAAAATCAGATGCACCTTTATGGTGTTAACCAGCCAGCCCTTACAGTATATAAAAGTTCATCCACATGGCCATAGTTACTTAAAGTGGTTGTAAACCTCATAAAAAAATAACTAAGTATATCCTCCTATGGTGTGTATACTTGCCTCAATCCAAAGTACTGAGTGTGATTTCTGTCTGTATTCAGGAATCAAGATTAAAATGCTCTAAAAAAACATACAAACAGTAAAAAAAAAGAAAAAAAGAAAAGCATCTTTAGTAAAAGGAGAAGGGTTAGAACCTCAATTACGTTTTTATTATTTTATTATCTGAATTCCATAGGGTTTATTCCCTCATTAGACCCAAAGTCATATGCCGCGCACACACGACCGTTATTGATGTCATGGAAAAATACGAAGTTTTTCTCGACGTGATTTTTCGTGTTTCCTCTCAAGCCTGCCTTGCATACACACGTTCGTGAAAAAAATGCTCGTGCAAAGCGTGGTGACGTACAACACGTACGACGGCACTATAAAGGGGAAGTTCCATTCGAATGGCGCCACCCTTTGGGATGCTTTTGCTGATCCTCGTATTAATAAAGTTTGGTGAGAGACGATTCGTGCTTTTCAGTCTTCGAGCTTTTCAGTCCGTTACAGCGTGACGAATGTGCTATCTCCATTACGAACGCTAGTTTTACCAGAACGAGCAATCCGTCTCATACTTGATTCTGAGCATGCGCATTTTTTTTCCCCTCGTAAAAAAAGCATACACACAACGTTTTTCACAACGTTAAAAAGAACGACGTGAAAAACAACGAGAAAAAATAGAGCAGGTTCTAAAAAATGTTTGCCCATTTTTCTCGTCGAGAAAAATGCTCTGGAGCATAAACACCACAGTTTTTCACGACCATTTTTAAAAATGTCATTTTTCACGTCATGAAAAACGGTCGTGTGTACATGGCAATACTGTGTGCCATAACAGGGTCTTTTCAAGACAACAATTGCTAAAAAAACATCTCTTTGCAAGTCATTATGGCTCTACTTTTTTTTTTTACAATGTTATCAGTCTAATACTGTGAATAGACATACAGGAGGAGAGAGTAGGAGAAGCTAGCCATACACATTAATTTTTTTCTTTTTCAGCCTGCAATTGTTTCATCCATACTAAACAATGTGGATTTTGGCTACTGTATGCTGCAGCTGCCTGAATACCTAAGGCTGGGTTCACACTGCAGTATGGAGTGGCTCACAGCAGTCCCTGTTCACCGGTTCAGGTCCGATTTAGGTCAGAGTTTTTGGCTGAATTCAGACCTGAAACAGACCAGAAGACGCACAGGACTCCTGTGCAATTCACACCAGAGCCTTTCTGGAGATGTGTGAACCTGCTCCATTGAGAATGCAAAAAATCTGAGGAAAACGCTTGGACAGCCGCACTCCAAAAAAGGTTCTTTTATTTAAAACAAAAGCACAAATAACATGCCACAGCAAAAAAACAGCAAGTATGAGCTGACGTTTCGCACTGCGATTCAGTGCTTAATCATAGCTTGTGAATGAGTCACCAGTCACATCTGAGCGGTAACTCTCTCCTTCTGCTCCATTGAGAGCCGGTCACAATCTCCTGACATGCGAATTGGATGCGGGGAAAACCGCATCCAATTCGCATTAGTGTGAACTCAGCCTAAAAGTGACTGCATCTGATAAAATGGAGTCACTGTTTTGCCAATAACGGATCATCCAGCTCAGTTGATTTTAAAATCTACGTTATAGAAAGCAACCCTGAGGCTACTTTCACACTGAGGCACTGGATGCGCTGGCAGTATAGCGGTGCAATTTTTAGCGCCGCTATACCGTATTTTTTGCCGCGATTTGCGGGCTCTAGCGGGGGGGGATTTTAACCCCCGCTAGCGGCCGAAAATGGGTTAAAAATGCCCGCTCTTTGCGGCGTTTTGGAGGCACTACCCCATTGATTTCAATGGGCAGGGGCGCAATAGGAGCGGTATTTTTACCGCTCCTATCGCGCCTCAAAGACGCGGCTTGCAGGAGTTTTTTGACCCTCCTGCAAGCGCAACGCTCCAGTGTGAAAGCCCTCGGGCTTTCACATTGGATACAATTGAGTGGCTTTTTTGGGGCGCATTGCAGGCGCCTTTTTTTAGCGCAATAGCGCCTGCAAAGGGCCTCAGTGTGAAAGGGGCCTAAGGTGATTGTGACTATATTGGTGTACTTGCAACAATACAGTTGAGTAGTTCAGTCCATGATGCTTTTTAATTTGCAATAAGATTTACATTTTCAGGACATCTTCTTCTAAGGTCCATACTACTTGGACCTTAGAGGAAGGGCCGGGGTACGCCTGAAATTGTAACTCTTAGGAATCAGCAACAGTATTTTAGAATAGTCATCCAATAGACGGATGAGTGCGATTATTATGATTTCAGTGGTAAAAAGTTGTTGAAGAGTATAGAGGGAAAATGGTTGCAGCTATTAAAGTAGGGTATGCACAGTATGGGATATCTATATGTGCAGTATATGTACTCCAGCAGAATATGAAATCACCATAGGATTGGATTGAGAGTGCAGAATACATACTAGAACCCAGCTAGGAAAATTTTGAAAAACTGCAGTTTAGTGCCAACTAGCTACACTAGCGATATCTGACTGGAGTTGGGACAGAGGAGTATAAGACTGGGATGGAGGCCATGGAGCAGAACATATGTGTTAACCACTTCACACCCAAGGTACGTCCCTGGACGTCCTTGACTTTGAGCCGGGATATCTGAATGATGCCTATAGCTACAGGCATCATTCAGATATCGTTTTTTAGAGCCGGCGATTCTGTGCACCATAAGAATGATCATAGCAGCTGTTCTGCCACTTGATCATTCTTACTGGCGGCGAGAGGGGTCGATCCCCCCTCTTGCCGCCCTCCGGTGCTTCTACCGACTCACCTGTGCGATCGGTGAGTCTGTGACAGGATCCGCCGGCCCCGGCTGCCTACCATAGAGATTTCCGGTGGACCAGATGGTTGCTGGAGTCTCTATGATCGTTCGGAGGCCGGGTGCGATGTTATGACGTCACGCCTGGCCTCTGCATTCAAAAAAACGGCACCGCCTCGGCTAGGAAGCGGTGATGTTTTTTTTTTTTTTTTTTTTAGATTTCAGGCTTCCCAGCCTAGTGGTGGGATGTGGGGTCTTATTGACCCCACATCTCACTGTAAAGAGGACCTGTCATGCTTATTCCTATTACAAGGGATGTTTACATTCCTTGTAATAGGAATAAAAGTGATCAATTTATTATTTTGTTTTTTAAAAGTGTCAAAGTAAAAAGTTTAAAGTAAAATGAACAATTACATTTTTATTTATTTTTTAAAGTGCCCCTGTCCCTGGTAGCTTGTACGCAGAAGCGAACACATGCATAAGTCCCGCCCACATATGAAAATGGTGTTCAGAACACACGTGAGGTATCGCAGCGAAAGTTAGAGCGAGAGCAATAATTCTAGCCCTAGACCTCCTCTGTAACTCAAAACATGTAACCAGTAAAAAAAATTAAAACGTCGCCCATGAGGATTTTTAAGTACCGAAGTTTGGCGCCATTCCACGAGCGTGTGCAATTTTGAAGGGTGACATGTTAGGCATCTATTTACTCGGCGTAACTTTATCTTTTTACATTATGCAAAAAAATTGGGCTAAATTTTATGTTTTAATATTTTTTAATTCATGAAACCGTTTTTTTCCCCCCAAAAAATGCGTTTGAAAAATGATTGCGCAAATACCATGCGAGATTAAAAGTTGCAATGACCGCCATTGTATTCTCTAGGGTCTTTGCGAAAAAAACATATATAAATAGTGTTTGGGGGTTCTATGTAATTTTCTAGCAAAAAAAAAAAATTATTTTTACATGTAGGAGCGAAGTGTCAGAATTGGTCCGGATGGGAAGTGGTTATTCAATCCACTTTGAGCTCTGAAAGAGGATGCTGTCTATTGCCAGGATTGTGCACAGAAATGAACATTACCTGTGTGATGTCACCACTAAAGCCCCGTACACACGATCGGTTTAACTGATGAAAACCGTCCGATGGATGGTTTTCATCAGACCAACCGATCGTGTATGGTACCCATCGGTCTTTTTTCCATCGGTTGTAAAAAATAGAACTTGTTTTAAAATTTTCCGATGGATAAAAAACCGATGGGAATTTCCGGTCGTCTATGGGCAAGTCCATCGGATCAAAAACCCACGCATGCTCAGAATCAAGTCGACGCATGCTCAGAAGCATTAAACTTCATTTTTCTCGGCTCATCGGAGTGTTTTACGTCACCGCGTTTGGAACGGTCGGTTTTTTGACTGATGGTGTGTGGGCAAGACTGATGGAAAACAGTTTAATCGGATATCCGATGGACAAATCCATCGGACGAAAATCCATAGGTTATCCGATCGTGTGTACGGGGCTTAAAAGTGCTGCTTGTCCTGCCCAATTATGTCAGGTTTCTTGCCAGTAATTATGACGTAAAGAACCATGGGAAAAAAAGGGGTTACATTTGGTTCACATAACAGATTTATATCTCCTGTTTCTAATTTAATGTTGCAAAACATTATTTACACAGTTATGAAGGATCTGCTTGGCGTTAGCTATAGGAATAAAATTGTCAGTGATCCATTAATGCCAAAACTGAAATAAATTAGAATCATTTTCTAATTTTTTCAGCTACAAAGTCTCTCACAGTGTAATGTCTTTGTAAATAAGCTTGTTAAAGATGGCAGTTTGATTTCCATGATAGATTCCTTTTATGTTCTGATTTGAGAAGCACTGTGTTAAGGTAATATTTTTACATTTTGCTAGGTAGCTATCAGTATGCTGCTTGAGCAATGCCTAAGAGATATGTTGACAAGTAGCTTTGCTATATACATAATTATAATAGACTGCACCATTCTCTGCCTCTGAGCATCCATTTTCCATTTTGAAAGCAAAACACCACGGTAATATACACTTCAATGACTAACAATGTATTATAATACACATTCTGAAGTATCAAGCAAAATACAATGCTATGTATCAAAATTAAGCTTCTTTGTTTTAAAACTTTGCTCTGTTTATGTCATGAATAGACTTTCTTTACTGTGGTTAATAGTAAATCTTAACTTTCCGGAGATGCTGGACAGCTAAGTGTCTAAGCCTTGTACATTAGGTTGTTAGTCTGCTATATTTCTAAAGACATCAAATATTAAGGACTTTATCCAAGTGTTCACATTATGTATGCTGGCAGTAATACATTTTTGTTTGGTTCATGCAAATTTTATGTAATATGATGTGCAAAATGTATTCTAGAAGAAAATATTGTATAATACTACAGAAAAAGTATGCAATTTTGAAGGCATTTTGTATTACTGTACATATATACTTCTGCTATAATGACTACCACTAAAGAAGGTGCATACACTTTTTTACATACAAATTTGCTGATTTATAACAATACTTTTTTAATAACAAAACTATAACAACTTTTTTCATAACAAGTATTTAAGTAGAATGATGGGTAAACATTTAAAAATAAATTGTATGTAAGTCCAAAGTCTGTTTTTCAATATGTTTGACATCTGGTTTCACACTGGGTCGGTGGGTGCGGTGGCGGTATAGCGCCGCCATTTTTAGCGACGCTATACCGTCGGAATTGCGGCGGTATTCGGCCGCTAGCGGTGCGGTTTTAACCCCGCTAGCAGCCGAAAAAGGGTTAATACCGCCCAAAATGCGCCTCTGCAGAGACGCATTGCGGGCGGTATTACCGTGGTTTCCCATTGCTTTCAATGGGAAGGAGTGGTGTAGGAGCGGTAAACACACCGCTCCTCTCACCGCTCCAAAGATGCTGCTTGCAAGAGATTTTTTTTTCTCCCGCCAGCGCATCGCCTCAATGTGAAAGCCCTCTGGCTTTCACATTGAGAATGCTGGGGCAGGATTATTTCTGGCATTATATATGCGCTTTTTTTAGCGCTAAAAAGCCTGAAATACGCCTCAGTGTGAAAGGGGCCTAAGGCTACTTTCACACTGAAGCGATGGATGCACTGGCGGTATCGCAAATCGCGCCAAGAACTACATTATAGCGTTTTATCTTAATGCATAGAATGCATTAAGATAAAAAAAAAAATTCTGCCCTTACAACCACTTTAAATATATTTAACTAAATAACTGAAAAAAATAAATTTATCCTGGAGTTGGGCAAACAGTTCATGCAGGGAACATAACCTTTCTCCTCATTATTTCTGATTTTTACTGTTAATGTGCCAGTTTCTCCTAACCAACATTTTGTTTGATAAGGGGATCAAACCCGACCTCTTTCTACCTAAAATTAGGATGAGGTTTGGGTAAACTTTCACTTACTCTAACAAAATCTAGCCATTCTGCAAACATTGAAACTGAAGGGCCATAATACTTATTAGATACTTTCCATTCCGGCAGAGTATATTGTCCAGTCTCCCTCCAATTCTGGTAACCAAAAACTTAGCCAATAAGATACATGATCTTTGCTGATTCAAGAAATCGGCCAGTATAAATGCTGATCTTTCTTTCTACAAATATGAAAGTGCTTAATATTTATTAGCCAGCGTGTTTGTTTAGATACATTGATAATGACTGATATGCCCCTCTAAATCTGCCCTAGCTTCTATGGCTAGGAAGAATGAAAATAAAGACCGATTATTGCTCCTGCCTAAACTGGACCTGGCAACAGATTTATTTTTGGTGTGTAAGTACATTAAGGTTATTAAAGTGCATGCATGTGATATTAAATAATATCCCTTTTCTCCAAAAATAGTCTATACACATCCATTACTAAATCTATTTTTCATGAAATTATTTCTTACTCAGTTTTTCTGCCTCCTTGTAACTTCCTCCGTGAGCAGCTGGACCTCTCCTATTCCGCTCCACTTCCTTTTGTTTGGAAAGAGCAATGCATATTAGTAGAGTTGCACTGATACCGGTATCGGGGCCAATACTAAGCATTTGAAAAAGTATCAGCACTCGTGCTAATGCTCTGATACCTGAAACTGATACTTTCAGGGTCGGTTCTTTCAGCTGACTGTGGGATTCCCTCAATGACAGCTGAAATGTAAAAAATAAAATCAAGCAAATATAATTTGTTAAGGAGTGGGGAGACTGGGTCCTTAACAACCGATGACTCATTCAGCTGTCAGTGGGGTTCCCCTGTTGACAGCTGAAGTGTAACTGAAGTCCCGGCAATTGGAGCTGTAAAAACAAAAACAAAAAAAGCAACCGGACAATGTTCATTAACAACATTGCTCAGCTGCTCAGCGGAGAGATAAATTAAACATTGGTTCTTTTTGTATCTCATTGTTTTTCTCCCCATTTTCCTTCTAGGTCCTTTCTGTGCCCCTCTGTCCTTCCCTTTTATTTTTCCTTCCACCCCCCCCCCCTTTCCTCTTTTTTCTAGATTCCTAGTTTCTATACTACAGGGAAACATAACACCATGAGATATGTGAAATACAAAGCCCCTTTATCGTAAATTATTTATAGATACATGCACTTGTGTCTGCCCCCCCCATGTCTACTGTGGGGGAGTACCCTCCTGTGCCCTTACCGTTGCTGCTGTCATGGGCTGCTAGATATCCTGGGTAAGCAACAATGACCAAAATAAAACCTTTCCCCCTTTCCATTTTAGTAATGTTCAATACCATATTTCTTATAAGTTTGTTTGCATGATTTGTTGTCTTTACCATAGATGATCGAAATTGACTCCTCCTGAAGAAGTGGTCATTAGACTTGTGCACAACGGAAAAATTTGTTCCGTTTCGGTTCGTTTCTTTCCGGTCCTGTTGATTCGTAATCATTCGTAATTTTGCTAGACGGGATTTTTCGTGTTCGGACTCATTCGTATTTTTGCAAGCGACATTTTTCGTTGAATTTTTTGTTGCTTTATAATTTGTACTTTCGGTAGAGTACGTTGTTTTTCGTTGATTCTGGACACAACTCCTACTTTCGTAACTTTTTTTGGGTTCGTTGATTCGTAATTTTCCGTGTCTCTCTCACAACGACGCTGCCTATTATGCCTAATGTGCTTCGAATGGATTTGTACTTTTCTAAATACATAGCGGTTATTTGTAACGATTCGAAATCTCGTATTTTACTTTCGTTTTTTACATGCGGCTATAGGCTCCGCCCCTGTACACCATTTTGAGAGGGTTCAGCACGGAGAGGGAGAAGCAGAGAGCAGAGCAGAGTGAGTGTTATTGTGCTTCGAATGGATTTGAAATCTCGTATTTTACTTTCGTTTTTTCATGCGGCTATAGCCTCCGCCCCTGTACACCATTTTGAGAGGGAGTTCAGCATGGTGAGGGAGAAGCAGAGAGCAGAGTGAGTGTTATTGTGCTTCGAATGGATTCGTACATTCGTAACTTTTTTCATAACGAATTATGCCGAAGACCTTCGGGCATTCGCTATTTTGCGGTATAATTTATTTCGGATTCGGTTTTATTCGTAATTGCTCTGTTCGGAAATTCGAATGCTTCCGAATGTCCGAAAGTTGCTAAATTCGGACGAATTTTGATTCGTTACGAAACGAATTGCACAAGCCTAGTGGTCATCACCGTGAAACATATAGTGGATTGACTATACATCAAGATTAATCACATCCCGTGCCCTCAATACCATCTGAGATCATCACAACACCAGCAAACACCAATTAGAGAAAAATATGCATTTTGTAACTATTGTTTTTTTCAAATATTAGAGATCAAAGAGATGAACTTCGATCTGCAGATAAAGTATGGTTAACCTGTCAAGTAAAAAAAAAGTTTTTGTTGTTTTTTTAATTAAATGTTCCTATGTTTAACCCCTTATTAACCCTTAATTTACTCTAATCAGCCTTAATTAACTCATTATTCTCCTCCACTAATTTATTATTTTGCTGCTGATATTTTTTTGTTCATTTCCATTTTATAAACTCTTAATAATTAAAATGGTTTTTATGTTTGCTTTGTTAATTAATATTTTTTACAGCTTTAACATATATGTTTCACATTGAAAAAAACGCAAAATAAAAAAAAATATATAAACAAAACAGTTCCGGTAGGTATCGGTAATTGGTATCGGCGAGGACTAAAAAAAAGTATCGGTACTCGTATTTGTTGTAAAAAAAAATGGTATTGGTGCATCCCTACAAATTAGTTTTGGTCATATGCACTACTCTGAACACACTACAAATCCCATAGTTCCTATTCCATGTCAGGAGTGAGCAATAGAGCGTGACTACATTCCCACCTACAGTGGGACCATGGAGAAGGAATGTAGCAACCATCTAATAAGAAATTGGATCCATAGCAGTAGCAAAAAAAAAAAAGAAGGGATTTGGAGATTTAGGAGAAGACTTTAAGTTAAAGTGTAAGTAAACCCCTCTATCGTTTTCAGCCAAGGAAGCCACCATCTTTGCCTCTGTTTAATCTACAACTGCCATGATGCTGCACATGTGATCAGTTATGACACCAGCCATTGGATGTTTTAAAACATTTATTGTTCAACACGTTAAAAGCAGTGGTACTCACATTTGGCAGATCTCCTGATGAAGTCACGTGACCGTGATGCCACGCGTAGAGACGAATCTAGGAACTAGAAGTGACGCTCAGCAGACGAGCTCACAGCTCGTGGAGTCCTTTACATTGTATTACTGCCAAATGTGAGTACCACTGCTTTTAACGTGTTGAACAATAAATGTTTTAAAAACGTACTACACCATATAGTATCTTCCCTCTTCATTTCTACTTATACAATGGCTGGCATATGAGTGCATACTCCAGAGGGAAACCCCAATTACCCCGGCATCCAGCTATTAGGAGACAACCATCCCAAACAACACACGGACCCCTATAGGAACCAGGCAAGAGGAACACAGAGCATCTTGTTTGCTACATGCTGTTACCTCTCTACCTACAGGTAAGAGGCCACCTTTACCAAAAAGTCACCACCACCGGAGTGCACCAGCACACGAAGAGGAATACGATATTCCCTTCACACAACCACCCCCCCCCCCCCCTCGGCCCTCCTGCGTTCCATGCATCACTGCACTTCCTGCACAGGATAAATAAACTGCTTTCTTTTTTCACCATTCACGATTGACCAAATGAACTCTACCTGCACTTGATATAGTCGCATATACTGCAATTTTTGTGCGATCACTTTGCAATTTTCTGTGCGACCGCCCTGCAACATTTATAATTTAAAGACGCATGTTACAATTTACCTGGTTATCCTAGCTCGTGAGGATATTCAGAGACCTGTCGCACTGTGCACTTTTTAAAGTGCAACATCCCCTCGGAATGATTTATGCGTTTATGCATATTTTGCACTGGTTGCACGTATGCTTTGCATTTCACATTTTTGATTTCATTGTCTATGATTTACTGTCACAGTTCATTATTTATTTTGCGATTTGCACAATTTTGATTTCTTGACACAGTGTTTAGACCTGTTGCACATTGTTTACTATTTTAGAAGATAGTATTTTATGGTCACCACTTGAAGATTATTTATTGTGCGTTTTTCACATCTTGGAAGATCTTGCTATTTTATGTGCGTTTTGCAATAATTGTTTATTTGCATTTGTTTTATTATCTTACACAAAGTTTTAGAAGACAGAGGAAATACTTCCTTCTGCCTGATTACATCAACACAGGCTAGGAAAAGTGACTAGCTTGAAGCTCAATGATCATTTAATGATACAAGGTACAATATTTTTGAAAAAATATACTGTTACTATAGTGTGGCATGTCAGGAAAGCATTTATGTGTATACTTATTAAAAAGGTCCACTTTAACAAAAAACATTTGCATGAAGCAATGACTGTAGTAGGGACCCACACAATGATACTACACTTGGACATTATCTCACCAACCCACACATAATAGTTATTTACAACCACACATAATCTTTAGAGTGATTACTTATATAATAAAGAAGTTGTTGAACTTGGATGAAAATATATATCACTTATTTAATTTTACTACTAGAAACCAACATTGTTTTGCATTGGCGCTTCATGACCTTGAGCGCACCATGTCATCATCCACAACAGTGTTTACTTAAGCTGATACTTATTGCCTGACTCCATCTGATCTACATTATAATGACTTTTCTTTCAGAATAAACAAAGATGTGGTTATTATTTTGAAGCCATGTATTATTATTTTCTTTTATTTACTGTTAACATGACCTCTTCTATTCACACAAAAAAGTTAAATCAAGTAACCGATCTGTTTGCAAAATAACTCTCAACCTGACAGCCTCCCAAATGAATGAGACCTGAACATTTTGTCATTCCAAAACATTTCTATATATATATATATATATATTTCTATTAAACTCAATTTGTTATTTTGTTCTAACTGAAGATTTTTGTGTGCATAATGATTTCATTTTGCCTTTTGTATTTGTTATTTGTTTTAGTTTTTACTGGTGGCAGCAGAAAGGAGAGGTCAGGATGTCTTCTGTGACAAGTACGTGAGGCCTCAACGAGAAAAGAAAAGTTTGATAGTTCCTGGTCTACTCGGTGACAGCTATTGGTTTGTCTGTGCTAAGATTGTCTAACATCCTTCAATCTAATCATAATGTTTGCCTCAACTACTGATAAATATTTTCCCCATGTACCCCGCCATTATGTTCGTATGCAAGAGTTTTGAGTCAACTTCTTGTGTAAACTCAGTGTTGTTCTACATTAGAGATTACATAGGGTTAGTGATCTTTTTCCACCACCCACATAATAGTGTTCAGACCTGACAATTTGCCGTGCTTGAGCACTTCATCTTAGGAGAAGGGAGAAAAGTCACATGCTCTCTCATTGACAGAAGTAACAGTTTCCTGAAGGCTCTAATAGATGAGTGGAGTGGTGGGCGCCTTATCAAGGAAACCTATCACTCCTCCTGAATGGACAAAGTGACAGATTCTATTCAATTACCAATTATCCAGAGGATCAGATCTTAGCCTTGTGTTTAACCAAACTGGAAAGTGAAATGTATCAAAATACAGGATCATATAGTGTAAACTAAGCTGTAGGCATTCTTATCTGAGGTCATAATGAGGAAAAGAGTATGGTCAGTACAACATAGATTGTAGTTCATAGACTGTGTGCATTAAAGATGTCCACAGGGAAAATAAATACAGTAAAACCTTGGTTTGAGAGTAACTTGGTTTCAGAGCGTTTTGCAAGACAAGCTAATTTTTTGATATAATTTTGACTTGATATACAAGCGATGTCTTGATATACAAGTAGTGTCATGTCACAAATTAGTATAAAAGAGAAGAGAGGCTCCTTTAAGTGTAGCAATATGGTTACATTTAATGAAGGTACAGCATTTAGCAACATATTGCTACACTTAGAGGCGCCTTTGTTTTCTTTTATACTCTGTAGTTCCTGCTGGATTTTGCTTCTAATCCCCTTGTGGAGGCTGCCATTTATGGATGGACATTTTATGGTTACACAACCTGGTTACATTGCTATAATCTTTTTATATGGACTATAAACTGAAGGACCTATGAATAAATGGTTGTGAAACTAATGATTTGAGTTTCCATTATTTCTAATGGGGAAATTTGCTTTGATATACAAGTGCTTTGGATTACAAGCTTGTTTCTGGAACGAATTATGCTCACAATCCAAGGTTTTACTGTAGTTTTTTTTTCCAGTGGGAGAAGCTATATTTGGGATATATGTAATGTGTTTGGGGATATCACATTCACTGGATAAACTTCAAAGCATGAAGACATTGCATGTAGGGAAACGTAACTGAGTTTTCAGGCAATAACAGGCACAAAAACAAAATGATTTCCTTGTTTACACGACTGTTTTGCATTATATATATATATATATATATATATATATATATATATATGCAGTGGGTAAAAAAAAGAATCACCCACCTTTAAAATAATCACATAATCACATTTTGTTGCTTTGTGGCCTGAAATGAAGACAGACACAGTTTTTTCTTTAACCAGCTGTATTTACTCATTGCTTTAAAAAACAGAATCACTGAGTTGGAAAAAGGATCACCCTCCTCCTAAAAATTACTTCTAAACTCAATCAGGTGTAGCTAATCACCTTCTCAATGTCACACAAAGTCATTTGACTTTCAACTGTGATCAGTTGTGGTCATTTTGATTACCTCAGCATGAAAAGAGCTTTCCTAGAGTTTTTCATTCCCCAGTAGTGCAACTGAAGCAAACAATCAACTACGGGTGGCAAGGCACTGTCAAAAGGTCTATGGGATCACAGGCACAAGTCTGGAGATGGATACAAAAAAAATGTTAAGGCTTTGTCAATGCCTAGAAGCACAGTAAAGTCTATTATTAAGAAGTGGAAGGGATTTGGTACAATGCAGACCCTCCCTGGATCAGGATGTCGCTCCAAACTGAATTAAAGAGCCAGGAGGAAACTCAGAGAGGCTACTAAGAGGCCTACAGCAACTCTGGAGCAATTGCAGAAATTTAGGACAAAGAGTGGTCATTGTGTGCATGTGACAACAATATCACAAATTCTCAACAAATGTGGCTTGTATGGGTGGTTTTCAAGAAAAAAGCCACTCCTCACTCCACATGCAGTCACAACTGAGATTTGCCAAAACACACCTTGAAGATTCTGAGGCCAAATTAAAAAAGGGGGAAATGGTCAGATGAGAATAAAATTGAATTTTTTTGCCTTTACACCAAACTATATGTCTGGCGGAAATCTAATACAGCTCAGCTCACCATCTACATAACATCATTCCTACAGTAAAGCAAGGATGTGGTAATATCCTGTTATGGGGGTGTTTCTCTGCAGCAGGGACTGGAGCACTGGTCAGGATAGAAGGCAAAATTGATGGGGCAAAATACCGTCACATTAAAGAAACTTAAGGAAAATCTGCTACCCTCTGCCAAGTTGTCAATGGGAATAGGGTTTACCTTCCAACATGAAAAGGACCCAAAGCACACAGCAAAAAGGACAACACAGTGGTTGAAGAAGAAAAGGGTGAATGTCCTTGCATGGTCTAGTCACAGCCCAGACTTAAACCCCATTGAAAATCCGTGGGAATTACCTGAAGACTGCAGTCCACAAAAGGTCACCATCAAATTTAACTGACCTTGAGAAGTTCTGCAAAGAAGAGTGGGTAAATATTGGGTAAATATTGAAAAGTACAGACTAAAGATGGTAATTAAAGCAAAAGGTGGTTCAACATAATACTGAAACAAGTGGGTGATCTTTTTTCCAAATCAGTGATCCTGTTTTGACTTTTTTTCTGACATGGTGTTATATCTTTCACTTGGACATTATAAGTTGGTTGCAGCTGTAAATACAGCTGGATAAAACAAAAACTGTGTCTGTCTTCATTTCAGGCTGCAAAGCAACATAATGTGATCATTTTAAAGGGGATAATTGTTTTCTATACCCACTGTATACATAGTTTGGTGATTTTTCAGACTTGAATATAGAAAATCGGTTGTTCCTTGAGTGAACATTTCTCAAACAAATCCTATTGGACCAGTGTTTGCACAAGCTGTCTTCTAATACAATGGGAACATAGATTCTATTGTTGTATATTGGGCAAATGTAAATGGGTTGTGTGCAGTGTACATAATTTTAGCTCTTCCCATTGTTTTAGAGGAGTTCTGGTCAAACACTGCACCCAGGTTACATCAATTAAAGTCAACAATAGCTTGACAATTGGACATATTTGACCTACTGCATGTATGATACAACAGTGCCATTTAGATTTTGAGTTAGAAAATGTTTCGCTCATTGAAACAGATGCAGAAAAGGATATAACCAGTGCAGTACAGCATTATCATATAAACGGTGTGGCAGTGATAAAGGGCACATTTTTTTTTCTTTTTTTATATTTTTATTAATTTTTTTTCTTTTTTTGTTTAACACACTTTGACCAGAGCTATGCAGTATTACCATAGTAACACATCAGGATTTTTTTTACACATTCTGACAGATCGGTGACAGATTGCCCCACAGCACCACCCCGGGGCCCACATGTGAGGCGCATTCTGGGAGGACATCATATGACTTTATGGTCCCGACTGGCTGTCATTTGACTATAGATCGAGCCGTGACTGGTTAAAGGGATACTATTGCCCACCAGGGCTGCCCCACAGTTGTCCTGGGAAACCTCAAGCTCAGACACTGCAGGCTCCTGAAAGGTTTCCTAGGACATCTTTGTCGCACCTAACACTGTAACTATGAGAAATGGTATACACACCTCCATAGTCAGCCCTAGTACATCTGTCCCATCACTCTGCTGGTTTGGCTCATGTACATAAAGAAAATACATTTCCTCATTAGTCATCAACACAGCTGCAGGTTTAGCTTTAATTCATGCTGTCCCTTCTATACAGGGTACTGCACAGCAGCAAGTCTCTCTCTACATGGATAGCAGATTTACATAAGCCATATTGTAACTGAATGTTATTAAAAATTACTTTTCATTTTCAATCTGCAGTGCTGTAATTTTCAATGCATTGCACAAGGTTGAATGGATTGTGTTCAGCAATGCATTGCAGCAACAGCATATGTATTCGCCCCTCTGCCTTTGCAGCATAACAGGGAGTGGTCGGGGTGGTGGTAAACATGTATGTCAGCCGCATGTTTTTTACCACCACCCCAAACACAAGTTTTACCACTTTCCACCCAGCCTATTGTAAAATCACGGCTAGGCGGGAACACCATTATCCCGCAAGGACGTCATATGACCCATAGCACACAGCACAGCGGAAGAGAGTGTCAGGTCTGGGCTCAGCCCTCCCTTCTCAGTGCTCAGCTGTCGGTTAATTGTCAGCACTCATCGTTCCTCAGTGTCTCACCTGGTGATCATTTCCTGCTCATCAGCCAGCCCCTTCTGGCTATATAAACTGCCTGGTTCAGATCTACCATGCCTTCGCCTTGATTTACATATCTGAAGATTCTCTGCTGTGTTCCTGGTAAAGACTTGCCTGGCTGACATCCCTTCTGGTTCCTGATCCTGTTTGCTGTCTCTGTCTGGCTGATTACCGAACCTTGGCTATGTTTTGACTATGTTTACTATTTGCACCATTTTTACCACTATATTAAAAGGTGTGATGTGTACTGCATTTTCTGTCTCTGTCTGATGCATGGTTCCTGAAAGACAGATTACTGTACTGGCCCAGCCCTGGTACCTTGATCATGTTTCAATAGTACACAAAGCCTTTCATTCATAGCCATTCATTGCATACTTTTGTGATCTCAGCAGACCTGTACCATGTGATAACTGTGTACCATGTGATAACTGTGACCAATCACAGCTATCACAGTAATACACAATGGCACGTGAATGGGTGGCATTCACAAAAATCATTGCATATAACAGTGATCAGATCATCAATTTGCACTGGTGACAGTAAGTAAAAAAAGAAAAAATATATATTTTTTATTTAATTACTTAATTTTTTTAAAGATTTGTGACAAAAAAATACAAAAAAATTACAACTTCAAAAAACTCACCGTGCCTCTTACTAAATGTCTTGGACTATCTATTTTCCAAAAAGGGTTCATTTGGGGGTGGAAAAGAAGAAAAAGAAAAATTGGCTTTTTTTTCAAAATGTTCAGTATTATTTTTTTTATTTATATAAGAAAAAAATCCATTGTTGATTAAATACTGTCAAAAGAAAGATCTATCTGTGTCAAAAAATTAAAAAAATGTATTTGGGTACAGTGTTTGCATGACTGAGTAATTGACATTCAAAGTGTGACAACGCTGAAAGCTGAAAATTGGCCTGGACAAGAAGGGGGTGAAAGTGTCCAGCACTGAAGTGGTTCAACGGGGCCTTAAAGTGGATGTAAACCCACTCTCATCTTTTCTAAACTATTGCCATAATGGTTATCTGTAAGGCCTCCTGCATGCCTCCTGCATGTATCCTTACCTGTCAAATGTCTCCCCTCTGTCTGTTATGAGACCTGAAAAACTGCAGATTCTGTGGGTGCGTCTGTTGTCCGGAGCTCGGTGGGTAGAGTCGTGATGTCAGTAGACTCCCCACCCACATCTACACTCCCCTTGTCAACATGCATTTTCTCCTGTGTATTTCTTACACTGAACATCTGCTATGAACACTAACATCCAGTCAAAACCCAGAAAGGTCGCCACATGACTTCAGCATGCCCAATCATGCTAAGGTGTGGAGCAGCCAATCCTGGAAGAGCTGGAGAAGAAAGGAGGAGGGGATCTGAAGTACACTGAATGTCTCTGTCAGGGTGCTGCATGAGATATGTAAATTAGGCTTGTGCAATTCGTTTCGTAACGAATCGAAATTCGTCCGAATTTAGCAACTTTCGGACATTCGGAAGCATTCGAATTTCCGAACAGAGCAATTACGAATAAAACCGAATCTGAAATAAATTATACCGCAAAATAGCGAATGCCCGAATGTCTTCGGCATAATTCGTTATGAAAAAAGTTACGAATGTACGAATCCATTCGAAGCACAATAACACTCACTCTGCTCTCTGCTTCTCCCTCACCATGCTGAACTCCCTCTCAAAATGGTGTACAGGGGCGGAGGCTGTAGCCGCATGAAAAAACGAAAGTAAAATACGAGATTTCGAATCCATTCGAAGCACAATAACACTCACTCTGCTCTGCTCTCTGCTTCTCCCTCACCATGCTGAACCCTCTCAAAATGGTGTACAGGGGCGGAGCCTATAGCCGCATGTAAAAAACGAAAGTAAAATACGAGATTTCGAATCGTTACAAATAACCGCTATGTATTTAGAAAAGTACAAATCCATTCGAAGCACATTAGGCATAATAGGCAGCGTCGTTGTGAGAGAGACACGGAAAATTACGAATCAACGAACCCAAAAAAAGTTACGAAAGTAGGAGTTGTGTCCAGAATCAACGAAAAACAACGTACCCTACCGAAAGTACGAATTATAAATCAACTAAAAATTCAACGAAAAATGTCGCTTGCAAAAATACGAATGAGTCCGAACACGAAAAATCCCGTCTAGCAAAATTACGAATGATTACGAATCAACAGGACCGGAAAGAAACGAACCGAAACGGAACTAATTTTTCCTTTTCCGTTGTGCACAAGTCTAATGTAAATCACCTGTCACTCACAGCAAGGGGGAGAAACAGACTCCTATTTCTCTGTGAGTCTGTTTTTATCTCACTGAAAAAAGATAAGAGGACTGCTCAGAGCTGGATTAACTCTCCATAGTAAGACTGGGCACAGATGACATACAATCCTATACTGTACAAGGTGCAAGCCATAATAAAAAAAAAAAAAAATTGGATTTACATCCACTTTAAGTGCTAATTTATGATTGGGCTTTATAAAAGTCTCTAGCATAATGCTGATAATGACAGCCAATTTATCCTTTATAATATACACATTAACAGGCTGTGCAGACCTGGCCAAGATGTTTGTACATTCCTGTGTCTATAGCTGAGCTGTGGTAATGGAATGTATAATGCTTTATGCCTGAAACTCACTTGTGAATTTTGTAGAAATGAGTGCCCCTTCGTCTCACTCAGTTTGGGGTTCATAAGACTTCATTATTGTCACATCTAACTTAAAGTTTGACTGAATTTTCAAGCAGTGGTTAAAAAAACAGCTTTCAACATTCTCACATATGGGTGCAAATCGGACCTTTTACAGATAAGGAGAGGAACTAGGCAGGGATGTCCTCTCTCACATCTCCTCTTTTTTTTTATTGTTTATTTATAATATTTTTATAAACATGCAGTAAAGTTAGAGATACGTAAGTCATTTCAAAAAATAAGGAATATCACATGCACACAGGAATGTGAACTCTTAAATGCACGGTGTAGTCTAACACATCAACATTCTATTTTTGTTTCAGTTACACATATGTACTACATCATACCAAACTTTACAATCAAATGAGAACTTCATAAAGAGAAGGAAAAACCTTCTGAAAGGGAAAACTTTGGAGGAAGAACCAATAGCTCTGTAGGAGAGAAGGGAGACACAATTATTACTGAACCATATTATAAGAGGTGTACTGGACTTTTAATCTAAGGCACCGAATGGGTCGGTTCAGGAGAGAACTCAGATTCATCCCATGCCTTCCAGATCTTATAGAATCTAGGTAATGAACCATCAATCAATGCAGTCAAATGTTCCATTCTTCGTATGTCTGTCACTGTGGCTAGAAATTGTAGGAAAGTAGGGGGAGAGGTGGATAACCAGCAACTAGGTATGACGCGCTTTGCAGCCAATAAAATAAAGGACATAAGTCTCCCTGAAGCTTTAGGAATACCTGGTAGGGGAAGACCCAATAGGTATTATATAGGGTTGAGAAGTATGGGGGTGTTCAGTAGGTTTTGCAGAAAATCCTGAATCTGGCCCCAAAACACACTAATACATGGACATTCCCAAAATATATGAAAGTGGGTGCATTTGGATGCCTGGCATCTCCAGCATAAACTTGAGGCTTCTAGGTTTCGGAAGTGTAAGATGTCAGGGGTCCTATACCAGAAAATGAGAATCTTAAATGCTGTTTCTTTCTGCACAACACAACGTAAGATTCTAGATGTAGTTTCCCATATTCTCCCCCAATCCTCTATAGAGATATTTTGCTGTAAAATGTCAGACCATTTTTTCATATATGTGTGGGTGGACTCAGTTAGGGGGAGGGTGTCATGTAGATTTTTGTATATAGACAAAATTAATTGAGGTTCATAAGGACCATTAGCACAAAGGAGTTCAAAAGTAGTGGGTTTCTTCAGAGACAGAGAGGGAGATTTTATATAGATTTTATAGAGAAATGTTTAAATTTCAAGTAGGAATAAAAAAGTGTCTTAGGGACTTGATGTTTCGCTTGGAGATCCGAAAAAGGCATAAGTCTGTGTGTCACTGGGTTCACAAGGTGTCGAAGCTGGAATATCCCTGCCTGAGTCCACGGTAGCATCCGTTCATAGGATAAACTGTCGGGTATATCTGGGTTAAAGAGCAAATTTGGAAAAAGGAGGACATAGAGAGGAAAGGGAATACCGTTCCGAGCATCTCTTCCATATGGATAGCGTGAATAACATTGGGCTTAGGCATATGGATCTCAATTGTGGCATATATTTTTTTGAGGAAGCCCATAACATATAGCATGGGTGGACTGGGGAAGTAATCCCCATTTCGATTTCGGCCCATCTATTTGGGGCCTTCCTAGATGTCCAAGATGTCAAATGAGATGCATAATAATAGTTAATGATGTCTGGAGCAGCTAGACCCCCTTTAGTTCTTAGAGAAAGGACCATTGAACTTGCGATGCGATGGGATGCATTATTCCATACAAAGTGTAGGCACTTCCGTTGGAGAGCCTTTAGATGCAAGATCAGGATTGCCACTGGGAGCGTTTTGAGTAAATAAAGACGTTTGGGAAGTATCGACATCTTGAGAACAATAATTCTTCCAAGAAGCGACAAAGGGAGGGTGGTCCATTGAGTTAATAGTCAGGTAATTTCTGTGAACATCAGGGGGAAATTGGCCTGATAGAGATTAGAGTAAGAGGGGGTGATATGTATGCCCAGATATTTAAGGGTATGAACACACCAGTGATATTTAAAATGATGTTGAAGTGAAGCAAGTTGCTCTGGGGGACATTTATAGGTAGGGCTTTTGTTTTGGACGAGTTGATTTTAAACCCTGATATAAAACTAAAAGATGCTAAGGTATCATGTAGAGAAGGCAGTGAAATGTGATGATTGGTGAGCGTTAGCAGGATGTCGTCGGCAAAGAGCGATAACTTATAATCTCGCTGTCGCAGCGAAACCCAGCGGATGTCTGGATGAGACCTAATGGCCTCTGCCAAAGGCTCCATAAGATAAAAAGCAAAGGCGACAAAGGGCAACCCTGTCTGCTGCCATTACTTAGGGGGAAGGGCTGCAACAGATGAGAGGACAACTGGACCTGGAAAGAGGGTTGTGAATATAAAGCCTTTAAGGCATTAATGAAAGAGCCCGAAAACCCATATCGGGATAGTACTGCGAACATGTATGGCCAACTTAAGCGATCAAATGCTTTTTGAGCATCTAAGCTCAAAACTATGGCAGGGCGTTTTGTCTTAGTTAGGAGATCTATCAGATCTATTGTACATCTTGTGTTGTCTCCTGCATGTCTAGTCGGAACAAAGCCCACCTGATATTTATGTATTAGGGATGGCAACAATAGCAAGAGTCTATTGGCTAGTATTTTGGTAAATATTTTATAGTCTGAGTTTAACAATGCTATGGGACGATAATTATCAGGTAGTGAGGGGTCTTTGCCAGGTTTTGGTATAACAGTTATGTACGCATGTAAAAATTGGGAATTCGGAATATTGCCTTTGAATAATGCTGAGAAAAGGGCCAGTAGATGTGGGCTTAATGTTGGGAGGAAGGTTTTATAGTAAGAGTAGGGGAGCCCATCTGGTCCCGGAGACTTATGGGATGGTAAAAGGTTGATCACTTCAGCTATTTCCTCTGCCGTAATAGGCGAGTTAAGTTTAGAACGTTGTTCACATGATATCTCAGGCAGTTGTAAAGATGACATAAAGTCGTCGAAGTTACCTTGTGTGAAATGTGAGGCAGGATCTGAACAATTGTAAAGATCTTTATAGAAATTCCCAAATACCTTTGACATGGCTTGAGGGCAATATGTGGGGATACCATTTGACTGCATTAAGTGATCAGGTATAGACAGGAATGGACGTGGCTTAAATGTATTCACTAGCATCCTGTGTATTTATTAGCGTACTCATAGAACTTTTGTCTAGACCACAGCAGTGATTTAGAAATCTTGTTAAGATCCAAGGACTTAATACGATTCCGGAAAGAGACCACAACTCAAAGGCGTTCCACCGTGGGGGAATGGAGTAGGCTCGTCTCAGCAACTCGCAGCTGAGAGACAAGCTCGGCTTTCAGTTTGGCAGCAACTTTTGTGAGAAAACCAATCTGTCCCGAATTAAGGTCATATATGTTTGCCAGAATAAAGGACGTATTCAGATGGGTACATTTCAGGAGCACAAATCGACCATGGGGATCCAATATGGAAGAAAGTATACGAATGGGGCTCAAAGGTTTAATTAATATCGCTACGCCGACCTTCCCAGAGGGGTCAGACATGACATAAGTAGCGGAGAAGTGTTTGGATGCAAACTTAAAGGAGCCCCCAGGTCGTAAATTTGTTTCCTGGACCATAATCACATCTGCTCCTGAGGCCTTGAATTCCTTCAAGGCTATCCATCTTTTATGAATGGAATTCAAGCCCTTCACATTACAAGAAAATACTTTAAGAGCCATTATAAATCATAATGATAAGTTTCAACATTAGCTCAGGTAATAGTGGAATAGACACAATTCTACGGTGCATGAAACTAAAAATACATTGAGGTTGATTCGTTGAAGTGATGCAACAACGGGTGCATCGGGTAACACAAAGAAGGCCAAAAAAAGGCCTGCTGAAAAAGATATCAAAAGATATAAGAAAAATTATACATAAAAATACAGAAAGGTTAATAGTACCATTGAGGGGGAAAAAAAAACATTGTAGAGGGCCTGAAAGAATTTAAAAAAAACATCTTCAGGGATCCGAGGCGGTTGCCTTGAATATTAGTAAGGTGCATGGCTACCTGCAAGATCCAACGGTGGGGTCCCATCTCCTTTAAGAAGCACATAGCCAGATCTAATAGAAGATAAGGAGTTAACCCAAAAAAGGGCCACGGCAGAAAAGAAAAAAAAACAACCCAAAAACATAGTACTTCTGGGGAGCGGGAAAGAATCCTCTAGGTATAAAGGAAGGACTTGCACACTAGAGTCCCAAGCACAGACTAATCAAATGTAGATTGTCCATGGAAAGGTGGAAGATTTTTCAGATGCATTCAATCGTCAGGTAGGAAATCTGGAAGGAGCAGCCCATTGAGGTGTAGTGGACGCTTTCCGCGATCTCCGATGCACGGGGGTTCAGATCTTAGCAATCGGAATAGGAATCTGAAGGTCCTCCTCAGGAATAGGCAGAAGGCCTAGGTTACGGGTGAATGTCTCACTTTCATGAAGATCTTTTAAAGAAAACTGCACACCTTCCTTAGAAGCGGATAGGCAGAAGGGGAAACCCCATCTATAGGCAACTTGGTGGTTTTGTAAATGAGTGGTGACTGGGCGAAGATTGTGTCTCTTAGCTAGTGTAATGGGTGAAAGATCGTTGAAGATTTGAATCTTGGCGCCCTTGAAGTCTATGCAAGACTTAATATGGGTGGCGGTAGTAAGAGCTTCTTTGCTTTCATAGTAGTGAAAGCGAACGATAACGTCCCTTGGGTTGTAGCCCTGAGGTGGTTTGGGAGCCAATGACCTGTGGGCTCTATCCAGGCGCCAATCTATATCAGGGATATGAGGTGCCAGGGTGACGAATAGAGCCAGAAGATATTGACGAAGCTCTTTATCGTTGATGGACTCTGGAATCCCACGAATCCTGAGATTTTGATGGCGTTCCCTGTTCTCCAAATCTTCCTGTTGCATTTGAAGTTGGGAGACTGTGTGTTTAAGGGCAGCGCTATCTTCTTCAAGGACATGTACGTATTGGACAAGTTCATCAAATTTGCTTTCCAGGGTATCAGTACGTTCACCAAGTTGATGAATCTCACGTCTAAGTTCTTGTGCAAGTTTCCCAACCTCTTTAGTCACATTGTGAGTCAAAGCAGGTTTTGTAGTGTTATATCCAGCACAGCAACAATTACCATCGCTGTAGAATTTCTGAGCTGTGGTCCATCTGCAACATACCTTCATCTATTAGTGAAGATTCAACAGGGTCCTGCAGATTCTACGGGATATTTGACGCCGACATATTCAACGCCGGCATATTCAACGGGATACTCGAGGCCAGGGGTTGCAGCCTAAGGAGGTATCGCTCCATGTGTTGTTCCGGCCAGAACGGAGGCGGAGGAATAAAACCCGGGTAATTGTGTTTCTGGTCTCTGATTTTTCCCATGTGGTGTCCAGGCACTTCGGGCTGCGATTAGTGCAGCTCCTGGAGCGATAGGTAGCTATGTAGTGGAGCAGGAGCCTCAGAGAAGGAGACGGGGACCAGAGCTCAGCTCTCACATGTCCACCATCTTACAAGCCGCACATGCGCCCCCCACCTCTCCTCTTTATTTTGGCAATAGAATCATTGGCTGTGGCCATGCGAGCTAATCCCAATATTCATGGTGTCTCTAGTGGCTGCAAGACTCAAATGTGCTTTCTTTGCCGACGATTTGTTGCTATTTATAACAGATCCTATCAAATCCCTGCCAAATTTATTTGCTACACTTTCTCAGTTTAAAACTGTCTCAGGACTGCCAGTCAATCAATCTAAATCAGAAGCGGTTATAAATCTTCCTGACCCGGTACTGGAAACGGTACAAAGGTCCTTTCTCTTTAAATGGTGTACACAAGCACTTCCCTATCTTGGAGTTAAACTCACTCAGGAAATTTCCACATGGTTTCAGGTTAGCTGTATCCCCCTTTATAACTCCCTTGAACAAGAATTAAAGAACTGGCAGATACATGAGCTTTCCTGGATGGGTACAATAGCGGCCATTAAGATGACAGTTCTCCCTCGAATCCTATATTATTTTTGGTCACTGACGATTCCAATACAATTTACATTCTTTAAAAAAACATCAATCGCTGGTTTACAAATTAATTTGGGGTGGTAGTGGATGTAGGGTGGCCCACTCCACTCTGTATATCTCGAAGTGGAGAAGTGGACTGGGAGTTCCTCATTTTTTGAGGTACTGCAGGGCTGCTCAATTGGTACAATTATACCAAATTTATTTTCTCTACAACATACCAACCTGACTGGGTACGGTTGGAGGCACAAGCTAGTCCCTCACTGCCTATGGATCTCCTGATGTGGCTTCCGACAAGAAAGCGTCTGGCCATTCTGAGTCCTTCCTTATACCACTCCCTATGTCTCTGGGACACGGTGTGCAAATTGTACCCACTGAGGTCTCCCCATTCCCCTGTGGCCCCTATACTTAATAACCCACATTTTAGTCCAGGACAGAATCCCCAACAATTCACGTGGTGAACAAAGGCCTTTACAGGATAGCACACTTCAAAGATTACAAAGGGATTAGGCAACAGTCTTATTTTCTGGAGACGCTACAGATGCCCTGTACAGAATCCTTCTGTCTGTACCAAATTACTAATTTCATAAAATCCCTGGGTACTGTTCAGATAGTCATAACCACTAGGACCTTGTTTGAAAACAAATGCAAATGTGGACCCTAGTCATGTGGGGGGATCTCTGAGCTCTATGCCCTCTTCAATACTCAATAGACTAAACCCTCATTCCAAACGGCATTTGAATCAGACCTAGGCAAGACTATAGAGGAGGAGGTTTGGGGGCAGTGGTGCACAGAGGAATACTCAATACTTCCTTGGTGGAAGTGAATTACAAGGTGCTGTCCAGATGGTACCTGGTCCTAGCGAGGCTGACAAGATTGTACCCTGGCACTTCACCCCTTTGCTTTAGAGGGTGGTTCTATGTTTGGTGGTTCTGTCCAAAGGTGCAGTGCTTTTGGATCAGCAGAGTATTCACTCTGGTCTATTCAGTGACAGGACAAAATATACCTAAAAATCCTAAAACTGTGCTGTTTGTGAACCTGCTGGACGAGATCCCTAGACATCTCCGATTTCTCATCTTTTTCATTTTTTTTCAGCAGATAAAATAGCGCGAGCATGGAAAACCCCAGTGGTCAGTGTCGCACTAGTAAAACAAAAACTTTGTTGGATCATGGTTAACCACTTCAGCCCCTGAGGATTTGGCTGCTAAATGACAATTTTGAAAAAAAAGCAATATTTTTAACTTTTTGCTATAATAAATATCCCCAAAAAATAAGCCGGTCTTACTGTGACACGACACTGATCACTGCTCCCGATTACAGGGAGCAGACGATCAGTGTCCTGTCACTAGGCAGAACAGTGAGATGCCTTGTTTACACAGGCATCCCCCAGTTCTGCAGCTCCGTGACACGATCCCGGGACACCGGCAGACATTGAGTCCGCGGGGCCCACGGGCACATCACGGAGCTCGTGGAAGGGGCGCGCGCGCCCACACGGCGGCAAATTTAAAGGGATGTACCTGTACGCCCATTTACCTGTCTGTGTTATTCTGCCGACGTAAAAGTGCGTGCGCTGGTCGGGAAGTGGTTAATTCAAAATTGACCAGCATCCTCAGGGACAGACAAGACAGATTTTAAAGGGTTTGGTCCCCCTGGATTAAATACCTCCAAACCCTATAATTCCCGGAACTGGGCGGTAGAGGGCCTAGGCCGGGGAATTGACTCCTGCTCCTTTCCTCTGACCTCTTTTCTTCTTCTTTTAACCCCTTCCTTTTTACTCTTTCTTTTCTTTTCTTCTCTTCTCTTTTATGTTCAATGACATTTACCTTATGGATGCAAATGGAGAGTCCTGGAGCCTCTCATTTTTTTATGCCAATGTGGGAGCTATGTAAAGTGAATTGAAGTACCAGATCATTCCTAGTGATAAGTGCTCCAATCTCTAGTTATAGGCGCTACAGTTTGATCAAATGTTACAGGGATGTTTTTCAGACTATTATTCCTGAATTGTTTAAACCACTAATTCAATTGAATTTACCTTTTACAATAGATTTTTGTATTATAGTCGTAATGATCTGACACTTGGTTACCCTTGAGGGTGAATGGATCCTCCTATATCAGTATGATATTATTTATGTCCTAAGAAATTTGTTAAACTTTTGAACAAAAATCTATTGCAAATCTAGCGCACCCACCTATCCCCCTCCTGCATTTAACTCGGCTCCTCGCAGGCACACCGCACCACAAGCCCGTACCCTCCTGTGTAAAGAGGTTGAGCGGTGTTATTTTTGGGTCTGGTCTGCGGCCAGAGTCAAAGTCCTCCTGAGAATGATTCTCACCTCTACCATGTGTAGATGCAAGTCCTTGACTTCCCAAGTAATGTAAATGTCCACACCAGCTGAAACTCCAACTCAGTATTTATTCTCACTTTGTAATAAACAGTCTCTTTGGATAGGAAAAGGTCGGAGCAAAGGAAACAGGACAGCCCAAGGTGTGGAGGAGGTCCAGGCACAAACGTAGCTCAAACTCTTCACTGCTCAGATTCTCAAACAGTTTTAGGCGCACAGTCTCTGCCACAGACCGTGAAGTTGGTCTCTGCCACAGACCTGGTGAATAAGGCCCCTGCCACAGACCTGATGAACTTGAACTCCCTTCCTAGAACATGGCCGCTATCAAGGAGAAGATGTCCCCCCAGAGAGTCAACAGACAGTTCCTTCACCGTGACTCCCGCATCGGTTCCTCAGAATGATCCTCCCTTCTCTTAGGGTGTGGGGCCCCTCGCAAGGCGGCACCCTGGACTCCTCAATCCCTAGCGGACCCCAGCCGAAGGCGCTGGGCCCCGAGCCGTCACTGCAGCTCCCGGGTCTCCATGCCCAGGCGGACAGGAACGGTGAGGTAGTACCTCACCCCAGGCTAAAGGTGCCTGAGGTGGAACCGGAACACAGCCTCCGGGCCGAGGGCACCCGGAGATGAGCAGTAATCTATTCAGAAAGAGTTGGTGGAAAAGTGAGGTGCATTTTTTTTAAGCACATGATTAGAGCCAGAGGCTCTAATTGGCTTCAAAAAAGGGTGGCCTTGGGACGCAGAGCACTGCGCCCTGAGCCCACCTAGTTGTTTGACATTAGTGAATTAATATTCACTAATGTCTTCCTGCTTCTCTTCCTGGCCAATTAGAAAGCGGGTCCTGAGACCCGATTGGCCAGGGAGTCTTAGGACTACAGGCCAATCGGGTCTCAGGACCCACTTCCTGTAAGCTGCGAAGAGAAGCAACGTTTTCCTGGTTCCATAGAGCTCACATTGGGCATCGTCCTCCTAGCAGAGCATATAGCTCCAATAAGCGAGTCCTCCCAGTTAGAAGCCAGGGCCAGGAGCAGACTGATGCAGAGATTGCCTGTGTGGGGAGCAGTGTGAGCAGGAGTGGACGGACAGAGGGATTCCCAGTGCAGGGAGCAGTGTGAGCAGGAGTGGATGGATGCAGAAGTTGCCAGTGCGGGGAGCAGTGTGAGTACAGAGGCCGACCTGTGAGAGGGCAGGTTTGTTTGCCCCCCCAAATATTGAGCACCAGCCATCACTGGTCCATAGAGGACATTTCAGAATAGCCCAACAGCCATGTGAGGGTCTCTATATGAAGATTTGTACCTAGCAAACCATTCAGGGTACCTACAACCTCAGCCCAGTACCTCTTTAACTGGGCAACACCAAAGGTGTGGATAAGAAATCTGTGCAAGTGGCTGTACATGTCGCATAAGGGGTTACACATTGCATCAATAGTATCTAAAAACATAGGGGTTCTGTACCCCCCATGTAAGATAAACACCTGGGTCAGCCTGATTTTAAAAGGGAGAAAGACAAACTGTTTGCAGAGACTGTAAAATATAATCCCAGTTCTCATCTGAAATAGATCCTATTCCCATCTCATTATTTATGCCTGAGAAAACTTCAGTAAGATTGGGTATAGGAGTGTACTTATACATTATTACTTTAGAATCATTATCATGTTACACATGCATTGTCTGTTTGTTTGTCCTTAAATCATGTTGTCCCTTCCTCACTTTGTAGGTAGGAGATGCTCTGTATAGCGAGTCCCACCCACTTTTCAGTGTGCCTTTAGTTTCTGTTCTGAGCACATGTAATTGCTGGAGCTAGACATACTAATATTGTGTTACCTTTATGATGTTCATCTGTGAAGATCTGCACAAGTTTTGGATTCAAGCTTTCTACAATCTGCAAGTTGTCATTTGGATTGAGTCACTGTCTGCTAATTCTACTGGAGTAGAACTGTAAGTTACAGCTATATTGCCACAACTGAATCAGTTATATAGATCACACTTGCAGTGCTTAGATTGGAGAGGCAGAACAACAATTCAGTACAGTAGCAAGAAATACACACCAGCGGAGGAGGAGAAAGAGGTTCCTTTATGACCACTCAAAAGATAGCTGTGAAAATGATATGCATAAAAATATTTTAAAAAGGTGTATGGGGGGGGGGGGGGGCTTACTTTGTGCCCATACTGAAGTTGGACTTTAACTTAACCACTAGACTTTTGCCTAAGCTCTCCCCATATGTATTGCAGCAAAAGAAGTGTATCATGTTGTTTTTAACACATAAATAAATTTGACGCATTCATGCACTAGAATCCATAGTATAAGTGTTAAAAAATTTAAGTGGTTGTAATTTAAACCTCTAAATTTAAAAATTAAAAAGAGGATGTCCCTCTATAATGTGTTCTAGACTCCATCCACAGAACTAAGTGTGACATGTGTCTCCTGTCTCTTTCCTCTGCTATGTTTATTATTAAATTCTGACAGGTTATACTGACACCACAGAATCTCAGGAGGAACCCCCCCTCCCTCACCATCACATAGAAAGTAATTGACAGCCTCAGCTGTGCATGTTTCCCTATGAGACTGTGTAGGGTGTGTTTTCTTTCTCTCCACTTAGGTCTCAGACTACACTCAGCTCCCTGCTCTATGCTACGTGGTGTGTGACAGTAGATCATCTTGCACTCTGGAGCTGAGAAACAGCCTTTGATCTGTGTGTTTTAGAAGGCTGTAGAGGAGAGATGGCTGAAGATGAACAGATACAAGTAATTTAGGAGGATTTTTTCCATCTCTGTGTATCAACTGAGGCTAGTCACTTATATACTGCGTAAGTGTTTACAACCACTTTAATGCACCAAAATTAGTGAAAATTTGAAAGGCTCAGACAGTAAAAATCTGTAAAATAACCACTGCACAAAAATATTTATTCTACAGAGAAAAACAACGCAAAACTCTTTAACAGCCAATTAAAAAATATTTGCTATAATACAGAAGGTCATAAGATAATTATACACTTCCACCTAAAAAAAAAAAAAAAATAGAGACTGAAAATCCTGAAAGCAAAAAACATAAACAGGCTGCATGCACCACTGATAAAAAAAAAGAAAATAATTACAAAGTCCTAAAAGTAAAAAAAAAAATAAGTATATTATTTTACTTCTTTTAGTTTTGAAATGTTGGGAACGGACAAATCAAGGCCCAACATTTCTAACCAACTAAAAAGTTAAATGTAGCTAGTCCCTCTCATTAGGGATGAGCCGAACACCCCCGGGTTCGGTTCGCACCAGAACCTTCGAACGGACCGAAAGTTCGCGCGAATTTTCGAACCCTATTCGTTATAATGGACGCGAACGTTCGAAATCAAAATTGCTAATTACAACGGCCAATATGCATGTTAATGTCATAAAACAGGTTTGGGGACCCGGGTCCTGCCCCAGGGGACATATATCAATGCAAAAAGAAATTTTAAAAACTAAAGTTTTTTCGGGAGCAGTCATTTTAATGATGCATAAAGTGAAAAAAAAAAAAGTGAAATTTTCCTTTAAATATGGTACCTGGGGGGTGTCTAAAGTATGCCTGTGAAGTGGCATGTGTTTCCCGTGTTTAGAACTGTCCTTGCACAAAATGACATTTGTAAAGGAAAAAAAGAAGCCATTTAAAACCACTTGCGGCTTTAATGTCATGTCTTGTCCTGGCCGCCATATGGCTGAAAATCCTTGAGAAAAATGGCATGGCTACCCCATCACCCCCCCCCCAGCCCCTTTGGGTATTGTATGGATACTAAGGGGGACCCCGCACCCAAAATAAAACCCTATACCTACAACCCTATATACTCTGAACAGCAGTATATAGGTGGTGCAAACAAGACATGGACTGTAGGTTTGTTCTTAAGTAGAATCTGAACAGGTACAATATGAAGTGTAGCTACATCCCAAAAAAATCAATTTTTAAGCTTTTTGGAGAACATAGGGAGGGGTTATCACCCCTGTAACATTTGCTGTCTTTGCACATCTGTTCAGAACATGTCACCTCACTTTCCGTCCCAATGACAAATGTTTTTGGAAAAGTGGGGTTTTAATTGAAACAAGGATTGGTGATAAAGCATCAGTAGAGAGGAGATACCTTTTTCCCAAATTAAATCTAACAGGATAGAATTTTCCTTCCTAGGGGTAGATTTCCTCTCACTTCCTGTTTTCTCTTGCCGTTTGCAAGTAGGAGTCGTTTGTAAGTTGGATGTTTGAAAGTAGGGGCCTGCCGTATATACTCTGCAGAAATTTGCCCTATTAGATGTTGGTGTAGCCACAAGACTGGTGGGCACAGGAATGGGCCCTGCTGTGAGTTAATAGATCAAGATTTGTACTTGCATGCACCTGTTGAACCGGGCAGAAAAATTGGGCCTTTGGTGGTGGTGGTGGTGGACGGTGTTGCCACAAGACTGTAAGCCCTCACAGTTACTCTTGGTGGGTGCAGGAATGGGCCCTGCTGTGAGTTATTAGATCAAGATTTGTAATTGCATGCACCTGTTGAACAGGGCAGAAAAATTGGGCCTTTGGTGGTGGTGGTGGTGGTGGATGGTGTTGCCACAAGACTGTAGGCCCTCATAGTTACTCTTGGTGGGCGCAGGAATGGGCCCTGCTGTGAACTATTAGATCAAGATTTGTAATTACACGCCCCTGTTAAACAGGGGCTGAAAAATTGTGCCTTAGGCATTGGTGCTGGTGCCACAACACTGCAACCCCTCACAGATACTGTACTTGGAGCACAGCAGTCACACCTGTTGCGAAGCATCTTTTTAAAAAATTGTAATTACACGCCCCTGTTATACAGGGGCTGAAAAATTGTGCCTTAGGCACTGGTGCTGGTGCCACAACACTGCAACCCCTCACAGATACTGTACTCTGAGCACAGCAATGAGACCTGTTGCAAAGCATTGCCTAAAAATTGTAATTACACGCCCCAACAGGGGCTGAAAAATTGTGCCTTAGGCACTGTTGCTGGTGCCACAACACTGCAACCCCTCACAGATACTGTACTCTGAGCACAGCAGTCAGACCTGTTGCGAAGCATCTTTTTAAAAAATTGTAATTACACGCCCCTGTTATACAGGGGCTGAAAAATTGTGCCTTAGGCACTGGTGTGGTGGCATGGATCATTGAGGAGGAGGAAGAGGATAGTCAGTGAACATAACAGGACAGTCACTCAGCATCAGCATAGGCAGTCTTGAAGGGATGTGACATTATAAATTATTCCGTTATATCCGCTTCAGGTGTCTGGTAGCTGGTGGTGATCCAAGACTGATTCATTTTTATGAAGGTCAGTCGATCAACCGAGTCGGTGGACAGGCGCACCCTATGATCGGTGACAAATCCTCCAGCAGCACTGAATGTGCGTTCGGAAAGAACGCTGGATGCAGGACAGGCCAGTAGCTCAATTGCATACTGTGCAAGCTCTGGCCAGTGATCCATCCTCAGGACCCAGTAAGCCAGAGGATTTTCGGTGGGAAAGGTGTCCAAGTCTGACCTTGCCCCTAGGTATTCCTGCACCATGTATATCAGACGCTGGCGATGGTTGCTGGAACCGATCATACCTTGGGGCTGCGGACTAAAAAATTGTCTGAACGCATCGGTCAGACGTCCACCTTCCCCACCGCTCCTTCTGCTACTGACCGAAGCCTCAGCAACTCGTCGTCCAGGACCAGGAGTTTGTAACCTCCCAGTTTCTGGGAACGCGTTGCACAGACCTTTCTGCAAGGCCTCCCTGAGATGTCTCATCCTCTGCTCCCTCTGCGACGGCAAGATAAGGTCCGCAACCTTACCCTTGTACCGTGGATCAAGGAGAGTGGCCAGCCAGTAATGGTCACTCTCCTTGATCCGAAGAACACGAGGATCCTTCCGCAGGCTTTGCAGGATCAGGGAGGCCATGCAGCGTAGGTTAGCTGAGGCATTCGGTCCGGAGTCTTCTGGGTCACTGAGGATGACATGATCGCCAGCCACCTCCTCCCAGCCACGTACAAGTCCACTGGTTTGTTGGGACTGTACATCATCCCTAAAAGACTGCTGCTGCTGATGCTGAGTGCCAGGCTCCACCTCCATGCTCACACAATCCTCCTCCTCCTCCTCCTCCTCTTCCTGTGTGATGGGTGGGACAGAAGGAACATTGTCTGGATAAAGGGGGCCTTGAGAGACAAGGAAGTCCTCCTCTTCCTGCCTCTGTTCTGCCTCAAGTGCCCTGTCCATTATCCCACGCAGCGTATGCTCCAACAGGTGGACAAGAGGTACAGTGTCACTGATGCATGCACTGTCACTGCTCACCATCCTCGTGGCCTCCTCAAATGGTGAGAGGACAGTGCATGCATCCCTGATCATGCTCCACTGGCGTGGGGAAAAAAAGCCAAGCTCCCCTGACCCTGTCCTGGTGCCGTAGTCGCAAAGGTACTCATTGATGGCCCTCTGCTGCGTGTGCAGTCGCTGCAGCATGGCCAACGTTGAGTTCCACCTGGTGGGCATGTCACATATTAGGCGGTTCTTGGGCAGGTTCAGCTCCTTTTGCAGCTCAGTCAGCCGAGCACTGGCATTATAAGATCGGCGGAAATGCACACAGACTTTCCTGGCCTGCCTCAGGACATCCTGTAAGCCTGGGAACCTGCCCAAGAACCGCTGCACCACCAGGTTGAGGACGTGAGCCATACAGGGCACATGGGTGAGCTGCCCCTGTCGCAGGGCGGAGAGGAGGTTGGTGCCATTATCAGAAACGACCATTCCTGGCTTAAGCTGGCGTGGCGTCAACCACCTCTCGGCCTGCCCCTGCAGAGCTGCCAGAACCTCTGGCCCAGTGTGGCTCCTGTCCCCCAAACACACCAGCGCAAGCACGGCATGGCATCTTTTTGCCTGCGTACTCGCGTAGCCCCTTGTACGCCTACGGAGCACCGCTGGTTCCGAGGACAGAGCACTCGAAGAGGACATGGAGGAAGAAGAAGAGGAGGGGGTGGAGGAGAGAGGTGTGTCACAACCAGTAGTAGCATTTTGGAGGCGTGGTGGCGGAACAACCTCCAACACTACTGCACCTTGTCCTGCATCCCTCCCAGCTGCCAATAGAGTGACCCAATGGGCCGTGAAAGAAAGATAACGTCCCTGTCCATGCCTGCTGGACCATGAGTCAGCGGTAATATGCACCTTACCGCTGACCGCCCTGTCCAGCGAGGCATGGACATTGCCTTCCACATGCCAGTAGAGAGACGGAATCGCCTTCCGTGAGAAAAAGTGGCGTTTGGGAACCTGCCACTGAGGAACCGCACATTGAACAAACTCACGGAAGGGGGCCGAGTCTATCAACTGAAAAGGCAGCAGTTGAAGTGCTAGCAATTTAGCCAAGCTAGCATTCAACCGCTGGGCATGTGGATGGCTGGGAGTATACTTCTTTCGACGGTCCAGCAGCTGGGGCAGGGAAATTTGCCTGCTACAATCGGACGTCGGTGTACTGCAAGTACTTGGTTGTGACACACCTAATGCTACACCTTCAGTCCTCTCAGAGCAGCTTTCAGAGAGGACTGAAGATATAGTGGGGATGGAGATCCCAGCTGATGAGGAGCAAGGAGAGGTCCACTTTGTTCTTTGGTGTGGGTCTTTTATGTGTGCTTGCCAACGAGCTGCATGGCAGGTCGACATATGTCTGCTCATGCTTGTGGTGCCCAAGCGGCTGATGTTTTGGCCACGCGAGATACGCTTGAGACAAATATTGCAAATAGCAGTGGTGCGATCTGATGCACTCGTCTCAAAAAAGGCCCACACCAAAGAACTTTTGTGATAACGTGCAGAGGCAGCGCCCTGCACAGGCGGAGCTCTGCGGTGTGGTACAGTTGCTGTGCTGGCCTCTAGCTGGCCTCCAGGGGGCATCCTGCCTCGTTGGACATGTGACGCTGCATCCTCCTCCTCCTCCTCCTCTCTCCCTTCAGGCACCCACGTGGAGTCAGTGACCTCATCATCCCCTCCCTCTTCACCACTAGAGCAAACCTGGCAGTAAGCTGCAGCTGGTGGAACACTACTGCCAGATTGCTGTCCTTCAGCATCCCCTCTCTCTGCGCGCACACTACTGACTTCCTCAAGCTGGGTATCATCATCCGAGCCTTCGAATCGTTGGGCATCCTCCTGGAGCATGTACCCAACACTGTGCTCAAACAGTTCGGGGGACTCCTCAGGAGGACATGGTGGGTCTAGGGAAGGGGTGGCTGATGATGCCATTGAGTACGCGTTGGCAGCTGCTCTGCCAGTACCCTGAGCCTGGGTGAGAGAGGATGAGGAGGATGAGGAGGGCTTGGTCATCCATTCTACCAAGCCTTCGGCATGATGCGGCTCCACATGTCCAGCTGCCGAAAACAAAGACAAGCGTGTCCCATGGCCACGTGCTGATGACGATGCACGACCACGTCCACGGCCAGCACTGTTGTCTCTAGAAACAGAGCCTGCCTGCCCTGTGTTCTTGCCTCGGCAGGCTCTGCCTCTCCTTGGCGGTCTTCCAGCCATTGTAGTCGGTAGTGTATATAGTATAAAAAATAGAACTCCTATGTGTGCTCACAACACACTGTAGGTCCTATGGGTGCTGACACTAACACACTATAGGTACTATGTGTGCTGCTGACAAGAAAATATAGGAGCTCTGTTTGCTGCCACTAACACACTAGAAGTCCTATTGGTGCTTCTGAGATGAAAATATAGGAGCTCTGTGTGATGCCACTAACACACTAGAAGTCCTATGGGTGCTGCTGAGAAGAAAATATAGGAGCTCTGTGTGATGCCACTAACACACTAGAAGTCCTATGGGTGCTTCTGAGATGAAAATATAGGAACTCTGTGTGATACCACTAACACACTAGAAGTCCTATGGGTGCTTCTGAGAAGAAAATATAGGAGCTCTGTTTGCTGCCACTAACACACTAGAAGTCCTATGGGTGCTGCTGAGAAGAAAATATAGGAGCTCTGTGTGATGCCACTAACACACTAGAAGTCCTATGGGTGCTTCTGAGATGAAAATATAGGAGCTCTGTGTGATGCCACTAACACACTAGAAGTCCTATGGGTGCTGCTGAGAAGAAAATATAGGAGCTATGTGTGATGCCACTAACACACTAGAAGTCCTATGGGTGCTTCTGAGATGAAAATATAGGAGCTCTGTGTGATGCCACTAACACACTAGAAGTCCTATGGGTGCTTCTGAGATGAAAATATAGGAGCTCTGTTTGCTGCCACTAACACACTAGAAGTCCTATGGGTGCTGCTGAGAAGAAAATATAGGAGCTCTGTGTGATGCCACTAACACACTAGAAGTCCTATGGGTGCTGCTGAGAAGAAAATATAGGAGCTCTGTTTGCTGCCACTAACACACTAGAAGTCCTATGGGTGCTGCTGAGAAGAAAATATAGGAGCTCTGTGTGATGCCACTAACACACTAGAAGTCCTATGGGTGCTTCTGAGATGAAAATATAGGAGCTCTGTGTGATGCCACTAACACACTAGAAGTCCTATGGGTGCTGCTGAGAAGAAAATATAGGAGCTATGTGTGATGCCACTAACACACTAGAAGTCCTATGGGTGCTTCTGAGATGAAAATATAGGAGCTCTGTGTGATGCCACTAACACACTAGAAGTCCTATGGGTGCTGCTGAGAAGAAAATATAGGAGCTCTGTTTGCTGCCACTAACACACTAGAAGTCCTATGGGTGCTGCTGAGAAGAAAATATAGGAGCTCTGTGTGATGCCACTAACACACTAGAAGTCCTATGGGTGCTTCTGAGATGAAAATATAGGAGCTCTGTGTGATGCCACTAACACACTAGAAGTCCTATGGGTGCTGCTGAGAAGAAAATATAGGAGCTCTGTGTGATGCCACTAACACACTAGAAGTCCTATGGGTGCTTCTGAGATGAAAATATAGGAACTCTGTGTGATGCCACTAACACACTAGAAGTCCTATGGGTGCTGCTGAGAAGAAAATATAGGAGCTCTGTTTGCTGCCACTAACACACTAGAAGTCCTATGGGTGCTTCTGAGAAGAAAATATAGGAGCTCTGTGTGATGCCACTAACACACTAGAAGTCCTATGGGTGCTTCTGAGATGAAAATATAGGAGCTCTGTGTGATGCCACTAACACACTAGAAGTCCTATGGGTGCTTCTGAGATGAAAATATAGGAGCTCTGTGTGATGCCACTAACACACTAGAAGTCCTATGGGTGCTGCTGAGAAGAAAATATAGGAGCTATGTGTGATGCCACTAACACACTAGAAGTCCTATGGGTGCTTCTGAGATGAAAATATAGGAGCTCTGTGTGATGCCACTAACACACTAGAAGTCCTATGGGTGCTTCTGAGATGAAAATATAGGAGCTCTGTTTGCTGCCACTAACACACTAGAAGTCCTATGGGTGCTGCTGAGAAGAAAATATAGGAGCTCTGTGTGATGCCACTAACACACTAGAAGTCCTATGGGTGCTGCTGAGAAGAAAATATAGGAGCTCTGTGTGATGCCACTAACACACTAGAAGTCCTATGGGTGCTGCTGAGAAGAAAATATAGGAGCTATGTGTGATGCCACTAACACACTAGAAGTCCTATGGGTGCTTCTGAGATGAAAATATAGGAGCTCTGTGTGATGCCACTAACACACTAGAAGTCCTATGGGTGCTGCTGAGAAGAAAATATAGGAGCTCTGTTTGCTGCCACTAACACACTAGAAGTCCTATGGGTGCTGCTGAGAAGAAAATATAGGAGCTCTGTGTGATGCCACTAACACACTAGAAGTCCTATGGGTGCTTCTGAGATGAAAATATAGGAGCTCTGTGTGATGCCACTAACACACTAGAAGTCCTATGGGTGCTGCTGAGAAGAAAATATAGGAGCTCTGTGTGATGCCACTAACACACTAGAAGTCCTATGGGTGCTTCTGAGATGAAAATATAGGAACTCTGTGTGATGCCACTAACACACTAGAAGTCCTATGGGTGCTGCTGAGAAGAAAATATAGGAGCTCTGTTTGCTGCCACTAACACACTAGAAGTCCTATGGGTGCTTCTGAGAAGAAAATATAGGAGCTCTGTGTGATGCCACTAACACACTAGAAGTCCTATGGGTGCTTCTGAGATGAAAATATAGGAGCTCTGTGTGATGCCACTAACACACTAGAAGTCCTATGGGTGCTTCTGAGATGAAAATATAGGAGCTCTGTGTGATGCCACTAACACACTAGAAGTCCTATGGGTGCTGCTGAGAAGAAAATATAGGAGCTATGTGTGATGCCACTAACACACTAGAAGTCCTATGGGTGCTTCTGAGATGAAAATATAGGAGCTCTGTGTGATGCCACTAACACACTAGAAGTCCTATGGGTGCTTCTGAGATGAAAATATAGGAGCTCTGTTTGCTGCCACTAACACACTAGAAGTCCTATGGGTGCTGCTGAGAAGAAAATATAGGAGCTCTGTGTGATGCCACTAACACACTAGAAGTCCTATGGGTGCTTCTGAGATGAAAATATAGGAGCTCTGTGTGATGCCACTAACACACTAGAAGTCCTATGGGTGCTGCTGAGAAGAAAATATAGGAGCTATGTGTGATGCCACTAACACACTAGAAGTCCTATGGGTGCTTCTGAGATGAAAATATAGGAGCTCTGTGTGATGCCACTAACACACTAGAAGTCCTATGGGTGCTGCTGAGAAGAAAATATAGGAGCTCTGTTTGCTGCCACTAACACACTAGAAGTCCTATGGGTGCTGCTGAGAAGAAAATATAGGAGCTCTGTGTGATGCCACTAACACACTAGAAGTCCTATGGGTGCTTCTGAGATGAAAATATAGGAGCTCTGTGTGATGCCACTAACACACTAGAAGTCCTATGGGTGCTGCTGAGAAGAAAATATAGGAGCTCTGTGTGATGCCACTAACACACTAGAAGTCCTATGGGTGCTTCTGAGATGAAAATATAGGAACTCTGTGTGATGCCACTAACACACTAGAAGTCCTATGGGTGCTGCTGAGAAGAAAATATAGGAGCTCTGTTTGCTGCCACTAACACACTAGAAGTCCTATGGGTGCTTCTGAGAAGAAAATATAGGAGCTCTGTGTGATGCCACTAACACACTAGAAGTCCTATGGGTGCTGCTGAGAAGAAAATATAGGAGCTCTGTTTGCTGCCACTAACACACTAGAAGTCCTATGGGTGCTGCTGAGAAGAAAATATAGGAGCTCTGTGTGATGCCACTAACACACTAGAAGTCCTATGGGTTCTTCTGAGATGAAAATATAGGAACTCTGTGTGATGCCACTAACACACTAGAAGTCCTATGGGTGCTGCTGAGAAGAAAATATAGGAGCTCTGTTTGCTGCCATTAACACACTAGAAGTCCTATGGGTGCTGCTGAGAAGAAAATATAGGAGCTCTGTGTGATGCCACTAACACACTAGAAGTCCTATGGGTGCTTCTGAGATGAAAATATAGGAACTCTGTGTGATGCCACTAACACACTAGAAGTCCTATGGGTGCTGCTGAGAAGAAAATATAGGAGCTCTGTTTGCTGCCACTAACACACTAGAAGTCCTATGGGTGCTGCTGAGAAGAAAATATAGGAGCTCTGTGTGATGCCACTAACACACTAGAAGTCCTATGGGTGCTTCTGAGATGAAAATATAGGAGCTCTGTGTGATGCCACTAACACACTAGAAGTCCTATGGGTGCTGCTGAGAAGAAAATATAGGAGCTATGTGTGATGCCACTAACACACTAGAAGTCCTATGGGTGCTTCTGAGATGAAAATATAGGAGCTCTGTGTGATGCCACTAACACACTAGAAGTCCTATGGGTGCTTCTGAGATGAAAATATAGGAGCTCTGTTTGCTGCCACTAACACACTAGAAGTCCTATGGGTGCTGCTGAGAAGAAAATATAGGAGCTCTGTGTGATGCCACTAACACACTAGAAGTCCTATGGGTGCTTCTGAGATGAAAATATAGGAGCTCTGTGTGATGCCACTAACACACTAGAAGTCCTATGGGTGCTGCTGAGAAGAAAATATAGGAGCTCTGTGTGATGCCACTAACACACTAGAAGTCCTATGGGTGCTTCTGAGATGAAAATATAGGAACTCTGTGTGATGCCACTAACACACTAGAAGTCCTATGGGTGCTGCTGAGAAGAAAATATAGGAGCTCTGTTTGCTGCCACTAACACACTAGAAGTCCTATGGGTGCTTCTAAGAAGAAAATATAGGAGCTCTGTGTGATGCCACTAACACACTAGAAGTCCTATGGGTGCTTCTGAGATGAAAATATAGGAACTCTGTGTGATGCCACTAACACATTAGAAGTCCTATGGGTGCTGCTAAGAAGAAAATATAGGAGCTCTGTTTGCTGCCACTAACACACTAGAAGTCCTATGGGTGCTTCTGAGAAGAAAATATAGGAGCTCTGTGTGATGCCACTAACACACTAGAAGTCCTATGGGTGCTTCTGAGATGAAAATATAGGAACTCTGTGTGATGCCACTAACACATTAGAAGTCCTATGGGTGCTGCTGAGAAGAAAATATAGGAGCTCTGTTTGCTGCCACTAACACACTAGAAGTCCTATGGGTGCTGCTGAGAAGAAAATATAGGAGCTCTGTGTGATGCCACTAACACACTAGAAGTCCTATGGGTGCTGCTGAGAAGAAAATATAGGAGCTATGTGTGATGCCACTAACACACTAGAAGTCCTATGGGTGCTTCTGAGATGAAAATATAGGAGCTCTGTGTGATGCCACTAACACACTAGAAGTCCTATGGGTGCTTCTGAGATGAAAATATAGGAGCTCTGTTTGCTGCCACTAACACACTAGAAGTCCTATGGGTGCTGCTGAGAAGAAAATATAGGAGCTCTGTGTGATGCCACTAACACACTAGAAGTCCTATGGGTGCTTCTGAGATGAAAATATAGGAGCTCTGTGTGATGCCACTAACACACTAGAAGTCCTATGGGTGCTGCTGAGAAGAAAATATAGGAGCTCTGTGTGATGCCACTAACACTCTAGAAGTCCTATGGGTGCTTCTGAGATGAAAATATAGGAACTCTGTGTGATGCCACTAACACACTAGAAGTCCTATGGGTGCTTCTGAGAAGAAAATATAGGAGCTCTGTTTGCTGCCACTAACACACTAGAAGTCCTATGGGTGCTTCTAAGAAGAAAATATAGGAGCTCTGTGTGATGCCACTAACACACTAGAAGTCCTATGGGTGCTTCTGAGATGAAAATATAGGAACTCTGTGTGATGCCACTAACACATTAGAAGTCCTATGGGTGCTGCTAAGAAGAAAATATAGGAGCTCTGTTTGCTGCCACTAACACACTAGAAGTCCTATGGGTGCTTCTGAGAAGAAAATATAGGAGCTCTGTGTGATGCCACTAACACACTAGAAGTCCTATGGGTGCTTCTGAGATGAAAATATAGGAACTCTGTGTGATGCCACTAACACATTAGAAGTCCTATGGGTGCTGCTGAGAAGAAAATATAGGAGCTCTGTTTGCTGCCACTAACACACTAGAAGTCCTATGGGTGCTGCTGAGAAGAAAATAGTAGGATTTTTAAAACAGCTTACCTGTAAAATCCTTTTCTTGGAGTACATCACGGGACACAGAGCAGCATAGTCATTACTATGTGGGTTATATAGAATTACCTTCAGGTGCTGGCACTGGCAACTTCCAAAACAGGAAGTACCCTCCCCTATATAAGCCCCTCCCATCCGGGAGTACCTCAGTTTTGTAGCAAAGCAATACGTGTCCCCAAAAGAGGGGTGGGAGCTCTGTGTCCCGTGATGTACTCCAAGAAAAGGATTTTACAGGTAAGCTGTTTTAAAAATCCTACTTTCTTGTTCATACATCACGGGACACAGAGCAGCATAGTCATTACTATGTGGGACGTCCCAAAGCAATGCCACATGAGGGGGGGGATACACCATACATAAGCTGGGCGCCATCAGGCATGAGGATCTTTTGCGGCCTGCAACACACTGCGCCCAAAGGCGACATCCTCCTGACTTCTAACGTCCACCTGGTAGAACCTAGTAAACGTGTGTACTGAAGACCATGTTGCGGCCTTACAAATTTGCGCCAGGGAGGCCTGGTGATGCACTGCCCATGAAGTTCCAACTGCTCTCGTGGAGTGCGCCCTAACTTTGAACGGAGGCGGTCTACTTCTCAAGCCATAGGCTTGTATTATGACCTGTCGAATCCACTTGGCTAAAGTAGATTTTGATGCTGCCTGACCCTTTCTGGGGCCTTCCGGCAGAACAAACAAAGAATCCGTTCTACGAATCTGAGCAGTGGCTTTTAGATAAGCTTTAACTGCTCTTACTACATCCAAAGAATGCAATAACTTTTCCTCTACCGAGCTTGGTTTGGGGAAAAAAGAAGGAAGAACCACATCCTGGTTCAAGTGAAACCTCGATACCACCTTAGGAAGAAAGGCTGGGTGAGGACGTAATACTACTCTGTCCTTATGGATAACCAGATATGGCTCTTTACAGGACATGGCGGCTAATTCCGACACTCTTCTAGCCGAGCATATGGCTACTAAAAATATCAATTTCCTGGTGAGTAGAACCAAGAAAATGTGCCGCAAAGGTTCAAATGGCTGCTTCTGCAGAACCGACAGAACCAAATTTAGATCCCATGGGCATATGGGAGCCTTAATCGGTGGAATAATACGAGTCACACCTTGCATAAAGGATTTGACAAGTGAATGCATAGCCAGGGGCCTTTGAAATAGTATTGACAAGGCCGAAACCTGGCCCTTGATAGTACTTAAGGCAAACTTCCTGTCTACAGCCCACTGCAGGAAGTCCAGAATTCTGCCTATAACGTACTTACGTGGATGCCATTTTCTGGCCTCGCACCAAGTGATGTACGCCTTCCAAACTCTATAGTAGATCTGCCTGGATACAGGCTTCCTGGCATTGATTATAGTTGATACCACAGAGTTAGAGAGACCTCTCTTCTTTAGGATGTGGGATTCAATAGCCAGGCCGTTAAACTTAGAGTTAGTAAGGAAGGGTGGTATATCGGTCCTTGCGAAAGCAGGTCCGGACGACGTGGAAGGGTCCAAGGACTCCCCACAGACATTTTGATGATCTCCGCGTACCAGGCCCTTCGGGGCCACGCTGGAGCCACCAGGATCACCGGCTTCTTCTCCAACCTGACTCTGCGAAGGAGTCGAGGCAACAATTGTAGCGGAGGGAATGCATATATCAGTCTGAACTGATCCCAAGGGAACACCAGAGCATCCGAGCCGCAAGCGAGGGGATCCCTTGTCCGGGAGACAAATCTGTCCACCTTTGCGTTGAATCTGGATGCTAGCAGATCTACATCCGGTGTTCCCCACCGCTGACATATTGCTCGGAAGACCTCGGGATGAAGGGACCATTCCCCTGGGCATAACTGTTGGCGACTCAGAAAGTCCGCCTTCCAATTCTCCACCCCTGGAATGAAGACAGCTGATATACATGGGACATGCTTTTCTGCCCATTCCAGGATGTGACTTACTTCCCTCTGGGCTGCACGACTCCTGGTGCCTCCCTGATGATTGATATATGCCACTGCTGTGGCATTGTCTGATTGAATTCTGACAGGGGACCCTTGGAGTCTGGATGTCCAGGCTACTAGAGCGTACCGGGCTGCTCGTATCTCTAAGAGATTGATGGGCAGGGTTTTTACTACATTTGACCATCTGCCCTGGAGAGACCATTGCTCCAGTACTGCCCCCCAGCCTATAAGGCTGGCATCTGTAGTGACCACCTTCCAAGATATCGGGCTGAAGGGTTTTCCCTTCTGGAGATTCTGGGGGTTCAACCACCAGCAGAGACTCTTCCGAACGGAAGGGGACAAAGCCATCGGGAAGTCTAGAGCCTGAACTTTTCCGTTCCAGGCTGACAATATGGCCCTTTGTAAATTCCTTGAGTGGAATTGGGCGTATGGCACAGCTTCGAATGATGCTACCATCTTTCCTAGCAGCCTCATGCACAGGCGTATGGACGGCTGTCTTTTTGCACAAAGCAGACGGACCAAGGCCCTCAAAGAGGATACCTTGTCTAGAGGTAAGAAAATCTTCCTCTGGTCTGAATCCAGCCGTAGCCCTAGATATACCAGGTTTTTCACTGGCTGTAGGGCTGACTTGTCCAGGTTGATGACCCAACCGTGAGATTCTAGATACTTGATTGTATCGACAATTACCACTTCTAGCTTGGCAACTGAGTGGTCCAACAACAACAGGTCGTCTAGGTATGCCATTATCGTTACACCCCGTGTTCTTAGATCGGCCAACAGTGGGGCCGGAATTTTTGTGAACACTCGTGGTGCTGTGGCCAGACCGAATGGTAAGGCTCTGAACTGAAAATGGCGCCCTTCTACTGCAAAGCGTAGGAATTTTTGATGACCTGGAAAGATGGGAACATGCAAGTAAGCATCTTTGATGTCGATCGAGGCTAACCATTCCTCCCCTTGTAGGGCAGCGGTGACCGATCGGATCGACTCCATCCGGAAAGACCGGACGTTTAGAAATTTGTTTAGACTCTTTAGGTCCAATATGGGTCTTATGTCCCCGTTTGGCTTCGGGACTGTGAAAAGGTTTGAGTAGAAACCCAACCCCCACTCTTCCATAGGAACCTCCATAATTACTCCTTGGAGCAATAGTTGTTCTAACGCCAATAGGAGAGACCCTCTTTTCAGAGGGTCTCTTGGCATGCCTGACCACATAAAATGGGACGGAGGAGACTCTTTTAACTCCAACTTGTATCCCAGAGTTACTGCGGAGAGCACCCATCTGTCTTTGATCGTCTCCCGCCAGGTCTCTGCGAACAACTGAAGTCTTCCCCCCACCCGTTTGAGTGGGGGCAGCCCTTCATAGGCTTGACTTGGAGGCTGGTTTAGTACCTCTTCGGATCCAGGGCTTTTTATTACCCTGTGGCTGTCCCTGATTTTTACCTCCTGAGTTTGACCGAGGAGGCCGTCGGAACTGCTTAGTAGCAGACGTCGCAGGGATAGGAGAGGTAGTCCACTTAAAAGATGGACCCCTAGACCTCTTTTTATTCGGTAAGAGAGTACTTTTACCACTGGAAATCTTCTGGATATACTTATCCAGGTCTTCGCCAAAAAGGCGTTCCCCATGAAATGGGAAGCTAACTAAGAGCTTCTTACAGGGAGCTTCAGCAGACCAGTTTTTGAGCCACAGAAGCCTACGCATATGTACCAAAGACAGCGTGAGGCGGGAGGCCTGATGGATAGAATCCTTGATGGCGTCAACCGCAAAGCATAATGCTCTAGGCAGATCAGCCAGAGCCTGGGCCTGCTGGTCTGGCAAATCCCTCAGGACCATTTTCATTTGATCCTTTAAAGCTTGGCAGACCCCAATAGCTGCCACTGCTGGCTGTGTAACAGCCCCTGCTGTGGAAAAAGCAGATTTTAATAAAGATTCCAATTTTTTATCCACTGGATCTTTGAACATTTGAACATTATCTACTGGACATGTCAGTGATTTGTTCACAGAAGAGATGGCTGCATCCACCGTAGGAACATTCCATCTCTGGGTGAACTTTCCCTCCATGGGATAGATCACCGGAAACCTTTTAGGCGGAACAAATAGTTTATCAGGATGTTCCCAGTCCTGGTATATAAGTCCTTCCAATAATGGATGTATTGGAAAGGAGCAATTAACCTGGGGAGCTTTTAGCGACCCCAATGAGGAGACAGCAGTAGTTGATGGTTCAACAAGAGGCATTTTAAATGCAGATCGAACCATGTCAGTTAGGGTCTGGACCCACAATCTTTCAGTCTGTGATGCTGAAAATGGTTCATCTACTGTCGATTCCTCAAAAACAGAGCTAACCTCCTCCTGATCCCCTTCAGGTAGGTCGGTCCCTTCCTGGGACTGTTGCTCTGCCAACAGGCACTCTAATGGAGGTGATGGAGATCTGGCGCGCTTTCTTTCCTGTAGAGAAGAAGCGATCAATGCAGCCAATCTCTGCTCCAATCCCTCCAGAGTTGAGGAAAAAACCTCCTCTGTTATATATGCAGGAGCAGGTGGACTGAGGACAGCCGCAGTACCTGGCACTCCCGGGGGTTCCTTATGGGTATTAACCTCTGATTTCTCAGGGGAGGAGGGTGCAGATGACTGCTCCAGATCCTCAGAGCCCGATGGAGACCCCCTACACTTCCTGAGAGGTATATCTCGGAGTTTTTTAGGCGGCATATTCCTTAGTTCAAAGCTGAGGTATTCCAGCCGCAATACACCCCTTACTGAAATAGTCTAATGCAATTTGCTGCTATGTACATCAGTGGGTGTCTACTAATGCGTCTTTCTGGGGATGCCTGTATCAACCGCCCGCTGTAAGCCCCTATACCATGCTACCAGCTCCTTTTCATGCTCTGTGTCCATAGCAAGCAGCGTGGACTGAGTCCTTTTATCTTGCTGGGACGCCCGCACATGCGCAGAAGCGCTGGGCGCACAGAGCGCGTCATCCGCCAGGCTCCGCCCCCTTTTTTGAAGCTAAACCTTATAAAAGGAAAGCATGTGTGCGCGCGCGCGTGCATGTGTGCGCTCTTGGCGCCATGTAGGGAGAGGAGCCAGGGTCCCTGTTTCACCAGGACTCAGGGATGGAAGGAAACTACTTGGCAGCATGACAGAGGAATGCAGCTTCCCTGATAGAGAGCTCACTCATCTGCCTGGACTTTCACCATGGAAGGAATAGTCCCAAGAAAAAAGACGTTCCACAGCGGCCTCTAGTGGACAAACACAGGTACCGCACCTTTGTCTTTTTTTTTTTTTTTTTTTTTTAAAACCTCCTTTATGAAAAAACATTTCCAGGTTTACAGTTTTTTTAAAATTTCCCTTATGAAAAAACATTTCTAGGATTTCTTAGGCATATACAGCTATTAGCGGGAATACCCTTTAGGTAACAGGCAGAAAGACATATTAGGCTTGGGGGTCCCCTCAATAGAACCAAGTTCCTGAGGGGCCCCCACTTACCTTTTCCCCGCCGCAGGACTTTGTTTGGTCCACAGAAGCCCAAACTTCACCTCTCACGGCAGGCATTGTACTAGACCTTCAGGGACCGGGTTCCCAAGGATTCCACTCCCCTGGACCTGTATAGCACCCTGCACAGATAGCCTCTTGGTTTTGGGTATGACCAGAGCTCTGGATCCCAGGGTCCAGCCCTCCTAAGAGAGGCATTACAGGCAAAACCCTGCTCTTCTCTGCAAGGCCCAGGTACCGACCGTTTAGCTATGAAGCTTTTTTTTGGTCGGATCCGGAATAGCTTGCTAAGGCCCAGAGAACCTGTACACAAGCCCAGATGAATACATGTTAACCTTGGCCAACACCTTAGACACTGGCAAAAAACTGAGGTACTCCCGGATGGGAGGGGCTTATATAGGGAGGGGTACTTCCTGTTTTGGAAGTTGCCAGTGCCAGCACCTGAAGGTAATTCTATATAACCCACATAGTAATGACTATGCTGCTCTGTGTCCCGTGATGTATGAACAAGAAATAGGAGCTCTGTTTGCTGCCACTAACACACTAGAAGTCCTATGGGTGCTTCTGAGATGAAAATATAGGAGCTCTGTGTGATGCCACTAACACACTAGAAGTCCTATGGGTGCTGCTGAGAAGAAAATATAGGAGCTCTGTTTGCTGCCACTAACACACTAGAAGTCCTATGGGTGCTGCTGAGAAGAAAATATAGGAGCTCTGTGTGATGCCACTAACACACTAGAAGTCCTATGGGTGCTGCTGAGAAGAAAATATAGGAGCTCTGTTTGCTGCCACTAACACACTAGAAGTCCTATGGGTGCTGCTGAGAAGAAAATATAGGAGCTCTGTGTGATGCCACTAACACACTAGAAGTCCTATGGGTGCTTCTGAGATGAAAATATAGGATCTCTGTGTGATGCCACTAACACACTAGAAGTCCTATGGGTGCTGCTGAGAAGAAAATATAGGAGCTCTATGTGATGCCACTAACACACTAGAAGTCCTATGGGTGCTTCTGAGATGAAAATATAGGAACTCTGTGTGATGCCACTAACACACTAGAAGTCCTATGGGTGCTGCTGAGAAGAAAATATAGGAGCTCTGTTTGCTGCCACTAACACACTAGAAGTCCTATGGGTGCTTCTGAGAAGAAAATATAGGAGCTCTGTGTGATGCCACTAACACACTAGAAGTCCTATGGGTGCTTCTGAGATGAAAATATAGGAACTCTGTGTGATGCCACTAACACATTAGAAGTCCTATGGGTGCTGCTAAGAAGAAAATATAGGAGCTCTGTTTGCTGCCACTAACACACTAGAAGTCCTATGGGTGCTTCTGAGAAGAAAATATAGGAGCTCTGTGTGATGCCACTAACACACTAGAAGTCCTATGGGTGCTGCTGAGAAGAAAATATAGGAGCTCTGTTTGCTGCCACTAACACACTAGAAGTCCTATGGGTGCTTCTGAGATGAAAATATAGGAGCTCTGTTTGCTGCCACTAACACACTAGAAGTCCTATGGGTGCTGCTGAGAAGAAAATATAGGAGCTCTGTTTGCTGCCACTAACACACTAGAAGTCCTATGGGTGCTGCTGAGATGAAAATATAGGAACTCTGTGTGATGCCACTAACACACTAGAAGTCCTATGGGTGCTGCTGAGAAGAAAATATAGGAGCTCTGTTTGCTGCCACTAACACACTAGAAGTCCTATGGGTGCTGCTGAGAAGAAAATATAGGAGCTCTGTTTGCTGCCACTAACACACTAGAAGTCCTATGGGTGCTGTTGGGGTGCAATGCTGTGCTAACAGCACTGCGGTTGGTACTACTGCAATACTGTACTAACAGTAAGCACGCACCAGACTAATCCCCAGCAGCAGCTAATAACACGCTAACTGTGCAATCAGCAGCAATGAACGATCAATGACTTAGGTAGGAATGGTTTAGCAAAGAAATAGCCAATGGTTTAGCAAAGAAGAGCAAATCTTTCAGTATCAAGCAAAGACAGAATCAGCAGACTGATCTCTCCTAAAGCCGGAACTCATGTGACCGGGGCCGATGGCGTGGCGGCCTTTTAAATGGTGGGGCATGTACTAAAGCCCCTGAGCTGTAATTGGCTACAGGCGTCCTGCCTGTAGCCAATTATTGCTCTCCGAGTTTCGGGCGCTGTGATTGGCCAAGCATGCGGGGTCACAGTGCATGCTTGGCCAATCATCAGCCAGCAATGCACTGCGCCGGCCGCGCCGGCCGCAATGCATTGCGGGGCCGCTCGCATCACACGAATGTGATGCGAACGGCCCAAATAGTTCTGGGCTCGACGAGCGAGCGAACGCCCGGTGCTCGATTCGAACATGGGTTCGAATCGAGCACCGGGCCCATCCCTACCTCTCATATCCATAGCCTCTTGACTCCATCAAACTCCTGCTTGCTTGAAATAGTATGACAGCAATCCTTTGCTATATTGTGCGAAGAGTGATAAGAATTCCTGACAGATAGTCAAGGCAAGGCCAATTAGCAAATAAGTTATAGGTAACTGTGATGAATCATAATGATATTAATAGTATAGATCAGAGTGAGATCAGTGCCAAGTTCATTATGACTGTGATTGATGGTAACACTGACGAGCAATAAGAACAACACCAATATACTCAGAAAATAGTGACTAATATATTGTCCCACATATTCTTGTATCTTAAAACAGTAATTTCCTTGACCATTTTTTTCCAAAGAGCTAGCCTTTGGGCAAGTTGTGATAAGCAAATCTAATTTTATGTACTATACATAGCTACAAGTGTTCAAAATGCATGTGTGGTATTTTTACACCTCTTCTTTATACAGTATGCTTTCTTAAAGTGTGTATATAGTTTAAGGGGGACAGGTTCAGCTGGTATTGGCAAAGCAGACAAAGATTCCTAAAACACTTGTCAGAAGTTCTATCCATTCCTCCTAACATTCTTGGAAAGAGACCAGTTGTAATGAGCTTAACACCTTGGGTTTGAATTCTGGCTACGTTTGCAAAACGTAATCAAAGTTCAGGTACCTATTTCAAATCCAATTTGATGGGTGCTGAATGTGAAAAAAACTGTAATGGACATTTTCTAGGCTAATGGGCATGGGATTGTCAAACAAATGGCATGGGGGGGGGGGGGGCACTGGACACTGCCCGAGGAACATGTACCAGAGAAAAAAAGAGATAAAAAAATCAAAATTCCTATAAGGCTGAACTTAAGGTATTTTTTTTACCATGCAGTGGGGCTGTGTCCACACTGCATGAATTAATTGTTTGTTTTGCCAGCTCAAGACCAGTCTCTTCGGCTCCTCCCCTGGTCTTGTGTAGTGAACTGTTCCTGATGTCATCTGGACGTGAAGACATCAGGAACAGTCCACCACTGGATGTGGGGGAGCACCATTTTCTGGAGGATCGAAGGATCAGGTTGGGCTTTAAATAATATGCTTGGGAGATGCCCTGAACCTGTCTGTAAAGTGATGCATCTGCACGATGTATACAGCCTACCAAAGCAAAACTGACATTGACAAAGAAAAAAAATGCAGTTTAAATTGTTGGTAAATGACAGCTCCCAGCTACTTCCTTCTGTTTGTAAACAAGCAGCTGTGGATTTCATTCATCTGTACCAGATCCTTAGGACTGATGAGGGTCTGGTAAGGATGCCAAGGGGGACCTCATGCAAAAAAAAAAAAAAAAAGAAACAGCGTGAGTGACCCCACTAATCCCATACCAGACTTTATTAGAAATGTCCTTTTTTAAGAAATAACCCCCCCCTTCCCCTCCGTAAATGTTCCACCATATAAATCCATAATCAATCCCGTCATCCAGCGAGTCAGATCCACAGCAATCATATTCATGATGTCCACCAACTCCCTAAACAAAATAAATCGACCACCAACACAATCCACTCCCAACAACTGCTTGTCATGAATGACAGCTCCTGGTTCCCACCACAGTGTGTGAACAAAGGGTGGAGTATTTCATTTGATATCATTGATCAAATATGGACCTGGCATATGGCCTGGTATGGTTAGGAAGACATGAGCGGGACATGCAGACTCCCCTTTCTGGGCCTTCCAAGCTGCATGCACGAATAAGGGTCTGGTATGGCTTTTTAGAGAGACCCCATCCATTTTAATTTTGTTTACATTCACCTCTCAGCCAGGAATACCTGGGGGAAGAGGTCATAAGCGCCCCTATATCTTGAAACACAGGGTATTGCTGCCAACTGAAATGAAGAAAGGAGCAGTGGAGAAGCACTGGTAGGGTGAGTATAAGGGGATTGGGGGGGGGGGGGCCCTTTGCAGAGACATTGCGACTTTGACAGAATGAGAAAACTGACAGTGTCTCTTCAAATACTTGCAAAGGCTTTGTGTGAGAACTGTTGGTTTCTTTAAAAACTTTCACATGCACACAATTGTTCATTAAATAAAGTAAGAGAGGCCTGTATATCCTTTTTCAAATCTCTGGTGTGTACAACTTTATTTCCCCAGGTCTACTAGTACAGCTTAATGGATGTTATTTTAAAAGTTAATATATGAATTATCTTTTCAAAACTGTCGGTTGTTTTCAAGTCCAGGATTTGTGCGGCTTATTTCCGATGTTCCCAATGAGCACTGCAGTCACAGAGATTAAAGCCTGCATATTTTCACAGTCCTCTGAGTAAAGAGGTTCATTCATTTAATTTCTTTTAGTGTTCAGGACAAATGCACTGCCTCCAGGAACCACAAGGACAACTTTGAAATTCAGCAGGAAATTCTGGCTCAAAATGTATGTATGCCAGCCAGGAAAAGGCCATCTTGGTTCCCTCTCAAAGAAAATCGGTGGCCCTCCTGCTGTCATTTCTTTTTTGACGTAGAAGGTCAGGTGACCTCCAGAATACCAGAGCAGAACAGCAGAGCTGGCGAGACTGCCAAGTTATCTTAAAAACATGCAGAGCGTATGCAGCCAAACTACTGTCACTTAGCAAAGAACCCACATTACAGATATGCTGAGAAGGAAGTAAATAATTCAGAGGTGAGCTTCAATGACCTTGAATGCTCCCTCTCCCAAAGGGCTTCAAGGGTAACTTGGTTGATATTTTCCAAAGCTAAACCAGGTGTGTAAACTTACTGGCTTCTTTCATATGCAAAAATCATTTTCAGTGATTGCTTCCTTTAACTCTTTCTTTTACTTATGTATGACAATAGGAGGAAAGAGCACAGAGAAAAAGATCTTCTTGCTCAGACCTGTGTAATATAAATTCTTGGCAAGTGAATTGTTTTGCTTGCAAATTATTTTAACACAGGATGTAGAGCCCATCTGTTTAACCCATTCCGACACAACATTTAGATGATGGATGTCCGCTGCAGAATGCGTCCTTTTTTTCAAGAAGGTGGCTGTGTTCTGTTGTTTTTACTCTCTAAGATATTAGTAGAATGTGTGGGTTAACTGGAAATGGGTGGAGCAATCGAATTTTTAGGTGGGGTTACCATATTTCTGGTAAAGATTTAGGCAGTTCAGTTTCATGCAATTAAACATTTTCAAGAATTAAAGCACATATAATAAATATACAGTTGTGCTTAAAAGTTTGCATACCCTGGCAGAAATTGTGAAGTTTTGACATTAATATTGAAAACATGACTGATCATGCTAAAAACTTTATTTAACTTAAGGATAGCAATCACATGGAGCCATTTATTATCACATAGTTTTTTGGATCCTTTTTAAAACATATTTAAAACATAAATCCCCCAAATGGCCCTAATAAAAAGTTTACATACCCTGGAATTTTTGGCCTTCGTACAGACACAGAAGGTGGCACACACAGGTTAAAATGTCAATTAAAGTTTAATTGTCCACATTTGTGGCTTTTTAAATCACAATTAGTGTCCGTGTATAAATAATCAATGAGTTTGTTAGCTCTCACATGGATGCACTGAGCAGGCTAGACACTTAGCCATGAGGAGGTAGAAAAGAACAGTCAAAAGGACTGCATAACAAGGTAATGAAACTTTACAAAGATGGAAAAGGATATAAAAAGATATCCAAAGCCTTGAATATGCCAGTAAATACCCAAGAGGGTTAGGGAGTGCTGGAAAATAATGGTGGCCACACAAAATATTGACACTTTGGGCCCAATTTGGACATTTTCACTTAGACTTGTACTCACTTTTGTTGCCAGGGGTTTAGACATTAATGGCTGTGTGTTGAGTTATTTTGATGGGACAGCAAATTTACACGGTTATACAAGCTGTATACGCACTACTTTACATTGTATACAGTAGGGGAGGGTTATACCATTTGTCAGTTATTTTTTTTGGGTTGTCTGTGTCTCTGCAGAGTGGAACCACCCCTCTATTTGTCCTGGGGACCATTGTCATCAAGACAGTTAGTAAGGGGAAATCCCAAAATTTTGAATTGTAACCAAAATAAACAAAATTTAATAGGTTTGACAGCATGTGGGAACGGCATGATGTAAATTTCTATGATTTATTTTGCAAAGTGTTAGCATGATGATATTGCTTTAATGTGTGAGTTAGCTCCCCTAGCGGTCAGAGACTATACTACTTCACCAGGCCCCACACTGGAAGGGTAACATCTATTCACTTGCCAGTAACACTTGTCTTGGCACTGATTAGAGAGACATTTTGCGAGATATGGCGTTGAGTGTGGATTCTCCCTTATCAGCTCTTTCACACAATACATTTTAATCTCTTCAGCCTGAAGACATGGAGGAAAGCTGCTGTATACTTTGCAAGGCCTTGCACACCATGATCCAGGTCAGGTCCTTAAGAGGGTTCCATTCTACAGCAGGCCCCAATATAGGGACCCTGGAATTCAGAAGGGCAAACTGTGCAGTCACCAAGCCACCATCCTCTCCCAAGCTGACTGCTCCTCCTTCCCTTTGCTTATCATTCTTAATTATCCAGAAGGTGGACATGAAGGTTTACACTCTTTTCTTCTTTTTCTGTTCACTGTAGGAGCATATTCTCACTTTCTTCACAAGTAACTCAGACCAGATGTTGTTACTAGATCATAACTTCCTACTTAAATAATAAAGAATTGGAATCCATACTTTCATTGAATCATCACCATACAGTATTTTAGTTGTTACATGAGCGAGGCAATGTATCCAAATCATGGTAGTACTCATTCCCACTTTTTAAGTGCTATGCAGCTACTGTGCTGTACTTGGACTGTGCTGTGGTGCTTATTTGAGGGAAAAAGTATCAGTGTCACCAGTGGCTCCTTAGGGGGCGCACTACTCTAAGATCACCTCTGATCATGCTCTTGTTTTACTGGCCCTAACCCGGCTTAGAATAGTGTGATGCATGTAAATAAGCTTACATGTGACGATTGCTATATTTTATTTGGTCATACTGTACATAAACGAATCAATTCGGAGATCAGTCTTGGGAAGTTATTCAGTATGCCATCATCATCAGTATGCAATCAATGGGACATGATATGAGTCATTGTAGATGAGGTATTCTGAATACATGTGCAATGATTTTAATTTAATGTACCTACTTGATCAAGTCATCACTAGCTGCCCTGAAGCACTCTGACTCAGGGATAGTGTCAGCTTTTATGATTATGTCATCTAAGCTTTTGTATAAGTCAGGACAGCAAAGTATATGCCTGATATATAACATGCTACAGCTTTTGTGACATTTACAATATGGACAATAACCACTACTATTGTTCCCTTGTGCGCTGTATATGGTAATTAAAGGAAAAGCAAAGCTAGCAATTTGGCAAATCTTTGTCTCAAAATGCAAAGATGCTCTCGTCACCCAAGCAATACTTGTATGGAACTCTGTCACATAAAGAAAAACCAACGTGGGGCATGTTCTTGTTTTTCTAGTCACCATTTAACCTATACGTTTTTGGTGGTTGTTTTGGTCATCCTCACAATTTGACTGTGATCTACACTGGTATGAACTACCTAATGAATTAGATAGCTATGCTACCTATCTAGTATGCTGACGTATCTCATTTCAAACCACTGTGCCTTAAGAAATTAAACCTACATGGTACCTCTCCTTCTGTCTGGTGAAACTTTGTCAGCAGATAAAATAGTACTAGTGAGGGAAAATCTGGTACGGGGACACAGCAATAAAAGGATGACAGGGGCTCTAGCCTTCCCCTACTCTATAAAAAATACATATACCTGCATATACAGCATAGCTGCCAAAAAATTATAAATTAAATGTAAAGTCTATCTTGTGATTTACACATATGGCTATTTACATATGAATGCTGCCGCTATTTACATATGAATGCTCCCATTATTTACATGTAAACACAGGGTCTGCAGGTGAGTCATCTGTACACAACAATAGGGCAGAGCTTGGCAGAATTAGTAGCAGCACTTCACACTGAGATATCAGGACACAGCACAGGACTAAAACTTCAAGGGACAAGGGAATTTAAACTGGGATAGTTGGCAAGTATGAGGCAGCTGCTTTGGGCCCCATAACAATGACAGGGCCCAGGGCAGCTTCCCCTTTTGCCCTGCCTTAAAGACGGCCCTGCTGTGCATGTGCCATTAGGCAGAATATACAGAATATAAATGAAAACACTTAAAAGCAAAGAGGGATGATGGGGTGGTGGGATGGGTTTGGGGTATTAAAGCTGGAGCAGACAGAATCTGAAGCATAATATCCTAATGTACTGTAAAAGTCAATTGGTTGCCACACACAGTTGCTCCAGATTCTGTCTGTTCCAACCTTAGTAAAGTCCCTTCACTATACATTTTAATTGAGGGTTAAAGGTATATGTAACAATAAACTTCTATTATTTGATTTGATTTATTTTTTTAAATTTAATTATACCATTGAAAATGCTTTGTTATATGTGTTCTATAATCAAAAAAAAACACCCATTGACCCTGCCAGAAATCTGCTAGAAATCTTGTGAATTGATAGCTTTCTTTACTGTCTGCCTCTACTTACTGTTACCATTTTTTTTTATTATTACTTTTTTATTGCAAATTTAAAAGAAGAATACAGAATATGGAGAAAAAAAAGAAAAAGCTTCTGTAAGTATAGAAGCACAATACAATGATGGGTTACATCCCAGTTAAACATGGAGCTCAAAGAAAAAAAATTGTTTCCCAAAGGCCATGACTGTGGCATACTTGCACTACAGCTTACACGGAGAGCATGATTTTAAATTGTTACAAAGGCAAATAAGGGGGAGATGTAAAGGAAAGAGGAGAAAGGAGGACAAGGAGGAGAAAATGGAGGCAGGGAAAAAGAGGGGAAACAGATGCTCTGCGGCAAATACCAATCGTAGGATAAGAATAGGCCACAAATAAGCAACAAACAACCACAATATCAGTAAAGATAAGAATCCGTTAGAGATTTGAGCTTGCCAGTTACATTGTTCTCTGTTTTCTCTGTGAAATACACACCTCCTAGCCATGTTATACATAAGAAGAGAGGGGAGGTGTTCTGTAGTCTTGTCCTGCTTCTGTTGCCTTGATATCCTGGGCATGTATCTTTTAGGTTACTTTTGGGTAAAGCAAGGAGGCAAAAACCCCTGTGGAATATTAATGTGCTTTTACCAAACAAAAATACTGTACATACAAACTTTTTGCAATTATAGGAAAACAATACACAACATACATAATATTACAAATATGCATACACACACATGCACATGCTATCTGTCCTTCCTTGCAAATGAGCATTGGCAATGGTCTGTAGACATGTGCACTGATGAAAAATGTGTTTGTTTTAGTTTTTGTTATATTCTTTTTTTCTTGCGGGACATTCGTTATGATCGCAATTCGTAAATTAAAAAATCTGAAAATAAGAAAGAAAATCCGAAAATATGAAAGAATAACGAACTAACTAACTAATAATAACTAAATATTAAATTATAGGTATTGGAATTTCCTTTTAAATTTGGCTGTTTGTGAACGTAGCAAATACAAATTTATCCGAAGATATGAATTATCCGAAATAACGAATGCCGCATATAAACAAATGAAACGGAACAAATTAATAATAAATTATACTAATAATTATTATTAACCACTTAAGCCTTGGACCATTTTGTTGCTAAAGGACCAGGCCCCTTTTTGCGATTCGGCACTGCGTTGCTTTAACTGACAATTGCGCGGTCGTCCGACGTGGCTCCCAAAAAAAAATTAGGTCCTTTTTTTCCCACAAATAGAGCTTTCTTTTGGTGGTATTTTATCACCTCTGTGGTTGCTATAAACAAAAATATAGCGACAATTTTGAAAAAAATTCAATATTTTTAACTTTTTGCTATAATAAATATCCCCAAAAAATATATAATTTTTTTTTCCTCAGTTTAGGCCAATACGTATTCTTTTACATGTTTTTGGTAAAAAAAAAACGCAATAACAGTTTATTGATTGGTTTGCGCAAAAGTTATAGCGTCTACAAAATAGGGGGTAGTTTTATGTCATTTTTATTAATATTTTTTTTTTTTTACTAGTAATGGCGGCGATCACTGATTTTTATCATGACTGCGACATTATGGCGGACACATCGGACACTTTTGAGACATTTATGGGACCATTGTCATTTTTACAGCGATCAGTGCTATAAAAATGCACTGATTACTGTGAAAATGACACTGGCAGTGAAGGGGTTAACCACTGGGTGGCACTGTAGGGGTTAAGTGTAGGGGGGATGGGCTGTGTGTGACAAGACAGTGATCACCGCTTCCGATTACAGGAAGAGGTGATTACTGTCATTGTCACTAGGCAGAGCGGGGAGATGCTTGTTTACATAAGCATCTCCCCGCTCTGTCTCTCCGTAAGACGATCGCGGGTGTCCCCGCGGCGATCGAGTCTGCGGGAACCCCGATCGGGCTCACGGAGAAAGCGGCAGGATCGCGAGCGCGCCGCCGGTGGCACGCCCGCGACCACGCGGCGGCATCTTAAAGAGGACGTACCTGTACGTGCTTGTGCCTGTCCATGCCATTCTGCCGACGTATATATACAGGAGGCGGTTAAAAAAAATTTTTATTATTAATATTGTTATTTATTATTATTAATTTGTTACATTACATTTTTTTAGATACAGCATTTGTTATTTCGGATAATTCGTAACTTTGGATAAATTTGTATTCGTTACGTTCACTAACAGCCAAATTTGAAATTAAATTCCAATACCTATAATTTAATAGATAGTAATAGATAAGTTATTATTAGTTAGTTATTATTTCAGATTTTCGGGTTTTCGGATTTTCGAATTTCCGAATTTACGGATATTTCGGGTTTTCGTTAATTCGGATATTTCAGTATTAGGGAAATTTGTCAAAATTCTGTAAAAATCGAACGAAACAAATTGCACATGTCTAATGGTCTGTATGGGATAGGGATACACTAAAGAGTTACTTAGCTTGGGTTATATATAGTTTGCATCGATTTCTGTAACAGACAGGACTCCAGGCTCAATCAAGCAATTGCAGGAAACCAGATGTTCTATTAGTGTAAATTTAGTTTCCGTTCCCAGATGAAATTCCTTCTTTGGTCTCGTGAAGTCCCCCCTGGTACAGACCAACTTTGGTGTTATGGAGCCCCCTCCTTCTACCCAGGTTTTCTTGTTATGGAGTCCTTTTTTTTTGTTTTTTACCCAGGACTTCTCCCAGAATCCCCACCTTGTGTTCAGCACTTAGCTATGTTATCTCATTTCTTGCCTCCCCACACTTTCTGCCAACATCGCTTCCTGTTTAACTAGCCTTTATGAACCAGTTAAATGGGCTAATTAGCATTTGAATAGAGGGGGCCCTGCTTCCGAATTGTAGATGGTAGCTAAAATGTGTTAATCTGTATATTTATGCTATAAAAATCACCAAAATAGCCCAGGCAACACATTATGCTGAGTGAGCGTTGCCACCCTAGGACAAGAAGCGTATTGTTGGCAGCTTGACAAGGTGTAGATATAGTTAAACAAAAGCTTGTAGAGAGAAAATGAATGCATCCACCACATCTAATGGCGGGTAAACTGCAATTTAGATTTTTGGGTTTACATACACCTTAATAACATCTATGAAAACATTTAAAATGTCAGCTTTCTAACAGAGAAGTACAGCTAAAAAAAAAAAAAAAACAGACATTACTCTGCTCTCCTGGAAATCAACATACCCTTCTTCAAATATCTTCAAATTAGACACTTTTTCCAAACTACACAACCAATTGCCCAATCGTGTAGAGACTTCACCCCCTTTGAACACATATGCAATAGTTCGGAACCCCAGAAACACTTAATCTCAGCGATATATGCATTACTTTTTTCTGAAAATAACCCGAACACCAAGATAAACCGACTGTGGGAGACTGAACTAGCCACTGACCTCTCCAAAGAAGACTGGGAACGCATATACGATTACACACACAAAGGGTCCATCAACATTTCTGCACAAGAAAATAGGTACAAAATCTACTCAAGATGGTACAGGGCACCCGATAAGATAAACAGATACTTTCCTAGCATCCCCCCGCTCTGCTGGAGATGCAACACTGCTCATGGCTCATTACTTTATATCTGGTGGGAGTGCCCACTAATACAACCTTTCTGGAAGGAAATTCATAACTTGATTATTCAAATCACAACCTACACCCCAGACTTCACCCCAGCACAATACTTACTCCATCATACCTCCCTATCGCTGTCGTCGTATAAAATAATCCCTCACCTTACATCTCATCAATGCTGCCATCCAGTGTATACCGGTTCATTGGAGAAGCACTGACCCACCTACAGTCTCCGAATAGAGAAAACTGTCAAAATGGAAAAACTCATGCACCAAGCCAAAGAAAATCCCACTAAATTTCAAAACACATGGGCCTGTTGGATACACTATAGAAACTCCACAAACGCCAACAACCCCCACACAAGTACTTGACACCTCGCATACGGAAGGCTGGTTAGAACCCTACTGAGGAGCATAAGAAATCCGTCACCCCTGCCCCCCCCCCCAATCGCACCATTTGCTAACCAGATATACTACCCTGGGAAACCCAGTATGGGAACCCCACCACCTATCCTACACGGTGCAATGCGACATCAAGACCTGCAAAAGTCCTAACAGAAATTACCTAGACTTGGGAAGTAATCCACCACACAGGGGCTATTGCCTAACTACAGACGAACCTCATATGAACTAAACACTCTATGCATTCCACTGGCCTCCACCCGCTCACAGATAGTTCCCTTTAGGGGTGAGCGGGTAATGGGGTGGCCTGTTTCGGTTTGTCTCTACACTACACTACACGCAATGCCCCTTTGGTTCATAGCATACATGATGTCCCCGGCACCGCAGAAGCTTTGGAGGTAGTGGGTTTTTGACCACTAACAGTCCTTTTCCTGCACAATTGCAATTGTCACTCCAGATGCAAATAACTCTACCTACAGCGTTTGAGTACAATGTTATAAGGCTAAACATATTTTGTATTCTTACTTTGTTATACACCCTTGATGTCTTTAAGCTATACCTATGTAACCCTTTTATTCATGCCTGTTATTGTGAAAAAGTCAATAAAAATATTTAAAAAAAAAACACAGACATTATACTCAGATGCTGCATCTGTCCCCCGCTGGCTTTGTAGTGAGAACTGAGCAATCAAACACATCTGATTGCTCAGTTCTCTCTGCCCCTCTGAGCAGAGAGCGGTGACTGACAGTCAAAGCTTTGGCTATAGTACTTAAATTGGATTTAGTTCCACTTTAAATAATGTGGTTAATTAATCAGGTTCAAATCATAATGACTTGATGTTTTTACAGTTTTTAAAAGATAGCTGAAAATATACACTTTGAGATTGTATAAGTAGGAACATTTATAAGATAACTCTCTTCTACATTTTGGCTTCCCATTTGCCCAATATTTTGGTCTATTTATAAATGGTTTCACCCAAAATTCACAGCTGGGTGAAAGTTGTGCAAATGTTCTGTGAAAAAAAAAATGTAACTAGACCCTAAAGCTTCAATTAGATGAGTGTTGACACACATTTTGCATGCAGGCCACGTTTGTTATTGCACCTGCATCTGCCCCAAGCTGCACATAGGCAGCTTATAGAGGTAGAGGCAGACACAGAGGCTGCACAGAAACACATGTCAAGATTTGACATGCTTACAGGAGTGGTTGCATGGATCTGAATGCAGACAGTGTGCCTAATGTAGCTTGATAAATAAAATAAATTATCTGGCAATTGTCAACGAGCAAGCAGGAAATAAGGGCAAATCCATGGTTTATAAAGAAACTCCTTATGTCGCGTACACACGATCGGTTTCATGACGTTAAAAATGCCATTTTTACAAATGGGCATTAAAACCGATCGTGTGTAGGCTCCAAAACATTTTTAACGACGTGAAAAACGGGCATTAAAAATTTCGAACATGCTCTATTTTTTCACGTCATTTTTCATGTCGTTTTTTTTAACATCGTGAAAACCACGCATGCTCAAAATCAAGTATGAGACGGGAGCGCTCGTTCTGGTAAAACTAGCGTTCGTAATGGAGATAGCACATTTGTCACGCTGTAACGGTCTGAAAAGCACGAGGCTGAAAAGCAAAGCGCAAATCGTCGCTCAACAAACTTTACTAACATGAAGGGTGGCGCCATTCGAACGGATCTTCCCCTTTATAGTGCCGTCGTACGCGTTGTACGTCACTGCACTTTGCTCGAGCGTTTTTTTTTTCATGATCGTGTGTACGCAAGACAGGGTTGAGAGGAAACAAGAAAAAAAAACTACGAGAAAAACGTTGGTTTTAAAAATTACATTCAAAACGGACGTGTGTACGCGGCATTAGGCTTATTTTTCTATGTGTTTTAATGTGGTGCAATTTACAACAAAAAACAAAATGCTGCTTTCTGCATTTGTCCTATGGTTTCTAGCCAGCAAGGGTGTGTTCCACAGAGATTGCATGTAAAACACATATAAAAAAGCGCAGCGCAACAAAAGATAAACACAAAGGTGTGAATAGGCATAAAGTGAAAACGACTTGTCTGATTTCCGTTTGTGGTTTAAAAATTATCTGAAACAGTATTTCTGCTGCAAGGGGTTAGCATTCAGCTTTTTAATCTTGTTTCCCATCTGTGCTTATTTTGTGTAGGAACAGACGAATATTGTATGTGCATATGTTACACAAATCAATAGTGGATAAAGCCTTTCACTGGTTAGCAAGTCAATCTGTGTAATCTGTGTAATAAATCAATTTTGGCTTAACCACACTAACCTTTTCCAAGCTTGCATGTGATGTGTCTTCTATATATTATATCTATTGTATATTTAAATGGTGTCCCTTATTATACAGTAGTGTATGATCATACCTACCTGCTGAATGTATGAAGAAATCAAAATTTGAACTAAAAACAGTTCAGATGTTCACTAGTAGTTGTATCATTTTGAAAGGAGAGTCAAATAAGTACTGTAGATATGAATGGCAAGTTCCTGTGATTGGCATACATTAATTGTGATCATTGCTGATTCCTTTACTCAATTCATATGCATTGATAACTGTTAAATACAAGCATTTTTGGTATATTTGCATTGATGGATATGCAGTACATATTACAATAGTTGTAAAATAGAGTACATAATAATGGAAAGTGGGAAGCCAAGGTGTAGAAAAGATTTATCTCATACACGGGATCACTTACACCAGTGGTTCTCAATTCCTGTCCTCAGGACCCACTAACAGGCCAGATTTTAAGTATGAAACCCTGTACACATGACCAGTTTTCCGGCAGGAAAACTGCCATCAGAGCTTTTGGCCAGGAAAACCGGCCATGGGTATGCTTCATCGCAGTTTTCCCGACAGGAAAACTGCCGCGAATCGCGGCGCGAAAAAAGAGAGCTGGTTCTCTTTTTTCCCACCGGGATTACCGGCGGACTTTTTCCCGTCGTGAAAACCAGTCGTGTGTATGCTTTTCCGAGGGCAAAAAAAAAACGTGCATGCTCAGAATCACGTATGAGATGGGAGCACTCGTTCAGGTAAAACTAGCGTTCGTAATTGAGATAGCACATTCGTCAGCATTCTGAACAGCAGAAAACGATCTGAAAGCACGAATCGTCTCTCACCAAACTTTTACTAACACGCGATAACACGAGATCAGCAAAAGCAGCCCAAAGGGTGGCGCAGTTGGATTTGAACTTCCCCTTTACAGTGCCGTCGTACGTGTTGTACGTCACCGCACTTTGGACCGGTGGGATTTTGTCTGACAGTGTGTACGCAAGACAAGCTTGGCAGGAATCCCGTCAAGCTTGGCAGGAATCCCGTTGGGAAAACCGACGGTTTTCTATCCGACGGGAAAACCGGCCGTGTGTACAGGGCTTGACTTTGGGGAGATGCAGACTAGAACACTGCAATCACTGAGCAGCAAATGATATCACCTGTGATGTATTTCAGTTATCTTGCAAACCCGGCCTGTTAGTGGGTCCTGATGACAGGAGTTGAGAACCACTGACTTTCACATTCTCAAATTGCATATTGTAGGTTAACTTGCTTTTGAAAATTATATAAGAATCAAATCATTGTAATTATAACATGATTAATTAGTCAGACTATTTAAATGGAACTAAATGCAAGATTTACCGGTTTCCCAAAAGCTCAAGTTAGAAATGATCAATAAATGTTTCCATTCACCTTGTACCTACTGTCACATGTGCAGTGTATACTGAATTCAAGGCATGCCCCTGGTGATAGCTGTCACAGTAGTCAGTGTGCTTATGTCAGCTCTCAACAGTGTTCAATTCCTCAAATGACTGGTGTCATAGCTAGTCACATGTGCAGCACCATGGCAAATGCAGATCTAAATGGAGGACAAGATGGTGGGCAAGGGAGCATGAACATTTCTGAGGTAAGCAAAAAAATCTTTAATTTTTGAACATCCAAGGCCATCTAGCAGGAATAAAAATGCAGATATTTGTTTTACTACTCCAAACGATAAGGGGATTTAGTTCTGCTTTAAGATTATCTAACAATGTTACCTGCACCAACATTTTGGCATGTCCAAGCCTGCCTTTCTCATGGTGCAATAAAGCTATTATACCATCTTCGTTCGTTGTTCATATGTGGAAGCCTTCCGAGTGCCCACTATATACTACACCTATTGCTGTATATATATAGGAAGGCTGGTATGCTAGCCTGAAATTATGGGAGGAGTTCGAGGGGTACTTATACAGACCATCCACGAGGGTCAGCGTCGGCTGTAGTGCGCGGTATTCGTCGTCATCAGCCGACGCCTTACGACTCGCAACGTCCGTGTAGTTGCTTTCGTACCTTCCAGCTTCGCTCGCAGTTGATCGTATCCCCGCTCGCGGTCGCAGGTAGGACCGGCCGTTACCGTTCGTACGAATCGTAGCGCCGGTACACGTTTCTTCTTTTACAAAAATCACACGGTTCATAACCCCGTGTTTTCCGTCTGCATCGTATGTTATCAACTAGTCCAGTTGTCTTTCGTACCCTGTCACACCCACGTTGCTACCGGTAACGGTCCGTCCAGACACTACGGCTCTCAGAGCTGTTGTACGAATTACTCACAGCTCGCAAGGCTCTCGCCTCAGTCGCACATCCGATACCCAGTCGTCGGACTGGTATCCCACACTGTACTTTCTTATCCCTAGTCACTGATGCCCTACACCTCCTACGATACTCTCCCTTCACCTTACTGATGCCCCACACCTCCTACTTACACCATACACCAAACAGTCTGGGCTGGCTCTTGTCGCTAACAATCGGCACTACAGGCCGGACCCTCGACAATCACAAGCCCCTTCAACTTCGAAACAACGAACACCCGTCCGAATCCAGCCGTATCTCCGGCGCTACGATTCGGACCCGGGAAATTCAAATCCCCGCCTTGCACCCGTTATCAGCCCGTATACAGGCACAGCATCGGCTTAGAGATTCGGATCTCTGGCATCCACGTTGGTTCCGAGCACAGTCGCACCACCGGCTCATCGGCTCGGACCTACAAACATCGAACCGCTAAACCATCCGAATTCAGTCGTAGCATAGGCTCAAACTTTCGAACCAATGGCATTCCCAAGCGATCCGAGTCCAGTCGCTTCACCGGCTCAATCGACTCGGATCTCTAGCAACTGACCCTCCTATCCGATCCGAACCCAGTCGTAGCATCGGCTCAAAGGTTCGGATCCTCCGCTAACATGGCCGTTCTGGGCTCAGTCGCACCACCGGCTCGTCGGCTCGGGTCCACAAACATCGAACTTTCGAGCTGATCCGAATTCAGTCATAGCAGCGGCTCAAATTTTCGGCTCTATGGCATTTTCAATCGGTCGAGTCACAGTCGCACCACCGGCGCATACCGCTCCGATCTTCAGCAGTAAACTTCTTTAACCGACCCGAATCCAGTCGTAGCATCGGCTCCAAGTTTCGGATCCTCGGCTGAAACAACCAATTCGTTCGCAGTCGCATACCCGGCTCTAAGCAGCTCCGACCCATACCTCCGATACAACGTCGAACGTCTCAGAACGTTACGAATCCAGCCGTAGCATCGGCCACAATGATTCGAACCCCAAGCCGCTATACACACGCATTACTTACCACTCCCGTTTCATCACGAAACGGCCATCCCCACACACTCGAAAGTCACAAACTCTTCTTCTTTCGTCTCCTTAAGGCATTTGTTCCTCGCAAGCGCTGCGAGCGTTCGACGAGTGGTTGCACACCAGCCACTCACCTCCTCCAGTAGTCAAACGGCTACTCACCGATTTCTCTATCCCTTTCCACCACACACGTCAGTTAGATTGAGTTTCCATCCCGTCCACCCTGCAATCCAGGTCGGACGATATCTCCCGATAAAAAAATAAAAAAATAAAAATAATAAAAAAAAAAAGGGGCAGGGGGTCTTACACACTTCTTCACCCGGAGCTACCTACCGCTCCCACAACTCTTCACGCCTACAAAAAAAAATAATATATATATATATATATATATATATATAATAATAATAAAAAAATATATATATATATATATATATATATATATATATATATATATAATAATAATAAAAAAAATATATATATATATATATAATATTGAAAAAGAAAAAAAAAAAAAACACAAAGAAAAAAAAAAAAATAATAATATATATATACATATATATATCTCTACGTCACCCTCCTCACAGGTCCCGGTCGACCCATGTCTCGACCTCAACCAAGACAGGGCTCAAGTCAGGTGCGTAAACGCAAGGCCCCTCCTTGCTTTCTCTCCACACTCTTTCACGACATATTTGTCTTCACATACACAATTCGACCGCTCACCAGGCGCTAGCAACTGCCACATACTTCTACGCATGACACTCTGTTTTCGAAGCCGATCCGAGATCCTTCACTACGCAGACAAGGTCGCCAACATCACCTTGCTGGCAGTGCAGGAGTTGGCAGACCGACCACACGTCATTGAACTACAGATCGAAACATTCCTACTTAGTATACCAGACTCCAGCTACCCGCCCCAGTACGCCCTGGGGGCTCTGGTTCATCAGTCTGTGCCAAGCACAGACGGCACCCGAGCTATCGGTTACCTAGCCAGTCACCTCCTGGCTCACCTCGGTTGCCACGCACTCTTTTGAGTTTTCTAAATTACACTCAACAAGCGCTCGTACGCAAAACTTGGCTATCCTCTGCGCCTGTCATTCCTTATTCTGTCCATCCTCCCTTCCTTCTCCCTACCCACTTTCGTACCTCCTCTATCCCCTCCATACCTGGCATCTCACTCTATAAACATACATTCCCCCCCCCCTTTTTCTTTCTCGTTTTTCTTCAGCCCCCAACATGTCGCAGACCGACTGCGATGACTTTACCGTCGTCCCACCGTCACCACGTTCGGGTTCAGCGGACGACTCCACACAGTCCCTCAGGGCTGGACCATCCCCAGGCTTACAGCCGAACTACGCCGTAGGGGCATCCCCTACCCGGCCACGGCCAGGAAAACCAAACTGTTAGGCTGCTGTTCCATAACCAGCGGCAACTCTACCAGACAAATTCCGCTGCAGTCGATATCCTCGGCATTACTCAGCTACACGCCTTGGTGACCACACTGGCAACCGCAGTCACCGACGTCCAGGCTAGAGTAGGGGCCCTGGAAACACGGTCAGCCGCGCCCCTATCAGCCCCAGTCTCCACCGTCGTTACCGAACCCCCCACTGTAGGTACGCCCGACGCTTGCACCCCTTTTTCTTCGCACCTGGTCCCAGCGGGCATCAGGAAGGACATCCTAAGCGATAGGACGCGAACCTAGCGTCCCCACGCATCTTCGGCACAGGTCATAACAGGGAACAAGCCGCGTGCCTAGGGGGACGTCTCAGTCATCCTAATGGCCAAGGACCCCAGGCTCGCTCGCAAACTCGAAAGCGACAAGTTCGTGGTAGCCTCTGGAAGCCTTAGAGATGTAACCAGTCCTCCCAGTCAGACTAGGATGTCCAATTTGAGCACCGGGGCGCAGCCATCTCCAGCAACTTAACTTCAAGGGTTGCTTTTACCCCACCACAAACTTCTGCACATCCGCCTCCTGTGCCAGAAGGCTCTCCCTAGAAATACCTGCGGCGCCAAGCAGCAGAGTCCAGCTGGACCAGGCCACATGCACTTGGGCGGCTCGACTTTCTCTCCTCACATCCAACTTCCTCTCCAGCAGCCTTTCTAGTACAGGGGACACTACAGGGTTCCACACCGGACTCGTTACACTGCCTGACTCATTCCAAAACTACCCAGTCAAACTCCAGCATACCCTCACAGGAGTTCTCCCGATGGTTTAGGATTCTTGTGAGATCTAAGGAGTCCAAGAGAGGTCTTTAAAACCTTGATGTGCCCACAACCGTGAAAAAAGTAGAAAGACCGGCACAGTTCATCTCCTTCCTGGTAATCATTCTAGACAAACGCGCCATGCGGGCCAGCCCACCTCTCGGTAGATTGACCCGCATCAGGACAGTCATCCATACGTCCACCGACACGCAAGGGTGCACTAACCCACAGCTACAATCCCTACTGGGCATGCTCAAACCACGATGAGGATCGTCTCTCAAGGGCGATCCTTTATCGCACGCTTCTTAGTGTTCCTCTCCCAGGCACAAGACCCTGACCAAGTCATTAAGCTAGACGCAGCCTCCGTAGCAGGATCTGGCCATTGGGGACCAATTCCTTGAGACCGGATAGGTAGACCCTTGTTTATCCCATCAGCATTTTCCTCGTCACCTCAGATAATCACGGACGTAGCAGCTTCCACAAGCTTCGCTGCAACTTTTGGCCATCATTGGTTTCAGGAGATCCGATCCATCAGAGATGCTCACAATTCCGCTTTTAGTCAGTCCTCCTCTCTATTTGAGATCTACCCCATAGTCGCAGCAACTCAAGTACGGGGCAGCCCCGGGCAGGACAGACCGCCACGTTCGCCACAGACAACCAGGCTACAGTCACAGTCGTTAACAAAGGCAGGTCAATAAATCGTTGTCCGTCATGTCCTTCCCACGCAGGCTGTTGCTACTTTCCCTACATCATCAGCTCAGTAGCCTCAGTGTCCACATCCCCGGTCAATGCAACACCTCGGCCGACGCGCTATCCCGCTTGACCATGCCACATCCTTTCACAGAAGCCGGAGCCGACTCGACCATGTCCGGCGTCCCACATTAGTCGCAACCAACTCTGGAATCGGATAGCACCTCCATGGTGCTACCTCCCTCGTCAATGCATCCTGATCCGCCAACACACTACAGGTGGCGGCAACCACACTCTAGTACCAAACGCTTACCAGTGACCAGCGCCATACTCCGGGACATGTCTGCTATCCTTTCACGTTCTCCCTTCGGTCTATGGCCCAGCCTGGTAGTTCAAGCAGCCACTTTCCTAGCCTTTTACGATTTTACGGCCGGCGAATTACTATCACCAGCCCTAAATGCCGAGTACTACTCGGGCACCACCCGACTTGCCACCGAAGTCATTTCATCCTACACCCGACGGTGTCGGAAATGATACAACCCGGTCCCGGAGTAGACATTAAACCTTTCCAGACACACAACGCCATGGCCGTTCTACGGTAATTGGTAAACTCTGCTGTCCGAGCCATCTGAGGACAGCCCTCTACTACCTTTCCCAACTGAACCCCTAAGCGGGAACCAGTTCGTCAGCCACGTCAGAACACTCCTGAGCATCTCGGGCCTTGACCCAGGATGTTACTCAGGACTCGCTTTCGCATTAGAGCAGCCCCAGCAACATCACGAAACAGAGTTCCTGACCACGCAATAAGGAAGATAGGCAGGTGGAAATCCTTGTGTTTCGCCCGACACGTCCCCGATCCTCAGTCAGAAATATCACGAGCCTTTAACAGTCTCGCTCTATAGTGGTTTACCTGACATAATAGATCAATTCCTTCCTAACCTTGTGTGACTTTTTGGCCCCTTTCTTTGGCATACCGTACAAAAGGCCAGGCCACACTTCAGGTCTTATTTGTGTTGTTAGTCTTGTGACGTGTTTATGTGATCCATATCTCTTCGGACAGAGGGCTCCGACCATAAATATATATATATATATATATATTGTGAGGGGGTTAGCTCGGCAGCGGGTGTGTGTGACCCCCGGGATGGGCTCCCCACACAAAAACAGGCCCAGCAAACGGAGGTTGTGGTTTTCAAAATCAAAAAAAAGGTGCGGTTTATTTTCTATTTACAGTGACAAAACACAGCAAAGCCAAAAGAAACATAAACAAAATAAATCCTGGTCAATTTGACCTCTGACTAAACATACAGGTTTCCTAACTAACAACTGGGATCAGCCTAGTGCTGTCCTAGTCCCTAAGTCCCTGGTTTTAAATGTCCAAGCAAATAGCCACACAGGCTTTGTCTCACCGCACAGGGGTTCACTCTCCCTAGACAGTCCACACAGGTCTGGGTCCAGGCATGAGCTAACATCTAATGAAGCTGGGAGTTCTTATAGAGGCCTAAATGAGCTGACAAGCTTCAGCTGGTCTCATCAACTCCCTGTCTGCACGACGCCCCACACTCTCCCTAGAGGTATGAGTCATCCATGAGCCCACTAGCCTTAGCTGGGCTTATACAACTCTCCACCTAGTTGTATAAGTCGGCGTAAAGCCTGAATCTGGGCGAAATATATCTACCCCCCTGGATGCAACCAGGTGACTTTACCTTCCTGCTGTCACATACCCCCCCCTCTTGTTTTAACCTCGGGGTTGGAACACCAGCAATCAGGCATTCATGTACTCGAGACAAAGCATCCACATTCCCCATTTGAACGCCAGGGCGATGCTTTACTGTGAAGTTGAATTCCTGGAGGGCCAGGAACCACCTATTCACTCTTCTATTTGTTTCCTTGTTTTGAGCCATCCACTTTAACGGAGCGTGATCCGTAACCATGTCAAAGTGCCTACCTATCAGGTAGTACCGAAGGGAATCTAGAGCCCACTTCACCGCTAAACACTCCTTTTCAACGGTGGCGTAATTTACCTCATGGGACTTCAACTTCCTGCTGAGGTAAATGACTGGGTGCTCTTCCCCGTTCCAGACCTGGGACAATACTGCTCCTAACCCCACATCTGACGCATCACTTTGTACGACAAAGTCTTTAGAGAAGTCGGGTGAGTACAACACTGGCTGGCTACATAAGGCTTGTTTCAAGAATTGGAATGCTGCCTCAGCCTCGGGGGTCCATTTAATCATGACCGACCCTTTCCCCTTCGTTAGGTTGGTTAGGGGCACAGCCTTAGAAGCAAAGTGGGGAATGAATCGCCGATAATACCCAGCGATTCCCAGAAAGGCTCGTACCTGCTTCTTGCTGTTGGGACGTGGCCAACTCTGGATGGCCTCGACTTTGTTGAGTTGGGGTTTTATTACTCCCCTCCCAATGGTGTACCCAAGATATTTGGCCTCCTCCTGCCCAATGGTACACTTCTTGGGGTTAGCCGTAAACCCCGCTTCCCGAACAGAGTCCAGGACTGCTTGCACTTTTGGCAGATGTGAGGCCCAATCTGTGCTATGGACAATTACGTCATCCAGGTAAGCCGCAGCATACTTCCGATGGGGCCTCAGCATCTGGTCCATTTTCCGCTGGAATGTGGCCGGCGCATTCTGTAACCCGAACGGCATTCTTTTATATTGGAACGCCCCGTCTGGGGTTACAAATGCGGTTTTCTCTTTGGCCAATTTGGCCAGGGGGATTTGCCAATACCCTTTTGTGAGGTCAAGAGTCGTCATGTATCGGGCTGTTCCCAGCCGGTCGATCAACTCATCTATACGTGGCATGGGGTAGGTGTCAAATTTTGTAACTTTGTTCAACTGACGAAAATCGTTACAAAATCGCCAGCTCCCATCCGGTTTAGGCACCAACACAATGGGACTAGACCAATCACTTTGGGACTCCTCTATCACCCCTAAGTTCAGCATTTTCTGTACTTCCTCCCGTATTGCCTCCCGTCGGGCCTCTGGGATCCGATAGGGTTTTAACTTCACCCTTTCACCGGGCGGGGTAATGATGTCATGCTCTAACCCAAATGTTTGTCCCGGCAGCTCAGAGAATACCTCCTTGTTGCGAAGCACAAACTCCTTAACCTCCTGTTGTTGGGGTTGTGACAAGGTGGCTGCTATTCCAACCTCAGGAATCACGCAACCAGTTTGAGCTGGTGACCAAGTGTCTGCGACTAGGGACTCTCTATCCCTCCAGGCTTTCAACAGATTAACGTGATAGATCTGTTCGGGCTTTCGCCTTCCTGGTTGTCTGACCTTGTAATTCACTTCGCTCACTTTTTCCATTATCTCGTAGGGGCCTTGCCATTTGGCAAGGAATTTACTTTCAACCGTAGGGACAAGTACCAGTATCCTATCCCCCGGGGAAAAGGTACGGGTCTTGGCTCCACGGTTGTACACTCTCTGCTGTGCTAACTGCGCTTGGGCCAAATGTTCCTTCACGATGGGCATTACCTGTGCAATTCGGTTTTGCATCAGGGCGACATGCTCAATCACACTCCCGTGGGGAGAACTCTCACTTTCCCAAGTTTCCTTGGCAATATCCAACAGCCCTCTTGGGTGTCTCCCATACAGTAACTCAAAGGGGGAGAATCCCGTAGAGGATTGGGGCACCTCCCTAATAGCAAACATCAGATAAGGAAGTAGACAGTCCCAATCCTTTCCATCTCTATCCACCACTTTCTTCAACATTTGTTTTAGGGTTTTGTTGAATCTTTCAACCAGCCCATCGGTTTGGGGGTGATACACAGATGTACGTAATTGCGTCACTTTGAACAATTTACACAGCTCCTTCATAACCCGGGACATAAAGGGTGTACCTTGGTCCGTAAGCAGTTCTTTACAAATACCCACCCGGCTAAACACAAGAGATAGCTCTTTGGCTATGGTTTTGGCCGAGGTATTTCGGAGAGGGATCGCTTCTGGATAATGGGTGGCATAGTCCATTATAACTAATATGTACTGGTGCCCCCTAGCGGACTTGATTATAGGACCTACCAAATCCATGGCGATCCTCTCAAACGGGACCTCAATGATGGGTAGAGGGACCAGCGGGCTACGGAAATGTGGCATCGGGGCCGACCTCTGACACACAGGGCAGGAGGAACAATAATTTTCTATGTCCTTCATCACCCCCGGCCAATAGAATCTCTGTAATACCCTCTCTCGGGTTTTCTCTGTCCCCAGATGACCTCCAAGAATGTGCCCATGGGCCAACTCCAACACCAACTTCCTGTAAGGTTTGGGCACCACAAGCTGCTCAACGGTTTCTTCTGCCCTTTTTGCCACCCGATACAGTAGGTCCTTCTCTACGCTGAAGTATGGGTAAGTGCAGGTATTATCTGGGTTCACTAACTCGCCATCTATTTTCACTACGTTTTCCCGTGCCTTTATTAGGGCGGGGTCTTTCAACTGTTCGGTGGCAAAGTTTTCCCTGTGAACCTCAAGATCAGAAAACTCCACAGACGGTAGGTTTTCGTCTGAGGAGGTGGGCTCCTCTCCAGTTTCTTGAGTCTCCCCTGCCAATACTGATAAGGGAAATTCCGGAGAGTCCTCACCACTCTCAGGGGAGTTCTGGCTATCACATTCCTGGTACATAGGGGCACCAGTGGGGGGCTCAGGATCATCCCACAGTTCCCAGAACTTCGGAAAATCCCTTCCCACAATGGCGTCATACGGTAACTGAGATACTAAGCCCACTGGATGAGAGAGGGTACCTTTGGGGGTCTCGAAACACACTGTAGTCACTGGATACTCTCGGGTGTCCCCATGCACACAAATAACAGCTACCTTGCTATTCCCAGAGACCTCTGTTTTAACTAACTCAGCCTTTATCAGGGTCACAAGGCTACCTGAATCCAGCAATACCACAACATTTCTACCATTAACACACATTTTGCATAAATGTTTCTCAGTTCCTCGAATGGCAGTGCATGCGACTGTCGCACACAGCGACTGACGTCTGCCCGTCAGAAAGTCACACTGCATGGGTTCCTCCACAACCGGGCAATTGGCTGCAATATGTCCCGCTTGCCGGCAGCGGTAGCAAACGATCCTTCTTGCCGCCTCTTGAGCCGCTGATTTCCCAGGCTGTTCTCGCCAAACTTGGGGTAGAGCTCCCACCCTCTCACTCTCTCCACCCTTACCCCTTGGAATCCTCTTATCCGCCCCTGGGGATGGTCTGGTCTTAGGGTGGAAAGTCCGAGTGTCTCTGGAAGAGGCCGTCAGGTTCTCTGTAGCCAAGTATTTCTCCACACGATCCACAAGACCATCGGCCGTCTCTGGGTCTCCATGGCTTACCCACTTTTGGATGGCAGTAGGAAGAGCTCTCAAAAACCGATCCATTACAACACGTTCCACAATCTTTGGTGCGGACAAAGTCTCTGGCTGTAGCCACTTTCTGCTCAGGTGAATGAGATCATACATTTGAGACCTGGGGGGTTTTCCAAGCTGGAAAGTCCAGTTATGCACACGCTGAGCCCGGACAGCCTGGGTGACACCCAGCCTTGCCAATATCTCAGCTTTTAGCATCACATAGTCTTTTGCTTGGTCAGGCTCTAGGTCATAGTAAGCCTTCTGCGATTCACCAGTTAACAGAGGAGCCACCAGTCCAGCCCACTGCTCCTCAGGCCACTTTTCTCTTTCAGCAGTCCTTTCAAATGTGGTCAAAAATACCTCTGGATCATCCTCTCCAGTCATTTTTGGCAATAAACGACTCACCCCAAAGGACGCGGTATTAGTGGGACGGCTTTCCTCACTGGTCTGCGGACGTTGCTGCATTACTGCTTCCATTTGTTGTAGTCTCTGCTCTTGCTTCTGTAACAGGTCTATGAAGCGGGCCTCAGATTGCTGCTGGGCTTGTTGCTGAGCTTCCAGACTCTGTTGGTGAGCTTGCTGCTGGGCTGCAAGGCTCTGTTGATGAGCTTGCTGCTGGGCTGTGAAGTTCTGTTGTTGAGCTGCAAGGCTCTTTTGCAAACCTGCATTTGTCTGCTGTTGATTGGCATTTGCTAGAGCCAGCTGCTTCAGTATCTCCTCCATGCTGGCTTAAAAAAAACTGCCTGCATTCTCCACCAACTGTGAGGGGGTTAGCTCGGCAGCGGGTGTGTGTGACCCCCGGGATGGGCTCCCCACACAAAAACAGGCCCAGCAAACGGAGGTTGTGGTTTTCAAAATCAAAAAAAAGGTGCGGTTTATTTTCTATTTACAGTGACAAAACACAGCAAAGCCAAAAGAAACATAAACAAAATAAATCCTGGTCAACTTGACCTCTGACTAAACATACAGGTTTCCTAACTAACAACTGGGATCAGCCTAGTGCTGTCCTAGTCCCTAAGTCCCTGGTTTTAAATGTCCAAGCAAATAGCCACACAGGCTTTGTCTCACCGCACAGGGGTTCACTCTCCCTAGACAGTCCACACAGGTCTGGGTCCAGGCATGAGCTAACATCTAATGAAGCTGGGAGTTCTTATAGAGGCCTAAATGAGCTGACAAGCTTCAGCTGGTCTCATCAACTCCCTGTCTGCACGACGCCCCACACTCTCCCTAGAGGTATGAGTCATCCATGAGCCCACTAGCCTTAGCTGGGCTTATACAACTCTCCACCTAGTTGAATAAGTCGGCGTAAAGCCTGAATCTGGGCGAAATATATCTACCCCCCTGGATGCAACCAGGTGACTTTACCTTCCTGCTGTCACAATATATATATATATATATATATATATATATACATATATATATATATATATACAGTATTGTGCAAACAGTTTAGAAAAATCTAGATCAAATCAATATTTGGTGTCACTAACCTTTGGCTTCAATCCAGCATCAATCCTTACACTTGCACAAAGTCAGGGATTTTGTAGAATTCGAGTCAGGTGTATGATTAAGCAATTATAAAAAGCAGGTGCTAATCATCATCAATTTTATATGCAGGTTGAAACAGTCATTAACTAAAACAGAAACAGTTGTGTAGGGGGCTTAAAACTGAGTGAGGAACAGCCAAACTCTGATACTAATGAGAGGTTGTGGAAGAAAGTTTCATGTCATAGGTCAGTGATGGTGAACCTTGGCACCCCATTTGTTTTGGAACTACATTTACCATGATGCTCAACTATACTGCAGAGTGCATGAGCATCATGGGAAATGTACTTCCAAAACATCTGGGGTGCCAAGGTTCGCCATCACAGTCATAGGTCATACACCATGGCAATACTGAGCACAGCAACAAGACACAATGTAGTTATACTGCATCAGCAAGGTCTCTCCCAGGCAAAGATTTCAAAGCAGACTGGTGTTTCAAGATGTGCTGTTCAAGCTATTTTGAAGAATCACAAAGAAAGAGGCAATGTTGAGGACCATAGATGCAGTGGTCGGCTAAGGAAACTTAATGTAGCAGATAAAAGACATATCGTGTATACTTCTCTTCAACATCGGAAGATGTCTTTCAGTGCCATCCGCACAGATCTGATGTAAAACCAGTAGGACACAGGTACACCAATCTACTGTCTGTAGAAGTCTGGACAGAAGCCATGCCTCTGATGTGGAAGCAAGGCTAAGCAACTCAACTATGCGCAAAAACCCATAAACTGTGGTACAGAAAAATGGCAGCAGGTGCTGTGAAGTGATGAGTCAAAATTTAAAATATTTGGCAGTAGTAGGAGGCAGTTTGATCACCAAAGGGCTTGAGAGCGGTACAATAATGAATTTCTGCAGGCAACAGCGAAGCATAGTGGAGGTTCCTTGTAAGTTTGGGGCTACATTTCTGCAAATGGAGTTGGAGATTTGGTCGGGATCAATGTGTCCTCAGTGCTGAGAAAAACATGTAGATACTTATCCATCATGCCATTCCTTCAGGTATACACGGTAGTAAGTCATCAGTCACTTAGTCAGTTATTAGAACCTATACAATATACCCACAATGCACCAGCGCTAGGATTATTACCCCAACCACCAGCTGCTGTATGATAACACCCAAACAAAGTGTAAAGAAATTAGGATTATCATGTATACAGTGCTATAATGTATCCCATTAACCAATTACTTAAACTTTCAAAGTGTCCGTGCATCAATAAAGTGTATGTGAATCAATAAAGTGTCAATGCAGGAAAATTAAAATATAATAAAATGCATATTGAAACTAGAACTCCAAAATATACAAATTACAAGCACACCTCTAGATACCTAATATATAGCAATAAAACTATTTAAATCAATAGCAATATTGATGTTTAATCCAAATAGTGTTAATGTGTCCAAAGTGTATATCTATTTGGTTTCATTCTGCGATACTTGCTTTCTTTTATCTTGCCCTCTCCAATGCCCTTGCACTATATTGATTCCATAAAATGTCAAATGTCCAGCATCCTTATTATGATTTTCCTTAAAATGTTTTGACACACTATGTTTGCCGTACTTTTTTTTGTATTGTTGATAGAATGGTTTGTAAAGAAAGACTATAAAAAACTGAGATTAGTAAAATTAAAAGAGGAAGTGGGTAGAATGGATAGGAGAGAGCTACTCAGTAGGACAGGAGGATAACAGAAATATGGAATTTGCCTTTGTTACTGAATATAACAGAGATTACAAGGGGATGCTTAAATGCATTGTAAGGAAAACACTGGGCAATCCTTTTAAAAGGCAAAGTATTGGGCAAAACGTTACCAAAGCACCCCAAATATATCTAAAGAAGGGAAAGAGCATTAATGAATATAGTGGTCACAAATGATTAAAAAAAAGTGACATTAGTTGAAACGTGTTCAAACCCAAAATCGGGGCGAACAAGAGACAATTGGGAAGGGTAAGGGTTATAATTTTGTTGGAAATTTTAGAAGAAAATTTCTCGAGTCGTTTCCATAATTGGGCTGCTTTTTCACAGTCCCAAAAAATGTGAGAGAAGGAGCCGATTGAGGTGCAATCTCTAAAGCAGGTATTGGGAACTGTGGGAAATATAGAATGGAGTTTGGCTGGAGTATAATACCACCTGGCAAATAGCTTAACTGCAGTTTCCCTAATTGTGATAGATTTAGTGCATTTAAGAAGATTGTCAATTGAAAATTAGAATAAATGACATTTACCTTATGGAAATTTTTTTGCATACCTTGCATAATACCATGCACCTACTGGATAAAAAATGGAATCTATGGTTCAAATATTCAGACTACCTTTTAGACCCAAACTAGAATCCCCTTTTCACATCCAATTCTTTTATACACAAAAATAACCCCACATTTCAAAATACTACTGAATCATTTATTTTCTATATGTAATAGATGTTGTCATAAATAAATAAAGGCGGTTACTCTGTCATAAAAAAAAAAAAGTGACATTAGTGACATAAGTGACAGATGTATTGCATGTAGAAAACGTAAAAAGAAAGAAAGAAGGAAATCACACTTTTGATCTAATCGCACCAACAGGGAATACAAAATGAAATCATTTATTTCTTATTACAATACCCATGTGACCTACGTAATGGAATGTCTTTGCGGCTTCCAGTATCTAAGAACTTCTAGACAATTAAGCAAGAGGATTAGCAACCATATCAATATTATAAAAGAAGAGTATGACAAACATAGTGTGTCAAAACATTTTAAGGAACATCATCATAAGGATGCTGGACAACTGACATTTTATGGAAATGATATAGTGCAAGGGCATTGGAGAGGGCAAGTTAAAAGAAAGCAGTTATCGCAGAATGAAACCAAATAAATACCATATTTATTGGCGTATAACACGCACAGGCGTATAACACGCGCCCTAATTTTAAGAGGGAAGTTTAAGGAAAAAAACATAAATGGAACGACACCCCGATTATGAGAGGGGTTAAAGTCGTTTAGGATATTCCATTCCTGAACACAAGTCAGCTACCAGACACTCCAACCATATGAATAATTCTCCCCCAAATACGAGACGAAGCTCCGTGTTGAGGTTCAAGCAGGAATCACAATCTTTATTGAAAGACTACAGGCTTATATACAGTAAAAGAGGAGGTGCATACATATCCTGCTTATATTACTCTGAAAATACACCTGTGACCAGACCTAATTAACATGAGCTAATTAAGTAATCCCTTTAAGCAGCCAAGATGACTCAGAGACATGACCTTTAGGCTAGACTTGCCGTCTGGTAGCTCAGAAGACACAATCAACATTATCACAAATCAACACAGAACTCCTTCACACAATAGCAGAGTTAATTACCACAAACAACAATGGGGATCTAATGACTCTTACATTGAACTTCCTGGAATGTCCAAATAAGGAGTAATACTTCCTGGGCATAGCCCTCACAGTGTACAGGGGATAAAATCTTCATATTTCTTGAGAGATATTGTTAATGAATAATACTGTCCCATTTTAAGTAGTCCAAGATATATTTTCTCAGTCAACAAATGCACCCGTGATTTTCTCCTAATTTTCAGGGGACAAAAGTGTGTGTTATACGCCGATAAATACGGTATACACTTTGGACACATTAACACTATTTGGATTAAACATCGATATTGATATTAATTGTTTTAGTGCTAATTATTAAGTATCTAAAGGTGTAAGATTGTAAGTTCGTTGTATATTTTGGAGTTTTAGTTTTAATATAATTTTTTTATTTTATTATGCAATTGTTTTTTATATACACAGTTTTTTATTGTTCCAGTTGTGGGCAAATATTCATTTGCAATGCAACAGTTTATGGTGGGCTAATACCCACCTGCATATTTGCGTAAAATCGTGACAATCGGATGCACTAATTGTTATAGAGGCACCCATACATTGCAATCATGTAGCGATCTAATAATCTAACAATTTGCCGGTAGTGATAAATAAGGATTAACTGCTGTGTATAAGTAGAATGGAGAGAGGACTTCCTCTAACACCTGCTAAGGACATCAGGATGATGAAATGCATCAGCGGAGCAGGAACTGCTGCCATCCCACACAATACTCCCATAAGCTATGTTTGTACACCCAGAAGTAAGGTTTGATATACAGATTAAGCTGTGCATGGGCAATGCACCCTATAATGTGAGTGGGCATTTTTATGTTATTTTAATCGGGCATTATTACAAAAGGAAAAAATTAAAATTTTACACTATAGAGGTCTTTCTTGTTCTTTCTATGGAACCTGTGGTATGAGATAAAGTGGTGTAGGAGTGAATGCAGTCCTGAAGAGCGAAGGTGGTCCTAGAAGGTTCAATCCCCTGGGGGGATATAAGCGCTTGATGACCTACCATATACCAGGTGGTCATGGAAATTTTGTGAGTCCTCTAGTGTTGAGGTGGAGGATCACGGCTGATGGGAAGCACAAGAGACAACTAATGAAACTGCTGAAGGAGGCTTGCACAGCATAAAGAACTTTTTATTTTTATTTTCTTGGATATATATATTGAAAATTATTTTTCTTCAGACCTTTTATTGATGCACAGACACTTTAAATGTTTATGTAGTTATGCATGATGTTTTGTTAATGTTTAATAATTAATGAATGGGACACATTGTAGTGCTGTATACATGAAAATATTATTATTAAAGGATAATTTTATTGGTTGGGTAACAGGTAGTATAGGAGTATTTCATACTAATTAGTTGCAAGTGTAGGTGTTTTGGTTTGCATTTAATGAAACTTACTAGTTCTAGGACAGGATAAGGGGGTACAGGAGTTAGGGGGATAAGGGGGTACAGGAGTTCCTCTAAGCCTTGAAGTTTACAAAACTTCATGAAATGTTGAGGTCTCCAGACAAAGAATTGACTTGTTATTTGCTTTATCATATGCTAAACGAATTCCATTGAATTGCTCTTGTAAAGAAAGCAAGGACGTATAGAAGGCAAGGCTTGTATGATTTTCTATTTCATGAAGAAGTCTGTATAAAAAATTTCCAACTTATTGGGAAGATCAAACTACTACATTGCAAAAGAAAAAAATACTTTATGATTTTCTTTTTTCCAAGAGCTTGTTCATACACTTAATAGCAAGACTTTAAGGCCTACTACACACGGGTCGAATGTCGGGCGACATTGACCGGTTCAATAAAAACTGTCCAACATACGGCCCGTGTGTATGGCAGCTGGTCCGAACGGCTGGCTTCTGTTGGACGAGCATGCTGGAAAACCAGCAGCCAACGGGCTACCGATCAGCGATCTCAGTAAATGACTGACCGGAGTGTTCTGGCAGGAGGGCCGCCCCCTGTTAGAACATAATAGATTAGCAGGGAGATTGCTGTACTAACATTGGATTGTTAGTACAGCGGCTCCAACTGGAGCTGTCAGTTTTTATCATTCAATCCTGGGTTGAACGAAAAAAAAAAACTAGTGGTGTGTACTAGGCTTAAAAAGCATTACTAATGCTTACCAAACTTTTTTTTTTATAAGATAATGCCTTTTGCAGGCACTTCCTGTCTATGTGCATGCATTTCAGAGACCATGGCATGTTATTCTTCAGGGTGGTTTTATTGACAGAAAACCATGCCTGTTCTTGTAGGCTCCATTACGAGAGTGTGTGACCTGGGAACACTTGGGAGTTAGTGTTGTAACCCTATAACAGGAAGTTCCTAAGTGCATATAGTCCTTCATGGCAAGAGCACCAGGCATTGATTTTATTAAAGCTGCAAATTTGAAAATATTTGAAAATGAAAAACCTAATATATAAAGGTAATGATTTGATTAATGGCTAATTTGCTACAAAATCAGGATACCAGATAAAACATATATTGTAGATTAACAATACCTTTAATAAATGACAGTGGGATATGTATTATGGACTGATAAAACAAGTCTGCAATATCCTACGTGATGAGAATTATTTCCCAAGACTGCAGAAAGCAACATAGTTAAACACTGGAACCGTATATCACTTAATATTGTGCTGATCTATTTTTATCTTTTCTTATTTTGGCTCCGGTTTCATGTATTTTTATAGCATTGTCATTAGCTGCTACACTACATCAGTCGTATCCTATTTTTGTCGCTGCAAAAGGAAACGCGGAGAATGTAACCTACAGTGACCATTTTAAGTGCCCATAGAATACAAGTGTAATCTTGAGAATTTAAAAGTGTGATTATTAAGAAAGAAAACGGCTGCTAGAGCCTGATATGAACTTTATCATTAAATATAGAAGTGTTTTGTGTCTTAGTACTCTAATTTCTAAATGGAAGAGCTGCGGCTTTGAAATCTACTGAGACATAAAAACTGGTGTAGCTGCATGTTTGCCAAGTGAAGCATCTTCACTCCTCTGAGAGTTCCAGCAGCCCAAACAGCTTTGCAGCCTCAGCAAGCCCACCTGACTTTACTTAGCCGATAGAGTACAGAGAGACTGGGAGGGCACAGGTTTATTCTGCCTGCTGTTTTTCACAGAGTACTGGCGCCATCCTTTAGCCTGCTGTGCCAGCTTTCACTTTCTACACCAATGGGCCTCCAAGGTGACTAGTTCAATTCTCAGCTCTGTCAAACAACTTTCATGACCTAGTTTTTCACTCTGCAGCGGGGCTGAAACAATGCCCTCCTCCTCTGCTTGGATCCATTCTTGCATTTGCACAGCACAACAATGTCTTACTAAAGAAAAGCCTTAGGGCTTTTTCAGTTTTCTTTTAAAATTTGACCAGTTTTGAAAAGTGAATCAGAGAAATAATGTAATTCTTTAGAGAAACCAAAAGTCTAATTAAACAGAGGACCTAGCGAATATATTTTTGGCTGATGGGCATCGCACTGAGTATACTGTTTACATACATTATAACAGGGCATGAAGCATGGAAGAGAGGATGAAGGATTTGTACATGTTAGAAATAGTATACTGCGTAGACAGATTGAACGATGTTTAATAAAGCAATGCAATGACCAATAGTGACTTGCAAATAGCAGTAATGGATTACAATTGATCAGTTTTCCCCCTTTATGAATTATAGAAACTCTATAGCAAAAATTTAAAAAATAGTAACCGTTCCTGTAAATGACTTTTCTCTCTTGCTGCCCGTGCCGTGTGTTGAACACCACTCTGATCAAGAGAAATTGTTCCCCAATATTCTATCCTGTAGTTACATGAAGGAGGAACCCACATAGTACCATAAGAGATGCAGGAGATTTACACTTCTGGAAATGTCAATTCCTCCAGAGACTTTAAATTCAATTTCTCCTCACCAGAGCCACATTAGGCAAAGCGGGAAGTGGAAGAGGTAAGAGCAATCTTAACAATGAAAGATATTTGGTGATTGGCTGCTGAGTTCCTATAAAGTTGTTTCACATAGGTTATAAAGCTGGTCTAACAGAAAAGAATTACCAGTTGGTCATAGTAGGTTGGTAGGTAGGTTGGTCCTAACCAGCTTGAACCTGTTTCGTTATATGACATCCCAATGTAGCACTTGGGCAAGGAGAGTGTCATTTTAGGGTGGTAATAATTGCTTTCAAGCCCTGTACACACGGCCGAGAATCCCGTCAGGGAAAAAACATTGTTTTTCTTGACGAGATTCCTGGCAAGCTTTTCTTGCCAAGCCGTGCATACAGACAGCCATTCAAAAGAACCACCATTCTTTTGAATGGCAAGAACGCGGTGATGTCATCGACTACGACGAGCATGCGCTCGTCACATTCGATGCCGCCGTCGCCATCTTGCTTCACCCTACACTACCCTTGTAAGCTACCGCGCATGCGTCGAAGTCTCATCGAGCATGCGCGGACTTACCGGAGGACAGGTAAGCTTGTAGCCGCATACACACACACAGTTTTCTCATCGGGAAACAAGCTGACGAGAATCCCAACGAGAAAATAGAGAGTAGGTTCTCTATTTTTTATCTCGTTGAGATTCCCGGCAGTTTTCTCGACGAGAAAACATAGACACGACCGGTTTTCTCTGCAAAAAGCTCTGCCAGCAGTTTTCTTGCTGAGAAAACCGGCCGTGTGTACAAGGCTTCAGAGTTGAAAAGGCTCTTTAGTACATTCAAAGATAATTTAATAGAACCAATCTTTCCTTCTGTTTAGAAAAAGAAAAAAAGATGTTAACCACAGATGTGGTATGTTTGTCTTTTGAGCCAAGCATGTTTCAAGTAATTTTCTGGGAGACGTCCTCTTATCTTCGGCCAACCATAGAGTTCTACAGCTTTTACCAATCCTGTTTTTTGGCAGGACCTATATTAACTTAGTGCCCTCAAAGTTCTCTATTTTGCTTTATAATACAAATGACTGACCCAGACACAGTCATTTCCATAGTTTTCTAGCAATATTACAGTACATAATAGTACAGAACACCATCTTGGCCAATATACTTTGCTGTTTTCAACCACTAGCAATGAGCTGCTGATTTAGGCAAACTTAATTTTGTTTATTTTGTTCGTTAAACTTAGTTTAATAGTAAAACTATTTTTTTTTAATTCTCCAAAATATTGTCAACATCCACCTTTTTTTTTTTTCCATAATGATTTTTATTTAGGAAAAATAGTAACATACAGAGAGTGTGAACATTCATTGTATAATAACAATTGGTGATACAAAGTTATGTTATAGGTTAGAGTCAATTGACAATATGAATCTTTTTTACAAAATATAAAAGAGCTCCCCTTTATTTGGTCACCTCTGCATCCCATGCAGCCGAAAGAGTTGCTTTAAAATGACTTGACCGCTCTGTAATGGGGCGTTATTGACTTGACAAAGCCATGTCACACCTAGTTGCATGCATTGATAATCATCAGATCAGGTGAGGACATGGTGTTCACATTGCTAATGTTTAAATGTAAAAGTTTTGTGAACATAATTGCACTTTTAACGTTGTTTTTTTTTTAGATACATAAAGTATCCTATATTCCTCGTAAAAGAAAAACACAGGAAGTAAAATTACGTTTTAGTCTCCCCCTGAGCTCCAGCCTGATATAGTGATTTCATCGTCAAAATGATAATATATTGTAGAAGATTCAATAGCTTAGGAGAGAGAGGCAATATATAGTGTTGTTGTATTTCAAATAAATGCTTACTTTGTAAGTAAAAGAAAGATAGAATACATTTGGAGTCCTTCATAGACCCGATTACAAAATCTGTCTACTTGCAAGCCTGTAGGCTTCTGGAACCTATTGTCTGCTAATCTAAGGCAAATGCAAGGGAGTTTAGTTAGGAAGGGAGTGGGAGGTCATTATGATTAAGATATTTAGCTGTATACTTAGTTTTTAGGCTCCTTCAGATCTATGTGGTAATTGTATTGTTGTACCACAAAGGTGATGCAAGGTAGTCTTTGCAATGCTATTCCTTTTTATAGCGCACAGTACAGTAGGTGCCAACAGACTTACGCTGCAGCACATAATAACACATGTGCCCTGCGTTCTGGTGTGCTGCATTTAAAGAAAAAAAGTGTGGGTCTATTTTTTTCTGCTGCAATGCATTGGGAGCTCCTTCTTGATTAACTGGCTACCTTAATGCGGTACATAATAAATCAGTATAACACCCAAAATCAAAAATGTTATATATTGCAGCTTGCCAGCCATCTTTTGGGAGACCACTTTGTAATGCTTGTCTATGGAGTGAGACCAGTGCAGGGGGCAGCCATCTTGGCTGGATTTGGATCAATCTGACAGGGCAGTGAGGTAGGAGGAGGAAGGGGAGTAGCTGAACAGAACGAGAGCTGAGAAAGCATGGGGACCTTTTCTGCACCCACCAACAGTGAGTATTGGGATCTATACTGACCTGTTTGCTGCTGTGTTTTGGAAGCCTGTGCCCATGTACCTTTGCTGATGTGGAGTAAACTGTGAGCCGGGAGCCAGAGTTCAGGGCTCCTGAGAGACAGGGACAGAGGCACTAGTTACTTGGACATGTGCTGTAATCGAGACACTCTGTCAGTTTGCTACCACCAGGGACTGAAATTTGCTGTTGTGTGACTACATGGCTTGGTATGCCCACAGGGACCGGGACTGACTGTTGAGAGAGGAGAAACCTATGCACAAAGGCCCCACCAGAGACTTTCTGTTAGAGACTCCTGAGGTGCTGTTCCAGATGTGAGATATAGAGAAAAACTGCAGCTGAAATGCGGTGAAAGATTGCAGTAGAGTTTTGGTGAAAGAATGTAGCTGCAGTCCAATGAGAGGCTGTGGTTCAAGATTTGTGGTTGGACAGCACAGCCTCAAATCTTGAACCACAGCCTCTCATTGGACTGCAGCTACATTCTTTCACCAAAACTTTTCTGCATGGTTCCAGACCTGCTGACATCAGGGAGCAGCTTCAATTCACTGTGTTGCAGAATGGACCAACAAGCCATGAAGGCTGCTGAGGAGAGAGGGGAAGATAGGCTTGAAGCAACCAGGTGTGTGGGAAAGAGACTGAGCTACTGCTTCTCCTGCTGGATGAATAAATTCCTGCCATAGCTGACCATAATCGAGTGAGAAGTCAGAGAATTAAAGGGGCTGAGAGCCTTCTCCCTGGGAGTGTGTGATTTGGTTTCCTGGCAAAATCAGTGGGATGAGGGTCATAATATTCTGATCTGCACGGCTGGCTATGTGATGCATGGATTATTAAGATTTGAGAGGGGGCTTCCCATAGAGCCAGGCAGCATAGGAAAAAGGAAAATGGTGGTTCTATGTGTGTTTCATATGTTCTAAGAAACATATTAAATCTATGCTGCTATATTATTTGTTTGAGATCTTAGCAAATATGTTTAAAGCACTTATTTTGTTAAACAAATTGCCATGCAATATATAGAACAAAAGAAAATGGTCTGATGTTGACAGTGAAACACCTCCATACCCAAATTAAATGTTTCAAAAAAGAATTACGCCCGTGGGACTTTAAATGAGGTGAGCACAAAAAGGTCATTGAGAGTATACAAAGTAAACATGGTTTATAAATTTATTAAAAAATGTTTGTGCTCACCTCATTTAAAGTCCCACGGGCGTAATTATTTTTTGATTCAATATACAGGTATAGAAAACACTTCTATAATTGCCTATGATTGGTTTTAAAGTGGTTGTAAACAGCTACATGCACCCAGTGAAGTAGCTAGCTTTAGGTGATACACAGAGATTAAACAAATCCTTCCACATTTGTTGTACCTGTTTATCGGCAGCCCTTTCTCTTCTACAGCCTTCTAAAGCACACAGACCAAAGGATTTTTCTCAGCAGCAGAAAGAAGGGGTGGAAATCTGACATCACACACCGCAGAGCTAGAGAACAGAGTTTCCTGTAATTTGGTAGCTGAGTAGAGGAAAGGGACACATCCCTCTGTACACAAACTCATAGAAAAACATAGAGAGCTAGGGCTATGAGTAACCTGCTGTGTGCTGAAAGTGGGGTTGGCCATCTCCTGGGAAGCTGTTGTGTTGACTTAAGCCCTGTACACACGATCGGTTTTACCGATAAAAACAGTCCGATGGACTTTTTTCATTGGACAAACCGATCGTGTATGGGCCCCATCGGTCTTTTTTCCATCGGTGAGAAAAAAAGAGAACATGTTTTAAATTTATCCGATGGAAAAAAAACAATAGCAAATTCCGATCATCTGTGTGGAACTCCATCGGACAAAAAACCCATGCATGCTCAGAATCAAGTCGACGCATGCTCAGAAGCATTGAACTTAATTTTTCTCGGCTTGTCGGAGTGTTTTACGTCACAGCGTTTTGGACGGTCTGATTTTTGACTGATGGTGTGTAGGCAAGACTGATGGAAGTCAGCTTCATCGGATTTCTGATGGAAAAATCCATCGGATTAGAATCCATAGGAAATCCGATCGTGTGTATAGGGCTTTAGAGTTCTATCAGGGATTTAAGCAGATTGCAGAGAGAGAAGAGATCAGCGAGGAATCAAATTAAGGGCTGATTTACACCACAAAAACACACCCCAGATCCGTTCCGGGTGTGTTTTTGCACTCGTGTTTTTAAAGTGTTTTTGGCGCATTCCTTTGCATGTTTGATGTGTTTTCGATGCATTCCAGATGCTTTTTTTCTTATTTTTTTCCTGTTTTTTGTCACTGTACTGGGGTCCGGTGCGTTTTTGATTCATTCCAGTGTGTTTTTGATGCATTTTACTGTGTTCCAGCACAGCCCAGTGCAGGAAAAATGCAGCATGTTCTACTTTTTTTCCATACTTTTTTGATGCAGAAAAAAAACGCACTGGCCTATATGTGTTGTGAACTAGCATTCAGTACTTTGGATTGAAGCAAGTATCTTAAGAACAAGGGAACTTTCAAGTTTCATTACCCTTTAACCCCCTCTACTGATGTAATCCACACTTCCCCTCTTCCACTGTATGCTCACACAGTTCTGCCAAGTCCAACAGTGTTCTGCCATAATGTTTACAGTGCATAAACTGGTAATTATCATTGGAACCAACCTCCAATCCAAGGTAGTTGCTACCTTTATAAAGGATACCACAGAAGTAGCATGAGTAGGCCAAGTTAAGCAGCTGCCCAGGAAACTCAGCAGTGCAACAAACTGTCCAAGGGAATGCAAATGCAGGTCGAAGCAAGTTAATGCAGGTCAGAGGATGGTCAAATTAACCTGTCAATAAACAGTGAATGATCCCAGAACTGTCTCAAACTGATCCCAAATGCAATCTGGATGTCATTGAAAAAAAACTGCATTTGCCCATTGACACAAACCCTTTCACTGAGCTTATATCAAAGCTACAGACAACATCAATTTGGAGTGGACTTTTGAGGTACCCATGAACTACACAAAGTCTATCAAAAAATACTTAGTAAACATTACATAAAATCAATACATGAACATACATGAAAATATACAATCATTTTGAATTCTCTCCTTAACCACTTCCATACAGGGCTTTTTATACCACTTCAATACCGGGCCTATTCTAGCACTTCTCTCCTACATGTACAAATCATCATTCTTTTGCTAGAAAATTACTCAGAACCCCGAGACATTATATATGTTTTTTTAGCAGACACCCTAGGGAATAAAATGACGGTCGTTGCAACTTTTTATCTTGCACAGTATTTGCGCAATAATTTTTCAAACGCCTTTTTTTGGGGTAAAAAAATGGTTTCATGAATTAAAAAATAACAAAACAGTAAAGTTATCCCAATTTTTTTGTAAAATATGAAAGCTTATGTTACGCCGAGTAAAAAGATACCTAACATGTCACGCTTTAAAATTGCGCACACTCATGGAATGGTGCGAAACTTCGGTACGTAAAAATCTCCATAGGCAACGCTTTGAAATTTTTTACAGGTTACTAGGTTAGCGTTACAGAGGAGGTCTAGTGCTAGAATTGTTGCACGCGCTCTAACGCACGCGGCGATACCTCACATATGTGGTTTGAACGGCGTTTACATATGCGGGCGGGACTTACGTGTGTGTTCGCTTCTAAGCGCGAGCTATTGGGGACGGGCGTTTTAAAAAAAAAAAGTATTTTTATTTTTTTATTTTAATTAATTTATTTTTTTTTACTTTTTTTTTACACTTTTTTTTTTTTTGATCACTTTTATTCCTATTACAAGGAATGTAAACATCCCTTGTAATAGGAATGTGTGTGACAGGTCCTCTTTATGGAGAGATGCAGGGTCAATAAGACCCCACATCTCTCCTCCAGGCTAGAAAGCATGAGATCGGTGAAAAAAATTTCACTGATCTCATACTTACAGCCGCAATGGCGGCTTTGTTTACATTTGAGGACCCGGGCGTGACGTCATCACATCGCGCCCGGGCCTCCGACGATCATAGAGATGACTGGTGACCATCTGGTCACCAGTCATCTCTATGCTCGTCACGTGACCCACCACCGGCGCCGGACGATTCTCTCCGGGTCCCCGATGGCACGGGGAGCCCGGAGAAGCACCGGATGGTGGCGGGAGGGGGGGATGTCCCCTCCCGCCGCCTATAAGAACGATCAAGATTGTTCTATGGTGCGCAGGATCGCCGGCACTACAAAAGGATATCTGAATGATGCCTCTAGCTGCAGGCATCATTCAGATATCCCCCCTCAACCCCAGGATGTCATATGACGTCCACCCGGAGGGAGAGAGGGTTCCTGCCGGCGTCATTTGACAATGGCCCGGTATGGAAGGGGTTAATAGTGGATCCCCATATACAGTATCTTATGCCAAGTATTGACAGAAAGATAAATGTGGGAGTGTTCTGTGCAGATGGTAATATGTTTGCTGTAATGAGAGCTGCTGCCTCCACTGAGACACCTATGTGTAGGGTCTAATCTGAAAATAGAAGAGAATATAGTGGGCGTAGTGCTGCTCTATAGATCGAAAGGTGCTAATGATACTGTGACTAACACCATATACCACAAATTAAAAATAAACATACAGTTTAAATGTATCAAGTGCTATAAAGATATATATGACATCCAAACAAATTTCTCCAAATAAAGTGACAGGTGCTAATTAATGTGAAAACAATCATGTAAACCAGGGGTCTCAAACTCAAATTACCTGAGGGCCACAGGACGAGTTTTCATATCCCAAGGGGGCCGCATTCAAACTTTCAAGCTTCAAAAAGAACATTAAACTAGTATATATAGTGGTAGTTACTGCTTGCTACCAGTCACTGCTTACTGCCAGATGCTTGGCAGTGTTTGCTCTGCAGCGTCTAACAGGACCCACAGTTCTGTAGCCAGCTCCCAGCAGGACCCACAGCTTGTGGGTCCTGCTGGGAGCTGGCTGTGGACCTGTGGGTACTGCTAGGAGCTGGCTGTGGACCTGTGGGTCCTGTTGGCCACTGACCTATGGGATCCCACAGGTCAGCGTCCAGCAGGACCCCACAGGTCAGCATCCAGCAGGACACCACAGGTCAGCATCCAGCAGGACCCCACAGGTCAGCAACCAGCAGGACCCCACAGGTCAGCAACCAGCAGGACCCCACAGGTCAGCAACCAGCAGGACCCCACAGGTCAGCAACCAGCAGGACCCCACAGGTCAGCGACCAGCAGGACCCCACAGGTCAGCGACCAGCTCCTAGCGGGATCCGCCTGTGGATCCTGCTGGCCATGGCCTATGGGTCCTGCTGGCTGCTGGCCTGTAGGCCATGGCCAGAAGGACCCGCAGGTCCCATAGGCCATGGCCAGAGGCCATCAGGACCTCACAGGTCAGCGGCCAGCAGGACCCCACAGGTCAGCAGACAGCAGGACCCACAGTTCTGCAGCCAGCTCCCAGCAGGACCTACAGCTTGTGGGTCTTGCTGGGAGCTGGCTGTGGACCTGTGGGTCCTTCTGGCCTGTATGCCATAGCCAGCAGGAACCGCAGGTCAGCAGGACCCATAGGCCAGCAGGACGCCACAGGTCAGCGGCCAGCAGGACTCCACAGGTCAGCAGCCAGCAGGACCCCACAGGTCAGCGGCCAGCAGGACCCCACAGGTCAGCGGCCAGCAGGACCCCACAGGTCAGCGGCCAGCAGGACCCCACAGGTCAGCGGCCAGCTCCTAGCAGGATCCACAGGCCATGAGCACTTGGGCAGCTCCCAGTGTTGAGGGCTATTTTGAGGTTCCTGGATGTGCATTGGGGCAGGGTAAATGAGAGGTGTATGGGGGATAGATGGGATGATCATGTGAGGGTCAGCTATGGGTGTCAGGGTCTCTCACTGTGACCTCGGCGATAGGCCAATGGCAGCTGCCAGCTCAGGCTCAGCAGGACAGGTCCTCCTCCTTGCACGCCGAGCCAATGAGTCAGACTCAGCCACGACGGTGTCCAAGAAGATCCCACTGGGAGTTGTAGTTTGGCGTCACTAGGGTTGGTGTCACCTGGTGTGGTAAAACATGGTGTCACCCCCCCGTCTAGGCTGCACAGCACCATGCAGACAGCGCACGGTCATGGGGTGCACCCCATACCAGCCCCTGTAAATGATAGTATAGGGTGGTATAGTGGCAGGTTAGGGTAGTATAGGGTGGTATAGTGGCAGGTTGGGGTGGTATAGGGCAGGTTATGGTGGTATAGGGCAGGTTGGGGTGGTTTAGGGCAAGTTAGGGTGGCACAGGGCAGGTTGGGGTGGTATGGGGAAAGTTAGGGTGGCATAGGGCAGGTTGGGGTGGCACAGGGCAGGTTGGGGTAGTACAGGGCAGGCTAGGGTGGTACAGGGCAGGCTAGGGTGGTACAGGGCAGGCTAGGGTGACACAGGGTAGGCTGGGGCGGCACAGGGCAGGTTGGGGTGGCACAGGGCAGATTGGGGTGGCACAGGGTAGGTTGGGGTGGTACAGGGTAGGTTGGGGTGGCACAGGGCAGGCTGGGGTAGCACAGGGTAGGTTGGGGTGGCACAGGGCAGGCTGGGGTGGCACAGGGCAGGCTGGGGTAGCACAGGGTAGGTTGGGGTGGCACAGGGCAGGCTGGGGTGGCACAGGGTAGGTTGGGGTGGCACAGGGCAGCACAGGGTAGGTTGGGGTGGCACAGAGCAGGTTGGGGTGGCCCAGGGCAGGCTGGGGTAGCACAGGGTAAGTTGGGGTGGCACAGGGTAGGTTGGGGTGGTACAGGGCAGGCTGGGGTGGTACAGGGAAGGCTGGGGTGGCACAGGGGTAGGTTGGGGTGGCACAGGGTAGGTTGGGGTGGCACAGGGCAGGCTGGGGTGGCACAGGGTAGGTTGGGGTGGCACAGGGCAGCACAGGGTATGTTGGGGTGGCACAGAGCAGGTTGGGGTGGCCCAGGGCAGGCTGGGGTAGCACAGGGTAAGTTGGGGTGGCACAGGGTAGGTTGGGGTGGCACAGGGCAGCACAGGGTAGGTTGGGGTGGCACAGGGCAGCACAAGGTAGGTTGGGGTGGCACAGGGCAGGTTGGGGTGGTACAGAGCATCTTAGAACTCTATGTAGTGACAGTGTGCAGAGTAACTTACATAGTATGCCTCATGCCTGCAGAGGAAGACCCGGGCGGGTGGGCGGGGCTGCTGTGTCTGTCCTTGCCTCTATCTGCTTCAGCTGCAGCATCAATGGGGATGACAGCTGCTCGTGTCATCGGAATCAGCCAATGAAATCTGCAGATACAACACGGTAGCCTACTGGGTGGGAGGTTCAGCCACTCACTGCACAGCAGCGTGTTGGGGGAGGGTGGCACAGCCACTCATAGCACGGCAGCCAATTGAGTGGGAGACTCCGCAACTGATAGCGCCGCAGCCTATTGGATGGGAGGCTCGGCCACTCACAGCACGACAGCCTAATGGATGGGAGGCTCAGCTGCTCACAGCGCAGCAGCCTATTGGGTGGGAGGATCAGCTGCTCACAGCGCAGCTTCCTATTGGTTGAGAGGATTGAGTCTGTGGGAGGAGTGGAGGAGGCAGCCACACCCCCAGCCCCTCCCGCACCCCTATAGCAACGCCAATGGCTGTAGTTAGGCTGGCTGCGCTCACTGCTCTCCAGACTCCACCCGCCGGGTGCAGGGAGCTTGAGCGCACAGCCGTAGACTACAATTCCCAGAAGCAACAGCGGCGGACGTCACGTGATGTCACTGACGTCAGCTAGCCGGACTTCCTCCGAGTAAACCAGGAAGAGAAAAAAAAAATTTGTAAGCAGGCGGCCATTGCTTACCAGGAAATGTATCAATATCAATCAGACCTGCGGGCCAATTGTAACCGCTCCGCGGGCCGTAAATGGCCCGCGGGCCGGTACTTTGAGACCCCTGATGTAAACCATCAATTATGAAATACGCTGAAAACAATTGATGACTGGTGGGATCCCAGTGATTCAAATCAGTGTATAAACAATCAAGTTCTTATGCCAATACTCAGTCCTGTTATATTAATTGGTGACAGTGGCTACAGAAAATATATATATGCTATTCCCATGCGTTCCACGGACCAATCAGAAAGTGACGCAATGATGCTGACGCTCTTCCCTATGCGATTTTCATCATAATGACATCACCGGGAGCGGCCGCGGCCGCTTGTAGTTTAAAAAAAGTTATGAAGCTAACAAGGCAGAAATGATACTTTTTCTGACATGAGGAATAGGATGAAGTGAGATGCAGAACAGCAAAACAGTGTGCTTGCACAGCTAAAAAAACGTATAAAAACTACAAAAGACTGAAAAATATTATTCTCTTCTATAAAGTATTTATACAAAGAAGTCAATTCAAGAGCTATATACTGTATCTTCACTATTCCCAACAAGGAATTCACATTAGCACCTAAGTCACAAACAGATAGCAAGATACCACAATTCAGATAAACTACAGCTCATTGTTCAACATCTACCAGACATACTAAAGGACTTTCAAGATCATACTATTCAAGATGTTCATCACTTAGTGAACCACTTATTAGGCTGGGGATAGCAGAAAGAAATTAAGGTTTTGCGTAAGCACTGGTTTTTAGTTCGAAACGCGCTACCATCTATTGTTCCTGCGCCTGTGATACTGTTATGATGCTAAAATAAAGATACAGAGGAGTGCAGCGAATTCCAGACTTTTTCCATTTTGCACACTTATTAGACTCATACAGAGGTAGAGTCTGCAAAGGTGCAAGATGCCTTTGTAGAAAACAAAGCAGAAATCAGGGCAGAAACAGCCACATAAGCAAAAATGAGAGTTTTAGAACAAGATGTGACTGCAAGTGATGTAGACAGTATCAGTCTTGAAAATACAGAAGACCTCATAGAGCACACTAAGGGCCCTTTCACACAGACAGACTGATTGGGTCTACCTTTCAGTTTAGGTGGATCCGATCAGACCCTCCAGTCTCCTCTATGGAGCAGCAGGTGTCAACAGACATGGCTGATCCAAACTTGTCTACTAAAAACAGACAGATAGGGATCGGTTCCCCATCCATCTGGTGAATCGGATCGAATGGCAATGGGTGTGAATGAACAGGTGGTCTGTTTACATCTGACAGCCCATATAGGAGAGCAGGCTGTGTCTATGTCTGCTATGCATAAGCGGACTAGACACGGACTAGCCATCCATCTACAGACTCCCTGCTGAGCAGACCGACTCCAACGGAGCCTGCTCGGTATGTAAGAAGCCTTATACTGTATATCTTAGGCCAGGGAAGCAGGCTCTCAGTTACCCCTGATGCGCCTTGTGACACTGATGTTCCTTCAGCGCCTCAACCTCCCGAAACTACTGTGACTAATCATTGATGTAACATGCTTGTTGTTCTCTCTACCCATCAAGCTTAACCCCAACATTCTACCATATCATCTAAGTTCCATACTACAGTTTGACAGACTATCGACTCAGGTGTCATGTCAGGTGACTACATCACATCACTTGACAACAATGCTAAAATCTTATCGAGCCGGCATCCTAGGACGGTGTTGCTGCTAGGAGGTTAATATACGGGAACCCTATTTCAGGTCTATTCTCTTGCTAATATGTTGCATTATGTCCTGACGGACAATACATCATGAGGCTCATGCGAACAAGCGGACGCATCTGATTTTCTCTGCCTCTATTGTGATATATGGGCAGCGTTTTTGGTTTTCTGGCAAATCCCCCACTATACAGCTGACCACTTATCTACAGTTGAACCACATTAGTGGGACGCCCAGGACGGCATTGTGGCTAGGAAGTTACCAGATGAGAACCCAGTGTCAGGTCCATCCTTCAGACCATATGTTACTTTGTGTCCTGATGGACAATACACCATGAGACTAGTGGTAACAAGCGGACGCATTTAATGCTCTATGCCTATACTTTGGTATATGGGCAGTGTTTTTGATCTCCTGGCAAATCCTTTACTATACGGCTGACCAATCTTTCATATTTAAACTACATTAGTGGATTCTAGGATCCACTATTTTGGTCCCTAGACCTTTGGAGATTTGGTTCCTCTCTCCAAACTATGTTCTAACATATTACTCTCTGTGACCATTCTCCACCTTCAAGGGATTTATTCCTGCTCGTAAGTACACGCCTCCATAGCGACCGCCTGGTTCGGTCTATATCTATCCCCTGTTCATTAGGCCATTCACATGACACGCTCCTGAAGAAGCGTCAATGGACGCGGAACTTGTCGAGCGAGAGTGAAAATATTACATCTTTTCCTACAACCTCTGCCGCTTCAACCATACCTCAACTTTTTGGAATGTATCAAACTGGTTGTGGATCATCATTATCCCTATATGTTCGTTATTAGAGCTATGGTGTTATATTATAACGGCATTGGTGTATTGTCTCTCCTAGAACATGTGATTAATTTTTAAACGAAAACATTTATATGATAGAGTATTGTACAATAAAATTATATTTTTTATACAAATTGTGTACTGTGCCTAAAAAGTCCAAGTCCCCCTATTTAGCTCTTTTCTAATGCTAAAATCATGATTCTGCTGGGTGATAACATCCTGTGAGTTCTGAAGGTACATCAGCAGCACATTGGTTGGAATGGCCAAAGGATTGACTTAGGTCCGCTAATTATTGGGTAATTATCGGTATGGGCCTTTTGTAGCACATGTGCAGCCGATCACACTGTTGAAATTTTCAAACTTTGCCTCAAGCACATCAAGCGTGGCAAAAACACATCATTTGGGTACCACATGCTTGACAAGGCATTTAACCTCCCACCACTAAGCCATTGGCAGGAGCACCTGAAAGCCACACAGGAAGGACACAATTCTGCTCCTCCTCAATCCTCACCTTTCCAGTCTACCACCACTATACCTCATGACCTCTCAGCAGCCTCCACTGACCGGGATGATGGTATAGCGCAGGGTGTCCCAGGTCCTTGCAGCACGTCTGCCAGTAGCACACCACCAGCTGTAGACTATAGCAGGCAAATTTCTCTGCCCCATCTGCTGCAGCTGAAAAAAAAATACAGTCACTAACACCCACATGCCCAGCGTCTAAATCCAAGCTTGTCAAAGCTGTTTGCTTTACAACTCCTGCCTTTCCATCTGGTGGATTCTGCCCCTTCCGTGAATTTGCAGAATGTGCTGTACCACAATAACAGGTTCCCAGTCGCTATTTCTTTTCACGTAAGGCCATTCCAGCTCTGTACCATTACCTTGAAGACAATGTTGTGACATTGTTGGGCAAGGTAGTCAGCCGCAAGGTTCATGTTACTGCTGATATGTAGTCCAGCAAGCATGGTCAGGGACGATATATTTAGTTCACAGCACACTGGGTAAATCTGCTTGCAACTCGTAAGGATGCAGGACAGGGCTCAGTGCTTCAGCTTGTTGTGCCGCCACGTCTTCATACAGCTAGTGGTTAGGATGCAAGATTTGTCAGCTTAATCCCCTCCTCCCCCTCCTCCATGCCCTCCTCTGCTGAAATATCCAATGAACCACAAGTACCCCCTAAGCGTTCAAGGGGCTATTCAATGAGTCAGGCTAAAAGGTGCCATGCAGTGCTTCAGCTGGTCTGTCTAGGGGACAGGAGCCACACTGGAGCAGAGATTCTTGCAGCTCTGCAGGGGCAGGCCCAGAGGGGGTTCATGCCATGCCAGCTGGAGCCAGGAATGGAGAATTGCCATAATGGCACAAACCTCCTGTCCCCTCTTAGACAGGGAAAGTTGAAACATGTGCCATGCCTGGCACATGTCCTCAATTTGGTGGTGCAGCGTTTTTTAAATAGGTACCCAGGGTTAGAAGGTCAGCTGAAGCAGGCCAGAAAAGTCTGTAGCCATTTCAGGCAATCATACACAGTCAGTGCTCGTTTGACTGAAATTCAGAAGGAATTCCACCTGCCCATAAACCAGATGATTTTGGCAATGCTGCAGCGGCTGCACATGCAGCAGAGGGCCATCAACAAGTACCTGTGTGAGTATGGCACATCGACAGGCTCAGGCCGGCTCTGTTTTTTTTCCCACGCCAATGGCTGCTGATAAAGGATGCATGCACTGTACTGTCACCATTTGAGGAGGCCACAGGGATGGTAAGCCGTGACAATGCATTCATCAGTGACATAGTCCCTGTTGTGTTCCTGCTGGAGCAGGCTCTGCGTGGCATTCAAGGCAGGGCAGCGGGAGGAAGAGGAGGACTTATTTTTCTCTCAAGGCCCGTTTTATGCAGACACCATTCTTCCTATGCCACAGGACATACAAGAGGAGAGGGAGGAGGAGGAGAATTAGGAAGCTTTGGAAGCATTGAAGCAGCGCAAGACATACTTTAACCCTTAAAAGAAGGTTTTCTATCCCCAGAACACTTGGGAGCAGAACGTGGCTGGGAGGAGGCAGTTCCAGATACTGTAATCCTCAGTGACCCAGAGGAGTCTGTTTCTCACACCTCTGCAAACTTGCGGTGCATAGGCTCCCTCATTCTTCAAGCCTGTGAAAGGACCTGAGTATACATGGCATCAAGGAGAAGGATCACTATTGGTTGGCAACCCTCCTTGACCACCGTTACAAGGGGAAAGTCTCAGAATTCATTCTGTCCCCACAGAGGGAGCAGAAGATGAAATCTCTTGAGAACACCTTAAAGAGGTTTATGTAACACCTTTCCCGACTCTGGTTAGTTACAGTCTTGTGGAAAACGTCATTTTGAGGCTTCTTTTGGTCAAGAGAGGAGCGGCGGAGAAGGGGCCGCCTCAGTCATGCATTTCAAATTTTTTTTAGTACTCGCCACCCAGGGCTGTCAGCTTCCACGTCCTATCAGCAGTGTCTTCATCATATGTTGGGAGATTTTCTAGGGGTGAAAACAGATATGGAGAGCTTTCCAGTTGACGATCCACTGGGTTACTGTGTCATGAGAATAGACCACTGGCCAGAACTTGCCCAGTATGCAATAGAGCTGCTGGGCTGCCCGACTTTCAGCGTACTTTCCGAACGGCCATTCAGTGCTGCCGGAGGTTTTGTAACAGATAAGAGAGTGTGTCTGTCCACAGACTCCGTGGACCAGCTGACATTTCTCAAAATAAATCAGTCCTGGATTAGCAGCAACTATCAAGCCCCTGATGCCGATGTCGCTAATTAAGTGCTTTCTGGATCTCGAATCTCTAAAAAAGACTGTCTAGGCTGCCTAGCTTTGTGGGTGTTGATTTCATCTGGAAGACATTTTTTGCTGTAGGTTTCATGGGCACAATTAACACCCAAGGACCAATTTTTCAGCATATTTTTGACAGGTGCAAATCATTGCAATTTTTGACAGCAAGGCCAATTGTTGCTTTCATCAGGAGTACCTCTATAGGGTTATGGGGTGAAGGCACCACCGACACCCAAAGACACATTTTTCCACACCTGTTTGAAAAGTGCATATAATTGCAATTTTTTAGCACTTGTTACTTCTATCCAAATTCTGCAAAAAAGAGACACCAGAATGTATCCAAAAAATCTCTAATCCGGTGCACTAAATTGTGGCCTCATCATACAGACTTGTTTCTCAAGCTGTTTTTAATAAAATAAAGAAAGCTTGAATAGAAAATTTCTTTTTTTTTGGCTTTACAGGGGGTCCCCGAGTTGCGAACACAATAGGGACTGTAGGTTTGTTCGTAAGTCGAAGTTGTTCATAGGTCGCAACACTGCATTTGTAAGTGTAACTTCCGGTCGGAACACTGCATTCGTAAGTGTTCGTAAGTGTAACTGCCGCCTGTGCATGGATGTGGGATGTTCTGGGCGCTTGTTATGTTATCTGGGGCGTAGTACGGCAGTGTAGAATGTGTCGGAGCTGCTCAAAAGTTATCGTAGAGCACAAGTGGCCGGCATTTGAGGCCGTTCGTAAGTAGGAGTCGTTCGTAACTCGGGTGTTCGTAACTCGGGGACCCCCTGTATAAATGTCATTATTGCTGCAGCATGTTCTATACATGGTACAAAATTGCCACTTTACCGACAGACTAAGGGGACCCCCCAGACACTATATTTAAAGGATTTTTTATTTTTATTTCTCATTTTTATGGTTTCACTTTAAGCATCAGTAAAGCACTGCTCATTTAAAAATTATGTATTTTACAAACGTTATTTTCATTGATGTCCCCAGGGCAGTATCCGGACCCCCATAATCCATTGTATCCCCAGTTACTTGCATATAAGCCTTCAAAATGGGCACTTTTGATTTTTCCAGTTTGGGTCCCATAGACTTCAATAGGGTTCGTTATTTGGTTCCGAACGTTTGCGATGTTCGAAAGTTCTGCTCGGAAACCGAACATCCCTATTCAATACCCTGCCTATTTAGCACAGTTGAGGGAAGCATTTTAGTTTGCATTTTTCAGCATTGCTTTGGAATGTGTTTCATCTCATTTTTAAGTGTATAAACCTGTAAATTGTCATTATTATATTATACAACATGGGCTTTAGAAAAATTAAAATGATTGAATTTATGTGTGTATGACCTTACCCAGAATGATCTCATAAACATATAGTAGTATACTCCTATAATGATGTAATACAGATAAAACAGATGACATTTTTCAGATTGATATTTTACACTAAAAGTATAAAATATCAGAACTACATCATACAAAAGGAGTATGTAAATTCCCCAGTTTGGGTCCCATAGACTTCAATAGGGTTCATTATTCGGTTCCAAACGTTTGCGATGTTCGAAAGTTCTGCTACGAACCGGACAGGGGGTCGTTCGGCCAATCCCTATTCAATACCCTGCCTATTTAGCACAGTTGAGGGAAGCATTTTAGTTTGCATTTTTCAGCATTGCTTTGGAATGTGTTTCATCACCTGTTTAAGTGTATAAACCTGTAAATTGTCATTATTATATTATATGTAGCGGGGGTCTAAAATATAGGGGGAGTGCATGGGTGGTAGTATGACCCAATGCACCCTGATTGCTGGGGAATTAGAGACCATTTACTGTCTTGGAGGACTCTGGTGGTGTGAGGTTCCCTGTGGCCTGCAGGTGGCATTGTCACCCTGGGCTGGGGTTGAACCCACACTGTAAGACTGTGCCTTTTTTTCCTTTCCTGGTACTTGTACAGCGGGGTGGGGAACCCGCTGTGACGCAGGAGGAGAGGGGATAAAAGGGGCGGACGCTCTGACCTTGGGGTTCAGAGTTCGGAGTCGGAGGACGCGGCCACACTCAGACACCCTCAGCCTGGGTGCTGGCGTTCCGGAGTTCTGGGCCCAGGTGCCCTTGACCTGGCCGGAGCTTGAGATGGAGTCCATCTCAGGCACCTTTAGCCTGGGGTGAGGTACTATGGCGGAAGCCTGGAGCTCAGTACCTTCGACTGAGTTCCGCGAGGGTGGAGGAATCTGAGGGGGCCCTAACTTCTTGGGTGCCCGTGTCTGAGACGAGGAGGCCGGTGAGCGGAACTTCTCCGGAGAGTCCAGTGCAGCATTGCTGGTGACGGAGATGCCTCCGGTAACTGTCTTGGACGGATGTCTTCCCCCTGATAGGGGCTACGTTAGCGAAGGTAATCCATGTTCCTGTTCTATATAGTCAGTGGCAGTGACTATGCGCCACTGGTGACACCACAGTGGTTGGCTCTACAGTAAAGGATTGTGCCTTGACCTACTCCCCACAAATATTGAACTGTTCGTTGGGTCCCAACCTGTCTGTGTTGTATGACTATTTATCAGAGAAGAATAAATACGAGTTGGACCGTTTTCAATGTGTGGAACTTCGGTTAATGGAAGCAAAGGGGGGGGTCATTCAGTGAAGGTTTGACCCTAGGACACACACACAAAGCCCAATAGTTCTGGCCTTCACCTCTACACATTGGAGGACATGAGCCATGGTGTATCTCATCCTTCCGCCCAGCACTAACCCCTAGACAAGACAGACAAGCCGAGAATGACAAAGGGGTGAGAGGGGTGAGGTCGCTACACGTGGGGCATCGTGTCCGGGATGTGTGTTGTGTCTGAATTTGAACTTTGCTGTCCGGAGGAGTTCCGAGTAGGTTGGCCATATTGGCCAACGCGCCACGAGGCAAACCATAGCTGCGCAGTTCGTGGGTGGGGAGAAGAAAAAGCTCGCAAACAAGTGCAGAGTGTGGGAGGAGTCTGGCCATGTGGAAGGACTCACGTGGAGATTCCGGCGCGAAGGGGTCAGTGCACATTGGAGCAGCAAACAGTCAGGATGGCTTCATATACCCCGTAGATTTCTGCTTCTTCCATCACGGAGATGACTTCCTTTGCTGCCCAGATTATGGATACGGGAATAAGACTAAGGCCCCGGGGGCAGTTGGCTCTGTATACCTGGAGAGACATAGAGGCCCTCGGTGTGATCTGTCCCGGCTGTTCGGGACTGGTGGTCCAGTTGAAGCCGTTCGGGTGATGTGAGGTCTGCAAAGAGTTCCTCTTTGAGGTGAAGCCATCCACAGAAAGGCCTCATGCTTTCCACCTCAACTACCTCACAGGGACTGCCACTCTGGAAGGAGAGATCGATGCCTATGCGTTTCCCGTGCGCACTGACCAGGGCGACGTGACAGCCCAAGAGGAGACAAAGAGAGAGAAATCCGAGGATGCTGCCTCGGTCACCACAAGCTCCCTGCTCCCACCACCGAAGAGGAAAGTTGGCCTGGTGATGGCATCCTGTGGTCGTGGAAGAGCTTCGCCCCGTCGCTTGCCTGGCCTGGATGGATCCGGAGGGAAGAGCTCTGGACATCCCTGTTCTTCTGAAGGCCCAGGTGAGCCAGGGGTTGGGACTGTGTGTGTGGTTGGAGGTGTCGGCAGCCCAGAGTCGGTGGGAGCCGTTAGGGGGAGTGATTCCATAAGTACAGGGAATTACTTGCCTGTAGAGTGTTATGACACCTCCGACCTGGAGTCATTGTCTGATGACGGCGATGATGGGGAGATAGATGAAATCGTTCACAAGAAGGGATGGGACAAGATGAAGTTACCCTCGTCCCATGTCTCAAGATACCCTCCTATGTCCATTGGGGGTAGTACACCCCGGGTGGAGGCCTCAGAGCGTAGGGAAGAATCTGGTCCCCTGTCTGTGATCCCATCTCTTGAGCCAGCGGCTGTTTCACCTGCTCCTGTTGCGGGAGTGCAACGGACATCACTGCTGGCTCCTAGGCCCAAATCTACAGAGGTGGTGAACGCACCTCGCCATCCGGAGTCCATTGTTTTGGCTGGAGAAGGAGACCGTGCCACAATGCCACCCTTGGCAAGGCTGCAGCGTCTCTTTTGTCAAAAAGTTGCCCGGGAATATGGGTGGGAATACCCAAACCTGCCTCGAGAATTGCTCTATGAGGTGGAAGTTTTCCGGCAGCGGTGGTACTATGACTTTGTTTGGACAAAGCTTAAGGTACCTCACGCACGCCGTTATCTCTCATGCTCACCTACGGTCACTAAGAAGTTCCAGGACTGTAAGGCAGAGTGGATGCTGGGAAGGCATATGCATGCGGACAAAGTAGTGATCTGTCGCAAGGATGGAGGGAATGTTGAGTACAATGTGGAGGCTTTTGATAAGCATTTGAAGCCTATATTCCTGCCGCATCCAAAATTCTACCTTTAGGAGAAAGAGACTCCTTTGTTTTTTCTGTTGCTGCTGAACTTTCCAGAAGTATGTGCTGGAACATAGGGACTGTGCTCTACATTTTCTTTCTGATGTTTTGCTCTTAGGAGAATGGGAGCTGTTGTTGTTCTTGTTCTCCCTACTTCTCCTCTCGTCAAGTAAAATTAATCAGTGACTTTGGGGTTAGCCAGAATAGGGTCACAGTTAAGGAAAAAAAAGAAGTTCATCTGGATTGATAGGTGTCTTTACCGCGGCATTGTCACCAGGTGGCAGTGTTGCGCAATGATTGTTTTACACTATGCAACATACTCATTGAGGTGAGTGGGTTTCTCCTTAGATAGACCCATTCATTTCAAGCAAGCACGTTATTATGTTAGGATGTATGTTTCTTTTCTTTCTTCCCTCTGCAGGAGACTCGTCTATCAAGGCTGCTGAGAATGGGGTGGTTCTTAGATAGATAGGGGGGGAGGAAATGTACATGTGTGAAATTATTTCAAGTATTTTTTTATTGCAAAGTTTATAGTTTTATCTTCCAGTGTTTCCCTTGTCCATTTTTAGGTCTTGCCACAATTCCTGGTTAAATGGTAAAGGTTGGTTTTATGTGAATGTTGGTCTCTGGGTCAAGCTTATGTTACCACTTTTTGGAAGACATGGGTTTGCACCAGACACTGGGGACCAGTGTTAAATCACTGGGGGAAGAGTGTAGCGGGGGTCTAAAATATAGGGGGAGTGCATGGGTGGTAGTATGACCCAATGCACCCTGATTGCTGGGGAATTAGAGACCATTTACTGTCTTGGAGGACTCTGGTGGTGTGAGGTTCCCTGTGGCCTGCAGGTGGCATTGTCGCCCTGGGCTGGGGTTGAACCCACACTGTAAGACTGTGCCTTTTTGTCCTTTCCTGGTGCTTGTACAGCGGGGCGGGGAACCCGCTGTGACGCAGGAGGAGAGGGGATAAAAGGGGCGGACGCTCTGACCTTGGGGTTCAGAGTTCGGAGTCGGAGGACGTGGCCGCACTCAGGCACCCTCAGCCTGGGTGCTGGCGTTCCGGAGTTCCGGGCCCAGGTACCCTTGACCTGGCCGGAGCTGGAGATGGAGTCCATCTCAGGCACCTTTAGCCTGGGGTGAGGTACTATGGCGGAAGCCTGGAGCTCAGTACCTTTGACTGAGTTCTGCGAGGGTGGAGAAATCCAAGGGGGCCCTTAATTCTTGGGTGCCCATGTCTGAGACAAGGAGGCTGGTGAGCGGAACTTCTCTGGAGAGTCCAGTGCAGCATTGCTGGTGACGGAGATGCCTCCGGTAACTGTCTTGGACGGATGTCTTCCCCCTGATAGGGGCTACGTTAGCGAAGGTAATCCATGTTCCTGTTTTATATAGTCAGTGGCAGTGACTATGCGCCACTGGTGACACCACAGTAGTTGGCTCTACAGTAAAGGATTGTGCCTCGACCTACTCCCCACGAATATTGAACTGTTCGTTGGGTCCCAACCTGTCTGTGTTGTATGACTATTTATCAGAGAAGAATAAATACGACCGTTTTCAATGTGTGGAACTTCGGTTAATGGAAGCAAAGGGGGGGGGGGGGTCATTCAGTGAAGGTTTGACCCTAGGACACACACACAAAGCCCAATAGTTCTGGCCTTCACCTCTACACATTGGAGGACATGGGCCATGGTGTATCTCATCCTTCCCCCCAGCACTAACCCCTAGACAAGACAGACAAGCTGAGAATGACAAAGGGGTGAGAGGGAAGAGGTCGCTACATATACATCATGGGCTTTAGAAACATTAAAATGATGAATTTATGTGTGTATGACCCTACCCAGAATGATCTCATAAACATATAGTAGTATACTCCTATAATGATGTAATACAGATAAAACAGATGACATTTCTCAGACTGATATTTTTCACTAAAAGGTATTAAATATCAGAACTGCATCATACAATAGGAGTATGAAAATTCTCTGAAAACACTATTATACAGATGTTAGACAGGAGGGAAATGAACATTTTCAGAATGATGTCATATTGCAAAGTAATACTGGGAGATCTAGGGACTTGAAATGTATTACATTTAGCACATGATTTATTTGTTCTATCTGTGCTTAAAAAAAGGTGGCAAACATCATGTACAAAATCCACTGGGCATAAATGAATGTGTACGCGGACTTGCTGGTGGTTTTCTAAAACATTACCACGTATTTAAAATACGGGTTAATACTGTAATGAACCATGTTATTCTTTTATAGAGTGATAATAAGACATAATCAGAACCATGAGTGGAGGCACCGGAAAGATTTACCCCCCTTAATGACCACGCCATTTTTTACAGCAGTGCGTTGCTTTAACTGACAATTGCGCGGTTGTGCGATGCTGTTCCAAAACAAAATTTACGTCCTTTTTTTCCTACAAATAGAGCTTTCTTTTGGTGGTATTTGTTTGCACTATAAACAAACAAAGAGCTAAAATTTTGGAAAAAAAAAAAAGGGTTTTTTTTTTCTACTTTTTGCTATAATACATATTCCAAAAAAATATATAAAAAACAAATGTATTCATCAGTTTAGGCCGATATATATTCTTCTACATATTTTTGGTAAAAAAAAAAATCGCAGTAGGCGTATATTGATTGCATTGCGCAAAAGTTATTGCGTCGACAAATCTGACCCCAAATGACAAGTTTTGGGGACCTGTGACATTATTACATTGATTAGTGCTATAAAAATGCACTGATCAATGTAAAAATGACACTGGCAAGGAAGGGGTTAACACTAGGGGGCAATCAAGGGGCTAAGTGTATTCCCTAGGTGTGTTCTAAATGTAGGGGGATGGGCTGCCTGGGACATGACAGAGATCACTGTTCCTGATCACTGGAAACAGTAGATCTCTGTCATGTCTCCTGTCAGAATGGGGATCCGCCTTGTTTACAAAGTCAGATCCCCATTCTGCCTCTGTACTAAGTGATCGTGGGTCGCCGGCAGACATTGAGCCCACCTGACTCGCGGGCTCACTCCCGCAGCTTGCAGCGGGCGCGAGAGCGTGCCGCCGGTGGCGCGCCCACCCACAACTGCACCTGCGCGAGCCAACATACAATGACGGAGATTCACACAGAAGAGCCAACCTGCCACAGTACAATTGCAGTGGGCAGTCGTTAACTGGTTAAAGCCGTTTTCTCTTTCACCTTTACAAAAAGTGCAAAAAGCACATCACACTTGCGGTGCCATTCATTGCTAATAGCACCCCAAATACAGCAATCCTGGGGTGTCGTTCACATTTACATGTGCAATGCGTTTATGTACGTTTTGTGCACATTTTCATGCTGCATGCACGACTGCTCTACACACGTGCCAAATTAGCTCATGTGCTTTTGGAGCATTGAGCTTCGTGCATTTTTAACCACTCATATGTTGAGAACTTTTCCACGTGGAAAAAATGTGCATCTGCTTGCTGCTTTTGGGGTGCCATTAAACGGAATGGTACCACAAGCACGTTATGTGTTTTTCACAAGTTTTGTAAACATGCATAAAACGCACACATCTGTATTAAGCCTAGGTGATTGGCAGCAAAATCTTCAGGTCTTTATATACTGCAGAGTTTATTGTTTTCAGTCAGACCATCCCTGTCTGGGGAATTTGCAGTCAAATAAGAGGAACATCAATGTACCATTCTTGCATATGAAAAAAATAATAATACTGTTTATATAAAGTATGTGTAGCGCCCATCCCAATTTATGGGACGCTATATGTGTAAATTTAGGGGTGGTCCAAGCCAATAGTTGGGCTCTGACCTGTTAATTAGAATAAATTGTTTGCTCTGCTCTGGGTGTGATACTGCCCGGCAGTGTTATTCTCCTTTGCCTGCAGGTGGCACTGTCACCGCCGACACAGGCTAGATCACGGGGGTATCACAGCGCCTTGGGTGTCTTCTCTCGGCAGCTGTGCAGTGGGTGTGGTCTACCTGCTGTGTATGCTGGGAGAGGGTACATAAGGGGCAGACGCCATTTGGCATCCAGGGGGACCCCAAGGAGTTCGGGGGTACCTCTGGTCCAGTGAGCGTGTCTCGTGGGCCTCATGGCACGGGATGCGCGTGATTCTTCTCGGGCACCTTTAGCCCAAGGCTCTGCTGCTGCATAGTAGGCCCAGCTCTCCTATAAAGGGCCTATGCTTCGGAGAGGGATCCCAGGCTGCCCAGTTGAAGGGGGCCTATCTTTAGGGAAGGAGTTCCAGGGGAAGATCAGTCCCGGCGGAGATAGCGACGATACTGCTGTCTCGGGAAGAGGCCTGGAGGCCTACCTAAAGGGGGATCCATCATCTCTGACATCCGTGCTCCACTCCGGTTGCTAGGACCACTCTCAAAGGGACTAGCCGGGTGAGCAATACCCACTCAGGCTTGAGTGGCAACGAAAGTGTTCTCTAAGTGTTGCGTGCCTGAACCTTCCCCTACTTTGTCGTTTCTACTCTTTCTCTCTTCCAAGTTTTACCTCAAGAAAAGAATAAAACCTTGCTGCTTAGGTTTTACACCTGTGTGGACATTGGCTTTATTACAAAGGGACTTTCGCCTAGATAACGGAGATCAGGGATCCACTCTGGAGAGGTAACTCGCCGCAAGGCCCAAAAATCTAACACCGCTCGCCTCTCCATACATGGAGTTGGATAATGGGCAAGTAGCAGGTGTGCCTTACTGCAAAAATGGATGGAGTGGAAGGGTCTGTGTGCTACATATATATGGCTGCCTACGTGTGCATATATATTCACAAACTATAGATAGAAACACAATTTTAGAACCCATAAGATTGTTTGTATTAAGCACAAAGGAGCTGAATGTCTGTGTAGTGTCAGGGAAGGTGAGGTGCATGCTGTGGTGGCTCCATAGAGACCTTGTTTGTAAAAGGAGCCATCACAGAAACAAATGTACTGAGTGTAAACAAAATAAATGAACAGATAATGTAAGGCCTGGTTCACATAGGGGCGACTCCTCAGGCGACTCGGTCACCTGAGGAGTCGCGTCCTGCTCTGTACTATGGAACCGTTCTAATAGGAGCGATCTGAGTCGCTCCGACTTAGAAAAAGGTTCCTGTACTTCTTTTGGGGGCGACTCAGGGCGACCTGCATTGACTTCTATACAGAAGTCATTATGCAAATCACCTCAGGCGGGCTTCTCAAGTCGTCTTGAGATCGTGCCGCCGAGTCGCCCCCGAAGTCGTGCTGCCCCTGTGAGAACCGGGCCTAAGTGTAGCTATTTGATAAGAATTGTTACCAAATGGGTTTGGTAACAGTTTAAACCACCTGCTAGTTCCTTGTATTTCTTGGAGACTCTATGCTATGGCCCTGCTATTGCCATTGTGACAGGGCTCCTACTCACCTTTTTTTTAATTTACTTTCAATTATGTAGAATGAAATGCTGAAATAATTAAAGGCAGGTGGGGACACCAGAGATCCTCAAATAAACAGAGAGTCAGTAATCATGGCAGGGGGATCTCATTGTTTTAATATCCAATATATTGAAGAAGCTACGGGGTGACACAAATTGTTAGGGTTCTATCCATAGGTGTGTGCAGCCATTTGCATTAGGGTGTGCATCCTCAAAGTTCAAACACACACATATATACAGTATCTCACAAAAGTGAGTACACTCCTCGCATTTTTGTAAATATTTTATTATATCTTTTCATGTGACAAAACAGAAGAAATTATACTTTGCTACAATGTAAAGTAGTGAGCGTACAGCTTCTATAACAGTGTAAATTTGCTGTCCCCTCAAAATAACTCAATGCACAGTAATTTATGTCTAAACCACTGGCAACAAAAGTGAGTACACCCCTAAGTGAAAATGTCCAAATTGGGCCCAACTAACTATTTTCCCTCCCGGTGACATGTGACTCATTGGTGTTACAAGGTCTCAGGTGTGAATGGGGAGCAGGTGTGTTAAATTTGGTGTTATCGCTGTCACACTTTTATACTGGTCATCGGAAGTTCAACATGTTACCTCATGGCAAAGAACTCTCTGAGAATCTGAAAAAAAATTGTTGCTCTACATAAAGATGGCCTAGGCCAGGGGTGCCCAACCCTTTGAAGAGCAAGGGCCACATAAGCGACTTGGTAACTGGCCGCGGGCCACAATAAGTGGAGCGGACGGAAGACAGATCCATATCTGCTCTGTATATGCAGAGCAGACACCGACACAGCCCACTCTACTCTGTGGGCCCTCCCATCCGATCCAACCAGATCGAAGGGGACGGATCCCCTTATGTTTTTTTTTTGTGGATTGGATTGGAGGTAGGTGGGGGCAAATGGACACAAGCCCATTTACATATGCCGCTCCATACAGATGAATGGAGGGTCTGTGTGGGTTGGACCAATCATAGGAAATGGGCCTAAGGCTGCTTTCACACTGCTGTGCTGCAGTTTATCTGCACTGCGGGTACAGCACAGTGGACCTGTGGCTTTCCTGGGTTGGCTGCCCTTTGCCATCGATATCTATTATATCCTGCAGGTGTGGCACACTTTCTGAAAGCACACCAAACCCACAGGTAATAACAGAAGTCTATGACTCAGTGCAGGTAACTCAAAGATGCACTGCGCTGCACCTGCGGATCAGCTTGAAAGCAGCCCGGTAACCACTGCAGAACAGATATGCCCAAATATACACAGTTTTTAGTAATAAACTTACCTTTAATAACAGTCTTCCATTCAGGTATTCCCTGCTGTTGCTGTCCCAGGCAGATAGCATTTGGTATCACTCCGCTTGTGACAGGAGCCAGCGCTATACAGAAAGCATCCGCTTATGTTGCTCTGCTCCCTCTGCAGCTGCTTGCTTCCTCTACCGCTGGCTTCATTCAGAACACTGATGCTCTGGAATGGCGGGTCGGCAACCTGCGATCTGGGCTTGCGAACCTGCTATCCCAAAGCAGAAGGTCACTGGCCACATCAGAGGGCTCCGCGGGCCACTGGTTGGCACCCCTGGCCTAGGCTATAGGAAGATTGCCAAGACCCTGAAACTGAGCTGCAGCACGGTGGCCAAGACCATACAGGACAGGATCCACTCAGAACAGGCCTTGCCATGGTTGACCAAAGAAGTTGAATGCACATGCTCAGCGTCATATCCAGAGGTTGTCTTTGGGAAATAGACGTACGAGTGCTGCCAGCATTGCTGCAGAGGTTGAAAGGGTGGGGAGTCAGCCTGTCAGTGCTTAGACCATGTGCCGCACACTGCATTAAATTGGTCTGCATGGCTGTCGTCCCAGAAGAAAGCCTCTTCTAAAGATGTTGCACAAGGAAGCCCGCAAACAGTTTGCTGAAGACAAGGCTTTTAGGCCAAAAAGTTAAAAGTTTTCTGTGTCCCCCACATGGCTTCTCACAAACTGCAAACGGGACTTATTATGGATTTCTTTCAACAATGGCTTTCTTCTTGCCACTCTTCCATAAAGGCCAGATTTGTGGAGTGGACGACTTATAGTTGTCCTGTGGACAGATTCTCCCCCCTTAGCTGTGGATCTCTGAAGCTCCTCCAGAGTTACCATGGACCTCTTGGCTGCTCCTCTAATTAATGTTCTCCTTGCCCCGCCTGTCCGTTTAGGTGGACGGCCATGTCTTGGTAGGTTTGCAGTTGTGCCATACCCTTTCCTTTCTGGATGATGGATTGAACAGTGCTCCATGAGATGTTCAAAACTTGGGATTTTTTTTATAACCTAACCCTGCTTTAAACTTCTCCACAACTTTATCCCTGACCTGTCTGGTGTATTCCTTGGCCTTCATGATGCTGTTTGTTTACTAAGGTTCTCTAGCAAACCTCTGAGGGCTTCAGTGGACAGTGTCAGTAGAGTAGTGGACATGTAAGTGGGGCAGAGATTGGTGTCAGTACGGCAGAGATTTTTGTCTGTAGTTCTCTTTTTTTTACAGTGGATAGTGGATGGTGTCAGTCAGTAGAGCAGTGCATGAGTCAGTAGGGTAGAGGTTGGTGTCAGCAGGGCAATGGTGTCAGTCAGTAGAGCAGTGCATGAGTCAGTAGGGTAGAGGTTGGTGTCAGCAGGGCAATGGTGTCAGTCAGTAGAGCAGTGCATGAGTCAGTAGGGTAGAGGTTGGTGTCAGCAGGGCAATGGTGTCAGTCAGTAGAGCAGTGCATGAGTCAGTAGGGTAGAGGTTGGTGTCAGCAGGGCAATGGTGTCAGTCAGTAGGGCAGAGGACTGTGTCAGTAGAGCAGTGCATGAGTCAGTAGGGTAGAGGTTGGTGTCAGCAGGGCAATGGTGTCAGTCAGTAGAGCAGTGCATGAGTCAGTAGGGAAGAGGTTGGTGTCAGCAGGGCAATGGTGTCAGTCAGTAGAGCAGTGCATGAGTCAGTAGGGTAGAGGTTGGTGTCAGCAGGGCAATGGTGTCAGTCAGTAGAGCAGTGCATGAGTCAGTAGGGTAGAGGTTGGTGTCAGCAGGGCAATGGTGTCAGTCAGTAGAGCAGTGCATGAGTCAATAGGGTAGAGGTTGGTGTCAGCAGGGCAATGGTGTCAGTCAGTAGAGCAGTGCATGAGTCAGTAGGGTAGAGGTTGGTGTCAGCAGGGCAATGGTGTCAGTCAGTAGAGCAGTGCATGAGTCAGTAGGGTAGAGGTTGGTGTCAGCAGGGCAATGGTGTCAGTCAGTAGAGCAGTGCATGAGTCAATAGGGTAGAGGTTGGTGTCAGCAGGGCAATGGTGTCAGTCAGTAGAGCAGTGCATGAGTCAGTAGGGTAGAGGTTGGTGTCAGCAGGGCAATGGTGTCAGTCAGTAGAGCAGTGCATGAGTCAGTAGGGTAGAGGTTGGTGTCAGCAGGGCAATGGTGTCAGTCAGTAGGGCAGAGGACTGTGTCAGTAGAGCAGTGGATGGTGTTAGTAGGGCAGGGATTGGTGCCAGTAGTTTTTTATTTATTTTTTATTTTATTATATTTTACAATTTGTTTGTTCTTTGATTAATTTTTACAATATTATTTATTATTATTTTTTTTACATTTTTTTAGGAGCCCCATTTGGGGGCTTTGCTGAAATATCATTGGTCAAAATAGACTCCTAAAGTCTAATTTTTGAGACAAAGAAAGGGACTGAGGACAGTCCAATTCTCAGCAGCCTCAGCTGCACTGGACAGCAAATGAATGGGAAGTGCTTTGTGCTCAGCGACTTCCTGTTCATTCACAAACTGAAGCAAAGTTTACTATGCTTTGGCTGTGAATGAACACAGCAAGTGATCGGTACTGATCACTAGCCGTGTCCATTCAGAAAAGGAAAGGGCTAATAAATTACATATTTACTGGTCCATTCTCCCTCTCTTGATCCTGAAACATCCCCCTGTGTGCCTGCAGCAGCTGCCAGCAGGAGAGGAGAAGAGGGAAACTGGCACCATTGCAGGGGAAGAGGGGGACTAGTAACAGGGGGAATCTGTGCCGCACATGGTGATTAGGGTGTGCCCAGGCACACCACACACACCACATGTGCACACCCATGGTTCTACCTATAACTAAAACAACACTTTTGGGTGGATTAGTTCTTTCAATAAAATGATTACTTCAAGCATATAAACCATAGAAAATTGGTCTGCTTTGCTTGTATTGCCTAGCTCAATTTTTCAATTAGAAAATGTCTATTTAGCCATATTGCATAAATGTTGTATATTGTGGGTATTTATTGTGCAAGTCTAGGAAATCTTAATCTTGCCTTAATGTAAAAAGCCCAAGTCTGCAAATTCATGGATGGGAATGAGTATAAGGTTGAGGTGCACAGCTTTCACATCTTACAGCCGGCTGTTATCTAAAGACTAGCAGCTTGCTTTGCTGTTATTGAGAAGTCCTGGAGGTAAAATGTAAATGTTCTCCATCTGCATGGAAGAAATGGGGATGATTTCCTGGTAATAGCAGACAGACACTGCTAGCACGCAGATACTGCAGGCTGAATAACAGCACTGTGAACATTATAAGCTGACCTCTCCTTGCCACACTTAATGCTGCCTTCTCATGTTTACTGACATCTGCTGAAACTGTTAAGGGCAAATCTGGCATTTCTTACAACAATTTCAAAAAGTATGCTATGAAATAGATGTAGATATTAGACAACAGCAAAGCTCAGCATTTGCAGTTTGTGTGTAACAGGATGGGTAATCGGCCAAAGGAACAGACAGACTGTAACCTGCAGCTTACTAAACAAGTTTACTAAACAGGTGCAAAGTTAGAATAAATAATACAAAACAAGGTCATAATGAGGAAAAGCATGCATTCTCTCTGGAACAATACAAAACAAATTAAATTATGACAGCTGCACAAACATCGACTCTTCACTGCATTGTCTCTGTGGCTCATTCAGGGTAACATATGGCCTCATAGCATAGTCTCTATAATGCTGCGTACACACGGACGTTTTTAATGTCATTTAAAAAAACAACGTTTTTCTCGACGTGATTTTTCTTGTTTCCTCTCAAGCCTGCCTTGCATACACACTACCGTGAAAAAAAATGCTCGAGCAAAGCGCGGTGACGTACAACACGACACGTACGACGGCACTATAAAGGGGAAGTTCTATTCGGATGGCGCCACCCTTTGAGCATCTTTTGCTGATCCTCGTATTAGTAAAGTTTGGTGAGAGACGATTTGCGCTTTTCAGCCTCATGCTCTTCAGTCCATTACAGCGTGACGAATGTGCTATCTCCATTACGAACGTTAGTTTTACCAGAAGGAGCGCTTCCGTCTCATACTTGATTCTGAGCATGCACATTTTTTTCCCCTCGTAAAAGCGTACACACTACCGTTTTTCACGATGTTAAAAAGAACGACGTGAAAAACGACGTGAAAAAATAGAGCAGGTTCTCATTTTTTTTAGGCCATTTTTCACGTCGTTAAAAATGCTCTGGAGCCTACACACGATCATTTTTAATGCCCAATTAAAAAAATGGCATTTTTAACGTCATGAAAAAAGGTCGTGTGTATGCGGCATTAGACTATATAATAACAAAAAATCATTACTTCAGTAATAAAAGTACAAAACAAAGCTACTTGTGATTATCCTCATAAAATGTTGCTCCCGGTGAGGTCCAGAGTAGCTCTGGTAATACAGGTGTAGCGCCCTGCTCCTATTGGGTAGGCGCTAGTGTAAATTTAGTTGTCTGAGCTGTCGTTTAGCTCAGAATGATTGTACCAAATTATTGGTCTCTGTTCCAGTTTAGCTGGGCTGCACGTTTTCCAGCTGAATGTAGGTGTCGTTGTCACCACAGGTCAAGGTTGGAAATTCAGTAGGCTGGATGTATTGGGTACCTCTTTCCCAGAAGCAGCTCAGTGGGATTGGTCACCCCACTGTGCATTCTGGGAGAGGGTACTTAAGGAGCAGACACCGTTTTTGCGGGGTCTTCCGATTCTGACCTGACGGCCCTCCTGGCCTCAGGAATGTGTTAGCTGTTTTCCGCCTCGGGGCCTGCAGATCCCCGAGGCTCCGTTACTGAGAGTAGGCCCAGGAGTTTCTGGGGCCTACTGATCCAGAGATGGTCCTGTGTCGCCTTGCCTGCGGGAAGGGACCGAGCAATTGAGGACTCAATTGAGGGACGCATCCGGATGGAAATCTACCTCACAGTGCTGCCGGCCTGGCTGAAAGATCCTGGTACTGTGTGCTATGTGTTCAGAACTTTATCAAGTGTGTGGTTACCCAAGTCTGTGGCAGAGACTTTTGAACGAGCTCGCACCGGCTGCTAGGTCAGTGAAAGAGGCCTATCCGGTGGTGGCTATACCCAGTGTGGAAGCTGTTTGTCCTCTGGATTAGGAAAGTACCCGTGATCCGCAAGCAAGGTACCTGAATCTCCCCTAACCCTCCATCCCTCTGTCTGGAAGTTCTTTAATAAAAACCCTTGAGAAAAAGAGACTTAAGCCCTGTACACACGATCGGATTTCCTATGGTTTTTAAACCGATGGATTTTTTCATCGGAAAACCGATGAAGCTGACTTCCATCAGTCTTGCCTACACACCATCAGTCAAAAAACCGACCGTTCCAAACACGGTGACGTAAAACACTCCGATGAGCCGAGAAAAATGAAGTTCAATGCTTTTGAGCATGCGTCGACTTGATTCTGAGCATGCGTGGGTTTTTTATCCGATGGAGTTCCCCACAGACGATAGTAATTTGCTATCGTTTTTTTAACCATCGGATAAATTTAAAACATGTTCTATTTTTAAACACCGATAGAAAAAAGACCGAAGGGGCCCATACACGATCGGTTTGTCCGATGAAAAAAGTCCATCGGACTGTTTTCATCGGTAAAACCTATCATGTGTACACGGCTTAAGTGTTTGGTGCAGACGTTTGTGAGCAACTCTTCAAGGAAGACCCCTAAGACAGACGTGGTGAACAGTAAGGTAACAGCAGGCGCAAATCTTAAACCAGCGGCCCCTTGTGGGGGTATTGCTACACAGGTAAACATATAGAAGGATGCAAGGCCTGAGGATGAAGAGCATCCACACTAAAACGACAGTATTCTGGTAGCAATCTGTGTTGCGTTTGTTAAAAATATGATTTTTATTATATTACTCAGACATAGGATACATGGGACAATTTTACAATAGTGAGTTGGTCAGATTACTGTCAGTTTTTTGGTTTGAGTAGATTTCTCAAACAAATGCTGTTTTCATACAATGGGGTTTAGATACCATTGTTGTATTATAGCTACAGTAAACAAGTAAGACATTACTTGTTTGAGATTACTTTCAGCTCTCAAACTGAAAGAATGACTGTTAGATTACTGACAGATTTGGTTTAAGTAGACAATAGGTAGATAGCATTGTTGTATTCAACAGCTACAGTAAACAGGTATGTTTTCTGTTGTTTGGTAACTTTGCCTGACACATAAAAGCAGGCATAAGCTAGGACACACAGACATCATGTTGCTGTAACATCAGAAGAAGCCACTCATCATAAGAAGAACAGAACCTGGTCTCCAAGAAGAATCATTGCCAATGGAGATCACGAGTAACAGAAGATAAGTAACTTAAATGTATTTGTAGTTATAGACCATAGGCTGTTCTATTTTCTAGGCATTTTGCTTGTTATAGATATCTGTCAGTCTTGTAGTGTATTCCTAATATTGTAATAGTTTTGTATGTACAGCATCTTTGTATAGTAAAAGCACATTTACACACTGCAGAAGTCTCAGCTTCCTTGTTATACCACAGAGTAACCTTACTAGATAGACACAAGAAAAACACAGTCTTTTGGAGAAGCTACATGCTATTAGGCTCTGGCCTGGCTGTAGTTCTTTCAGTGGAACACCTGATTACAGGTCAATTGCCCAGCTACCTCTGCCTCCTCTGGCATGGTCTCTCTGAGCTGCTGAGTAAGGGAAGAAGAACATTTTTTCCTATGGGTGTGCCCAGGTAACTCGGGAGTTGTGGAAAAATTAGTTCAAGTTGCCTACCCCTGCATTTGTGCATGGTGAGTAAATGGACACTTCGCTACATGTATATTTTTATTTTCATTTTGACCGGCCACCTCTGAACGTTGGTTAGTAGAATCAGAAAAACGGCTTCATGTACCATTGAGAGAAGACCCCATATTGTTCAAGTAACAGATGAAACTGTGCCCAATTCCTCTGCAAGCTCCTAGCTGGTGGGTGTGTGGTTCATTTGGAACTCTGTATATATTGCAAAGAAGATCATCACTATAATTCTATGTTGCTTCTATGTCCTGTAGTGATGTAAAGTCAGTGCACAGAATACAGAACACAGTGAAAAGGCATCCAATGCACCAGAATGTGTTGTCTACAGAATATTCTTTAGCCAGGGGTAGCACTGCAAGAGAGTGAGGATTGGCAGGGTGGGCAGCAGGACAGGTAAATATTACCTGTGTTTTGTTACAGGCATTTCTTTATTTTTTGTCTAAAGAGACGGAATAATTTTAAAATCTATATAACATATTGAAAATAAAGTGTATCTAAAGCCCAAACGTATTTTGGGTAGCTTAGGGATAGGTTAGAATCTACTGGGGAAATTCACCATCTGTAAGTTGTCCTGATGATCATTGTTATTGGTACCAAAAGTGATGGGACATTTCATTTTTTACAGTTTTCAACAGAATGGGAATAGGGGGGAAACCTTATATCCCATCCTTCTTGACAACTAAAAACTATATAATGTTTCCTTCACTTTCCTCTCACTTCCTGTACTGCCTCTGAAACAGTAAATGAAAGGGAATTTTCTACAGAGAGGACAAATCCAATGTTTTGACATTAATAAAAATGGCAGGGGATTACCCATACCTTACCTAAAAAAAGTCACGTATTTTAATATACAGGTAGACTTTCCAGTCATGTGCACTATAGCATTGCCCTTCACCAATGCATCCCTAGTACAATATGTCAGACCTTTTTGCAGACATATCTTGTTTTTTTTTTTAAATCTTCCACAGCATTCATTCCTCCCCACTTGCCATTCCTGCACTAATGTGTTTCATAGCAATTAGGGTTGCACCGATACCGATGCTAGTACCGGTATCGGTGCCGATACCGAGTATTAGCAGGAGTACTTGTCCTCATGAAAATGCTCCAGATGCCTAGTCCGATACCTGGAGACTCAGGGATGATCGTGCGGCGGCAGGCGAAGTTATAATCACTGATCTCCCTGTATGGTTTTCAATAAAGCAGCTCTCAGACGCTTCTCCTTGTCTCCCCTCCACAGCTTTCAGCTTTTTTCTTGAAAGACATACAGGGAAATCAGTGAATATAACTTCCACCACTGCCGCACCGATCATCCCTGAGTGTCCCCTGTATCCTCCTCCGGCTCCCCTCTGTGTCCTCCTCTGTGCTGCTCTGTGGGCTCCTCCAGTCTTCCCCTTTTCTCCTCTGATCCCCCTCTGTGTGCTCCTCCAGTCCCCCCTGTCCTCCTCCACCCCCCATCCTCCTCCGCTCCCCCTCCGTGTGCTCCTCCGGTCCCCCCCCCCATCCTCCTCGGCTCCCACTGTCCCAGATCTTTCAGGATGGAGAGCGGAGTTAGGAGCCGGTAAATATGTCATTTGCCGGCTCCTTCCTTTTCTGAAGTGAGTACTGACTCTATCCATTCATAACTGAGCATTGGAAACTGTGTTTATGATGCTTCAGTTTATGAATGGAGAGAGAAGCCGCTGTCTCCTGTCCATTTGTGTTCAGTACAGCTTAGGGACTGGGAAATCTCTATCTTTAGTCCCTTTCCATGTCTCAAAGGGGAAATGTCAGGGGTCTGTTTAGACCCCTGACATCTCGCCAAAGCCCCCTACCCCCCAACAGGGTTGAATACAATTTTTTTTAAAAAAGGAAACCTTGTAATAAATAAATATTTTAAAGTAAAATTGTAAAAATAAAAATAAAAAAAACACTGACACTGACTGTCCACACCCCCCCCCCTAAAAAAAGAAGAAAGCATTGTAAAAAATATATATATAGATATATATATATATATCTATATATAGATATCTATATATAGATATATATAGATATATAAATGGTAAAAAGTAGTAAAATTTTTTTTTTTTTTTAAATAAAATAAAAAACTACTGACACAGTCCACGCCTCATCAGTGCCCATCAGTGCTGCATATTAGTGCGACTGTCACGTAACATTAAAAAAAGAATTGGGAATCGGTATCGGCGAGTACCGTATATACTCGAGTATAAGCCGAGTTTTTAAGCACAATTTTTTGTGCTGAAAATGCCCCCTCGGCTTATACTCGAGTCACCTTTTTGTGCCTGATCTCCCGGAATTTGGGGACCCGGTACTGGCCGGTCGTAGGTCCCCTGGACCCCAAACTTGGCACACATATAGCCCCACTCTTCCTCTATAAGTGTGTAAAGTTTCTTGTCCGGGGAACCTACGGCCGGGGAGCACCGATTTTTCAAAACCGGGCATCCCTTCCATAGACTCCCATGTTAAACGGTAATTTCTCTGGTAATTTTTGGGGACCCGGTACCGGCCGGTCGTAGGTCCTATGGACCCCAAACTTGGCACACATGTAGCTCCACTCTTACCCTACACGTTTACGAAGTTTGTTGTCCAGGGGACTTATGGCCGGGGAGCACCGATTTTTCAAAGCCGGGCACCACTTCCAGTGACTCCCATGTTAAACGTCAGATTAGTCATGGACACAGTGAGGCATGGACACAATGAGGCAAAGTGAGGCACACCCTCGGCTTATACTCGAGTCAATACGTTTTCCCAGTTTTTGTGGTAAAATTAGGTGCCTTGGCTTATATTCGGGTCGGCTTATACTCGAGTATATACGGTACTTGAAAAAAAGTATCTGTGGCGCATGCGCGGCTTTCCAACATGGCGGACGTGCTCTGAGTGAGCTCCGGGTCTCCGCCGCTCTTCGTGATCTCCGTATAGCTTCATTAGCCTCCAATTGATCCGGGGGTAAGCCTGATACTCCGCTCTACTCCCTGGGCACCCCATGGGAAAGATTGGCCAGCAGCAGCGCAACTATAACCCGCTGTTTGGGCCGCGAACAGGAACGGAGATGGAACGCTTCATTACTAGGCCGCAATCCGCGGCCTCGATTTCGCAAGCAGACCCCTTTGCCGCGATGGATCCGTTCATTGATGCGGAGGAACCGGGACTCCCTGGGCTTACGAACGCGCCGATTGTGAGCCCCGCCACACACGCACCTCAGGAGATTCTCACTCCTGACATTTTAGATAAAAAATTGGATTCCAAGCTGCAGCACCTGCTCCTACAAATCACCCGAAACATTGCGGCAGAGGTGAGCAAGATCTCAGCTGAACTGAGGGGGGAAATTACTCAAATTGGGGAACGTGCTGATGCATTGGAACACAAGTTTGATGAGATGGTGAACTATGTGCAGGCAATTGAGGAAGAAAACTACAATCTTAAACACTCTGTCTCCCAATTGCAGCTTCAACAGGAAGATTTAGAGAACAGGGAGAGGCGCCAAAATCTGCGCTTCCGTGGTATCCCTACGCTCATATCTCTTGGGGCTTTTTAATGTTCTAGCTCCCTCAGTAGTGGATGTGGATTGGCGTTTGGACAGGGCTCATCGCTCCCTGGGCCCAAAACCCCCGTCGGGGGCCAGACCCAGAGATGTAATCGTGAGGTTTCATTATTATGACAGCAAGGAAGCCCTGGTCCTGGCCACACGTAATAAATCTCAGCTTTCATATAAGGAGACGAAGCTACAGATCTTCAGTGATCTCTCTCCCATTACTTTGGCGAAAAGGAGAAATCTGCGTCCGATTACAACTCACCTACAGCTACACAAAGTCCTCTACTACTGGGGCTTCCCCTTTCGCCTCATTGTGTCTAAAGATGGTGTTCAGCATAGTTTGCGTGACCTACAAGAGGGTGAAGCGTTTATAAAAAGCCTTGGTCTCCCACCTCTGCCTGAAGAGGACCCTCATCTTGCTCCTGCTCAAGCTCGTCCTTTTCCACCCACTCCCAGTCGCCTCTGGACCCCTGTGAGGAGCCAATCAAGGAAACATCTCTCCACCCCTCAGCGCCCAAGATCCTCCAGACAACCTCCTTGATTTCCTTGAAGGGGGTGACCGGATCCCCATTTATCGCTCTTGTTTCTCCTCGTTGAGTCCTTGGAAGGTTTTCCGCTGCAATCTGGACTCTAGGTTTGGATAACTACCCCCCCCCACCTGTGTGGGGGGGAGTTCTTGGTATCTGTCCCATGGGGCAACAAAGTTTCAAAGTTTTGTCGTTTTTTCTTCTCCCTTTTGGTTCAAGGTTACGCCTTTTTTTTAAATTGATGCTCTTTTGAAGGATTTTCTTTTGCCTAAGAAGATGCGGCGGACACAGCCCTGTTCCAAGACTTCCATGTTGGAGGCCCCCTTGTGCCCATACTGGTCCCTTGACGTTGTTCAGGGTCCCCTGAGTTGTCATAACACCTCAGGTTCTCAATTAATGTTTTTCTTTTTTTTTTCTGTGGAATATATACTTCCTCATCTGGTTTTGCCCTTTTAATTATATGCTCATACGTCAGTTCTGCTGGTCGAGGTCCCTTTTTTCCTGTTTTTTACCTTCTTTCTTTTGTCTGTATTTTTTAGTTTACCTAAGGTATACTGGTACTTCTCAAGGTATAATACTAACATGAGACTTTGTTTTGTTTCTGTATGTATACCACTAATTTTTCCAAGTAGTGCAGGAATATATCCTTGTAATTTTTATTTGCAAACACAGGCTACTTTGTTACAACTGTGCTTATGTCTCTGAGAATTATGTCCTTTAATGTGAAGGGCCTGAACTCTGTTCAAAAGCGCTGGATTGCTTTGAAGGAGCTCAGATCCTCAGGAGCTGATATAGTCATGCTCCAGGAAACCCATTTTAAGGCTAACGGCTCTTTAAAATTTGCTTCTAGGTTCTATCCCAACTCCTTTCTTGCCTCTGACTCCACTGGCAAGGCAGGAGTTGCTATACTGATTAAGAAAACATGTCCCATCAGGGTCAAAGATTCATATTCTGACCCTCATGGTAGGTTCCTTATCTTGGATTGTGACTATATGTCCTCCTCTTTTACCTTAGCTAACATCTATGCTCCTAATACCGGTCAGGTTGATTTTCTGACTAAGGTTTTAGATATGCCTCAGTGTCGCCCTCAACCCTTCATGATAGTGGGGGGGGACTTCAATCTCGTCATGTCCCCTACTAGAGACAGGCTAACTATTCCTCTTGATACGCGGTCTAGAAAGGTAGTCTCCACAGCTAGATCCTTTCGTAGATGTATTAGATCCCATCAATTATTTGACTCATGGAGGATTAAACACCCCTCCGCTAAACAGTATACTTTCTATTCCATGGCCCATAAAATGTTCTCTCGTTTGGATCATTTTTTTGTTTCAGCCCCACTCATCCCCCACATTACAGATTCAGACATATCCCCCATTACGTGGTCGGACCATGCCCCTATCACTTTGGATGTCCAAATGTCTCAAACCCCTTCTAGATCTTGTCACTGGCGGTTAAATGACCAACTTCTTCAATCTGAACCTTCCCGTACGACGTTAGCATCTGCACTGAAGGAGTTTTTCCTACTTAATTTAGGGTCAGTTGCGGATTTTTCCACGCTGTGGGAGGCACACAAAGCGGTTTTCCGTGGTGTGTGCATCGCGGAGGGTACTCGCCTGAAAAGGGATAGGAACAGCCTCCTGAAATCCTTGACGGCTGCCCTTGGGTTGGCCGAGCGCAAACTTCTGTGCAAACCCACGGTGTCGAAACTCTGCACTGTTATGTCTATTAGAGAACGAATTAAATCATTACATCAAGGTAAGGCCGCTAGATCTCTCCTATGGGCTAAACGAAAGTTTTATGAATTCTCCAACAAACCTCACAGGATGTTGGTCAATAAGCTCAGGCCACGCCCATTTCATTCCTTTCCAGATTTTCTCCTCCGTGCGGATGGAACTAGGACCCACTGCCCTCTTGAGATGTCTAAGATATTTGGTAGCTTCTATCGGAAGCTATACAGTTGTCTTACACCCGAAAATCACTTCAATTTCACGCAAGATAAATTCAATGACTTCTTTACAGGCCTAAAACTCCTGAAAATTTCCACATCGAATCTGGCGGAACTGAATACTCCCATAACTACCGAGGAACTTCATAATGTACTTAAGGAACTCCCACTTCACAAATCCCCAGGCCCTGATGGACTCCCCTATTCATATTATAAAGCTTTTGAAGATATCTTGTCTCCTCATTTACTGTCCCTCCATGGTACCCTCCTTAAAGGACATCCTCCGCACTCTCATTTTTCCCACTCCTATATCTCTGTAATACCTAAGCCGGGTAAGGACCCCTCTTCCCCTAAAAACTATAGGCCTATAGCACTTTTAAATTCAGATTACAAGATTTTCACCAAAATCCTTGCGTCCAGATTATCCAAATATATCCCCAAATTGATTAATAGAGACCAGGTGGGCTTTGTCTCGGCGAGACATGCTGGTGACAATACTCGCCGCACGGTTGACTTGATTGATCTTTTGAACAGATCCTCACACCAAGCATTGGTTCTCAGCCTGGATGCGCAAAAAGCGTTTGACAGGCTGAGCAGGCCCTATATGTTCTCGACACTCCGGTTTTATGGTTTCAGGGGGCCTTTTCTAAATGCATTACACGCATTATACTCCCAAGTTACAGCACAAGTCCAGATGTCTTCTTTTCTGTCGCCCCGCTTCCCCATGTCCAATGGTACTCGCCAGGGTTGCCCTCTTTCCCCATTGCTTTTTATACTATGCTTGGAGCCCCTGGCTGAGGCCATCCGTTCCCATCAGGACATTCGTGGGGTTGTGATGCGACAGAGGGAATACAAACTTTCGCTATTTGCTGATGACATTCTGCTTACTATTACTCACCCTTTGCTTTCCCTCCCATCTCTACACAACCTCCTTAATTCCTTTGGTGCTATTTCTGGTTATAAAATAAACACTACAAAAACTGAGGCCCTTCCTATCCATATCCCTCCCACATTACTCTCCCAACTTATGACTTCTTACCGCTACAAGTGGTGTTCCATCTCCCTCAAATATTTAGGGGTTCATCTCACCCCTACGTACTCCACTCTATATTCAGTAAATTTTCCTCCCTTATTTTCGGACATCAAAAAATCATTACAAAGTTGGGCCAAATATCCTATCTCCCTTTTAGGGAGGATTAGCGTATTGAAAATGTCCATTTTGCCCCGGCTATTATATTATTTTGAGACATTACCAGTCGCTATACCTATGTCTCAACTTAAATCCCTCCACAGATCCTTTTCAAATTTCATCTGGAACGACAGGGCGCACCGCATTCCCAGTTCCGTGGTTTTCGCGTTGAAATCCAGGGGAGGCCTGGGGGCCCCAGATGTTCTTAAATATTACTATGCCACTCACCTTAGGACGATAGCTTCCTGGTCTACCCTTCATGCCCCTAGCCATTGGTCTGATATAGAGAAGGGAGTGCTTTTTCCGGTTCATCCCTGTTCCTTGATTTGGTCTCTTTCCCCTAATATAGATCCTGTTTATAGACGTCAATGTACAGCCCCTATGAACTTCACTCTATCAATATGGAGTAAATGCCTCAAATCATACCCCCTCATGTCATCTTGCCCCCCCTTCTTAATGTTTTATTCAATCCGTCCATGCCTGATAGTCTATCACTAGGTCGGATATTCCCCTGGGTCGATGCTTCTTTGTTCCAGCTCCGCAATTTAGTGCATCCGGTAACTCGTAGGCTACACCCATTTGATTTTTTCAAAGAAAAGTTCCATATTCCTTCTCGACTTTTTCATTTCTATTTACAGATCAGGCATTTCCTTCACTCTAGATCTCCATCTTTGTCTTTGACCTCTCCTACCCCCTTTGAATATCTGTGTGCCCAAGGTCCCCATCAACTCCATTTGGTTTCCTCTATTCATCGTATCCTCCATGAGTCATTTATCCTCACTGAGGACACCCATCTGTATATGAAAAAGTGGGCCCAACTGCTGCAAAGACCCATAAGTTCTCAAATGTGGGACAGGATATGGTCCTCCGTCTCGAAATCTTCTAGATGTGTTATTCATAGGGAGACCTCAGTGAAGATCCTCATGTTCTGGTATAGGACCCCTGAACTTATACATAAATACGACCCCTCAATCTCGAGGAATTGTTGGCGATGTAATAAGGAAATAGGGTCAATGTATCATATTTTTTGGCAATGCCCTTTGATTCAGCCCCTCTGGTTGGATGTTATGAGGCTGATCCAGAGGGTGGTGGATGTCTCCTTGCCGCTTGATCCTCTGCACTATTTGTTGGGTCTCTCCTTTAAGGGCATAACTAAACACGGGAACAGACTGATTTCCTATATTCTGTTAGCTGCCAAGAGACTGATCCCCTTTGCTGGTTATCTAACTCCACCCCCCCCTTGGTCCAGATTCCTCCAACTAGTTGCTGGGATACGTAGGATGGAATATCTGACGGCTTCTGTAAATGACGCATTGCCCCAATTTGATAAGATCTGGGATCTATGGGATGCCTCGGAATATGGAATGCATCCTTTGGCTAATAAGTCATGATTTGCCCAATCCCTTCCCCCTCCCCCCCTTCTAGTCTAATAAACCCGGTAATGCCTCACTTAGATTATGGTCCATGCTCTGGTATTATCTTGACTTTCGTGTGTTTTTTTTTTTTTTTTTCTTTCCCCCACCTTTTTTAATCTCTAAACTGTGACCTCTATTTCCTCTAGTTTCTTTGTTATGCATATGAGCCTGTTCTCCAACTTCCTTTGCTATACGGTTCACTCTTGTGTTCTGTATTTTTCGACACTTCGGCTGAAGTGTTCTGCCTGTAATGTACATTCTGATTTGCTTGAATTGCTTTGTAATTACTTTGTGATTATTGTAATTTTGCAAAAATTTTCAATAAAAATACAATTATAAAAAAAAAGAAAAAAAGTATCTGTACTTGTACTCGGTCTTAAAAAAAGTGGTATCAGTGCAACCTAATAGCAATGAATAGGGACATGACCCTATTCATCTCTATAGAACATAACTTTTTGGGTGTGGGTTGCAAAATGAACTGTGGCCCAGGGAAGGCTGTGGCTATCAAAACAAGGTATGTCTGCATCTGAAATTCACCAAATTTGGGCCGGCCATACGTGGTCTAAATCATTAATGAGTAGGCTGAATGTACCAAGTTGATCGATCAAAACCAGTACTCAGAAGGGAAAGGGGTACTGTTATACTGCACTATACTTGAAAGTATAGTACTGTATTCGATTTTAGATTAAACTGAAATAACCATCACATGAGACACCTACTGAAGGAAAGGACAAAGTATATATAAAAAGTTGCATCTAGAGTAGCATGATAACAACATACAATCCTGAAGATCTTCAGTTATCGATAAAGCCAGCATTACCAGTATTGGGAAATTGTGAATGTCACAAAAACATTCTCAACCAAAGTTGGTAAAACCTCTTGTTTGCTTTTATATTTCCTCCTAGTTCGATAATTATATATTATAGTAGAAATTTTTAAGTCCTTTCTTCTTGATATGGCAGCTTAAGTGCCCATTTTTATATAACTTTCAGCCGTGAGTTTGAACTTTCAAGTCCATCACTGGACCATTTATATAAATATGTCCAATAAAATGTACATTATCGTATAAGATGATTTCATTATTCATGACTTTGTCCTTTTGTAAGGATGTAAGGATGAATGAATCACTCCCTCTAAATACAACTTAGTAATCAAATGTGCCTAACAAATATGACTTGTGAAACCTGAGGATGTAGAAAACCATTAGAATTCATATTTCGTATTGCATTTGGTTGTTGATTGACATTTTTCCATTACTGATCAATAGTAGCTTACATGAGCTCAAATAGTATTGAGTCATCATACAATAATCACTCTGTACTCTGTTGCTTAGAATTACCATATTTCTTCATATCAACCTCTTACCAACACCCTCTCCCTCTAAAATTAACTATTCTGTAGAGAAACACAAGCATCATGCATCAATTTTTAATATCCTGTTTATATGGCAGAGTGCTTGGCTATACTGACAGGCAAAGCTTTGGCTCTTCCTGCCTCCTGCACATTCCTGATGGCAAGTGACGGGGCAGTGGATTGTGGGGGATGGAAAGTAGCAGCAAGCTACCACAAAAAATCTCAACCAATTTTTAAAGACCATTTAAATGTTCCTGCTGCCTTGATTAAGATTGTATAATTTCCTGTGCATTAGGGACCCTGCTCTAAGCTGGATCATATAATGTGTATATTGGATGTCTAGATAAACCTGAGTAGAGACTGTGGTATTCATCTTATTATCCCATAAGAGATCTAATGCCCAGATGACATCAACTGGACCTGGCGAGGAGAAGGTGTTCACCATTGATCAGCCAGCAATGACCAAATCTATGGTAAACAAGCTGCTTAAGAGATTGGGGCATGACAGCTCATTTAGAACAGCGTAGCTGCGGGTGAGAATGAGATTTCTGGGGTTGCTAGAGGGGGATCGGCAAAAGAGGAACCACAGTTAGTACCCAAGGGTGTGTTAGGAGGAGCATTTAGCCTATACATGAAATTTGGCTTGGCCTATAAGGACAAGGCCCTTGTTAAAGGGAAGGGGGAAAGCACATAGGAGCCCTTCACAGGGTGTGCTGCATACAAAGTGCAAAGTTCAGGGGTGTGCTGCATACAGAGTGCAGGTTTCATGGTTGTGCTGCATACAGAGTGCAGAGTTCAGGGGTGTGCTGCATACACAGTGCAGAGTTCAGGGGTGCACTGTGTACAAAGTGAAGGGTTCAGGGGTGTGCTGCATACGGAATGAAGGGTTCACGGGTGTGCTGCATACAGAATGCAGAGTTCAAGGGTGTGCTGCATACAGAGTGCAGGGTTCAGGGGTGTGCTGCGTACAGAGTGCAGAGTACAGGGGTGCCACTTTTTTGCCCCCTCCCCCAGTACAGTGCTCTACTCCACCTCTTAATCCCCCTCCTTGACAGTACCTGATAGAGAACTGTGGCTGCAGAAGAGCAGTATAGGTTACTCAGGAGGTGAGTGCAATGTAGCGGTGGGGCACGTGGGGCCATGGGCACAGGCTTTAGGAGCTGTTGCCACCAGAAAAGCACTGGGTTCCAACTACCTTTCTATTCAAAGAGGCAGTATGTTTTGCAGCTAGACTGTTTATATTTTTCTGGACTCTAATGACTATCCTAGCTCAGTGTGTTGATTGCTTCTGCTTATTACTGTTTAAAATAATCCAGTAAATCCAGGACTATCACTGAGTTGTGAATATTTTCCTGATCTAATTAATCCCTGAAGTCTTTGTTCAGAAGTATGGTTGGGGACTGAGTTGATAAGTGTTTGGAGCACTTTTCCAGAGTGTTCTTTTTCCCTCCTGAACAACATACTCAAAAAGGTACTGGGAGCTTTCAGACCCTCAAGTATAGACAGATGAAGGAAAACTTCAAACAAGCTCAATAGCTCTGGCAAGGCAGCTCCCACTTAGCAAGACTTCCTTTAAATGGTTATCTAATAGTATTTCAATCCATGAAAAAACACCAAAGCCTGACCAAATCCAAATAAAAGAGTCCAACATAATAACAATAACAATAACTATAACAATAATAATAATAATAATAATAATAATAATAATAATAATAATATTAATAAATAATAATAACAGGCTGAAGTTAGAAGCTGATTGGCTGCCATGTACAGCTGTACCAGCTTTTGCCATTTAGTAAATCAACCCCTTTGCAACTTGAAGGATTAGAAAGATGTAAACAAACAAAAGTGTGTAAAGAAATTAAAAAATAAAGGAAAAACTAGCTAGATCAAGGTTTGACCTAGGCCAGTACCAGGGTGAATGTTAGGATCAAAGTAAGGGTCAAATGTCAAAGTCAAAGTAAAGGTCAAAGGTCAGGGCTAGTATATTTTGGGCAGTATTTAACCACTTCAGCCCCAGAAGAATTGGCTGCTTAATGACCAGGCCATTTTTTTGCGATACGGCACTGTGGGGCTTTAACTGATAATTGCACGGTCATTCAATGATTTACCCAAACAAAATGTGCGTCCTTTTTTTCCCAAAAATAAAGCTTTCTTTTGATGGTATTTGATTGCCTCTGCGATTTTTAATTTTTGCAATTGTAGCACCCTCCTCACTCCCCTCTTTCTCTTCAGCTCGTCTCTCTCTTGTCTAGGGGTATCTTTTAGAGGGGAAGGGAGCGGGGACACTACACCAGGCCTTTGTCACAGGTGTCAGTGTGATACAAGCAAAGTTCTTTTACCTTCGGGTCAGTGCTGTGCACCTGGTGCCTCCACCGAGAGTTACCTTGAACGATGTCTGTCAGGAAATGAGCCCCACACCATTAAAGTTCAACACTCCTTTATTCCTCTCGAATGAACACAATCAGTTGAACTCCCTTGATAGAAACAGAACAGAAAAGGAGGTGTGGATGCGAGCAGGCCCAGACACAATGTATTCTCCACCTTCCTTCCTGAAAGTGGGTTGCAGTCTCCGAACGAGGGGGAATATCCTTCCAAGCGGTCTCCGGTGAGAGACTCACCTGTCACTGGCAATCTGCTGCACCAGGTCTTCGAATGAGGAGCTCCCCCCGGTCCATTACGCCTTCCGGATTCGGGTACCCACTCCAGGGGTTCCCTAGGATCTCCTTCCCTCGCGGAACTCAGTGTTGGGCACTGAGCTCCGGACCTCTATCTGAGTACCTCACCCCAGGCTAAAGGTGCCTGGAATGGAACACGACCTCCGGCTGTCCTCTAGGCCTAGGCCCGCCTAGAGAACCGACACGAACCACCGTCCACAGGCTGAAGGTGCCCTGGACTCTCTCCCCGTGACAAAGATGGCCAGCCCCTTTATACCCTCTCCCAGCAAGCACGGCGGATTCCCCGCCCCACCATACCGCTGCCGAGGGAGGACAAAAACGAGGCACGACACCAGCAATGATTCAACCCCAGCCCAGAGTGACAGCGCCACCTGTTGGGCTGCAGGGAATTACACATCACCAATGTCTCTGTCAAGTTCAAATTTACACCCGGGAAAGTACATACCCGCGACACAATTTTAACGGAAAAGAATTTAAAAAATATATATATTTTCTACTTTTTGTAAATTAAAAAAATCCAATAAACTCAATGTTAGTCATACATTTAGGTCAAAATGTATTCAGCCACATGTCTTAGGTAAAAAAAAAAGTCAATAAGCGTAAATTTATTGGTTTGCGCACACGTTATAGCGTCTACAAACTAGTATACATTTTCTGGAATTTACGCAGCTTTTAAATTATGACTGCCTATCTAATTTCTTGAGGTGCTAAAATGGCAGGGCAGTACAACCCCCCCCTCTCCCAAATGGCCCCATTTTAGAAAATAGACACCCCAAGGAAATTGCTGAGAGTCATGTTGAGGCTATTAAATTAAATTTATTTAAGTCACAAGTGATTGAAAAATTACCAAAAAAAAAAAATTACACAAAGGTGTCACTAAATTATATATTGCTCACACATGCCGTGGTTATATGTGGAATTACTTTTTGGTAGCCCAGCTGTGTACAGGACCCCGAAAACCAAGCAACGCCTTTAGAATTTCTAAGGGCGTACATTTTTGATTTCACTCCTCACAGTTTCGAAGGCCATAAAATGCCAAAATAGCACAAACCCCCCCCCAAATGACCCCATTTTGGAAAGTAGACACAAAAGCTTTTTGCTGAGAGGCATGTTGAGTCCATGGAATATTTAATATTTTGCCACAAGTTGCGGGAAAATTACAAACTTTTTTTTTTTGCACAAAGTTGTTACTAAATTATATATTGCTCAAACATGCCATGGGCATATGTGAAATGACACCCCAAAATACATTCTGCTGCTTCTCCTGATTATGGGGATACCACATGTGTGGGACGCCACATATGTGAGACTTTTTGGAATTCTAGCCGTGTACAGGACCCCGAAAATCAAGCATATATTTTTTTTATATAAAATTACTTTGAAGCCCCAAACATTATATATATTTTTTAAAGCAAAGGCCCTACAGATTAAAATGGTGGGTGTTGCAACTTTTTTTTACACAGTATTTGCACAGCGATTTTTCAAACGCAATTTTTTTTTTCACTTTTTTTTTTTTAAACTGTTCCTTTAATTTTTATTTTTTTTTTATCATTTTTATTGTTATCTAAGGGAATGTAAATATCCCCTATGATAACAATAGGTAGACCCTAGATCTCTCCTCTGCCCTCAAAGCATCTGACCACACCAAGATTGGTGTGATAAAATGCTTTACCAATGGCGCTGTTTATATCCGGCAAAACCTGTCATGAAATGCTTGTAGCTTCCAGTTTCTTAGGCCATAGAGATGATTGGAGCCATTCTGATCTTTTATCAGCTCTATGGTCAGCTGGCAGAACCACCGGCTGCATTCTCAGGTTCCCTGTTGGGACAGGAGAGCCCGAAAAAACCATGGAAGATGGTGGGAAGGGGGGCGTTCCCTCCCACTGCTTGAAAAAGCAGTCTAGAGGTTACTTAGCTGCTAGGATTGCTTTTACATGAAAGCCGACCGCTGGCTGAAAAGAATGATACAAAGATGATACCTAAACCTGCAGGCATCATTCTGGTATACCACTCAAAGTCCAGCAATGTTGCTGGTCCTTGTTGGGCATATATTGTAATGTTCTTTTTTTCATGCAGCCTGTGGGCTGAACGAAAAAAAGAGATTGATCAGTAGGTATGCCCACAATTAGAATAATGCCCTTCATCCACCTACTTCTAATGATGGGCATATGTGCACCATTTTTTTTTAACTGTGGTGGTAAAATTACCTCCTACAGTACTGGAGACGCTGATTTACGTATCGTGAGAGCAAGCTCTGTTACTGTCAAGATATATAAATCAGTGCTGCAGCTGAATGGCATACCTGCTAAACAAATGATGGTTAACAATAAAACAAAGTAACATTACAGTATAACAGTAAGGTATACCATACCTGCAAAGCAAATACAATGAAACATACTGTAGTAAAATTAAAACATTGCAGTTCTAAAATACAGTAACAATAGAGAGAGAGAAATAGATATAGGACAATAGAGAGCAAACAATAGGGCAGACAATAGAGAGCGAACATAAGAGAGAGAGGACAATAGAGAGAGAAGAAAAATTAAACCACAACAATTTTTGGCTTTTTTTTGTATTTTTTTTTCATTTTTATATAAACTGTAAACGTTCCAGATTAGGGTCTCTCAAAATGTGATGGCCATCTCATCTTTCGAGACCCTGTGTAAGTGTGCCCTAGGACTGTGTAGTGCTGTACTCTACGCCAATACTCCACTAGTGTGTGGTAGCGTTTGAAACGATGCAGAGACCAGGTTGGTCAGGACAGGAGGGACAATAAAAGCGGGTGTCATGCCTAAATCTGCGTTTTCTGCAGACACAACATCTTCTTTGGGGTGTTCTTTAGGCAGGGGCAGGGTCGCTGATAGAAATCATGGGGCCCCGTACGGCCTACCTGATGGGGCCCCCTTCAGCCCCACCCCTGGCCCCGCCCCTATACAGAGAGGCTAGGGTATACAGACAGGCTAGGGTATACTCATAAATTATAATTTGTGAGCGTGGATAATTTAAAAATATGCACCACACAGAGCTGAAAAACAGACATGGTTTAAATTACGCTTACCGGTAGTTATTGGGCATGGCTTAAAAAGGTGTGGTTGCAGTCTAGATGACACTGTACTGTGTTCAAACTGCACTGTCCAATTTCTCACAGTCAAACAGTGCTACATGAAAAAGGAGATGCTATTTATGTCACCTAAGCCCACTGGTGGCCAGGCCCGGTGCAACAGGGCCAGTTGTACTGGCTTATCAGCCGCCCTGGGCAGGGGTACCAGGGAGGACATACGGAAAAGGCCTCTCAGGCAGCCGTCTCACTGAATTTTCATTAGGAAGGTGGGCCACAGCACTGTCTGGAAACAGAAGGGCTGTAATGATATCTTCCTGGAATTTAAGGAAGGATCCAGTTCATCCTGAAGCTTTGTATAGCACATAAGCATTCAGCAGAGCAATTGGAATAAACATACAGACATAAGGACAAGTCAGGAGCCTTAAAGAGACCCAGAGTTCTATCTTACAGTCTAATATTGTTAGGAGTTCATTTGACTCACCCTGTCTGCCTTTTACCACTTTGATTAGTCAAATATGACTCATTCCTTTTGTTCACCTGGTATGACATTTCCCTTATAATGCACTTATAGGTTTATCTAAACAAGTTTTTAAATATCTTATCTTACAATGGAGTTTGTATGCACGCATTAATATATAAATTATAGTCTGTTAACTATCATTATTATCAAATGCGAGCTTGCCCATGAATGGAATAATTTTGCTAGTAGACACAGGTTTTTCTATAAGCTGATTATCTTGTTCACACCATGGGTAGAGACCTGAGTTTTATTTTCTATAAAGTTGGGCGAACTTTGGCTGTTCGCCACTTCAGGGAACATCCAAATTTGCAGGGTGTTTGGCGGGTGTTCGTGCATTTTGCGCCCAGATTGGGTATTTTGCTTTGCCCAATCAATGTGCACTGTGCAGAATAAGCTGGTTGGTAAGGAAGCCAGCCGCAGCATGCTTAACAACTGATGAGTCATCAGCTGTCAATGGGCTTCCCTTCTGACAGTTAAGTAAAAAGAAGAAAAAAATTGCCGGTAAAAAAAAAGTAAAAAAAAGTAAAAAAAAGGCTTGGGATCCCCCCCAAAATCCATTCCAGACCCTTATCCGGGCATGCAGCCTGGCATGTCAGGAAAGGTGGGGGGAATGAGCGGCCGCCCCCCTTCTGAAAAAAAACAGTGTGACCCGATGTAAATCCATCAATCATGCCACCCGCCACACCCAAAAATTAAAAACGCTCCCGCCGACATGAAGGCTGGCCGCCTACTGCAGGCTAAGCCGTTTGACAGTTGATAGTAAGGGGCGAGGTCATCTGGCTACGTTACCTGGTGGCATCGCTCCTTCTGACGTCACGGATCAGTGGCCCTTGACCCTTACCTACCTGTATATAAAAACTGTCACTAAGCACTAACCAGCCAGCCTTTGTGTCGGTGGAAATATTTATATTTTTTTAATTTTTTGGGTGCGGCAGGTTGCATGATTCAAAATGGATTTACATCGGGGAACACTGTTTTTTATTTTTTAATAAAGGAATTTTCAAAAACTGTGTGTGTGTTTTTATTACTTTTTTACACTTTTTTGGTGAATGGGTAGGCCCTACTCAATGACATGGAGGGGGATCTGGGGGCTCCTTGTTAAAGGCGCTTCCAGATTCCGATAAGCCCCCTGCCTGCAGACCCCCACAACTACAGGCCATGGTTGTGGGGATGAGACCCCCCGCCCCAAAGCACCCACTCTGCCATGTTGAGGGTATGTGGCCTGGTATGGTTCAGGAGGGGGGCTCTCTCATCCCCCTCTTTCCTGACCTGCCAGGCTGCATGCCCAGATAAGGGTCTGGTATAGATTTGGGGGACCCAAGGCTGCTTACATCTAAAGTGCCTGTCTGATGGAGGCGTAGTATTCCAGTCACGTCACTTCCGTGTCCTTGGCTTCTGGTTTTTGATACTCAGCAGTGAAACGCATGCCGGCCCCTGAGTGCGAGTCAGGCGGCGGCATCCAGTCACACTTATGTGGGCAGTCCTTAGTGCCTGGTGACAAGCAGCCTTTTACTGTTTTACTTTATGCTTAACCACTTCGCACCCGGGCCAATTCTGACACTTCGCTCCTACATGTAAAAAGCCTAATTTTTTTGCTTGAAAATTACATATAACCCCCAAACAATATATATGTTTTTTTAGCAAAGACCCTAGAGAATACAATGGCGGTCATTGCAACTTTTTATCTTGCACGGTATTTGCGCAATAATTTTTCAAACGCATTTTTTGGGGAAAAAAAACGGTTTCATGAATTAGAAAATATTAAAACATTAAAGTTAGCCCAACTTGCATAATGTGAAAGATGAAGTTACGCCGAGTAAATAGATACCTAACATGTCACCCTTCAAAATTGCACACGCTCGTGGAATGGCGCCAAACTTCGGTACTTAAACATCCTCATGGGCGACGCTTTAATTTTTTTTACTGGTCACATGTTTTGAGTTACAGAGGAGGTCTAGGGCTAGAATTATTGCTCTCACTCTAACGTTTGCTGCGATACCTCACATGTGTGTTTTGAACACCGTTTTCATATGTGGGCGGGACTTACGTATGCGTTCGCTTCTGCGTATGAGCTACCGGGGACAGGGGCGCTTTACATTTTTTTAAATTTTTATTTATTGTTAATTTTACTTTAACCTTTTTAATTTGACACTTAAAAAAAAAAAAAAAGATCACTTTTATTCCTATTACAAGGAATGTAAACATCCCTTGTAATAGGAATAAGCATGACAGGTCCTCTTTACAGTGAGATATGGGGTCAATAAGACCCCACATCTCACCTCTAGGCTGAGAAGCCTGAAATAATAAAAAAAAAAAAAAACGATCACCGCTTCCTAGCTGAAGCGGCGCCGTTTTTTTGAATGCAGAGGCCGGGCGTGACGTCATAACATCGCGCCTGGCCTCCGAACGATCATAGAGACTCCGGCGACCATCTGGTCTGCCGGAAATCTCTATTGTAAGAAGCCGGGGCCGGCGGATCCTGTCACTGACTCACCGATCGCTCAGGTGAGTCGGTAGAAGCACCGGAGGGCGGCGGGAGGGGGGGGGACGTCCCCTCTCTCCGCCTGTAAGAACGATCAAGCGGCAGAACAGCCGCTATGATCATTCTTACGGTACACAGAATCGCCGGCTCTAAAAAACGATACCTGAATGATGCCTGTAGCTGCAGGCATCATTCAGATATCCCGGCTCAAACTCAAGGACGTCCATGGACGTCCTTGGGTGCGAAGTGGTTAATAAACTGTATTATGCTGTTGGTGCCCCTCTTTTCTTGCATTGATGCAGTGCTATGGTGGAGAGAAGGAGAGTTAAACCCCTGAGAGGTGCCAGAAGGAAAAAAAGCGCTTTCTGACCTTCTTTTTAGTTAAAGGAGTCATGGTCCTCTGGTGAGTGGACATCCAGCTGAGCACTTCTGGGTGGTTTTGATACATTCAAGTTGGTGATGGCTTCCCACAATTTACCATATTGAAGACTTATGATATAGAAGAAATGATAAACTGTTTTTTAATAAGGACTTTTTTGAGCTTTTGTCAGTTGCTATAGTGTTGCACATTTGTTTATATAATTTTTTCAGTTCTAGCACATTACACTCTAATATTTCTGTATTACAGATGTATCAACCGGCAAATGTTTTTCTATGCACTTTTGCACTTTATTGTATATGACCTATTAGTCTACCATTGAAGTATTTACACATTATCAGCACCCCCTAACACATCTATTCAATATTTTATAATGAAATAATACATTTGGAAATGCTACGCTATTTGGTTTGCTTTTGCTGTTTCGTCATTTTCAAAGCTCTAGAATGGCCCCTCTTTTGCTTACCCCAACATCTTATATTTCTGATATGTGTCTGTACTTGTGCCATGTACGTGTTAAAAAGTATCCTGTTCTCTTTGCATTGCTTCCTTTCTGTAAAATACAGATAATGTTCTGTTAATTCTCCACCCCCTACCTCTCTAAACCCCTTATGCAGCTGAGAACAGAGATCGTATGAAAAAAAAAAAAAAAAGTATTTATAATGTTTTTTGCATATTGTATATACACACACACATGTTTTTGTCTTTCATTTTTGTTTTAAACAGAATGGGTTGTTTTACAAGGTGAGAGATCACATACACTTTAAAGATTACCACAAGTTGATGTAATTTTGTTTTTTAACCACTTTAAGACCACTTTTTCTGTGGGCAGGCGGCACGGGCAAGCTCAGCAACGTATATATTCATTGCTTCGCACATGTGCACTGAAGCGCTCCTGGGTCCGCTCCCATAACCGCTGTGTCCACTGTGATCACATGATCACAATATATGCACAATTGTTATGCATGAGTTTCATTCATTACAGCTGTGATTTCTGTAGTGATGCTGTGATTTGTCCACAGCTATCACATGCTACCTGGGTCAACCACAGCACCCTGCAGCATGTGATTGGCTATAGAAACAAAGCTGTCATGAGTGAAAACCCGCTCACGACTGCTGTTACAGTGTTCATCACCGTAAAGTGTTCATCACCAGAAATAAAAAAAATCCCTGATTACGTCCCCCTCCCCACAGAGTAGTACAGTGTCATTATGGTCACACTGAACTACTCTGATGAAAGTAAGTGAAATAAAAAAAAAGACAAAAAATTTTAAAAACAGAAAATATTTTATAAAATATTGAATAAAATATAAAATATATGTACCATAGTTTCTATACATAACTTTAACGCAAACCAATTAATATACATTTATTGGGATTTTGTTTTAACAAAGACATGTAGCAGAATACATTTTTCCCTACATTTTTGAAGAAATTTGATTATATTGAATATATTTTATAACAGAATATATATATATATATATATATATATATATATATATATTTTTTTTTTTTTTAATTCAGGCTTTTTTTATTTACATCGTAAAAAAAAAACACCAAAGGAAAGCTCTGTTTGTGTAAAAACAATATATATATATATATATATATATATATATATATATATATATATATATATGTGTATATATATATATATATATATATATATATATATATATATATACACATATAAATTAAATTTGCGAACAGTCTTACCTGACCACACGATTGGCAGTTAAAGTAGCACAGTGCTAAATATCAAAAAATGCTCTGCTCATGAAGGGGGTAAAACATTCCGGAGGTCAAGTGGTTAAAGTTCTGTTTATCATGAACAACTACCATTTCTTTACAGTTTTATCCTTTTTTCTCATTCTTCTTCATCACTCCGCTGCATACTCCTGCAGTGTTTTTCAGTCACTTGTAGACCTTATGCACACAGAGCTTAACCACTTCAACACTGAACACTTTCACCCCCTTCCTGCCCAGGCCATTCTTAGGTTTTCAGTGCTGTCCCACTTTGAATGACAATTAGTCAATCATGCAATAGATTTTAAGATAGCCTTCTTTTGGTGGTATTTATTCACCACGGAATTTTTTTATGTTTGCTATATAAATAAAAAAATAAAAAAAGTGTTGAAAAAAAACATGTTTTTCTGTTATTAAATTTTGCAAATAAATAATCTTTCTTCATACATTTAAGCCAAAATGTATTCTGCTACATTTCTTTGATAAAAATAACCCAAATCAGTGTATATTATTTAGTCTGTGTGAAAGTTATAGAATCTACAAACTATGGTATACCGTATATATATATTTGAAAATTAATCATCCCTGATGTATTGACGGCCTATCTCATTTCTTAAGGCCCTAAAATGGCAAGACAGTATACATACCCCCCAAATGACCAATTTTTTGGAAAGTAGATAGTCAAAGGTATTTAGTAAGAAGCATGTTGAGTTTTTTTGGCATAATTTTTTGAAAAATTAGGAAACTGGAAGAAATGTGTTGTTATTTTAACAAGTTATATCTCACACACAGCATAGGCATACTTTCAAATATTTTTTAAACCAGGACAAACCCATCTTTATATAAAACTATCATTCCATAGCACCATCCCAATCAGAATATTAATGCACTCACTCCTATCTCAAAGTCCCAACAAGTGGAACTCGAGGAGGTAAAAAAGGAGGTAAAAAAGGGACTTTAAATGTGCTTTAGAATGAACCCATACAGACACATATAAAGAATGTACTACATTTTATTACAACATTTATAAAAACATTTGAAATCCATATTGCAAACATACAATATTTTGCATAGATCATAACAGTGTTGTACAGTAAACTGACGTGTATAATTCCAAAGAGGCAAGATGGATTGATGCATTTTGCTAGATTATCGCTTCCTCAAGATCCAAGCCTTCAGTTGGGTATATGATCCAAATGTACAAAGTAACAATAGAACATATCATTTATAGCGCTATCATCATCCAATAAATATTTACAAAACCCTAATATAGAAAAACTTGGTGTCAGACAAGGTGCGAGGAAAGACAAAAAAAAGGACCCTTTCATATTATTTATATAAAGGTGAAAACACCATCCTATCAAAATGCCATAAAACAACTGAACCCTTCCAGAAAATAATAAACATAAAAATGTATATATATCTCCCAAACAGCCCAAAGAACAAAAAGTAGTGAACAATATAGACACAGGCAGGACTTTGAACTCACCTCAGTAACTAATGTACAACAAACCAAAACACCAACAGCACTGGCAATATGAAGCAGAAAGTCAATATAAAGCATAAGGGGTAAGGGGATGAGCATCTAGAGAACTAAACAACCAATAAACAAATGATGGTAAACCATAATTACATGTAGCGGCCTCACTCTCTCCCTCTCTTGTATCTGTTGTTCTTGGCTGTTGTCCAGGGGTACTCTGGAGGAGAGAGTGTAGGACACTACGCCCAGCTTCCACCTTAAATGTATATGAGGTTTGAGCAAAGTCTCTTTAGATTACCTTCGGGTCTGTATTCTGCATATGGAGCCTCTGCTTCTTCCGTGGAGGTGTGTCTGACAGTAATAGAGCCCCACACCATTTAAAAGTTCAACACTCCTTTATTTCTTCAATACCAGAATGAACATACTCAGTTGAACTTCCATAACAGACAGACAGGGGTGTGGATACGAGTAGGCCCAGGCACAATGAACTCCTATCCCTTTCTCGTGCAGATAGGCCTGGTGCACGGTCTCTGCCACAGACCGTGAAGTTGGTAGCTGCCACCTACCGGGTGAACTAGTTGGTGCCCCTGCCACAGGCAGAGTAATGGTCTTTGCCACTGACCGGAGTAGCGGTCTCTGCCACAGACCTTAGAACATGGACCACCTTCCGTATGAATATGGCCCCTGTTTGGCGAGGACATCCATCCCGACGGTCTCCGGAGGCCCTATCCCGGCACTGGCAATCTGCTGCACCAGATCTACGGGAAAGTCACCTGCGCGGTCCCTTACGCCTGGATTCAGACACCCGATTCTGTGGGTGCCTAAGGACGATTCCTCCCAGGCGGATCCAAGTGGAAGAAGCTGGGCCCCAGGCCTGAATGATGCATCCCACCCCAGACTGAGGGTGTCTGGGGTGACTCCCGAACTCCACGTGTCCAGGCCTAGGCCGCCTGGACACCAACCGCTGGACAGCAGCCCTCAGGCTAAAGGTGCCTGGGACTCGGACCTCGTGGCGAAGATGTCCGCCCCTTTTATAGCCTCTCCCAGCCAGCACAGCGGGTTCCCCGCCCCGCCGCACAACAGCCCCGAGAGACCAAAAAGGGTTCAGCACTCCAGTGATGGTTCAACCCCGGCCCAAAGTGACAGCACCACCTGCTGGGCCGCAGGGAACTGAACATCACTGATGTCTCCACCAGAATCAGCATACTGAAAGGTACCTACCCTCTACACTCTCCCCCCGGTTAATTGACACTGGTCACCAGTGTCTGGGGTAAACTATGCCAAAAACTGACATAGCGTAGTCCAGAAACCGACTAAAAATTTCAAAAATACAAAAAGTTTTTTTTTCTCTAAAAAAACTAACTAAACCGTTGTGCCTGAGCCGAACATGAAAGGGGAGGGAAGGGAAACAAACAACACCTAACAACAAACATATTCACAAATCACAGTAACACTTTCCCCACCCATCCTAACTAAGACCCACCCCTTTCTTGCGGTCTTGATGGGACATTCTCCTGCAGAGGGGAAAAGAAACATTAACACATGTAACCCTCACACATATGTTCGTGTGAGAACGAAAAAACTTCTCTGTAAAGAAATCCTTTCCTTCTGTAAGTGTGTGTGTGAAAAGTGAATATCGATGTGCAACACTGCACCTGTTGAAGACTTTTTTTTCATCTTCTTCTGCAGCTCTAACTACCCCAAAGTCCACAATCACTCTGTGAAAAGGAAAAACTGAAGGACAACAATGGCAACAGTCCCCCAATTCCTCCAAGGAGCACAAACACCCATTAAACTCGGGTACAGTCACTGGGTTTCCGGGTAACAGAACAACAACCCCCGGAAAGTTCAGCAGCAGTAGACTAAGCAAGAACGGAGTCTTTTTCCTCCTACAGATAGAACCTTGGGTGCGGCAGGACAAGAGGCTTCAAATGCTGGTCCATTGTCTCTAAATGGTACTCGACATCCTCCCCTTCTTTCCGTCGAATCAGCACCTTATCCGCGTGGATGTGCCGACCCAACATCCATTCTGCCTTACAGTCCTTAAAGCGTTGAGATGCTTTGGGGGAACGCGTGAGGTACCTGTGGGCATGTGGGACCTGAATGTGCGTCCACACAAAGTTATTGTACCAGCGCTCCCTGCAAACCTCCACCTCATACAAAAGTTCCTTAGACAAATACGGGTATTCCCACCCGTACTCGTTGGCAACCTTTTGGCAGAAAAGGCGTTGTAGTCTCGCTAACGAAGGCATGGTATGGCGATCTCCTTCTCCCGGGCAGAACAATAGCATCCGGGTGCCGAGGCACTTTGATCACCTCCATCCTGGGCATAGGTGCCCGCAATGACAGTCTCTTTCCCCCGGTACTAGATGCAGGTGGCACCGGGGGTGGAAGGGCAGACTGGGGACAGGATCCCTCCTCAGGCACTGGTGCCTCCACCCGGGGTGTACTATCCCCTGTTGACATAGGTGGATCCCTGACTCTGCGGGACGAGGAGAGAGGCATCTTGTCCCAGCCCTTTTGAGCAAAAAGTTTGTCTATGACGACGTTGTCTCCCAACTCGGAGAGCGACTCTAGGTCGGAGGTGTCACACTCCTCCGCGGGCAGGTAGCCTGTAGTAGAGACTGAATCGCTACCTCCCGTGAACACACTGGGCCGTGACTCCCCGACACTTCCGCCCGAACACCAAGTCCCTTTGCCCGGCTTACCTCGGCCCATACTTGAGGAGGGATGTCCGGGACTCTTCCTACCAGATCCATCCAGGCCGGGCGTAGGCGGGCAGGACGATCCACCGCAACCGCTGGACGGGGCTACCATGCCGGTCTTCCTCTTCGGCGGTGGATGCTGGGAAGCAGTGGTGACCGAGTCAGCATCCTCGGATTTCTCCCGTATCTCTCTAATCACAACCTCCGTGTAACCCACGTGTAGCGGCCTCACTCTCTCCCCCTCTTGTATCTGTTGTTCTTGGCTGTTGTCTAGGGGTACTCTGGAGGAGAGAGTGCAGGACACTATGCCCAGCTTCCACCTTAAATGTATATGAGGTTTGAGCAAAGTCTCTTTAGATTACCTTCGGGTCTATATTCTACATATGGAGCCTCCGCTTCTTCCGTGGAGGTGTGTCTGCCAGTAATAGAGCCCCACACCATTTAAAAGTTCAACACTCCTTTATTTCTTCAATACCAGAATGAACATACTCAGTTGAACTTCCATAACAAACAGACAGGGGTGTGAATACGAGTAGGCCCAGGCACAATGAACTCTCCTATCCCTTTCTCGTGCGGATAGGCCTGGCGCACGGTCTCTGCCACAGACCGTGAAGTTGGTAGCTGCCACCTACCGGGTGAACTAGTTGGGGCCCCTGCCACAGGCCTGAGTAACGGTCTTTGCCACTGACCGGAGTAGCGTTCTCTGCCACAGACCTTAGAACATGGACCACCTTCCATATGCATATGGCCCCTGTTTGGCGAGGACATCCATCCCGACGGTCTCCGGAGGCCCTATCCCAGCACTGGCAATCTGCTGCACCAGATCTACGGAAAGGTCACCTGCGCGGTCCCTTACGCCTGGATTCAGACACCCAATTCTGTGGGTGCCTTAGGACGATTCCTCCCGGGCGGATGCCAGTGGAAGAAGCTGGGCCCCAGGCCTGAATGATGCATCCCACCCCAGACTGAGGGTGTCTGGGGTGACTCCCAAACTCCACGTGTCCAGGCCTAGGCTGCCTGGACACCGACTGCTGGACAGCAGCCCTCAGGCTAAAGGTGCCTGGGACTCGGACCTCGTGGCGAAGATGTGTGCCTCTTTTATAGCCTCTCCCAGCCAGCACAGCGGGTTCCCCGCCCCGCTGCACAACAGCCGGGAGAGACCAAAAAGGGTACGGCACTCCAGTGATGGTTCAACCCCAGCCCAAAGTGACAGCACCACCTGCTGGGCCGCAGGGAACTGAATATCACTGATGTCTCCACCAGAATCAGCATACTGAAAGGTACCTACCCGCTACATACAGTAGTTGCAATATTTTTAAATACAACCACCCAGATATAAACCGACCCTAAAAAAGGGCAGTCCACAACCTCAACAGTGCCCAAATGAGAGTGTCCCATGTTATACCAAAAAACAGGGGTAGGTCAGGTCCATAAACTGAGAGATCCCAATGAATGCACTCTATAAAAAGAGACAACTTAAAGGCATATGGGTAGATTGCATAACAGTTCCATACATACCCTATATCAGAGGATATAAGATAAAACCAGTCCATATATCCAACAACAGAGTACTCATCTATCCAAATGACGGCAAGCCTCACATTAAACTAGCCATGTGAGTCACAGCAATGGCGCCCTGGCGTCCTCAGCAAACACTCCTGTGTATATAAGGGGACGTTCCCTTATATACCATCAGAAGACACAGATATCCTGACATGACACTTCACGCCGTAGAGTCTACATCCGGCAAAACCACCGGATGTGACATCACAGCATGCACCATGCCCGCACCATAGTGATACAATACTACTCAGGATTTTCTTTTTACGCTATGATTGCTTATTGCAGTGATCATCACTGTATAAACAATCATTTTAAATGTCATGAATGACTTTTATTCATGACTCATTGTTTACTATTGGGATTGCTGTGACTGGCTACAGCTTTCACATGGTACAGGGCCAATCCCAATGGCTCTGTACCATGTGATAGCTGTAGCCAGTCACAGCAATCACCATAGTAATCACTGTGACCAATCTCAGAGATTACAATAGTGATCACTGTGACCAATCACAGAGATTACAATAGTAAGCAATGCTGTCATGAATGAAAGCCATTCATGACCGTTGTTTTCTTGTGATCATATGATCGCAGTGATTGGTATACAGCACCTAGGCCAATCAACACAGGAGCATGGTTGGGAGACAATTGTCACCCCACAACAGGAAGTTGCAGAACAAGGACTTGCATGGAAGAACCACCAGACATTAGTTAAAAAACTGCAGATATCATAACATTGAAACCGCTAAAATTAAATTGACATGTTAAATCTTTTTGAGATTTTAGTAATTGGAGTTAGGTCTACTTTAAGCTGCAAGGCATAGAATTGTTAAATTGATTTCCAATTATTGGACCACTCCTATATAATTCTATTATTTTACTCTTTCGTTGTTTCCTAAGATTTTCTGTTTGCTGGTATGTTGCAAATATTCTTTATGTATATGTTTTTAATATTATTTGTACTGCTTGGATAGGTCATTTACAATTGTTCATTTATGAGCAGACGATCCACCATTTCCCCATAACTTATAGAGTCCCAAAACACTTTTTTAAAAACTGTTTTCTGTAATAAATGCATACATACCTGAAAGCTAAACTCTGGCCGAAAACATGTCTGTAATGCATTCAGATTTTTTTTACTATATGTTTAGTTTTTTGGGAATGTATGTTTATCTTTTCTGCTTATCTAGATATTCAGTTGTTGTTTTTTTCCCCTATCTTGTTCTGTACTTATTTATTTGCATGCCCACTATTTATGTTTGTTTGTCTGTCTGCTTAGTTTGTGCATTTTTAGCTTGTCTGTCCACCTGCAAATTTGTACATACATTTATCCTTGTGACATATATTTCTCTTTATATCTTGACAGTGCTTCCACCAGCACAATTATAAATGAGTTCACAGCTTGTGCACCTGTTATGTAAATCTATACATCTTTATTGGAAGAAATACACACGTACAGCGTGTTTGCTAGCATCACTTCTACTAATTAAAAGAAAGATGGTAACTCAAAAGAAAAAGTATAGTAATAAAATTTAAACATGACAAAAATTTTAAAAATTCCAAAAAAGAAGCATTAAAAGCTTTATTTAAAAATATCCAAGTCTAATTACTATATTCACTATTTACCTTATTTATTTTAAGTATACATTTTTATTAGGGTTGTCCCGATACCGATACTAGTATCGGTATCGGGACCGATACCAAGCATTTGCGCGAGTACTTGTACTCGCGCAAATGCTCCCGATGCTTCACCCGATACTTTTTTTTTTTTTTTTTTGTGGCCGGAGAGGGCGGGGGGAGTCAGTGGCTGGGGAGGGCAGGAGAGAGGGCGGGGGAGTGCGGGCGGAGTCTGGCCGGAGAGGGCGGGAGGAGTCAGTGGCTGGGGAGGGCGGAAGAGGAAAGTGCGGGCGGAGTCTGGCTGAAGAGGGCGGGCACAGTCGGTGGACGGAGTCCGCGGGCGGAGAGCGAGTCCCTCACCTGCAGTTGAACCTGGTAAGCTGGCAGGGGTTCAGGGCGCAGCCGCATCAGGATCGGTGACCGGTGCTGTCACATTCGGTCGCCGTCAGCGGCTGAACGTCCCCACGCCCATCTTGGTACACCCTGCACTCGGCTGCAGTAAGCAGCAGCAGACATCTTGTTACACCCAGCCCGAGCTATATGGGCTGGGTGTAACAAGATGTCTGCTGTTGCTTACTGCAGCCGAGTGCAGGGTGTACCAAGATGGGCGTTGCAGCAGTTTTTTTTTTTTCTTAAATCCTGTGTCATTTCCCCCCCACCCCCCGCAGCATTTCAGTGCCAGCCACCTATCAGTACCCACAAGTGCTACCTATCAGTGGAATCAGTGCCATCTACCAGTGCCACCTATCAGGTGGCACTGGTAGATGCCACTGATTGCACTGATAGGTGGCACTGATTGCACTGATAGGTGGCACTTGTGGGCACTGATAGATGGCACTGATTGCACTAATAGTGCAATCAGTGCCATCTATCAGTGCCCACAAGTGCCACCTATCAGTGCCCATAAGTGCCACCTATCAGTGCCCATAAGTGCCATCTATCAGTGCCCACAAGTGCCACCTATCAGTGCCCACAAGTGCCCACAAGTGCCACCTTTCTGTGCAATCAGTGCCACCTATCAGTGCCCACAAGTGCCACCTATCACTGCCCACAAGTGCCATCTATCAGTGCCCCCAAGTGCCACCTATCAGTGCCACCTATCACTGCCCACAAGTGCCACCTATCAGTGCCCATAAGTGCCACCTATCAGTCCCCATCTTTCAAACTGCCACATGACATTGAAAAAAAGTATCGGTAATCGGTATCGGCGAGTACTTGAAAAAAAGTATCGGTACTTGTACTCGGTCTTAAAAAAGTGGTATCGGGACAACCCTAATTTTTATAGAACTTTTTTAAATAATCCAAACACATAAGGCACTGTGGTTACAAAGTATACCATGGTATAAAACAAAAAATGAGAGAATAAGACTAATTCCAGATGAAACTCAAAAATTGGTATATTATGCAAAAGTTAATTTATTTCACTAATGCAACTTAAAAGGTGAAACTAATATATGAGATAGACTCATTACATGCAAAGCAAGATAATTCAAGCTGTGATTTGTCATAATTGTGGTGATTATGGCTTACAGCTCATGAAAACCCCAAATCCACAATCTCAGAAAATAGAATATTACATCCAATCAATAAAACAAGGATTGTACATAGAACAATATCGAACCTCTGAAAAGTATAAGCATGCATATGTACTCAGTACTTGGTTTGGGCCCCTTTTGCAGCAATTACTGCCTCAATGCAGCATGGCATAGAAGCTATCAGCCTGTGGCACTGCTGAGGTGTTATGGAAGACCAGGATGCTTCAATAGTGGCCTTCAGCTCTTCTGCATTGTTCGGTCTCATGTCTCTCATCTTTCTCTTGGCAATGCCCCATTGATTCTCTATGTTGGTTCAGGTCAGGCGAGTTTGCTGGCCAATCAAGCACAGTAATCCAACGGTCATTGAACCAGGTTTTGGTGCTTTTGGCAGTGTGGGCAGGTGCCAAATCCTGCTGGAAAATGAAGTCAGCATCCCCATAGAGCTCGTCTGTGGAAGGAAGCATGAAGTGCTCCAAAATCTCCTGGTAGACAGCTGTGTTGACCCTGGACTTAATGAAGCACAGTGGACACAACACCAGCAAATGACATGGCTCCCCAAATCAACACAAACTGTGGAAACTTCACACTGGAGTTCAAGCATCTTGCAGTGTGTGCCTCTCCATTCTTCCTCCATACTCTGGGTTCTTGGTTTCCAAATGAGATGCAAAATTTGCTCTCATCAGAAAAGAGGACTTTGGACCATTGAGCAACAGACCAGATCTGGTTTTCTTTAGCTCAGGTAAGACGATTCTGACGCTTGTTGTTCAGGAGTGGCTTGACAAGAGGAATACGACATTTGAAGCCCATGTCCAGAATCCATCTGTGTGTGGTGGCTCTTGATGCACTGACTCCAGCCTCAGTCCACTCCTTGTGAAAGTCCCCAACACTTTTGAATGGCCTTTTCCTGACAATCCTCTCCAGGCTGCGGTCATCCCTGCTGCTTGTGCACCTTTTTCTTCCACACTTTTCCCTTCCACATAGCTTTCTATTAATGTGCTTTGATACAGCACTTTGAAATCATCCAACTTCTTTTGCAATTACCTTTTGAGGCTTTCCCTCCTTATGGAGGGTGTCAATGATGGTTTTCTGCACAACTGTCAGGTCGTGTAGCAGTCTTTCCCATGATTGTGATTCCTACTGAACCAGACTGAGAGACCATTTAAAGGCTCAGGAACTCTTTGCAGGTGTTATAGCTTAATTAGCTGAATAGAGTGGGACACTTTGAGCCTAGAATATTGCACCTTGGAGTGCGCATGCGCGGGACTTCCAGGAAGACGCTCTGAACGGGAGCTCCGCGCTGCTCCTGCCTCTCACAGCCCCCTGAGCCTACAGACCGAGCGGGAACCGGCCAGGACTGACCCCATCGCCTCCCGGGTGAACCAGGGACGCTTTCATATGCCGAGCGGCTTACAAAAGAGGGAGGTGAGCCGCCAGCTCGACTTTACACTGACAGCCCCTGCATCATCCAAGATGGCGGCCGCAGCTCAAGGCAGCATGGAAGGCCCGGACTCCATTGCGGATCCTCCTTCCCATCTCCAGCACCAGATCGATCTGCTGGTAACTCCTGTGAGTACCTGCAACCCCCAAGGGATCTCCCCAGCATCCACTGAGTCCCTGCTGAAACGGACTTTTGGAGATCTCCCCCTCTCTCCCATGCTGCGATCCCCCTTAAGCCTGGCAGGCCCCCACCTCTCCCCCCTTGCAGCCAGTTCACTCCGCTGACATGCAACTTATGCTGCAGAACTTTTCTGAGCTGCTAGCCACAGGCCTAGCCCACAATGCCACTCAGATCACTGCTACCATTAAGGCTGATTTGCAGAGCCTGGGAGCCCGCATGGATGCAATTGAGCAGGCTGTGGATAACACTGCCGCCCGTACTAACCAAAATACCACATGCATCCAAACCTTACAAGATCAACTTGAGACAGCTCTCTCTAAAATCGATGATTTAGAGAACAGGAGTAGAAGGTATAATTTCCGTATACGTGGGATCCCTGAATCTGTTACTGATGTTCCCAGCACAGTTAAATTGTTCATTAAAGAACTCATGCCAGACATTCAGGACCACAGATTGGAACTTGACAGGGCTCACAGAGTCCTCCAGCCCCCCCGCCCAGATGGTCTTCCAAGGGACATTGTAGTCAAGCCCCATTACTATGGTGTGAAGGAGGATGTTATGAGGCAGACCCGCAACCTGGACAATCTCTCCTTCCAAGGGAATAAAATCCAAATCTTTGCTGACATCTCACCCACCACGGTCCAGAAACGGAGGTCCCTTAAACCCCTCCTGGAGGTCCTCAACCAGAATTCCATCAAGTACCGCTGGGCTTTTCCGTTCCGCCTACAATTTCATTTCAGGGACAAATCCTTTGGCTTTTCCACCTTTCAAGACGGCGAACGTCTCCTTCTTCATCTTGGTCTTATCTCCCAAGAACTTGCTGCACAACAAGCGACAACAAAATCAGGCTCCTCAAAGCGTCCACCCCCCGGCAGTCCTCTGACCCCGTTATGGAATAAACAACAAACGAAGAGACAGAGAGAATCCCGACCCCCGAGATGAGGGACTGCTTTTGTTTTTCTCCCGGACGGGAGATGGGTTGCTTTTGACTATCCCTAATATTTCAGAGAGCTAACTACTCTCCCCCCCTAGTATGGTGGTAGACAGACCCGCACGGCCCTGACTGGCTTCAGGCGGGCCAGGGTCTTGATCTGTTTGGTTTGGGCCCCACTTGCCCATCTTATGGCTAGTTGGGACTCCCAATATCCCCCGTTCCTCCCACCTCGCTGAGGAGGACGCTTTAATTGCCTTTCTGACTTGTTGCATATATGATGGGCCTTTTCTAGTTCCAACCTATGGTTAGGCCTAGTAGCCTATACCCTTCCTTCCCCCTGTCCCCCCCCCTTTTTTTTTCCCTTTCCCCTCCCCCTCCCCCTCCCCCCCCCCCCTTCCTCTCTTGCCTCCCTCCCCACCTTCCCTTCCTCTCCCTTGCAGGTTCCACTCCATGCACTGGTTATGTTCTGGTTATACAGTTTTACGGTTCGTTATATTTGTTTGTTTACAGTATTTTCTGCACTTTGGCCGTTCCAGTATTGTTTTACCCCCCATTGGGGGCTCTGACGGCCGGAGCGGCTCATCATGCCGCTCTCTCTGTTGTGACGCGGAGGGACTTTTTAATCCCTCTGGTGACATCAGGTAGACAACCCCTACTGGGGTTGCACTCTCTCCAAGACCCCTCTTGCAGGAGTCCTTGGACTTGGACCCGGCTAGCCGGTCCTGTTGAATTTTATCTGAATTTTTGCATATGTTTGTTTTGTTCTCCTTTTGTGATTTAACTGACCAATATAATGACATCTCTGATCTTTCCTCCTCTTTTTCTTCCATTTCATCTCCCCCCCCTTCTCCCCTCCCCACAGTGTTCTCCTCCTCCCTCCTCCAGGATTCCTCGCGGAGAACTCCCCCAGGCCTTGCTCCAGGGCGTTTGTTGATAGCCTACCTCGCGCTGGATGTCCGGATTCTCTCTTCTCTCCAGGTAAGCTCCCCTTTTACATTCTCGCACCCCCCCTCGGGCACCCATGGCTGAGACTGACGCTCGCAAGCTGCCTTTGAAAGTAGCTTCCCACTATACACAGGGACTTAATTCCCCTTCTAAATGCCGGAAGGCCTTTCAGAGATACCACGCCAGAAGCCTTGATGTTGTCCTTCTTCAGGAGACCCACTTCCCCGCTACCTATACCCCCTCCTTCCTACACCGTAGCTTTCCCACCTTCTACCTTGCGAATGCTGACACCAAACAGAGAGGGGTGGCCATTCTCTTGGCTAAACGTATCCCATTTACCCACATTCACACAATTCGTGATAAAGATGGTAGGTACCTGCTGGTCAAAGGGCTCATAGAAGGGGTGACGTATTCTTTTGTTTCATACTATGCCCCCAATCGGGGCCAGGCAAATTTTTTCGCATCCATGTTCTCAACCCTCTCCTCCCATCTAGAAGGTAGAGTCTTAATAGGGGGTGACTCCAATATCACGTTTGACCACACACTTGACAAATCCCATGAGAACAGGCCACGCCTTAAGAGACCCTCCAAACAAAGCCTCAGAATCGCTCGACTCCTACACGACTTGGGCCTGATTGATTCTTGGAGGGAATTGAATCCCACGGACAAAGACTTTACCCATTACTCTGCCCCACACAAAACATTTGCCAGGATTGACCACATCTTCGTACCCAATTCGGACATTCACACTGTCTCTCACTCCTCAATACAAGAAGTTCCGTGGTCGGATCACTCCTTAGTAACCCTTAGAATCTCTAGCTCCCTTTCGCCTTCAGGCCCCCCTCAGTGGCGCTTGAGTAAATCCCTCCTTGCCAACCCGGTCCACTGCACCATGCTGGAAAAGCACATCCAAGAATTTTTCCTCCTCAATGATACCGGGGAAACTTCCCCTAGCTCTCTCTGGGGAGCTCATAAAGCCGTCTTAAGGGGGAGGATGATTCAAATGGCTTCCAACCTGAAAAAAGGAAGGAAGGTGGATGTAGAAAACTTGGAAAGGGATTTTACACTACTTAGTAAAGCCCATAAGTCTAACCCCACTCCAGCCAGTCTGGCCAAGTTAGAATCCGCCCGCATTGCTTTAAATCTTGCCTTAACTTCTAATGCAGACAAACATTTGAGCTGGTTAAGTGGCAAATTCTACTTACAAGCTGATAAAATCGGCTCGCGCTTGGCGGCCAAACTCTCTCCAAGGATCCAAAATTTCTCCTTACCCAAGATTAAATCGTTATCGGGTTCTCTCACCCAGAACCCCCATAAAATCCTAGAAACCTTCCAAGCTTTCTACTCCAAACTATACGCATCTCCCTCCTCTGCCGACCCTGTTCCCTTAGAATCATTTTTGGCGGACATTGATCTCCCCAAACTTTCAGAGTCCCATAGATCCATGATGGAATTACCTTTTAGCACTGAAGAGGTCCAGGAGGTCATCAAAAATCTCAAAACAGACTCGGCGCCAGGGCCGGACGGTTTCTCCGCCCTTTATTACAAAACTTTCTCTGGGGTCCTATCTCCTTGTCTGGCCAGTCTCTTTAACTCCCTACGAGAGGGCTCCATTCTCGAACCCGCTGCCAACCTCGCATATATCTCTGTGATCCCCAAACAGGGAAAAGATCCTTGTGATGTAGGCAACTATAGGCCGATTTCGTTGATCAATAATGATCTGAAAATCATGACCAAGATTTTGGCCAACAGAATAGCCTCCTTCATAGCTTCTTATGTTCATAAAGATCAGGTGGGTTTCATTCCCGGGAGACAGGGACCGGACCAGATCAGGAGAGCGGTAGATTTGATTTCCCTCATGAAATCCTCCTGGGATGGCGGGTCCCCCCAGAAGGGATACATTCTTTCCATAGACCTCCAAAAGGCCTTTGATACGGTCACCTGGCCATACCTTTTTACCATTCTACGCCATTGGGGATTTGGCCCGGAATTCCTAAGAACCCTGGAGTCTCTATATTCCTCCCCGAAAGCCCAGATCAAACTACAGGGACGTCTCTCCGACCAATTCCCAATCTTAAACGGTACCAGACAGGGCTGCCCGCTCTCCCCTATTCTCTTCGCAATAGCGATAGAAACCCTAGCTCTAGCAATTAGACAACACCCGGACATTCACAGGGTTCAATGTGGTCAACATACACACAAATGCGCCCTCTTTGCGGACGATGTCCTCCTTTTCGTCACCTCCCCTCTCAGGTCAACCCCCAATATTCTCCAACTCCTCACCACTTTTGGAAAGGTTTCAGGCCTTCAGGTTAACATGGCAAAGTCAATGGCCTTAAACGTCACTACACCCCAAGATATAGTCGATAGGCTCAAAACAAACTTCCCCTTCTCTTGGTGCGCCTCTTCTCATCCCTATTTAGGTGTTTTCCTCACCCCAAAAGTAGAGCTCCTATTCCAACACAATTACCCTGCCATGTTCAAAAAACTCACAACTGAACTTACACAATGGTCTCTTTATAAATTGTCCTGGCTGGGTAGAGTCAATTCGGTCAAGATGACCCTCTTGCCCAGATTGCTTTTTCTCTTCTGGTCCCTGCCTATCCCTGTCAAGAAGCGAGCACTGGATAGACTCCAATCAAAAATCATACAGTTCATATGGGGGGGCAAGGGACATCGTCTATCTAAAAAAGTTCTGCATAGGGCAAGGAAGAAAGGAGGCCTTGGCCTTCCCAATGTGTGGTGGTACTACCAAGCAGCCCAACTCTGTCAATTCTCAGCAATATATACTAAAGGACCTAAACCGGACTGGGTAGACATAGAAAGGCAGGCAACCCCTAACCACACATTGGACTATTTAGCCTGGAGACCACGTAAGGACCGCCCCTCGATCCTGTCACCCGCCCTCTCTCACTCAATGGCTCTCTGTGATATCCTTCATAAACATCCCGCACTTTCCTCTTCCTGGCATCCCCTCGCTCACATCTTTCACAATCCCCAATTCCCCCCGGGTCTAAACATCAAGGCTTTTGGATGGTGGCTTGACAAGGGTTTATACAGAATAGGACAATATTTTAACAATGATGGCCCCATCTCGCTCAAATACTGCACTTCCAAACTGGACATGCCCTCCTCCGAAACCTTCCGCTATTATCAGTTGTTACATTTTCTGCGTGGGGTCTGGAAAAGTTCAGACAACCCACTCTCGGTTACCAAATATGAGCATTGATGTTCCTCAGCCATGGGCGTCAGGGGGGGCATCTCCCTGATCTATTCAGCGCTAGCTGACCCTCAGGGCAAAGCGAGCTATATGTTGAAATGGGAGCGTGACCTCCAGTTTGAATGGGATCTAGACACTTGGCACACAAATTTCTCCCGCTCATTCAAGGGTATCTTAAACACCTCCCTGATGGAGGCGGGCGTTAAGGTTATCTCCAGATGGTACCTGGTCCCTACGCGCCTTTCTAGGCTCTATCCGCAGTCTTCCCCCCTCTGCTTAAGAGGATGTGGCCTCGTAGGCTCTCTCCTCCACACCCTCTGGGAATGCCCTAAAATTAGGGGGTTCTGGAATAGAATTTTCAGCCTCATTCGCAAAGTCACTGGTTTCGAGGTGAAGCAGAACCCTACTATTGCCCTCCTTAATGATGCTCTCCCTAAGGTCCCTAAATTGTCCCGCTCTCTCATACACTTCATCCTTCTGGGGGCCAAGATTACCTTGGCCCACGCCTGGAAGTCGCCCTCGGCGTCATTTCGCCAAGCTAAACACAAGATTTCCTGGATAATGACACAGGAAAGGGTTTCTAATACCTTACTAGACAATCCAGAAAAATTCCGTCTTATTTGGGAACCCTGGGCTATGCATGTAGGCATATCCCTTCTGCCCCAATAGGTGAGCACTGGACAGCCCCGATTCGGCACGTTGCTGACCATTTTTCCCCCCTCTCCCCGAGGAATCCTGATTTCCCCCGCCCCCTTCTTTCCCTCTTATTCTCTGGTTCGCTCCCCCTTCTCTTCCCTATCCCTATTTCTTCCTTTCTTTTCTTCCTATTCTTAATCTCTTTCTTAGACTGTCACTGGCTACTCAGGTTTTACATCTGTGTAGTCTTTCTTGTTTTATGTTGATGGATACAGCTAGATGCTCCGCCTTACAGGCATTTGGAAGCCATTCCATTAGTTGGGTTTTTCAACCCCTTCAGACTATTAACAGAGGTTCAAGGTCAGACTCCCCCTGGATGGTCCGCATCCTCAGGGGATTAGCAATCTGGACAGGTTGGCGGGTTGCCAAGCCCTTTGTTCATATCCCTCCCTGGGTGTTCTGTTCCCGATCATTCCGTGCACAGCAGGATCCCAATTGGGGTGCGTGGACTGGTCGGGAGTAGACGTAGGGCCGTTGTCCCTCAGGGTCTGCCTTAAATTTGTTGGCGCCTACTTTTTTCTTCTTTTTTTTTTTGTATGCTGAGTCTGCTCTACCCTCTATAATAGGTACTGTGGTCTATGATATTGTGATGGAACATAACTCCATGTGACCTTCTTTTGTTTGTTTCTGATGATCATACTTTGTACCGACCTCGTTTGGGGTCTTTTGTTACCTTCTTTTATAATTGTACTGCATCTAATCACAATAAACCTTTTTTTGAAAAGAAAAAAAAAAAAAAGAATATTGCACCTTTTCACAATATTCAAATTTTCTGAGATTGTGGATTTGGGGTTTTCATGAGCTGTAAGCCATAATCATCACAATTATGACAAATCACGGCTTGAACTATCTCGCTTTGCATGTAATGAGACTCTCTCATATATTAGTTTCAACCTTTTAAGTTGCATTAGTGAAATAAATGAACTTTTGCTCGATATTAAAATTTTCGAGTTTCACCTGTATATGGTCTTGCATTCTCCAAAGTTACACTCAAGCATGGTTAGCATTGATTGCAGTGAGACGTTGTGTTTGGTAAACATGTGGAATAGGGTAGCGAGGGAAGGGAAGGAAGGGGAGAGGGGGAAAGGGTAAGATAGGTGAGGTGAGGTGAGGTGAGATGGGGGAGGGGAAAAAAAGGTATAGTAAGGTCAAGCATACTGTTAATTACAGAATAGAAAGAACAAATGGAAAAAATATGGTCATAATGAATGCAAGACCAGATCATTGGGTCAAAACTGTACATTCATTGTGTGGTAGCCAGCAAGACCCGGTTTTCTGTAAAATGTATCCTTTACAATAGGCTCAAGCAAATAGGAACTCAAATTAGTCCAAATTGGAGATTATATTTTATTTCCAAAATTTCATAATAGATGATCTGGCTGCTATTATTATATAGGTGAGAAGGATACGGTGAATGCAATGTGTTCAATTCCCACACACAGGAGTGCAAGCACTGGATCAAGTGTAGAAGAGATAGTGGTAATTGCAGATTAGGGATGAGCTTCGAGTTCGAGGCAAACTCATGTTCGACTCAAACATTGCCTGTTCGCCCGTTCGCCGAACAGCGAACAATTTGGGGTGTTCGCGGCAAATTCGAAAAGTCTATGGGAGAAATCTAAAGTGCTAATTTTAAAGGCTTATTTGCAAGTTATTGTCATAAAAAGTGTTTGGGGACCCGGGTCCTGCCCCAGGGGACATGTATCAATGCAAAAAAAAGTTTTAAAAACTGCAGTTTTTTCGGCAGCAGTGATTTTAATAATGCTTAAAGTGAAACAATAAAAGTGAAATATTCCTTTAAATTTTGTACCTGGGGGTGTCTATAGTATGCCTGCAAAGTAGCGCATGTTTCCCGTGTTTAGAACTGTCCCTGCACAAAGTGTAATTTCTGAAGGAAAAAAAGTCATTTAAAACTACTCGCGGCTATTAATGAATTGAATACAGATAAAAGTCATTGAAAAAAATGGCAGGGGTCCCCCCCCCCCCCAGTCCATTACCAGGCCCCGAACCAAAATGAAAAAAAAATGCGTGGGGGTTCCCCCCAAATTCCATTACCAGGCCCTTCAGGTCTGGTATGGATTTTAAGGGGAACTCCAGCCCAAATAAAAAAAAAATGGCGTGGAGTTCCCCCAAAAATCCATACAGACCCTTTATCCGAGCACGCAACCTGACAGGCCGCAAGAAAAGAGGGGGGGAAGATAGAACGCCCCCCCTCCTGAACCGTACCTTGCCACATGCCCTCAACATGGGGAGGATGTCCCCATGTTGATGGGGACAAGGGCCTCATCCCCACAACCCTTGCCCAGTGGTTGTGGGGGTCTGCGGGCAGGGGGCTTATCGGAATCTGGAAGACCCCTTTAACAAAGGAGACCCCCAGTTTCCGCCCTCCCCCCCATATGTGAATTGGTAAGGGGTACATTGTACCCATACCATTTCACGAAGAAAGTGTAAAAAAAATGTAAAAAAAAACACACAGACACCTTGGAAAAGTCCTTTATTAAAAAAAAAAAAAAAAAAAAAATCCAGCGATGAAACCCAGTGTCCCGCGGCGATCCGATGTCCAGCGCTGTCCACACGAGACGTCATTGCCTGAGCGGACCTGATGGGGAACTTCCTCCGCAGTGTATTAAATGAATAGACCCGCCCCTTCTAAAGTTCCCCATCAGGTCCTCTCAGCCAATGACGTAGGTGTGAGGCTAAGCGGACCAGATTCAGAACGTGAGAAGGGGCGGGTCTATTCATTTATTACACTGCGGAGGCAGTTCCCCCTCAGGTCCGCTCAGCCAATGACGTAGGCGGGGTCTGACATACGAGGGGGCAGACCTGATGGGGAACTTCCTCCACAGTGTAATAAATGAATAGACCCGCCCCTTCTCACGTTCCGCATCTGGTCCGCTTAGCCTTACACCTACGTCATTGGCTGAGCGGACCTGATGGGGAACTTTAGAAGGGGTGGGTCTATTCATTTAATACACTGCAGAGGAAGTTCCCCATTAGGTCCGCTCAGGGTCAGCCAATGACATCCTCCCCATGTTGAGGGCATGTGGCCTGGTATGGTTCAGGAGGGGGGCGCTCTCTCGTCCCCCCTCTTTTCCTGCGGCCTGCCAGGTTGCGTGCTCGGATAAAGGGTCTGGTATGGATTTTTGGGGAACTCCACGCCATTTTTAAAAAAAATTTGGGGTGGAGTTCCCCTTAAAATCCATATCAGACCTGAAGGGCCTGGTATGGATATTTGGGGGCACTCCACGCATTTTTTTTTAATTTGCGGCAGGGTTCCCCTTAATATCCATACCAGACCTGAAGGGCCTGGTAATTGAATTTGGGGGGACCCCCACGCTTTTTTTTTTTTATCAATGACTTTTCTATTCATAAATGACACTTTGTGCAGGGACAGTTCTGAGCACGGGAAACAAGCGCGACTTTACATGCACACTACACCCCCCCCCCCCCCCCGATACGAAATTTAAAGGAAAATTTCACTTTTATCGTTTCATTTTAAGCATTATTAAAATCACTGCTCCCGAAAAAACGTCAGTTTTTAAAACTTTTTTTGCATTGATACTTGTCCCCTGGTGCAGGACCCGGGCCCTCAAACACTTTTTAGGACAATAACTTGCATATTAGCCTTTATAATTAGCACTTTTGATTTCGAACATTCGAGTCCATTGTATTTAATAGGGTTCTAAAGTTCACGCAAACATTCTGGCTGTTCGCAGGTTCTGGTGCGAACCGAACAGGGGGGTGTTCGGCTCATCCCTATTGTAGATATAAATAGAAATCATAATGGTCGCCCCTGCCATCCAGCTGTTGGTATGCTGCAAAGGCTGGCCCTATATATCCCCCCACTTTATTGGCGTCCGACGTCACCAATCGAGCGCGGACGAGATGTGGCTATTGCGCATGCACCAATACGTGGAGTCCTCCACTCGCCTACAAGACCCATGCAGGGGCGGAGAGGGAGGCGCCAGCCAGATGACACAAGGGCTGCCACACACAAAGGAGGGGCCGAAAGTTGGTAAAAAACAAATAGGGAGGGAAAGAAGGAAGCAAAAAGAGTCTTAAAAAGTTGTTATACATTAATGACCAAGTAGAATCTGATCGGTATTACAAAAATTACTTGAAACTTATATATTCATTCAAACCTGGGTATCTAGTACCATTAAGGTTGTAAATCCAACAAGTTTCTAGTTGTAACAGGGTACAATTGATACTTCCACCTCTTACATGCATGGGCACATGCTCGAGGGCCATAAACGTAATTATGTTTGTGTCAAAATTATGTTCTAACCCCACATGCAGACTTATAGCAGTGTCCATAAGACGTTTCGAAATTGGAGTAGTGTGATCCTTTATACATTTAAAAAATTGGCGTGTAGTCTTGCCTACATAAAAGCAACCATATACCACTCCTATCGTTTGGCAGGTGACTCTATATTCAATAACATCACAGCATGTTAGTATATATCGACAAATATTGCATTTCCCACATATATGTGCCTCCCCGGTATGACTTACTGTGAGCCATAGTATTAAAATGGCTCCTAACAAGCCGATCCCTGAGAGAAGGTGCCCGTCTATATGTGATTTCTGGATGGGATTTAATATTTTTCACAGCAGGATCCACCATCAAAAGGTGCTAAAATGTATTCAAAGCATTTCTTATCTGGGTAAGTTTTCTTGAGTATTGGGTAATTACTCTCACTGGTTGGTTAGAACTTTTGTGTTTATTTGAAAAAAAATATGTTTTTATTTCCTGTTTGTAAGCTTTATTGTATGCCTTTTTTAGAAGGGTATGGCTGTATCCCCTTTTTTTCAATCTAGTGTATAATCCTTTGGCGGCCTTTTGAAAATCACTACCCAGAGTACAATTTATACTTAGTCTAATATACTGGCTGCATGGTATACTTTTAAGTAAAGACTTTGGATGTGCACGAGTGGCATGCAAGATTGTGTTTCCTGCAGATGGCTTCCTATATAATGAGGAACATAGAAATCCTTCCTCATCAATGAAAATTTCAACATCCAAGAAGTTAATTTTGCATTGATCACAGTCCAAAGTAAACTTCAAATTGAAGTTGTTTACAGATATACAATCTAAGAATTGCGAGAGCTCATCCCTAGTACCGGACCAAAACAACAGAACGTCAATGTATCGATACCATGAAATAACGTGTAGCAAAAGGTCAGACAAGTCTTCATGTGCAAATAGCTCTCTCTCCCATACCCCTAGGTACAGGTTGTTATATGACGGGGCACACCTTGTCCCCATCGCAACCCCCTGCACCTGTAGGTAATGGGAGGCGCCAAACATAAAGACATTACGGGTAAAGATGAACCCAAGCAATTCCACAATAAATTGATTATATAATTTTACCTATTATTCTTCCTGTAGCCTGGTCCCCATGTATCCTCTGTGATCGCACACATTGTATACATTGAATGCGTTGTAAAGGTATGAACAATTATTGATTATGTATATGATCTTATCCCATAATAGAGCTTTAAGAGGATTGGTGGTCCCTAAGAAATCCCCTAAAGAAGGCAATGTTGGCAAAACATGTTGGGATATAACACGTACTGATCACCTTCTATACATGGACATCAGTGATTTAATGTGCTTTGTATCATACTCTGATTTTTTATTGAACCCAATATATGTTGTTTTTTTATGAATAAACTTTCTATTTTTATACAAAATGTATTCTTTTCAATCTTGGGCACCGTTATAATCCCAACCATCCTGTTGCTGCTACTTTCTATGTGACAGGTTTACTTTATCTTTATGGGTATGTGAAGAGAACCTTGTTTTTAATAGTGTCTGCATTTGCTATTTGCCTAACATCCAACCTGATGACATTGCTGCAATAATAAGATGGTGGAAAAACTGGTGATACCTATCTTTGAAGAGTGCTGTGACTTTTAAAGCAGCCATTGGAGGTCAAAGCAGAGCCTCTATAACTGCAATACAGCCAGCACAAGCTCAAGGCAGGGGCGGATGCAGAGTCTAGTCTCAGGAGGGGCACTGCTAGAAAATATAATTTTTTGGGGTAAATTTATTGGGGAAATGGCTGGTGTTGGCGCTTCAATCATCACGGCACCATGGTTGTTATGGTGTCAGGATGATTGAAGCGCATTATTACTATTATTACATTGTTATAAAAAATGAAATAGTTCAACTCACCATAAAGCAGAATCAGTGGGAGCCCCGAGTGTGTCACTTGCCACTGTCGCCTGCCACCAAATGCGAATTGTCACTTGCCACGTCACCTGCCACCAAATGCGGATTGTCACTTGCCAAGTCACCTGTCACCAGATTGTTACTTGCCACGTCGCTTGGCACTCGTTGCAGATTGGCACTTGCCACGTCACCTGCCACCAAATACAGATTGTCATTTGCCACATGGCCTGTCACCAGATGCAGATTGTCACTTGCCACGTCACCTGCCACACGTTGCGGATTGTCACTTGCCACGTCTCATGCCCCACGTTGCGGATTATCACTTGCTTTGTCACTTTCCTACTAAGGTGGTCTCTTGCTGTGTCCCAGAGTCAGGCAGCAGATTACCAGTCACAGTGAGGGCGGAACTGCAGGGATGCAGGGCGGTGAGAGATGATGTCATCTCTCTGCTCCCCCACCCACCGGCTCCCTGATTGGCCAGCAGCCCGCTCACACACCGAGCCGCACAGCTGCTCATCCCCGCTCTCTCACCTGCCTGCTCACCAACCGCTCTCTCACCAGCCACCTGCTGTCTGTCACCAACAAAGCCGCCCTCGCTCTCACCCGTGGACCTGCCCACCGGCTCTCTCACCCACGGAGCCGCCCACCGGCTCTCTCACCCGCGGAGCCGCCCGCTGGCTCTCTCCCCCATGGAGCCGCCCGCCAGCTCTCTCACCCGCGGCGCGGCCCGCCGGCTCTCTCACCCGCGGTGCAGACCGCCGGCTCTCTCACTCATCCGCATTCTCGGAGGGGGCAATTGCCCCTTTGCCCCCCCTGGATCCACCCCTGGCTCAAGGCTTGATCCAAACATAAGGCAGTGGTCTCCAAGGAAGATATGGGATCCACTCCCATTATGACATTTGAATGTACTAAGTGGAATAATGGGTAATAGCAAGCAGCATGCCAAATAGTTTGAGAGTGAACTCCTGTAACTGATTATCTACACAATTTTTTCTTGTGCTGTGCTGCAGGCTATTGCTACAAATCACTGTTGCATAATAAAGTAGCGCCACCTCTTGGGTTCTCTGTTCTGTACCCAAACCCTGATAACACCCACAGCCCCTCTGACACACCTAGTTTAATGAACATCAGGTCAGATGGGTGCGAAGGTCAGAGGGTGCCATAACCATAATACGTAAACCCTGGGTAAGTGGGTTGGCAAAACAAAATTACAGCCACAGAACAACTAATGAGGAAAAATTATACGTCCAAACAAAACTGAGAGGCATGTACACAAATGGCAGGAGCTTAGCTAACAAAATGGAAGAACTGGAGCTGCTGATAAACGAGGAGGCAGAGATTTATACCTGGAAACTACAGGCCAGTCAATTTAATATAGTATGTAAACTATTGGAGGGTATAATAAGGGGCTATATCTAAGATTTTGCTGATGAGAACAGTATCATTAGTAGTATTCAATAGGGATGGGCCAAACACCCCCCGATTCGGTTCGCACCAGAACATACGAACAGGCAAAAAATTTATTCGAACACGCGAACACCGTTAAAGTCTATGGGACATGAACATGAAAAATCAAAAGTGCTCATTTTAAAGGTTAATATGCAAGTTATTGTCATAAAAAGTGTTTGGGAACCCGAGTCCTGCTCCAGGGGACATGTATCAATGCAAAAAAAGTTTTAAAAATTACAGTTTTTTCAGGAGCATTGATTTTAATAATTCTTAAAGTGAAACAATTATAGTGAAATATTCCTTTAAATTTAGTACCTGGGGGGTGTCTATAATATGCCTGTAAAGTAGCGCATTTTTTCCCGTGTTTAGAACTGTCCCTGTACAAAATGTAATTTCTAAAGGAAAAAAAGTCATCTAAAACTACTCGCGGCTATTAATGAATTGTCCGACAATACAGATAAAAGTAATTGAAAAAAACAGCAGGGGTTCCCTGCGTCACAGGTGCCCCCGCCCTCGGTTATATAAGAACTGTCAGACGGGTAGTGCGTCATTCCGCTGGGAGCCTCGGAAGAGGCTGTATGGTTTGTAGCTAGGGGTTCGGGTCGTAGAAGGATTTACAGCGCTGGAATTTTTTATTTTTTATTAAAGGACTTGTCCCAAGCTGTGTGCGTGTTTTTTTACCTTTTTTGACACAATTTTGGGTGAAATGGTAGGGGCACAATGTACCCCGTTACCAATTCACATGGGGGGGCGGCATCTGTGAGTCCCCTTTGTTAAAGGGGGCTTCCAGATTCTGATAAGCCCCCCCGCCTGCAGACCCCCACAACCACCGGTTGGTGCAGGGTTCCCCTCAATATCCATATTAGACCTGAAGGGCCCGGTAATGGAATTTGGGGGGAACCCCCACGCATTTTTTTTTTTCATTTTGGTTCGGGGCCTGGTAATGGACTGGGGGGGGGAACCCCTGCCATTTTTTTTAATGACTTTTATCTGTATTGCTGGGATCCGACAATTCATTAATAGCCGCGAGTAGTTTTAAATTACTTTTTTTCCTTTAGAAATTACATTTTGTGCAGGGACAGTTCTAAACACGGGAAACATGCGCTACTTTGCAGTCATACTATAGACACCCTTAGGTACAAATTTTAAAGGAATATTTCACTTTTATTGTTTCACTTTAAGCATTATTAAAATAACTGCTCCCAAAAAAACAGCCATTTTTAAACCTTTTTTTTTTGCATTGATACATGTCCCCTGGGGCAGGACCCAGGTCCCCAAACACTTTTTATGACAAAAACTTGCATATTAACCTTTAAAATTAGCATTTTTGATTTCTCCCATAGACTTTTAAAGGGTGTTCCACGGCTTTCGAATTTGCCGCGAACAACCCAAATTGTTCGCTATTTGGCGAACGGGCGAACAGCCAATGTTCGAGTCGAACTCATGTTCGACTTGAACAGATAGCCCATCCCTAGTAATCAACATGGCTTCACAAAGGTCATTTTTGCCAAATCAACCTGTTAACATTCTATGAGGAAGTGAGCTACCATCTAGATAAGGGAAGGCCTGTGGATGTGGCATACCTGGATTTTGCAGTCCCCAACAAGTGCTTAATTTACAAACTGAGGTCTGTAGGCATAGACCATAAGGCTTGCACGTGGATAGAAAATTGGTTACAGGGGCGCATCCAAAGGGTGGTGATAAATAGCGTGTACACATACTGGTCTGGTGTGGTAAGTGGGGTGAGGTACTCCAGGGCTCTGTACTGAGACCAATTCTGTTTAATTTATGCATAAATTATATAGAAGATGAGATAAATAGCTCAATCTCAGTGTTTGCTAATGATACAAAACTAAGCAGTGCAATAACTTTAGAGCAGGCTATAGAAACTTTAAAAGGAGACCTCAATAAAATAATGGGGTGGGCAACTACAATGCAAATATGCATATTTAAAAATGTAAAGTAATGCATTTGGGGTCCAAAAATATAAAGTTACTCAGGAGGAGAACCTCTGGAGTAGGGATGAGCTCGGTGTTCGAGTCGAACATAGGTTAGACTCGAACATCGGCTGTTCGCGCGTTCGGCGAACAACGAACGATTTGGGCCGTTCGCGCCAAATTCGAGTGACGCGAACGGCCAACAATACACTGCGCCATCGCAGTGTAATCCCAGCGCTGTGATTGGCCAAGCATGCACTGTGACCCTGCATGCTTGGCCAATCACAGCGCCAGCAGCGAGGAGAGCAATGATTGGCCACAGGCAGGATGCCTGTGGCCATTTATAGCTGAGGGGGTTTAGTACACGCCCCACACTATAAAAGGCCGCCAGTGCGGCGGCCTTGTGTAGTGTGTTCCAGAGCAGGGAAAGTGAAGGATAGGCAGGGACAGTGTCAAATCTTGTCAAATCTATTCTTTGCTAAACCTTGTGTGTAGGGACAGAGAAGGATAGGCAGGGAGAGTGTCAGTGTCATATTATTTGCTAAACCTTGTGTGTAGGGAGAGAGAAGGATAGGCAGGGAGAGTGTCAGTGTCATATACTTTGATAAACCTTGTGTGCAGGGAGAGAGAAGGATAGGCAGGGGACAGTGTCAGTGTCATATTCTTTGCTAAACCTTGTGTGCAGGGAGAGAGAAGGATAGGCAGGGAGAGTGTCAGTGTCATATACTTTGATAAACCTTTTGTGCAGGGAGAGAGAAGGATAGGCAGGGGACAGTGTCAGTGTCATTGTTGCTAAGCCTCCTGCACATTATACACCTGAAGTTAGCCCGTATTGCTGCTTTTTCCTGGTGTGTTACACCAACAGGATTTTGCGGCACTTACAGCGGGCGGAGTGTACCTCCTGACCATATTACACCTTAACTTAGCCTGTATTGCTGCTTTTTCCTGGTGTGTTACACCAACAGGATTTTGCGGCACTTACAGCGGGCGGAGTGTACCTCCTGACCATATTACACCTTAACTTAGCCTGTATTGCTGCTTTTTCCTGGTGTGTTACACCAACAGGATTTTGCGGCACTTACAGCGGGCGGAGTGTACCTCCTGACCATATTACACCTTAACCACTTAAGCCCCGGACCATTTCGGGCCATTAGGACCAGGCCTGTTTTTGGGATTCGGCACTGCGCTGCTTTAACTGTAAATTGTGCGGACATGCAATGTTGTACCCAAATGAAATTTGCGTCCTTTTCTTCCCACAAATAGAGCTTTCTTTTAATGGTATTTGATTGCCTCTGCGATTTTTATTTTTTGCGATATAAACGGAAAAAGACCGAAAATTTTGAAAAAAAATGATATTTTCTACTTTTTGTTATAAGAAAAATCGAATAAACTCAATTTTAGTCAGACATTTAGGCCAAAATGTATTCAGCCACATGTCTTTAGTAAAAAAAATGTCAATAAACGTATATTTATTGGTTTGCGCAAAAGTTATAGCGTTTACAAACTAGGGTACATTTTCTGAAATTTACACAGCTTTAAATTTATGACTGCCTATCTCATTTCTTGAGGTGCTAAAATGGCAGGGCAGTACAAAACCCCCCCAAATGACCCCATTTTGGAAAGTAGACACCCCAAGGAAATTGCTGAGAGGCATGTTGAGCCCATTGAATATTTTTTTTTTTTGTCCCAAGTGATTGAATAATGACAAAAAAAAAAAAAAATTACAAAAAGTTGTCACTAAATGATATATTGCTCACACATGCCATGGTTATATGTGGAATTGCACCCCAAAATACATTTTGCTGCTTCTCCTGAGTATGGGGATACCACATGTGTGGGACTTTTTAGGAGCCTGGCCACGTACGGGACCCCGGAAACCAAGCACCGCCTTCAGGATTTCTAAGGGCGCAAATTTTTGATTTCATTCCTCACTACCTATCACAGTTTCGAAGGCCATAAAATGCCAAAATAGCACAAAACCCCCCCAAATGACCCCATTTTAGAAAGTAGACACCCCAAGGAAATTGCTGAGAGGCCTGTTGAGCCCGTTGAATATTTTTTTTTTTTGTCCCAAGTGATTGAATAATGACAAAAAATAAAAATAAAAAATAAATTACAAAAAGTTGTCACTAAATGATATATTGCTCACACATGCCATGGTTATATGTGGAATTGCACCCCAAAATACATTTTGCTGCTTCTCCTGAGTACAGGGATACCACATGTGTGGGACTTTTTAGGAGCCTAGCCGCGTACGGGACCCCGAAAACCAAGCACCGCCTTCAGGATTTCTAGGCACAAATTTTTGATTTCACTCCTCACTACCTATCACAGTTTCTAAGGCCATAAAATGCCAAAATAGCACAAAACCCCCCCAAATGACCCCATTTTGGAAAGTAGACACCCCAAGCTATTTGCTGAGGAGGCATGGTGAGTATTTTACAGCTCTCATTTGTTTTTGAAAATGAAGAAAGAAAATTTTTTTTTTTTTTTTTTCAATTTTCAAAACTTTGTGACAAAAAGCGAGATCTGCAAAATACTCACAATACCTCTCAGCAAATAGCTTGGGGTGTCTACTTTCCAAAATGGGGTCATTTGGGGGGGTTTTGTGCCATCTGGGCATTCCATGGCCTCCGAAACTGTGATAGGCAGTGAGAAGTAAAATCAAAAATTTACACCCTTAGAAAGCCTGAAGGCGGTGCTTTGTTTTTGGGGTCCCGTACGCGGCTAGGCTCCCAAAAAGTCTCACACATGTGGTATCCCTGTACTCAGGAGAAGCAACAGAATTTATTTTGGGGTGTAATTCCACATATGCCCATGGCATGTTTGAGCAATATATCATTTAGTGACAACTTTGTGCAAAAAAAAAATAAAAAAAAAAAAATTTTCTTTTTTCCGCAACTTGTGTCAACATATAAAATATTCCATGGACTCGACATGCCTCTCAGTATATAGCTTGGGGTGTCTACTTTCCAAAATGGGGTCATTTGAGGGGGTTTTGAACTGTTCTGGCATTTTATACACAACATTAGGAAGCTTACATCCACTCTTCTAACCACTTGCAGACAAAGCCCTTTTTGACACTTTTTGTTTACATGAAAACATTTTTTTTTTTTTGCAAGAAAATTATGTTGAACCCCCAAACATTATATATATTTTTAAAGCAAAGGCCCTACAGATTAAAATGGTGGGTGTTGCATTTTTTTTTTCTACACAGTATTTGCGCAGCGATTTTTCAAACGCATTTTTTGGGGAAAAAATACACTTTTTTTAATTTTAATGCACTAAAACACACTATATTGCCCAAATGTTTGATGAAATAATAAAGATGATCTTAGGCCGAGTACATAGATACCAAACACGACATGCTTTAAAATTTCGCACAAACGCGCATTGGCGACAAACTACATACATTTTTAAAAGCCTTTAAAAGCCTTTACAGATTACCCCGTTAGATTTACAGAGGAGGTCTACTGCTAAAATGACTGCCCTCGATCTGACCTTCGCGGTGATACCTCACATGCATGGTGCAATTGCTGTTTACATATGACGCCAGACCGACGCTTGCGTTCGCCATTGGGCAAGAGCAGGGCAGGACAGGGGTGCTTTTTTTTTTTTTTTTTTTTTTTTTATTATTAATTTTGCTTTTTTATTTTATTTTTAAATTGTTCCTTACATATATTTTTTTTTTTATAATTTTTATTGTTATCTCAGGGAATGTAAATATCCCCTATGATAGCAATAGGTAGTGACAGGTACTCTTTTTTTGAAAAAACTGGGGTCTTCTAGACCCTAGATCTTTCCTCTGCCCTCAAAGCATCTGACCACACCAAGATCGGTGTGATAAAATGCTTTCCCAATTTCCCAATGGCGCTTTTTATATCCGGGGGGGGGACATTCCCTCCCACTGCTTGTAAAAGCAGTCCAGAGGCTAATTAGCCGCTGTGATTGCTTTTACATGAAAGCCGGCCGCTGGCTGAAAAGAATGATACCAAGATGATGCCTAAACCCGCAGGCATCAATCTGGTATAACCATTCAAAGTCCAGCAACATACCAGTACGTTGCTGGTCCTTGTTGGACATGTATTGTAATCTTTTTTTTTCATGCAGCCTGTTGGCTGAACGAAAAAAGAGATTGATTGGTGGGTATGCCCACCATTAGAATACCGCCCTTCATCCACCCACTTCTAATGATGGGCATACATGCACCATTTATATATGCCGAAGCATGGGGGCATCCTCCCGCAAAAAAGTTATGCCGCACACACATGGTCAAACGTTTCCACGGGCAAGCCTCCGTCGGAATTTCGACCGTATGTATGCGGCATTAGGAGCAAAATTGCTCCTCCGCCCTGCTGCCCCTGCTGCCCCCATGCTTCGGCATATATGCTTTTTTTTTTTTAACTGTGGTGGTGAAATCACCTCCTACAGCACTGGAGTCGCAGGGATCAGGCCTGTCTCTGCGAACGCTGCAGTTATGTGTGTTGTGTTTTGTAAGTGACAGTGATCGATCGATACTGCACTTGGGTGGCCTGGGCTGGACGGAGGGGCAAAACGCAGGTGCTAGCAGGTATCTGGGCTGATCCCGCTAACACTGCGTTTTTGGGAACCCTAAACCGCTGGTATAGATCTGATCAGATCAGATATTGATCTGTTCAGATACTATACCACTAAGGGGGGTGTATGCTTTACGCGTGGGTGTTAGCGTTACTGGCACTAACCTGACGCTGCCTGGGGTGTGACGCAGACCCTCTCTGACGCTAAAACCTAATTGATATCACCCACCGGGCGATCAGGGGGTTAAACCTTTATTGGGTTATATACGGCGGGTGCCCTGACACTATAAAAAGCAAACTAACTAACCAGCGTCACCCGTAACACTTATATGGTGATCACTGGTGAAAGGGTTAACTAGGGGCAATTAGGGGGTTAAAACCTTTATTAGATCATATTTGGGGGTACCTGACGCTATAAAAACCTGCGGCGAACCTAAAAAAAATGACTGGCTACCGATTGGCATCACCGACACGAAGACAGCGATCAGAAAAACGATCGCTTAGTGACAGTGGTGATAGGGGGTGAAAGGGTTACCTGGGGGGCGATCAAGGGGGTTAAACCTTTATTAGATAATATATTGGGGTACCCGACGCTATAAAAACCTGCGGCGAACCTAAAAAAAATTACTGGCTACCGATCGCCATCACTGATGCTAAGACAGCCATCAGAAAAATGATCGCATAGCGACAGCGGTGATAGGGGGTGAAAGGGTTACCTGGGGGGCGATCAAGGGGGTTTAACCTTTATTAGATAATATATTGGGGTACCTGACGCTATAAAAACCTGCGGCGAACCTAAAAAAAATTACTGGCTACCGATCGCCATCACTGATGCTAAGACAGCATCAGAAAAACGATCGATTAGCGACAGCGGTGATAGGGGGTGAAAGGGTTACCTGGGGGGCGATCAAGGGGGTTAAACCTTTATTAGATAATATATTGGGGTACCCGACGCTATAAAAACCTGCGGCGAACCTAAAAAAAATTACTGGCTACCGATCGCCATCACTGATGCTAAGACAGCCATCAGAAAAATGATCGCATAGCGACAGCGGTGATAGGGGGTGAAAGGGTTACCTGGGGGGGCGATCAAGGGGGTTTAACCTTTATTAGATAATATATTGGGGTACCTGACGCTATAAAAACCTGCGGCGAACCTAAAAAAAATTACTGGCTACCGATCGCCATCACTGATGCTAAGACAGCATCAGAAAAACGATCGATTAGCGACAGCGGTGATAGGGGGTGAAAGGGTTACCTGGGGGGCGATCAAGGGGGTTAAACCTTTATTAGATAATATATTGGGGTACCCGACGCTATAAAAACCTGCGGCGAACCTAAAAAAAATTACTGGCTACCGATCGCCATCACTGATGCTAAGACAGCCATCAGAAAAATGATCGCATAGCGACAGCGGTGATAGGGGGTGAAAGGGTTACCTGGGGGGCGATCAAGGGGGTTTAACCTTTATTAGATAATATATTGGGGTACCTGACGCTATAAAAACCTGCGGCGAACCTAAAAAAAATTACTGGCTACCGATCGCCATCACTGATGCTAAGACAGCATCAGAAAAACGATCGATTAGCGACAGCGGTGATAGGGGGTGAAAGGGTTACCTGGGGGGCGATCAAGGGGGTTGAACCTTTATTAGATAATATATTGGGGTACCCGACGCTATAAAAACCTGCGGCGAACCTAAAAAAAATTACTGGCTACCGATCGCCATCACTGATGCTAAGACAGCCATCAGAAAAATGATCGCATAGCGACAGCGGTGATAGGGGGTGAAAGGGTTATCTGGGGGGTGATCAGGGGGTTAAACCTTTATTAGGGGGGGTTAGGGGGCTACACTGGACCTAAAACTAAACTTTAGTGACACTTTCACAGTCACAAATGTCACTGATTGCAGTGATCACTAAATAAATGGTCACTGCAATCAGTGACACTGTGACTGGGGGCTGGGGGGTGATCTGGGGGGTGATCTGGGGGGGTCTGGGGGTCCTGGGGGGGGCGATTAGTGTTCCTATGTGTCCTGGTGTCAGTGTAGTGTTGTGCTCACTGACCTGATGTCTTCTCTTGTACGGCGCTCGGTATATGTGAGCGCCGCACAGGAGATGACATCACTTCCTCCTGCCTCCTCTGTCTGAAACAGACAGAGGAGGCATTTCCATTCGCCGGGAGCGATCGCGAGGGGGGGCCGGAATCGAAAGGCCGCCCCCTCATCTGGGATCGCTCCCGGTGAAGTAACGACCGCTCACGGCACAGAAGGGGGGTCCGGATGGACCCCCCAACTGTACAAAGGCAGTCACGTAGATCTACGTGATTCTGCCTGTCCGTGCCATTCTGCCGACGTAAATCGGCGGTGGGCGGTCGTTAAGTGGTTAACTTAGCCTGTATTGCTGCTTTTTCCTGGTGTGTTACACAAACAGGATTTTGCGGCACTTACAGCGGGCGGAGTGTGCCTCCTGACCATATTACACCTTAACTTAGCCTGTATTGCTGCTTTTTCCTGGTGTGTTACACAAACAGGATTTTGCGGCACTTACAGCGGGCGGAGTGTGCCTCCTGACCATATTACACCTTAACTTAGCCTGTATTGCTGCTTTTTCCTGGTGTGTTACACAAACAGGATTTTGCGGCTCTTACAGCGGGCGGAGTGTGCCTCCTGACCATATTACACCTTAACTTAGCCTGCTGACAGAGAGAGGACGTGCGTACAGCAGCTCCTGACATCCAGGGCTGCACTGCTTTCTCTTCCCAGTTCTCCCTGGCTTTCCCCCGTGCTTTCCTCCTCTCCCCCTGGTCCCCCCACCCCTTCATAGAAAGGACAGACAAAACGATCACGAAACCCTCTGCCGCCGAGCACCCCCCCCCCCCCGCAGTCGCCGTCAGGCAAGACCACGGCTGCGGCCTAGCACCATCAGGCATCGGTCCCCCTACAGGCGCATCCCCTGCTCCAGCACAGTGCCCAGCTCACCAGCCGCCACCCGCCGCACTCGGCATCACCTCCACCCGCAGCTGCCGTCAGGAAAGTCCCCGGCTGCGGCCTAGTTGCGGCCGGACACCGCCTTAACTTAAGTATCCCCTCTCCTACAGCCGGACCTTCAGTTAGCCGCTCCCCCCCCCAGGTCCAGAGCCAAGCCTAGGCGCCAGAGGGCTCCCGAAGCAGCACTAGCAGCTTCCTGGCCCGACAGGATAGTCTGCGGCTTCGGCCTAGCCCCGGCGGCCATCTTGAGCCACCCAGCCTCGGCCCTTAACACCCTCTCCCGGCCCCCTTGGATCACTCCGACCCGGTAAACCACCGGATGGCACCCCCTCACTAACCAAGTGCCCGTGTCCCCCACTGGATCACTCCCAAAAGGCTGCCAGGAGGACGAAGCAAAGATCCGGCCTGGCAAGCAGCGGCCATCTTGGTACACCCAGGAGTTGGCCTCAATCACTGACACACTAAAAAAAAAAAAAAAAAAAAAAAAAAACTTTTTTTCTCTCATTCTATATATCCTACTGTTATTGCCCCCCCTCCCTCCCACCCCACCACTATTCTTCACAAAACCTCTAAAAACGCTTTCTCCACTCATTACGGTTCTTCCCCACCCGTCGCACTCAGGCTACCCAACCTACAGCTCCGACCACCGCTACTGCACCATCTTCCCAGATCCTCACACACGGTCGAGCAAAACGGACGTTGTAACAGGACCCCTAACCTCATCGCCTCACAGAGCAATCCACACACATGGTCCAGGGGAACGGACGTGTGTGGCAGGAGCTCTGACCTCACCGCTGCACAGAGCAATCCACACGCACGGTCTAGGGTAACGGACGTGTGTGGCAGGAGCTCTGGCCATCCAGGACCCTCCCTAGACTCCTCCATTTTCGCTCCCCTAACAAACGTAAACCTGATGACCTGGGGCTTTCCCTGGACCACACTCTCCCCCAGTTCAGATCACCCAGCTCACCATCACGTTGTCCGCAGCCGCTGACTGCTCCCTGCCGCCATCTTGGCACCCGCCTCTAGACTACTAGACCTGCAGGACAGACAGCGACTGCGGCTTAACTCCGACCATCCCATCACCCTCTCCCCGTTTCGCGCTCCAGCGGGCCCGTGTGTGGTGACCTGGTAAGCACACTCGGGCACCTCCTACCTCTAGGAAGTTGATCCAGGGTTTACCCGATCGCCTCTCGAGGGGTCAGGAAGGAATTTTCCCCTGCTGTAGCAATTGGCCTGACTCGGCTGGGGTTTTTCGCCTTCCTCTGGACCAACAGGGGGGAGGTTAGGTCATTGGGCCCTATTCACCATCCCACCACCTTTTTTTTCTTCCCATCATGTGCAACTTTAAATACTCAGCGGACACCCTCCAGAGGCTAAGGAATACTGCCTCAACATTACCAACCTCCACCCAAAAAATACTACGAAAAGAACAACTGCTAAGGATCAATCGACAATCGACTATCAAAAACACGAAAACACCACTTCAACTACAACATATAGCTTGCGCCCTGATCAACACCAGATCGGCAGTCAAGCACAGACAGGAAATTCACGACTTCATCACGCAAAACGACATAGATTGCCTCTTTATCACGGAAAGCTGGCTAACACCTGACTGTAACACCATCCTAACAGAATTGGTGCCTGAGAACTACTCCATCCTAACTGAGCATAGAACAGGACAAAGAGGAGGAGGCCTAGCAGTGATCTTCAAATCTCACCTCTCTATCATCAAACCAACTCTACAGAACTCATTGCCGTTCATGGAGACACTCACTCTGCAACTCCAAACAACACCCCAGGACACCATTCACATACTGCTATGCTACAGACCGCCAGGACCAAAGGCAAATCTCCTCACACCCTTTACCGAATTCATCTCGACATACACTTTAAAAACCAAAAACTTCCTATTACTCGGGGACTTCAATCTCTGGGCTAACTCCACTCAGGACTCCATCGCCACCTCCTGCATCAACCAATTGGAAGAATTAGGTCTGCAGCAACTGATAAATGCCCCCACGCATGGATCGGGGCACATTCTGGACCTCATCTTCAAACAAAATCTGGACATCAACACAGTGGACAACATGCCGTTACCATGGACGGATCACCACGCTATCAAATTTAAACTTACCACCAACACCATCTCCCAAAAATCAGAACACTCAATAACAACAAAATGGACAAGATCTCAGAAGAAACTACACTCGGAACTCTTCAAAACTACTCTATCAAATAAAATAGGAACGCAAAATCTCAACCACTCAACGGAACAAACACTCAACTCCTTAAACAAAGCATTACTACAAACAGCAGACACAGTCGCTCCGAGACGCAGGGCCCTCATTCGCAGAAACAACTCCGGCTGGTTTAATGACACTCTTACCCTACTGAAGCAAGAACGCAGAAGAGCCGAAGGAGCCTGGAGAAGAAACCCAACTAAGGAAAACCACATTAATTACAAAGCACTCACTAAGAAATATCACAAAGCAATTTTCAAAGCAAAAAAGGAACATTTCTCAAACACCATCAAAAAAGGCCTAAACCGACCTCGTGAACTCTTCAAACTAGTAACTCAAACTATGAACCCCACCTGCCTAGAACCTTCAGCAAACGAAACACAAGAGTTCTGTAATGAGCTATCGGACTTTTTTATCGACAAAATCGAAAACATTCGAGAATCAATTCAACAGAAAAAAACAACCAACCCTGCTCTGCCAAAGCAAATAGAGGAAATCAATATGAACACTATACAATTGACAAAATTTTCGCTGGTCCCGATCACCATCGACACCACCAAAAATATAATCAGAAGCCTCAGAGACAGCACATCTCCAAATGACATAATCTCTACAAAACTCCTGAAAGAATGTACCGAAATTTTAGCACCCACCATAACACACCTCGTAAATCAATCATTCAAAGAAGGTATTGTTCCAATCTCTCTCAAGCAAGGCATAATCAAACCCCTCCTAAAGAAACCCAACCTGGACCCCAAAGACCCAAACTACCGCAGACCGGTAACAAGCCTCAACACCATCTCCAAGATCATGGAGAAAGCAGTAGTACAACAGCTACAACTCTATTTGGACACCCACAAACTCTTGGATCCACTACAATCAGGCTTCCGCCCAGGCCATGGCACAGAAACAGCACTTCTTAAAATATGGGATGACACCCTCGAAGCAGCAGATGACGGAGAATCATGTCTCCTGGTGCTGCTGGACCTCAGTGCAGCGTTCGACACAGTAGACCACAAAACTCTACTCATTCGCCTTAAAGAAGTAGCCGGAGTCGCAGACCCTGACCTACACTGGTTCGCATCCTTCCTAGACAATCGTTCCCAGACAGTGAAACTAGGAGCCTTCACCTCTGAAACTCGCACAATTTCTTGCGGAGTCCCCCAAGGATCACCCCTGTCACCCGTGCTCTTTAACATCTACCTCCGCCCACTCCTCAAAATCATCAGCAAACAGGGCCTGTGCTACCACTCATATGCTGACGACACCCAACTCTACTTTCGTATCACCGGGAAAAAAGACCAATATCACGGATTGGAAACCTGTCTCACATTGATCGATGAATGGATGACTGAGAATTCCCTCAAACTCAACGGATCCAAAACAGAACTCCTTCTCCTCAACGCAAACCGAAAGACAAAAACTAAGACTTCTTGGACACTCCCCACTATCCTTGGACAGACCGTTACCCCGAGCACCAAAGTCAAAAGTCTCGGAGTCATCTTTGACTCGGAGATGTCGATGGACGCACAAATTGGATCAGTAGTCAGCGGAGCTCACCATCTCCTCCGTCTACTACGTAGACTCATCCCCTTCATCCCAAAAGAGGATACAGCAGTAGTAGTTGGAACAATTATCAACTCCCGACTCGATTACGCAAACGCCCTCTACCTCGGACTACCCAAATACCAGATTTTGCGCCTACAAGTCATCCAGAACACGGCTGCCAGGCTGGTAACGGGAAAAAAACCTTGGGAATCCATCACCCCATCACTAAGGACCCTTCATTGGCTAACCGTAAAGGATCGGATCACATTCAAGACCCTCTGTCTCACCCACAAGTGCACACAGGGAAACGCTCCACAATATCTATGCGAGAAGATAAAACACTACACCCCCAATCGCAATCTCCGATCAACCAACCAAAACCTCCTTCACATCCCCAAGTCCCGCTACAAATCAAAGGGAGAACGAAGATTTGCAGTCCAAGGACCACGGCTATGGAACGCTCTACCCACCAACATCCGCATGGAAGAAAACCACCGGGCCTTCAGGAAAAAACTTAAGACCCACCTTTTCTGAAGGGTCAGGATGTCACTGGGTGCAAAGCGCCTTGAGGCGATTTAGTTCGCATTTGTAGCGCTATACAAGTTATTCACTCACTCACTCACTCATTGCTGCTTTTTCCTGGTGTGTTACACAAACAGGATTTTGCGGCACTTACAGCGGGCGGAGTGTGCCTCCTGACCATTCTACACCTTAACTTAGCCTGTATTGCTGCTTTTTCCTGGTGTGTTACACAAACAGGATTTTGCGGCACTTACATCGGGCGGAGTGTACCTCCTGACCATATTACACCTTAACTTAGCCAGTATTGCTGCTTTTCCCATTTCCCTGCAGGCCATTAGAATGTCTGGAAGGCAAACAAGGAGAGGCAGACAGTCAGGAGCCAAAAAAAGAGGGCAAGCAGGCTCTGTGTCTAGAGACAACAGTGCTGGTCGTGGACGCGGTGCATCGCCATCAGCACGTGGCCATGGGACACGCTTCTCCTTCTTTTCGGCAGCTGGACGTGTTGAGCCGCATCATGCCGAAGACTTGGTAGAGTGGATGACCAAGCCCTCCTCATCCTCCTCATCCTCTCTCACCCAGGCTCAGGGTACTGGCAAAGCAGCTGCCAAAGCGTCCTCTTCCCTGGTATCAATGTCATCATCAGTCACTCCTTCCCTAGACCAACCATGTCCTCCTGAGGAGTCCCCTAAACTGTTTGAGCACAGTGTTGGGTACATGCTCCAGGAGGATGCCCAGCGTTTCGAAGGGTCTGATGATGATACCCAGCTAGAGGAAGGCAGTAGCGTGAGAGCAGAGAGAGGGGATGCTCAAGAAGGACACCAATCTGGCAGTCATGTTCCAGCAGCTGCAGCATACTGCCAGATTGGCTCCAGTGATGAGGAGGGAGGTGATAATGAGGTCACTGACTCCACGTGGGTGCCTAATAGGAGAGAGGAGGAGGAGGAGGAGGAGGATGAGTAGGAGGCACATCTCCAACGAGGCAGGATGCCCTCGGGGGGCCAGCGTAAGGGCAGCACACCAACGGAATCACACCGCAGAGCTCCGCCTGTGCAAGGCGCTGCCTCTGCCCGTTATTCAAAAAGTTCTTTGGTGTGGGCCTTTTTTGAGTCGAGTGCATCAGATCGCACAGCTGCTGTTTGCAACATATGTCTCAAGCGTATATCGCGTGGGCAAAACATCACCCGCTTGGGCACCACATGCTTGATCAGACATATGTTGACCTGCCATGCAGCTTGTTGGCAAGCCTACCTTAAAGACCCACACCAAAGAACAAAGCTGACCTCTTCTTGCACCGCATCAGCTGGGATCTCCAACCCCACTATACCTTCAGTCCTCTCTGAAACCTGCTCTGAGAGGAATGAAGGTGTAGAATTAGGTGTGTCACAGCCAAGTACTTGCGGGCACTCTGCTAGCAGTACACCAACGTCCGATTCTAGCAGGCAAATTTCCCTGCCCCAGCTGCTGGACCGTCGAAAGAAGTTCACTCCCAGCCATCCACATGCCCAGCGGTTGAATGCTAGCTTGGCTAAATTGCTAGCGCTTCAACTGCTGCCTTTTCAGTTGGTAGACTCGGCCCCCTTCCGTGAGTTTGTGCAATGTGCGGTTCCTCAGTGGCAGGTTCCCAAACGCCACTTTTTCTCACGGAAGGCGATTCCGGCTCTCTACCGGCATGTGGAAGGCAATGTCTTGGCCTCGCTGGACAGAGCGGTCAGCGGTAAGGTGCATAATACCGCTGACTCATGGTCCAGCAGGCATGGACAGGGACGTTACCTTTCTTTCACGGCCCATTGGGTCACTCTTTTGGCAGCTGGGAAGGATGCAGGACAAGGTGCAGTAGTGTTGGAGGTTGTTCCACCGCCACGCCTCCAAAATGCTACTACTGGTTGTGACACACCTCTGTCCTCCACCCCCTCCTCTTCTTCTTCCTCCGTGGCCTCTTCCTGTGCTTTGTCCTCGGAACCAGCGATGCTCCGTAGGCGTTCAAGGGGCTACGCAAGTACGCAGGCAAAAAGATGCCATGCCGTGCTTGCGCTGGTGTGTTTGGGGGACAGGAGCCACACTGGGGCAGAGGTTCTGTCTGCTCTGCAGGGGCAGGCCGAGAGGTGGTTGACGCCACGCCAGCTTAAGCCAGGAATGGTAGTTTGCGACAATGGCACCAACCTCCTCTCCGCTCTCCGACAGGGACAACTGACCCATGTGCCCTGTGTGGCTCACGTCCTTAACCTGGTGGTGCAGCGGTTCTTGGGCAGGTACCCGGGCTTACAGGATGTCCTGAGGCAGGCCAGGAAAGTCTGTGTGCATTTCCGCAGATCTTATAATGCCAGTGCTCGCCTGGCTGAGCTGCAAAAGGAGTTGAACCTGCCCAAGAACTGCCTTATATGTGACATGCCCACCAGGTGGAACTCAACGTTGGCCATGCTGCAGCGGCTGCACACACAGCAGAGGGCCATCAATGAGTACCTGTGCGACTACGGCACCAGGACAGGGTCAGGGGAGCTCAGGTTTTTTTCACCACGCCAGTGGGGCATGATCAGGGATGCATGCACTGTCCTGGCACCATTTGAGGAGGCCACGAGGATGGTGAGCAGTGACAGTGCATGCATCAGTGACACTTTACCTCTTGTCCACCTGTTGGAACATACGCTGCGTGGAATAATGGACAGGGCACTTGAGGCAGAACAGAGGCAGGAAGAGGAGGACTTCCTTGCCTCTCAAGGCCCCCTTTACCCAGACAGTGTTCCTTCTGTCCCACCCATCGTACAGGAAGAAGAGGAGGAGGAGGAGGATTGTGTCAGCATGGAGGTGGAGCCTGGCACTCAGCATCATCAGCAGCAGTCTTTTAGGGATGATTTACAGTCCCAAGAAACCAGTGGACTTGTACGTGGCTGGGAGGAGGTGGCTGCGGATCATGTCGTCCTTAGTGACCCAGAGGACTCCGGACTGAATGCCTCAGCTAACCTACGCTGCATGGCCTCCCTGATCCTGCAAAGTCTGCGGAAGGATCCTCGTATTCTTCGGATCAAGGAGAGGGACCATTACTGGCTGGCCACTCTCCTTGATCCACGGTACAAGGGTAAGGTTGCGGACCTTATCTTACCGTCGCAGAGGGAGCAGAGGATGAGACAACTCCGGGAGGCCTTGCAGAAAGGTCTGTGCAACGCGTTCCCAGAGACTGGGAGGTTACAAACTCCTGGTCCTGGACAACGAGTTGCTGAGGCTTCGGTCAGTCAAAGAAGGAGCGGTGGGGAAGGTGGCCGTCTGACCGATGCGTTCAGACAATTCTTTAGTCCGCAGCCCCAAGGTATGATCGGTTCCAGCAACCATCGCCAGCTTCTGATATACATGGTGCAGGAATACCTAGGGGCAAGGTCAGACTTGGACACCTTCCCCACCGAAAATCCTCTGGCTTACTGGGTCTTGAGGATGGATCACTGGCCAGAGCTTGCACAGTATGCAATTGAGCTACTGGCCTGTCCTGCATCCAGCGTTCTTTCAGAACGCACATTCAGTGCTGCTGGAGGATTTGTCACGGATCACAGGGTGCGCCTGTCCACCGACTCTGTTGATCGGCTGACCTTCATAAAGATGAACCAGTCTTGGATCACCACCAGCTACCAAACACCTGAAGCTGATATAACAGACTAATTTATTTTCAAATGTCACATCCCTTCAAGACTGATGCTGATGCTGAGAGACTGTCCTGTTATGTTGACTGACTATCCTCCTCCTCCTCAATGATCCGATTGACGATGATAGCTTGGAAGAACATTTTTGTTTCTGGGTGCCGCCACCAGTGGCTAAGGCCCAATTTTTCAGCCCCTGTTTAACAGGGGTGTGGTATTACAATTTTTTATGCAATGCTTTGCAGCAGAGCTCATTCCTGCACTCCAACTAGAGTATCTGGGAGTGGTTGCAGTGTCGTGGCACCAGCACCAGTGGCTAAGGCCCAATTTTTCAGCCCCTGTTTAACAGGGGCGTGTAATTACAATTGTTGATGCAATACTTTGCAACAGAGCTCATTGCTGTGCTCCAAGTACAGTATCTGTGAGGGGTTGCAGTGTTGTGGCACCAGTGCCTAAGGCCCAATTTTTCTGCCCCTGTTTAACAGGGGCATGTAATTACAATTCTTGATCTAATAATTCACAGCAGGGCCCATTCCTGCGCCCAACAAGACTAACTGTGAGGCCTTACAGTGTTGTGTCAACACCACCACCACCACCAAAGGCCCAATTTTTCAGCCCCTGTTCAACAGGGGCATGCAATTACAATTCTTGATCTAATAATTCACAGCAGGGCCCATTCATGCGCCCACCAAGAGTAACTGTGAGGGCTCACAGTGTTGTGGCAACACCAACATGTAAGGGGCAAATTTCAGCTGAGTATATACGGCAGGCCCCTACTTTTAAACATCCAACTTACAAACGACTCCTCCTTGCAAACGGAAGGATACAACAGGAAGTGAGAGGAAATCTACCCCTAGGAAGGCAAATTCTCTCCTGTAAGAGTTAATATGGGAAAAAAAGTGTCTCCTCTCCACTGATTCTTTATCACCAATTCTTGTTTCAATAAAAACCCCAAATTTTCAAAAAACATTTGTCATTAAGACGGAAAGTGAGTTGAACTGTTCTGAACAGGTGCACACTGCACAGACAGCAAAACAAATGTTACAGGGGTGATAACCCTTCCCTATGTTTTCCAAAAAGCTTAAAAATAGATTTTTTGGCTGGAGCTACACTTAAACAATGTACCTGTTCAAAATTACAAACAGATTCTACATAAGAACAAACCTACAGTCCCTGTCTTGTATGCACCACCTGTATACGGCTGTTCAGAGTATATAGGGCCTTTTTTTATTTTGTGTGCGGGGTTCCCCTTAATATCCATACAAGACCCAAAGGGGCTGGTAATGGGCTGGGGTAGGGGGGGTGTGTGATGGGGTAGCTATGCCATTTTTCTTAAAGATTTTCATCCATATTACCGGGACCAGACATTACATTAAAGCCGCAAGCAGTTTTAAATGGCTTTTTTCCTTTAGAAATGTAATTTTGTGCAGGGACAGTTCTAAACACGGGAAACACGTGGCACTTCACAGGCATACTTTAGACACCCCAGGTACGATATTTAAAGGAATATTTGACTTTTTTTTTTCACTTTATGCATCATTAAAATGACTGCTCCAGAAAAACGACCGTTTTTAAAACTTCTTTTTGCAGTGATACATGTCCCCTGGTGCAGAACCCGGGTTCCCAAACCCTTTTTAGGACAATAACATGCATATTAGTCGTTATAATTAGCACTTTAGATTTCGAACGTTCGCATCCATTGTATTTAATAGGGTTCTAAAGTTCGTGCGAACTTTCGGTCCGTTCGCGGGTTCTGGTGCGAACCGAACCCGGGGGTGTTCGGCTCATCACTACTCTGGAGGCATCCAGGATAGAAAAAGATCTGGGGGTCCCAGTAGATAACAGAATCAGCAATGGCATGCAATGCCAAGCTGCAGAAAGCAAAGCTAGCAGAATATTGGCATGCATAAAAAAGATATTTACTCAAGAGATAAAACTATAATCCTGACACTTTATAAAACTCTGGTTCGGCCACATCCGAAGTGCCATCCAGCTCTGGTCATCAATCTTCAGAAAGGGTGTGCTGAGCTGGAGAGAGTCCAGAGAAGGGCAACAAAGTTAATACGGGGACTGGAGGACCTCAGTTACTAGGAAAGACTACAAACATGAAACGTATTCTCCTTGGATAAGAGACACTTGAGATAAGATATGATAGCAAAATACAAATTACACAATGGTGATTCTAGCATACGGAATAAACTGTTCAGTCTCAGGGAGTATTAGAAGACATGGGGTTGTTAACCTTAAAGTGCGTAGGTGGTTTCTCACTGTCAGGGCGGTAAGGATGGGGAACTCACTTTCACAATTGGTGGTATCAGCGGCAAGTATAGATACAAAAAATTGTGAAGTTCAAGGCCTTCTTTCGCTATCTCGGCGCTATGGTCTCAATGGATTATCTTCAGCAGATATCACCAAATGTTCAAATGTTACCATATGACATTTATATTCAAAAAGTCAGCTGCCACTTTATAAAGTGCACAATGCACACACATAAACAAACAAAAAAGTAAACTATAACAAGTGAACTTGTCAATTACTGAAGCAGCGCTTAGTGGTCATAACGAATATATGACAACTCTATCATATGGAAGTCCATAAGAGTAAATAAATAAATAAATAAAATAAAATAAAAAATATGTATATAAAGACCACTCAATTCAGTGCAGGTAGCAAGGATAATTAATGTCCCAACTGATAAAAGGGTAGTCTGTAGAGCCTGATCAGTTTCTTTTCTGGCTACAGCTTCAACTGTGTTAGCAGCCCCACAATCCTCCTTCTTTATAACAGTTGCCCCTTAGGAGTTCCTACTCACCAGATAGCTGAATAAAGCAGACACTGTAAATAAATGGATCATCCGATTGTCCTCCACCTCTCTGGCACCCCAGGAACACCAGACGCTTCTCCTTGCAGCTAGACAGGTGAATCTCCCGCTTCTCACACCGATTCAAAACGCTGGGTACTCCCCCTGGTTTCCTCAGAGTAATAAGTAAAGGCGGAGATAGTGTAGTCCCGTTTTCACAGTTTATTCACAAGTCTTCATATAACATTAAAATCGTATTGCATTACAGCTAATTGGTATTTGTATAGATGCGCTGTTCCAGGCATCCATGCACAGTAGGGTGTATGTGTGCCAGTCACGTCCACTATGGACTTCAACGCTCACCACTTCCTGATAGTTGGAGCGCAGATGGAACGCAAGCACGTCTCTTCCTGATGTATACATTTAGCATGTACAATCTTCATATAGAAGGGAACTTTGAATGCTAATACATCAATAGTATACATCAAACATTCTCTTTGCATTAATATATATATATATATATATATATATATATATATATATATATATATATATATATAGATTCAATATATGTACCTATCTAAAAAATAATTAATACTACAACATGGGTAATACAAAAAAATAGGTAATACTAAAAATTAGTAAAAAAGAAAAAAACGTGTAGAACAGGTAATAATGAAGGAGTCATCAAAGGCTAAAGAAAAAGAAATACTAACTTCCAATCTGTAGCCAAACTATTCTAGGTAGAGGTTACAGTAAAATTGATCATATTGGAAGAAAAGAAAATGAATAAAATTAATACCCATAAATATATATAATCATAATAGGAATATTAAATATTAAAATATTCCTTTGAATAACTTTTATCCTAAAATATTCAGAAAAATTAATTCTTATTAAAACTACATTCCTATTAAAACTATTAGGTAGAGGACATGATCATAAATATCTGTTAGAGGCTTTCAATCCCTGGTCTCATATAAACACATCTAATTAAATCAATATCATTTTCTCACTAATATCATAGTAGAACATAATGAAAGAAATTAGTTTAAAAGTCGCTTATAAAGCAATTAATGTCAAGTTCTACATTTAACCCTTTCGGGGTGAGTGTGTCTAATAAATAAATCCATTGGGTTTCGCGCTTGGAAAGCTCCCTAACCAGGTTACTTCCCCTCCATGCTGGCTTGATGTGATCTACACCCCAAAATTTCAACCCGGAGGCATCCTGGTTATGGTGTACCTTAAAATGTAGTGAAACATTGTGGTCCTTAAAACCCAATCTGATGTTTTTAATATGTTCACCAATTCTCACCTTCAGGCATCGTTTTGTTCGGTCTACGTACATCAACCCACAGGGGCATAATAAAACATACACCACGTGAGTGATATGCACGTAATGAATTCTTTAATAGAGAATTCTCTATTATTTACAGTGGAAGTAAACCTGTCTATTCCTCTCATTGGTTCTATTATAGATCTACAGGCTTTGCATTTATGGCACGCAAAAAAAAACTTTTGGTCCCAAAATGATGGAGGTCTAGATGGTGGATCTAGTACCTTTTTAACTACTTTGTCTCCGATACTTGGTGCCTTGCGGTATATAAATCTTGGAGCTAATGGGAGTACCGGTTTCAAAGTCTTATCTAGACATAAAACATGCCAATGTTCCCATAGGACCAATTCTACCTCTTTATACTGAGCATGAACAGACGAAATAAAACCCCATTCGTGGTTTCTATTATTTCCAGTTTTTACCACATCTTTCAATACTTCTTCTCGTGGAATCAATTTGATCTCTTCAGATATCTTGTCCAACTGCTAGGCATTATATCCCTTTTCCTTGAACCGATCTTTCAAAGTTTCAGATTGGGTTAAATAATTTTCAACTGAAGAGCAATTTCTTTTCACACGTAATAATTGCCCCTTAGGGATATTACGAAGCCACGCTGGGTGATGGCCACTGTGTATTGGCAAAAAGCTGTTCTGGTCTGTTGTTTTAAAAAGACTTTTGTTTCTAAAACATCGCCCTTTCTAAAAATGCTCACATCTAAGAAATCTATTCGTTCCGGGCTCCATTGTCTAGTCAGTTTAATGTTATTACTATTCATATTAAGATAGTTTAAAAACACACCTAGAGAAGCTTCAGAACCCTCCCATAAAAACATCACATCATCAATGAAGCGTCTATAAAACAGTAATTCCACCCTTCTATTGGAAAAAACGAATTTATCCTCCCACTCCCCCATAAAAAGATTGGCGATACTCGGTGCAACCTTAGCACCCATCGCCACACGCTTTTTCTGTGTATAAAAACAACTATTGAGCCAAAAATAATTATGAGATAAACAGAAATTCAGAGTCTCTTAAAAACACTTTTTGATGATGAGGTAAATCCTCTCTCTGACTGAGAGTCCAGTTCAGGGCTAATAGAGCATCATCATGTTGTATCACAGTGTACAGCAATGTTACATACGAAGTTACCATAAATACATCTTCCCGACCTGCTAATTTTACATCTTGGAAAGCCTGCAATAAATCTTTAGTATCTCTGAAGTATGCTTTTGTAGCTTTTACGCTTTTTTGTAAAAATTGGTCCAGATATTGGCCCAACCTGGATGTCACAGATCCAATACCGTTGACTATTGGTCTTGCAGGGGGGTTTGAAGAATCTTTATGTATTTTGGGCAGGGTATATATTGTAGGAACCCGTATACTACTTGGTGTCAAGAATCTTTTCTCCTTTACAGTGAGTACATAATTTTGGTAACCAAAATTAACCAAAGCCTCTAATTCCTGGTTGAATTGGGGTGTAGGGTCACTATCCAATTTTTGGTAGGTATCTGTGTCTATATCAAGAAGGTGCAAAAAATATGCCTAGATTGCACTTTCCGGCGCCACAGTAGTAAAATACTAATTCACAGTCTTCCTTTAATAGCCGTGAAGCTACAAAGGGTACTGGTTAAGTGAAATTAATAAATATATAAATACAAAAAAGAACAGATAAAACAGAGTTAATAAATCACTAAATGTAAAATAAATACCATAGACTAATATTACACTGGATAAGAGCAATAAAAGCCAGCCAGCTGCTGTTTAAAACTCAAACGAGAAACCCTGTAAAAGTGCATAAATAAATAAAAGTTATCAAAAAGTCTTGAGATATAAAAGTCCAGATGATAAAACAGCGCTATAGTTGGATAAATGTCCACTTGCATAAAAACATTCGGGTGATGATACAGTAGTAAGTCTTTAAATCCGTGAGTGCGTGTAAACAGTTGATTAAAAGTGCATCCTACACCTGTTCCCAGACTTCACCACACGTGAGGCACTCTCACCCGTCGGGGTGCAAACTCACCACAATGATGACGCAATTGGGCCTGAGATATTAATACTGGTGGGCTCTCTCACTCGACCATCCGTCATCACCAAGCAGGGGACAGCAAGGGTTAACTCCATATACCATTCATATAAAACACAAAAGACACTAACATAGTGTAATCCTGCTTTAATGAACTAAAAAATACCCCCATGCAGTAAACCCCTGCTACAAATGCACGTACAGAAAAAAAATCAGTCAAACAGCATGTGTATGTGTATATTCACCGCTTTGCATTTGACCACAGCAGCGTCTGTATTCCTGAGGAATAACTTCCTTGTTGTGGCCAGTCAGCAGGGAACAGCATCCATTAGTTCTTAGTTAGAGAAGTGTCGTTGTAGCCATGCCCTGACCGGTTACGTCCAATCGACTTCGACAGAGGGCGTGGCTACACGGCACTAGTATGCTGATCTAAATACCCACTCCCACCCGTCAGTTGGTCGAAAGATTCGACGTGCAACCGCTCTGATTGGTGAGTCTCAGAGCGGATGACAGGCAGATCACAGACCCTATCAGGGACGGAGAGAGGGGAGACAGCAAACTTCATTATAGAACACCGCACAATGTCAGCAACCAGAGGGCCATGTCATGGATAGTAACCCAGCCAAAACTGCAGCCGTTCTGGAGCATAAAAAAGGAGCTGGATTTAATTAAAATAAATATGTATATCAAACATAATCATTACAAGTTTAAAAATATATATTGGCTTGCACTGCACAGGTATTCAATCTAGTATACTACAACTGCAGCCATGACAGACCTGACCCCTGGCACTATTTAAATCAATGCTTACAGAATGTAATAGGCAGTAACCTAGTGCAGAATGAATATTGCATTAAAATACTCAGCATTATCTGTTAGTATTTAGAAAATTATCATTATTTGATTAAATCAATGAGTTTATGAGAATCTAAGATCAATTATGATCCATCAAAAGGGAAATATTTTTTTTTATTAAAATAGACTAAAAATACAGGAATAAATTACAGGAAAATTGTATATAGGTACATGTGATACAGCATATATGGAGCTTCCATACATATGTGTAAAACAATGATAATCATAGTAGATGGAGGCAAAATAAATGAGCCACAGAGGTGCCACACCTTCCTAGTTATGTATCAAAAATGGAAATATTAAATATTAATAATATATTAAAAAACTAAGAATATTGAAAATATTAGAAGTATTTAAATTATTAAAAAATATATTAGAAGATATATATATTAAACGTTAAAATGTTAGAGAGGGGCACTAATTCAGTAATCACTAATGAGGTTGATTGGACGAAACCGGTCAGGATGTGGCTACAACGACACTTCTCTAACTAAGAACTAATGGATGCTGTTCCCTGGTGACTGGCCACAACAAGGAAGTAATTCCTCAGGAATACAGATGCTGCTGTGGTCAAATGCAAAGCGGTGAATATACACATACACATGCTGTTTGACTGATTTTTTTCTGTACGTGCATTTGTAGCAGGGGTTTACTGCATGGGGGTATTTTTATTTCATTAAAGCAGGATTACACTATGTTAGTGTCTTTTGTGTTTTATATGAATGGTATATGGAGGTAACCCTTGCTGTCCCCTGCTTGGTGATGACGGATGGTCGAATGAGAGAGCCCACCAGTATTAATATCTCAGGCCCAATTGTGTCATAATTGTGGTGAGTTTGCACCCCGATGGGTGAGAGTGCCTCACGTGTGGTGAAGTCTGGGAACAGGTGTAGGATGCACTTTTAATCAACTGTTTACACGCACTCACGGATTTAAAGACTTACTACTGTATCATCACCCGAATGTTTTTATGCAAGTGGACATTTATCCAACTATAGCGCTGTTTTATCATCTGGACTTTATTGTCTCAGGACTTTTTGATAACTTTTATTTAGGTATCTGTGTCTGACAACATCTCCATTAGTTGATTTACATAAAAATCCTTGGATAGGACCACTACACCACCTCCCTTATCAGCTGGTCTCACGATAACTTAATTTCTGGTTTCAAGCTTTTTAATACCTGTACCTTCAGATATAAATCTGGGATTCACCCCTTTCTTAGGTACTATCTTCTCTAAATCTCTTAACACCAAACCTTTGAACACTTCAAGGTGGTGTATTGCTGTGTTGTGGGGCGGATTGAATAAAGATTTATTCTTCAGGCCACTATCCACAGCTGTAGATGCAATGGATGAAATAGTACTTTCTCCTAAAGGGTTAGAGACCTTATTTAAAAAGTATTTTTTGATACTGAGTTTTCTCATATAACGGTGGATATCCACATACACATCAAATTTATTAATTGGTCGTTTAAGACCACACTTTAATCCAAGTTGTAAAATATTCGTCTCTTGATGTGTTATTTCAATACCACTCAAATTATATATCCCGGTTAATCTTCTTCCAACCTCCTTTTTTTGCTGAACTCTTGATCCTGCCCTACAGCCTCGGGATCTGTGTTCCTTAGGTTTGGTTGTTGTAGCCGATCCCTCTCCCAATTCTGTTGGTCTCTCCACTGTTGTTCTCTGTAATCTGGTGCTGGTTGGTAATATGGAGGAGCTGGTTGAGGGTACTGTGTTAACAGTCTCCTATTATGATTATATATATTTAGGGGATTAATTTTATTAATTTTCTTTTCTTCCAGTATGATCAATTTTACTGTAACCTCTACCTAGAATAGTTTGGCTATAGATTGGAAGTTAGTATTTCTTTTTCTTTAGCCTTTGATGACTCCTTCATTATTACCTGTTCTACACATTTTTTTTTTTTTACTAATTTTTAGTATTACCTATTTTTTTGTATTACCCATGTTCTAGTATTAATTATTTTTTAGATAGGTACATATATTGAATCTATATATATATATATATATATATATATATATTTTAATGCAAAGAGAATGTTTGATGTATACTATTGATGTATTAGCATTCAAAGTTCCCTTCTATATGAAGATTGTACATGCTAAATGTACACATCAGATATTTGTAGTCACTGTTTGTGAACATTACCATGTTTAGTGATGAATATGAATTGTGCAGCACAAACACCCTCACACACCCGGTGAAATATAGCCTTGGACGTTCTGGATATCTCTGGAAGCATGAATAGGCTACCGAGGGGTTAATGTGAGGCGTGGCTAAGCATGCTATATCTTTGTGTATGCCGCGCTGTGAGGACACGCCCTCAGAAGAAGTCGAAAGGACGAAACATCAGGGCGTGACCTCACGGCAACAGGAAGAGACGTGCTTGCGTTCCAACTATCAGGAAGTGGTGAGTGTTGAAGTCCACAGTGGATGTGACTGGCACACATACACCCTACTGTGCATGGATGCCTGGAACAGCGCGTCTATACAAATACCAATTAGCTGTAATCCAATACGATTTTAATGTTAAATGAAGACTTGTGAATAAACTGTGAAAACGGGACTACACTATCTCCGCCTTTACTTATTACTCTGAGGAAACCAGGGGGAGTACCCAGCGTTTTGAATCGGTGTGAGAAGCGGGAGATTCACCTGCCTAGCTGCAAGGAGAAGCGTCTGGTGTTCCGGGGTGCCAGAGAGGTGGAGGATGATCGGATGATCCATTTATTTACAGTGTCTGCTTTATTCAGCTATCTGGTGAGTAGGAACCCCTAAGGGGCAACTGTTATAAAGAAGGAGGATTGTGGGGCTGCTAACACAGTTGAAGCTGTAGCCAGAAAAGAAACTGATCAGGCTCTACAGACAGGCTCTACAGACTACCCTTTTATTATTTGGGACATTAATTATCCTTGCTACCTGTACTGAATTGAGTGGTCTTTATATACATATTTTATTTTATTTATTTATTTATTCACTCTTATGGACTTCCATATGATAAAGTTGTCATATATTCGTTATGAACACTAAGCGCTGCTTCAGTAATTGGCAAGTATAGATAGTTTCAAAAAAACTCTTTGATTGGTATCTTAGCTAACACAATATACAGGGATGTTGGATATGATTTTTGACATGAGCACACTTACACTTACACAGGTTGAACTGGATGGACTGCTGTCTTTATTCAACCTTACCAACTATATATGTAGCTATGGAACATGACTACAATACTCAGAGTTACCAGCAAAAATACCCTTGACTTGGCAGTGAGCTAATGCCAGAAAATGAGCATGAGACTGTTTAGTGGTAAGAAATGTGTTGTCCTAAGTTAGAGGAGATGAAGGTTTGAGCATCAATCAACATACAGGAGACACAGGTACAGCTGTAGACACAGTCTGCTAGACAGTTGATTCACTATGCCACAGAAACTTAGATTAGAGTTCTGTACCGCTAGACTGGAATTACCATATAAATCAGCCATCTCAGTAGTGGACAGCAAACATGAACATTAACTGTGTGTCTTATGTGTTCCCCCTAGGTAATACCTCTATACTAAGCAGCCAGCAAAGGTCTCTACGGGGCAACTGTGAATGGTCAGTCTTTATTCCAGGATCTTCAGCTGGTTAACATTGGGGCATAATCATACCGGAACAGTCACAGTAGAGCCTGCAGGCAGTAATGGTCTATAGGGCTGCTGTGCGGTCAATCCCTAAGGGCTCAGTCTCTCTAATGGCAGTAGGTCATGGCCACAAATCCCTCTCACCAGTTTCAGCAATCCAGGAATCCCACTGCTTGAGCAGGGATCAAATGCCCCGGTTCAGCATGGCACAGTACATTGGCTCAGGAAGATACTGCTGCTGCCTCCGCCCCATTCTTAAGCCCACCTGGAAGCTGTAGTCCATTTGGTAATAGAGGCCCATAATGTTTCTCCCTCCCCGACTTCAAATCCCATCATTCACTGCGGTCAGTTTCACAATCCATAGGCACTGCCAGCTGTCCTTCCCCACTGTCCTGCCCCACTATCCCCCCTGCTGCTGATGGAAGTAGCTACCATTAAAGTTATGGCTTAGCCCTTTACAACCTAGTACTCGGCTATATATGATTATCATACAGTTCTCAATTGTTGAAAAGTTCTTTCATGTTCTTTTCAATGTTGTTTAACTATACTACGGCACATATTCATTGCTCCGCCAACACTACAGTACGGTTATCTTTTTTGAGTGCAAGCTTTGTTGCAACTGCTTACTTTTTCTGCATTATACTATCTGTCTGCAAGGCAAGTTTTTAGATACTGAATCACTGTCTTCTTGCAAAATGTGCTTCACAAGTTCCATCAGTACATTTCACAAGTACTAAAACTCACTCAGTAAAGCTTTATCAATTTTACAGCCCACTAGAACCAAACACTTAGCAGATGATTCATTGTGAGTCAACCACAATTTCCCTATGGCTGATCCCATACTGGAGGTTTGTCCACAGTTCATTACACTTTCTTATGAATATTTTTCACTTCAAATTTAGAGCAGAAAAAAAAAAACATTAAGAGAAAAATGCTGCTTAGTGAAACATAGACACATGCCCTAAGTACTACTGGGAACAAATATTATTTTCTGGATCAATATTACTATAAATAGCATGATGCTATATATGGATATATGTTCATTAATTAAATATTAACAGAGTTTTCTGCAAGTTAATTTTGTGTCCTTGATGTTCTAAATCTATGTTATCTAACATAACATTCTGTTGTGGCTGTACCACTGGGAAATGAGGGTAAAACAAAAAGGAAAGTGTTCATATCATTTACAATTACAGGAGTAACAAATATAACACAATTCAAATGCAACAGCTACAGTCTTAAAAATACTGAATATCGAATGTACTATATTAAATGAATATTTTTAGTAATTTATAGCTGTCTTTGTTCTATATCCAGTATATACTGTTGAAAATATCTGTAGAAACAATTATTACTGATATGTAACCCTTATTTTACCCATACTCCCTTCTTTCTCTTTATCTCTTGGGCAAATCAGACTCTGTGACTCACGTTTAAAGCATGTTGCTGCAGCAATCCTACAAAACGACCATTGTTTTAGGAAATAATCTAACATTATGTATTAACTGTTTATTGCAAATACATGCAGTGTTATAAATCAAGAATTTATATGACCTATTCTTAAGAAATTTTACAAAAAGCAGGTACAATATTTCTTAAAAGACCACTATTGTGCAAAGATACATACAGTAATCTGATAACTGTATACGGTTAACATTTTTGGGCAATATTTAGTATCTTCCATTGTTATTTTACATGCCAAAGCCTGTTACTGTTTTTAAACAGGCTGTCCTGCATGTACATGTGTGTAGGGGGAGGGTACAAATTTAATAATGTATTTCATACACTGAATACCAAATATACAAGTATTAAAGTCAATTGCTAAGTAAAAATGAAAAAAGGGCAACTAGGTAGACTGTTTTATTGGAGATGTGAAATATCCCTGTCTCTTGTACAGAAAAGGACTCTTACCTGCCTGTTCGCCTTCTTATTGCCAATTTCAGCATATGCCAGGATGATGGAAATCCCACGCTCAATCAAAGCCTAATGCCTCGTTCATGTGGGGCATACTACTGCAGGCCGTGTTTAGCTGCAGAGGGACGCACAGGTGTTCCATGTATCCAAATGCAGGCAGTCCCGTTGATGTCAATTGGGAAACAGCAGCTGCACAGGAATGCACAGGTGTTCCATGCATTTCTGTGCAGGCAGTCCCATTGATGTCAATTGAGATGCAGCGGCTGCATGGACACAACCTCTGTCTCCAACTTGACATCTGTGTGGGTGCATGTCCCCAAACTTGCACTTTCTGCTTTTGGGGCCATGCATCTACAGCTGCACGGATGTCAAATTTGTCCTTGCAGCTGCCGCATCTTAATTGACATGAATAGGACTGCCTGCACAGGGATGCACAGAATATCTGTGTATTCCTGTGCAGACAAACACGGTCCTCCATGGGCATACACTTTACCACGCCCCACTGAATAAGGAATTTAGCAGGAATTATGTAAGTTATATTGTGTTTATGTGTGCAAAATATGGATTTTAGTGTTTTTTTTTGTGAAAATAGCGATTTGATAAACATTTGCGCAACTATTGTGGGGCCTAAAATAATCAGTAGCACCTTCTGATTATTCTACTGATCATGTGCTTTTAGAAAAAGTATGGTTAGGGGGGTCTTTTACAAACTCTAAAAACTGTAAGTGAAAAATTAAAATCTCCAATTTGGTTTCTTACAGTTTTGCATACGATTGAATTTTCACCGTTTTGCAAAAAGGTGCAATTTAACGTTTACCAGGGATGAGCCGAACACCCCCCTGTTCGGTTCGCACCAGAACCTGCGAACAGACAAAATGTTCGTGTGAACTTTAGAACCCTATTAAATACAATGGACTCGAATGTTCGAAATCTAAAGTGTTAATTATAAAGGCTAATATGCAAGTTATTGTCCTAAAAAGTGTTTGGGGACCCGGGTCCTGCCCCAGGGGACATGTATCAATGCAAAAAAAAGTTTTAAAAACGGCAGTTTTTTCGGGAGCAGTGATTTTAATAATGCCTAAAATGAAAAAATAAAAGTGAAATATTCCTTTAAATTTCGTACCTGGGGGGTGTGTATGATATGCATGTAAAGTGGCGCATGTTTCCCGTGCTTAGAACTGTCCCTGCAAAAAATGTCATTTTTGAAAGAAAAATAGGCATTTAAAACTCACTCGCGGCTATTAATGAATTGTCGGCTTTTATCAATACATTCAAAAGTCATTGATAAAAAAAAAAAGCGTGGGGGTTCCCCAGAATTCAATTACCAGGCCCTTCAGGTCTGGAATGGATATTAAGGGGAACCCCGCCGCAAATTTAAAAAAAATTGACGTGGGGTTCCCCCAAATATCCATTCCAGGCCCTTGAGATCTGGCATGGATTTTAAGGGGAACTCCACCCCAAATTAAAAAAAAATGGCGTGGAGTCCCCCTAAAAATCCACACCAGACCCCTTATCCGAGCACGCAACCTGGCCGGCCGCAGGGGAAAAGGGGGGACGAGAGAGCGCCCCCCCCCCCTCCTGAACCGTACCAGGCCACATGCCCTCAACATGGGGAGGATGTCCCCATGTTGATGGGGACAAGGGCCTCATCCCCACAACCCTTGCCCGGTGGTTGTGGGGGTCTGTGGGCGGGGGGCTTATCGGAATCTGGAAGACCCCTTTAACAAAGGGGACCCCCAGATCCTGCCCCCCCTATGTGAATTGGTAAGGGGTACATTGTACCCCTACCATTTCACGAAGAAAGCGTAAAAAAATGTTTAAAAAAAAACACACAAACACCTTGAAAAAGTCCTTTATTTAAAAAACAAAACAAAAACATTCCAGCGGTGAAATCCAGTGTCCCACGGCGATCCCGATGTCCAGCGCTGTCCTTCATTGGTTGTGCCTGAGCGGACCTGATGGGGAACTCCCTCTCAGTGTTTTAAATGTATAGACCCGCCCCTTCTAAAGTTCCCCATCAGGTCCGCTCAGCGGACCAGATGCGGAACATGAGAAGGGGCGGGTCTATACATGTATTACCAAAGTGAGAGCAGTTCCCCATCAGGTCCGCCCCCTCGGTATGTCGGACCCGCCTACGTCATTGGCTTGAGCGGGGAACTTCCTTCACTATGTAAATTTTAATTACACAGTGAAGGAAGTTCCCCGCTCAAGCCAATGACGTAGGCGGGTCCGACATACCGAGGGGGCGGACCTGATGGGGAACTGCTCTCACTTTGGTAATACATGTATAGACCCGCCCCTTCTCATGTTCCGCATCTGGTCCGCTGAGCGGACCTGATGGGGAACTTTAGAAGGGGCGGGTCTATACATTTAAAATACTGAGAGGGAGTTCCCCATCAGGTCCGCTCAGGCACAACCAATGACGGACAGCGCTGGACATCGGGATCGCCGCGGGACACTGGATTTCACCGCTGGAATGTTTTTTGTTTTTTTTTTAAATAAAGGACTTTTTCAAGGTGTTTGTGTGTTTTTTTTAAACATTTTTTTACGCTTTCTTCGTGAAATGGTAGGGGTACAATGTACCCCTTACCAATTCACATAGGGGGGGCCGGGATCTGGGGGTCCCCTTTGTTAAAGGGGTCTTCCAGATTCCGATAAGCCCCCCGCCCGCAGACCCCCACAACCACCGGGCAAGGGTTGTGGGGATGAGGCCCTTGTCCCCATCAACATGGGGACATCCTCCCCATGTTGAGGGCATGTGGCCTGGTACGGTTCAGGGGGGAGGGGGGGCCGTTCTCTCGTCCCCCCCTTTTCCCCTGCGGCCGGCCAGGTTGCGTGCTCGGATAAGGGGTCTGGTATGGATTTTTAGGGGGACTCCACGCCATTTTTTTTTAAATTTGGGGTGGAGTTCCCCTTAAAATCCATGCCAGATCTCAAGGGCCTGGAATGGATATTTGGGGGAACCCCACGTCAATTTTTTTTTTAAATTTGCGGCGGGGTTCCCCTTAATATCCATTCCAGACCTGAAGGGCCTGGTAATTGAATTCTGGGGAACCCCCACGCTTTTTTTTTTTTTTTTTATCAATGACTTTTGTATGTATTGCCGGGAGCCGACAATTCATTAATAGCCGCGAGTGAGTTTTAAATGCCTTTTTTTCTTTCAAAAATGAAATTTTTTGCAGGGACAGTTCTAAGCACGGGAAACATGCGCCACTTTACATGCATATCATACACACCCCCCAGGTACGAAATTTAAAGGAATATTTCACTTTTATTTTTTAATTTTAAGCATTATTAAAATCACTGCTCCCGAAAAAACGGCCGTTTTTAAAACTTCTTTTTGCATTGATACATGTCCCCTGGGGCAGGACCCGGGTCCCCAAACACTTTTTAGGACAATAACTTGCATATAAGCCTTTATAATTAGCACTTTAGATTTCTCCCATAGATTTTTCGAATTTGCCGCGAACACCCCAATTTGTTCGCTGTTCGGCGAACGGGCGAACAGGCAATGTTCGAGTCGAACATAAGTTCGACTCGAACTCGAAGCTCATCCCTAACGTTTACAAATATTTGTTCCTTATTAACTCAATACAGGTTCAGCTTTTATATTTAGTAGGAATTTAGTAGGAATTTGGTAAAATTTGCTATGTTTGTTTCTGCTAATAATGATTTTAGTGTATTTTTAGCAAACATTTCGCTTTTATAAGCATTTGCGCAAATATTGTGGGGCCTTAAATATCTGTAGCACCTTCTTTTTATTCTACAGGTCATGTGCTTTCAGAAAATATATGGTTTGGGGAGTCTTTTACAATCCCCAAAAGCTGTAAGTGAAAAATGAAAACCTTCAGATTTTTTGAGAAGTTTGGATATTTACATTTTTGCGTACATTCGATTTTCACTATACAAAAAGGCACAATTTAAAATGTACAAATAATTGTTATTTATTAAGTCAATACAGGTTTAGCTTTTATATTAAAAAGGGATTCAGCAGAAATTTTGTAGAATTTGCTTTGTTTGTATCTGCTATTAATGATTTTAGTGTATTATTACCGAAAACGTTATTTTGATAAGCATTTGCGCAAATATTGCGGGGCCTTAAAAATGTGTAGCACCTTCTTTTTTATTCTACAGGTCATGTGCTTTCAGAAACAATATGGTTTGGCGGGTCTTTTAAAAACTCTAAAAGCTATAAAGGAAAAATTAAAAAGCAAATTAAAAAGCAATGGAAACATTTTAAAAATAGTTTAAGGGCTCATGCACAATGCAGCTCAAATAAAAAGCTGCTTTTACAGGCATTGGAGCTTTTATTTCTCTGCCTCTGAGCACAGGGCCTGCCAGTGAAAGGGTTAAACTTCCAACTGTACAACTCTCGACCAAGATGTGATGCTTACATCTAGGGATGCACCAATGCCACTTTTTTAACACTGAGTACGAGTACCGATACTTTACCTCAGGTACTCGCCGATACCAATTACCGATACCTATCCGAACTGCAGGCATGGTACAGGAGACCGTCAGGAGCTGCAGGCATGGTACAAGAGACAGTTAGGGGCTGCAGGCATGGTACAGGAGACAGTTAGGGACTGCAGGCATGGTACAGGAGACAGTTAGGGACTGCAGGCATGGTACAGGAGACCGTCAGGGGCTGCAGGCATGGTACAGGAGACCGTCAGGGGCTGCAGGCATGGTACAAGAGACAGTTAGGGACTGCAGGCATGGTACACGAGACAGTTAGGGACTGCAAGCATGGTACAGGAGACAGTTAGGAACTGCAGGCATGGTACAGGAGACCGTCAGGGGCTGCAGGTATGGTACAAGAGACAGTTAGGGACTGCAGGCATGGTACAGGAGACAGTTAGGGACTGCAGGCATGGTACAGGAGTAAGTTAGGGACTGCAGGCAATGGCATGGTACAGGAGACAGTTAGGGACTGCAGGCATGGTACAAGAGACAGTTAGGGACCGCAAGGAGGAGGGAGAGAGCCCTGCTGCTCAGTACAACAGGGTAGGATGAACAGTGTCTTCACATGCCTATTCTCTGCCTCAGCTTCAGGGAGAGCCTCAGCATCAGGGAGAGCCCGGATCAAGTGCTCTGTGTGGCTGGGAGTCAGAGCTGGAGGAGGAAGGTGTGCAGTGCGGAGACAAGGCTGGTGGGCTGTTAGGACAGGAAGCCCAGCGGGCGTGCACCACGCGATGACGGGAGGAAGCAGCGGGGATGGCACTGTCCGGAGAGAAGGAGGAGGCGGTCCGCTCCCACGCAACGTCACTTCCGATACTCGCTAAAATGCCTAGTATCGGCACCGATACCAATACCAGTATCGGTGCATCCCTACTTACATCCCATGGGATGCAAGAGTTAAATGATTTATGAAGGTGTGACCATTTATATAATAATATTAATAATAATAGGCTTTGGCTTAACTGGAGCCCAAGGTGACCCTTTTTTTAAAAAATTATGAAGGCTGCAAACTTATTCAAAAACTATTGAATATGACTTTTGAAAGTACATTAACGGAATAACTTTTATGCAAGATTTTAGTGATTGGGTTTACATACATTTTAAGAATTAAAATCAATCACTAACCTGCAAATCCTCTCTAGGAAACATTGCAAATGCAAAGAAATCTGAAAGGGCACTCAACTTTACTTTAAATGTTGTAATGTTGTAAATTGCTATGCAACCAGATCCAACAGGATATTTTGTGCTTTTGCATAGAGCTTCAGTCATATCTCATGAATCTTTGCTGTGTGATATCCTCTGTATACTTTAGTATTTGTATAGTTCCCAACTGTCCATCATTTGGACAGGATATTTCTCTTTAGGAACCCAAACACTCTGTCCTTTTTTCCTCCTTGGTTGTCCTTTTTTGCCTGTACTCTATAAAAAATGTACAACTTAAATACCAAAATATTTATACTTCAATTAATCTTTTTTATTTGGCCTCTGAATAACATTTGCTATTTTGAAAATCACTGATAAAAACCCCTGTTGATTTAAAGCCCAACTCCAGGAATTATGGAAAAAAACGACCATGCAGTGGAACTCTGCTGGAGAGGGAAATATGGGAAGAATTATACCTTTTTTCTCATTCCCCAAGGATAGCGAGCATTTAACACTTGCAGTGTGTGTATGACGAGGAAGTGGGGGGGGGGGGTAGTTCCTGTAAGGGTAGTTTGGCTTTAATCAATTATTTTTGCGTATAAATATTTTTTGCCTGGCATAACTGGGGGTGTGACAGGTGTGTGTCCTTTGTATACATACTTTGTGCTAAGGAGGAGTAGTCCTCTTTTGTATCTAAGAAAGTTGGGACAAGACTACCCTGGACTAGGATTGCTGGAACCCTGACATACCGACCTAACATTATGCAGGCTAACATTGAATTCATTAGGAAGACTAATACAGAGCTTTAATAGGACAGCCAGATCCTGAAGACAAATGTCTGGTCATTTGCAATTTTGCATCATTCAGCAGTGCATCGTGTTCCTTAATTATTGTCTGACTGAAGTTTACCTTTTAATTTACATATGATTTATTATCTAACCAATGAATGTTTAAACATTAAAATACTACTGTTCCTCCAACTCAATTTCCATTTGCAGCAACCTGCTCTAAAATATTAAGTCTTCTACTACACGAATAAGGTCACCCTTTGAATCCCTGTGCACTGGAAAAGGTCTTACTTTATCTTCATTGTATTCAATGCTGATAGAAGGGGGCTCAAAATCAACCACCGTCATATATCCAAAAGAGGGCAGAGGGCCTACAGATAACCTTCACATGAGACCAGGAAAACCATGTATTACATTTTTCACATGCTACCTCTCCCAGTACCTCTTATAAAGAAACAAATTACAAATTATTGACAAGATAAAATAGAGTCCCTAAAACCCTACATTACATTTCTCCATCCATACCATAAGCCTGCTGGCACTGCAGAGATAGAGCGAGGGGACATTTCTTCACATTTTCTGTTTGTGCCTGAAGCTCTTGAAGTTTGTGGACAGGGGTTATATCAATTGCACACAAATTTATGGATTATGTCATCCCACTTGACCCCGTCGTCTTCTTACTGCATTATAATGACATACCAAAATGAACATATAAATGTTCCCTGCTAAGCACATTGGTGATCACAGCTAAGGTTTGTATCCCCCTTTTTATGATATCGGTCACAGCCCCAACACTGTCTCAGTGGTTTGCTCAGATTCTTGCTGTTAAAAGGATGGAAGATCTTACAGCCACAATTAAAAGAAAAGGAGAATCCTTCCACCGCAAGTGGTTTTACTGGAATACCCTTAGCTACTTTGCTGACTTTGACTCTGTAATGCCTTGCTTCATTTCATGAAAATAAAAAAAATATACACTACTGTGCAAAAGTTTAAGGCAGGTGTAAAAAAAAACACTGTTAATTAAGAATGTTTTCAGAAATAGAAGTGTTAAAAGTTTATTTTTATCACTAAACAAAATGGAAAGTAAATAAACAGAAGAGAAATCCAAATCAAATCAATGTTTGGTGTGAACACCCTTTGCCTTCAAAACAGCGTAAATTCTTCTAGGTACACTTGTACAGAGTTTTTGAAGGAACTCAGCAGGTAGGTTGTTCCAAACATCTTGGAGAACTAACCACATATTTTCTGTGGATGTAGGCTGCCTCAATCCTTCTGTAATTCTTCATGTAATCCTAGACAAACTCAATGATGTTGACATCAGGGCTCTGTGGGGGCCAAACCATCACTTCCAGGACTCCTTGTTCTTCTTTACGCTGAAGATAGTTCTCAATGACATTCGCTGTATGTTTGGGGCTTTTGTCCTGCGGAAGAATAAATTTGGGGCCAATCACATGCCTTCCTGATTGCATGGCATGATGGTTAAGTACATTTCTGTATTTCTCAGCACCATTGATACTGACCAAATCTCAAACACTATTTGCAGAAATGCAGCCCCATACTTGCAAGGAACCTCCTCCGTGCTACACTGTTGCCTGCAGACACTCATTATTGTTCGGCTTTCCAACCCTTTGGTGAACAAACTGCCTCCTGCTACAGCCAAATATTTCACATTTTGATTCATTAGTCCAGAGCACCTACTGCCATTTTTATGCACCCCAGTTCTTATGTTTTCATGCATAGTTGAGTTACTTAGTTTACATGTCAGAGCTATGGCTTTTTGGCCACAATTCTTCCATGGAGGCTACTTCTGTCCACACTTCACTGGACAGTAGTTGGGTGTACCAGGGTTCCATTGGTTTCTGCCAGTTCTGTGCTGATAGCACTGCTGGACATCTTCCAATCTTGAAGGGAAGTAAGCATGATATGTCTTTCGTCTGCTGCATTAAGTTTCCTTGGCCGACCCATGTGTCTACAGTCCTCAGCATTGCCCGTTTCTTTGTGCTTCTTAAAAAGAGCTTGAACAGCACATGATAAAACCCCAGTCTGCTTTGAAATCTTTGCCCTCAGACAGACCTTGCTGATGCAGTATACGGTAACTATCTTGTATCTTGTTGCTGTGCTCAGTCTTGCCATGGTGTTTGACCTGTGATATGAAACTGTCTTCCACACCCTCACCCCCTAGCAGAGTCTGGCTGTTCCTCACCCAGTTTAAGCCTCCTAAACAGCTGTTTCTGTTTCAGTTCATGCTGTTTTTCAACCTAAATATGAATTGATGATCATTAGAACCTGCTTGGTATAATTGATTAAGCATACACCTTTCTCTAATCCTACAAAAGCCCCTGACTTTGTGCAATTGTACAAAGTGTACAAGTGTAAGAATTGATGCTGGTTTGAAGCCAAAGGGTAATCACACCAAATATTGATTTGATTTTGATTTTTCTGCTGTTTGCTCACTTTGCATTTTGTAAATTGACAAAAAATAAATAAACAATTTAAATATATATTTTTGAAAGCTTTTTTACTTTACAGCATTTCTTCACACTTGCCTAAACCTTTGGCACAGTACTGTATATATATACAGGTCCTTCTCAAAAAATTAGCATATTGTGATAAAGTTCATTATTTTCTGTAATGTACTGATAAACATTAGACTTTCATATATTTTAGATTCATTACACACAACTGAAGTAGTTCAAGCCTTTTCTTGTTTTAATATTGATGATTTTGGCATACAGCTCATGAAAACCCAAAAATCCTATCTCAAAAAATTAGCATATTTCATCCGACCAATAAAAAAAAGTGTTTTTAATACAAAAAAAGTCAACCTTTAAATAATTATGTTCAGTTATGCACTCAATACTTGGTCGGGAATCCTTTTGCAGAAATGACTGCTTCAATGCGGCGTGGCATGGAGGCAACCAGCCTGTGGCACTGCTGAGGTGTTATGGAGGCCCAGGATGCTTATATAGCGGCCTTAAGCTCATCCAGAGTGTTGGGTCTTGCGTCTCTCAACTTTCTCTTCCCAATATCCCACAGATTCTCTATGGGGTTCAGGTCAGGAGAGTTGGCAGGCCAATTGAGCACAGTAATACCATGGTCAGTAAACCATTTACCAGTGGTTTTGGCACTGTGAGCAGGTGCCAGGTCGTGCTGAAAAATGAAATCTTCATCTCCATAAAGCTTTTCAGCAGATGAAAGCATGAAGTGCTCCAAAATCTCCTGATAGCTAGCTGCATTGACCCTGCCCTTGATAAAACACAGTGGACCAACACCAGCAGCTGACATGGCACCCCAGACCATCACTGACTGTGGGTACTTGACACTGGACTTCAGGCATTTTGGCATTTCCCTCTCCCTAGTCTTCCTCCAGACTCTGGCACCTTGATTTCCGAATGACATGCAAAATTTGCTTTCATCCGAAAAAAGTACTTTGGACCACTGAGCAACAGTCCAGTGCTGCTTCTCTGTAGCCCAGGTAAGGCGCTTCTGCCGCTGTTTCTGGTTCAAAAGTGGCTTGACCTGGGGAATGCGGCACCTGTAGCCCATTTCCTGCACACGCCTGTTCACGGTGGCTCTGGATGTTTCTACTCCAGACTCAGTCCACTGCTTCCGCAGGTCCTCCAAGGTCTGGAATCGGTCCTTCTCCACAATCTTCTTCAGGGTCCGGTCACCTCTTCTCGTTGTGCAGCGTTTTCTGCCACACTTTTTCCTTCCCACAGACTTCCCACTGAGGTGCCTTGATACAGCACTCTGGGAACAGCCTATTCGTTCAGAAATTTCTTTCTGTGTCTTACCCTCTTGCTTGAGGGTGTCAATGATGGCCTTCTGGACAGCAGTCAGGTCGGCAGTCTTACCCATGATTGCGGTTTTGAGTAATGAACCAGGCTGGGAGTTTTTAAAAGCCTCAGGAATCTTTTGCAGGTGTTTAGAGTTAATTAGTTGATTCAGATGATTAGGTTATTAGCTCGTTTAGAGAACCTTTTCATGATATGCTAATTTTTTGAGATAGGATTTTTGGGTTTTCATGAGCTGTATGCCAAAATCATCAATATTAAAACAAGAAAAGGCTTGAACTACTTCAGTTGTGTGTAATGAATCTAAAATATATGAAAGTCTAATATTTATCAGTACATTACAGAAAATAATGAACTTTATCACAATATGCTAATTTTTTGAGAAGGACCTGTATATATATATATATATATATATATATATATATATATATTTTTATATATACATATATAATAGAATAAGGTCATGTTTGAAGGCATGTACAATCCTTTTAAATGATTCAGCTGGCATGCATTGGTTATCTTTTCCAGGCTGCAGCAATATTGGCTCTATCTGCAATGTGACACGATTGGAGGCAGGAGCACTGACCCAGCAGTTGGTTATGTTAATGTGTCAATTAAGGAGCTGGAAGGAAGCGAGCAAAGGCAGATTAAACAATTTCACATAATTTGTACATCTCTTCCATGTGGATCAATTTTCTGCTTACTGCTGCCACATCTTAATGTCCATGTTCACATTAAAATCTTAAGTGCACTCTGTCATTTTGATTTTATATCTGTAAATATAAACACAAAATGTTTCAAATTAACAGTTCCATATATTTAAATGTTACGTTTTATGGATATTCTCTCCTCTTTAATCAGTAAAATCACCCACGATCACAAAACCGAGTTAATGAATATATAGCCATAGATTAAGTTATATGTGTTCTACATACACAGTTATTGTGCCGTTAGTCGCTGAATGTTTCTGTGAAAGGAAATTAGTTCTAGTTAATGAATGAAAAATAGGCAGTATTGCAGAAAATATTTTAGTCCACAAAGATCGCATTTACTCTTGATTTGTAGAAAGATGATAGGTGTAAAGTGTCTGTGAAGATTATATGTCTGTGCTTTAAAAATGGCTGGTAAATATTAAAGGAACACTAAAGGTTCCCGTTTTTTTTATTTTAAATAACAAACATGTTATACTTACCTCCACTGTGCAGCTTGTTTTGCACACAGTGGCCCCGATTCTGATCTTCTGGGGTCCCACGGCAGCTGTCTCGGCTCCTCCCCGCAAGGACACCACACCATAATGCGAGCGAGCTCGCATGGTGTGGAGTTACTGCGGGCGCACTCCCGTGATACAGCCGCGACCATAGCCGCCGACTGTATCACTCGGCCCCGCCTCTGGCGCGCCGCGTCATTGGATGTGATTGACAGCAGCGCCAGCCAATGGCTGTGCTGCTTTCAATCCATCCACAGTAGCCAATCAACGGCCAGGCTCAGGAACTCGGAGGATGACGGGAGCGAGCGCGGGACTTTCAAGGGGCCAGGTAAGTAAAACGGGGGCTCGGGGGGGGGGGGGGCAGTATTGTCAAATGTTTTTTCACCTTAATGCATTAAGGTGAGAAAACATGAACCTTTACAACCCCTTTAAATATGTTGTAGATTTGAATTTATTGCTGCATGTTGTACTTAGATAGATAGATAGATAGATAGATAGATAGATAGATAGATAGATAGATAGATAGATAGATAGATAGATAGATAGATAGATAGAACACATATCCACATGTCTATCTGGTAGAGACAGCCTTCGGCACAGTGAACACTAATAGGGGTAGATTTACTAAAGGCAAACAGGCTGTTCACTTTGAAAATAAATATTCCCTTAGCTTAGACAATTAGGTGAAGCTCTGCTGACTTCCACCATTCAATCATGTGCAAACAAAAATAATGTTTTTTTTCCCCTTGCACGTGATTGGTTATTCTTTGCAAAGTGAATTATCACCATACTCACTAAACTAAGGGAAAATTCCCATGCAAAGTGAAATTTCCTTTGCAAAGTGAGCAGACTATTTGCCTTTAGTAAATCAACCCCTGTATAAGGTTGCAGCTTTAAGGCGTTTTTTTCACTTTTGCATTGAATTTGAGAAATACCCTCTATATGTTGGTTATGTGTTTCGTTCACACAAGAGTCCTCAGCCCTGCAGTGAGCTTTCTCTTGTATAGCCCTGTACACACGATCGGATATCCTATGGATTTTCGTCCGATGGATTCTTTTCATCAGACAAACCGATCGTGTATGGGACCCATCGGTCTTTTTTCCATCGGTTTTAAAAAATAGAACATGTTTTAAATTTTTCCGATGGATAAAAAACCAATCGAAAACTCAGATCGTCTATGGGCAAGTCCATCGGATCAAAAACCCACGCATGCTCAGAATCAAGTCGATGCATGCTCAGAAGCATTAAACTTCATTTTTCTCGGCTCATCTGAGTGTTTTACGTCACCGCGTTTGGAACGGTCGGTTTTTTGACTGATGGTGTGTGGGCAAGACTGATGGAAAACAGTTTCATCGGATATCCGATGGACAAATCCATCGGACGAAAATCCATAGGATATCCGATCGTGTGTACAGGGCTTGAAAGTTATCAATCTCCTGGTATTAACTATTTTTTGGAATGATGTCACCTTTAAAAAGGCACCTCTGCCATTAGAACATTGGTAAATAGTTGCATTTAGTGGATATTATATGTAAGCTTTGATTAAATTGGGTGTAAACAAAGCATATCCCTCTATAGTGTGTACGTGCCTCAGTTCAGAGCACAAAGTGTAATTTCTGTCTGTTGTCTCATTCCTGTCATTTGCATGAGTCACGTATGAGATTTTTTCCTGACACCAAGAGGTAAAAAGGTGACAGGGGAGGGAGCTCCAGCACACAGCCTGTGATTGATTCCCTTCAATCAGCTTTCACTGAGCTCTGCAGAGTGTAACTTTAGATCCCTGTCTCCTGCTTTCTGAGAGCTCAGACAGCTATATAAATTCTGCACTTTGAACAGATGTTGAAAAGAAGAGAGGACTTTAAATAAACAGGTAAAATATATGTAGGAGGATTTGTTTAATCTCTGGGTATCACCTGAGGCCAGTCACTTCACTGGGTATATGTGAGGGTCTACAACCACTTTAAGTTTAAAGTGTTGGCCTACTTCATTGCTTGATTACATGGTGCCACTATTTACTGTTACGCCTGGTACAATTGGACCTATAGAGGTTTGTCTGTGGGATGGTTTGGTGGATACCTGATAGTAATAATAATGAGGCTCATTACATTATCTGGATAATTTCAATCAATTTATTTCCATGATAACTTTAAGACACGCTTGAAAGTTGGCCAGATAAGAGCCAAATTACAATACAATTTGTGAGGAGATCTCCAATGCGCAGAAACCTCACCTACTTAATACCCCTTGTCCACAGGTACAATCATCACTTCTCTTGTTCAACTCTGCTAGTATTAACGAGGTTGCTGAACTTTTTTCTAATGCCCATCTAACCACCTGCCCCCTGAATCCTGCTCCCTCGCAAATGCTACGCTTACCCTCTGACTCTATTCTACACTCTCTAACTCACAACTTCAACCTCTCCCTCTCTTCTGGCATCTTCCCCAACTCTCTAAAACATGCACTAGTCAGCTTAAAAAACCCTCACTGGACCCCACCAATATTCACAACCTACGCCCCATCTCCTTATTTCCCTTCTCCTCCAAACTCCTTGAACGACTGGTTTACAACCGTCTGAGCGACCATCTGACTAAGAGCCAACTTCTTGATCCCCTTCAGTCTGGATTTCACCTTCAACACTCCACTGAAACTGATCTCCTAAAACTCACAAACGAACTACTAATGGCTAAAACCAACAGACACTATTCTGTACTACTCCTCCTGGCCCTCTCTGCTGCATTTGACACAGTGGAGCACCCCTTCCTCCTCAAAGAACCCCACTCCCTTGGTCTCCATACTCTTCACTGGTTCTCATCTTACCTATCCCAATGCACCTTCAGTGCCACTTACAATTCTACTACCTCCTCTCCTCTTCCTTCTCTGTCGGGGTCCCCCAAGGTTCTGTTCTTGGATCTCTCCTTTTCTCAGTCTACACCTCTTACCTCAGTCAGTTGATTGCCTCCCATGGCTTTCAATATCATCTCTACGCTGACGACATCCAAATCTATCTTTCCACCCCTCAGCTCACTCCATCAGTCTCCTCACATATGACCAACTTACTAACAGACATATCAGCCTGGATGTCAAATCACTTCCTCAAATTCAACCTATCCAAAAATAATCTCATGATATTTAATCCCCCACTTTCCTATTCCTCTAATTTCTTTGTCAAAATCAACGGCTCAACTATCAACCCGTACCCCCATGCCAAGGTCCTAGATGTATCCTGGACTCTGAACTATGCTTTCGGCCCCACATCCAGTTGCTGTCCAAAGCTTGCTGTCTCAACCTCCGCAAAATCTCCCCTTCCTAACCAATGACACCACAAAGCTTCTAATCCACTCCCTGGTCATCTCTCTTCTCGACTAATGCAACTCCCTCCCCTTACCTTTAATTGGGCTTTCCCCCTTCAGTCCATCATGAACGCTACTGCCAGGCTCATCCACCTTACAAACTACTTAGCTTCTGCTACCCCTCTTTGCCAATCCCTCCATTTGCTGCCACTCAACCAAATAATTATATTCAGGATACTAACCATAACTTACAAAGCCATCTTATACTTGGCCCCCAGCTACATTACTAACCTGGTCTCAAAATACTAATCAAATCGCTCTCTTCGTTCCTCCCAAGACCTCCTGCTCTGTAGCTCCCTTGTCACCTCCTCCCATGCTCGCCTCCAGGACTTATCCCATGCCTCTCCCATCCTCTGGAATGCTCTACCCCAATCTGTCCAACTATCTCCTACTTTCAGACGATCCCTGAAAACCCATCTCTTCAGAGAAGTCTATCTGGCCCCCACCTAACAACTGTACATTTATTTTTTCCATCAGCACATCCCCCCACAGTTATTACCTCTTGTATCTCTTGACCCTACCTCTTAGATTGTAAGCTCTAATGAGCAGGGCTCTCTGATCCCTACTGTTTTAAAGTGTATTGTAGTTGTATTGTCTACCCAGAAGTTGTAAAGTGCTGCGTAAACTGTTGGCGCTATATAAATCCTGAATAATAATAATAATAATAATGAGATTTGATTTATTAACTGTTTTATGTCTATAGCCACCTTTACAAAACTTGACAATTATCTATTAAACTAGCTGCAGCCAGCTCTACTAAGGTAAGATTGCAAACAAAATTAAACAAAATCCAAATGAAAGCAATGCTGTGTACCTCAGCCATTACACTACACCAGTTACAGAATACCTATGAAGAAATATGTGTCAGAAAAGTATTCAGCTTTTATGTCAAGGGGAATCAAAGCATTGTAGAGATATTGCTTTATCACAGTGCAGTATAAATATCATGTTAGACCACATTTAGAGAATAAGGCAGTTTTGGGCCACTCATAGCCTCCCATTCATATATTGTCCTCTCCCATCTTCTTTTCTCTACACCCACCTGTCTATGGTTGTCTATTCTTTTCAACTTTCTTAAATGCCCCTATTTCACATGTGCCTTAAGCCGCCCCTGATCTTTTTATAAAAATACAAAAATGTCTAATTTCCACAGTTAGAACAAGAATGGCAACAATATAGACTTAGGGGATTACATACCATCTAAAAAAACGCACACATAAGTCACTCCCCACTGCATTTGATAAAAAATAACTTACATTTTAAATTCCACATCAACTTGCAACATATATAAAAACATCCACACATAAAAAATATATACTCTAGTGTTAATTTATATCATTATCCAAAAACAAATGTCCTGGAGGGGCCTATGCACACTGTAAAGGAAAATCCGTCCACCTACACTGTCAAAACAATCTACTGTATATCATCCAACAGCTCAGTAGCCGAATAAGCTGCTTTGCAGCCTCCTGCAGTGAGTCTAGATCAGATGCCCACCTAGATGACACCAGTGGAACATATTGATACCAGTGAGATTGGTGATTGGGCGGGGTAGGAGCAATTGGTGATTTAAGGATGGATATATGTAGCACTAATATAGCACAAGGGGAATGTGAGTGGGAAGTTTTTATGTTTGATTCTATTCAATATTTTAAAGATAAAACAGTATTTCGAGTACTTCTATTTTTTTATCTATTTTTTTTACAATGGGAGAGTTGTAAGAGTTGGGGTGCTGGAGGAAGATTAAATTAGAAGGAGAAGAAGTTTTTCCATAGAAAAAAAAAGGGATTTTTATAACAGCTTACCTGTAAAATCCTTTTCTTGGAGTACATCACGGGACACAGAGCGACTTAGTCATTACTAATGGGTTATATAGTTTACCTTCAGGTGTTGGCACTGGCCAATTCCAAACCGGAAGTACCCTCCCCTATATAAGCCCCTCCCACCCGGGAGCACCTCAGTTTTGTAGCCAAGCAATAAGTGTCCCAAAAAGAGGGGTGGGAGCTCTGTGTCCCGTGATGTACTCCAAGAAAAGGATTTTACAGGTAAGCTGTTATAAAAATCCCTTTTTCTTTTTCGTACATCACGGGACACAGAGCGACTTAGTCATTACTAATGGGACGTCCCAAAGCAATGCCAAATGAGGGGGGGGTACATAAGCTGGGCGCCATCAGGCATGAGGATCTTTTGCGGCCTGCAACACACTGCGCCCAAAGGCGACATCCTCCTGACTTCTAACGTCTACCTGATAGAATCTAGTAAACGTGTGTACCGAAGACCATGTTGCGGCCTTACATACTTGAGCCAGGGAGGCCTGGTGATGCACTGCCCATGAAGTTCCAACCGCTCTTGTGGAGTGCGCCCTAACTTTGAACGGAGGCGGTCTCTTTCTCAAGCCATAGGCTTGTATTATGACCTGTCGAATCCACTTGGCTAAAGTAGATTTTGATGCTGCCTGACCCCTTCTGGGGCCTTCCGGCAGAACAAACAAAGAATCCGTTCTGCGAATCTGAGCAGTGGCTTTTAGATAAGCTTTAACTGCTCTTACCACATCCAAAGAATGTAATAACTTTTCCTCTACTGAGCTAGGTTTGGGGAAAAAAGAAGGAAGAACCACATCTTGGTTCAAATGAAACCTCGATACCACCTTAGGAAGAAAGGCTGGATGAGGACGTAATACTACTCTGTCCTTATGGACAACCAGATATGGCTCCTTACAGGACATAGCTGCTAATTCCGACACTCTTTTAGCCGAACAAATGGCTACTAAGAAAACCAATTTCCTGGTGAGAAGAACCAAGGAAATGTGTTGTAATGGTTCAAACGGTTGTTTCTGTAGAACCGACAGAACCAGGTTTAAGTCCCAAGGACATATGGGAATACTAACCGGAGGGCTAATACGCATCACTCCTTGTATAAAGGCTTTGACTAGTGAATGCGAAGCCAAGGGCCTTTGAAAAAATATTGACAAGGCCGAAATCTGACCCTTGATAGTACTCAAGGCCAGCTTCCTATCTACAGCCCACTGTAGGAAGTCCAGAATCCTCCCTATCATGTACTTACGTGGATGCCATTTCTTGGTCTCACACCACGTAATGTACGCTTTCCAGATCCTATAATAGATCTGCCTGGATACCGGTTTCCTGGCATTGATCATGGTAGATACCACAGAATTAGAGAGCCCTCTCTTTTTCCGAATGTGGGCTTCAATAGCCAGGCCGTCAAACCTAGGGCTGGTAAGGAAGGGTGGTATATCGGTCCTTGCGACAGCAGGTCCGGACGAAGTGGGAGGGTCCAAGGACTCCTCACTGACATTTTTACAATCTCCGCGTACCATGCCCTTCGGGGCCACGCTGGAGCCACCAGAATCACTGGTTTCTTTTCTACCCTGATTCTGCGGAGTAATCGTGGTAACAATTGTGGCGGTGGGAATGCATATATCAGCTTGAACCGATCCCAAGGGAACACTAGGGCATCCGAGCCGCAAGCTAGGGGATCCCTTGTGCGAGACACAAACCTGTCCACCTTTGCGTTGAATCTGGATGCTAGCAGATCTACATCCGGTGTTCCCCACCGCTGGCATATTGCCTGGAAAACCTCGGGGTGAAGAGACCATTCCCCCGGGCATAATTGTTGGCGACTTAGAAAGTCCGCTCTCCAATTTTCCACTCCTGGGATGAAAACCGCGGATATGGCTGGGACATATCTTTCTGCCCACTCCAGGATGCAATTTGCTTCCTTCTGGGCTGCACGACTTTTGGTGCCACCCTGATGATTGATATATGCCACTGCCGTGGCATTGTCTGATTGAATTCTGACAGGGGACCCCTGGAGTTTGGATGTCCATGCTACTAGGGCATACCGGGCTGCTCGTATCTCTAAGAGATTGATGGGCAGGGCCTTTTCTGCTTCTGACCACCTGCCCTGGAGAGACCATTGCTCCAGCACTGCCCCCCAGCCGATGAGGCTGGCATCTGTAGTGACCACCTTCCAAGAAACCGGACTGAAGGGTTTCCCTCTTTCCAGATTCTGGGGCACCAACCACCAATGGAGGCTCTTGCGAACGGAAGGGGACAGGGACATTGGTAAGTCTAAAGCCTGAACTTTTTTGTTCCAGGCTGACAGTATGGCCCTTTGCAAATTCCTTGAATGGAATTGACCGTAGGGTACCGCTTCGAATGAAGCCACCATCTTTCCCAGCAGCCTCATGCAGAGACGTATGGATGGTTTTCTTTTTGTACCCACTAAGTGGGTCAAATTTCTTAAAGACGACACCTTCTCTGGAGGTAAGAAAATCTTTCTCTGATTTGAATCCAGCCTTAGCCCTAAGTATTCCAGACTTTTGACTGGTCTTAGAGCTGACTTGTCCCGGTTGATAATCCAACCGTGATATTCCAGATACTCGATTGTCTTGTGAATAGCTACTTCCAGCTTTTCCACTGAGTGGTCTATTAGTAGCAGGTCGTCTAGATATGCCATTATCGTTACACCCTGTGTTCTTAGATTGGCCAATAATGGGGCCAGAATTTTTGTGAACACTCGTGGTGCTGTGGCCAGACCGAAAGGCAAGGCTCTGAACTGAAAATGGCGCCCTTCTACTGCAAAGCGTAGAAATTTCTGATGGGCCGGAAAGATGGGAATATGCAGATAAGCATCCCTTATGTCGATCGAGGCTAGCCATTCCTGCCCTTGTAGGGCGGTGGCCACTGATCGGATCGACTCCATCCGAAAGGTCCTGATATTTAGGAACTTGTTTAGCCCTTTTAGATTTAATATGGGCCTCACGTCCCCATTTGGTTTGGGGACTGTGAAAAGGTTCGAGTAAAACCCGAATCCGCTTTCTTCCAGGGGAACCTTCATGATTACCCCTTGGAGCAATAGTTGTTCTAGTGCCAGAAGGAGGGATCCTCTCTTTTGGGGATCTCTTGGCACGTTTGACCTCATAAATTGGGCAGGAGGAGTGCCTTTTAACTCCAGCTTGTATCCCAGACTTACTGCGGAGAGCACCCATCTGTCTCTGATGGTGTCCCGCCAGGTCTCTGTGAACAACTGAAGTCTTCCCCCCACCCGATTGAGCGGGGGCAATACTTCATGCCTTAGGGGGAGGTTTTGTACCTCTCTTGATCCAGGGCTTCTTGTTACCCTGTGATTGTCCCTGATTTCTGCCCCCTGAATTTGACCGCGGAGGCCGTCGGAACTGCTTCACAGCCGATGTGCCCGGGACTGGAGAGGTAGGCCTCTTAAAAGAAGGACTTCTACCCTTGTTCCTAACCGGTAAGAGTGAACTTTTACCGGCAGAAATTTTCTGGATATATTTGTCCAGATCTTCTCCAAATAAGCGTTCTCCATGAAATGGGAAGCTAACCAGCAGTTTTTTACAGGGAGCTTCAGCAGACCAGTTTTTGAGCCACAGAAGCCTACGCATATGTACTATAGACAGCGTAAAGCGGGAGGCCTGTTGGATTGTATCCTTTATGGCGTCCACCGCAAAACACAAGGCTCTAGGCAGGTCAGCTAGGGCATGAGCCTGCTGATCTGGTAAGTCCCTTAAGACTTGTTTCAACTGATCTTTCACTGCTTGGCAGACTCCAATCGCTGCTACCGCAGGTTGTGTCACCATACTTGCTGTAGAGAAAGCAGATTTTAGTAAAGACTCCAATTTTTTATCTATTGGGTCTTTGAACATTGGAACATTATCTACTGGACATGTCAGTGATTTGTTAACAGAAGAGATGGCTGCGTCCACTATAGGGACCCTCCATTTTCTTATGAACTTATCCTCCATGGGATAGATCACCGGAAATCTCTTGGGGGGAGCAAATATTTTATCAGGATGCTCCCAATCCTGGTAAATAAGCCCTTCTAATAAAGGGTGGATTGGGAAGGAACAGACCGCCTGGGGAGCTTTTAGCGACCCCAGCGAGGAAACCGTAGTGGATGGTGGTTCCGCCAGAGGCATTTTAAATGCTGATCGGACCATGTTAGTCAGAGACTGAACCCATAATCTTTCAGCCTGAGAAGCTGAGAAAGGTTCTTCCACTGTTGATTCCTCTATAAGTGAATCAACCTCATCCTGATCCCCTTCAGGTAGGTCGATCTCTGTGTGGGGCTGTTCCTCCACTAACAGGCACTCTGAAGGAGGAGACGGAGATCGGACGCGCTTTTCCTGTGACAGGGAAGCAGCGATCAATGCTGTTAATCTCTCTTCCAATCCTCCCAGAGTTGAGGATAAAACCTCCTCTGTTATATATACAGGAGCTGGTGGACTGGGGACAGCCGCAGCACCAGGCATTCCTGCGGGGTTTCTACGGCTACTGACCTCTGCATTCTCAGGGGAGATTGGTGCAGTGCAAGCATGCCCAATATCCTCAGAGCCCGATGGAGACCCCTTTGGCTTCCTGGAAGATCTATTTCCGGAGCGTCTGGACGACATATCCCTTAAGCACAAAGCTGAGGTATTCCCGTCGTCATACACCAATTTTTGCTGGTAATAGTCTAACACAGGTGCTGCTATATACCAGCTGGTGTCCACTAAAGTGCCTTTCTATGGGGATGCCTGCATCAACCGCCTCTGTGTGCCACTGTTTGTTGCTAGCTCTGTTTGCATGCAGCTGACACTTGTACTGTGTCTTTTAACCATGCTGGGACGCCCGCACATGCGCAGAAGCGCCGCGGCGCGCATCGAGCGTCATCCACCCGCCCCGCCCCTTTTTTTTCATAGGAGGCGCGTGCACGCGCCCGCGCGCGCGCCCGTGCGCCAATGGCGCCCTTTTCGAAAACCAACAGAGGACTAGGGAGCCAGGGCCCTTTTTGCCGGAGGGCCTGTGCGGTGGATGAACGCAGCAACAGGGCAGAGGAAGTGGATTCCCTCAGAGAAACTTACCAGCTGCCTGGATCTTTTGAGTTGAGAAAAACCAAAGATCCACATTTACAAGAAAAATGGACTACAGCGGCCTCTAGTGGTTTAACACAGGTACCGCGGTCCCTGTTTTTTTTTTTTTTTCTTGACTACTATTAAAATTTTACATTTTCAGTAGTTATAGGCAAACACAGATATTTAGCGGGAATACCGTTAGGTAACAGACAGAAAGACAAATTAGGCTTGGGGGTCCCCCAATAGAACCAAGTTCCTGAGGGCCCCCACTTACCTGATCCCCGCCGCAGGACTTTGTTTGGTCCACAAAAGTCCAAACTTCACCTATCACGGCAGGCATTGTAATTAAACCTTCAGGGACCGGGTTCCCAAGGATTCCACTCCCCTGGACCTGTATAGCACCCTGCACAGACAGCGTCTTGGTCGTGGGTATGACCAGAGCTCTGGATCCCAGGGTCCAGCCCTCCTAAGAGAAGCATTACAGGCAAAACCTTGCTCTTCTGCTGCAAGGCCCGGGTACCGACCGTTTAGCTATGAAGCTTTTTTGGTGGGATCCGGAACAGCTTACTAAGGCCCAAAAGAACCTGTACGCAAGCCCAGTGAAAACACATGTTACTCTTTGGCCAACACCTTAGACACTGGCAAAAAACTGAGGTGCTCCCGGGTGGGAGGGGCTTATATAGGGGAGGGTACTTCCGGTTTGGAATTGGCCAGTGCCAACACCTGAAGGTAAACTATATAACCCATTAGTAATGACTAAGTCGCTCTGTGTCCCGTGATGTACGAAAAAGAAAAAAAGCTTTGTAGACCTAAGTTTAGGAACATTGAACAAGTAATTTAGGAAGGTCATGAGAACACACTTGTACAGTGATATCACAGCAGTGCTTTTTGTTTGAAAGAAAAAGTAAGAATACAATGGGGTTTTCTTTATTCTTGTACTCTATGTGTGTTTTTTGTTTTTTTAGATTGGTATGTGATTGGGGTGTATTTAAAATGTATCAAAGCTGCATCGAGTGGGTATCCAATTGAGTTTTTTGTTTATGTAGAGTTTGAATGTTCTAGACGCCATTGTTGGAAATATTGGATTCAATGTACTCATCTGTATTCTTGATATGAAATGTTATTACAATATAGTATTAATTTCGTTTTATTTGGTATTAATTTGCTGTTATTGTTAATTTTATTGTTGTTATTATGTCTTGTTTCCATTTGTTATTGTGATTTTGTGTTGTCTTCATTGAATGTAACTGTATCTTAACTTTTTCATGACCATGCTATAGCCAAAATGATGGCTACAGCGAGGTTGCACATTGCCAGGAGGGCGTCTCTCGATCTCCTCCCGTGATTGCGCTTCCCTCATGCCCCCTGTGGCTTGCATCGGAAGTGATCTGTGATTAAGCTAAAGAGCCAATCACAGCGGCTCTTTACCATGTGTCCAACTGTGTCTAATCACAGTTGACCACAGTTTAAACAGGATTTGCTGGTTATCAGCAATCCTCTCATCAGCGCGTGAGGAGAGGAGAACTGATAAGCGGAAGTCCACACAGGGGACATCTACTCTGATAATCAGGGCACTGATCATCAGTGTCCGGATCATCAGTGCAGCCCCAACAGTGCCCACCAGTGCAGCCTATCAGTGCCCATCAGTGCCACCTATCAATGCCCATCAGTGTAGCCTTATGAATGCCTCCTCATCAGTGCCACCTCATCAGTGCAGCATATTAGTGCCCATCAGTGCAGCCTCATCAGTGAAGGAGAAAAATTACCGATTTACAAAATTTTATAAAAAAACATTTCTTCAAATGTCCTGTCTGTTTTTGTTTGTGTAGCGGCCTCACCCCCTCTACATGTTTATCGGTCATCCGATGGCTCTCGTCTAGGGGTACCTGGGTTTCGTGAGTGAGGTGCGCCACGGCCCATGTCCTCCCCATGGCTGTGGTTGAGGTGAAGGCCAATTTCAATATCTTCCTCGGGCCAAACGTGCATTGGGTTGCGGAACTTAGCCCTGCTATGCTGGAATCTCCCTTTGCTCCCATTAACAGAGTCCATACACCGATCACAGTCCAACTCTCAGTTTTATTTCGTAGCTCCACAACAACAGGGTAATGGCAGGATACGGTGGGATGAGCAGGCCGAGGCACTATCCTGATTGTAGTCCCTACACCCCCTGTGCTATGACCAAGGGTTGCAGGAGTCTTGATTAGAACAACTTCGCTGCGCTGGGGCCCCTATCAGGGGAAGATGACCCTCCAAGGGAGTTACCGAAGGCCCGTCCGTCACCGGGTTGACGCTGCTCCGGAATCTTCAGACGGGTGACCTCCCCGGCTTCCTCACCTCAGATGCGGGTCCCCTCGCAAGGGGCACCCTGGAATCCCTTCACCCTCGCGGGACCCAGTCGAAGTCATCAGGTCCCAGGCCCACGACATAGTACCTCACCCCAGGCTGAAGGTGCCTGGGATGGACTCCAACTCCATTCCGGCCAAGCCTAGGGGCCTGGGCCGGAACCCCGAACCGCCCGCACCCAGGCCTAAGGTGCCTGGGTGCGTGAAGAGATGATCCTCGAAGACCTCGTGGTGAGGGCGTCTCCCCCTTTTATCTCCTCCCATCGGCACCACGGCGGGTTCCCTGCCCCAGCCGTACCATCTCCGGAAAGGGACAAAAAGGGTAGCACTGCGGTAGTGATTCTGCCTGGAGCCTGTAGGTACCCCGCCACCCACAGGCCAAGGAGAATATTGCACCACCCAATCCTCCAAGAATAACAAAAAGGGGTCTAAACCCTGTCACAATTACACACCTGGGTCACACTACCCCCAGGTGTATCCCACTAAATCTGAAGACCCCGCTACACACTCCCCCCTGTGATTTGACGCTGGTTCCCAGCGTCAGGTGCACACCCATGTCTCCCAGGGAGTGGTGACATGAAGTGGGCCCCAGAGGCTATCCCTCAAATTTTGGATACTGTGTGTGCCAAGACCTGCTCAAGGGAAAGGGAACTATAAAACAATAAAACTTTTGTATAAAACATCTGTCATGTACCCATATACAATCCCTCCCGTCACTGTCTAAGAACCACCCCATACTCAGTAGTCTTGACCGACGAATCTCCTGCAGAAGGGAAACAAAAAACAACATCCTAACACTCTGTGTTAACTTGGCATGAGTGGGTCCGTCAGCCGAGAGACCCACTCACTCCAATAAGTAAAGTGATGCATGTGTAAAATTTCAAACAACCGTTGCACAACACTGCCACCTGGTGACAGCGCTGCGGTAATGACACTTGGTGAGATCTTCATTCTTCCCGCTTTCCCTACACTGACTCTACCCCCAAAGTCTCTGCCTTTGGTACATGAAGAAAAGGGAGAAAAAAAACAACAGCTCCCAAGTCTCCAGTGAGTAAAAGAAAAGCCCAAATCAAAACAAAAGTAGGGCACTGTTCTGAGTATCTGGGAATGTTCCTTCCAGAGAGTTCGACAAGCAAACAAATAGGAGTTCTCTTCTCCTACAAGTAGAATCTTGGATCTGGCAAAAACAGAGGCTTTAAGTGATTGTCAAACACTTCAACTGAATATTCAACATCCTCTCCCTCCTTTCTGCAGATAAGCACCTTATCAGCATGAATATGGCGCCCCAACTTCCAATCAGCTCGGCAGTCTCTGAACTTCTTAGACACAGATGGTGAACATGACAAGTATCGCCGGGCATGAGGCACTTTGAGCTTTTCCCAGACAAACTCGTCGTACCACCTTTTTCGCAGGACCTCGACTTCATAAAGTAAGTCCCGAGGCAAGTAGGGGTACTCCCACCCATATTCACGGGCGACTCTCTGGAAGAAAAGTCTTTGCAATCTGGCTAGAGGAGGCATAACATTTCACTCACCTTCTCCTGGTTGTATGATGGCCTCCGGGTGCCGAGGTACCTTCACCGTCTCGGATGGCTTCTCCTTTGGTGCCCGCACTGAAGCGCGCTGCATCCCCACTATCAGAGCGGGTGATGTGGTAGAATGTGGAAGGTTGGTCAGAGGACTAGACTCCCTCCTGAGCTCCGGGGCCTTCGCCCGGGGCATACTGTCCTCTATAGACATAGGGGAATCCTGCGGTTTACATAGCACAGGTAGCGGGCGTTTGTCCCAGGCGTTTGTCCCAGCCCTTCCGGTGAAACAGTTTGTCTATTTCTCTGTTATCCCCACAGTCTGACAGCGACTCTAGGTCGGAGGTGTCATACATCTCAGCGGGAAGGTAGTCTTTAGTAGACAGAGAACTACCCTCCCTTGCGGGCTCCACCGACTGTGGACCCCCGACACCTCCAACCAACACCACAGTCCCAGCCCCTGGCTCACCTGGACCTTCTGAAGAACTGGGATGTCTGGGACTCTCTTCTCTACTGGCGCCATCTAGGCCAGGCAAGCGGCGGGGTGAAGCTCGACCACGACCATAGGATGCCTGTACCAGGCCGACTTTCCTCTTCGGGGGTGGGAGCAGGGAGTCTGTGGTGACCGAAGCAGCGTCCTCAGATTTTTCTCTCTCAGTCTCTGGTTGGGCAGTCCCGTCGCCCCGGTCAGCGCGCACGGGGACCTCTGCAAAGGCCTGGATCTCTCCCTCCGGAGTGGCGGTTCCTGTGATGCAGTTGAGGCGAAGGGCCCGGGGCCTTACTGTGGATGATTCGACCTCAAAAAGAAACTCTTTGCACGCTTCACATCGCCCAAACGGCTTTAGTTGGACCACCAGTCCCGAGCATCCGGGACAGATCACACCGAGGGCCTCCGTGTCTCTGCATGAATACAGAGCCAACTGTCCTCGGGGCCTGAGCCTTATCCCCGTGTCTGTAATGGGCGCAGCAAATGCAGTCATTTTCGTGGGGTAAGGTACTGGCATCCACGGGGAGCTTGAGGCCATCCCGACCACCTGCTGTTCCATCACGCACTGACCACGCGCCGGAGTCTCCACGTGTATCTCCACACATGGCCAGACTCCTCCCACGACTTGCACATTTTCGCGGGCTTTCACCAGCCTCCGCCCACGAATTGCGCAGTCACGGGGTGCCTCATGGCGCAGTGCAGCAAAAGTCCCCACATGTAGTACGTCACACGGCTGGACTCCTCCCTCTTCCCGCTCTTTCTGCATAGGCCTTTCCCGGTTTTTCAGAGAAATTTCCACGACTTCGAGCACAGGGACGCACTTTGGCCAATCACATGGCCGACCTGCTCGGACCTCCTCCGGGCAGCAAAGTCCAGACACAGCCGTTCCAAGCCTTAGGGTCAATACACATTTCATCCCGGACTCACGAGCCCCCACGTGTAGCGGCCTCACCCCCTCTACATGTTTATCGGTCATCCGATGGCTCTCGTCTAGGGGTACCTGGGTTTCGAGAGTGAGGTGCGCCACGGCCCATGTCCTCCCCATGGCTGTGGTTGAGGTGAAGGCCAATTTTAATATCTTCCTCGGGCCAAACGTGCATTGGGTTGCGGAACTTAGCCCTGCTATGCTGGAATCTCCCTTTGCTCCCATTAACAGAGTCCATACACCGATCACAGTCCAACTCTCAGTTTTATTTCGTAGCTCCACAACAACAGGGTAATGGCAGGATATGGTGGGATGAGCAGGCCGAGGCACTATCCTGATTGTAGTCCCTACACCCCCTGTGCTATGACCAAGGGTTGCAGGAGTCTTGATTAGAACAACTTCGCTGCGCTCGGGCCCCCTATCAGGGGAAGATGACCCTCCAAGGGAGTTACCGAAGGCCCGTCCATCACCGGGTTGACGCTGCTCCGGAATCTTCAGACGGGTGACCTCCCCGGCCTCCTCACCTCAGATGCGGGTCCCCTCGCAAGGGGCACCCTGGAATCCCTTCACCCTCGCGGGACCCAGTCAAAGTCACCAGGTCCCAGGCCCACGACATAGTACCTCACCCCAGGCTGAAGGTGCCTGGGATGGACTCCAACTCCATTCCGGCCAAGCCTAGGGGCCTGGGCCGGAACCCCGAACCGCCCGCACCCAGGCCTAAGGTGCCTGGGTGCGTGAAGAGATGATCCTCGAAGACCTCGTGGTGAGGGCGTCTCCCCCTTTTATCTCCTCCCATCGACACCACGGCGGGTTCCCCGCCCCAGCCGTACCATCTCCGGAAAGGGACAAAAAGGGTAGCACTGCGGTAGTGATTCTGCCTGGAGCCTGTAGGTACCCCGCCACTGACAGGCCAAGGAGAATATTGCACCACCCAATCCTCCACGAATAACAAAAAGGGGTCTAAACCCTGTCACAATTACACACCTGGGTCACACTACCCCCAGGTGTATCCCACTAAATCTGAAGACCCCGCTACATTTGTTTAGCAAAAAAAAAAAAAAACAGTGGTGATTAAATACCACCCAAAGAAAGCTCTGTCTCTAAAAAATGATAAAAACTTGCATTACCACACAATTGTCAATCAAAGTGCGACTGCGCTGAAACCTGAAAATTGGCCTGAAGAGGAAGGGGGTAAAAGTGCCTAGAAGGCAAATGGTTAATTATTTTCCTTTATGATTAATAAAGCATTCTGACTATGAATCTAAATCTGTGGGTCACAGTGATATAATTTAATGTATCATTGGGTTCTCAATTGTAACGTGGACATCACAAATGTCCATGTAGCTTGCGAAAAATAAAGAATAAAAAAACAAAATAAAACAAAAGAGGACATAGGAGACCATTTTCAGAATCAGACATTTTTTATTTTGAAAACAGTGGTATTATCTTAAAAAGAAAATGTCAAGCTTTTATGTAGGGGGGGGGGGAGGGGTTACAACCATGAGCAGAGACTATAATAAGAACTGTGTGCGAACAGCATAAAGAGCAATTAGTGCCAGTATTTTTCTCTCATTTTTTTAAAACAAAGGAGGTGTACCATGAATGCACAGCACACTGATTCAGCAATCAAAACACTAAACGAGTGAGCACTTGCTGTGTCGTATAAGCAACAATAACAACACACTGTACCATGTAGAACACACCACTTAGAAGGAAACTACATAATGAACAAGCAGTTTGTCAAAATCCAATAGGATATGCACACTGCACCAATGACTATCGAGCTCTTAGACTTTCATAACCAAAATGACACCCACATTAAAAAGCCCAAAATTATTACTAGCAAAACCTAAATGATCAAAAATAAAATATGTTAATGTGCTGAAAATAGGTTGTACAATAAGTAGTCTATTTATAAATGTGTTCACAGAAGATTTCCACAACTCTTACCCAAGCTTCACACATTTTTCTAATTTGAATTAGTTGGAAAAATTTTGAAACTTGAGAGAAAGTTGCATGAATCTTCTGTGAAAATATTTTTAAATAAATGCCTAAGAGCCGGTTCACACCAGAACGACTCGTCAGGCGACTCAGTCACCTGACAAGTCGCATCCCACGCATCCCACACCACTTAGAAGGAAACTACATAATGAACAAGCAGTTTGTCAAAATCCAATAGGATATGCACACTGCACCAACGACTATCGAGCTCTTAGACTTTCATAACCAAAATGACACCCACATTAAAAAGCCCAAAATTATTACTAGCAAAACCTAAATGATCAAAAATAAAATATGTTAATGTGCTGAAAATAGGTTGTACAATAAGTAGTCTATTTATAAATGTGTTCACAGAAGATTTCCACAACTCTTACCCAAGCTTCACACATTTTTCTAATTTGAATTAGTTGGAAAAATTTTGAAACTTGAGAGAAAGTTGCATGAATCTTCTGTGAAAATATTTTTAAATAAATGCCTAAGAGCCGGTTCACACCAGAACGACTCGTCAGGCGACTCAGTCACCTGACAAGTCGCATCCCACGCTTTTCAATGGAACCGTTCTAAGTAAGAGCGACTCAGGTCACTCCGACTTAGAAAAAGGTTCCTGTACTACTTTTGGGGGTGACCCAAGGCGACCTGCATTGACTTCTATACAGAAGTCTTATGCAAATCGCCTCGGCGGGCGTCTCAAGTCGTCTTGAGATCGCGCCGCCGAGGTCGCCCTCACAAGTCATGCCGCGTTGCGCCGCCCTGGTGTGAACCGGCTCTAAAGCTGGCCATTTACTAATAGTTTTCTTTTATTTAGCCTGCAAGCTGAAATAAATTCAACAGGTTCCTCAATTCACACAAGCAGGGTGATTAGACGAATCCCCTTTGCTGTGATTTTGTATTCTGACAGCTGCTAGCCAAGGCTCTCGGAATACCCAAACAGTGTCTGCAGCTGGCTGTAGGAGCAATTTTGATTATTTGGACAATTTTGTTTATTTTGAAATTAAGTAATTGACTTTTGTTGAGCTGGCAGGACCACCTTTGCTGGATTCAGAGGAATGGGCAGACATTCTAACAGGGTATGGCTTTCTTTAATTTGCTCAGTAAGAATAAGTAGCTGTTCCTTCCCTCTGGCTTGATAACCCAAGTCTTGCTCCACCACAATTAGTGATGGATAGGTTATTACAATTATAAGACCACTTAAGCCCTGTACACACGATCGATTTTCCTATGGATTCTAATCCGATGGATTTTTCCATCGGAAATCCGATGAAGCTGACTTCCATCAGTCTTGCCTACACACCATCAGTCAAAAAAACGATCGTCCAAAACGCTGTGACATACGACGGCACTATAAATGGGAAGTTCAAATCTAATGGCGCCTCCCTTTGGGCTGCTTTTGCTGATTTCGCATTACCGCGTGCTAGTAAAAGTTTGGTGAGAGCCGATTTTCGCTTTTCAGTCTCCGTGCTTTTCAGTCCGTTACAGCATGAGAAATGTGCTATCTCCATTACGAATGCTAGTTTTACCAGAACGAGCACTCCCGTCTCCTAATTCAGTCTGAGCATGCGTGGGTTTTTTATCCGATGGAGTTCCCCACAGACGATCGGAATTTGCTATCGTTTTTTTTTCCCATCGGATAAATTTAAAACAGGTTCTATTTTTTCACACCGAAGGAAAATAGACCGATGGGGCCCATACACGATCGGTTTGTCCGATGACAAAAGTCCATCGGACTGTTTTCATCGGTAAAACCAATCGTGTGTACACGGCTTAAGAGTTTTATTATGGTTATGGTCCGAGTCTGGGAATTTTCCAGCTGCACATCCGAAAGTAGACAAAGGAGACTTCTGAGTAAACGTCCCACGATAAACTCGGGCTGTTTAGTTTTAGTTTGTTTTGCCTTAGGTTTTTCTTTTTTATTGTTTTTGTGTTTACAAAAAAAAAAGGTTTTGGATATAACTTACATATGATGTGATGCTTTGTACCTGGTCCTATATTTTATATTCAATGCAAATGTTGATAGTTGACATCTATGCTTTCCAAATCTATATTGTGCAAGCAATTTCTTGTCTTTCTTGTCAATAAAAAAAGTTTAGATAAAAAAAAAAAAGTCTGTGATCTAGATTCATTGAAATGGCATTTTTAGATTTTTTTGTTTTTTTATTTGTGACGTTTTTACTAGAAACTGTTGTAATTATTGGAATTTATGAGATTGATCTGTGAGTTAATCAAAATAGTATCTGTGGGCTCATAGTTAGTCTGGTTGAAAAAAGACATACGCCTAGTTCAACCAATAGATTTGTTTTATCATTATGAAGATAAGTCGTGACTCACGAGCGCAGTCAGTCAACCAGCCAAAGCCCGCAAACCCGGAAGGAAGACCGGGTGAAGATGGAAGCCCTGTCAGCAGTGACATTGCATCACTGGAGGTAAGTCTTTCATAATGTGCTATTATGCAATGCATACTAGCATATTATGCTCTTAACTTGCAGGGAGACAATTTTTTTCTTTCTTTTTTGCGGTTTACTACTGCTTTAACAACACAAGCTATGCACAGCAAAGTAACATCAGCTGCATTAAAAAATAGGAAAGTAGCCCAGAGCTCCTCTTGTTGGCTACAAGTAGTAAATATATAAATATGTTTGAGTAATTTGTCCTATTTACCTAAAAAAAATATTTAAAAATATAAATCTTATAATCTAGAATTTAATAATATACATCAGGGGTGCCCAACCTTTTGAAGAGACTTGGTAACCGGTCGCGGGCCACAATGAACAGAGCAGGCAGATGACAGATCCGTGTCCACTCTGCATATGCGGAGCAGACAGGGGCACAGCCCACTCTACTCTACTCTATTGGCCCTCCAATCTGATTCGCCCAGATGGAAGGGGAAGGATCCCCCTTCTGGTTTTTTTTTTAAGCGGATCGAATTAGAGGTAGGTGGGTGTAAACGGCCACAAGTCCATTTACATTTGTGGCTCAATAGAGGTGAGCGAAGGGTCCAATTGGGTCGGACTGATCGTGTCAAAGGGGCCTAAGGCTGCTTTCACACTGATGCGCTGCGGTATACCCACACCGAGGGTGCAGCGCAGTGCACCCGTGGCTTTCCTGCGGGTAAGCTGCACTTAGACTTCTATTATATTGTGCAGGTGTGGTGTACTTTCTGAAGTTCACCAACCCACAGGTAATAACAGAAGTCTATGGCTCTGTGCAGGTAACCTGCAGGTGTTCTGCGCTGAACCTGCGGATCAGTTTGAAAGAAGCCCAGTAACCACTGCAGAACAGATATGCCCATATATACACTGTGATTTTAGTATTAACCTTACCTTTAAAAACAGTCTTCCATTCAGGTATCAACAGCTGTTGCTGTCCCAGGCAGAGAGAATTTGGTATCACTCCACCTGTGACAGGAGTTGGCACTATACTGGGATGGCCAACCGGCCATCCCAGAGCAGGAGGTCGCGGGCCACATCAGAGGGCTCCGCGGGCCATATGTGGTCCCCGGTCTACTGGTTGGGCACCCCTGATATACATTGTTTTGATGGTCAATATGATTACAAGTCTATCTGGGTATAGGAGAGATCACTAATTGAGAAAAGCATTGCAAGGCATCCTTTATTCACTTTTTAAACTGTTAGGATGAGAAAAAAACAACTGTTCAACAATAATTCATTTTTAATCTAAACACCCTGTGGCTTTTTTTATTCTATTTTCCCTGGATTAGGATACAAAAAAGTCTGCTATTCCATGATTATTCATTTTTAATCTGAATGCCCTAAAAAAATATAATCAAATCAAGCCATGTCTTTTTGGCATTTACCCCTTTCCAAAATGCTCTCAGCTGTGTCAGTGCAGGGTAATTATTGTTACTGCAGAATAGACAAAATGTGCTTATATCCACAGCATTTATGGATTACAGTGGTTCTCATATCATAAATACATAAGCAATTCTGATGATCAGATTATAAGGCTTGAGCTGCTTACTAAATCATTAAAGTAGAGTATAGCAGTTAAACATTTGTGCTGACAAAATAAAGTGGAGCTTTATGAAAATGAAAAATGGAAGGTAATGATTTAAAGATAGCATACATTAAGTATAAAGTATAATTCAAAAACGAAATAATTCTTAATAAGACCATTGCACTCTATAGAAAAGCTAAGCTAGTTTCTGTGGAAATTTTTATTTTTTTGTCTTTATAGACAAGACCTATACTTTCCATTACACCTATAACACATTTTAATTCTCACATAAATATATCTTAATTCTCACATTGCTTTTTAATTTTATTTCAGATTATTATTACAATATTTTACTTGCAAAAGCAATGCAGATTTTAATTTAGAAACTGTGTTCAATAACTAATCCTAGGAATTCTGGAAGAGCTACACAGAACACAGTTCACGCATATCTCAAAATGGCCATTTAATGATAAAAAACTTACGATTGAGTTGAATAACAATCGCAAACCAAAGGGAATCCATTTGATCGATTTAGTGAGTTTTTGATTGATTTTGTCAAGTTATTCAGCAATGGCAGAATTTTGTAGAATGCGTCTGATTGATCCATCCTTAATACAGATCAAATAAACAATCATTTTTAATAGAGTGCTTAGATTTTTGACTGATAGATTATTTTTTTTTCATAGATTTTTTAGTTGATCACAATGTGCAGAACAATACTGTGAGCTGTATCCTTCAATATTTCATTCCATGATGAAGCTCTTGTTTATGATTACTCCTACCTGAATCAATCATAAATCACTACCTACAATGTATATGGCCCACATTAGCTTATGTTTTACTATCATAATGCATTTTATTCCTGTGTAAACATTAGGGATGAGCCGAACACCCCCCGGTTCGGTTCATGGTAGAACATGCGAACGGACCAAAAGTTTGCGCGAACATTCGAACACCGTTAAAGTCTATGGGACCCGAACGTCAAAAATCAAAAGTGCGAATTTTAAAGGCTAATATGCAAGTTATTGTCCTAAAAAGTATTTGGGGACCCGGGTCCTGCCCCAGGGGACATGTATCAATACAAATATTTTTTTTTAAAACTGCAGTCTTTTCGGGAGTAGTGATTTTAATAATGCTTAACCACTAGTGTTGAGCGAACCCGAACTGTAAAGTTTGGGTCCGTACCGAACTTTAGCTTTTTCCCGAACCCGAACCCGGACTTTGCGCAAAAGTCCGGGTTCGGGTTCGGCAATCTAATTACGCATTTAGAAATGCTTCAGGGGCCAGCCAATCACCTTTTGATTAGCTGGTGTGCCCTTAGAGGCCATCATAGCCATGCCTACTAATGGCATGGCTGTGATTGGTCAGTGCAACATGTGACCCAGCTTCTATATAAGCTAGAGGCACACAGCACACACGTCACTCTGCTTCAGAATAGATAGGGAGAGGATCTTGGCTGCTGCTGTTGCTTTTAGGGAGAGATTGAAAAATACATGAGTTAGTCCTGATTCTGGAATCTGAGGGAAAAGATAGAGAGACAGTGTAGTGTAGGGCCAGGTTCCTGTTTTTTGCTTTTAGGGAGAGAGATATATTATATAGGAATAGGAGTCCAGATTCAGAGATATAACTCAGTGATCTGCATAGGTTTACCTGTTTGTGTTGCAGTGCAGTCTTTTTACACTGCTATGAGCCCAGTGTCAGAGAAAATCTACCTTTTATCTGCAAGCTCAGTGCACCAGCACTGCATATATTACGTTGAGAGATACACCGTTTCCATACTGTGGGTGTATTCTGCTCTTGGAAAAAGACTTTATTGTGCTCTTTTCCAAAAGACCCATTGGGCAAAAAAAAAAAAATCCATTTTATTTTGCTCGTGCAAAAAAAGACCCGTTTAGGGCAAAAAAAAAAAAAAATGCACTTTAACCACTTAACGACCGCCCACTGTAATTATACGTCGGCAGAATGGCACCGACAGGTAGAATCACGTATATGTACGTGATCGCCTTTGTATAGTTGGGGGGTCCGATCGGACCCCCCTTCTGTACAGTGAGCGGTGGTTAAGTGTTCGGGAGCGATCCGGCATGAGGGGGCGGCCGTTCGATTCCGGCCACCCCCTCTTGATCGCTCTTGGCGAATGAGAGAGCTTCCCCTGCCTGTAATGTAAACACAGGCAGAGGAAGTGATGTCATCTCTCCTCGTGTCGGTCTTTTCGATCCGGCGCGAGGAGAGAAGACATCTCACAGTAAGTGCACCAACAGCCCACTGACACCAGTACACGTAGGCACACAAATCACCCCCCAGTCACCCCCAGATCACCCCCCAGATCACCCCCAGTACCCCCAGTCACAGTGCACCGTTTGCAGTGATCATTTTTTTTACTGATCACTGCAATCAGTGTCATTTGTGACTGTAAAAAGTTGCAGGGCAGTTAGGATTAGGCCCCTTTAGGTCCAAGGTAGCCCCCTAACCCCCCTAATAAAGGTTTAACCCCTTGATCGCCCCCCAGGTAACCCTTTCACCCCCTAACGCCAGTGTCACTAAGCGATCGTTTTTCCGATCGCTTTTTTCTTGTCGCTGGTGTCCTAGATAGCCAGTTAATTATTTTTAGGTTCGCCGCAGGTTTTTATTAGCGTCAGGTACCCCATATATTATTTTAACCCCCTGATTGCCCCTAGAGTTAACCCTTTCACCAGTGATCATCGTATAAGCGTCACTGGTGACACTGGTTACCCAGTGAGTTATTTCGTTATTTAGGTAACCCGTCAGGTTTTTATATAGCGTCGGGTACCCCCATATTTAACCTAATAAAGGTTTTAACCCCCTGATTGCCCCTAGTTAACCCTTTCACCAGTGATCACCATATAAAGGTTACAGGTGACGCTGGTTGGTTAGTTTGCTTTTTATAGCATCAGGGCACCCGCCGTATATAACCCAATAAAGGTTTAACCCCCTGATCGCCCGGCGGGTGATATCAATTAGGTTTAAGCGCCAGAGAGGGTCTGCGTCGCCCCAGGCAGCTTTAGGTTAGTGCCAGTAACGCTAACACCCACGCGCAAAGCATACACCTCCCTTAGTGGTATAGTATCTGATCAGATCTATACTAGCGTCCCCAGCGGTTTAGGGTTCCCAAAAACGCAGTGTTAGCGGGATCAGCCCAGATACCTGCTAGTACCTGCTTTTAGCCCCTCCGCCCAGCCCAGCCCAGCCCAGCCCACCCAAGTGCAGTATCGATCGATCACTGTCACTTGCCAAACACAACACACATAACTGCAGCGTTCGCAGAGACAGTCCTGATCCCTGCGATCGCTAACAGTTTTTTTGGTAGCGTTTGATACATTTGGTGACAGTCAGGTGCTTTTTTTACCTGTGAATCTTACTAGTGTACCCCTAAATTTAGAGCCCAAAATGGTAAGTCGAAGGTACACTAGTAAAGAGGCCTACGAGATTCTGAGCATGACAGATAGTGAAGAGGAGGTCACGTATCTGTCAGATTCAGGCTCAGAATATCTTCCCGTAGAAGACAGTGACGTCAGCGGCCCCACGTCAGATAGCTCTGACGACGAAGTTGAGGTCCCTGCTAAGGTCAGGCGTACCCGATCCCGATCTTCTGAGGTTGTTGAGGAGCAAGAACCGCAGGGCTCTTGTATCATGGAGCAGAGTAGTACTAGCGCCGCTATTCCTTCTGGTGAATTGGCAAACACCAGCGGCCTAGTACAGCCTGGGCGTACATCCAGCACTGCAGTATCACGTGGTGACGTGGCGAGTCCCATAAGTGCAGTTCAAGCTGGCGAGGTGGCAAGCACAAGTAGTGTCCCGCTGCCACCAAGAAGCCAAAGGCAGGCCCGTCGTGCCCATAGTGCCCTTCCTGCAGAATTCGCCTATCCTGATTGGGTCCCCACCACTTCTGCAGAACCCGTACTTCCCCCATTCACTGCCCAACCCGGTATTCAGGTGGAAACAGCTGATTTTATGCCAATCGATTATTATTCGCTGTTTTTCACGGAAGATCTCTATAGATCTATTGTGGACCAGAGTAATTTGTATGCTGGTCAATTCATCGCCGCTAACCCCCAGTTGCCTAAAATTGCAAAGATTGGAAACCAATTACGGTTTCCGAATTTAAGACCTTTCTGGGCCTTTCCCTCAACATGGGCACACATAAATTCCCGTCATTGCGTGCTTATTGGTCCACGCACCCAATTGACCACATGCCCGTGTTCTCTGCCTCCATGCCCGGGACACGATACGAGCAGATTTTGCGGTTCATGCACTTCAACGACAATGAACTTTGTCGTCCATGTGGGGACCCTGAGTACGACCGGCTCTATAAAATTCGGCCCCTCATAAACCACTTCAACGAACGTTTTGCAGCCTTGTTTATTCCCGATCAAGTTGTCTGCGTTGATGAGTCCCTGATTAAATTTTCTGGCCGCTTGGCTTTCAAGCAGTACCTTCCCAGCAAGCGTGCCAGATACGGGGTCAAGCTCTATAAGTTCTGTGACAGGGCAACAGGCTATGTATGGAGCTTTATGGTTTATGAGGGAAAAGATAGTCAGGTTGAGCTGGTCAACTGCCCGGATTACATAGAGAGTGCTGGCAAGATAGTGTGGAAATTGGTGTCACCCTTATTCGGAAAGGGGTACCACTTGTATGTGGACAATTATTACACGAGCGTGCCACTGTTTAGTCACTTGTTTGATCATCAGATTGGAGCATGTGGCACCGTGCGACCTAATCGCCGGGGCTTTCCCCAGCGGCTTGTAGATGCCCGTCTTAGGCTGGGGGAGAGAGCCTGCGTGAAGTGTAATAACTTGCTCGCTATGAAGTGGAGGGACAATAAGAATGTTTTCCTTCTTACCTCCCTTCATGCAGACACGACAGTCCAAATTCGTACGGCGACTGGTGTTGTGGAGAAACCCCTCTGTGTCCACGAATATAACAAAAATATGGGAGGGGTGGACCTCAACAACCAGTTGATGGCGCCGTATCTAATTGACCGTAAGGCGAGACGCTGGTACAAAAAAGTGTCTCTATCCTTATTCCAATTGGCTTTGCTGAATGCTCATGTGCTATACAGAGCTTCAGGCGGGACGTTATCTCTTCTAAAATTCCAGAATGAGATAGTCACAGAACTCCTGTATCCAGGCGGTTCTGCACCTCACCATCCCCTACCAAATGCAGTAAGCTGGCTGCATGAAAGGCATTATACGCATCTCCTCCCGAGTACCCCTACCCAACGAACCCCCCAAAAAAGATGTCGTGTCTGTAGCAAGTGCGGATTTAGGCGTGACACCCGTGTTTTTTGTCCACTCTGTCCTGACAAACCTGGTCTTTGCCTTGGTGAATGTTTTGATCGCTACCACTCAAAAGTGAAGTTTTAGCGTAGGGTACAGCATTTCACAGACTAGGACACACTTACACAGGGTCTCCCAAGGTGCCATTACATTTTGAGAGACCCGAACCATTACAGTTGGTAAAGTTACAAAAAAAGTGTAAAAAAGAAAGAAAAAAAAACGTAAAAAACAAAACACAAAAAATATATAAAATAAAAGAACCAAAAATAGTTGTCGTTTTATTGTTCTCTCTCTCTCTCTATTTTCTCTCCATTGTTCTGCTCTTTTTTACTGTATTCTATTCTGCAATGTTTTATCATGCTTGCTTTTCAGGTATGTAATTTTTTGTTTTCAGGTACGCCATTCAGTTGCAGCGCGGATCTATTTATCTTGACAGCAACAGCGTTTGCTCCCACGATACATAAAGCCGTGACTCCAACGCTGTAGGAGGTGATTTCACCACCACAGTTTAAAAAAAGAGCATATATGCCGAAGCATGGGGGCAGCAGGGGCGGAGGAGCGATTTTGCTCCTAATGCCGCGTATATACGGTCGAAATTCCGACGGAGGCTTGCCCGTGGAAAAGTCTGACCGTGTGTACGCGGCATAACTTTTTTGCGGGAGGATGCCCCCATGCTTCGGCATATATATATTTTAGGCACAGGTTGCGTTAAAAAAAATGTTTTATTTTTTACTAGGTTTTGTTTTGGTATTTGCTTTGCAGGTATGGTATGGTCTTACTGTTGTACTGTAATGTTACTTTGTTTTAATGTTAACCATCATTTGCTTAGCAGGTACGCCATTCAGTTGCATCGCGGATTTATTTATCTTGACAGCAACAGCGTTTGCTCCCACGATACATAAAGCCGTGACTCCAACGCTGTAGGAGGTGATTTCACCACCACAGTTAAAAAAAGAGCATATATGCCGAAGCATGGGGGCAGCAGGGGCGGAGGAGCGATTTTGCTCCTAATGCCGCGTATATACGGTCGAAATTCCGACGGAGGCTTGCCCGTGGAAAAGTCCGACTGTGTGTACGCAGCATAACCTTTTATGCCGCGTACATACGGTCGAAATTTCGACAAAGGCTTGCCCGTGGAAAAGTCCGACCGTGTGTACGCGGCATAACTTTTTTGCGGGAGGATGCCCCCATGCTTCGGCATATATATATTTTAGGCACAGGTTGCGTTAAAAAAATGCTTTCTTTTTTACTAGGTTTTGTTTTGGTATTTGCTTTGCAGGTATGGTATTGTAAGGTCTTACTGTTGTACTGTAATGTTACTTTGTTTTAATGTTAACCATCATTTGCTTAGCAGGTACGCCATTCAGTTGCATCGCGGATTTATTTATCTTGACAGCAACAGCGTTTGCTCCCACGATACATAAAGCCGTGACTCCAACGCTGTAGGAGGTGATTTCACCACCACAGTTAAAAAAAGAGCATATATGCCGAAGCATGGGGGCAGCAGGGGCGGAGGAGCGATTTTTCTCCTAATGCCGCGTATATACGGTCGAAATTCCGATGGAGGCTTGCCCGTGGAAAAGTTTGACCGTGTGTACGCGGCATAACCTTTTATGCCGCGTACATACGGTCGAAATTCCGACGAAGGCTTGCCCGTGGAAAAGTCAGACCGTGTGTACGCGGCATAACTTTTTTGCGGGAGGATGCCCCCATGCTTCGGCATATATGCCCATCATTAGAAGTGGGTGGATGAAGGGAGGTATTCTAATGGTGGGCATACCCACCGATCAATCTCTTTTTTTCGTTCAGCCAACAGGCTGCATGAAAAAAAAGATTACAATACATGTCCAACAAGGACCAGCAACGTACTAGTATGTTGCTGGACTTTGAATGGTTATACCAGATTGATGCCTGCGGGTATCATTCTTTTCAGCCAGCGGCCGGCTTTCATGTAAAAGCAATCCTAGTGGCTAATTAGCCTCTGGACTGCTTTTACAAGCAGTGGAAGGGAATGCCCCCCCCGGATATAAACAGCGCCATTGGGAAATTGGGAAAGCATTTTATCACACCAATCTTGGTGTGGTCAGATGCTTTGAGGGCAGAGGAAAGATCTAGGGTCTAACCCCCCATTTTTTTTCAAAAAAAGAGTACCTGTCACTACTTATTGCTATCATAGGGGATATTTACATTCCCTGAGATAACAATAAAAATGATAAAAAAAAAAAATATGGAAGGAACAATTTAAAAATAAAATAAAAAAGCAAAATAAATAATAAAAAAAAAAAAAAAAAAGCACCGCTGTCCCCCCCTGCTCTTGCGCAAAGGCGAACGCAAGCGTCGGTCTAGCGTCATATGTAAATAGCAATTGCATCATGCATGTGAGGTATCACCGCGAAGGTCAGATCGAGGGCAGTAATTTTAGCAGTAGACCTCCTCTGTAAATCTAACGTGGTAACCTGTAAAGGCTTTTAAATGCTTTTAAAAATGAATGTAGTTTCTCGCCGCTGCGCGTTTGTGCGCAATTTTAAAGCATGTCGTGTTTGGTATCCATGTACTCGGCCTAAGATCATCTTTTTTATTTCATCAAACATTTGGGCAATATAGTGTTTTTTAGTGCATTAAAAATAAAAAAAGTGTGTTTTTCCCCAAAAAAATGCGTTTGAAAAATCGCTGCGCAAATACTGTGTGGAAAAAAAAATGCAACACCCACTATTTTAATCTGTAGGGCCTTTGCTTTCAAAATATATATAATGTTTGGGGGTTCAACATAATTTTCTTGCAAAAAAAAATGTTTTCATGTAAACAAAAAGTGTCAGAAAGGGCTTTGTCTTCAAGTGGTTAGAAGAGTGGATGATGTGTGACATAAGCTTCCTAATGTTGTGCATAAAATGCCAGGACAGTTCAAAACCCCCTCAAATGACCCCATTTTGGAAAGTAGACACCTCAAGCTATTTGCTGAGAGGCATGTTGAGCCCATTGAATATTTTTTATTTTTTGTCCCAAGTGATTGAATAATGACAAAAAGAAAAAAAAAAGAAAAATTACAAAAAGTTGTCACTAAATTATATATTGCTCAAACATGCCATGGTTATATGTGGAATTGCACCCCAAAATACATTCTGTTTCTTCTCCTGAGTACGGGGATACCACATGTGTGAGACATTTTGGGAGCCTAGCCGCGTACAGGACCCCCGAAACCAAGCACCGCCTTCAGGATTTCTATGGGTGTAAATTTTTGATTTCACTCCTCACTGCCTATCACAGTTTCGGAGGCCATGGAATGCCCAGATGGCACAAAACCCCCCCAAATGACCCCATTTTGGAAAGTAGACACCCCAAGCTATTTGCTGAGAGGTATTTGAGTATTTTGCAGATCTCGCTTTTTGTCACAAAGTTTTAAAAATTGAAAAAAGAAAAAAAAAAATATGTCTTTCTTCATTTTCAAAAACAAATGAGAGCTGTAAAATACTCACCATGCCTCTCGGCAAATAGCTTGGGGTGTCTACTTTCCAAAATGGGGTCATTTGTGGGGGTTTTGGGCTATCTTGGCATTTTATGGCCTTCAAAACTGTGATAGGTAGTGAGGAGTGAAATCAAAAATTTGTGCCCTTAGAAATCCTGAAGGCGGTGCTTGGTTTTCGGGGGCCCGTACGCGTCTAGGCTCTCAAAAAGTCCCACACATGTGGTATCCCCGTACTCAGGAGAAGCAACCAAATGTATTTTGGGGTGCAATTCCGCATATAACCATGGCATGTTTGAGCAATATATCATTTAGTGACAACTTTTTGTACATTTTTTTTTCTTTTTGTCATTATTCAATCACTTGGGACAAAAAAAAAATATTCAATGGGCTCAACATGCCTCTCAGCAATTTCCTTGGGGTGTCTACTTTCCAAAATGGGGTCATTTTGGGGGGTTTTGTGCTATTTTGGCATTTTATGGCCTTCAAAACTGTGATAGGTAGTGAGGAGTGAAATCAAAAATTTATGCCCTTAGAAACCTTGAAGGCTGCGCTTGGTTTTTGGGGTCCCGTACGCGGCTAGGCTCCCAAAAAGTCCCACACATGTGGTATCCCCGTACTCAGGAGAAGCAGCAGAATGTATTTTGGAGTGTAATTTCACATATGCCCATGGCATGCGTGAGCAATATATCATTTAGTGACAACTTTGTGCAAAAAAAATAAAGTTTGTCATATTCCCGCAACTTGTGGCAAAATATAAAATATTCCATGGACTGAACATGCCTCTCAGTAAATAGCTTGGGGTGTCTACTTTCCAAAATGGGGTAATTTGGGGGGATTTTGTGCTATTTTGGCATTTTATGGCCTTCGAAACTGTGATAGGTAGTGAGGAGTGAAATAAAAAATTTACGCCCTTAGAAAGCCTGAAGGCGGTGCTTGGATATTTGGGGCCCCGTACCCGGCTAGGCTCCCAAAAAGTCCCACACATGTGGTATCCCCGTACTCAGGAGAAGCAGCAGAATGTATTTTGGGGTGCAATTTCACATATAACCATGGCATGTGTGAGCAATATATCATTTAGTGACAACTTTTTGTACATTTTTTCTTTTTTTTTTCTTTTTGTCATTATTCAATCATTTGGGACAAAAAAAATTATTCAATGGGCTCAACATGCCTCTCAGCAAATAGCTTGGGGTGTCTACTTTCCAAAATGGGGTCATTTGGGGGGGTTTTGTGCCATCTTGGCATTTTATGGCCTTCAAAACTGTGATAGGTAGTGATAGGTAGTGAGGAGTGAAATCAAAAATGTATGCCCTTAGAAACCTTGAAGGCGGTGCTTGGTTTTTGGGGTCCCGTACGCGGCTAGGCTCCCAAAAAGTCCCACACATGTGGTATCCCCATACTCAGGAGAAGCAGCAGAATGTATTTTGGGGTGTAATTTCACATATGCCCATGGCATGTGTGAGCAATATATCATTTAGTGACAACTTTGTGCAAAAAAAATAAAGTTTGTCATATTCCCGCAACTTGTGGCAAAATATAAAATATTCCATGGACTAATCATGCCTCTCAGTAAATAGCTTGGGGTGTCTACTTTCCAAAATGGGGTCATTTGGGGGGGTTTTGTGCTATTTTGGCATTTTATGGCCTTCGAAACTGTGATAGGTAGTGAGGAGTGAAATCAAAAATTTGCGCCCTTAGAAATCCTGAAGGCGGTGCTTGGTTTCCGGGGTCCCGTACGTGGCTAGGCTCCTAAAAAGTCCCACACATGTGGTATCCCCGTACTCAGGAGAAGCAGCAGAATGTATTTTGGGGTGCAATTCCACATATAACCATGGCATGTGTGAGCAATATATCATTTAGTGACAACTTTTTGTATTTTTTTTTTGTCATTATTCAATCACTTGGGACAAAAAAAAATATTCAATGGGCTCAACATGCCTCTCAGCAATTTCCCTGGGGTGTCTACTTTCCAAAATGGGGTCATTTGGGGGGGTTTGTACTGCCCTGCCATTTTAGCACCTCAAGAAATGAGATAGGCAGTCATAAATTAAAAGCTGTGTAAATTCCAGAAAATGTACCCTAGTTTGTAAACGCTATAACTTTTGCGCAAACCAATAAATATACGCTTATTGACATTTTTTTTACTAAAGACATGTGGCTGAATACATTTTGGCCTAAATGTATGACTACAATTGAGTTTATTCGATTTTTCTTATAACAAAAAGTAGAAAATATCATTTTTTTTTCAAAATTTTCGGTCTTTTTCCGTTTATATCCCAAAAAATAAAAATCGCAGAGGCAATCAAATACCGTTAAAAGAAAGCTCTATTTGTGGGAAGAAAAGGACGCAAATTTCGTTTCAGTATAAAATTGCATGTCCGCACAATTTACAGTTAAAGCAGCGCAGTGCAAAATTCTGAATTCACCTCTGGTCCTTTAGCTACCAAATGGTCCGGGGCTTAAGTGGTTAATGTATGCTTGCAAAAAGAGCCATTTAGGGCCACAAAAAATATTTTGCAGTGTGTTATACATATGTGGAGGTGTGTGAAATAAACAATTTATATATAGTTTTCTTCTACTGTGCTATACTAAAAAAAAAAAAAAAAAATTTGAATAGCATTTTCTGCAGTTCTGTAGCTGTGCGATTCAGCGGTTACGTACTGTCGGTGTATTGTGGTCTTCCAAAAAACGCCATTTAGGGCCACAAAAAATATTTTGCAGTGTGTTATACATATGTGGAGGTGTGTGAAATAAACAATTTATATATAGTTTTCTTCTACTGTGCTATACTAAAAAAAAAAAAAATTTTGAATAGCATTTTCTGCAGTTATGTAGCTGTGCGATTCAGCGGTTACGTACTGTGGGTGTATTTTGGTCTTCCAAAAAACGCCATTTAGTGCCACAAAAAATATTTTGCAGTGTGTTATACATATGTGGAGGTGTGTGAAATAAACAATTTCTAAATAGTTTTCTTCTACTGTGCTATACTAAAAAAACAACATTTTTTTTTTAATAGCATTTTCTGCAGTTCTGTAGCTGTGCGATTCAGCGGTTACGTACTGTGGGTGTATTGTGGTCTTCCAAAAAATGCCATTTAGGGCCACAAAAAATATTTTGCAGTGTGTTATACATATGTTGAGGTGTGTGAAATAAACAATTTATATATAGTTTTCTTCTACTGTGCTATACTAAAAAAAAAAACATTTTTTTAATAGCATTTTCTGCAGTTCTGTAGCTGTGCGATTCAGCGGTTACGTACGGTGGGTGTATTGTGGTTTTTCAAAAAACGCCATTTAGGGCCACAAAAAATATTTTGCAGTGTGTTATACACATGTGGAGGTGTGTGAAATAAACAATTTATATATAGTTTTCTTCTACTGTGCTATACTAAAAAAAAACATTTTTTTTGAATAACATTTTCTGCAGTTATGTAGCTGTGCGATTCAGCGGTTACGTACCGTGGGTGTGTTGTGGTCTTCCAAAAAACGCCATTTAGGGCCACAAAAAATATTTTGCAGTGTATTATACATATGTGGAGGTGTGTGAAATAAACAATTTCTAAATAGTTTTCTTCTACTGTGCTATACTAAAAAAACAACACCTGGGAGCAGTCCTGAGACATATTGGTCTCCGGGACCGGATGTTTAATGCCATTATGTCCCTTTATACGGCCCCAACCGCCAGGGTTCGTGTGAACGGCCACCTGTCGAATGCCTTCTCCATTAGTAATGGAACAAGACAGGGATGTCCACTTTCCCCAATTTTATTCGTCCTAACCCTTGAACCCTTCCTCCAATGTCTCAGATCCAACGACAATATCAAAGGCTTTCTCATTGCCAATCGCACTTATAAGATAGCTGCCTTCGCTGATGACATTTTACTATTCCTGAAGGAACCACACATATCAATCCCAAATCTTCTAAAAGAATTTAATCTCTTTTATAATATTTCCAATTTCAAGATTAATTTTACGAAATCCCAGGCCCTGAACATTTCCCTCCCACAGGAAATAGTAACACAATGTGAAAACAACTTCCCCTTTCAATGGAAACGTGATCAGATTAAATATCTTGGGATACACCTAACGGCAAATCTTTCAGACATATTCTCCAAAAATTATCAACCCATCCTCAAAGCCATCACAAACGACCTAAGTAAATGGAACAAACCCCATTTTTCCTGGTTTGGAAGGGCAGCAATTCTAAAGATGAATATACTTCCACGCATTCTATATATCTTACAAACCTTACCTACTAAGCTCCCGCCAACCTTCTTTCAATCATATAAACGACTGTGTAGCAGGTTTCTATGGAATCAGAAAAGACCTAGGATAGCTTACGAACAACTGACGAAACCGAAAACAATGGGGGGCATTGGTCTCCCAGACCTCAAGAAATATTATTGGGCTTGCCACCTCTCTAGAATTGTGGACTGGTCAGTACATAGCCACTGTAAAGACTGGGTCGCTCTTGAACACTCATTTTCCCCCCTACCACTACGATCTCTGCCTTGGACCTTACCCAAGCACACACCGAGGAATCTGAATGATCATCCTCTCATTGCCCCGACACTCCGCAGTTTCAAGGAAACCTGCCGAAAGCTACGCATCTCCTCTAACCCTGGACCTCTTACTTCGATAAAACTCAATCCAGCATTCCCACCTGGTATGTCTACAAATTTTTTGGCGGACACCTGGCAACACACAGAGGTTCTAGCCCACCACTTCTTCCGATTAGGTATATTTCTGGAACGTTCTTCCCTACCAGCTAACACAGACAACATTGCATTTCCTCTCTGGACATATTTCCAGATCAGACATTTCCTAAAAGACACTGACCATACACCCTCTGTCTCTCGTATGCTCACACCATTTGAACAGCTATGCACTCACTCTGCACCCCAGCAGCATGTGATCTCTAAAATTTACAACATTCTCTCCTCAGATAGCTCAATGAAAACTAACAAAGCTTGTTTAAGCTGGGAAAGAGACCTACAAATAGATGACAGAGGCACAATGGGAACGCATATCTACGATAACGCACAAGGGTTCCCTCAATGTCTCGATCCAGGAAAACAACTATAAAATCCTAATGCGCTGGTACAGAACCCCAGTACTCCTCAACAAATATAATCCTGCCCTTTCTGATAAATGCTGGCGATGTTCCAGGGATACAGGTACTTTAGAACATATATGGTGGTCCTGCCCCCTAATCCAGCCGTTCTGGACCCAAATCCGGGAACTGACATCACAGATCTCTACATACACTCTAGAACACACCCCAACGCAGTTCCTCCTTCACCATTCGGACCTGCCGACTCACCAATACTGCAGAACACTAATACCGCCCCTAATAAATGCGGCTAAACTATGTATCCCTCTTCATTGGGGAACGTCCCATGTTCCGACCATCCCTGAATGGCTCAAACGAGTGGAAAAAATTGCGGAAATGGAAGAACTAATCTCCATAGCCAAAGACTGTCCAACCAAATTCTCACACACATGGGCCTGTTGGACCCACTTCCGTACCACAGCTAAGTACAAACTATTAACGAGCCAAACTATTACGAACCACCCACCCCAAGACGACTGCAACCCTTAATGACTCTACTCCTACATTTCATAAACTATCCTCATCAAAACATGAGACAATTGGCCTCCCTCCCCTAAACAAGGGAAGATTGAGGGAGGAGCCTTTTCAATATATCTAAACCAACACCCAAATAACCTCAGACCAAGCTTCTTTACCCACCTTACTCCAATCCTTCGGAATTGGTGGCAGAGACTGTGGGGTATCCCGGACCCAACCCACCCCTCCCCCTCTTTCCCTTTTTTTTTTCTCTCTCCCTTTTCTCTTCTTCCCCCCTCCCATTCTTCCCCTTCCCCTCCTCTCTTTTCCTTCCCTTTTTTTTTTTTTGGTTTACACCCTGAGCCAATCCTTTTATCCAGCAGAGCTCTATTTCACCAAAAAACGATAGTTAACCAACTTCAGATGCTTGGTTGTAGGAAGAAATTAATTACTCAAAGTTGGTTGTTACCTCATGAACTAGCAAATCCCCAGCTTTATCCGCAAAACACACCCAAACATGATTTGACACAAGACAGAAGTAATATTACTGTGGTAAGCATGGTTATTTAGCAGACTAATCATAACCGTACGTCATGTTTCAAGCAATGTTCGCTCTGTCGACTTAAGCTGAAAATTCTCTGCAAATGTTATTGCATGCTAGTTCTGACCATCGCTGCTGTAGAACCTTTTGTATTGCTTCAGACTCCTTGTTTAAATGCATTGTAAACCTTATTTTATTAACCAATAAAATATTTTTGAAAAAAAACAACATTTTTTTTGAATACCATTTTCTGCAGTTCTGTAGCTGTGCGATTCAGCGGTTACATACTGTCGGTGTGTTGTGGTCTTCCAAAAAACGCCATTTAGGGCCACAAAAAATATTTTGCAGTGTGTTATACATATGTGGAGGTGTGTGAAATAAACAATTTATATATAGTTTTCTTCTACTGTGCTATACTAAAAAAAAAACATTTTTTTTTAATAGCATTTTCTGCAGTTATGTAGCTGTGCGATTCAGCGGTTACGTACTGTGGGTGTATTGTGGTCTTCCAAAAAACGCCATTTAGGGCCACAAAAAATATTTTGCAGTGTGTTATACATATGTGGAGGTGTGTGAAATAAACAATTTATATATAGTTTTCTTCTACTGTGCTATACTAAAAAAAAAAATATATTTTTGAATAGCATTTTCTGCAGTTCTGTAGCTGTGCGATTCAGCGGTTACGTACTGTGGGTGTATTGTGGTCTTCCAAAAAACGTCATTTAGGGCCACAAAAAATATTTTGCAGTGTGTTATACATATGTGGAGGTGTGTGAAATAAACAATTTATGTATAGTTTTCTTCTACTGTGCTATACTAAAAAAGTAACAGGGCCCCTCACAGGCTCGGTTCGATCGCCACGCTTCGGGCACGGCCTCACTTGGCTCGGCTTGAACCACGGATGGTGTAGCCTTCACCTGAACTCACCACGCAGGCGCCGTTCGTCTTGGGAGATTTTCGAAATCCCCTTGTCCTACATATTGAGCAAGCGCAGTACAGGGTGGACACTATTTGACGGGGGACAGAATTCGACACATCACCGGCCTTACCCAGCCATTGTTGTATTTTTGAACCAGTGTTGGCTACCTCGTCCTCCTCCACCGCCGCTTCCACCTACACAGCCACATCCACCGCCACCTCAACCTCCTACTCCATATGGACCTCGTCCTCCTAGGTCAAGATTATAATTTTTATTTTATTTTTTTGTAGCGCACAGATCCTTTCCCCCTTACCTGCCTTTATGTTGTTGGCTCCTCGCAGGAGGGAGAAAGGCACACCGCACTACCAGCCCGTACCCTCCTATATAAAGAGGTTGAGCGGTGTACTTGACGGGCCGTGTCCACAGCCGGAGTCAAAACTCCTCCAGAGGATGATTCTCACCTCTACTGTAGGTAGAGGCAAGTCCTTTAATTCCCAGTAAAGTCAATGTCCACACCAGCTGAAATTACAACTCTTATTCTCTCATGGCAAAATAAACTCTACTCGGATAGAAAAGGTTAGAGCAAAGAAACAGGACAGCTTAAGGTGTGGAGGAGGTCCAGGCACAAACGTAGCACATTCACTTCACTGCTTAGGTTTCTCAAACAGTTTTAGGTGCACGGTCTCTGCCACAGACCTTGAGGTTGGTCTCTGCCACAGACCAGGTGAACAAGGCCCCTGCCACGGACCTGGAGAACTTTGGTCTCTGCCACAGACCAGGGTGTATAAGGCCCCTGCCACGGGCCGGGTGAATAAGGCCTCTGATACAGTCAAGATGACCTTGAGCTTCTCCTTCTACGAACCTAGCCCATATCAAGGGGAAGACATCTCTCCAGGGAGTCAACAGACCCTTCCTTCACCGTGACTCCCGCATCGGTCCATCAGAATGATCCTCCGTTCCCTGGAACATGGTCCCCTACACAAGGCGGCACCCTAAGACTCCTCGACCCTTATTGGACTCCAGATGAAGGCTCTGGACTCCAGGCTTTACTCCCGCACCTAGGCCTCCATACCCAGGGCAGCAGGAACTCCAGGATAGTACCTCACCCCGGGCTAAAGGTACCCGAGATGGAACAGGAACACATGCACCCAGGCCGAAGGCACCTGGGCGTGGACCCCACTGGACATCAGCCCCCAGGCCAAAGGTCTGCCCCTTTTATATGCTCTCCTGGCATGCACAGCAGGTTCCCCGCCCCGCTGTACTACTGCCAAGAGGGGACACAAAAGGCACAGCACTGTATCGGTGGTTCAACCCTAGCCTACCATGGCAGCGCCACCTGTAGGCCGCAGGGAACTGCACACCAATACTGTCCCCCGAGGACAAAATGGTCCATGAATCCTACAGAATTAGGGTGTTTGAGCCTATTTACCACTCAAACACTTCCCTTAAATTTAGCACCCCGCTACATTTTTATTTCAAAGTATTTTATTTTCCCACTAGCTTATCCATTAAATTGAATAATTTATTCCAGAAAGGGCGTATTCTGGGGCATTCCCACCATATGTGTGGCATCGTGCTGTTGAGTTTCTGAGGTTCTTAATGACTTCCCGTACCTTTTCTGCTGAAAAGGGAGCCTCCAGCATATTTTTTTATTTTGTTTATGTTATTTTAAGTTATTTCCCTATCCACATTTGTTTGCAGAGCACTTGCCATGCTCTTAACAACATTTTGCTGCCATTTGCAGCCCTCTAGCCCTTTCCATTACTTTTTTAGAGCCTTTTTAGTCCTTAGAAGTCCGGGTCCCCATTGACTTCAATGGGGTTCGGGTTCGGGTCCGGGTTCGGGTTAAAGTTCGGTCCCGAACCCGTACTTTTTTCCGAAGTTCGGCCGAACCCGTCGAACCCGAACATCCAGGTGTCCGCTCAACTCTATTAACCACTTGCTTACTGGGCACTTAAACCCCCCTCCTGCCCAGACCAATTTTCAGCTTTCAGCGCTGACGCACTTTGAATGACAAAGATCCACGGTCCCGCTCTGTGACTGCCAATCGTGGGTACTTCCGCGATGCGCGCCCGCTGCGGCGCAACGCGGAAGTAAACAGGAGGACGTCCAGGGATGCCCTCCTGGCAGTTCAGGTCCGCGCTGCGGCCGTCTTTTGGCTATAGCGCGGATCTGAAGTGGTTAAAGTGAAAAAATAAAAGTGAAATATTCCTTTAACCACTTTACAACCACCTGCCGACAAATAACGTTGACAAGGTGGTTGCTTAACCCTGGGGCGCGCACACGGGAATCTCCGTGACAGCCGGGTCCAGAGGACCCGGCGCATCACGAATCGCGGTAAATCGCCGCTGATAGCGGCAGTTTACCACGTGATCGCTCCGTCAAATGACGGAGCAATCACTTGTAAACAGACCGGCATCATGTGATGACGCCGGTTCCTCTCTCCCCTCTCTGTACCGATCGGTACAGTGTGAGAGGAGAGGGGAGGGAGCGGATCATGTCAGCTCCCTCCCCCATGTCAGATCATGTCAGCTGTGGGCTGGATCTGTGACAATTGCAGTCACAGATCCAGCCATCCATCCATCCCTGCTTAGCCATCCCTGCGCAATACTCTGCAAAATACCCTGCGCAATACTCTGCAAAATACTCTGCAATACCCTGGTGCAATACTCTGCAATACCCTGCGCAATACTCTGCAATACCCTGGTGCAATACTCTGCAATACCCTGCGCAATACTCTGCAATACCCTGCGCAATACTCTGCAATACCCTGGTGCAATACTCTGCAATACCCTGCGCAATACTCTGCAATACCCTGCGCAATACTCTGCAAAATACTCTGCAATACCCTGCGCAATACTCTGCAATACCCTGCGCAATACCCTGTGCAATACTCTGCAAAATACTCTGCAATACTCTGCAATACCCTGGGCAATACTCTGCAATACCCTGCGCAATACTCTGCAATACCCTGCGCAATACTCTGCAATACCATGCTCAATACTCTGCAATACCATGCTCAATACTCTGCAAAATACTCTGCAATACCCTGCGCAATACTCTGCAATACCCTGCGCAATACTCTGCAATACCCTGCGCAATACTTTGCAAAATACTCTGCAATACCCTGCGCAATACTCTGCAATACCCTGCGCAATACTCTGCAATACCCTGCACAATACACCCTGTGCAATACTCTGCAATACTCTGCGCAATACTCTGCAATACTCTGCGCAATACCCCCTGTGCAATACCCCGTGCAATACCCTGCCATACTCCGCAATGCCCTGCAATACTCTGCAATAACCACTTCCCGCCCGCCGGCCGTCATATCACGTCCTTGACTTTATGCAGGGATATCTGAATGATGCTTGCAGCTACAGGCATCATTCAGATATTAGCTTTTTCAGCCGGCGATTTCCTACACCATAAGAACAATCATAGCGGCTGTTCCGCTGCTTGATCATTCTTACGGGAGACGAGAGGGGATGTCCCACCCCCGCCACCCTCCGGTGCTTCTACCGACTCACCGCTATGATCAAAGCCAGGATTTTTTTTATTTTTTTTATTTTTTTCAGGCTTCCCAGCCTAGAGGTGAGATGTGGGGTCTTATTGACCCCATATCTCACTGTAAAGAGGACCTGTCATGCCATATTCCTATTACAAGGGATGTTTACGTTCCTTGTAATAGGTATAAAAGTGATAAAAAAAAAATTGGGGGTGGAAAAACATGTCAAACTAAAATAAATAAAGTAAAATGAACAATAAAAAAAAATATTTTTTTTTTAAGCGCCCCTGTCCCTGTGAGCTCGCATACAGAAGCGAACGCATACGTAAGTCCCGCCCACATATGAAAACGGTGTTTAAACCACACATGTGAGGTATCACCGCAAACGTTAGAGCGAGAGCAATAATTTTGGCCCTAGACCTCCTCTGTAACTCAAAACATGTAACCAGTAAAAATATTTAAAACGTCGCCTATGGGGATTTTTAAGTAGCGAAGTTTGGCGCCATTCCACGAGCGTGTGCAATTTTGAAGGCTGACATGTTAGGTATCTATTTACTCGGCGTAACTTCATCTTTCACATTATATAAAAACATTGGGCTAACTTTACTGTTTTTTTTTTTTTTAAGCACAAAACATTTTTTTTCCGTAAAAAACGCGTTAAAAAAATTGCTGCGCAAATATCGTGAAATCATTTTTTTACAGAATTTTCAGTCTTTTTTCTCTTATAGCGCAAAAAATAAAAAACCCAACGGTGATTAAATACCACCAAAAGAAAGCTCTATTTGTGTGAAAAAAAGGACAAAAAATTCATTTAGGTACAGTGTTGTATGACTGAGTAATTGTCATTCAAAATGTGAGAGCACCGAAAGCTGAAAATTGGTCTGGTTATTAAGTGCCCAGTGGTCAAGTGGTTAAATATTGTACCTGGGGGGTGTCTATAGTATGCCTGTAAAGTGGCGTGTGTTTCCCGTGTTTAGAACAGTCCCTGCACAAAATGAAATTTCTAAAGGAATAAAAGTAATTTAAAACTGCTTGCGGCTGTAATGTAATGTCGGGTCCTGGCAATATGGATGAAATTTATTGATAAAAACGGTATGGGTACCCCCCACCAGCCCATTACCAGGCCCTTTGGGTCTTGTATGGATATTAAGGCAAATCCCACACCCAAATCAAAAAAAGAAAAGGCGTGGGGCCCCCAGGCCCTATATACTCTGAATAGCAGTATACAGGCGGTCCAAACAAGACAGAGACTGTAGGTTTGTTCTTAAGTTGAATTTGTTTGTAATTTGGAACAGGTACATTTTGTAAGTGTAGCTCCAGACAAAAAATCTATTTTTAAGCTTTTTGGATAATATAGGGAAGGGTTATCATCACCCCTGTAACATTTGTTTTGCTGTCTGTGCCCCTGTTCAGAAGATTTCAGCTCACTTTCTGTCCCAATGAATTGGATTTAGAAAATTTGAGGTTATTAGGGAAACAAGGATATGTGATAAAGCATCAGTTAGGTGTTGGTAGTACCAGAACACTGTAAGCCCTCACAGTTACTCTTGGTGGGCGCTGGAACAGGCCCTGCTGTGAAATATTATATCAAGAATTGTAATTACATGCCCCTGTTGAACAGGGGCAGAAAAATTGGGCCTTTGGTGGTGGTGGTGGTGGTGCCACAACACTGTAAGCCCTCACAGTTACTCTTGGTGGGCGCAGGAACGGGCCTTGCGGTGAAATATTAGATCAAAAATTTTAAGGGGCAGAAAAATTGGGCCTTAGGCGGTGGTGGTGGTGGCACAACACTTCAAAGCTTCACAGATACTCTTGTTGAGCATAGGAACGAGCCCTGCTGTGAAATATTAGATCAAACATTTTAATTACATGCCCCTGTAAAACAGGGGCAGAACAATTGGGCCTTAGGCAGTGGTGGTGGTGCCACAACAATGTAACCCCTCACAGATTCTCTTGTTGAGTGCAGGAATGAGCCCTGCTGTGAAATACTAGAGCAAAAATTGTCATTACATGCCCCTGTTAAACAGGGGCAGAAAAATTGGGCCTTAGGCAGTGGTGGTGGTGGCACAACACTGTAAAGCCTCACAGATACTCTTGTTGAGCGCAGGAACGGGCCCTGCTGTGAAATGTCTAGATCAAAAATGTTAATTACGCGCCTACAGGGGGCAGAAAAATTGGGCCTTAGGCACTGGTGGTGGTGCCACAACACTGCAACCCCTCACAGATACTCTAGTTGAGCGCAGGAACGAGCCCTGCTGTGAAATATTACAGCAAAAATGTTAATTACCCGCCCCTGTTAAACAGGGGCAGAAAAATTGGGCCTTAGGCACTGGTGGTGGTGCCGCAAACACTGCAACCCCTCACAGATACTCTAGTTGAGCGCATGAACGAGCCCTGCTGTGAAATATTACAGCAACATTTTTAATTACACGCCCCTGTTAAACAGGGGCAGAAAAATTGGGCCTTAGGCACTGGTGGTGGTGCCCTGAAACAAAAATGTTCTTAGAAGCTAATAACATGAACATTGAGGAGGAATAGGATAGTCAGTCAGCATAACAGGATAGTCACTCAGCATCAGCATAGGCAGTCTTCAAGGGATCTCACATTCATAGAAAAATGTATCGGTTACATCAGCATCAGGTGCTTGGTAGCTGGTGATCCAAGACTGATTCATTTTTATGAAGGTGAGCCGATCATCTGAGTCTGTGGACAGGCGCACCCTGTGATCGGTTAGAAAGCCAAAGTTCAGAAAGAACACTGGATGCAGGACAGGCCAGTAACTTAATTGCATATTGTGCAAGCTCTGGCCAGTGATCCATCCTCAAGACACAGTAACCCAGTGCATTTTCGGTTGGAAAGGTCTCCAAGTCTGATCTTGCCTCTAGGTATTTCTGCACCATGTAAATCAGACGCTGGCGATGGTTGCTGGAACCGATCAGACCTTGGGACTGCGGACTAAAGAATTGTCTGAATGCATCGGTCAGGCGGCCACCTTCTCCACCGCTCCTTCTGTGACTGACCGAAGCCTCAGCAACACGTTGTCCAGGAGGACCAGGAAATTGTAACCTCCCAGGCTCTGGAAACACATTGCACAAACCTTTCTGCAAGGCCTCCCGAAGATGTTTCATCCTCTGCTCCCTCTACGAAGGCTGGATAAGTTCTGCAACCTTACCATCGAAACATGGATCAAGAAGGGTTGCCAGCCAGTAATGATCCCTCTCCTTGATACCACGAATCCGAGGGTCCTTTCACAGGCTTTGCAGGATCAGGGAGGCCATGCAGCGTAGGTTTGCTGAGGCATTCGATCCTGAGTCCTCTGGGTCACTAAGGATGACATGATCCACAGCAACCTCCTCCCAGCCACTTACAAGTCCATGGGTTTCTGGGGACTGAAAACAATCCCTTAAAGACTGCTGCTGATGCTGAGTGCTAGGCTCCACCTCCATACTGACACAATCCTCATCCTCTTCCTCCTCCTCTTCCTGTGTGATTGGCGTGCCCGCAGGAATACTGTCTGGATAAAGGGGGCCTTGAGAGGTAAGAAGTCCTCCTCTTCCTCCCTCTGTTCTGCCTCAAGTGCCCTGTCTATTATTCCACGCAGCGTGTGCTCCAACAGAAAGACAAGAGGGACAGTATCACTGATGCATGCCCTGTCACTGCTAACCATCCTCGTGGCCTCCTCATATGGTGACAGGACAGTGCATGCATCCTTGATCAGTAGCCACTGGCGTGGCGAAAAAAAGCCAAGCTCCCCTGACCCTGTCCTGGTGTCATACTCACACAGGTACTCATTTATGGCCCTCTGCTGCATGTGAAGTCGCTGCAGCATTGCCAATGTTGAGTCCACCTGATGGGCATGTCACAGATTAGGCGGTTCTTGGGCAGGTTGGATTCCTTTTGCAGGTCAGCCAGCCGAGCACTGGCATTATATGACCGGCGGAAATGCCCACAGACTTTCCTGGCCTGCCTCAGAATATCCTGTAAGCCCGGGTACCTTCACAAGAACCACTGCACCACCAAATTAAGGACGTGAGCCAAACAGGGGACATGGGTCAAGTGTCCCTGTCGGAGGGCCTAGAGGATTGTTGGTGCCATTGTCGCAAACCCCCATTCCTGGCTGAAGCTGGCGTGGCGTCAACCACCTCTGAGCCTGCCCCTGCAGAGCTGGCAGAATCTCTGTCCCAGTGTGGCTCCTGTCCCCTAAGCAGACCAACTCAAGCACCACATGGCATCTTTTTGCCCCTAGAAGCACCGCTGGTTCCGAGGACAAATCTGCACAGGAAGAGGCCATAGAGGAAGAAGAAGAGGAGGGGGTGGAGGAGAGAGGTGTGGCAGAATCACCACAACTAGCATTTTGGAGGCGTGGTGGCGGAACAAGCTCCAACAATACTGCACCCTGTCCAGTATCCTTCCCAGCTGCCAGCAGAGTTACCCAGTGCACCGTGAAAGAAAGGTAACATCCCTGTCCATGCCTGCTGAACCATGAGTCAGCAGTAATATGCACCTTACCGTTGACCGCCCTGTCCAACGAGGCCAAAACATTGCCTTCCACATGCTGGTAGAGAGCCGGAATGGCCTTCCGAGAAAAAAAATGGCATTTGGGAACCTGCCATTGAGGTACCGCACATTCCACAAATTTGCGAAAGGGGGCAGAGTCTACCAGCGGAAAAGGAAGAAGTTTGAGTGCTAGCAATTTAGCCAAACTAGCATTCAGACGCTGAGCATGTGGATGGCTGGGACCAAATTTCTTTACGATGGGTTAGCAACTGGGGTAGGGAAATTTGCCTGCTACAGTCGGATTTAGGTGTACCGCTAGCAGATTGCCCGCAAGTGCTTGGGACACCTAATTCTACACTTTCATTCCTCTCAGTGCAGGTTTCTGAGAGGACTGAAGGTATAGTGGGGTTGGAGATCCCAGCTGATGAGGAGCAAGGAGAGGTCCGCCTTGTTCTTTGGTGTGGTTCTTTTAAGTACTGTTGCCAACGGACTGTATGGGAGGTCGACATATGTCGGGTCAAGCATGTGGTGCCCAAGCGGCTGCTGTTTTGGCCACGCTTGATACGCTTCAGACATATGTTGCAAACAGCAACGTTTCGATCTGCTGCACACGTCTCAAAAAAGGCCCACACCAAAGAACTTTTCAAAATACACGGCTAGTCCCTATCACCCTGCACATGCGGAGCTCTGCGGTGTGATGCAGTCAGGTGGCTGCCCTTAAGCTGGCCCCTGGAGGGCATCCTTCCTCGTTGGAGATGTGCCTCCTCCTCCTCCTCTCTTCTATCAGGCACACACGTAGAGTCAGTGTCACATACCTAGTGGAGATCAAGCTGTAGAGAGGGCTTCTCTTGTACCTCCTGTCCAACACCCCTGGCAGTGGTGAAACAGAGTGGCACGAGGGCCTCTGTAGCAGATGGCTCTGGCTGGGTCTTGCCAGGAACCAGGTGACTGGAGAGCGCTGGGCCGGAACTGAGAGCAGGAGCCCCGTGTTGCTGGATCAGCAGCTTGAAGCATAGCCGGGACGTGAGCCAGGGGGTCATCAACAGCCGGACAGAGCAGGTACCGAGACGTGAGGCAGAGGCAAAGACAGGACACGAGCCAGGTTCGGTACACAGTCGGGCAATGAGGCACAGGAACATCAGGCAGAAGCGGAGTCAAGCAGAAGCCGGGGTCAAGCAGAAGCCGGGGTCACAGGTAGGCAGGCAGAGGTCAACAGGAAGGTTCAGACAAGCCAGGTCAAGATACAGGGTACTGGTACAGATCAGGTTAATGGCCACTTGCCTAAAAGACCACTCAGCAAAGTATTCATGTTGCTGGCAGGTTTAAATAGGCAGACTGGCGCCAATATGTGCGCATGCACGCGCAACAATGCGTGCACGTGTGTGCGCGCCGGCTCCAGTACATGTCTTTTCTTGTGCATTTCTTAGACGGTCCACGCATGCGCACTACTGCGCGTTTGCTACCCAGGTTTCTCTTACAGTCAGTGACCTCATCATCCCCTCCCTCCTCATCACTAGAGCAAACTTGGCAGTATGCTGCAGCTGGGGGAACATGACTGACAGTTTCTTGTCCTTCTTGGGCACCCCCTCTCACTGGGCTCACGTCACTGCCTTCATCCTCAACCAGGGTACCATCATCAGAGCCTTCAAAACACTGCGCATCCTCCTGAAGCATGTACCCGACACTGTGATCGAACAGTTCGGGGGACTCCTCAGGACATGATGGTGGGACTAGGGAAGGAGTGACTGATGACATTGAGCCGATGGAATAGGCCACCTTGGCAGATGCATTGCCAGGCAAAGTACTCTGAGCCTGGGTGACAGAGGATAAGGAGGATGAGGATGGCTTTGTCATCCACTCTACCAAGTCTTCTGCATATTGTGGCTCAACACGGCTGAAAAAAAGGACAAGCGTGCCCCATGGCCACGTGCTGAGGATGCACCATGTCCATGACCAGCACTGTTGGCTGTAGACACAGAACCTGCTTGCCCTCTTTTATTGACCTGTGAGCGTCTGCCTCTCCTTGGTGGCCTTCCAGACATGCTTTAAAATTGGATTAGCAAAACACCGCCTGAAGTTTACTAGAAAAAGTACACCAGGAATGGCCTGCAGTCAGATATAGGCTTGGCTAGACTAGAATACAGTGGATATATATATGTAGGAGACTGTATATATAGTTAATGCACTGCAGATCACTGAATCGCCTGCCTGCCTGTAAGTGTATTTGAACACGTACACCAGGAATGGCCTACAGTCAGATATAGGCTTGGCTAGGCTAGAATGCAGTGGATATATATATGTAGGAGACTGTATATATAGTTAATGCACTGCAGATCACTGAATCACCTGCCTGCCTTTCCATGAAAGTGTATTTGAACACGTACACCAGGAATGGCTTACAATCAGATATAGATTTGGCTAGACTAGAATGCAGTGGATATATATATATGTAGGAGACTGTGTATATATATTTAATGCCTGCCTGCCTGAAAGTGTATTTGAACACGTATACCAGGAATGGCCTACAGTCAGATATAGGCTTGGCTAGACTAGAATGCAGTGGATATATATATATATATATATATATATATATATGTAGGAGACTGTATATATAGTCAATGCACTGCAGATCACTGAATCACCTGCCTGCCTGAAAGTGTATTTGAACACGTACACCAGGAATGGCCTACAGTCAGATATAGGCTTGCCTAGACTAGAATGCAGTGGATATATATATATGTAGGAGACTGTATATATAGTTAATGCACTACAGATCACTGAATCACCTGCCTGCCTGACAGTATATTAGAAAAAGTACACCAGGAACAGCCTGCAGTCAGATCTAGCTACACTGGATACAGTGGATATATATATATATATATATATACAAGACTGTATATATATATATTAATTGATTAAATGCACTGCAGCTCACTGAATCACCTGCCTATCTAAAGTATATTAGAAACAGTACACCAGGAACGGCCTGCAGTCAGATCTAGCTACACTTGATACAGTGGATATATATATATATATATATATATATATATATATATATATATATATATATATATATATTTATATATACACGAGACTGTATATATATATATATATATATACATACTGTGAGGGGGTTAGCTCGGCAGCGGGTGTGTGTGACCCCCGGGATGGGCTCCCCACACAAAACAGGCCCAGCAAACGGAGGTTGTGGTTTTCAAAATCAAAAAGGTGCGGTTTATTTTCTATTTACAGTGACAAAACACAGCAAAGCAAAAGAAACATAAACAAAATAAATCCTGGTCAACTTGACCTCTGACTAAACATACAGGTTTCCTAACTAACAACTGGGATCAGCCTAGTGCTGTCCTAGTCCCTAAGTCCCTGGTTTTAAATGTCCAAGCAAATAGCCACACAGGCTTTGTCTCACCGCACAGGGGTTCACTCTCCCTAGACAGTCCACACAGGTCTGGGTCCAGGCATGAGCCAACACCTAATGAATCTGGGAGTTCTTATAGAGGCCTAAATGAGCTGACAAGCTTCAGCTGGTCTCATCAACTCCCTGTCTGCACGACGCCCCACACTCTCCCTAGAGGTATGAGTCATCCATGAGCCCACTAGCCTCAGCTGGGCTTATACAACTCTCCACCTAGTTGTATAAGTCGGCGTAAAGCCTGAATCTGGGCGAAATATATCTACCCCCCTGGATGCAACCAGGTGACTTTACCTTCCTGCTGTCACAATATATATATATATATATATATATATATATATATATATATATTGTGACACTATACGAGGTGAGATATATGACAATCGCTATGTTTCACCTCGCATTCGATCCATTGTAAGGGACTGAACCAGAATCCGGCCCAGGTTTTTCCAGCCTCTGTAGTTGGCTGGGTTCCGGTCCGGATATTCAGGGTCACTGAAATCCATAGGCAGCTGGGCTTTAAAGATCTAGGAAGAGAGCACAGCAAGGCTCTGGCCTGAAACTCAGAAGGGAATCTGAGTAAGAGGAGCGCTGGTTATTTTGGGCTGAAAGAAAAGGTTTGCTTTACTTTACCTTGTGTTTTGTGGGTGATGGGGACCAGCCCCTCACCGTATAGAGAGCGGTTACTGTATAGTTTAGCGCCGGACGGCAAGGATTTGTTTTACTGTTTTGTTTATTTTATATGACTATTGCAAACCACTTGTAAATAAAGCTGGCAATATGCCAGGTTTTAAAGAAACTGCCTGTACGCTGACCTTCGTTCTGTGAAAAGGTGATCCCCACGAGCTAATCTCCCACACGTGGTGGATTCAGCGGGCATTTTCTGAAGATGGAGGAAATGTTAAAGGCCCTGCTGCAGGCCAATGCAGCTCAGCGGGAAACCAACCGCCAAGTCGCAGAACAACAGGCAGCACAACAGGAGATGAACCGCCAAGTCGCAGAGGCCGCTGCAGCACAACAAGCAGCCCAGCAGGAGATGAACCGCCAAGTCGCAGAGGCCGCTGCAGCACAACAAGCAGCCCAGCAGGAGATGAACCGCCAAGTCACAGAGGCCGCTGCAGCACAACAGGCGGCCCAGCAGGAGATGAACCGTCAGTTTGCAGAGGCTCTGATGGAACTGAAAAAGGGGTCCGCACCTCATGTGCCAGTGGAAGCCAAGATGATACGTGCATCCTACCACTTACAGAAAATGACATCTGCTGATGATATCGAGGCATACCTGGCGACTTTTGAGAGAGTTGCTGTCCGCGAAGGATGGCCAAAAGAACAGTGGGCGGGTCTGTTGCCCCCATTTTTAACAGGAGAACCCCAAAAGGCCTATTTTGACCTAGAACCCGATAAGGCCCAGGACTATGAGACTCTAAAGACAGAGATACTCGCACGCTTGGGTGTCACCATGGCAATCCGGTCCCAGCGGGTGCATCAGTGGTCATTCTCCAGCAACAAGCCACCCCGTTTGCAAATGTTTGACCTGGTCCACATCACCAAGAACTGGTTTCAGCCAGAGACCTTGACAGGCCCGCAGATCGTAGAGCGTGTGGTAATGGACTGGTATCTGCGTGCGCTTCCTGCTGCTCTGAGGAAGTGGGTCGGACAGGGCGACCCCAAAACTACAGCCCAACTGTTCGATCTAGTGGAGAGGTACAGTGCTACTGAGGACTTGGTGAATCCATCTATGCCCCACTTCGGTGTGTCTAGGGGTGCAAGATCTCCCGGCGGTTCGGGTAAGACTGTTCCGGGGTCTAAGAGCTTGGGGAGATTTGATGAGACTGTGCTTCCTAGACCTGGAGACTGGCCAAAGAAGCCAGGAAGGTCTTTGGAACCGTTGAGAGGACTGGGGGTTGAGCATATAAGATGTTTTCGTTGCCATGCATTAGGGCATATTGCTGCGAACTGTCCTATAAATGATGAACCTATGCAATGCGATTATGCTTATATGAAAAGACGCCTTTCTTTGTTTGCACAGGTCGCATGTACTGCATCATGTCAGAGTCGCATTGAAAAACAAATGTGTGTTATTTCTGTGGATGGAAAGCCCCTGACAGCCCTGCTAGACTCTTGTAGTGTGGTGACCCTAGTCAGGAGTGATTGTGTGAACCCCACAAAACTACACCCCAGTACTATTGGGGTAATTTGCATCCATGGGGACACTCGAGACTACCAGACAGCGGTGGTTGAGGTTGAGACCCCCAGGGGCAGTATAACACATTCAGTGGGGGTGGTACCTTCACTGCTTCATGAAGCTTTAGTGGGAAGAGATTTTCCCCATTTCTGGAATTTAAGGGAGGCTGGTAGTTAGAGCTCCCCCTGCTGGGGAAGCACGGGAACTCTCACCGACCCTTTTTGCCAAAGGGAAGGGGATGCTGTTGGTGGGATCAAGAAAGCCGGAGACCCTCTTCCTTTCCCTGTCATGGTTGGGGAGCCGGAGGACCTGGAAGCTAGCTCCCAGCCTCAGAGTAATGAACAGGAAAACCCCTCTGACCCTGACATTGAGAGTAGCCAAGATGTGGTACCCGATTTAGAGGTCAGGAGAGAGGATTTCTGTACCGAACAATTACGAGAGGCCACCCTCATGAGAGCCAGGGAAAACGTTAAGATGTTGGATGGGGAACCGGTGGATCCTAATTAGGTGGTGTCTTTCCCTTACATGGCAATTAAAAACAATTTATTGTATCGAATGATAAAACATGGAGAGGACGAGGTAGAACAGCTACTAGTCCCCAAACCCTTCCACAGGGTGGTGCTAGACCTGGCCCATGGTCATGTAATGGGGGGGCATCTCGGTGTTGAAAAAACCAGGGAGAGAATCGCCCAGAAATTTTTCTGGCCCGGATTGCATGCAGATGTCAAGGAGTACTGCGAATCGTGCCCCGAGTGCCAAATGTCGGCACCGTCACCCCATTTTCGCAGCCCCCTCGTTCCTCTGCCAATAATCGAAGTCCCCTTTGAGAGGATTGGCATGGACCTGGTGGGGCCGGTTGTGAAATCTGCCCGCGGTCACCAGCATATTCTGGTGATCTTGGACTATGCGACTCGCTATTCTGAGGCCATACCCTTGCGCAATACCTCTGCAAAGGCTATCGCCAAGGAATTGGTCCATGTCTTTAGTCGACTGGGGATCCCAAAAGAGATCTTAACTGACCAGGGCACCCCCTTTATGTCCAAGGTTACCAAGGAGCTTTGTAAGTTATACAAAATCTCCCATCTCCGTACCTCTGTCTACCACCCCCAAACGGATGGTCTGGTCGAAAGATTTAATAAAACTTTGAAAAGTATGCTGAAAAAGGTGGTCGACAAAGATGGGAGAAACTGGGATTTTTTGCTGCCATATCTCATGTTTGCAATACGTGAGGTTCCGCAGGCGTCCACAGGCTATTCCCCCTTTGAACTCTTGTATGGTAGGCATCCCAGGGGACTGCTAGATGTGGCCAAGGAAACATGGGAAGGTGAGGCAACCCCATATAAAAGCATCATAGAGCATGTCTCCTTGATGCAGGATCGAATCGCAGCTGTCCTGCCCCTGGTGCGAGAACATATGGAGCGGGCCCAGGAGGCCCAAAGGAGGGTCTATGACCGAAGTGCCAGGGTCCGTACTTTCAGCCCTGGGGACAGAGTGTTGGTATTGGTCCCCACGGTGGAAAGTAAGTTTTTAGCCAAGTGGCAGGGTCCCTTCGAGGTTGTCGAAAGGGTGGGGGAGGTAAACTACAAAGTCTACCAGCCAGGGAAAAGGAAACCACACCAAATTTACCATGTGAATCTCTTAAAACCCTGGAAGGACCGAGAGACTTTACTGGCCACGTCCCCGCCTCCAACCGACCGGGTACCCGTGACACCTGACGTTCCCATCACGGATACCCTGTCCGTGGCACAACAAAGTGACGTTAGGGTGTTTGTGCATAAAAATAGAGACTTTTTCTCCCCCTTACCCGGACTGACCAACGTGATCCCACATGACATAGTGACGGAACCAGGGGTTCGGGTAAATGTGAAGCCGTATAGAATCCCAGAGGCCAGGCGTGAGGCAGTCGCGAAAGAAATTAAAAACATGTGCGGAGTTGGATGTGATAGAAGAGTCCCACAGTGAGTGGTCGAGCCCCATAGTGCTGGTCCCAAAACCTGATGGCACTATCAGGTTTTGTAATGACTTTCGAAAACTTAACAGTGTATCCAAGTTCGATGCATACCCGATGCCCCAGGTCGACAAACTTGTGGACAGGTTGGGACAGGCTCGCTATATAACGACCCTAGACCTGACAAAAGGCTATTGGCAAATACCGCTGTCTGAATCGGCCAAGGAGAAGACTGCCTTTTCCACTCCTGAGGGCTCGTTTCAGTACAAGCGGATGCCTTTTGGTCTGCATGGGGCCCCTGCATCATTCCAACGAAGGATGGACAAAACTTTGAGACCACATCACCCGTATGCGGCTGCTTATTTGGATGATGTGGTCACCCACAGCCCAGATTGGGAATCGCACCTGCCCCGGGTACAGGCAGTGTTAGATTCCCTTAGAGAAGCAGGCCTCACGGCTAACCCAAAGAAGTGTGCCATAGGCCTGGAGGAGGCCAAGTACCTGGGCTATGTTATTGGCCGGGGACTTGTCAAGCCTCAGACCAATAAAATTGAGGCAATTCAAAAGTGGCCCCAACCCGTAAACAAGAAACAAGTTCGGGCCTTCCTAGGCATTACGGGGTATTACCGACGGTTTATACCTGACTTTGCCACTATTGCCGTCCCTCTGACTGACCTGACGAAGGGCAGAGTGTCGGTCATGGTCAAATGGAACACTGAGGCTGAGAAGGCGTTTCAAAAATTAAAACAGGCCCTTTGTGCACTACCGGTGCTGGTGACCCCAGACTTCACAAAGGAGTTTGTCGTACAGACAGACGCCTCTGAGGTGGGCCTAGGGGCTGTACTGTCACAGGTCAGGAATGGTGAGGAGCACCCGGTTGTATACCTAAGCCGGAAGCTGAACAAGCACGAAAGGAACTATGCCATTGTTGAAAAGGAGTGTCTCGCCATTAAATGGGCCTTAGACTCCCTGAGGTATTATCTACTCGGGAGGTCGTTCAGGCTGGTCACTGACCATGCTCCCCTGAAGTGGATGTGTGACAACAGGGAGAAAAATGCCCGTGTGACAAGGTGGTTCCTGGCTTTACAGCCCTTTAAATTCACGGTTGAGCACAGGCCGGGCAAACTCCAGGATAATGCTGATGCCCTCTCCCGCGTGCACTGTATGGCTGGGTCAAGTGCTCAGCCGCAGGGGCTTGAGCAGAGGGGGAGGATATGTGACACTATGCGAGGTGAGATATATGACAATCGCTATGTTTCACCTCGCATTCGGTCCATTGTAAAAGGTTTGCTTTACTTGACCTTGTGTTTTGTGGGTGACGGGGACCAGCCCCTCACCCTATAGAGAGCGGTTACTGTATAGTTTAGCGCCGGACGGCAAGGATTTGTTTTACTGTTTTGTTTATTTTTATATGACTATTGCAAACCACTTGTAAATAAAGCTGGCAATATGCCAGGTTTTAAAGAAACTGCCTGTACGCTGACCTTCATTCTGTGAAAAGGTGATCCCCACAAGCTAATCTCCCACACGATATATATATATATTAAATGCACTGCAGCTCACTGAATCACTTGCCTGCCTGACAGTATATTAGAAAAAGTACACCAGGAACGGCCTGCAGTCAGATCTAGCTAAACTGGATACAATGTATATGTAGCGGGTACTTACTTTCCCGGGGTAAATTTTGAATCTTTCGGTGACACCGGTGGTATGTTTCGGCGGCCCACTGGATGGCGCTGTCGCCATGGGCTGACGGACGGATATCGCTGTGTGCTGAGCCTCCTTTTTGTCCTCTCTCGGCAGCGGTATGGTGGGGCGGGGAACCCGCCGTGCTTGCTGAGAGGGGGTATAAAGGGGCCGGCCATCTTGGTCACAGGGTCTTAGTCCCAGGCACCTTCAGCTTGCGGACGGTGGTTCTTGTTCGTCCTCTAGGCGGCCTAGGCCTAGAGGACCACCGGAGATCGTGTTCCACCTCAGGCACCTTTAGTCCTGGGGTGAGGTACTTGGATGAAGGGCCGGAGCTCAGTGCCCAACACTGAGTTCCACGAGGGAAGGATCCTAAGGCACTCCGGGGATGGATGCCTGAATCCGAGGTGGGCGTAATGGACCGGGAAGAGCTCCTCATCTGAAGACCCGGTGCAGCAGACTGCCGGTGACGGGTGAGTCTCTTGTCGGAGACCGTCCGGAAGGAGAATTTCCCTCGTGCGGAGACCATAACCCACTCTCAGGGAGGAGAGTGGAGGATCGAACTTGTGTCTGGGCCTATTCGTACACACACCTCCTTTTCTGTTCTAAAGCCAAGGGAGTCCATGTTATGTTCTAAATAAAGGATTGTTGGACTTTGACGGTGTGTGGCTCAATTTCTGGCGGACGAGGTTTAAAGGAGACTCTTGGAGGGAGGATCCGATGCACAGCACAGACCCGAAGGTAATAAGAGACATTGCTGAGACCACATACACAACTGTGGTGGAAGCCTGGCGTAGCTCACCCCTCTCCCTCCCCTATCATACCCCTAGACCAGAGACAGTGCGAGTTGGAAAACTTTAATAGAGGGGAGTGGGGAGAGGGTGTGCACTACATATACACATATATATATATATATATATATATTTACACACAAGCCTGGATGTATATATATATACTAAATACACTGCAGCTCACTGGATAATCTGCCTGCCTGCTCAATCTAAATGACACTCTCTCTTGGTCAACACCAGCAACACACTACACAGGGCCGACGTGCAGGCGGCCTTATATAATGTGGGGCGTGGACTTAACCCCCTGAGCCATAATTGGCCAAAGGCCCCCTGCCTTTGGCCAATTATAGCTCTCTATGCTGATGGCGCTGTGATTGGCCAAAGCATGCTGGTCATAGTGCATGCTTGGCCAATCATCAGACAGCAATGCACTGCGATGTCGCAGTGCATTATGGGCCGTGACGTGCCACTCGAATTTGGCACAAACGCCCCATAATGTTCGTATTTTGAAGAACGAGCGAACAGCCAATGTTCGAGTCAAACTCATGTTGACCCGAACATAAAGCTTATTCTTAGTAAACATGTAAGATAAAGCAAATAATTGTCAGTTGCAATTGTAGGTACTATATTTAATACATTAAAGTGGGATTAAAAACGAAAGCAAACATTTATTTATTATACAGCTTACCAATTCTTAGATGTGATGGCTGCAATTGTTTTATTCTTTCGGCTTTTTTTTTCTTTTATTTTAACCTGGTGATCCAGCCAGTAAAGTTGACCATACATGGATCAAAATTCAGCTGGTTCAGCAGCGATCAATCAAAGTTCCATTCATGTTTGGCCACTGTGGTTGAACAGATGCTGACCTGCTGATTGACTTTTGTTCGAACGCCCTGTTCGAAAATGTTTGCTCAATCAGTGCTGCAGGCTATAGACTGCAGTGCCGATGAGTGTATGTTGATATAAATTGGTGGGGAGGATTCCCCCATCCACATCAAGTGTATGGATGGGGGAATTGAGTCAATAAAAAAAAAAAAGCGGACTCGTCATTTATGGCCAGCTTTAGTTGTTTTTAAACAGAACAAGCTGTCCTGCAGATGAATTAGTGCTGGGTTAAACTGCTGTCAGGGTGCTTACAATGATCAGCTTTTATTTATTAATGTAAAACCTGTATGTAGCGCCCTGCTCCCAATGAGTGTGCGCTATATGTTAAATTATAGTTGTCTGAGCAATAGTTTGGCTCAGAGGGATTGTGTTACAAATTGCACTCTGTTTCAGTTTGGCTGGTTGTGTAATTTCCCTCCTGACAGTAGGTTTCGCTGCCACCGCTGGTCAGGATTGGAAAGGCTACAGGCTGGACGTATTGGGTACCTCTTTCCTAGAAAGCAGCCCAGAGGGCGTGGTGAACCCGCTGTGCATGCTGGGAGGGGGTATTTAAGGGACAGACGCCATTGGGGCGAAAGGAGATTCTGGGGTCGTGTCTTCGGTCCCCACCTGAGGGCCCTCATGGCCTCAGGAAAGTGTTGGCAGTTTGGCAGGAGTTGCTGGGGCCTACTGATCCAGGGATGATCCTGTGTCGCCTTGCCTGCTGGAAGGGACCAAGCAATTGAGGATTTAATTGGAGGATGCATCCGGATCACCATCTACCTCACAGTGCTGCCGGAACGGCTGAAAGATTCTAACACTGAGAGCTGTGTTCTTCATTCAGAAGGTAACCCAAGTAGAGGTTACTCCAAGTCTGTGCCAGAGACTGTTCTATTTGCACCAAGTCTGTGGCAGAGACTATACGTGATTGAGCTGTACACCGGCTGCTAGGCCAGTGAGATTGGGCCTATCCGGTGTTTGCTGAGTCCAGTGTGGAGACAGTTCTTCCTCTGGATCGAGGAAAATTCTTATGATTCGCAACTAAGGTACCTGAGTCCTCCCAATCCCTTCATCCCCTCTGTTGGAAACTTTATTTCAAATAAACCCTTGAAAGAGACTTTTGTGTTGGTGCAAACTTCTTCTGGACAGCTCTTCAAGGAGAACCCCTGAGACGAGCATACGGAACAGTGAGGTAACGTGCAAGGCCCAAATTAAACCAGCGGCCCGCTACGGGGGTATTGCTACATGTATCCCAAAAGAAAATATAACTGTTTCTGTAACTGCAGTGTAAGCTGGAGTTTGGCTTCAATTTGTTAGTGTATCTAAATCTGCTAGTACATCTAACTCTACCCTCCCCCAGACTAACAATGCTGCTGTCCAAACGTGCTCAATGTGCTCCTTCATCCAGCGTGGGAGAACTCTAATACAGGAGGAGTGTTACTGGCCAGATCACCAGGTGAAAACAGAGGGAACAAAGCCTAAAATTATTATGGGAGCACAGGAAAAACATGCATAACATAGGCTTTAGCACTTTTTAATGCACTCACATTGAAGTGTATGGGGCCAAAAATCTGGCTGAAAAGAAGCTCCTGTACTTTGAGCAATAGGCCATGCAAGCTTGAGCGCTCAAGTGTGAACAGGCACCATTGATAAAAAATTCAATTGCAAAGTAACCAGCCTATTTGCGTTTAGTAAATGACCCCTTATGTGTCCAGTAGGTGTAGGTTTTCTTCAACCCTATATGGAAAATAGGTTTCAAAAGCAATTTTCAGTTGAAGCTAATAGGAATGTTTATTGCTCCAAAATGGGTATTTAGCACACTGAGAGGTGGAATGATGACATGCTCACCCTCCTCCATTCAAAAAATACTTTACATTCTGTGAGTATAATACAAAGTGTTTTGTGACTAGAGGATGGAGTGCAAGAGAGGGGTAAGTGGTGCAATCCTTCACCGTTACAGCTGGGGCAGTTAACTCATGCAAGGCTGGAAGTACAATGCTGTGGAGAGGAGTCAGCATTACTAAAGGAAGGATCTGAATTGTAACCAGCAGCCAGCAGAAAGAAGGATATACTTCATTAGTGTCCCTGCTGCTAAACCTAAACCTCTGCTTTAAGTTATAATTACAGGTCTTGTCCTTACCCCATTCTGTGACCGGACAGTGAATGAAGAAGCAGCAGACTGTTTTTTGTATTTTTTTTTTTTTTGGGGGGGGGGGGGGCACAAACAAACTGAAAAGTTCTGAAAAAAAAAAAATATATCAAATGCAACCACTATGCCCATCAAATGCAGCCAATGTGCCCATCAAATGCAGCCACTGTGCCATCAATTGCAGCCACTGTGCCGTCATTTGCAGCCACTGTGCCAATCAATTGCAGTCACTGTGCCCATCAATTGCAGCCACTGTGCCCATCAAATACAGCCACTGTGCCATCAAATGCAGACTCTGTGCCCATCAATTGCAACCACTGTGCCATCAAATGCATCCACTATGCCCATCAATTGCAGCTACTGTGCCATCAACTTCAGCCACTGTGCCCATCAACTGCAGCCGCTGTGCCATCAAATGCAGTCACTGTGCAATCAGTTGCAGCCACTGTGTCCATCATATGCAGCCACTGTGCCATCAATTGCAGCCACTGTGCCTATCAATTTCAGCCACTGTTCCATCAAATGCAGCCACTGTGCCATCAAATGCAGCCACCGGGCCCATCAATTGCAGCCACTGTGCCATCAAATGCAGCTGCTGTGCCATCAAATGCAGCCACTGTGCAATCAATTGCAGCCACTGTGGCCATCATATGCAGCCACTGTGCCATTAATTGCAGCCACTGTGCCCATCAATTGCAGGGACTGTTCCATCAAATGCAGCCACTGTGCCCATCATATGCAACCACTGTGCCCATCAGTTGCAGCCACTGTGCCATCAAATGCAGCCACTGTTCCCATCAAATTCAGCCACTGTGCCATCAATTGCAGCCACTGTGCCCATCATATGCAGCCACTGTGCCCATCAATTCCAGCCACTGTGCCATCAAATGCAGCCACTGTGCTCATCATATGCAGCCACTGTGCTCATCCAGGGCCGGCCCTACCATGGGACCCGATGGTACCTTGGTCCCAGGCGGCACTTTCAAGGGGGCGGCAAATTGCCGCATGCCAGCCAGCTAGCCCGTTCCCCTGCTTATCCCATTGCAAGCAGGGCCAGTGTTCTGCCGAGAAAGGTCCCGACATTTTTTAAATGCATGCTTATGGCGCCAGCCTAGGGGGCGGTTGTGGCTGTGAAGACATCCCGGACAGACCACTCTATCCCCAGCCTGCAGTGCCGCCCTAGCAGCTGCAGTGAGAAGATGAGGGGAGAGACCCGGGACGAGGAGCAGCTGGCCGGAAGTGCTGCATGTTTAGTGGAACCAGCTGGGGTAGATGATATGGAAGCCCTGCATCATGTAACTACGGGCTTGCCGCAAAATCTGCTCCCGCCTCCCCCACTCCTCCTGGTCACTCGGGGATCTGTTGTGGGAGGACTGGCAGGCAGCAGCGCCACTCTCCAGTCCTGGAGTAAAGCCACCACCTTCGCTGGCTCAGGTATAGTGGAAGCTCAGTGCTGCAGCCTGCACCCATTCACAAGAAACAAAAAATTTACTCTGCTGTCAGTTTATAGTGCATTGCACTGTGTACAGAGGGAACTGATATGTGTGTGGGGGAGGGGGTATAGATGTGTGTGTATGGGGGGTGGGGGGCAGGTGTGCAGGGGGGTACAGATGTGTTTGTGGGGGGGACAGGTGTGCAGGGGGTACAGATATGTGTGGGGGGGCAGGTGTGCAGGGGGTACAGATATGTGTGTGTGGGGAGGGGGGACAGGTGTGCAGGGGTTACAGATAGGTGTGTAGGGGGGGCACGGGGTACAGAGGGGGAACAGATATGTATGTGTGTGGGGAGGGGGGGAAATGGATGTGCAGGGGGTACAGAGAGGGAACAGATATGTGGGGGGGTACAGAGTGGGAACAGATATGTGTGTAGGGGTGGAAAAGGGGGTACAGAAGGGGAACAGATGTGCAGGGGGAACAGATATGTGTGTAGGGGGTACAGAGGGTGAACAGATATATGTGTGTGTGTGTGTGTGTGTGTGGGGGGAAGGGGGAAACGGATGTGCAGGGGGGTACAGAGGGGGAACAGATATGTGTGGGGGGTACAGTGGGGGAACAGATATGTGTGGGGGGTACAGAGGGTGAACAGATATGTGTGTAGGAGTGGGAAAGGGGGTACAGAGGGGGAACAGATATGTATGCGTGTGGGGAGTGGGGGAAACGGATGTGCAGGGGGGTACAGAGGGGGAACAGATATGTGTGGGGGTTACAGAGGGGGAACAGATGTGTGTGGGGGGTACAGAGGGGGAACAGATGTGTGTGGGGGGTACAGAGGGGAAACAGATGTGTGTGGGGGGAACAGATGTGCAGGGGGAACAGATATGTGTGTAGGGGGTACAGAGGGTGAACAGATATGTGTGTGTGTGGGGAGGGGGGAAACGGATGTGCAGGGGGGTAAAGAGGGGGAACAGATATGTGTGGGGGGTACAGAGGGGGAACAGATATGTGTGTAGGGGTGGGAAAGGGGAAACGGATATGTGTGTGTGGGGAGGGGGGAAACGGATGTGCAGGGGGGTACAGAGGGGGAACAGATATGTGTGGGGGGTACAGAGGGGGAACAGATGTGTGTGGGGGGAACAGATGTGCAGGGGGAACAGATATGTGTGTAGGGGGTACAGAGGGTGAACAGATATGTGTGTGTGTGTGGGGAGGGGGGAAACGGATGTGCAGGGGGGCGTTTTTACACTTGCATATTGATTTACACACACTTATAGTGCCATGACCAGTTCTCTTTATACTCCTATACATGAATAGAGCCATAACACATCCTTTTTATAGAGCCATGACAGGTCCTCTTTATATTCCTACATACATGTATTGAGCCATGACACGTCCTTTTATACTCCTATATACACACATGTATAGAGCCCTGACGGGTCCTTTTATACTCCTACATGCATGTATAGAGCCATGTCAGGTCCTCCTTATATTCCTACATACATGTATTGAGCCATGACATGTCCTTTTACACTCCTATACACACGTATTGTGCCATGACCGCTCCTCTTTATACTTCTATACATGAATAGAGCCATAACTTTTTATAGAGCCATGACAAGTCCTCTTTATACTGCTACATACATGTCAAGAGCGATGACAGGTCCTCTTTATACTCCTACATACATATATAGAGCCATGACAGGTCCTTTTTATACTTCTATATACATGTATAGAGCCGTGACAGGTCCTTTTTATTCTCCTATATACATGTATAGAGCCATGACATGTCCTCTTAATTTATCATGATATAGAATTATGAATGTCGGGGCCTTTTGGTGGGCAACTGGGCGTGTTTTTTTTTGGGGGGGGCAGCATTTCATTCTTGGTACCAGGCAGCACAATGTCTTGGACCAGCACTGTGCTCATCATATGCAGCCACTGTGATCATTATATGCAGCCACTGTGCCTTCAATTGCAGCCACTGTGCCCATCAATTGCAGCCACTGTGCCATCAAATGCAGCCACTGTGTCCATCAAATGCAGCCACTGGGTCCATCAAATGCTGCCACTGTGTCCATCAAATGCAGCCACTGTGCCATCAAATGCAGCCTCACTGTACCCATTATGAGGCGTTCACTTCCCACCATCATCTCTGTGCTGAGTTTCCGGCCAGGCATGTACACCTGCTGTGCCCATTATAACTGTCAACTCTCACCACTGATGCAGGGCATCAGCAATAGCCCACTGACTGTTGGTTATTCTGTGAGTATAATACAAAGTGTTTTGTGACTAGAGGATGGAGTGCAAGAGAGGGGTAAGTGGTGCAATCCTTCACCGTTACAGCTGGGGCAGTTAACTCATGCAAGGCTGGAAGTACAATGCTGTGGAGAGGAGTCAGCATTACTAAAGGAAGGATCTGAATTGTAACCAGCAGCCAGCAGAAAGAAGGATATATACTTCATTAGTGTCCTTGCTGCTAAACCTAAACCTCTGCTTTAAGTTATAATTACAGGTCTTGTCCTTACCCCATTCTGTGACCGGACAGTGAATGAAGAAGCAGCAGACTGTTTTTTGTATTTTTTTTTTGGGGGGGGGGGGCACAAACAAACTGAAAAGTTCTGAAAAAAATATATATATATATCAAATGCAACCACTGTGCCCATCAAATGCAGCCAATGTTCCCATCAAATGCAGCCACTGTGCCATCAATTGCAGCCACTGTGCCGTCAATTGCAGCCACTGTGCCCATCAATTCCAGCCACTGTGCCATCAAATGCAGCCACTGTGCCATCAATTGCAGCCACTGTGCTCATCATATGCAGCCACTGTGCCATTAATTGCAGACACTGTGCCTTCAATTGCAGCCACTGTGCCCATCAATTGCAGCCACTGTGCCATCAAATGCAGCCACTGTGTCCATCAAATGCAGCCACTGTGTCCATCAAATGCAGCCACTGTGCCATCAATTGCAGCCACTCTGCCCATCACTTGCAGCCACTGTGTCATCAAATGCAGCCTCACTGTACCCATTATGAGGCGTTCACTTCCCACCATCATCTCTGTGCTGAGTTTCCGGCCAGGCATGTACACCTGCTGTGCCCATTATAACTGTCAACTCTCACCACTGATGCAGCGCATCAGCAATAGCCCACTGACACCTTGTCCAGAAGCAGCATATTTGCCCTGTCCGATGGCTGTGGATACTCATCGGCTGGCGGCCGACTCCTCTTGGCCTGCTCAGGCCTTGCGCTCCATCCCTCTGAGGCGCTTGTGAAACCGGAAGTGACGTTGCGGCTTTGAGGGAAAGCACCCCCCATGTCTTACTGCGGTGCCCATCAAAAAGACACATAAACAAGAATGGAGTGTTGCGGCGCATTACATTGTGCCACAATGCAGGAAAAAACCCTGCATATGAAGCGTCTCGTCTGCAATCATGTGATAAGCTTCCCATAGTGCACGTTGTCCGGTGCCTGAACACAGTTCACTTAAAGGGCCTTTTTATTGTGGCTAGCTTTGGGGGGGCGGCCCCTGCACCCCCTGTGAATGATACACTGTGAATGATACACTGACTGTATCATTCTGCTTTCTCTGTCTATGAACGTGCCCCTGGTTAATGCACTAACACTGCTGCTCAGGCAATTGACTCTTTGTGCTGCTTTCCCAGTCTGTTATTTGATGTACATGGGACTACGAGAGGCTGCTACAGAGTTTAATCACTGCAATAAAACATTTTTTTTAAAACAGAACTTACTGAGGCTCAGCAGGACTGCTCAAAGTTCCACAGATTCTTTAAAATGCACCAACCTTTCTGGCAGTTTGTCATTACTGGCCTGAAAAGATGGTGCTTTCTTCCCCATGGCACACCTCACGAATATTAAAAGCATGTTCCACAAAGGGTTCCAGATATTCCTAGCCTCTAGTTATCTGGATGTAATCAAAGCTGAATGCAACCATACCTTGAGAGCAGGTCCATCTCCTTTGGGTATCTGGCCTAAAAGGTTCCTCTTTGAAGAATTGTATTTTTCCCTATACTTTTATGCTGCTAAACAGAGATATTGCTGAGCAACTGATCTGCCCTAGGCACTTTAACTATAACTTAAAATTGTTTTCAGCAGCTAAAAAGGTCTAGTCGTTCTTGACAGGAAATCTAGAAACTTTATAGTTTCACAATATTCCATTGACAGCTTCCCATTAGCTAGTGTTGAAGTTGGAGAAGTGCATAAAACCTTTATTTTAATTAGTCAGAGTCACCGAAATGCTTTCTGTATAATTTCACTTCCATCCGATCAGTTTCTCCTTACATAGTGATGACAATTACAGAATGCATTATCCAGTGTTCATTTAAAATATTATCAAAATGTATCGTGATAAGACTACTCTCCCATTTCTTGTAAAATAGGTCGATTCTCCTGCTGGGTTATCCAGTCCTTTAAATATTTAATGGAACTCTGTAATGAGCAACTTAAATGCACCAGTGCATTCACATTCTTTTACTATGCTTAACATTTTACAGAAAAAAAAAGCTTTGTAAAACATAAAATATATAGCCATATTTAAAGAGCAACTTCTAAAAAAAAAAAAAAAAAAACTCAGGATCTCAATTGTATGCCTCAGCTATATATGTATACTACCTTGTTCTTATAGCTGCATGCATCCTATGTACACATTTCAACACCCTTCCCCCCTGAGATCATGGCACAGTAGTTGTACTCACCCATCTGATTGATGACCATAGGGGAAATGGCTGCTGAATTTGTACTTCCTTAACTAATTATTCTCCCCAGCTTGCAATTAGACAGTAAGGGAGCAACAGCACACTGATAAGGTCCTTTTTTTATGGCATATTTTCAAGATTGCGCACCCAAAGAGACTTGCTAACAAAAGTGAGGACCTTCTTTTATTTTGGAGGAATGAGGAGGGTGCTTGCTTTGAGAAGGTAAACCAGCTGTGATACCGTTATCACAGCCTGCAACACCACTGCCCACCACTGAATCAAGACTTTACCCAAATCTAGCAGGCTGGCTACACATAGGCAGATACAAGTCTTACATACAGTACAATTTGGTGTACTCTAATATATCAAGAAGGTGCAAAAAATATGCCTAGATTGCACTTTCCGGCGCCACAGTAGTGAAATACTAATTCACAGTCTTCCTTTAATAGCCGTGAAGCTACAAAGGGTACTGGTTAAGTGAAATTAATAAATATATAAATACAAAAAAGAACAGATAAAACAGAGTTAATAAATCACTAAATGTAAAATAAATACCATAGACTAATATTACACTGGATAAGAGCAATAAAAGCCAGCCAGCTGCTGTTTAAAACTCAAACGAGAAACCCCGTAAAAGTGCATAAATAAATAAAAGTTATCAAAAAGTCCTGAGACATAAAAGTCCAGATGATAAAACAGCGCTATAGTTGGATAAATGTCCACTTGCATAAAAACCTTCGGGTGATGATACAGTAGTAAGTCTTTAAATCCGTGAGTGCGTGTAAACAGTTGATAAAAAGTGCATCCTACACCTGTTCCCAGACTTCACCACACGTGAGGCACTCTCACCCGTCGGGGTGCAAACTCACCACAATGATGACACAATTGGGCCTGAGAAAATAATACTGGTGGGCTCTCTCACTCGACCATCCGTCATCACCAAGCAGGGGCAGCAAGGGTTACCTCCATATACCATTCATATAAAACACAAAAGACACTAACATAGTGTAATCCTGCTTTAATGAAATAAAAATACCCCCATGCAGTAAACCCCTGCTACAAATGCACGTACAGAAAAAAATCAGTCAAACAGCATGTGTATGTTGAAGTCGATTGGACGAAACCGGTCAACCGCTCAAGGCGTGGCTACAACGACACTTCTCTAACTAAGAACTAATGGATGCTGTTCCCTGCTGACTGGCGAGGCGACAACAAGGAAATCATTCCTCAGGAATACAGACGCTGCTGTGGTCAAATGCAAAGCGGTGAATATACACATACACATGCTGTTTTACTGATTTTTTTTCTGTACGTGCATTTGTAGCAGGGGTTTACTGCATGGGGGTATTTTTTATTTCATTAAAGCAGGATTACACTATGTTAGTGTCTTTTGTGTTTTATATGAATGGTATATGGAGTTAACCCTTGCTGTCCCCTGCTTGGTGATGACGGATGGTCGAGTGAGAGAGCCCACCAGTATTAATATCTCAGGCCCAATTGTGTCATCATTGTGGTGAGTTTGCACCCCGACGGGTGAGAGTGCCTCACGTGTGGTGAAGTCTGGAAACAGGTGTAGGATGCACTTTTAATCAACTGTTTACACGCACTCACGGATTTATAGACTTACTACTGTATCATCACCCGAATGTTTTTATGCAAGTGGACATTTATCCAACTATAGCGCTGTTTTATCATCTGGACTTTTATGTCTCAGGACTTTTTGATAACTTTTATTTATTGGTGTACTCTAATGTTGGCCATACATGGGCCATTTTTTTCGTTCAACCAGTGGGTTCATTGAAAAAAATAACCCGATACCCCCATCCACACATTTGATGTGTGCCATTGCATTCCGACAACGGGGAGGCTCCCAATCCATCAGAATACACAGATTAGCTCTGTAGCCTATCGTCTGCGGTGTTAATTGAGCAACAAAATACCGTCAGGGCAGTTGAGCTGTTCAACAACAGTGGCCCCACATGTATTGAAATTTGGCCGGCTCAGCGGGGACTGAAATTTCAATCCATGTATAGCCAGCCTAATGGTTGTGAAGCAGCCCAGTAATTCCTGCACAATTGAAAGATTCTCCTGACTTTCCTGCAAGTAATGCCACGTACACATGCTCGGAATTTTGGATGGAAAAAGTCAGACGGGATTTTTTTCATCGGATATTCTGACCGTGTGTATGCCCCATCAGACTTTTTCCGTCGGAAATTCAGAGGGAATTAGATAGAGAACATGTTTCTATCGGAATTTCCGTCTGGATGCAATTCCGACTGACTAAAAACCACACATGCTCGGAAACAATTTGACACATGCTCGGAAGCATAGAACTTAATTTTCTCGGCTCATCGTAGTGTTTTACGCCACCGCGTTCTTGACGGTCAAATTTTAGTGTGACCACGTGTATGCAAGACAGCTTGAGCGGAATTCCGTTTGTGTGTACAAGGCATTAGAATTTTGGTGCAATCACTTTTACCAATGCCCCCCCACACACACGACTAAAGCTGGCCATACACCATAGATTATCTGCAGATTTTCTATGGTTAGATGGAAAAAGTGGGAGATTCCGCCATCCACACTGTTAATATACATGGAGAAATCCGTTGCACTTTTTCCATCTAACCATAGAAAATCTGCAGATAATCTAATGGTGTATGGCCAGCTTTAGGGTAGTAGCTGTAGTTTGTCGGCTGACTGGTCTGTTTGGCAACCATAACCACACCTACACACACACACATGAACACATTCCTATTTGGCAGATATGGTTGCTTGCACGCACAGACACTAATCTGAATGCAACCAGATTGGTTTTCCTGTTCCCTGGCAGGCAAATGCTGCATTTACAGAGTTATTGAGGGCATAGCCACACAATGCAGTTAACAGTAAATTTACAACTGAGCGTACAGACACTGGTAACCCAATGCAACAATATCGATCTAGGTATATGAATTCTTAGTTTAGTACCAGAAGTCATTTATAATTTATTATTCCTAGGCTGACAGTGCATATAATATTTACAAAGGTAAAAAAAAAAAATGTACTAAATTTCAAGAAAGACCAAGGACATATAGAAATATGATAATTTGCTGTGAAATAAAAAGGGAGAAAATACAGAAATAAACGTTACCGTCAGTGTGGTTTATGCTGTCAGCGAGAAGCAAACTGAAAAAGTTCTCTTTAGAACACACTCCCAGATAAATCCTCTTCTCAGTTACATTCAACCTGGTTTGTCAGAGGGCTGTTCTTGAGAAGGTTGAGGCAAAGAACAGAGGACCCATCCTACCCTGCTGGGGTAGTCCTACAAAGGTAATATCGGCCATCAAATATAATTAAATAATGGAAACTTTTATTTTCTCCAGTATATTATTATTATTCTGTAGTTACTAACAATTTTATTCAGAGGAGATCACTCATTCCACCCACTGATTCTTGCTTTCCTATGAAGATCTATGAAAAAAGACTAGCATGCCCTAATATTTGTCAATATGGAATCAGTCTTCTGTGTAACCTGCTGCCCCAAGAATGTACTGTATGCTACATACAAAACTATACAATTTCCACATTGTTCCACACCACACGTTTGTCATGCTACAACTTTATTATCTAGTTTGCTTTGTTGTGTACAACACCCAAGGATTGGAATCCTATTGTTCAGTACATTATTTTAAGATATGTATCCATAACCCATTGTGGAGCTAAAAGATCAGACAAGGATTTTGGATAAAGCAAGATACATTAAAAACGCCTCTAAGAAAAATTCAGCAGACCATGGTAACCCTGGCTGGCCTTAGTGAGTCAACCATTTGTATCCCACACTGTGGCTCCTCTAATCCATTTCAGGTTCTGACACATCCTTCTGACACATCTGTTGGGTTCTGCAGGCTTTACTGCAATGCCTATGTTATAGCAATCTAAAAGCTACATTACACAATTAGTAACCACTGAATCAAAACAAGACAATTAAAAGCTGTGAAAAAAAAAAAAAAAAAGCATAATTTTTTGAAAATGGAAAATATATAAGCAACAAAACATTAAAGGGGTTGTAAAGGTTTGTTTTTTATTTTATAAATAGGTTCCTTTAAGCTAGTGCATTGTTGGTTCACTTACCTTTTCCTTAGATTTCCCTTCTAAATGTTTTTTTTCTTTGTTTTCTTTGTCTGAATTTCTCACTTCCTGTTCCTCCTCAGTAAGCTGTTCAGTAAGCTGTTCTGGCTGACTAAACACCGCTTGGATGATGGTGTGAAGTTTATTGAGGAGAAACAGGAAGTGAGAAATTCAGACAAAGAAAAAAAACATTTAGAAGGTAAATCAAAGGAAAAGGTAAGTGAACCAACAATGCACTAGCTTAAAGGAACCTATTTAGAAAATTAAAAACGAACCTTTACAACCCCTTTAAACACATGTCTGCAGGCTCCACCATAACTTATAAGATGATGAGGTTTTGAATGAACTATTTTATACATGAGCAGACTGTTCCTGTAGATAAATGGTTGAACATTTTTACTTTCCCACTTTTTCATTTAATGCCACCTCCCCTGGAAATTCTTTCTTTTTTATTTCTTTCCTCCCTAAAACCAAGATTGTAATCTTAATCCAACACCGCAGAGTGGGGATGTGTCAGCGGAAAATAATGAATCAAGTTGCACAGCTATGTTATTTTTGATGGAGAGCTATGGTGCTAGGAGAATGGCATGCCAAGCCATTGATGTTGCTGTATAGTGGAATCATTTCAGGCTCCAGTTAAGCTCATCTTGCTTATTCACCAAATGAAAAAAAAAAGAGCTTTGAACAAAGACTTGCTGTCTGATCTTTCTCCTTTTATGCAGTTGCAGGCAAAGATGCTTTCATATGACTAATGTATAATGTATTAATGCCACTCACATAATTTTTTATTATTCAGTGCATTTTACAGCAGAATCCCTAGAAGGATTAATAGGATGGATTAATAGGAGTACTCAGCCATCCTAGTAGTAAAAGTCTACATCAGACAAGGAGGTGAACACAGCTTATTTTTTACTCTCTTGATTCCCTTAGTTACTAGGAATAGATGTATCAAGGCTCAGGAATATACAGATGTAATAAAATTGCTTGTTTTTATTGTAAAATCTTCCATGACTGGGCGATATATATAATGCCTTCAACACACTGGCAAATTAAAGCAGGCCATTACTGAATTTATATATATATATCTATATATAGATATATATCTATATATAGATCAGGGCCGGATTAACATAGGGGCTATTGGAGCTGCAGCTCCAGGCCCCTTCCTCAAGATAGGCCCATTTGCCGTAAAAAAACTAAAAAGATCGACTTCGAGGGTTGTAGCTCGACGACCAGGGGACACAAATACCCCACATTTAAAGGGGTATGTAGCCGAAGACCCATCCCACCACTGGTCAAAATATGGGGCTACTATCATTTATGGTTCCGGAGATACGGGGCTGCTTGCGCAGCCTGTCAGAAGCTACATACAGAGCGGAAAGTTTACATCCAAACTGACACTCTCTGCATCAGACTGAGAGGATGAGATCACAGGGCTTATAATAATTATTTGTATATTACTTATGGTAATTAATCCCTTGCCACCCAGGCCAATTCTGACACTTCTCTCCTACATGTAAAAATCATCATTTGTTTTTTGCTAGAAAATTAGTCAGAACCCTCAAACATTATATATATTGTTTTAGCAGACGCCCTATGGAATAAAATGGTGGTCTTTGCAACTTTTTATGTTACACGGTATTTGCGCAGGAATTTTTCAAACGTGTTTTTTTTTTTTTGGAAAGAAACTGTTTCATTCATAAAAAAAAAAAAACCCTTAAGTTAGCACGATTTTTTTTTTTTGTATACTAAGCGATGCTTTAAATTTTTTTACAGGTTACATGTTTAGAGTTATGCCGCGTACACACGACCGTTATTCATGTCATGCAAAAAAAACAACGTTTTTTTTTTTTTCCTCTCAAGCCTGCCTTGCATACACACGTTCAGGAAAAAATGTACAACGGCACTATAAAGTAGAAGTTCCATTCGAATGGCGCCACCCTTTGGGCTGCATTTGCTGATCCTCGTGTTAATAAAGTTTGGTGAGAGACGATTCGCGCTTTTCAGTCTTCGTGCTTTTCAGTCCGTTACAGCATGACGAATGTGCTGTCTCCATTACCAGAACGTGCGCTCCTGTCTCATACTTGATTCTGAGAATGCGCATTTTTTTCCCCTCGTAATAGCATACACACGACTGTTTTTCATGACGTTACAAAGAACGACGTGAAAAACGACGAGAAAAAATAGAGCAGGTTCTAAAAAAAATTCGGGCAGTTTTCTCGTACTGCAAACTGTCAAACCCTCCACACTCCTCTCCTGTACATACTGCTAACTGTCATACCCTCCACACTTCTCTCCTATACATAGTGCCCACCATCATAACCTCCACACTCCTCTCCTGTACATACTGCTTACTGTCATACCCTCCACACTTCTCTCCTATACATAGTGCCCACCATCATAACCTCTACACTTCTCTTCTATACATAATGCCCACTGTCATAATCTCCACACGTCTCTCCTGTACATAATGCCCACTGTCATATCCTCCCCACTCTTCTTCTGTACATACTGCTCACTGTCTTACCCTCCACACTCATCTCATGCACATGTTGCTCAGTATCATACCGTCCACACTCCACTCCTGTACATACTGCCCACTTTCATATACTCCTCTATTGTACATAGTGCCGGCTGTCATACCCTCCACACTCCTCTCCTGTACATACTGCTTGCTCTCATACCCACCACATTCCTCTCCTGTACATACTGCCTATTGTCATACCCTCAACACTCCTCTCCTGTACATACTGCCCACTGTCAAACCCCCCACACTCTTCTCCTGTACATACTGCTCACTGTCTTACCCTCCACACTCATTTAATGTACATACTGCTCAGTATCATACCGTCTACACTCCTCTCCTGTACATACTGCTCACTGTCATACCCTCCACACTCCTCTCCTGTACATACTGCCCATATTCATAAACTCCTCTATTGTACATAGTGCCGCCTGTCATATCCTCCACACTCCTCTCCTGTGCATACTGCCCACTATCGTACCCTCCACACTCATCTCCTGTGCATACTGCCCACTATCATACCCTCCACACTCTTCTCCTGTACATACTGCCCACTATCATACCATCCACACTCCTCTCCTGTAGATACCGCCCACTGTGATACCCTCCACACTCCTCTCCTGTACATACTGCTTACTGTCATACCCTGCACACTCCTCTCCTGTACATACTGTAACCCAACCTTACCCTTCACACTCCTCTCCTGTACATACTGCCAACTATCTTTCTCTCCACATTCCTCTCCTGTACATACCGCCCCCATCATACCTCCCACACTCCTCTCCTGTACATACTGCCCACTGTCATACTGTCCACATTCCTCTCCTGTACATACTGCTCACTTTAATACCCTGCACACTCCACTCCGGTACATACCACCCTCTGTCATACCCTCCACACTCCTCTGCTGTGCATACTGCCCACTGTCATACCCTTCAAACTCCTCTCCTGTACATAGTGCCTTCTGCCATACCCTCCATACTCCTCTCCTGTACATAGTACCCACTGTTAGACCCTCCACATTCCTCTCCCTCACCTGCACATACTTCCCAGTTTTTTACCATCCATACTCCTCCCCTATGCCTCTTACCCACAAGAACAGTTCTTTAAAATTATACTGAATATCCTCAATGTTACCAGCTCTAAAATGGGCACACTTTTGTTAGTTCAACTAAAGGAAATCTTCTCAGTCCTCAAATTTGTTCTGCCCCATTATTAGTACTCATTTCATTTTGTGATTACTACTGTGATGTATAGAGGAACATAGATGATCTCAGCTACTCTAAATATAGCACTTGTAAAAAAAGCGTCCCTTAAAAATATTTTTGAAATGTTGGCAACTATGCACTTAGGCACTGACCAAGGGCCACCGGGTCAGTAGGGGGCCCCATGAGAGGCTCCTGGGATCCTGGGATAATAAAGCAGTGGTAAACTTTGCTAACATTACTACTTTTTAGAGGCCCTGAGGTAGCTTATGCCATAGTGTACAAATATGAACAGCATATTAGCACATTAGGGTACACTTAAATTGTCAGACTGAGCCCTCCAGTGCTGCACTGTGATCAGTCTGGCGGGTCCCGGGCGCTTCCATTTTCACCCGGTCTTCCTTCTGGGCTCTGGGCCTTCGGTCACTTGCCTTGGCTGGGCTGCGTTGAGGTCATTCTCACGCATGCTCATGCCCATCCTCTCTCTCTCATCCTCCCTCCCTTACCCCTCACACCTCTCTCATCCTCTCTCTCTCTCTTTCTCATCCTCCCTCTCTCTCTCTCTCTTTAATTTAATTTGTTATAACAAAAAATTGTTTGCATATTTATTTATTTATTTATTATTTATAAAAGGCCCACCAAAATCCTCAGCACCAGGCCCATGATGTTCTTAATTTGGCCCTGATATATCTATATATATATAGTGCCTTGAAAAAGTATTCATACCCCTTGAAATCTTCCACATTTTGTCATGTTACAACCAAAAACGTAAATGCATTTTATTGTGATTTTATGTGATAGACCAACACAAAGTGGCACATAATTGTGAAGTGGAAGGAAAATGAGCAATGGTTTTCAAACTATTTTAAATATCTTAAAAGTGTGGCGTGCATTTGTATTAAGCCCTTCTGAGTCAATACTTTGTAGAACCACCTGTCGCTGCAATTACAGCTGCAAGTCTTTTTGGGGATGTCTTTACCATTTTTTTACATCTAGAGAGTGACATTTTTGCCCATTCTTCTTTGCAAAATAGCTCAAGCTCTGTCAGATTGGATGGAGAGCGTCTGTGAGCAACAATTTTCAAGTCTTGCCACAGATTCTCAATTGGATTTAGGTCTGGACTTTGACTGGGCCATTCTAGCACATCAATGTACTTTTATCTAAACCATTCCATTGTAGCTCTGGCTGTATGTTTAGGGTCAGTGTCCTGCTGGAAGGTGAACCTCTGCCCCAGTCTCAAGTCGTTTGCAGACTCTAACAGGTTTTCTTCTAAGCTTGCCCTGTATTTGGCCCCATCCATCTTTCCTTTTTTTTATATTTCTTTATTTTAATTGTCATACATTCAGAGAATTTAATTAATCCATCAATCATATGAGCTCCAACGAATCCATTCAAAATCCAATTAACAGCATTACTCTTAACTTAAATACATCCACAGAAAAAAACAATAACTAGTTATTTGGGATAGTCCCTATTCTATCTTCTGTTAGACCTGCTTTTCTTGTATGCCCTGACAACATAATTTACTAAAAAGAAAAACCTCTACATATCTGAAGAGGCAAAAAAAGAAAATAAGAAGCCCCATGAGGAAAAGAATTCCTAAAAAAGAAGAGAAAAAAAATACCCATCCATCTTTCCATCAACTCTGACCAGCCTCCCTGTCCCCATGTTTCATGGTGAGGATGGCGTGTTCCGGGTGATGTGTAGTGTTCGTTTTCCACCACACATAGCGTTATGCTTTTAGGCCAAAAGGTTTAATTTTTGTTTCATTTGACCAGAGCACCCTTTTCCACACATTTGCTGTGTCCCCCACATGACTTCTCACAAACTGCAAACGAGACTTCTTATGGCTTTCTTTCAACAATGGCTTTCTTCCTACCACTCTTCCATAAAGGCCAGATTTGTGGAGTGCACGACTAATAGTTGTCCTGTGGACAGATTCTCCCACCTGTGCTGTGGATCTCTGCAGCTCCTCCAGAGTTACCATGTGCCTCTTGGCTGCTTCTCTGAATAATGCTCTTCTTGCCCTGCCTCTCAGTTTAGGTGGACGGCCATGTCTTGGTAGGTTTGCAGTTGTGCCATACTCTTTACATTTTAGGATGATGGATTGAACAGTGCTCTGTGAGATGTTCAAAGCTTGGGCTATTTTTTATAACCTAACCCTGCTTTAAACTTCTCCACAACTTTATCCCTGACCTGTCTGGTGTGTTCCTTGGCCTTCATGATGCTGTTTGTTCACTAAGGTTCTCTAGCAAACCTCTGAGGGCTTCACAGAACAGCTGTATTTATACTGATATTAAATTACACACAGGTGGACTCTTTTTTAATTTACTAATTAGGTGACTTCTGAAGGCAATTGGTTCCACTAGATTTTAGTTAGGGGTATCAGAGTAAAGGGATCTGAATACAAATGAGCGCCACACTTTTCAGATATTTATTTCTAAAAAAATTGAAAACCATTTTTAATTTTGCTTTCACTTCACAATTACTGTATGTGCCACTGTGTGCTGGTCCATTACATAAAATCCCAATAAAATACATTTACGTTTTCGGTTGTAAAATTACTAAATGTGGAAAATGTCAAGGGGTATGAATACTTTATATATATATATATATATATACATACATACACTGCATGCACAATTATTAGGCAAGTTGAGGATTAATTTCATTACTGAACAATTACAGTGCTCTTGGTCAATCCAAACTGTTAATAAACCTCAAACCTGAATATTTAAGAAATTAAAAGTGAGATTTTGCCTTTCTTAGGAGAATATCTATGTGTGTACAGAATTATTATGCAACTATTATTTTATCTGTTAAAGTGAGAATAATAAACAATTATCTACAATTATTTACAAATAAACATTTCTGACATTCCAAAAATTAAAAAAATCAGTGACAAATATAGCCACCCTTCTTTTCAGTAACAGACATGACGATCAACTTTTTGTGCAGCAGCCACCACAGCCTCAAAGACACTGTTCAGAGAGGGGTACAGTTTTCCCTCACCGTAAATCTCCCATTTAAGAAGGGCCCACAAGTTCTCAAAAGGGTTTAAGTCTGGTGAGGAAGGGGGCCATGTCATTATTTTTACATCTATAAGGACGTTACTGGAGTGGAGTACTTTGATGCATGCGATGGAACATTGTCCTGCATAAATATCATGATCTTCTTGAAGATGGTGTCTTCTAAAAGCTGGCAGTAGGTTTGGGGGTTGATTTTGAGTCCATCTTCAAACTGAAAAGGTCCAACCAGCTCATCTTTAATAATACCAGCCCATACTAGTACCCCACTTCCACCCTACTGACGTCTGAGTCAAAGTGGTTCTCTGTGCCTGTTACTGATCCAGCCACAGGCCTATCCATCTGGTCCGTAAAGAGTCACTGTCATCTCATCTCATCTCATCAGTCCCTAAAACCTTTGAAAAGTCTGTCTTCATATATTTCTTGGCCCAGTCTTGATGTTTCAACTTATGTGTCTTGTTTAGTAGTGGTCGGTTTTCTGCCTCCTTTACCTTGGCCATGTCTATGAGCATTGACCACCTTGTACCTCTGGGCACTCCAGGTATTATACAGGATTATACAGGTAGGTTGCAGTTCTGGAATATGACAGCACTGGAGGATAATGGGTTCTTGGTAGCTTCTCACTTGATTCTTCTCCAATCTTTGGCTGTTAATTTGCATCTTTTTTTCTCAACACGTTTCTTGCGACCCTGTTGAATATTTGCAACAAAACGTTTTATAGTTTTGTGATTACGCCCCAATAACTTAGCAATTTCAAGAGTGCTGCATCCCTCTGAAAGACTTTTTTAAATCTCTGACTTTTCAGAGTCCGTTAAATCTATTTTTTGGCCCATTTTGTCTGAGTAAAAGAAGCTGCCTAATAATTATGCACACCTTGATATAGGGTGTTGATCTCCTTAGGCCAGACCTTAGGCCAGACCCTCCCTCCTTACACAAATACACATCACCTGATATGCTTTTTACATCTTGGAGTTCGACAATATACATGAAATTGATGATTTGGCCAAAATACTCACTTGCCTAACAATTGTGCACACAGTGTTGGTATGTATATATATTAGGGCTGTTACTGATTAAAAATGTTGTGTTCGATTAATCGTTTTTTTTTTAAATCGATTAATCGACTAATTTCGATTGATTATAACGCACATACAGATCCAACTACTTTTAGCTGATCTCCTTGAAGGCTGATTCCCATTGCAGCTACCAACCACTGGAAAAATGGATAGCAGGATACAAAAAACACACAAAGGCAGCGCTCGATGGGAATAGCATTAAAACTTTTATAGTCTTCAAGTAGGTAACAAAATAAATATTGCACTGGAGATAAAATCTAAAAAAGCGAGGAATACCTAACGGTAGCAAAAGCAGTCATAAAAACATGTAGCTAAGTATGATACTGGTATAAAAATTTGTACAATGATACCACTGCTGAATCCAGATGAGGAGGGGTTAACATCAGTCCGTCGGCATGTAGATGTCCCGTGAAGGGAACTATCACAAATCCTAGTGGATGGCTGTAGAATCCCAGGTTGATAGAGGCCTTGCATGTGGCAGACAGTTAGGTCCCGCCAGCATGCAGATATGAAGGCACAGCAAAGGAGCCCTTCAGATGGACACGGCAAGCCCCGCCAGTGTCCGTGACGTCACCGGATCTCCGACGGAACTCCCTGAAGACCCGGAAGCCGGCGGAGAGGTGAGTACCGATCAAAAGAATTTTGATCGATCAAAAATATTAATCGATTAATCGAGGAATTAATAATTAATTTCAACAGCCCTAATATATATATATATATATATACACAGAATCTCACAAAAGTGAGTACACCCCTCACATTTTTGTAAATATTTTATTCTACCTTTTCAAGTGACAACACTGAAGAAATTACACTTCGCTACAAAAGTAAAGTAGTGTAAAGTAGTGAGTGTGCAGCTTGTATAACAGTGTACATTTGCTGTCCCCTCGACACCATTAAAGGGGTTGTAAAGGTAAAAAAATGTTTTCTTTAAATAACAAACATGTTATACTTACCTCCACTGGTGGCCCCGAACCTGGTCTTCTGGGGTCCCTCGGCGGCTGTCTCGGCTCCTCCACGCAAGAATTCACCACCTTCATGCGAGCGAGCATGGTGGTGAATTCTTGCGGGCGCGCTCCCGTGATACAGCTGGCGGCTATAGCCGCTCACTGTATCACTCGGCTCCACCCCCGGCGCGCCGTGTCACTGGATGTGATTGACAGCAGCGCGAGCCAATGGCTGTGCTGCTTTCAATCCATCCATTCTAGCCAATCAACGGCCAGGCTGAACGGTGAAGAGGATGTCGGGGGCGAGCGCGGGACTTTCGAGGGCTCAGGTAAGTAAAACGGGGGGGCTGGGGGGGCCGGTATTGTCGGATGTTTTTTAAAAAAAAACATGAGCCTTTAGTGTCCCTTTAATGTCTAAACCGCTGGCAACAAAAGTGTTAATTGAAAATGTCCAAATTGGGCCCAAAGTGTCAATATTTTGTGTGGCCACCATTATTTTCCAGCACTGCCTTAACCCTCTTGGGCAAGGAGTTCACCAGATTGTGGATGTTAGAGACCTTGCTCTCCTCCACCTTCCGTTTGAGGATGCCCCACAGATGCTCAATAGGGTTTAGGACTGGAGACATGCTTGGCTAGTCCATCACCTTTACCCTCAGCTTCTTTAGCAAGGCAGTGGTCATCTCAGGGTCGTTATCATGTTGGAATCCTGCTCTGCGGCCCAGTCTCTGAAGGGAAGGGATCATGCTCTGCTTCAGTATGTCACAGTACATGTTGGCATTAATGGGTCCCTCAATGAACTGTAGCTCTCCAGTGATGACAGCACTCACGCGGCCCCAGACCATGACACTCCCACCACCATCCTTGACTATAGGCAAGACACACTTTGTCTTTGCACTCCTCACCTGATTGCCACCACACATGCTTGACACCATCTGAACCAAATAAGTTTATCTTGGTCTAATCAGACCACAGGGCATGGTTCCAGTAATCCCCGTCCTTAGTCTGCTTGTCTTCAGAAACTGTTTGCAGGCTTTCTTGTGCATCATCTTTAGAATAGGCTTCCCTCTAGGATGACAGCCATTTAGACCAATTTGATGCAGTGTGCAGCGTATGGTCTGAGGACTGACAGGCTGGCCCCCCACCCCTTCAACCTCTGCAGCAATGCTAGCAGCACTCATACGTCTATTTCCCAAAGACAACCTCTGGATATGAAGCTGAGCGTGTGCACTCAACGTATTTGGTCGACCATGGCGAGGCCTGTTCTAAATGGAACCTGTCCTGTTAAACCACTGTATGGTCTTGGCCACCATGCTTCAGCTCAGTTTCAGGGTCTTGGCAATCTTATTATAGCCTAGGCCATCTTTATGTAGAGCAGCAATTCTTTTTTTCAGATCCTCAGTGTTCTTTGCCATGAGGTGCCATGTTGAACTTCCAGTGACCAGTATGAGAGAGAGAGAGCGATAACACCAAATTTAACACACCTGCTCCCCATTCACACCTGAGACCTTGTAACACTAACGAGTCAAATGACACCGGGGAGGGAAAATGGTTAATTGGGCTCCATTTGGACATGTTCACTTAGTGGTGTACTCACTTTTGTTGCCAGCGGTTTCGACATAAATGACATGTTGAGTTATTTTGAGGGGACAGCAAATTGACACTGTTGTACACTCACTACTTTACCTTGTAGCAAAGTGTAATTTCTTCTGCTTTGTCACATGAAAAGATATAATAAAATCTTTACAAAAATGTGAGGGGTGTACTCACTTTTGTGAGATACTGTATATATAAAATGTAGTATAACAGTTTCTTATACAAGAAATTTTGTAATAAAAGTATCTGGGGATAAAAGCCCCCCCAAAAAAAGAAGGAAAAAACAAACACTAATGTCAAAATAACAAAAACTAAAAAGAAAGAGAGCTTTGGATATTTCCCCAGAATGCAATCAAAATTCAATAAAAAAAATGTCTTTTAACAAAAAACTATGTGAAACTGCTGATGGGGACACCGGTGATGGGGACACCGATGATGGGGACACTGCTGATGGAGACACCGGTGATGGGGACATGGGGTCACTGCTGATGGGGACACTGCTGATGGGGATGCTGCTGATGGGGACACCGATGATGGGGACACTGCTGATGGGGATACCGATGATGGGGACATGGGGTCACTGCTGATGGGGACACTGCTGATGGGAATGCTGCTGATGGGGACACCGATGATGGGGACACTTCTGATGGGGACACCGGTGATGGGGACATGGGGACACTGCTGATGGGGACACCGCTGATGGGGACGCTGATGGGGACACTGCTGATGATGTCCCCATCTGCGGCGTCCCCATCATTGGTGTGCCCATCAGATACATAACTGATTTTTTTTTTTCGGCCCCCGAATACTTGTAAAATCTACAATGTGGCCCTCGTGTTGAAAAGTTTGGAGACCCCTGGTCTAGGGGAAGGCGGTGAGTTCCAGCACCTTTTCTCTGAGAAAAAAAGCCATATTTAAAAGTGAAAAAAAAGATAAACTCTGATGGGTACTGTACCACTGCACTTTACACTGAGCTTTTGCCTTGAATATGACCCATTCACACGATCAAAAATTTGTATGAAAAATACCACTTTCAACGCAATCGTACAATAATCTGATCGTTAGTACACATCTTTCGAGCGCCGATCACGTCAATTCATGCAAAAATTATCCGATGGGACAAGCTCAATTTTTTTTTCGCACAATACCACATTTTTGATATGAGACTAGCATGCAAAAAAAAAATAAAAAAACGGACGATCATTCGTCCGATAATCTCATTGTGTGTACCAGGCATAAGAAGTCTATCAATGATTTCTGTATCTTTGTTATAGTGTGAGTTGTGATAATCAGGCAGTACAAGGATTACCAAACAAACAATGAAGATAACTCCGAAGTTGTGAAAATCTGAAATGTAATGTTCATAAATGATCTAGCTTTATGGAAAATGTATAGACACTACACATACAGTAAGTCAATTAATTGGAGGCCTATTTTTAATCTCCCTGTAGAGGATTAAAATAGGATTCTAACCAGACATTAAAGTAGAACTCTGAGGATTCTGTTGCAGAGGATTACTTTGGTCCTCAGTCTTACCTATCACTGGTTCCAGCTGTGATGACTGGTCCTCTGAAGCATCTCTTCTTGTTGTATCACAGCCCCTTTCACAACCATCAGTGGTGGCCTCTGACCCTGCATTGTATATGATGATGTAGAGTGCTTTTCCACATTCTGGCACTTAAGAGAAGACTGAAGCACTGTCTATTGCAGGGCCAGAGCCGCTGAAAAGGTAGCACAGCCAGCCCTCCTGTACTGGGCCTGGGCCCCATCAGTTCAAAAGGGGGGCCTGGGCATCTGCTGAGCAGGAGGGCCGGCTGTACTGTCTTATTGCAGACACCGGTCCTCTTCTGCTTCCCCCTGCAACGCTGCCAGCCTCTCCTCCTCTTTCTACCTCCAGCTGCCCTGCAGGGGGATTGGTTCTAGCACATGCACCCCTTCCATCTGCTGTCCGGGCATCCCTGTGTGCTCCTTTACCCCGCAGCTCTGTTGGCTTGCCTCCTCTCTTCTCCCACCAGCTGCTTCTGTGGATACATAGGGGGATGTTTCAGGATGAAGAGCAGGGGAAGGGGCCAATAAATATGTTGTTTTACTGTCCCCTTTCTTTCCTGAATGGACACAGTAAACAATAGGAACCAATCAGTCCCATGTCCATTGATCACTGATGATTACTAAATTGCATAAGGATAATTGTGGAAAAATTGACTTTATAGGCACGTAGATATAAAAATAACAAATTTGAATATTTCACATGAATACATTCGATCAATAATTGTATCTAAAAATAGAATACAAAAGATAAATATGGTAAAAAATCACAGATCACGTGGAACATTTCCAAGGAGAATATCTCAATGTAGATACTTGCTGTCAATGACGCAGAGCTAGGGTGGGCTGATTTTCTAGATACTCCTTAACTTGCATAACTTTGTGGTGAGTGTTTCACATAAAACTTTTTTTGTTTTTGTTCTAAATATGTTTATGATACTGTAATTTGATTATTTAATGAGTGTGTTCTCTTTAAAACCTAGAAGCTCCTGAGGAAGCGATTAAATTGATATCGCGAAACATGTGGAGCTTAATTTTAATCCTACCAGCATCTCGTGGATCTCGTACCAAGGGGTTATCTCCATTCAGCGTGGTTATCTGTCTAGCCGACATCATTACAGTGTCTACATTGAGATATTCTCCTTGGAAATGTTCCACGTGATCTGTGATTTTTTACCATATGTATCTTTTGTATTCTATTTTTAGATACAATTATTGATCAAATGTATTCATGTGAAATTTTAAAATTAGTTATTTTTATATCTACGTGCCTATAAAGTCCATTTTTCCACAATTATCCTTATTCAATTACGATTAGGACGTGGCACATTTTCTATTAGAGGTGCTGATTACCACCTAAGGGCACTCGTAATCAATTCAATTGATTACTAAATTGTGTTTACTATGCTTCAGTTTGTGAAAGCGCAGGAAGCTTCAGAGCTCTTAATATTAATTCATATGTGCAACTGAGGCTACAGAGAAAGGAACTGAAAAATCGAAAGGACCGTATATACTCGAGTATAAGTCGAGTTTACAGCACATTTTTTTGTGTGCTGAAAATGCCCCCCTCGGCTTATACTCAAGTCTGTGTCTGACTTCAAATTTGTGCGCCTGATCCCGGCCAACCGTAGGTTATCTGGACCCCAAACCTGGCACACATGTAGCCCCACTTTTCTTCCATAAGTGTGCAATGTTTGGTGTCCGGGGGACCTACGGCCTGGGGAGTAGTGATGAGCCGAACACCCCCGGGTTCGGTTCGCACCAGAACCCGCGAACGGACCGAAAGTTCGTACGAACATTAGAACCCTATTAAATACAATGGATGCGAACGTTCGAATTCTAAAGTGCTAATTATAACAACTATTATGCATGTTATTGTCCTAAAAAGGGTTTGGGAACCCGGGTTCTGCACCAGGGGACATGTATCAATGCAAAAATAAGTTTTAAAAACGGTCGTTTTTCGGGAGCAGTCATTTTAATGATGCAAAAAGTGAAAAAAAAAAAGTCAAATATTCCTTTAAATATCGTACCTGGGGGGTGTCTAAAGTATGCCTGTGAAGTGCCACGTGTTTCCCGTGTTTAGAACTGTCCCTGCACAAAATGACACTTCTAAAGGAAAAAAAAGCCATTTAAAACTGCTTGCGGCTTTAATGTAATGTCTGGTCCCGGTAATATGGATGAAAATCTTTAAGAAAAATGGCATAGCTACCCCATGACCCCCCCCCCCCCCTACCCCAGCCCATTACTAGCCCCTTTGGGTCTTGTATGGATATTAAGGGGAACCCCGCACATAAAATAAAAAAGGCCCTATATACTCTGAACAGCCGTATACAGGCGGTGCATAGAAGACAGGGACTGTAGGTTTGTTCTTATGTAGAATCTGTTTGTAATTTTGAACAGGTACATTGTTTAAGTGTAGCTCCAGCCCAAAAATCTATTTTTAAACTTTTTGGAAAACATAGGTAAGGGTTATCACCCCTGTAACATTTGTTTTGCTGTCTGTGCCCCTGTTCAGAACATTTCACCTCACTTTCCGTCCCAATGACAACTGTTTTTGAAATGTGGTGTTTTTCTTGAAACAAGGATTGCTGATAAAGCATCAGTACAGAGGAGACACCTTTCTCCCATATTAATTCTTACAGGAGAGAATTTTCCTTCCTAGGGGTAGATTTCCTCTCACTTCCTGTTGTCTTCTTGCGTTTGCAAGTAGGAGTCGTTTGTAAGTTGGATGTTTGAAAGTAGGGACCTGCCGTAGATACTCTGCAGAAATAGGCCCCTTAGTTGTTGGTGTTGGCACAACACTGTAAGCACTCACAGTTACTCTTGGTTGGTGCTGGAACGCCCTGCTGTCAACTATTATATCAGGAATTGTAATTACATATAATTGTTGAACAGTGGTAGTAAAAATTGGGCCTTTGATGGTGGTGCTGGTGCCACAACACTGTAAGCCCTGACAGTTACTCTTGGTGGGTGCAGCAATGGGCCCTGCTGTGAATTATTAGATCAAGAATTGTAATTGCATGCCCCTGTTGAACAGGGGCTGAAAAATTGGGCCTTTGGTGGTGGTGGTGGTGTTGACACAACACTGTAAGCCCTCAGAGTTACTCTTGGTGGGTGCAGGAATGGGCCCTGCTGTGAATTATTAGATCAAGAATTGTAATTACATGCCCCTGTTGAACAGGGGCTGAAAAATTGGGCCTTAGGCACTGGTGGCACAACACTACAACCCCTCACAGATACTGTACTTGGAGCACAGCAATGAGCCCTGTTGCAAAGTATTGCTTCAAAAATTGTAATGACACGCCCCTGTTAAACAGGGGCTGAAAAATTGGGCCTTAGGCACTGGTGCCACAACACTCCAACCCCTCACAGATACTGTACTTGGAGCACAGCAATGAGCCCTATGGCAAATTATTGCTAAAAAAATTGTAATTACACGCCCCTGTAAAACAGGGGCTGAAAAATTGGGCCTTAGCCACTGGTCGCGGCACCCATAAACAAAAATGATCTTCCAAGCTATCATCATCAATCGTATCATTGAGGACTCGGAGGAGGAGGATAGCCAGTCAACATAACAGCACAGACACTCAGCATCAGCATCAGTCTTGAAGGGATGTGACATGTTAAAATCAATTAGTCTGTTATATCAGCATCAGGTGTGTGGTAGCTGGTGGTGATCCAAGACTGGTTCATCTTGATGAAAGTCAGTCGATCAACCGAGTCGGTGGACAGGCGCACCCTGTGATCCGTGACAAATCCTCCAGCAGCACTGAATGTGCGTTCCGAAAGAACGCTGGATGCAGGACAGGCCAGTAGCTCAATTGCATACTGTGCAAGCTCTGGCCAGTGATCCATCCTCAAGACCCAGTAAGCCAGAGGATTTTCGGTGGGGAAGGTGTCCAAGTCTGACCTTGCCCCTAGATATTCCTGCACCATGTTTATCAGACGCTGGCGATGGTTGCTGGAACCAATCATACTTTGGGGCTGCGGACTAAAGAATTGTCTGAACGCATCGGTCAGACGGCCACCTTCCCCACCGCTCCTTCTTTGACTGGCCGAAGCCTCAGCAACTCGTTGTCCTGGACCAGGAGTTTGTAACCTCCCAGTCTCTGGGAACGCGTTGCACAGACCTTTCTGCAAGGCCTCCCGGAGTTGTCTCATCCTCTGCTCCCTCTGCGACGGTAACATAAGGTCCGCAACCTTACCCTTGTACCGTGGATCAAGGAGAGTGGCCAGCCAGTAATGGTCCCTCTCCTTGATCCGAAGAATACGAGGATCCTTCCGCAGACTTTGCAGGATCAGGGAGGCCATGCAGCGTAGGTTTGCTGAGGCATTCGCTCCGGAGTCCTCTGGGTCACTAAGGACGACATGATCCGCAGTCACCTCCTCCCAGCCACGTACAAGTCCACTGGTTTCTTGGGACTGTAAATCATCCCTAAAAGACTGCTGCTGATGATGCTGAGTGCCAGCCTCCACCTCCATGCTGACACAATCCTCCTCCTCCTCCTCCTCCTCTTCCTCTTCCTGTGCGATGGGTGGGACAGAAGGAACACTGTCTGGGTAAAGGGGGCCTTGAGAGGCAAGGAAGTCCTCCTCTTCCTGCCTCTGTTCTGCCTCAAGTGCCCTGTCCATTATTCCACGCAGCGTGTGCTCCAACAGGTGGACAAGAGGTACAGTGTCACTGATGCATGCACTGTCACTGCTCACCATCCTCGTGGCCTCCTCAAATGGTGCCAGGACAGTGCATGCATCCCTGATCATGCCCCACTGGCGTGGAGAAAAAAAAACAAGCTCCCCTGACCCTGTCCTGGTGCCGTAGTCGCACAGGTACTCATTGATGGCCCTCTGCTGCGTGTGCAGCCGCTGCAGCATGGCCAACGTTGAGTTCCACCTGGTGGGCATGTCACATATAAGGTGGTTCTTGGGCAGGTTCAACTCCTTTTGCAGCTCAGCCAGGCGAGCACTGGCATTATAAGATCTGCGGAAATGCACACAGACTTTCCTGGCCTGCCTCAGGACATCCTGTAAGCCCGGGTACCTGCCCAAGAACCGCTGCACCACCAGGTTAAGGACGTGAGCCACACAGGGCACATGGGTCAGTTGTCCCTGTCGGAGGGCGGAGAGGAGGTTGGTGCCATTGTCGCAAACCACCATTCCTGGCTTAAGCTGGCGTGGCGTCAACCACCTCTCGGCCTGGCCCTGCAGAGCAGACAGGACCTCTGCCCCAGTGTGGCTTCTGTCCCCCAAACACACCAGCGTAAGCACGGCATGGCATCTTTTTGCCTGCGTACTTGCGTAGCCCCGTGAACGGCTACGGAGCACCGCTGGTTCATAGGACAAACCACAGGAAGAGGCCATGGAGGAAGAAGAAGAGGAGGGGGTGGAGGAGAGAGGTGTGTCACAACCAGTAGTAGCATTTTGGAGGCGTGGCGGTGGGACAACCTCCAACACTACTGCACCTTGTCCTGCATCCTTCCCAGCTGCCAAAAGAGTGACCCAATGGGCCGTGAAAGAAAGGTAACATCCCTGTCCATGCCTGCTGGACCATAAGTCAGCGGTAATATGCACCTTACCGCTGACCGCCCTGTCCAGCGAGGTCAAGACATTGCCTTCCACATGCCGGTAGAGAGCCGGAATAGCCTTCCGTGAGAAAAAGTGGCGTTTGGGAACCTGCCACTGAGGAACCGCACATTGCACAAACTCACGGAAGGGGGCCGAGTCTACCAACTGAAAAGGCAGCAGTTGAAGCGCTAGCAATTTAGCCAAGCTAGCATTCAACCGCTGGGCATGTGGATGGCTGGGAGTGAACGTCTTTCGACGGTCCAGCAGCTGGGGCAGGGAAATTTGCCTGCTAGAATCGGACGTCGGTGTACTGCTAGCAGAGTGGCCGCAAGTACTTGGCTGTGACACACCTAATTCTACACCTTCATTCCTCTCAGTGCATGTTTCAGAGAGGACTGAAGTTATAGTGGGGTTGGAAATCCCAGCTGATGCGGTGCAAGGAGAGGTCCGCTTTGTTCTTTGGTGTGGGTCTTTGAGGTAGGCTTGCCAACGAGCTGCATGGCAGGTCAACATATGTCTGGTCAGGCATGTGGTACCCAAGCGGCTGATGTTTTGGCCACGCAATATACGCTTGAGACATATGTTGCAAACAGCAGCTGTGCGATCTGATGCACTAGCCTCAAAAAAGGCCCACACCAAGGAACTTTTTGAATGACGGGCAGAGGCAGCGCCCTGCACAGGCGGAGCTCTGCGGTGTGATTCCGTCGGTGTACTGCCCTTACGCTGGCCACCAAAGGGCATCCTGTCTCGTTGGAGATGTGCCTCCTCCTCATCCTCCTCCTCCTCTCTCCTATTAGGCACCCACGTGGAGTCAGTGACCTCATCATCCCCTCCCTCCTCATCACTGGAGCCAATCTGGCAGTATGCTGCAGCTGCTGGAACATGACTGCCAGATTGGTGTCCTTCTTGAGCATCCCCTCTGTCTGCTCTCACCCTACTGCCTTCCTGTAGCTGGGTTTCATCATCAGACCCTTCGAAACGCTGGGCATCCTCCTGGAGCATGTACCCAACACTGTGCTCAAACAGTTCGGGGGACTCCTCAGGAGGAGGACATGGTGGGTCTAGGGAAGGTGTGACTGATGATGAGTCTGACATTGATACCAGGGAAGAGGACGCTTTGGCAGCTGCTTTGCCAGTACCCTGAGCCTGGGTGAGAGAGGATGAGGAGGAGGAGGAGGGCTTGGTCATCCACTCTACCAAGTCTTCGGCATGATGTGGCTCAACATGTCCAGCTGCGGAAAAGAAGGACAAGCGTGTCCCATGGCCATGTGCTGATGACAATGCACCGCGTCCACGACCAGCACTGTTGCCCCCAGACACAGAGCCTGCTTGCCCTCTTTTATTGCCTCCTGACTGTCTGCCTCTCCTTGTTTGCCTTCCAGACATTCTAATAGATGGCCTGCAGGGAGATGGGAAAAAAGCAATAAGGGCTACCTTCAGGTGTCCTTCTCTGTCCCTTGAAACAAGGACTTGCACAGTGAAAGAAACTGACACTCTCCCTACCTACAGTTTTCTGTCCCTAGAAAAAATGTTTTTTTTAAGCACAATATAGCACAAGGAGAATTCACTCACTGTCCTTCCAGGTCCCTAGAAACAAGGACTTGCACAGTGAAAGAAACTGACACTCTCCCTACCTACAGTTTTCTGTCCCTAGAAAAAATGTTTTTTTTAAGCACAATATAGCACAAGGAGAATGCACTCACTGTCCTTCCAGGTCCCTAGAAACAAGGACTTGCACAGTGAAAGAAACTGACACTCTCCCTACCTACAGTTTTCTGTCCCTAGAAAAAATGTTTTTTTTAAGCACAATATAGCACAAGGAGAATTCACTCACTGTCCTTCCAGGTCCCTAGAAACAAGGACTTGCACAGTGAAAGAAACTGACACTCTCCCTACCTACAGTTTTCTGTCCCTAGAAAAAATGTTTGTTTTAAGCACAATATAGCACAAGGAGAATTCACTCACTGTCCTTCCAGGTCCCTAGAAACAAGGACTTGCACAGTGAAAGAAACTGACACTCTCCCTACCTACAGTTTTCTGTCCCTAGAAAAAATGTTTTTTTTAAGCACAATATAGCACAAGGAGAATTCACTCACTGTCCTTCCAGGTCCCTAGAAACAAGGACTTGCACAGTGAAAGAAACTGACACTCTCCCTACCTACAGTTTTCTGTCCCTAGAAAAAATGTTTTTTTTAAGCACAATATAGCACAAGGAGAATTCACTCACTGTCCTTCCAGGTCCCTAGAAACAAGGACTTGCACAGTGAAAGAAACTGACACTCTCACTACCTACAGTTTTCTGTCCCTAGAAAAAATGTTTTTTTTAAGCACAATATAGCACAAGGAGAATTCACTCACTGTCCTTCCAGGTCCCTGGAAACAAGGACTTGCACAGTGAAAGAAACTGACACTCTCCCTACCTACAGTTTTCTGTCCCTAGAAAAAATGTTTTTTTTAAGCACAATATAGCACAAGGAGAATTCACTCACTGTCCTTCCAGGTCCCTAGAAACAAGGACTTACACAGTGAAAGAAACTGACACTCTCCCTACCTACAGTTTTCTGTCCCTAGAAAAAATGTTTTTTTTAAGCACAATATAGCACAAGGAGAATTCACTCACTGTCCTTCCAGGTCCCTAGAAACAAGGACTTGCACAGTGAAAGAAACTGACACTCTCCCTACCTACAGTTTTCTGTCCCTAGAAAAAATGTTTTTTTTAAGCACAATATAGCACAAGGAGAATTCACTCACTGTCCTTCCAGGTCCCTAGAAACAAGGACTTACACAGTGAAAGAAACTGACACTCTCCCTACCTACAGTTTTCTGTCCCTAGAAAAAATGTTTTTTTTAAGCACAATATAGCACAAGGAGAATTCACTCACTGTCCTTCCAGGTCCCTAGAAACAAGGACTTGCACAGTGAAAGAAACTGACACTCTCCCTACCTACAGTTTTCTGTCCCTAGAAAAAATGTTTTTTTTAAGCACAATATAGCACAAGGAGAATTCACTCACTGTCCTTCCAGGTCCCTAGAAACAAGGACTTGCACAGTGAAAGAAACTGACACTCTCCCTACCTACAGTTTTCTGTCCCTAGAAAAAATGTTTTTTTTAAGCACAATATAGCACAAGGAGAATTCACTCACTGTCCTTCCAGGTCCCTGGAAACAAGGACTTGCACAGTGAAAGAAACTGACACTCTCCCTACCTACAGTTTTCTGTCCCTAGAAAAAATGTTTTTTTTAAGCACAATATAGCACAAGGAGAATTCACTCACTGTCCTTCCAGGTCCCTAGAAACAAGGACTTACACAGTGAAAGAAACTGACACTCTCCCTACCTACAGTTTTCTGTCCCTAGAACAAATGTTTTTTTTAAGCACAATATAGCACAAGGAGAATTCACTCACTGTCCTTCCAGGTCCCTAGAAACAAGGACTTGCACAGTGAAAGAAACTGACACTCTCCCTACCTACAGTTTTCTGTCCCTAGAAAAAATGTTTTTTTTAAGCACAATATAGCACAAGGAGAATTCACTCACTGTCCTTCCAGGTCCCTAGAAACAAGGACTTGCACAGTGAAAGAAACTGACACTCTCCCTACCTACAGTTTTCTGTCCCTAGAAAAAATGTTTTTTTTAAGCACAATATAGCACAAGGAGAATTCACTCACTGTCCTTCCAGGTCCCTAGAAACAAGGACTTGCACAGTGAAAGAAACTGACACTCTCCCTACCTACAGTTTTCTGTCCCTAGAAAAAATGTTTTTTTTAAGCACACTATAGCACAAGGAGAATTCACTCACTGTCCTTCCCAGTCCCTAGAAACAAGGACTTGCACAGTGAAAGAAACTGACACTCTCCCTACCTACAGTTTTCTGTCCCTAGAAAAAATGTTTTTTTTAAGCACAATATAGCACAAGGAGAATTCACTCACTGTCCTTCCAGGTCCCTAGAAACAAGGACTTGCACAGTGAAAGAAACTGACACTCTCCCTACCTACAGTTTTCTGTCCCTAGAATTTTTTTTTTTTTAAGCACAATATAGCACAAGGAGAATTCACTCACTGTCCTTCCAGGTCCCTGGAAACAAGGACTTGCACAGTGAAAGAAACTGACACTCTCCCTACCTACAGTTTTCTGTCCCTAGAAAAAATGTTTTTTTTAAGCACAATATAGCACAAGGAGAATTCACTCACTGTCCTTCCAGGTCCCTAGAAACAAGGACTTACACAGTGAAAGAAACTGACACTCTCCCTACCTACAGTTTTCTGTCCCTAGAAAAAATGTTTTTTTTAAGCACACTATAGCACAAGCACAAAACACACTGACACTCTCCCTACCTATCCTTCTCTTTCCCTAAACTAAAGGAATCCAGGTTAAGCAAGAAAGAAATAAAAGTCACTGTCCCTGCCTATGCTGCTCTATCCCTGCTCCGGAACACACTACACTAGGCCGCCGTGCTGGCGGCCTTTTATAGTGTGGGGCGTGTACTAAACACCCTCAGCAATAATTGGCCACAGGCATCCTGCCTGTGGCCAATCATTGCTCTCCTCGCTGCCGGCGCTGTGATTGGCCAAGCATGCGGGGTCACAGTGCATGCTTGGCCAATCACAGCGCCTGGATGACACTGCGATGGCGTAGTGCATTGTGGGCCGTTCGCGTCACTCGAATTTGGCGCGAACGGCCCAAATCGTTCGATCTTCGTCGAACGATCGAACAGCCGATGTTCGAGTCGAACGTATGTTCGATTCGAACACGAAGCTCATCCCTACTGGGGAGCACCGATTTTTCAAAGCTGGGCACCCCTTCCATAGACTCCAATGTTAAACGGTAACTTCTCTGGTGATTTTGGGGACCTGGTACTGGCCGACCCTAGGTTCTCTGGACCCCAATCTTGGCACACATATAGCCCCACTCTTCATCTACAAGTGTGTAAAGTTTTTTGTCCAGGGGACCTAAGGCCAGGGAGCACCAATTTTTCAAAGCCGGGCACCTCTTCCATAGACTCCCATGTTAAAAGTCAGTCTAGTCACACAGTGCTGGAGATCAGGTAGGGAGATTGGGCATAGTGAGGCATGGGCACAGTGACAGTGAGGCATGGGCACAGTGAGGCATGGGCACAGTGAGGCATGGGCACAGTGAGGCATGGACATGGACACAGTGAGGCAAAGTGAGGCACAGTGAGGCATGGGCACAGTGAGGCATGGGCACAGTGAGGCATGGACACAGTGAGGCATGGACATGGACACAGTGAGGCAAAGTGAGGCACAGTGAGGCATGCAGATGGACACCCTAGGCTTATACTCGAGTCAATAAGTTTTCCCAGTTTTTTGTGGTAAAATTAGGTGCCTCGGCTTATATTCGGGTCGGCTTATACTCGAGTACAGTCCTCAGTCACTTTCAGCTGGGGGTTGTCAGGTAGGCTGTATGGGGCCCGTGATTTCTAACAGCAGCCTTGTGCAGGGCTATATGTTCAGGTAAGTAATTCTCTGTGTAGATCCTTAAAAACAGACAAAACAAGCATCATAATGTGCACATTTAAATTTTAGAGCTGGACCATAGTTCTCCTTTATCTTAGATGTATGTCAACAGTCTTGTTGGGATTTAGAAGTAAAGAGCTATACGAGTAATAAAGGGCTGAAGTTCTTTCTGCAGAAATCGCTTTCCAAAGCTCCCTGATGTGTCAGTCATTTGATCTCTGCTATAGTAGAGGATGAGCCAATCTGACCTCTGATCCTTCAGCAGAAATCATGTGAGAAAATACCTAGGTTTTTGGTCACAAGGTGGGGGTGTCTAAAAATAAGTGTTCAAGTCCTGTGCAGAATTCTGGGGCGAACAGTGAGGCAATCATAGGAGTTTAGATATTAGAATTCTTGAAAGCCCCCTACTGCTGCTATGCTCGCAGGGAACAGAAATCTTTATTTTTTTCTGATCTGACTTCAGTAAACTAAAACCTGTACAAAGATTTCTTTTTAACCAAGGTAGAATAGAAATGTGGTATCATCCACAGAATCCAAGGAAAGAGTGCCTCGGTTGTTCTTATTGTCATTGTCATTTACATGATATCTAAATAGCCCTGTACGGGTACAGTATGTGTTTTAATACTTTAGAAATAAATAACCCAGCATTATCCAGGCACTTACAGTCATATACAGATAGAAATGCTTTATTTTAAACATTTATATAAAAGTTTATTAAGGGGGGGGGGCAATATACGATTTTCAATAGATTTAAAGTTGATACATTTTAAAATGAACATTTTATATTTGTAATATGTATAAAAAGTCTTTGTTTTACAAATAAAAAATTGATACAGGATGCAAGAGTTTTCTAAAGAGGGGGTAAAGCCAGCCACAGACAGATCAAATTTGGCCATATATGGGGATTTAGATTCATGTATGGGCAGGCTGGTTGTACTGAAGTGGATCTATCTATTGGGTTTTGAACACTGTATTCTGGGATACTTCTCGCTGTCAGCATACAATAGCACAGCGGGAGGGATTCCCCCAACAACACTGAATGTGTTGATAGAATTCAACCTGTGGTTGAAGGAAAGAAAATTGGTTAATGTATGGCCTGTCTAAGATTGAAGCTGTTTCTTTCTCGTACATCACGGGACACAGAGCGACATAGTCATTACTATGTGGGATTATATAGATTACCTTCAGGTGCTGGCACTGGCAACTTCCAAGACAGGAAGTACCCTCCCCTATATAAGCCCCTCCCATCCGGGAGTACCTCAGTTTTTTGCCAGTGTCTAAGGTGTTGGCCAAAGAGTAACATGTTTTTTTCACTGGGCTTGCGTACAGGTTCTTTTGGGCCTCAGCAAGCTATTCCGGATCCGACCAAAAAAGCTTCATAGCTAAACAGTCGGTACCTGGGCCTTGCAGAGAAGAGCAAGGTTTTGCCTGTAATGCCTCTCTTAGGAGGGCTGGACCCTGGGATCCAGAGCTCTGGTCATACCCACGACCAAGATGTTTTCTGTGCAGGGTGCTATACAGGTCCAGGGGAGTGGAATCCTTGGGAACCCGGTCCCTGAAGGTCTACGTACAATGCCTGCCGTGAGAGGTGAAGTTTGGGCTCCTGTGGACCAAACAGAGTCCTGCGGCGGGGAAAAGGTAAGTGGGGGCCCCTCAGGAACTTGGTTCTATTGAGGGGCCCTCAATCCTGATATGTCTTTCTGCCTGTTACCTAACGGTATTCCCGCTAATAGCTGTATATGCCTAAAAAACTGCTAAATCCTAGAAATGTTTTTTCATAGAGGAAGTTTAAAAAAAAAAAAGACAAGGTGCGGTACCTGTGTTTGTCCACTAGAGGCCGCTGTGGAACGTCTTTTTTTCTGGGACTATTCCTTCCATGGTAAAAGTCCAGGCAGATGGTAAGCTCTCTGTAAGGGAAGCTGCATCCTTCTGTCATGTTGCCTAGAAAGTCTCTTCCATCCCCGGGTCCTGGTGGAAACAGGGACCCTGGCTCCTCTCCCTGGATAGCGCCGATAGCGCACATGTGCACGCGCGCGCGCACACGCTTTCTTTTATAAAGACAGGCCGCAAAAAGGGGCGGAGCCGGGCGGATGACGCGCTCTGTGCGCCGGGCGCTTCTGCGCATGTGCGAGCGTCCCAGCAAGGTAAAAGGACTCAGTCTGATGCACTAGCTGTGGAGAACAGAGCAAAAGAGGGGGCTGGTAACATGTCATAGCAGGTTTACAGCAGGCGGTTGATACAGGCATCCCCCTAGAAAGGCGCATTGGTAGACACCCACTGATACACATAGCAGCAAATTGCATTAGACTATTTCAGTAAAGGGTGTACTGCGGCTGGAATACCTCAGGTTTGGACTAAGGAATATGCCGCCTAAAAAACTCCGGGACTTACCTCTCAGGAAGTGTAAGGGGTCTCCATCGGGCTCTGAGGATCTGGAGCAGGCATCTGCACCTACCTCCCCTGAGAAATCAGAGGTTAGCACCCATAGAGAACCCCAAGGAGTGCCAGGTATTGCGTCTGTCCTCAGTCCACCTGCTCCTGTGTATATAACAGAGGAGGTTTTTGACTCAACTCTGGGAGGATTGGAGGAAAGATTGGCAGCATTGATCGCTTCTTCCCTACGGGAAAGAAAGCGCGCCAGATCTCCGTCACCTCCGTCAGAGTACCTGTTGGCAGAGCAACAGTCCCAAGAAGGGATTGACCTACCTGAAGGGGATCAGGATGAGGTTGACTCTGTCTTTGAGGAATCGACAGTAGAAGAACCATTCTCAGCATCACAAGCTGAAAGATTATGGGTTCAGACCCTAACTGACATGGTTCGATCAGCATTTAAAATGCCTCTTGTTGAACCATCAACTACTTCTGTCTCCTCATTGGGGTCGCTAAAAGCTCCCCAGACTAATTGTTCCTTTCCAGTTCATCCGTTACTGGAAGGACTTATATACCAGGACTGGGAACATCCTGATAAACTATTTGTTCCACCTAAGAGATTTCAGGTGATCTATCCCATGGAGGATAAGTTCACCCAAAGATGGAGTGTTCCTACGGTGGACGCAGCCATCTCTTCTGTGAACAAATCACTGACATGTCCAGTAGATAATGTTCAAATGTTCAAGGATCCAATAGATAAAAAATTGGAGTCCTTGTTAAAATCTGCTTTTTCCACAGCAGGGGCGGTTACACAGCCAGCAGTGGCAGCCATTGGGGTTTGCCAAGCTTTGAAGGATCAGATGAAACTGATCTTAAGGGATTTGCCAGACCAGCAAGCCCAGGCTCTGGCTGATCTGCCTAGAGCATTATGCTTTGCGGTTGACGCCCTTAAGGATTCCATCCATCAGGCCTCCCGCCTTACGCTGTCTTTGGTACATATGCGTAGACTTCTGTGGCTTAAGAACTGGTCTGCTGAAGCTCCCTGTAAGAAGCTCCTAGTTAGCTTCCCATTTCATGGTGAACGCCTATTTGGCGAAGACCTGGATAAGTATATCCAGAAGATTTCCAGTGGTAAAAGTACTCTCTTACCGGTTAAAAGGAGGTCTAGAGGTCCATCTTTTAAGAGGCCTACCTCTCCAATCCCTGGGACATCTGCTGCTAAGCAGTTCCGACGGCCTCCTCGGTCAAACTCCGGAGGTAAAGATCAGGGACAATCAAAGGGTAACAAAAAACCCTGGATCCGAAGAGGTACTAAACCAGCCTCTAAGTCAAGCCTATGAAGGGCTGCCCCCACTCAAACGGGTGGGGGGAAGACTTCGGTTGTTCGCAGAGACCTGGCGGGAGACGATCAGAGACAGATGGGTACTCTCCACTGTAACTCTGGGATACAAATTGGAGTTAAGAGAGTCTCCTCCTTCCCATTTTATGTGGTCAGGCATGCCAAAAGACCCTTTAAAAAGGAGGTCTCTCCTGTTGGCGTTAGAACAACTATTGCTCCAAGGAGTAATTATGGAGGTTCCTATGGAAGAGTGGGGGTTGGGTTTCTACTCAAACCTTTTCACAGTCCCGAAACCAAACGGGGACATAAGACCCATATTGGATCTAAAGGGTCTAAACAAATTCCTGAACATCCGATCCTTTCGGATGGAGTCGATCCGGTCGGTAGCCGCTGCCCTACAAGGGGAGGAATGGTTAGCCTCGATCGACATCAAAGATGCTTACTTGCATGTTCCCATCTTTCCAGGTCATCAAAGATTTCTACGCTTTGCGGTAGAAGGGCGCCATTTTCAGTTCAGAGCCTTACCCTTCGGTCTGGCCACAGCACCACGGGTGTTCACAAAAATTCTGGCCCCACTGTTGGCCGATCTAAGAACACGAGGTGTAACGATAATGGCATACCTAGACGACCTGTTGTTGATGGACCACTCAGTTGCCAAACTAGAGGTGGTAATTCTCGATACGATCAGGTATCTAGAATCTCACGGTTGGATCATCAACGTGGACAAGTCAGCCCTACAGCCAGTCAAAAGTCTGGTGTACCTAGGGCTACGGCTGGATTCAGACCAGAGGAAGATTTTCCTACCTCAAGACAAAGTATCCTCTTTGAGGGACTTGGTCCACCTACTTTGTGCAAAAAGACAGCCGTCCATACGCCTGTGCATGAGGCTGCTGGGAAAGATGGTAGCATCATTCGAAGCTGTGCCATACGCCCAATTCCACTCAAGGAATTTGCAGAGGGCCATACTGTTAGCCTGGAACAGAAAGGTTCAGGCTCTAGACTTCCCGATGTCCTTACCCCCTTCCGTTCGGAAGAGTCTCTGCTGGTGGTTGATCCCCCAGAATCTCCAGAAGGGGAAATCCTTCAGTCCGATTTCCTGGAAGGTGGTCACTACAGATGCCAGCCTTATAGGCTGGGGGGCAGTACTGGAGCAATGGTCTCTCCAGGGCAGATGGTCAGATACAGAAAAGACCCTGCCCATCAATCTCTTAGAGATACGAGCAGCCCGGTATGCCCTAGTAGCATGGACATCCAAACTCCTAGGGTCCCCTGTCAGAATTCAATCAGACAATGCCACGGCAGTGGCATATATCAATCATCAAGGGGGCACCAGGAGTCGTGCAGCCCAGAGGGAAGTAAGTCACATCCTGGAATGGGCAGAAAAGCATGTCCCATGCATATCAGCTGTCTTCATTCCAGGGGTGGAGAATTGGAAGGCGGACTTTCTGAGTCGCCAACAGTTATGCCCAGGGGAATGGTCCCTTCATCCCCAGGTCTTCCGAGCAATATGTCAGCGGTGGGGAACACCGGATGTAGATCTGCTAGCATCCAGATTCAACGCAAAGGTGGACAGATTTGTCTCCCGGACAAGGGATCCCCTCGCTTGCGGTTCGGATGCTCTGGTGTTCCCTTGGGATCAGTTCAAACTGATATATGCTTTCCCTCCGCTACAATTGTTGCCTCGACTCCTTCGCAGAGTCAGGTTGGAAAAGAAGCCGGTGATCCTGGTGGCTCCAGCGTGGCCCTGAAGGGCCTGGTACGCGGAGATTGTAAAAATGGCTGTGGGGAGTCCTTGGACCCTTCCACGTCGTTCGGACCTGCTTTCGCAAGGACCGATATACCACCCTTCCTTACTAACTCTATGTTTAATGGCCTGGCTATTGAATCCCACATCCTAAAAAAGAGAGGTCTCTCTAACTCTGTGGTATCTACTATAATCAATGCCAGGAAGCCTGTATCCAGGCAGATTTACTATAGAGTCTGGAAGGCGTACATCACTTGGTGTGAGGCCAGGAAATGGCATCCACGTAAGTACGTTATAGACAGAATTCTGGACTTCCTGCAGTGGGCTGTAGACAGGAAGTTTGCCTTAAGTACTATCAAGGGTCAGGTTTCGGCCTTGTCAATACTATTTCAAAGGCCCCTGGCTATGCATTCACTTGTCAAATCCTTTGTACAAGGGGTGACTCGTATTATTCCACTGGTTAAAGCTCCCATATGCCCATGGGATCTAAATTTGGTTCTATCGGTTCTGCAAAAGCAGCCATTTGAACCTTTGCGGCACATTTCCTTGGTTCTACTCACCAGGAAATTGATTTTTTTAGTAGCCATATGTTCGGCTAGAAGAGTGTCGGAATTAGCCGCCGTGTCCTGTAAAGAGCCATATCTAGTCATTTATAAGGACAGAGTAGGGATGGGCCCGGTGCTCGATTCGAACCCATGTTCGAATCGAGCATCGGGCGTTCGCTCGCTCGTCGAGCCCAGAACTATTTGGGCCGTTCGCATCACATTCGTGTGATGCGAGCGGCCCCGCAATGCATTGCGGCCGGCGCGGCCGGCGCAGTGCATTGCTGGCTGATGATTGGCCAAGCATGCACTGTGACCCCGCATGCTTGGCCAATCACAGCGCCCGAAACTCGGAGAGCAATAATTGGCTACAGGCAGGACGCCTGTAGCCAATTACAGCTCAGGGGCTTTAGTACACGCCCCACCATTTAAAAGGCCGCCACGCCATCGGCCCCGGTCACATGAGTTCCGGCTTGAGGAGAGATTAGTCTGCTGATTCAGTCTTTGCTTGATACTGAAAGATTTGCTCTTCTTTGCTAAACCATTGGCTATTTCTTTGCTAAACCATTGCTACCTAAGTCATTGATCGTTCATTGCTGCTGATTGCACAGTTAGTGTGTTATTAGCTGCTGCTGGGGATTAGTCTGGTGCGTGCTTACTGTTAGTACAGTATTGCAGTAGTACCAACCGCAGTGCTGTTAGCACAGCATTGCACCCCAACAGCACCCATAGGACTTCTAGTGTGTTAGTGGCAGCAAACAGAGCTCCTATATTTTCTTCTCAGCAGCACCCATAGGACTTCTAGTGTGTTAGTGGCAGCAAACAGAGCTCCTATATTTTCTTCTCAGCAGCACCCATAGGACTTCTAGTGTGTTAGTGGCAGCAAACAGAGCTCCTATATTTTCTTCTCAGCAGCACCCATAGGACTTCTAGTGTGTTAGTGGCAGCAAACAGAGCTCCTATATTTTCTTCTCAGCAGCACCCATAGGACTTCTAGTGTGTTAGTGGCAGCAAACAGAGCTCCTATATTTTCTTCTCAGCAGCACCCATAGGACTTCTAGTGTGTTAGTGGCAGCAAACAGAGCTCCTATATTTTCTTCTCAGCAGCACCCATAGGACTTCTGGTGTGTTAGTGGCAGCAAACAGAGCTCCTATATTTTCTTCTCAGCAGCACCCATAGGACTTCTAGTGTGTTAGTGGCAGCAAACAGAGCTCCTATATTTTCTTCTCAGCAGCACCCATAGGACTTCTAGTGTGTTAGTGGCAGCAAACAGAGCTCCTATATTTTCTTCTCAGCAGCACCCATAGGACTTCTAGTGTGTTAGTGGCAGCAAACAGAGCTCCTATATTTTCTTCTCAGCAGCACCCATAGGACTTCTAGTGTGTTAGTGGCATCACACAGAGCTCCTATATTTTCTTCTCAGCAGCACCCATAGGACTTCTAGTGTGTTAGTGGCAGCAAACAGAGCTCCTATATTTTCTTCTCAGCAGCACCCATAGGACTTCTAGTGTGTTAGTGGCAGCAAACAGAGCTCCTATATTTTCTTCTCAGCAGCACCCATAGGACTTCTAGTGTGTTAGTGGCAGCAAACAGAGCTCCTATATTTTCTTCTCAGCAGCACCCATAGGACTTCTAGTGTGTTAGTGGCAGCAAACAGAGCTCCTATATTTTCTTCTCAGCAGCACCCATAGGACTTCTAGTGTGTTAGTGGCAGCAAACAGAGCTCCTATATTTTCTTCTCAGCAGCACCCATAGGACTTCTAGTGTGTTAGTGGCAGCAAACAGAGCTCCTATATTTTCTTCTCAGCAGCACCCATAGGACTTCTAGTGTGTTAGTGGCAGCAAACAGAGCTCCTATATTTTCTTCTCAGCAGCACCCATAGGACTTCTAGTGTGTTAGTGGCAGCAAACAGAGCTCCTATATTTTCTTCTCAGCAGCACCCATAGGACTTCTAGTGTGTTAGTGGCAGCAAACAGAGCTCCTATATTTTCTTCTCAGCAGCACCCATAGGACTTCTAGTGTGTTAGTGGCAGCAAACAGAGCTCCTATATTTTCTTCTCAGCAGCACCCATAGGACTTCTAGTGTGTTAGTGGCAGCAAACAGAGCTCCTATATTTTCTTCTCAGCAGCACCCATAGGACTTCTAGTGTGTTAGTGGCAGCAAACAGAGCTCCTATATTTTCTTCTCAGCAGCACCCATAGGACTTCTAGTGTGTTAGTGGCAGCAAACAGAGCTCCTATATTTTCTTCTCAGCAGCACCCATAGGACTTCTAGTGTGTTAGTGGCAGCAAACAGAGCTCCTATATTTTCTTCTCAGCAGCACCCATAGGACTTCTAGTGTGTTAGTGGCAGCAAACAGAGCTCCTATATTTTCTTCTCAGCAGCACCCATAGGACTTCTAGTGTGTTAGTGGCAGCAAACAGAGCTCCTATATTTTCTTCTCAGCAGCACCCATAGGACTTCTAGTGTGTTAGTGGCAGCAAACAGAGCTCCTATATTTTCTTCTCAGCAGCACCCATAGGACTTCTAGTGTGTTAGTGGCAGCAAACAGAGCTCCTATATTTTCTTCTCAGCAGCACCCATAGGACTTCTAGTGTGTTAGTGGCAGCAAACAGAGCTCCTATATTTTCTTCTCAGCAGCACCCATAGGACTTCTAGTGTGTTAGTGGCAGCAAACAGAGCTCCTATATTTTCTTCTCAGCAGCACCCATAGGACTTCTAGTGTGTTAGTGGCAGCAAACAGAGCTCCTATATTTTCTTCTCAGCAGCACCCATAGGACTTCTAGTGTGTTAGTGGCAGCAAACAGAGCTCCTATATTTTCTTCTCAGCAGCACCCATAGGACTTCTAGTGTGTTAGTGGCATCACACAGAGCTCCTATATTTTCTTCTCAGCAGCACCCATAGGACTTCTAGTGTGTTAGTGGCAGCAAACAGAGCTCCTATATTTTCTTCTCAGCAGCACCCATAGGACTTCTAGTGTGTTAGTGGCAGCAAACAGAGCTCCTATATTTTCTTCTCAGCAGCACCCATAGGACTTCTAGTGTGTTAGTGGCAGCAAACAGAGCTCCTATATTTTCTTCTCAGCAGCACCCATAGGACTTCTAGTGTGTTAGTGGCAGCAAACAGAGCTCCTATATTTTCTTCTCAGCAGCACCCATAGGACTTCTAGTGTGTTAGTGGCATCACACAGAGCTCCTATATTTTCTTCTCAGCAGCACCCATAGGACTTCTAGTGTGTTAGTGGCAGCAAACAGAGCTCCTATATTTTCTTCTCAGCAGCACCCATAGGACTTCTAGTGTGTTAGTGGCAGCAAACAGAGCTCCTATATTTTCTTCTCAGCAGCACCCATAGGACTTCTAGTGTGTTAGTGGCAGCAAACAGAGCTCCTATATTTTCTTCTCAGCAGCACCCATAGGACTTCTAGTGTGTTAGTGGCAGCAAACAGAGCTCCTATATTTTCTTCTCAGCAGCACCCATAGGACTTCTAGTGTGTTAGTGGCAGCAAACAGAGCTCCTATATTTTCTTCTCAGCAGCACCCATAGGACTTCTAGTGTGTTAGTGGCAGCAAACAGAGCTCCTATATTTTCTTCTCAGCAGCACCCATAGGACTTCTAGTGTGTTAGTGGCAGCAAACAGAGCTCCTATATTTTCTTCTCAGCAGCACCCATAGGACTTCTAGTGTGTTAGTGGCAGCAAACAGAGCTCCTATATTTTCTTCTCAGCAGCACCCATAGGACTTCTAGTGTGTTAGTGGCAGCAAACAGAGCTCCTATATTTTCTTCTCAGCAGCACCCATAGGACTTCTAGTGTGTTAGTGGCAGCAAACAGAGCTCCTATATTTTCTTCTCAGCAGCACCCATAGGACTTCTAGTGTGTTAGTGGCAGCAAACAGAGCTCCTATATTTTCTTCTCAGCAGCACCCATAGGACTTCTAGTGTGTTAGTGGCAGCAAACAGAGCTCCTATATTTTCTTCTCAGCAGCACCCATAGGACTTCTAGTGTGTTAGTGGCAGCAAACAGAGCTCCTATATTTTCTTCTCAGCAGCACCCATAGGACTTCTAGTGTGTTAGTGGCATCACACAGAGCTCCTATATTTTCTTCTCAGCAGCACCCATAGGACTTCTAGTGTGTTAGTGGCAGCAAACAGAGCTCCTATATTTTCTTCTCAGCAGCACCCATAGGACTTCTAGTGTGTTAGTGGCAGCAAACAGAGCTCCTATATTTTCTTCTCAGCAGCACCCATAGGACTTCTAGTGTGTTAGTGGCAGCAAACAGAGCTCCTATATTTTCTTGTCAGCAGCACACATAGTACCTATAGTGTGTTAGTGTCAGCACCCATAGGACCTACAGTGTGTTGTGAGCACACATAGGAGTTCTATTTTTTATACTATATACACTACCGACTACAATGGCTGGAAGACCGCCAAGGAGAGGCAGAGCGTGCCGAGGCAAGAACACAGGGCAGGCAGGCTCTGTTTCTAGAGACAACAGTGCTGGCCGTGGACGTGGTCGTGCATCGTCATCAGCACGTGGCCATGGGACACGCTTGTCTTTGTTTTCGGCAGCTGGACATGTGGAGCCGCATCATGCCGAAGGCTTGGTAGAATGGATGACCAAGCCCTCCTCATCCTCCTCATCCTCTCTCACCCAGGCTCAGGGTACTGGCAGAGCAGCTGCCAACGCGTACTCAATGGCATCATCAGCCACCCCTTCCCTAGACCCACCATGTCCTCCTGAGGAGTCCCCCGAACTGTTTGAGCACAGTGTTGGGTACATGCTCCAGGAGGATGCCCAACGATTCGAAGGCTCGGATGATGATACCCAGCTTGAGGAAGTCAGTAGTGTGCGCGCAGAGAAAGGGGATGCTGAAGGACAGCAATCTGGCAGTAGTGTTCCACCAGCTGCAGCTTACTGCCAGGTTTGCTCTAGTGGTGAAGAGGGAGGGGATGATGAGGTCACTGACTCCACGTGGGTGCCTGAAGGGAGAGAGGAGGAGGAGGAGGAGGATGCAGCGTCACATGTCCAACGAGGCAGGATGCCCCCTGGAGGCCAGCTAGAGGCCAGCACAGCAACTGTACCACACCGCAGAGCTCCGCCTGTGCAGGGCGCTGCCTCTGCACGTTATCACAAAAGTTCTTTGGTGTGGGCCTTTTTTGAGACGAGTGCATCAGATCGCACCACTGCTATTTGCAATATTTGTCTCAAGCGTATCTCGCGTGGCCAAAACATCAGCCGCTTGGGCACCACAAGCATGAGCAGACATATGTCGACCTGCCATGCAGCTCGTTGGCAAGCACACATAAAAGACCCACACCAAAGAACAAAGCGGACCTCTCCTTGCTCCTCATCAGCTGGGATCTCCATCCCCACTATATCTTCAGTCCTCTCTGAAAGCTGCTCTGAGAGGACTGAAGGTGTAGAATTAGGTGTGTCACAACCAAGTACTTGCAGTACACCGACGTCCGATTGTAGCAGGCAAATTTCCCTGCCCCAGCTGCTGGACCGTCGAAAGAAGTATACTCCCAGCCATCCACATGCCCAGCGGTTGAATGCTAGCTTGGCTAAATTGCTAGCACTTCAACTGCTGCCTTTTCAGTTGATAGACTCGGCCCCCTTCCGTGAGTTTGTTCAATGTGCGGTTCCTCAGTGGCAGGTTCCCAAACGCCACTTTTTCTCACGGAAGGCAATTCCGTCTCTCTACTGGCATGTGGAAGGCAATGTCCATGCCTCGCTGGACAGGGCGGTCAGCGGTAAGGTGCATATTACCGCTGACTCATGGTCCAGCAGGCATGGACAGGGACGTTATCTTTCTTTCACGGCCCATTGGGTCACTCTATTGGTAGCTGGGAGGGATGCAGGACAAGGTGCAGTAGTGTTGGAGGTTGTTCCGCCACCACGCCTCCAAAATGCTACTACTGGTTGTGACACACCTCTCTCCTCCACCCCCTCCTCTTCTTCTTCCTCCATGTCCTCTTCGAGTGCTCTGTCCTCGGAACCAGCGGTGCTCCGTAGGCGTACAAGGGGCTACGCGAGTACGCAGGCAAAAAGATGCCATGCCGTGCTTGCGCTGGTGTGTTTGGGGGACAGGAGCCACACTGGGCCAGAGGTTCTGGCAGCTCTGCAGGGGCAGGCCGAGAGGTGGTTGACGCCACGCCAGCTTAAGCCAGGAATGGTCGTTTCTGATAATGGCACCAACCTCCTCTCCGCCCTGCGACAGGGGCAGCTCACCCATGTGCCCTGTATGGCTCACGTCCTCAACCTGGTGGTGCAGCGGTTCTTGGGCAGGTTCCCAGGCTTACAGGATGTCCTGAGGCAGGCCAGGAAAGTCTGTGTGCATTTCCGCCGATCTTATAATGCCAGTGCTCGGCTGACTGAGCTGCAAAAGGAGCTGAACCTGCCCAAGAACCGCCTAATATGTGACATGCCCACCAGGTGGAACTCAACGTTGGCCATGCTGCAGCGACTGCACACGCAGCAGAGGGCCATCAATGAGTACCTTTGCGACTACGGCACCAGGACAGGGTCAGGGGAGCTTGGCTTTTTTTCCCCACGCCAGTGGAGCATGATCAGGGATGCATGCACTGTCCTCTCACCATTTGAGGAGGCCACGAGGATGGTGAGCAGTGACAGTGCATGCATCAGTGACACTGTACCTCTTGTCCACCTGTTGGAGCATACGCTGCGTGGGATAATGGACATGGCACTTGAGGCAGAACAGAGGCAGGAAGAGGAGGACTTCCTTGTCTCTCAAGGCCCCCTTTATCCAGACAATGTTCCTTCTGTCCCACCCATCACACAGGAAGAGGAGGAGGAGGAGGAGGAGGAGGAGGATTGTGTGAGCATGGAGGTGGAGCCTGGCACTCAGCATCAGCAGCAGCAGTCTTTTAGGGATGATGTACAGTCCCAACAAACCAGTGGACTTGTACGTGGCTGGGAGGAGGTGGCTGGCGATCATGTCATCCTCAGTGACCCAGAAGACTCCGGACCGAATGCCTCAGCTAACCTACGCTGCATGGCCTCCCTGATCCTGCAAAGCCTGCGGAAGGATCCTCGTGTTCTTCGGATCAAGGAGAGTGACCATTACTGGCTGGCCACTCTCCTTGATCCACGGTACAAGGGTAAGGTTGCGGACCTTATCTTGCCGTCGCAGAGGGAGCAGAGGATGAGACATCTCAGGGAGGCCTTGCAGAAAGGTCTGTGCAACGCGTTCCCAGAAACTGGGAGGTTACAAACTCCTGGTCCTGGACGACGAGTTGCTGAGGCTTCGGTCAGTAGCAGAAGGAGCGGTGGGGAAGGTGGACGTCTGACCGATGCGTTCAGACAATTTTTTAGTCCGCAGCCCCAAGGTATGATCGGTTCCAGCAACCATCGCCAGCGTCTGATATACATGGTGCAGGAATACCTAGGGGCAAGGTCAGACTTGGACACCTTTCCCACCGAAAATCCTCTGGCTTACTGGGTCCTGAGGATGGATCACTGGCCAGAGCTTGCACAGTATGCAATTGAGCTACTGGCCTGTCCTGCATCCAGCGTTCTTTCCGAACGCACATTCAGTGCTGCTGGAGGATTTGTCACCGATCATAGGGTGCGCCTGTCCACCGACTCGGTTGATCGACTGACCTTCATAAAAATGAATCAGTCTTGGATCACCACCAGCTACCAGACACCTGAAGCGGATATAACGGAATAATTTATAATGTCACATCCCTTCAAGACTGCCTATGCTGATGCTGAGTGACTGTCCTGTTATGTTCACTGACTATCCTCTTCCTCCTCCTCAATGATCCATGCCACCACACCAGTGCCTAAGGCACAATTTTTCAGCCCCTGTATAACAGGGGCGTGTAATTACAATTTTTTAAAAAGATGCTTCGCAACAGGTGTGACTGCTGTGCTCAGAGTACAGTATCTGTGAGGGGTTGCAGTGTTGTGGCACCAGCACCAGTGCCTAAGGCACAATTTTTCAGCCCCTGTTGGGGCGTGTAATTACAATTTTTAGGCAATGCTTTGCAACAGGTCTCATTGCTGTGCTCAGAGTACAGTATCTGTGAGGGGTTGCAGTGTTGTGGCACCAGCACCAGTGCCTAAGGCACAATTTTTCAGCCCCTGTATAACAGGGGCGTGTAATTACAATTTTTTAAAAAGATGCTTCGCAACAGGTGTGACTGCTGTGCTCAGAGTACAGTATCTGTGAGGGGTTGCAGTGTTGTGGCACCAGCACCAGTGCCTAAGGCACAATTTTTCAGCCCCTGTTGGGGCGTGTAATTACAATTTTTAGGCAATGCTTTGCAACAGGTCTCATTGCTGTGCTCAGAGTACAGTATCTGTGAGGGGTTGCAGTGTTGTGGCACCAGCACCAGTGCCTAAGGCACAATTTTTCAGCCCCTGTATAACAGGGGCGTGTAATTACAATTTTTTAAAAAGATGCTTCGCAACAGGTGTGACTGCTGTGCTCCAAGTACAGTATCTGTGAGGGGTTGCAGTGTTGTGGCACCAGCACCAATGCCTAAGGCACAATTTTTCAGCCCCTGTTTAACAGGGGCGTGTAATTACAAATCTTGATCTAATAGTTCACAGCAGGGCCCATTCCTGCGCCCACCAAGAGTAACTATGAGGGCCTACAGTCTTGTGGCAACACCGTCCACCACCACCACCACCACCAAAGGCCCAATTTTTCTGCCCTGTTCAACAGGTGCATGCAATTACAAATCTTGATCTAATAACTCACAGCAGGGCCCATTCCTGCACCCACCAAGAGTAACTGTGAGGGCTTACAGTCTTGTGGCAACACCGTCCACCACCACCACCACCACCACCAAAGGCCCAATTTTTCTGCCCGGTTCAACAGGTGCATGCAAGTACAAATCTTGATCTATTAACTCACAGCAGGGCCCATTCCTGTGCCCACCAGTCTTGTGGCTACACCAATATCTAATAGGGCAAATTTCTGCACAGTATATACGGCAGGCCCCTACTTTCAAACATCCAACTTACAAACGACTCCTACTTGCAAACGGCAAGAGAAAACAGGAAGTGAGAGGAAATCTACCCCTAGGAAGGAAAATTCTATCCTGTTAGATTTAATTTGGGAAAAAGGTATCTCCTCTCTACTGATGCTTTATCACCAATCCTTGTTTCAATTAAAACCCCACTTTTCCAAAAACATTTGTCATTGGGACGGAAAGTGAGGTGACATGTTCTGAACAGATGTGCAAAGACAGCAAATGTTACAGGGGTGATAACCCCTCCCTATGTTCTCCAAAAAGCTTAAAAATTGATTTTTTTGGGATGTAGCTACACTTCATAATGTACCTGTTCAGATTCTACTTAAGAACAAACCTACAGTCCATGTCTTGTTTGCACCACCTATATACTGCTGTTCAGAGTATATAGGGTTGTAGGTATAGGGTTTTATTTTGGGTGCGGGGTCCCCCTTAGTATCCATACAAGACCCAAAGGGGCTGGGGTGGGGGGGGGGGTGATGGGGTAGCCATGCCATTTTTCTCAAGGATTTTCAGCCATATGGCGGCCAGGACAAGACATGACATTAAAGCCGCAAGTGGTTTTAAATGGCTTCTTTTTTTCCTTTACAAATGTCATTTTGTGCAAGGACAGTTCTAAACACGGGAAACACATGCCACTTCACAGGCATACTTTAGACACCCCCCAGGTACCGTATTTAAAGGAAAATTTCACTTTTTTTTTTTTCACTTTATGCATCATTAAAATGACTGCTCCCGAAAAAACTTTAGTTTTTAAAATTTCTTTTTGCATTGATATATGTCCCCTGGGGCAGGACCCGGGTCCCCAAACCTGTTTTATAACATTAACATGCATATTGGCCGTTGTAATTAGCAATTTTGATTTCGAACGTTCGCGTCCATTATAACGAATAGGGTTCGAAAATTCGCGCGAACTTTCGGTCCGTTCGAAGGTTCTGGTGCGAACCGAACCCTGGGGTGTTCGGCTCATCCCTAGGACAGAGTAGTGTTACGTCCTCATCCAGCCTTTCTTCCTAAGGTGGTATCGAGGTTTCATTTGAACCAAGATGTGGTTCTTCCTTCTTTTTTCCCCAAACCGAGCTCGGTAGAGGAAAAGTTATTACATTCCTTGGATGTAGTAAGAGCAGTTAAAGCTTATCTAAAAGCCACTGCTCAGATTCGTAGAACGGATACCTTGTTTATTCTGTCGGAAGGCCCCAGAAAGGGTCAGGCAGCGTCAAAATCTACTTTAGCCAAGTGGATTCGACAGGTCATAATGCAAGCCTATGGCTTGAAAAGGAGACCGCCTCCATTCAAAGTTAGGGCGCACTCCACGAGAGCAGTTGGAACTTCATGGGCAGTGCATCACCAGGCCTCCCTGGCTCAAATCTGTAAGGCCGCAACATGGTCTTCAGTACACACGTTTACTAGGTTCTACCAGGTGGACGTTAGAAGTCAGGAGGATGTCGCCTTTGGGCGCAGTGTGTTGCAGGCCGCAAAAGATCCTCATGTCTGATGGCGCCCAGCTTATGTATGGTGTATCCCCCCCCTCATTTGGCATTGCTTTGGGACGTCCCACATCGTAATGACTATGTCGCTCTGTGTCCCGTGATGTACGAGAAAGAAAATAGGATTTTTATAACAGCTTACCTGTAAAATCATTTTCTTGGAGTACATCACGGGACACAGAGCTCCCACCCCTCTTTTTGGGGACACGTATTGCTTTGCTACAAAACTGAGGTACTCCCGGATGGGAGGGGCTTATATAGGGGAGGGTACTTCCTGTCTTGGAAGTTGCCAGTGCCAGCACCTGAAGGTAATCTATATAATCCCACATAGTAATGACTATGTCGCTCTGTGTCCCGTGATGTACTCCAAGAAAAGGATTTTACAGGTAAGCTGTTATAAAAATCCTATTTTTCCTACAGTCTGTCTCTCTTTAAAGCGGAAGTAAACCCATCCATTTAGCGGTTTCAAAAAAGTTGCATTTCCGGCACATACATTTTGTGAAAATAGTGCAGTGCTGCGTATCTATAAATCTTATATAAACAAGTAATTATACATTCCATAAAACAATTTATGAAAAAAAAAATTAAAAACAGTTCATATGTAGGTTTCCAAAGCTGTCACCGCTGCGTAAAATCCTATTTAAATGGATCCAATATTCAGTGCACACTACCACCTGCTAAAATGCCTTTTTCCTGACGTGCAAAAAGCCATCGTTTTTCCCGACATGATTCCTCTCCAGCCTAACTTGCATACACACGTTCATGCAAAAAAACGTCCGACCAAAGCGCGGTGACGTACAACACGTACGACGGGACTATAAAGGGGAAGTTCCTTTCAAATGGCGCCACCCTTTGGGCTGCTTTTGCTGATCCTCGTGTTAGTAAAAGTATGTGAGAGACGATTTGCGCTTTTCAGCCTCATGCTTTTCAGTCCGTTACAGCATGACGAATGTGCTATCTCCATTCTGAACGCTAGTTTTACCAGAACGAGCGCTCCCGTCTCATTATTGATTCCGAGCATGCGCATTTTTTTCCCCCTCGGAAAAGCATACACACGACTGTTTTTCGCGACGAGAAAAAGACTGACGGGAAACAGGACGAGAAAAAAGAGAGCTGGTTTTAATTTTTTTGCGGGCAGTTTTTTAGTCGAGAAAACTGCTAGGGAGCATACACACAACCGGTTTTCACGACCAATATAAAAAATGGCAGTTTTCTCGTCGTGAAAAACGGTCGTGTGTACAAGGCATGAGAATTTTTAATATGAATTCATGAAGATCATTTGGTTATTTTAAAAGTTTTATAAATATTTGTTAAAAAAACTATTTTCGAGATTGGCTTTAATTAGAATAACTAGTTGCTGTTACTTAAAGCTGAACTACAGATATTAAAACAATGGCCAATGAAGATGAGATGCTCTTTTGGCCTCATAAAACATACTCAACACAAACAAACACATTATTTTAATCGTATTTTATTACATTATAAATATTCAAAAACAAGAAGGAAAAAGAAAGACATTCTGGCATATCCAAAAACAAATAAATCCTTCATATATTGTCCAGAAACAAAGGAAATGTGAGTATATGCGTATTATAGAATACTTGATATCTTAAAATACTTGGAGGTACTAATTCACCTTGATTTATGCTTCCTTCTCCTTAATATCTCTCAGATTAAACTTCAACTAAATGGAATCAAAACTATGAATATGGAATTTATTATTATTAAATTTAATAGGGACAATACATTTGATAAAAATTATATATTTTACCCATATTTGTGGATCTGTTTAATGCCTCCCCTATATTTCTTTCCAGTAAAATATTTCAAGCCATTGATTCAGCCATTTCCTCATTTATATGGTCCCAGTTTTAACCATGTATTTCTAGAACAGCATTAAAAGTCTTGCTCACAGAGGGGGGGGGGACGGGGGGACTTATCTAAATTTTATCACCATTACTTGGCTTCCCAGTTCACTTTCACACATGAGCCGTTACCATGGATGGATTCAAGTCAACCCACCTACAGTGGTTGCAGTTGTGATTGTGGATTCCTATGAACAGCTAAAAAAAATTACTGTATAGAAGCACAGATTTTACCTTCAAATGGATGTTGTCTATAGCTGTATCTGTAATGGCTTGGTATAGAGCAAGATCAAAGTTGAACTGTATCCAAAATCATCTTCTACAATCAGTTGGAATTCACCTGTTCACAACCTCCTTTGACAGCATGTATTACTTACTACTTTAACTAAAGATGTATGGGCAGAAGTAGAGCAAACCAGAACAATTAGAGCATTTACTAGAAGCACAGGTTTTACTCTATAGCTGTATCTGTAACGGCTTGGCATAGAGCCAGATCAAAGTTGAACTGTGTCCAAAACGATCTTTTACAATCAGTTGGAATTCAGCTATTCACAACCTCCTTTGACAAGCGGACAGCATGTGTTACTACTCTAACTATAGAGCAAACCTGGTGACCTGATGTATTCAGCGCTGAGGTTAAATGAATTAAATTCAATTAATTCAATTGAAATTAAATTAAATTAAATTACTGCATGGTCTCCTTTAAAGCCTCGTACACATGACTGGTTTTCTCGTCAAGAAACGACAAGAAAACTGTTGGGAGAGGTTTCTTGCCAAGAAAACCGTTCGTGTGTATGGTTTCTCGTAGAGAAAACTGCCGGGAATCTCGTCGAGAAAAATAGAGAACCTGCTCTCTATTTTCTCGGCAGGATTCTCGTTTTTCTTGTCGGGATTCTCGTCGGCCTGTTTCCCGACGAGAAAACCGGTCGTGTGTTTGCTTTTCCGAGTCTTAAAAAATTGCACATGCTCAGAATCAAGTATAAGACGGGAGCGCTCCTTCTGGTAAAACTAGCGTTCGTAATGGAGATAGCACATTCGTCACGCTAAAACGAACTGAAAGCACGAAGACTGAAAAGCGGGAATTGTCTCTCCCCAAACTTTTACTATAACGCAGTAACACGAGATCAACAAAATCAGCCCAAGGGGTGTCACCATTGGAATCGAACTTCCCCTTTATACTGCCGTCGTACGTGTTGTACGTGTCCGCGCTTTACAACGACAAGATTTGGAATTGACAGTGTGTATGCAAGGAAAGCTTGACAAAAATCTTGTCAAGCTTGACAAGAATCTCGTAGAGAAAAACAAAGTTTTTTTTACGACGAGATGCTCGGTCGCGTGTACGAGGCTTTACACTCAAGACTGGCTGCATACAATGGATATCCTGCCTCATGTGGTATGTCCAAGTAGAATTGGTGTTGGTGCCAACTGGCTTCACATTTGCTGGGCATGTTCTAATGCCGCGTACACACGACCGCTTTTCTCGACAAGAAAAACTGCATTTTTTCTTTTCGCCGAGAAAAACGATCGTCTGTTCGTCATGTTCTAAATTTTCTCGTCGTTTTTTCCAGCATTTTTTTCCGCGGCAGTTTTCCCATAGGGAAACACTGCCGCGGAGCCCACAGACGGTCGTTTTTCTCGTCAAGAGAAAAAATGACTGGAAAAACGACCGTGTGTAGGGAACCAAGCGGTTCCCTAGTTTTTCCTGTCATTATTCACGGCGGTTTTTTGACCGCCGCGAATAATGATCGTGTGTAAGCGGCATTAGACATTGTCTTTCTGGCAGCAATTACACATCTTTTTCACTGACAAACTGGGCTTCACAGTTTCCATTATTCCTGCAGTTCTGTTACTGGGAATTGTAGAAGACTTTATTTCACATTCATATTCCAAAATTATGTTTTGACCAATCTGTTTTTACGCAAGGGGAAACAATACTTGAGTGATCCTTGTCTCAGAACAGTGCTATTTGTTTATACTCCACCCGGACAGCATTGAATCTCACACTGGCTAAGGCCATTCAGAATCGCCTGCCTGGTTTTACCTTACATATGAGTGCATTTTATAGCTTTATTAAAAAAAAATTTTTTTTCCAGTGAGCAGTATGGTTTGCTTTTCTCCCTTTTGAGCTTGAGAGATAGCTATCCTTAGTGGTCACTTTGAGCAAGTAAGGATGTTGTGAAGCTGGGTCTTGTGGTTCCTCTGATTGATTGCATATACAAGTTGGAGCAGATTGAAGATGTTCTCTGGCTCCTGGTGGCTATTAACATGCTAACTTGACCTTTGTGGTGAGGGTCAATGTCTGGATGTAAGCATTCACCTTCGAGGGGAAAGTTGAGATTTGTGTCTTTTTCACTTGGAGCACACTTTCATTAAAGAGGAAGTAAACCCTGATGGGTTTAGTTCCTCTTTGTTTCCCTGCAAAGGTAAAGCATAATGGGCTACTATGCATCGCATAGTAGGCCATTATGTGACATTTACCTGCAGTAGAAGCCCGCGATGTCGCCGTCTTCCTCCATGGCAGCGAGCGTCCATCTTCACCCCTCTTCTTCCGGGGGGCGCAAACTCCCACTCTGTGACTGGCCGGAGTCGCGTAACATCACTCGCGGCTTCATTCACGGCTTTCTGACAGACTGTCAGTGCTCCTGTGCGCCGTTGTCTACGGCGCATGCGCCGTAGACAGTGGTGCCTTTCTTTTGCAAATATCTCCTAAACCGTGTAGGTTTAGGAGATATTTGTTGCACCTACAAGTAAGCCTTAATCTAGGCTTACCTGTAGGTTAAAGTGGTATGTAAGGGTTTACAACCACTTTAAACGGGCATAAGTTTACACTACTGGGATTTATGTTTTTTCTTCATTCAGGAACATTCAAAGTTTTTGGACTTTGAATGTTTTTTTCAACACTTTATTTGTGTGCAATATATGAGTTTTTTGGGTAACACATGAGTTGTTTTTGGATTTTGTCACATCTATACACACACATCTACACATTTTTCATGCTTTTTACTTTTATTGCAATGCTTTATATGACATTTGTATGTAGATTTCGGTGCAGCACATTCATACACAGTTATGTATTTGTTAATAATAATAATTAATAACATTTATTAAAGTCTCTTGTAGCTCTCTGTACAGCAGCACTCAGACTGGGAAATGGTGAGGCAGGGCTGGGAGAAAATCAGGCATACTGCATTCACATGTACTGCAAAGAAAATGCTGACAGGAGGAGAGAGGAAAATGATTACTGTATCAGTCTGTTGCTACTCACTGTCCATTTACAAGCTGATGGTAGGAAGGTGACCTAAATGTATTGCTTAACTGCAGTAGAGAAAATTCAGGTCACCAGATTGGCTCCACAGTGTGGATCTTTGACTTGCTTGTTGCAAGCAAATAGCATCTTCCAAATGAGGTCAGTAGTGGCAGCATCTATATTTTTTCCTGCGGAACAATTTTCACCTTGGATCAAACAAAGAATAGTCTTGGAGCTCCAGGCATTGGGCTTCCAGGTCACGATCCCTGGCCACTTTCATTGGTCGGGGGGGGGGGGGGGGTTGACTTCACTCTGTGCAGTCAGCTTCAGCATTGACAAATTAACACAGTGAGCTGCATCTGTGCAGTTCATTGTATGCAGAAGACAAACCATGTCTCTTCTGCATTAAAAATCCTGCCTGTTCGGCCTTTTTTTTTTCTTTTTCTAAAGTTAAACTTTAAAGTAAACCTATCATAAGAGAAATATGGAAGCTACCACTGCTTACCTCTTTCTGAAAATGCTGTTTGTATGGCTGTTCCCCTGACGCACTGGCTTCAGTCATTTCTAATGCGGCGTACACACGATCGTTTTTCATGCCATTTTTTAAACCGACGTTTTTCTCGTCGTTTTTTTTCATGTTTCCTCTCAACCCTGTCTTGCGTACACACGATCATTTTAAAAAACGATCAAGCAAAGCGCAGTGACGTACAACACGTACGACGGCACTATAAAGGGGAAGTTCCGTTCGGATGGCGCCACCCTTCATGTTAGTAAAGTTTGTTGAGCGACGATTCGCGCTTTTCAGCCTCCTGCTTTTCAGTCCATTACAGCGTGACGAATGTGCTATCTCCATTACAAATGCTAGTTTTACCAGAACGTGCACTCCCGTCTCATACTTGATTCTGAGCATGCGCGGTTTTTTTCACCTCGTCAAAGCATACACACCATCGTTTTTCACGTCGTTAAAAAAAACGACATGAAAAACGACGTGAAAAAATAGAGCATGTTCGAAATTTTTAATGGTCGTTTTTCACGTTGTTAAAAATGCTCTGGAGCATACACACGATCGGTTTTAATGCCCATTTTTAAAAATGGCATTTTTAACTGCATGAAAAACGATCGTGTGTATGGGGCATAAGTGCTTTCTGACCCAGGGAAATATGCAGACCAATAAATCAGAAGTCCTTTTTCCTACTTCTGAAGCAGGAGGATTAACATAACAATCAGGCAACATGCATTTTCTAAAAGAGAGGTCAGTAATGGCAACTTCCATGTTTGTTTTCTGGCACGTTTTTCTTTAAACTGCATAATATTTTACAGCCTCTTTAAAAATGCAGACATTTTGCAGACTCCATCCATCAGCTGCAAAATAAAAGAAGCAAATGTCTCATGGCTTTCTGTGCATGTTCTTGGTTTGGAAAGGTCAGTGTCAGATTTCTGGGGCCTATAGACCAGCACTGGTGCAGAATCTCAATGTATCTTTAACTTTTCTTATCAAGCTCATATTTTATCAGACAACGCTGTGAAAACAGAAATGTTACTTATCCCTTTAAAATTAAGGGGTTAACAATAGCATTTCCCAGAGATCAAAATCAACAGTAAAGCAAGCAGAGATAGTAATATATACAACCAATATAGGTAAACCGATGTCTACAGGCTGAGTGAAAAATGAAAAAGCTTAAATTCATCTGACAGACATGAAACACAGCGTATGATATTGCAAGTAGTACATAATAGTAAAATAAAGCATAGCATATAACAAGGATTTATCCTTCTTAGTGTGCTATGGCTGTAGATAATACATTTCTAAATACAAGAAAATAAAACATGTGCATATATAAGTAGGAAAAAGAACCAGGCTTTAACAATTTGTGACTGACCATTTTAGAGGGAAACTATAATGGTGTTAGGTTGAAGTTTTTCTTTGTCTACTTATTTTTTCAAGGGATCCTGAACCTGAAGTGGTGGTGCCCCCAAGCTTAAATAATGAAGGTTAACTTGAAGGATTGGGAGAGCGGTGGTCCAGGGCAAAGTGGTTGATATGAAGAACAGACACCATATGAGGGAAACAGTTCCACTTCTCAATAAAACATATAGGACCCAGCAAAGAAGGTGTGGACATCGGGCATAGATTACAGTGCCTTGAAAAGGTATTCATATCCGCTGACATTTTCCACATTTTGTCATGTTACAACTAAAAACATAAATGTATTTTATTGGGATTTTATGTGATTGTCAGGGTTGGGCTCAGCCCTTCCTTCTTAGAGCTATGTGCTCAGCTGTCAGTTCATTGCCAAAGCCTCTTCCTTCCACAGTGACTCACCTGGTCTTCATTTCCTGCTCATCAGCTAGAGCTGCTGGTTATATAAACTCTTTGGATCAGATCTTCAGTGCCTTTGCCTTGGTCAACATATCTGGACTCTCTCTGCTGTGTTTTCCTGTGAAAGACTTTTGCTTGGCTGACTTCCCTTCTGGTTCCTGATCCTGTTTGCTGCATCCGACTTTGCTGATCTCTGAACTCCTGTTTCTCTGGTTTTTCTGACTACCCGTCCTGGTTACCGAACTCTGGCTATGTTTTGACTACATTTGCTCTGTTTATACAATGTTACCATTTTATTTAATAGTGTGATTTTTACTGCACTCCTGTCTCAGTCTGATTCATGGTTCCTGGAAGTGATAGACCAACACAAAGTTGCCCATAATTGTGAAGTGGAAGGAAAATTATAAATGGTTTTCAAAATTTCTTACAAATAAATATGTGAAAAGTGTGGAGTGCATTTGTATTCCGCCCCCCTGAGTCAATACTTTGAAGAACCACCTTTCGCTGCAATTACAGCTGCAAGTCTTTTTAGGGACGTCTCTACCAGCTTTGCACATCTAGAGAGTGACGTGTTTGCCCATTCTTCTTTGCAAAATATCTCAAGCTCTGTCAGATTGGATGGAGAGCATCTGTGAACAGCAATTTTCAAGTCTTGCCACAGATACTCCATTTTATATATTTCTGGACTTTGACTGGGCCATTCTAACACATGAATATGCTTTGATCCATTGTAGCTCTGGCTGTATAGCCGTTCAGCTGTTTGGGGTACCGTTCGATCCTCTTGTCATCAAGTCCTGCTTGCAGATGCCGAGAGATCCAGCTTGATTGCCAGAAAAGCTTTTACCTAAGCTCGTTTGTGAGTAGGACCATTACTTTTATTCTAATTTTAAATAAAACTTTTAGAAGTGGTAATGCACTAGGTCGGTGCGCCCTCCTTTTTTTTCTTTTTCTTTTGAATACAAATGCATGCCACACTTTTCAGATATTTATTTGTAAAAAAAATTGAAAACCATTTATCATTTTCCTTCAACTTCACAATTATGTGCCACTTTGTGTTGGTCTATCACATAAAATCCCAATAAAATACATTAACGTTTTTGGTTGTAACATGACAAAATGTGGAAAATTTCAAGGGGTATGAGTACTTTTTCAAGGCACTGTATATGAAAGGTCTACTTCCATTCCACTATATCTTTTGTCAAGTTCCCAGCATTAGGTGTTAATATCTATTATGTGTGATACAAGGAAAGCACTCCTACGTTCTTTAAATTAACATTTATTTGCTAGCAAATGAGGTGGAAAAACTTTACAGTGTATAAAAGATCCATCACCATTCCTTATAGGGATGCACTGGGGCGAGGGCAGGGTGGGGGTGGGGGGTAGGGTGGTAAGTAAAGATTGTGTGGGGGGAGTAGGAGGGTAAGTGAGGGAAAAGTGGGAGAGTAGGGGGTAAGTGAGGACAGTGTGGGGTGGGAGTAGGGGGTAAGTGAGGACAGGGTGGGGGCTTAGGTGAGTAAGTGAGGGCAGGGTAGTTGAGAGTGGGGTGGGATAGGGGTTATGGGATGGGGTGGTTGGGATGCAGCTTCTCATGCAGGTGGATCCTCTGGAACTGGAAGCCTGGGACCAGCTGTGCACTGCAGATATCTGGTCCTGCCCTTCACTCCTGGGCAACTGGAGCTAGGGGGCACTGGAGGTGGTGTGGGCTGGCTGTGCACCAATGAGCTAATCCCCACACTGTGCACCTATTTATTTAAAAAACTTCCCTGGGTCCCCTATGTTTGGTGGGTGCTGCGGGACAGAAAGCGGACTATTTAACCACTTTTGGGTTTAGGCGGATTAGTCCGCAGCAGCACTCCCGACCAGCCCTAGTGTACTGATATAGAAGAGGTAAGCCTTCGAATTAATTATGTGGAGCGCTGCTGTGGATTAATCCACCTAAACCCGAAAGTGGTTAAATAATCCGCTGTCTGTCCCCTGGCACCCACTGAACATAGGAGACCTGAAAAAGTTTTTTTCAAAATAGCTGCACAGTGGAGGATTAGATTGTTGGTACACAGAATTTTGGAGTCCCCGTCTGCTCTACCTGGGGGGGCCCAGAGATAGAGTCTCTGGCGTGTAGGTGGCCAGAGGTCCGGGGGCACTGGTGGCTCCTGGCGCTTCCTTGTAAACTCTGAGACACTCGGGGGCACTGATGACGTACCCAGAAGTGATGTCATCAGTGCCCCCAAGTGTCTCTGAGTGTCTCTGAGTTTACCGGGAATAATGCTGGAATTATTTTTAACCTTGTTAGTGTATGTCTTACCTTTTATACATTAAATTGCGGTCATACTGCACTTAGATGGTGCTGCTCTCTCTGTCCTTCAGGACAGGAAGGTGACAGCTGGCGGTAGGGGAGGAGGAGGCAGGGAGGGGAATCCCGCAGACAGCTGAAATGTCATTGGTTGCTAAGGACGTGGCGGCCCAGCTCCTTAACAACCAATACTTCCTGGCATTTTTTTCTTTACATTTAAGCTGTTAACAGGGAAATCCTGCTGACAGCTGAAAGAACCAAGCCAGAAGGTATCTGTTTCGGATATCGCTGCATTTGCATTTACCCGTGCAAATGCTTAGTGCAACCCTTATTCCTTAATATCTAATAACATGTTCTCAGGTGATGTGTGACTGTATTTTAGCACAAAAACAGGTCCTTAATAGCTGGAGATTTCCTAACCCACAGGAGCCATGTAAGGATGCCATGTCCATGGCATCCTTACAGATATGTAAACACACCTCAAATTTGTCTTCCCTATTGACCATAATGCATGTTGGCAAAATGTTCCAATTTTCACCAGACTTTTAGTGAAGTAAAAACTCTAAATTATGCTTATCCTTACTCGGACACGTAAAAATATTTTTTTCCAAATTGTCTGTTGCTTTTGACTTACCTTTAACCGTCAAACAGACCCTAAAACTTAAAGCCCATCACTGGGCAAAATGTATCTCACTCCCACCCATTCTGAAGCATCTTATAGTCAATTATGTCAGCTGTCCATATTTCTTACTGACATTGTTTCCGAGTGCAGGGGATGAGTAATCCGGAGCCGCAGATATGCGTTTACTGGAGAGTATATACGGTACTAATCTCCTCTTGCAGATATCATCACTTTTGGCTCCTTTTCTGGATCCTGGCACTGTAAGTCAATAGGAAGTTTTCACTTCATGCAAGCAAGGGAAGTGGACACCCGATAAAAGGACTGAAACATCATGTGCCTGTGGATTTAGGTGAGTAAAAGTGACATTTAGGTAGTTTTTTTTGTTTTATTTTCTACTTTCATAGATTTTTATTAGTTTTGTACAAGAACAAAAACAAGAAGTACAGACTTTCCAGAATTGGAATGCAATCACAATTTGGCAACATACAAACAGAGCCATTATGGAGTATAACATTCAACCTATGTCTAGCACAATTTTTTTTATTTTCTATGGTATTGAATAATTAGCAAGGATTTGGTAGCAGCCTGGAGAGAAACTTCAACCGTCCACTTATTTAAATACTTAAACAAATCCCTAAAATAGGTTTCTAACCTTCTGCCTGACACCTAAACTATTAAAATGTACCTGTGACAAGACTATAGTCATTAAATTATTAGTTTATTCTAAAGAAGAAGTGAAAAAGCTTAAAAACATGTCATGCTGACCTCTCTAGCTGACTATAATATGAAGTGATTCAATCTCAAAGATCACAACAAAGACTCTAATGCCCTGTACACACGGTCATTTTTTCTGATGAAAAAAGTCAGATAGACTTTTTTCATCGGAAAAACCTATCGTGTGTGGGCCCCATCGGACTTTTTTCCATCCGTGTTAAAAAATAGAACATGTTTTAAATTTTTCCAATGGAAAAAAAAAAACAACAGGAAATTCTGATCGTCTGTGTGGAACTCCAATGGAGAAAAAAACCCACGCATGCTCAGAATCAAGTCGACGCATGCTCAGAAGCATTGAACTTAATTTTTCTCGGCTCGTCAGAGTGTTTTACGTCATGGCATTTTGGACGGTCGGAAATTTGTCTGATGGTGTGTAGGCAAGACTGATGAAAGTCAGCTTCATCGGAATTCCGACGGAAAATTCCATCGGATTTTATTCCATCGGAAATCCGATCGTGTGTACAGGGCATAAAAGTTCATTCAGATGGATGCTGATACTCGTCCTGCGTGAAAGCAGCCTTTGTTCTTGAGCCTGCACCCTCCCCAGGCTGTACACAGGCAGCCAACAGAAGCAAATGTAAATGCAGCAGCTGCAAGGACACAGCTGCATGTCAAAATTTGACAGGGAGGCAGGGAACTGAACGCACACTGTCTGCATTTGGATTAGCACACCCGCTCCTGCCGCATGTGAAATTTTGACATGTGGCTTTGTCCATGAAGCTGATGCCTCTGCTTTCACCTCTATGGTCTGCCCGTGCGGAGCCCCGGGCAGATGCAGTTGCAATAACAAAAGGAGCCTGCACGCAGGACGGCTGTCAATGCCGGTCTGAATGAAGTCTAAACTTTGGTTTCTAACAGATTAAAAACACCCGCTGTGTTTTTATGTTAGAAGGCTGGCAGCCTGCTAAGATTCTAGAGCAATACAAGGGAAAAAAGCTAAGAATTGAATGCCTCTGTTATGAATAGGGATGAGCTCAGTGTTCGAGTCGAACATAGGTTCGACTCGAACATCGGCTGTTCGCGCGTTCAGCGAACAATGAACGATTTGGGCTGTTCGCGCCAAATTCGAGTGACGCGAACGGCCCACAATACACTGCGCCATCGCAGTGTAATCCCGGCGCTGTGATTGGCCAAGCATGCACTGTGACCCTGCATGCTTGGCCAATCACAGCACCGGCAGTGAGGAGAGCAATGATTGGCCACAGGCAGGATGCCTGTGGCCAATTATAGCTGAGGGGGTTTAGTACACGCTCCACACTATAAAAGGCCGCCAGCGCGGCGGCCTTGTGTAGTGTGTTCCGGAGCAGGGAAAGTGAAGGATAGGCAGGGACAGTGTCAAATCTTGTCAAATCTATTCTTTGCTAAACCTTGTGTGTAGGGAGAGAGAAGGATAGGCAGGGAGAGTGTCAGTGTCATATACTTTGATAAACCTTGTGTGCAGGGAGAGAGAAGGATAGGCAGGGGACACTGTCAGTGTCATATTCTTTGCTAAACCTTGTGTGCAGGGAGAGAGAAGGATAGGCAGGGAGAGTGTCAGTGTCATATACTTTGATAAACCTTGTGTGCAGGGAGAGAGAAGGATAGGCAGGGGACAGTGTCAGTGTCATTGTTGCTAAGCCTCCTGCACATTATACACCTGAAGTTAGCCCATATTGCTGCTTTTTCCTGGTGTGTTACACCAACAGGATTTTGCGGCACTTACAGCGGGCAGAGTGTGCCTCCTGACCATATTACACCTTAACTTAGCCTGTATTGCTGCTTTTTCCTGGTGTGTTACACCAACAGGATTTTGCGGCACTTACAGCGGGCGGAGTGTGCCTCCTGACCATATTACACCTTAATTTAGCCTGTATTGCTGCTTTTTCCTGGTGTGTTACACCAACAGGATTTTGCGGCACTTACAGCGGGCGGAGTGTGCCTCCTGACCATATTACACCTTAACTTAGCCTGTATTGCTGCTTTTTCCTGGTGTGTTACACCAACAGGATTTTGCGGCACTTACAGCGGGCGGAGTGTACCTCCTGACCATATTACACCTTAACTTAGCCTGTATTGCTGCTTTTTCCTGGTGTGTTACACCAACAGGATTTTGCGGCACTTACAGCGGGCGGAGTGTGCCTCCTGACCATATTACACCTTAACTTAGCCTGTATTGCTGCTTTTTCCTGGTGTGTTACACCAACAGGATTTTGCGGCACTTACAGCAGGCGGAGTGTGCCTTCTGACCATATTACACCTTAACTTAGCCTGTATTGCTGCTTTTTCCTGGTGTGTTACACCAACAGGATTTTGCGGCACTTACAGCGGGCGGAGTGTACCTCCTGACCATATTACACCTTAACTTAGCCTGTATTGCTGCTTTTCCCATTTCCCTGCAGGCCATTAGAATGTCTGGAAGGCAAACAAGGAGAGGCAGACAGTCAGGAGCCAATAAAAGAGGGCAAGCAGGCTCTGTGTCTAGAGACAACAGTGCTGGTCGTGGACGCGGTGCATCGCCATCAGCACGTGGCCATGGGACACGCTTGTCCTTCTTTTCGGCAGCTGGACGTGTTGAGCCGCATCATGCCGAAGACTTGGTAGAGTGGATGACCAAGCCCTCCTCATCCTCCTCATCCTCTCTCATCCAGGCTCAGGGTACTGGCAAAGCAGCTGCCAAAGCGGCCTCTTCCCTGGTATCAATGTCATCATCAGTCACTCCTTCCCTAGACCAACCATGTCCTCCTGAGGAGTCCCCCGAACTGTTTGAGCACAGTGTTGGGTACATGCTCCAGGAGGATGCCCAGCGTTTCGAAGGGTCTGATGATGATACCCAGCTAGAGGAAGGCAGTAGCGTGAGAGCAGAGAGAGGGGATGCTCAAGAAGGACACCAATCTGGCAGTCATGTTCCAGCAGCTGCAGCATACTGCCAGATTGGCTCCAGTGATGAGGAGGGAGGGGATGATGAGGTCACTGACTCCACGTGGGTGCCTAATAGGAGAGAGGAGGAGGAGGAGGAGGAGGATGAGGAGGAGGAGGAGGCACATCTCCAACGAGGCAGGATGCCCTCGGGGGGCCAGCGTAAGGGCAGCACACCGACGGAATCACACCGCAGAGCTCCGCCTGTGCAGGGCGCTGCCTCTGCCCGTTATTCAAAAAGTTCTTTGGTGTGGGCCTTTTTTGAGTCAAGTGCATCAGATTGCACAGCTGCTGTTTGCAACATATGTCTCAAGCGTATATCGCGTGGCCAAAACATCACCCGCTTGGGCACCACATGCTTGACCAGACATATGTTGACCTGCCATGCAGCTCGTTGGCAAGCCTACCTTAAAGACCCACACCAAAGAACAAAGCTGACCTCTTCTTGCACCGCATCAGCTGGGATCTCCAACCCCACTATACCTTCAGTCCTCTCTGAAACCTGCTCTGAGAGGAATGAAGGTGTAGAATTAGGTGTGTCACAGCCAAGTACTTGCGGGCACTCTGCTAGCAGTACACCGACGTCCGATTCTAGCAGGCAAATTTCCCTGCCCCAGCTGCTGGACCGTCGAAAGAAGTTCACTCCCAGCCATCCACATGCCCAGCGGTTGAATGCTAGCTTGGCTAAATTGCTAGCACTTCAACTGCTGCCTTTTCAGTTGGTAGACTCGGCCCCCTTCCGTGAGTTTGTGCAATGTGCGGTTCCTCAGTGGCAGGTTCCCAAACGGCACTTTTTCTCACGGAAGGCGATTCCAGCTCTCTACTGGCATGTGGAAGGCAATGTCTTGGCCTCGCTGGACAGGGCGGTCAGCGGTAAGGTGCATATTACTGCTGACTCATGGTCCAGCAGGCATGGACAGGGACTTTACCTTTCTTTCATGGCCCATTGGGTCACTCTTTTGGCAGCTGGGAAGGATGCAGGACAAGGTGCAGTAGTGTTGGAGGTTGTTCCACCGCCACGCCTCCAAAATGCTACTACTGGTTGTGACACACCTCTGTCCTCCACCCCTCCTCTTCTTCTTCCTCCGTGGCCTCTTCCTGTGCTTTGTCCTCGGAACCAGCGGTGCTCCATAGGCGTTCAAGGGGCTACGCAAGTACGCAGGCAAAAAGATGCCATGCCGTGCTTGCGCTGGTGTGTTTGGGGGACAGGAGCCACACTGGGGCAGAGGTTCTGTCTGCTCTGCAGGGGCAGGCCGAGAGGTGGTTGATGCCACGCCAGCTTAAGCCAGGAATGGTAGTTTGCGACAATGGCACCAACCTCCTCTCCGCTCTTCGACAGGGACAACTGACCCATGTGCCCTGTGTGGCTCACGTCCTTAACCTGGTGGTGCAGCGGTTCTTGGGCAGGTACCCGGGCTTACAGGATGTCCTGAGGTAGGCCAGAAAAGTCTGTGTGCATTTCCGCAGATCTTATAATGCCAGTGCTCGCCTGGCTGAGCTGCAAAAGGAGTTGAACCTGCCCAAGAACCGCCTTATATGTGACATGCCCACCAGGTGGAACTCAACGTTGGCCATGCTGCAGCGGCTGCACACGCAGCAGAGGGCCATCAATGAGTACCTGTGTGACTACGGCACCAGGACAGGGTCAGGGGAGCTCGGGTTTTTTTCACCACGCCAGTGGGGCATGATCAGGGATGCATGCACTGTCCTAGCACCATTTGAGGAGGCCACGAGGATGGTGAGCAGTGACAGTGCATGCATCAGTGACACTGTACCTCTTGTCCACCTGTTGGAACATACGCTGCGTGGAATATTGGACAGGGCACTTGAGGCAGAACAGAGGCAGGAAGAGGAGGACTTCCTTGCCTCTCAAGGCCCCCTTTACCCAGACAGTGTTCCTTCTGTCCCACCCATCGCACAGGAAGAAGAGGAGGAGGAGGAGGAGGAGGAGGATTGTGTCAGCATGGAGGTGGAGCCTGGCACTCATGATCATCAGCAGCAGTCTTTTAGGGATGATTTACAGTCCCAAGAAACCAGTGGACTTGTACGTGGCTGGGAGGAGGTGGCTGCGGATCATGTCGTCCTTAGTGACCCAGAGGACTCCGGACCGAATGCCTCAGCTAACCTATGCTGCATGGCCTCCCTGATCCTGCAAAGTCTGCGGAAGGATCCTCGTATTCTTCGGATCAAGGAGAGGGACCATTACTGGCTGGCCACTCTCCTTGATCCACGGTACAAGGGTAAGGTTGCGGACCATATCTTACCGTCGCAGAGGGAGCAGAGGATGAGACAACTCCGGGAGGCCTTGCAGAAAGGTCTGTGCAACGCGTTCCCAGAGACTGGGAGGTTACAAACTCCTGGTCCTGGACAACGGGTTGCTGAGGCTTCGGTCAGTCAAAGAAGGAGCGGTGGGGAAGGTGGCCGTCTGACCGAAGCGTTCAGACAATTCTTTAGTCCGCAGCCCCAAGGTATGATCGGTTCCAGCAACCATCGCCAGCGTCTGATATACATGGTGCAGGAATACCTAGGGGCAAGGTCAGACTTGGACACCTTCCCCACCGAAAATCCTCTGGCTTACTGGGTCTTGAGGATGGATCACTGGCCAGAGCTTGCACAGTATGCAATTGAGCTACTGGCCTGTCCTGCATCCAGCGTTCTTTCAGAACGCACATTCAGTGCTGCTGGAGGATTTGTCACGGATCACAGGGTGCGCCTGTCCACCGACTCTGTTGATCGACTGACCTTCATAAAGATGAACCAGTCTTGGATCACCACCAGCTACCAAACACCTGAAGCTGATATAACAGGCTAATTTATTTTCAAATGTCACATCCCTTCAAGACTGATGCTGATGCTGAGATACTGTCCTGTTATGTTGACTGACTATCCTCCTCCTCCTCAATGATCCGATTGACGATGATAGCTTGGAAGAACATTTTTGTTTCTGGGTGCCGCCACCAGTGGCTAAGGCCCAATTTTTCAGCCCCTGTTTAACAGGGGTGTGTTATTACAATTTTTTATGCAATGCTTTGCAGCAGGGCTCATTCCTGCACTCCAACTAGAGTATTTGGGAGTGGTTGCAGTGTCGTGGCACCAGCACCAGTGGCTAAGGCCCAATTTTTCAGACCCGGTTTAACAGGGGTGTGTTATTACAATTTTTTATGCAATGCTTTGCAGCAGGGCTCATTCCTGCACTCCAGCTAGAGTATCTGGGAGTGGTTGCAGTGTCGTGGCACCAGCACCAGTGGCTAAGGCCCAATTTTTCAGCCCCTGTTTAACAGGGGCGTGTAATTACAATTTTTGATGCAATACTTTGCAACAGGGCTCATTGCTGTGCTCCAAGTACAGTATCTGTGAGGGGTTGCAGTGTTGTGGCACCAGTGCCTAAGGCCCAATTTTTCTGCCCCTGTTTAACAGGGGCATGTAATTACAATTCTTGATCTAATAATTCACAGCAGGGCCCATTCCTGCGCCCACCAAGACTAACTGTGAGGCCTTACAGTGTTGTGTCAACACCACCACCACCACCACCACCAAAGGCCCAATTTTTCAGCCCCTGTTCAACAGGGGCATGCAATTACAATTCTTGATCTAATAATTCACAGCAGGGCCCATTCATGCGCCCACCAAGAGTAACTGTGGCAACACCAAAATGTAAGGGGCAAATTGTATATACGGCAGGCCCCTACTTTCAAACATCCAACTTACAAATGACTCCTCCTTGCAAACGGAAGGATACAACAGGAAGTGAGAGGAAATCTACCCCTAGGAAGGCAAATTCTCTCCTGTAAGAGTTAATATGGGAAAAAAAGTGTCTCCTCTCCACTGATGCTTTATCACCAATTCTTGTTTCAATAAAAACCCCAAATTTTCATAAAACATTTGTCATTAGGACAGAAAGTGAGGTGAACTGTTCTGAACAGGTGCACACTGCACAGACAGCAAAACAAATGTTACAGGGGTGATAACCCTTCCCTATGTTTTCCAAAAAGCTTAAAAATAGATGTTTTGCCTGGAGCTACACTTAAACAATGTACCTGTTCAAAATTACAAACAGATTCTACATAAGAACAAACCTACAGTCCCTGTCTTGCATGCACCGCCTGTATACGGCTGTTCAGAGTATATAGGGCCTTTTTTATTTTGTGTGCGGGGTTCCCCTTAATATCCATACAAGACCCAAAGGGGCTGGTAATGGGCTGGGGTGGGGGGGGGGGGTGTGATGGGGTAGCTATGCCATTTTTCTTAAAGATTTTCATCCATATTACCGGACCAGACAATACATTAAAGCCGTAAGCAGTTTTAAATGGCTTTTTTTCCTTTAGAAATGTAATTTTGTGCAGGGACATATCTAAACACGGGAAACACGTGGCACTTCACAGGCATACTTCAGACACCCCCCAGGTACGATATTTAAAGGAATATTTGACTTTTTTTTTTTCACTTTATGCATCATTAAAATGACTGCATTTAAATATGTTATTGGACAAATTCTGGGCTCAGATTCACTTTAAAAAAAAAAAGTCTTTAGCACTTAACCTGCATCTTAACCCCCGCATCTCAATCACTTAACCCCAACATCCTAACCATCAGTGTAATGCTAATACTTAACCTGAATTCTATAACCTTTGGATCTAATCCTAGGACTCATGCATGTGGCTGTTTCTGGCCATACAGCATAAATTCTGGTGTATTTCCTCATTAGGAAACCCATACGTATTGCATACAGCCCCCTACAGAGCTCATTGGCTGTACATGGATACACTGTACATGTGTATAGCTGTGTACAGCTAGGCTTTACACAGCAACTATGGGCACCCTGGGGGGATATACATCTGAATTTACAATATATGACCAGATATGAGCCCTTAAATGTATTTGTTAAGCATCTGTGTCAAAATCTATTAGTCCACCAAAATATTATGTAAGGAATGGAAGCATCAAATGAGAAGACTGGTGATATGTTCATTTTAACAAATAAAACAGGCTTAAATTCAGAAAAAGGATTGTGAACTGAAAAGATGTATTACATTGTACATTCAGATATGCATGTTAATAAAGTATGCATATAATATCCACACAGAATTACCTTTAATCAATAAAGCAGACGGCAATGTCAAAGTGCAATATCCCAAAGAATGCAATTCAGAATTATTCACTAATTATGTAGCCACCATATGACACATACAGTATATTTCTAAGTTCTAGTTTGGCCATGTATCTGATATTATAGAAATATTAATAGGATTGTACAAATACTAATAACGATAATAATAATAATGATAATAGACTATGCATAGTTGCTTGTCACCAAGAATCCCAGTTTGTATATGCTTATTTATTTAAATATGTATGCAGAGATTTATGTGTTCACTTATGTTATTGCCATTAAATTCTTACAGTTATTTCCCTTTCCATTTCACGTCCTTTGTTTCCCAGAATATTATAATATTCATCATTTTAATATGGCCCCAAAGGTCTAACTTGCATAAACAAAGACCATATATTGTTACTTAAACTGGTTTCCCCCACTTTAGGCTGATGTCATTACAGCTAAGCCACTCTGTCACCCGCTGGATGCTATTGATGAGAGTGAGCAGGCAAAGCAGATTGTTTCTTCTATCATTGATGCAACAGAAGCTAAATTATATTGCTATATTTTCATAGCTGTATCTGTGTATTAAACTGCATGTTGATTATAGATTGCAGTAAATGTCAGTTTTACATTAATATGGCTAAATTGAGAATACATTGGGACTGTCACACTGCATTAGCCTGCTAATGAGAACTAGAGAAGAGTGAAAACAATACTGATCACTTTACATTAATGTATGTGTGAGTGGGGAATCTGGCTGCATAGATAGCTCGATGTCCTGACTCAGTACATGCTAATGAATGGCTCTGCATAACAGAGCTGAGGATATAGAACATCAAGTTAATGCTCCTTCTCGGATCAGAGTAGACAAAACACAGAAAAGGAATAGTGTATTCAGTTCTACTAAGAAGTCATCCATGCCATCATTTTTAGTGGATCATCTTAGTTACAATACAATCACTATATAATACTATTAGCAAAACAGAAAAATGCCTTCACTGGCTAGTACAACTATGTTAAAAAAAATCCAGAAGCACTAATGGTTTCTATCAACATTAAGGCCTCAAGCCCATGGACGTTTTTACAGCCGCGTTTTTGAGCGTTTTTTACAGCTTAAAAACGCCTGTCCATGTTAGTCTATAGCTTCATGCCCACCTAGGCGTTTTTGAGTTGCAAATAGCATAGGCGTTTTTAAGCTGTAAAAAAAAAACAGGACCAGTGCGTTCCGCGGCGATTGTGTTTTTGAACTACGGCTTTTTTTTCGAAAAAAATACGGTCGAAAAATGTATACAATAACATGGACAGGCGTTTTTAACCGCTTGATATCCGGGCCATTGACGAATGACGGCCTCAATGTGGATCTAGAAATCCGGGAGGCCGTCATTATACGGCCTCGGCTATTCTGGCCACTAGGGGGCGCGCAAGCGCCGCGAGCGCCGCGCGCCCGACGCATCACTGAGATGCCGATGCGCGTGCCTGGCGGCCGCGATGTCCGCCAGGTACCCGCGATCGGCGTGTACACAGAGCAGGGACATGGATCTCTATGTGTAAACACAGAGATCCACGTCCTGTCAGGGAAAGGGACCGATGCTGTGTCCCTTGTACATAGGGACACAGCTCGGTCACCTCCCCCAGTCAGTCCCCTCCCTCACACAGTAGTAATCACTCCTAGGGAATACATTTAACCCCTTCCTCGCCCCCTAGTGTTAACCCCTTCACTGCCAGTGTCATTTTTACAGTAACCAGTGCATTTTTATAGCATATGGTCCCAAAATGGTGTCAAAAGTGTCCGATGTGTCCGCCATAATACCACAGTCACAATAAAAATCGCTGATCGCCGCCATTACTAGTAAAAAATAAAATATTAATAAAAATGCAATAAAACTATGCCCTATTTTGTAGACGCTATAACTTTTGCGCAAACCAATCAAACGCTTATTGCAATTTTTTTTTACCAAAAATATGTAGAAGAATACGTATTGGACTAAACTGAGGAAAAAAATATTTTTTAAAAATAAAAATTGGGATATTATTATAGCAAAAAATAAAAAAATATTGTGTTTTTTTTCAAAATCGACGCTCTTTTTTTGTTTATAGCGCAAAAAATAAAAACCGCAGAGATGATCAAATGCCACCAAAAGAAAGCTCTATTTGTGGGAAAAAAAAGGACGTCAATTTTGTTTGGGAGCCACGTCGCACGACCGCGCAATTATCATTCAAATCGTGACAGCGCTGAAAGCTGAAAATTGGCCTGGGCAGGAAGGGGGTTTAAGTGCCCAGTAAGCAAGTGGTTAAGCTGTAAAAAACGCTCAAAAACGCAGCTGTAAAAACGTCCGTGGGCATGAGGCCTACAGTGCCTTGCGAAAGTATTCGGCCCCCTTGAACTTTTCATCCTTTTGCCACATTTCAGGCTTCAAACATAAAGATATAAAATTTTAATTTTTTGTGAAGAATCACCAACAAGTGGGACACAATTGTGAAGTGGAACGAAATCTATTGGATATTTTAAACTTTTTTAACTAAGAAAAAAAGGAAAAGTGGGGCGTGCAAAATTATTCGGCCCCCTTGCGTTAATACTTTGTAGAGCCACCTTTTGCTGCGATTACAGCTGCAAGTCGCTTGGGGTATGTCTCTATCAGTTTTGCACATCGAGAGACTGAAATTCTTGCCCATTCTTCCGTGCAAAACAGCTCGAGCTCAGTGAGGTTGGATGGAGAGCATTTGAGAACAGCAGTTTTCAGCTCTTTCCACAGATTCTCGATTGGATTCAGGTCTGGATTTTGACTTGGCCATTCTAACACCTGGATACGTTTATTTGTGAACCATTCCTTTGTAGATTTTGCTGTATGTTTGGGATCATTGTCTTGTTGGAAGATAAATCTCCGTCCCAGTCTCAGGTCTTTTGCAGACTCCAACAGGTTTTCATCCAGAATGGTCCTGTATTTGGCTGCATCCATCTTCCCCTCAATTTTAACCATCTTCCCTGTCCCTGCTGAAGAAAAGCAGGCCCAAACCATGATGCTGCCACCACCATGTTTGACAGTGGGGATGGTGTGTTGAGGGTGATGAGCTGTGTTGCTTTTACGCCAAACATATCGTTTTGCATTGTGGCCAAAAAGTTCGATTTTGGTTTCATCGGACCAGAGCACCTTCTTCCACATGTTTGGTGTGTCTCCCAGGTGGCTTGTGGCAAATATTAGACGAGACTTTTTATGGATATCTTTGAGAAATGGCTTTCTTCTTGCCACTCTTCCATAAAGGGCAGATTTGTGCAGTGTACGACTGATTGTTGTCCTGTGGACAGACTCTCCCACCTCAGCTGTAGTTCTCTGCAGTTCATCCAGAGTGATCATGGGCCTCTTGGCTGCATCTCTGATTAGTCTTCTCCTTGTCTGAGCTGAAAGTTTAGAGGGACAGCCAGGTCTTGGTAGATTTGCAGTGGTCTGATACTCCTTCCGTTTCAAAATGATCGCTTGCACAGTGCTCCTTGGGATGTTTAAAGCTTGGGAAATCTTTTTGTATCCAAATCCGGCTTTAAACTTCTCCACAACAGTATTACAGACCTGCCTGGTGTGTTCCTTGGTCTTCATGATGCTCTCTGTGCTTTCAACAGAACCCTGAGACTATCACAGAGCAGGTGCATTTATACAGAGCCTTGATTACACACAGGTGGATTCTATTTATCACCATCAGTCATTCAGTCCTGGTTCACACTTGTCCGAAAAACGCTCCGACATTAGGAGCTCATGTCGCATGACGTGTGAAAATCAATGAATCCCTATGAGAGCCGTCTTAACTGGTCCGACACAAGTCGGTCCGACATTAAAAATGCTTCCTGTACTACTTCTGTCCGACTTTGATCCTACTTCAGCCCATTGAATATCATTGAAGTCGGATCAAAGTAGGATCCTTGTCCTAACCATCCGACATTTGACATCTGACATGGTGATTACAGCAGCAGTAAAAGGAATTTATCTCACCCTGGGATTGTTTTGATTGGTCAAAGGACAAGTCAGACTAGCACAATGTCGGATCAAAGTAGTATCCTGTTCATGAATGTCGGATGGATGTCGGACCAATGTAGGATCAATGTAGGACTGATGTCGCAGAGCAAAGTAGGATGAAAGTCGGATGAATGTCGTGTCGTATCAGTGTGAACCCAGCCTTAGGACAACATTGGATCATTAAGAGATCCTCGCTGAACTTCTGGAGTGAGTTTGCTGCACTGAAAGTAAAGGGGCCGAATAATTTTGCACGCACCACTTTTCAGTTTTTTATTTGCTAAAAAAGTTTAAAATATCCAATAGATTTCGTTCCACTTCACAATTGTGTCCCACTTGTTGGTGATTCTTCACAAAAAATTTCAATTTTATATCTTTATGTTTGAAGCCTGAAATGTGGCAAAAGGATGAAAAGTTCAAGGGGGCCGAATACTTTCGCAAGGCACTGTAAATGTTCATTCCCATACTTGTGAATTTGACAGGATTGGATAAAAGCCAAGGAGCTGATACCACCTATGCGGACCCTAAGCAGACCTACAGTGTGAAAAAACAAGCTTTCTGCAAGCTTGAACATCATATCTAGATAGAGGAAATGGGTTGCTCAAACACCTAGGTACACTGGTCTTTAAAGTATTTTCCAAATATCAGCCCTGACATAAATTCCAATTTTATTAAGCTTACAGTGTTCAGCTAGGTCACAAAGGTTTGAATGTGAATAGTCCTCTGCGCTACTATGTGAATAAAACAAATAAATAAATAAACAAAATAAGTTGAAAGGAAACTGCTGCAAAACTTAAATGAGTTCACAACTACACGTGTATAAATGAATAATGTATGTGATCTTGCGCTATTCCTTCATCAATACATAGATGCCATATATAACAATGAGCATGATAAATAAACAATAATAGTGATTAGACATGTGCAATTCGTTTAGTTCCGAATTCGATTTTTAACTAATTTCGACAAATTTGTTAATTCGGAAATATCCGAATTAACGAAAACTCGTTTAACGAATATTCGTAAATTTGAATATTCAAAAATTCGTAGTTTCGTACATTCGTAAATTTGTACATTCACACATTCGTAAATTCGCACATTCGTAAATGCTTAAATTCGTACATTCGTAAATGCTTAAATTCGTACATTCGTAAATTTGTAAATTCGTAAATTAGTAAATTCGGAAATCTGAAATAATAATTAACTAATAATAACTTAACTATTACTAACTAATGAATTATAGGTATTGGAATTTCCTTTCAAATTTGGCTGTTAGTGAACTTAACAAAATTACGAATTGTTTTCCGAAATAATGAATGCCGTATCTAAACGAATGGAACGTAATGACCTAATAATAATAATAAATAACAATAATAATAATAAAAACGTTATATTATTATTATTATTTATTATTAATTTGTTCCGTTCCATTTTTTTAGATGTGGCATTTGTTATTTCAGGTTATGCGTAACTTCGGATAAATTTGTATTCGTTACGTTTGCTAACAGCCAAATTTGAAAGGAAATTACAATACCTATAATTTAATAGTTATTTTTTCACATTTTCGAATTTTCGGGTTTTCGGATTTTCGAACTTGGAATTTCCAAATTTCCGAATTTCCAAATTTCCGAATATATGAATTTACAAATTTACGAATGTACGAATTTACGAATGTATATATATTTACGAATGTACGAATTTAGTTGTAGAAAGATAAGTGTTCTAATAGGGAATATTACTAGTACTCATGAGATGGACATACTTATTATTGGTATATACCAGAGTTTAGAACGGCTTCCAAGCAATCTGCTTTAATTATCTATTATGTTTTATCTTTTATATATATATATATATATATATATATATATATATAAATTTATTCTTATTTATTTTTTAGTTTTTGAAGCCATCAATTTTGTTAGAGGAAACTGGCCAGATGAATTTGCATGCTAATGTTCAGAATGGCTCTCAAGCATCCAGTTTTATTTCTGTAATTTGTTTAATTGTAATTTTCTAATGCCGCGTACACACGATCATTATTCACGGCGGTTAAAAAACCGCCGTGAATAATGACAGGAAAAACGAGGGAACCGCTTGGTTCCCTACACACGGTCGTTTTTCCCGTCATTTTTTCTCTTGACGAGAAAAACGACCGTCTGTGGGCTCCGCGGCAGTGTTTCCCTATGGGAAAACTGCAGCGGAAAAAAATGCTGGAAAAAACGATGAGAAAATTTAGAACATGTTCTAAATTTTCTCGTCGTTTTTTATGCCGTTTTTCTAGACGAGAAAAACGACATAAAGCCCACAGACGATCGTTTTTCTCGGTGAAAAAAAAAAATGCCGTTTTTCTCGTCGAGAAAAGCGGTCGTGTGTACGCGGCATTAGTCATTAAATTTGCCATATGAAAATGGCTGCTTTGTTATGGTCTTCAGCAAAATGGCAATTTAAGTTTTTGCTTGATCCTCCACCATCTGCAATCCTCGGAATAGCCATATGGAAAATGGCCGCAGAGCTATTATTTTCATTATCTACAACAAAATGGCGTCCAATACACTTCCTGTCCCTTCCATATAAATAGATTGAGTGAACACGCAATTAGGTTCCCCTGAGGAATTTACATGACGTGACGTAACACGTAGGGCATAGCCGGAGCACACGGCGGACCAAAAGTGATGTGAAAGGTGGAAAACGCTGATGTTTTTATAATTTTGAGCACTTTTTACTGAATTTTGATGTAAGCAGATGTTATATTTTACTAAATGGTTTGTGGTATGTTATTACACTATTAAAGGCTTGTTTGTCTACTTCACCCCCACACATAAGACTTGACCTTTGACTGAGAAGTTGCTGAGGGGACTCTGGGAGGAAGGATCAGTTTACCCCTATTGGATTTGATCCCAAGGCTCATGTTTTGTCGTTATGAGGTGAGGGTTCTGTGAGCACTGGGGTGTTGATGGCAGCGTATAGACTCTCTGGGAACTATCTATCTAAGGACTGATTATCGATTGTATTGGAACACTTATCTTTTAACAACTTTTTATATATAATATTTTTTTACTCATCACTATTAATGTTTATTTATCATGGTCATTGTTATATATGACATCTATGTATAGGTGAAGGAATAGCGCAAGATCACATACATTATTAATTTAGGTCACAAAGATACTGCTTCAGTTTTGTGTTACAGAGATTTAAAGTGGATGTAAACCCTCACATATACCCAGTGAAGTGAACAGCCTCAGATGATACACATAACATAAGTTTTACTTGTACATCTGCTGTCTTCAGCTTTGTAGACTGTTTAGAAAGGGCGTATTGTGTTAGAATTTTCTTTTCCTATTCCACCACTGGGTATGGATTCTTGGCATACACTGTGTGACAGCTGATTGGACATAGGCAGAGGAAGGAAGAAATGTGAATAGACCAGTTTTCTGCTAATCTATTTCTATGCACCATCCCCGAGACAAATTTCAGGCTGGTTTTATCTCGGTTGTCGGAGAGCCAGTCCGAAGTAAACATGCTGATAACAGAAGAGAAAGACGCAGGACTTAGTACTTTGGAGAGAGATAAGTAAACACTACAAATAGATGTGCCCAGGTCAAATTTCATGAATTGGGTTTACATCCACTTTAACTTGCAACCACAGATCCCCTTTGAAATTTTCTGTTTGACATTGTTTTTTCTTATTTTGTTTTTATGACTTCTTTCTTGGTACATTTAATGCAGTTTTCCATTATGTACCTGCAGTTTGGGAACCAACTATTTGGCAATTTGGAACTTTGTTAATTTTATTTTATTACTTTTAAAACTCACATATCATGGTGCTGCTAACTGGTGGACCTTGTTTATGACTCACAAATACAGGCAAATGGCATTTAACATGATCTGTGTTTGTAATTGAACTTAAAGTGTTACTAAACCCCGGGCCCTGCATTCACTATATCTGGTTTCCCACAGTACACAGAACATGGAAATGCAATTATTTTACTAAATATAAACTGCTAAATACCTTTTCTCATCAGCAGTATATAACGGTCTTATGACTTCTATCAGTGTCTGGGTAAAGCTCGTAGAGGGAGTTTTCCTCTGACTGTCTTATGAGGCTGAATGACCCCTGACTTTCTGTCTGGACAGGGCTGATTGGCTCCGTGCTGATCACATGTAGCCCCCCCCCCAAAAAAAAAAAACTCTCTAGCAATACACACCAATCTGCGCATGTGCAGAGTCCCCCCAATGGATTGGAAATTAATTGGGGACTGTGGAAGAAGGAGAGGATCAGAGAAGACAGGATCAAACAGCCTTTTTTCACAATGCAGAAGATTAACCCCTTAGGTTCCACAGTGAGTATAACAAGCAGGCTTTACTACATATACAGACTGATTTTATTGTTGTGGGTTTAGTAACACTTTAAAAATTTTACAAATTTAAAACTTTTCATGTGACATTTATGTTATTTTGTTATGTTTGTAGAAAAACAAACCGGCTGACTGTACAACTACACTTCAATAAAGTATCATGGAGTTGCAACTTTGTAGACCATGCAGAGAAGCTCACATATTTTTAAGCAGAAAAAAAGGATATTCTTGAAACGCTTGGGCAGAAAGGCTATGGTACAATACAGTCAGAGATGGATGATTAAAAGTGACCCTGTTGCTATAGTAAAGTTCCCAAAGCAAGGTATACCTGGTAAATAACAGTGTTAATACTCACCTTTCCCACTACCTGTGCTGAGAAAAACTGTAGCATGCAGTAGAAATTGTTTTCGAAGTCCACTGGTAAGCCAACACTTCCAGGACTGTTGATCCCCTGTGTTCCCCATAGCTCTAATTGATTCCTCTTGCTGGCCTCAACATCATTACTGTATCCTGTAGTGATATGAAGGTCAGCACAGCAGGAAGAACCAGTGAACACTGCGGGGAACACAGGAGAACACTCTCAGAGGTGGTGATTTTCCAGGGGGACAACAGGGAGCAATTTTCTTTGAACAAACGATTGTTCACAGCAGCAGAAAATGTACCGTATTTATCGGCGTATAACACGTGCCAGCGTATAACACACACCCTAATTTTAAGAGGGAAGTTTCAGGAAAAAAACATATTTTTAAAATAAGCAAATTTGAAGCAAATTAAGGGTCAGTGCCCATCAATGTCCATCTGCAGCCTGATTAATGTCCTCAGTGCAGCCCAAATAAAGTTCTCAATGCAGCCTGATCAATGCAGCCTGATTATTGTCCTTAATGCAGCCTGATTAATGCCTTTTTTAGACTACCGTCATTTGCAGCCTCACCATCTCCCTCACCAGCAGCCTGAATCAGGAAATCACAGAGCCGTCATCTCCTCTCCACTCGGCTCTCACATTACACACACACAGTCCCGCCTCTGCCATCAGCATTGGACCAGCTACTGTGATAGGCAGAACACTGGTCCAATGCCGGTGGCAGGGATGGGACTGTATGTGTGTGACGTGAGAGCCGAGGAGCCGAGTGGAGAGGAGATGACGGCTCGGTGAGGTACGCTGTCGGCGTCGAGTGGAGAGGAGATGACGGCTCGTGAGGTACGCCTACGGCATATAACACGCACCCCTGCTTTGCCCCTGAATTTCAGGGGAAAAAAGTGCGTGTTATACGCCGATAAATACGGTAATTACTTACAGCCAATATACTGGATTGCATTTATATATTATGACAAACAGCTTCGGGGGGGTCTAGCTCTGAATGGGCATTATATTGTGCCTAGGCTGTGGAGACCTTGGGGATCCCCTGGAGTGACTCCACCTTGAGTTTTGGAACCTGGCTGAGAAATCACAGGTGTCTAACTGAAGGTGGGGATCTCTTTGCCTGTAAAAAGGCTGCTGGAGCCTAGCAGACCGAGAACCCATGTGATAAACTATGTGAGACAATGTAAGCCTCAAAACACTTAAAGTGAATGTAAACAATCACCTTGTAAAACAACCAATTCCGTTTAAATTGTATAGCTATAAAAAAACATTATAAATGCCTTTTTTCCCTTTTTTATAGAGTATCACATTCCCTCTGTTCTCAGTTGCATAGGAGCTGGAGGGAGGAGGAGAAGCAGCATCACACTGAGCTTACCAGTGAATGGCAGTGCAGCGGAGGCGTGTCAGGGCAAGTCTCATCATTGGAGGAGAGCACACTGAGTTCCCAGCATAGCTAGGAACTGACTACGGTGTGTTCTCTTACTTAGTGTGGTCAGTTTTTAAAAGGAAAGCAAGAGGACTAGCAGGAACACCAAAGAATATACATCAAGGAAGCAATACAAAGATAGCAGGAGACTTTCTCATACAAGTACATGGTACAGCAGGCAAAGATCAGGAATATTAACCACTTTAAAAAACACTGATGTTAGCTGTCAGCCAGTAAGCTGGATAAATTTTTGTGTTGTACTTGCTGTACCAGAATGATTAAAGAACACATGTAAATAGGAAACTGGATAATATTCTCCAATCTGTTATGCTAAGTTCCCTATCTTTTACCCTTTCCATATGACCCTAATATCTTGCCAGGCAGGAAAGACTTTTTTGCTCTGGCTGCAATACTCCCCTTATAGCCAGTGCTGTCTCCTATCATAAGTTTTCTCTGTCACTGGTGCTGAATAAATGACCAGCATAATTCAATCCCCTTTGTGTGAGCCCGGGGGTCAAGGAGCTGACCACTATGGGAATTTCATCCAGACATCCAAGGTTTATAGGAGAATACTGAAGACAATGGCACCATGTCATCATGTGGCGCCACTCCCTGCAGCATTCTGGACCTGCCCAATAGTGAGGACAGAAGAGGAAAATCAACTGTGACTTCATGGAAACTAATACAGGTTCTCTAAACACAAAAACGGTGCATTGGTGCTGTATGGAGGTGCAAGGGTTGGGGGTACAGGCTTTATAAGTAGTCATATCTCCATGTATAGTGTACTATAACAAAAATGTTGTGTGACTGCTGACAAAACGCTTTTATAGGTGCCTGGGAGTCCCCTTCGCTTAGCTGTGTATGCATGCAGAATTGTAAAGGATGAAGGTCATTCCACTTCCCTACTAGCTTCTCAGGAGGCTGTAGGGAGAAGAAGATTGAACAACCCTTCTTCAATAATAATATACATTCTGTCCATGCCGCATGAAGGCGATTATCAATGAAGCAATCAGAGCAGAACAAGGCTAGGTAATGCTGGGCAGAAGAAAACTGAAAATTACATGGCAAAAAATTGGTTAAACAAACAAAGAACAGAAAGACTAAAGCAGGCCACATACACAGCTCAAATTTTGTCCGATTCCTGTGAATTGGCTGAAATTCAAGCCATGGGTATCCCTGCCAATACCACCATGCCTACCAAAATTTGATTGAGAATTTGAGGAAGCCAGGCAGAACAAAAGTTGGTCAATGGTCAATAGTGACTCTGACCAATCAGCTAAAGACATTGTTTGGTTATTCTGACAGCAGTGGGTGCTAGCTGTCAGAATACAATGATATACAGCGTGGATGGGGGAATCTATGGATTTTCCTTGTTCTGCCTGTTGAGTCTGCACTTTGCAGTTAAGGTTAGGCTGTTATTTTGAGTCAACGACACCAACAATGAATTTGCTATGAAAAATATAGTAGTCCTTTTAGTTATTTTAATGCCACTACAGGTTAGGAAAAAAAATTAAGTCTTTTAAGTTTCCAAGCTTAAGGAAAGGAGAAAAGCAATGCATAGCCACTATATCTACCTTTTACTACCAACAGTGAAGGATGATACAAGTTACTTGCATATCTTTTTATTTGCAGAAGAACACAGTTTGCTTGTGCAGGTACGTGAACAAAAAAAACTGATGACTGATAGCAGAGATCTCAGATCTGGAACTGATTTATAGGTTTGTAGACTTAAAGGATCAGTGAGGGAATTTTTTTTTTTTTTCTAAAATAACCAACATGTCATACTTACCTCCACTGTGCAGCTCGTTTTGCACACAGTGGCCCCGATCCTGGTCTTCTGGGGTCCCTCGGCGGCTGTCTCGGCTCCTCCCCGCAAGGACTCCACACCTTCATGCGAGCAAGCTCGCATGGTGTGGAGTTATTGCGGGCGCGCTCTCGTGATACAGCGGCGGCCATAGCCATTGACTGTATCACTCGGCCCCGCCCCCGGGAGCACCGCGTCATTGGATGTGATTGACAGCAGCGCCAGCCAATGGCTGTGCTGCTTTCAATCCATCCAGTTCAGCCAATCGACGGCCAGGCAGAGACTTTAGGAGGATGACGGGGACGAGCGCGGGACTTTCGAGGGGTAAGGTAAGTAAAACGGGGCTCGGGGGGGTCGGTACTGTCGGATGTTTTTTCACCTTAATGCATAGGGTGCATTAAGGTGAAAAAACATTTACCTTTACAACCCCTTTAACTATCAAGAACTTTGCTTATTGTACTTATTCTTCCTCCTCTGTATATTAAACCTGTTTGTTCTCTGTCTGCCCACAGAACATGTTCACACTTCCGAGTTTATTTTAATTTTTGACACTCCTAACTCCCTCCTTATTGTTCACCTAACCTCACCTTTCACTTACACAAACAACTGAGATATATACATGTCAGCAGAGGATAGGATGAATATTTACAGAAGAGAAATAAACTCCTATCCTGTCCTGAAACGACAGCATGTTGCTATTTGTACTCCACAACTGTGGCTCATGGATTTAACCATATCTGATATTAAATGGAGACTACAGAGTATTTTTAGTGATCACATATTATGTGTTAATATTGTATAATGCCTCTCTAGTTCTTTGTTATGTGTTTTTTCAATTATATTCAATGAAATATGGGTCCATTTGTTTCTTGTTGCCATTGTAATTGGTAGAAATATTCAAGGGAACATGTTTTGCATTTTAAAATTGTAAATGCAAATGTCTTGCCTAAGAGAAGACTCCACAAAATACCTGCTATTAAGTGATTTTAGATAAAAACTATTTTGTACCCTGCTCTGATTCTGTTTTACTTCAATACTGGGATCTGGCTTCATGGCTTAGCCCTGAAAACATCATTCCTTCCTTTCCTAAAGCTGAAGTGCTAGTTTAGACCCCAGGGACTGCAAAAAGCAATTCTACTTACCTGATCACCCTCTCCTGCAGGTTTTCCCCGCAATGCTACATGGTCTCTGCAGCTTCTTTTCCTTTACGCTTTCCTTTATGCTCCTGTGGTTGCAGGTCCTCTGACATTGTCAAGTACATTGCAGGGTCCATAGTCTTGCATTGGATGTGTGGACACCAAGGGACAGTCTATATATATATATATATATATATATATATATATATAGGGCTGTGCAAACATTTTAGGCAGGTGTGAGAAATGCTGTAAAGTAAGAATGCTTTTAAAAATATTTATTCTTGACCTTAGGGTTTATATGCCGTCTATCAGGAGAGGACTAGGCAGACATGTAAAACATGTAACAGTAGCGGTCCCTCTGGCTATAACCCCTCACCCTGCATCTAGCAGCTTAGTTTTTTTCTGCCTAGCATAGAAGAAGGTCCCGGCTCCCGGTTGGGACCATTGGCCCTGGGATTTTTTTTTTGCTTTTTTCTACTTTTTGATCCTGAGATCTACTATCAACTGCCATCTGGGTGACAGGCTGGACAACATAGATCCTTGTAGATAGTAAGACTTAATAAACACAGTTTAAACAAAAAAAGGGGGGATGGCAATGTGCTTAAAGTATAGTGCAGGTTAAATAGGTTAGAAGGTCATAAAAAAAAAAAAAAATACATATAGAAAAAAATATCAATATGGCTTAGTAGCCTGCTAGATGCGGGCGCAAGGATCCATAAAAATCAACATACCTTTCAAACATAGATACAGTTTTACAGGCCGCCTCCACTGCTCTGGCAGATCAACTAACCAGAGCTGCCGGTTTTTATACACTCACCACTCAGCTGGCGTCTGACGTACGTCAGCCAAGTGCAGACATGAGGGTGTCAGTTCGCATGCGCCCGGTCCCCGGAGATAAGCCCGAACTACAGAGACCATGGGGCCGCGTGGCAGGAAAGCCAGGGGGCAAGGCCCAGAACCGCCAGATGGCAAAGGGAGGAGGGAGATCCCTCTGACACTCCCAGGCAGTAGGTAATGGAAAAAAAAAAACAAAGTCCTGAAGGAGGAACAACTAAGGAGCCCCTAGGGCTGATGTTATCCAGGGAGATGGAACATGGGGAAAGCACAGAGACACAAGTCGGGCAGCCATTGGGATGAATCCCAAAGGTGCCGTGGGCGTCCATATGGGTGACCACTAAAAGCCCAGTAATATGATCCTGTCCCAGCACCTATGGGGGTCCCCCCAGAAACAGAAGCAAAGGTGGCAGTGCCAAATCAGTCACCTAAAGGAAACAGCTAACCAGACAAAAACTGGTTCCATCAGAAAGTGGAAGAGCAACAGATAGACCTCAAAAAGAAATGTATATACATAAATAGTAAATCAATACTAATACAAAACAAATGCACATACAATTTTCTCATATAGAGATAGTAATTAACAAAAACATACTTATACAGAGCATTTTATCAGAAATACATGATCAAAAATAGAGATGATATAATACCATAATCATATTACTATAAAAAGGAAAAAAGGGGGAGAGGTCAAAGAGAGAAAAATATACTGTAACGCCACCCCAAGTATGAAAGGGGTTAACACCGTTAGGATATTCCCTTTCCAACCACACGACAGCCACCAGACACTCCAACCAGCCGAATAAGACCCCATACGAATGATTCCCCCCCCCCCAGATACGAGACAACGCTCTGTATTCAAGTTCCAAAACAGGGAATGACTTTATTTTCAAAACACATGGTAACACATTTCTCTTCAAAACCCTTCCCTCCCATCCTTGGGGAACAGGGCGGGTTAAACTGTCCAATGACAATGGTGATACAGGTCAGGTGTGTTCAAACTTCTCCTTCAGTAAACAGTCTTAGCAGGAGGGGTTGCTGGAGTGATTCCCCCCCCCCCTTTCCTCACAGCAAGACACTTAAACATCCCATAATAGGCAGCCAGACGGTCTACCAAGCTCCAATCCACATCGTCACAGTAGCAGACTTAATTCATAAAAGACAATAGAATGCAAATCACCTTAACTCCTCACAGCAATGATTACACAACCCCCCCTCCCCCTCACAGTACACATCCAATCTAGATACAATGTATGTGCAGCATTGAATATGGCTATCATAGACCATATTGGGGTTTTCATTCACCCTGTGCCCCTAATAGAGACACAGGGTGGTTGACACATAAGAGGCATTGGGGGAGCTGAAGCAAGGGTATTTCATACTTTCTAAGCGATTCTGAGTTCCCCGGGCCTTCCCGTTACATCTCTCCCCTTTCGGCAGGAGACTAACAGAGGAGGGGACCCCAGACGGGTTGACTCCGAAGTTAGTCCATAGGTCCCTTCTTCTAATGCCGGTATCCACACTGTACCCCAAATAAATTGCTCCAAACAGAGCATCACTTACCCAGCCAACCTCTGCCTCTCTCAGAGAACATACCCGCCGCTGGGGAGAAGACAGGGTGACTGGGCTCAGTCTTTCATGCCGCAGGGGATCCGGGCCGACTGCCCAGCATCCCCGAGGTACACAAGTGGAGACCGAAGTCCCATCCACTTGTGGTAGGTGAAAATCCCCCAGTGCTTGCAAAGCAAGGCTGACATCCTCCTGTCCCAGTGTCACACCATTTTCTGGGGTTGTGTCAGTGAGGACCGAAGTCCCATCCAGTACCACAGGAACTCCCTCTTCTGTTAGTTGAGAGCAGAGGCCCGTGGCACTCTGCTCTGTTGCCAGCTCTTCCGCTGGGTTGCTGTGAGTGGAGACCGTAGTCCCATCCACCGATATCCGCTCAAGTGGCAGTTGTGTGCAGCGGCCAGTAGCATTCTGCCCTGCTGCCAGTGATTCAGCTGGGGGTAAAAGCTTTACCACCTCAGCTTGTTGCGCGAGAGATGGGCCAACTGCCCCGGCTCCCTGAAACTCCACAGTTGTTTCCGGTGCTGGGCAGAGGTTGCTAGCACTCTGCCCTGTTGCCAGCACTTCTGCTGGGGACTCCACCCCATCTGCTCTGGCTAACTGTTGGGGAGGGAAAAGGGCTGCTTCTCCCCCCTGCATCTCTGAAATCCCCTGGGAAAGAGGAACCATCACCTTCTCATCTCGGGCCTCCAAAACTGCCACGGGTGTAGAGCAGGGGTCTGCAGTACTCTGTCCTATTGCCAGTACTTGGGCAGGTGATGCATAATCCATAACATCCTCTGAACAGTCCCTTAAATCCATACCTTCTGTAATCTGTAGCTGGGAAGATGAGCCAACTGCCCTAGCTCCCTGGAACTCCATATCATCCACTTCAGCTTTAGGGATGGCAATCTTCAGATTTTCCACTGCCGATTCTTCAGCCAGGCTAGCTCCCTGGAACTCCATATCATTCACTTCGGCTTTAGGAATGGCAATCTTCAGATTTTCCACTGCCGATTCTTCAGCCAGGCTAGCTCCCTGGAACTCTGTATCATTCACTTTGGCTTTAGGGATGGCAATCTTCAGATTTTCCACTGCTGATTCTTCAGCCAGGATTTCATAGTTGTCAACTGGTATTTCCTGATAGTCCCCGGCACAGGTAGCACTACCCTGCTGCTGAGAAGATTCTAGCAGCTGTCTGTAGGCGATCTCCAGCTCCCATTCCTGAACGGCCAGAAACTCCAAATCTTCCTCTGCCCAGTGCCCTTCCGAGACATTCAGTTTTCGCTCTCTGTGCTCCATTATTTCCTCCAAACGCCACTCCCGATCACTCCCAAAGTCAGGGTCACTGGACAGCCTCCAATACAACAATCCCAGGCCATCATAGTCAAAGCCTTCCGTGGGGCTGTCATCCGCTGACCATGGGCACTCTTGGGCTACATACCACCGGAGGGCTCTGTAGCTCTCGTCCAACCGCATCTCTGCCCGGATCAGCCTGCTTAACTCAGTTGTCCACTCCTGCTTTGGTTGTTCCCCCAATAACGGCATTCGTACATCATACTGCGACCAGTACCTTACATAGATGGAGGGGAGAACCTTTCCCTGGTGTTGCTGCTCGAGAGCTAGCGCTTTCTTCCAGAGTTCGCAGTGGATCAAATCAGACCATCCCAGCAGGACCTCCTCTGATACTGGTCCTCTATGCTGTATCTGCATCTTTTGTAACCTCCTTCTGACTTCCTCTTCCATGGAGGCTGGTATCTGTACCTCTCCTCTCCTTGCAGTTGGTGCTGCTGTGACTTCTGCTACTGCAGCACCTTTTTGATGTAGCCAATTTGCTTCCACAGCCGCTATAACTAGGTCTATGATCTCTGCTGGAGGGTTAGGACCATACTGTGCCAGTCTTAGTTTAACAGCCCGATCAAAACTTGCCTCTTCGGGTGTCCTGTCTGTTACGCTGGGCCTTTCGGTTCCATCCATTTCGACTAGTTCTCTGATAATGTCCCTCTTCTTACGGTTGTTGACCGGTCTTCCCCGGTTCTCCAGTAAGTCCTTGAGGGCGGGGAGCTTTAGCCGTTCATACTGTGCTTCCATTGTCCTGTGTCCTCTTGTAGCTGTCCTTCTGGCTGTGGGGATCAATCCCACTGCTTGCCAACAATTGTAACGCCACCCCAAGTATGAAAGGGGTTAACACCGTTAGGATATTCCCTTTCCAACCACACGACAGCCACCAGACACTCCAACCAGCCGAATAAGACCCCATACGAATGATTCCCCCCCCCAGATACGAGACAACGCTCTGTATTCAAGTTCCAAAACAGGGAATTACTTTATTTTCAAAACACATGGTAACACAGTTCTCTTCAAAACCCTTCCCTCCCATCTTTGGGGAACAGGGCGGGTTAAACTGTCCAATGACAATGGTGATACAGGTCAGGTGTGTTCAAACTTCTCCTTCAGTAAACAGTCTTAGCAGGAGGGGTTGCTGGAGTGATTCCCCCCCCTTTCCTCACAGCAAGACACTTAAACTTCCCATAATAGGCAGCCAGACGGTCTACCAAGCTCCAATCCACATCGTCACAGTAGCAGACTTAATTCATAAAAGACAATAGAATGCAAATCACCTTAACTCCTCACAGCAATGATTATACAACCCCCACCCCCCCTCACAGTACACATCAAATCTAGATACAATGTATGTGCAGCATTGAATATGTCTATCATAGACCATATTGGGGTTTTCATTCACCCTGTGCCCCTAATAGAGACACAGGGTGGTTGACACATAAGAGGCATTGGGGGAGCCGAAGCAAGGGTATCTCATACTTTCTAAGCGATTCTGAGTTCCCCGGGCCTTCCCGTTACATATACATCATAGGGAAAGGAAGGGATGGAAAGGGGATGGGGGAAAGGGAGAAAGGGAAGGGGGAAGGAAAAGGAGAGAATGGAGAAGGAAAGGAAAGGGAAGGGGAGAAGGAAGGGAGAGGGGGGGTGGGGAGGGGAAGGAAAAGAAGGAAGGGAGAAAGCAAAAAGTGGAGAAGGGGAAAGGGAACATGGAACAAATAACCAGAAAATCATAGAAAGGGCTTGAAACGAAGGGTTTCATTGAACCCTGGAAAAACAGTCGCTTTTAAATTGTAGATCCAGCGAGCCTCAAGCTGCAACAAGGTCTTGTCAACACTGCCTCCTCTAGCATGAAGTGGAACTTGTTCCAAGGCCATAAACGTTATCATTGTCGGATCAAAGCCATGAAAGAGACCAACATGACAGCTAATGGCTGTCTCCATTTTGTTTTTAAAGATGGGCTTTATATGGTCACGAATACGTTTCAAGAAGGGACGCTTGGTTTTACCAATATAAAACCCACCACATTGGCAGGTTGCTAGATAAACAATGCCAGGAGTAGGGCAAGTAACCCTACGCCTGGCATGGTAAATCTGTCCATCAGGGAGGATACAACTCGAACTATTCATCATAAATGGACAAATATCACAATGACCAAAGGAAAAAGTTCCGGGGTTCAAACATTTATCGCGACTGAAGGGCTCAAAATGGCTATGGATAAAACTGTCCTTAAGGGAGGGTGCCCGTCTGTATGTAATTTGGGATTTTTCTCAGACATATTTATTAATAATCGGGTCAGCTGATAGAAAGGGCCAGAATGTGTCCACTATCTTTCTAGTTTTATGATGTTCCGTGGAATATTGTGTAATTATTCTTACTTTGTCAGTTTTAATATTAGATTTATGGCGAAAGATAAGAGAGTTACGGTCTTTATCTAGTATTTTATTGTAAGCCTTTTTCAAAACTGAATGACTGTATCCCCTACTTTTGAGACGACTATATAAGTCATCGGCAGCTTTCTTAAAATCAATATTGCGACTACAGTTTCGTTTAATGCGCAGGTATTGACTATAAGGTATGCTTTTCATGAGTGGCACAGGATGGGAACTGGAAGCATGCAAGATAGTGTTCCCTGCAGAGGGTTTTCTATAGAGGGAGGAGTTAACAACACCTTCACTGTCCAAATGTATCAACAAGTCCAAAAAGCTTATCTCGTTCTGACTACAAGCCATGGTGAACTTTAAATTGAACTCATTCACAGAAATGATAGTCACAAATCTCTCAAGTTCATCCCTACTGCCCGACCAAAATAGGAGTACATCATCAATGTACCTATACCAAAATATAATCTTGTCCAGATACAATGACAAATCCTCACAGGCAAACAAATCCCTCTCCCACCCCCCCAGGTACAGGTTGGCATACGATGGGGCACACCTTGCCCCCATCGCAACCCCCTGCACCTGGAGGTAGTGGGAGAGTCCAAACATAACCACATTTTGAGTAAGTATAAACCTGAGCAAGTCAACAACGAAAGAATTATAAGGGGCAGAGTCTGGTCCTCTCTCCTGTAAGTGACTTCTCACAACATCAATCCCCTTGGTGTGGGGGATGGCATTGTATAATCCCTCGATATCTAAGGCTACAAGCCAAGTGTTTACAGGGAGTGTGATGCCCTCAATAATTTTCCACAGATCTATAGTATCTTTAACATAGGAAGACAGGGCAACAACATGTGGATGTAGAGAGTCATCGACTAGAGAACTGGCATTTTCTGTCAAACTTAAACAGCCTGATATAATAGGACAGCCCAGAGGTTTAGTCAGTGACTTTTGAACCTTTGGTAGGGCGTAGAAAGTGGGTACTTTGGGATCTTTAACATTCTAAAAACTCCATGTATTCTGATCAATTGTACCCATTTGATAAGCCTTGAGGATTATGGAACGATATTCCCTAACAAAGTTTTCAATCACAGTTTGGGAAATCGTGCGGTACCAAGTACTGTTGGATAGAATATCCTTACACATACTTTCATACTGCACGATATTCATAACAACAAGGTTTCCCCCTTTATCTGCAGGCTTGATGACAATGTTGTTATTGCTTTGAAGTGATTTAACAGCCTCTCTCTGTTTCTTTGTAAGGTTAGTTTTTCCATGAAGGTCAAAATTAATTTTTTCAATTTCTTTGGTCGTTTGTTGCACGAAAAAGCCCAGATTGGTGTGAAGTAACGGGAACATTCATGATTTAGGTCTAAAGGACGATGGTGGGGGAAAGGACACATCAGTGACAGACACCGCCGGTAGAGAAAGTAACCAGGGAGCGTCCTCCTCGGTGTGGCCCTCCCCCCACAAAGCCATCAAGTCCTCCAGTGCCTGATATTCATCCGTATTGGTAGAGAGAGTAGTTAGGTCAGGTTGCAAAGTCTGATCATTGGACGGTTTGTCAAAAAGAACCTTGTGCAGTAGTCTGCGGGCAAAAAGATGAATATCTTTAATAACATGAAACTTGTCCATATGAGAGTCAGGACAGAAAGATAGACCCAGTTTAAGAACCAAAGTCTCCTCGTCAGAGAGTTCATAGGAGGAACCCCAAAGTCCTGAAGGAGGAACAACTAAGGAGCCCCTAGGGCTGATGTCATCCAGGGAGATGGAACACGGGGAAAGCACAGAGACACAAGTCGGGCAGCCGTTGGGATGAATCCCAAAGGTGCCCTTGGGCGTCCATATGGGTGACCAGTAAAAGCCCAGTAATGTGATCCTGTCCCAGCACCTATGGGGGTGTCCCCCAGAAACAGGAGCAAAGGTGGCAGTGCCAAATCAGTCACCTAAAGGAAACAGCTAACCAGACAAAAACTGGTTACTTTCTCTCCCGGGGGTGTCTGTCACCGGTGTGTCCTTTCCCCCACCATCGTCCTTTAGACCTAAATTACAAATGTTCCCATTACTTCACACCAACCCCAACATCTAGGCTTTCGTGCAACAAACGACCAAAGAAATTGAAAAAAATATTTTTGACCTTCATGGAAAAACTAACCTTACAAAGAAACAGAGAGAGGCTGTTAAATCACTTCAAAGCAATAACAACATTGTCATCAAGCCTGCAGATAAAGGGGGAAACCTCGTTGTTATGGATGTCGTGCAGTATGAAAGTATGTGTAAGGATATTCTATCCAACAGTACTTGGTACCGCACGATTTCCCAAACTGTGATTGAAAACTTTGTTAGGGAATATCAATCCATAATCCTCAAGGCTTATCAAAGGGGTACAATTGATCAGAATACATGGAGTTTTTTGAATGTTAAAGATCCCAAAGTACCCACTTTCTACGCCCAACCGAAGGTTCACAAGTCACTGACTAAACCTCCGGGCCGTCCTATTATATCAGGCTGTTTAAGTTTGACAGAGAATGCCAGTTCTCTAATCGATGACTATCTACATCCACATGTTTTTGCCCTGTCTTCCTATGTTAAAGATACTATAGATCTGTTGAAAATTATTGAGGGCATCACACTCCCTGTAAACACTTGGCTTGAAGCCTTAGATATCGAGGGATTATACAGTGTCATCCCTCACACCAAGGGGATTGATGCTGTGAGAAGTCACTTACAGGAGAGAGGACCAGACTCTGCCACTTATAATTCTTTCGTTGTTGACTTGCTCAGGTTTATACTTACTCACAATGTGTTTATGTTTGGACTCTCTCACTACCTCCAGGTGCAGGGGGTTGCGATGGGGACAAGGTGTGTCCCATCGTATGCCAACCTGTACCTGGGGGGGGGGGTGGGAGAGGGATTTGTTTGCCCGTGAGGATTTGTTGTTGTATCTGGACAAGATTATATCTTGGTATAGGTACATTGATGATGTACTCCTGTTTTGGTTGGGCAGTAGGGATGAACTTGAGAGATTTATGACTATCATTTCTGTGAATGAGTTTAATTTAAAGTTTACCATGGCTTGTAGTCAGAACGAGATAAGCTTTTTGGACTTGTTGATACATTTGGTCAGTGGAGGTGTTGTTAACTCCTCCCTCTATAGAAAACCCTCTGCAGGGAAAACTATCTTGCATGCTTCCAGTTCCCATCCTGTGCCACTCGTGAAAAGCATACCTTATAGTCAATACCTGTGCATTAAACAAAACTGTAGTCGTGATATTGATTTTAAGAAAGCTGCGATGACTTATATAGTCATCTCAAAAGTAGGGGATACAGTCATTCAGTTTTGAAATAGGCTTACAATAAAGTACTAGATAAAGACCGTAACTCTCTTATCTTTCGCCATAAATCTAATATTAAAACTGACAAAGTAAGAATAATTACACAATATTCCACGGAACATCATAAAATTAGAAAGATAGTGGACAAATTCTGGCCCTTACTATCAGCTGACCCGATTATTAATAAATATGTCGGAGAAAAATCCCAAATTACATACAGACGGGCACTCTCCTTTAAGGACAGTTTTGTCCATAGCCATTTTGAGCCCTTCAGTCGCGATAAATGTTTGAACCCCGGAACTTTTTCCTGTGGTCATTGTGATATTTGTCCATTTATGATGAATAGTTCAAGTTGTATACTCCCTGATGGACAGATTTACCATGCCAGGCGTAGGGTTACTTGCCACACTCCTGGCATTGTTTATCTAGCAACCTGCCAATGTGGTGGGTTTTATATTGGTAAAACCAAGCGTCCCTTCTTGAAACGTATTCGTGACCATATAAAGCCCATCTTTAACCACTTGCCGCCCGCCCTATAGAGGATTGACGGCGGCAAAGTGGTTGCAGAATCCTGACAGCACGTCATATGACATCCTCAGGATTTTGACACCCCGCAACACCGATCTAGGTAAAGAGTCTCCGACGGAGACTCTTTACCACGTGATCAGCCGTGTCCAATCACGGCTGATCACAGTGTAAACAGGAAAAGCCGGTCATCGGCTTTTCCTCACTCGCGTCTGTCAGACGCGAGTAGAGGAGAGCCGATCGGCTGCTCCTCTGACAGGGGGGGTTTGTGCTGATCGATTATCAGCACAGCCCCCCCGAGGATGCCCACTGGACCACCAGGGATGCCACTAGACCACCAGGGATGCCACTGGACCACCAGGGAAGCACACCATGTAAGGTATGCCACCCTAGACCACCAGGGATAATGGATGCCAATCAGTGCCACAATGGATGCCAATCAGTGCCCACAATGGGCACCACTGATTGGCAGGCATTATTGTTTGGCACTGATTGGCATCCATTAGTACAGTACAGTGCCACCTATCAGTGCCCACCCATGCCACCTATCAGTGCCCACCCATGCCCACCCGTGCCACCTATCAGTGCCTATCTGTGCCCATCTGTGCCCACCCGTGCTGCCTATCTGTGCCCACCCGTGCCGCCTATCTGTGCCCACCCGTGACGCCTATCTGTGCCCACCCGTGCCGCCGATCGTTGCCCACCCGTGCTGCTGATCGTTGCCCATCCGTGCCACCTCATCGGTGCCCATCCGTGACGCCTTATCCGTGCCCGTCAGTGCAACCCCATCAGTGCCCATCAGTGAAGGAGAAAACGAACTTATTTACAAAGTTTTGTAACTGAAACAAAAAAAAAACTTTTTTTTTTTCAAAATTTTCGGTCTTTTTTTTATTTTTTAGCAGAAAATAAAAATCGCAGAGGTGATCAAATACCACCAAAAGAAAGCTCTATTTGTGGGAACAAAATGATAAAAATTTAGTTTGGGTACAGTGTACCATGACCGCGCAATTGTCATTCAAAGTGCAACAGCGCAGAAAGCTGAAAATTGGTCTGGGCAGGAAGGTGTTTAAGTGCCCAGTATGGAAGTGGTTAAAAACAAAATGGAGACAGCCATTAGCTGTCATGTTGGTCTCTTTCATGGCTTTGATCCGACAATCATAAAGTTTATGGCCTTGGAACATGTTCCACTTCATGTTAGAGGAGGCAGTGTTGACAAGACCTTGTTGCAGCTTGAGGCTCGCTGGATCTACAATTTAAAAGCGACTGTTTTTCCAGGGTTCAATGAAACCCTTAGTTTCAAGCCCTTTCTATGATTTTCTGGTTATTTGTTCCATGTTCCCTTTCCCCTTCTCCACTTTTTGCTTTCTCCATTCCCTCTTTTCCCTCCCCCCCCCCCCTTCCCAACCCCCTTCCCCCTTCCTTCTCCCCTTCCCTTTCCTTTCCTTCTCCTATTTGTATGTGCATTTGTTTTGTATTAGTATTGATTTACTATTTATGTATATACATTTCTTTTTGAGGTCTGGGCTTTTACTCGTCACCCATATGGACGCCCAAGGGCACCTTTGGGATTCATCCCAACGGCTGCCCGGCTTGTGTCTCTGTGCTTTTCCCGTGTTCCATCTCCCTGGATAAAATCAGCCCTAGGGGCTCCTTAGTTGTTCCTCCTTCAGGACTTTGGGTTTTTTTTTTTCCAACACCTACTGCCTAGGAGTGTCAGAGGGATCTCCCTCCTCCCTTTGCCATCTGACGGGTCTGGGCCGCGCCCCCTGGCTTTCCTGCCACGCGGCCCCATGGTCTCTGTAGTTCGGACTTACCTCCGGGGACCGGGCGCATGCGCACTGACACCCTCACGTCCGCACTCGGCTGACAGACGCCAGCTGAGTGGTGAGTGTATAAAAACCGGCAGCTCTGGTTAGTTGATCTGCCAGAGCAGTGGAGACAGCCTGTAAAACTGTATCTATGTTTGAAAGGTATGTTGATTTTTATGGATCCTTGCGCCCGCATCTAGCAGGCTACTAAGCCATATTGATATTTTTATATATATATATATATATATATATATATATATATATGTGGCGGGTATGTACTTTCCCGGGTGTAAATTTGAACTTCACAGAGACATTGGTGATGTGAAATTCCCTGCAGCCCAGCGGGTGGCGCTGTTGCCCTGGGCTGGGGTTGAATCATTGCTGTGTGTTGTGCTTCCTTTTTGTCCTCCCTCGGCAGCGGTATGGTGGGGCGGGGAACCCGCCGTACTTGCTGGGAGAGGGTATAAAGGGGCCGGCCATCTTTGTCACGAAAAAGTCCCAGGCACCTTTAGCTTGTGGATGGTGGTTCGTGTCGGTCCTCTGGGTGGCCTAGGCCTAGAGGACAATCGGAGGTTGTGTTCCATCCCAGGCACCTTTAGCCTGGGGTGAGGTACTCGGATGGAGGTCCGGAGCTCAGTGCCCAACACTGAGTTCCGCGAGGGAAGGAGATCCTAGGGGGACCCCAGGAGTGGGTACCCGAATCTGGAAGGCGCAATTGACCGGGGGGAGCTCCTCACTTGAAGACCCGGTGCAGCATATTGCCGGTGACAGGTGAGCCTCTCGTCGGAGACCGCCTGGAAGGAAATTCCCCGTCGTGCGGAGACCGTAACCCACTTTCAGGAAGGAAAGTGGAGAACTACATTGTGTCTGGGCCTTTTCGCATCCACACCTCCTTTCCTGTTCTGTTTCTATCAAGGGAGGATCCAGGTGCACAGCACTGACCCGAAGGTAATACAAGAACGTTGCTTATACCGCACTGACACATGTGGTGGAGGCCAGGCGTGGTGTCCCCGCTCCCTCCCCTCTAAGATACCCCTAGACAAGAGAAAGACGAGACAAGAGAAAGAGGGGAGTGAGGAGGGCGCTACATATATATATATATATATATATATATATATATATATATATTTTTTTTTTTTTTTATGACCTTCTAGCCTATTTAACCTGCATTATACTTTAAGCACATTGCCATCCCCCCACTTTTTTTGTTTAAACTGTGTTTTTTAGGTCTTACTATCTACACATATTTACCTATATTACATTATTACCAGGATGTGCGTCAGCACAATCCTTACACATTTATACATTTACTTTATTATTGTTACCAGTGGTAACATTTTTAATATTATCCTTTTTCCCCCCAGCATACTTCACTCATACCCCCTTCATCATACCTTTTTAATCTCCATATAAACTGTCACTAATACCTCTCTGGAACAATGCGAGATATATAATTATTCCTATTATATTTTTTTGCTCAGTTTCAGAGCATCCTATCGACTAGGCTTTTTCTTGGACTTACTGTCCTGTTCGGACTTTCTTATCAAGCCTTTCCTAAGGACATCTTATATACCTGCATTAACAGGCGCCTCCTCCCTTTCATGTGTTCCATCTACTTTGATTTTAAGTGAGTATCTTGATGGACCTTTCTCTAGTTTACTAAAGTTTTTTGTGACAAAGTATTTTGACAATTTATAAGAGCAGCAATTTTAAGGTTGCTCAATTATGTTACAAAATTAGATATATATTTATATATTTTTATCAATTTAGTATATATTTATATATATGTATCCATTAGGGTTTTCCAAGATAAATCTATTTTGATTGTTTTATTCTTGTCATTTCCTTTTTTGGCCAGGTCTTTTTGAGCACTCACTGTTGGTGACCGCTTGTTCGGAATCTGGTCCCTTGTTGTTCCAAGGGTGGTTTTCCGCCCGCACACCTATGTGGTGTTTTCCAATTTTCCCTCATTTCCCTCTGTTCATCTAGGGACATCAGGGAATTTGGTGGTAAGTTGCTCTTTCTTGTCACTTGTGGACCTGTTTACAGATAGACCTCCAATTTTAGATAAATGTCTAGAATGGTCAACTGATAATTTTGTATTTCTTGCTTTTTTATCTAGTAGTTGCTATATGTATAGAAGTTTTAGACATACTTCCCTGGACGAAGCCCCAAAGGGCGAAACATGTAAGGACTACGTATGATCTTCTCAACCTACAATTGATGCAACCACCACCTTGAAATCACCCCACCGCAAATTTATTAAGTGATAATGCTCTAATTTTTATCAATTGTGTACTAATAATTATTAAATAAAAATACTGTATATATTTTTTTACAAATTGGTTTTCCACTGTGTTTGATATTAATTCTGTAGCACCGTTATAGTCCCGTTTTCTCTTCCTTCCTTTTCTTAGTCAAATTTTGGGATGAGGTGCGTTATACTGGGTGTCTACCCTTAGTCAGACCACAACAATTATAGAACCTTGTAGTCTCCCCATTTCGGCCATCGAGCGTAAGCAGACCTTTAGCTGCATGCTGGGTTGGCCACAACATGCCCCATTTACTCCAGTGGTGGCCGGTGAGCTATATGCTCCGGGGCACACATATGACCCAGCTACTGCTGTCCGAGTCACAGTGGACCATGGCCGACAGCCACTCCGTACTGCTCGGGTGATGGGTTCGTCCAGAATGCGTCCAGCAGTCCCCGCAGGACGGGTAAGTAGGGCTCCACCTGTTTCGGCAGGATGGAACAGCTGGACATTCCTGGGGAGGTCGACTAGGGGGTCTCTCACTCTCCCTTTCTTCTCTCCCTGTCCCTTCCCTCCTCCCCATGCATCTGTGGTGGCTGGGCCTGCTGTGTGACTGGGGGTCCTCTGGGGGGGCTCCGGGTCCTGGCTGGGGGCTGCGCTGGGTGTCCAGGGTCCGCTCTCCATTGTGGGGTGTTGTCTGGTCTGCCATGTGGGGGGTCTCCGCTCGGGGGCCCAGCATGTTCGCGGCCTTTTCTTTTTACCTCAGAAACTACCGGCGGCCATTTTGGTGGAGCCGGCGCCATTTTCTTGTAGCCGCGCTAGTTGTAATGCTAAAGCAGCCGGCCGGCGGCCATTTTCTTGTAGCCAGCTTAGTTTTGGCCTCTAGCACTGGGAATGTCTTTCTGAACGGCGCGAACAGCACAGAACACCTCAGACACAGGAGAACACCTCAGGCACAGGCAGTGCAGGAGAGCGCTGTGCAGTACCTGGGTCAGGGTGGGTCAGGGTGGTGAGTCCTCTGAGGGGCCCCTCGGTCTGTAGCAGCTAGGAGGGTGGACCTTTTGTGTACCTTGCCTTTAGTCCCTAAGTGGCTGTCAGGCGAGTGTGGGTCAGCATGGCGTCAGAAGCTGGCGCTTCTTCCCCAGACATCCCTGTGATAGCAACCGGTGCCCCTACACCTGCGGTGCCTATGGACGCTTTGTCGGCCGTCCTGGAGTCCTTTGTTGCCAGAGTGGAAACGGTGTGCGGGCGCAAGGGGGGTAAAAAACGCCCCCCCACCATCTTCTGGGGAAAGCTCTGATTCAGACTCGGGCCTGGCACACGTCCCCTGTTCTGACATGTCAGAGGATGCGGACCAGACAATTCAGACAGTGAGGAAGACTCCGTGTCCGGGTCAGCGCAGGAAAAGGCGCTTGTTGGAGCACTTATCACCGCAGTGCGGGAGACCCTAAAATTGGAGGATACTGTGGGGGCATCTACTGAGGTGTCGGTCCCTTTTGGGTCCCACAAGCCGGCCCGCACTGCTAAGGTGTTTCCCTACCTAACTTATTTTGATAAGTTTATATACAAAGAATGGGAACGACCGCAGTGGGCCTTTTCGGTCCCAAAACGCATGGCGGTCCGTTACCCCTTTGAGGCGAGTCTCCTGAAAAAATGTGGACCCCCCCGGTATCCAGGTTAAACAAGGTAACCACGATTCCGGTAGAGGGGACCCCTGCTTTTAAGGACCCTGCAGACAGGAGGGCCGAGGCGGTGGCCCGGTCCATGTTCACAGTGGTGGGGTCAGCATTGCGGCCAGTGTTGGCCACGGCCCTGGTGTCACAGACACTTACAGAATGGGCAAAATTGTTGCACCACAAGTTGGTAGAGCAACAGGCTTCCCCGGTCTGCGTGGAACTGGCCGACCAGTTGGTGCATGGCCTTAAGTATGTCTGCGATGCGGCCTTAGATACAGCTCCCTTGCTTTCCAGAGCCTCAGTATCTGCTGTGGTGCTACGTCGCCTGTTTTGGCTAAAATGCTCAGAAGCATTTTTTTCCTCAGCCCGGGCCCCCAGGTAAGCGTTCCCAGGCCGACAAGGGGCCAGCTGAGGGACAAAAGCGTCCCTGGTTTCGCAAAACAAACAAGCCTGCGAACAAATCTGCGACAACATGAAGGTTTGCCCCCGCCCGACTCTCGAATGGGGGGCCGCCTTCGCGAGTTTGCAGCTCGGTGGGCCTCCCTGCTTTCCGACCAGTGGGTTTGCAAAGTGGTGTCATTGGGGTACAAGATAGAGTTTCTTTCTTGTCCACCAAACAGATTTTTTCCCTCCAACCTTCATCTTCTTCCGGCTCGTCGGAACGCCCTGTTTGCTCGTGGTAATAGTGCCTTGCCGCTGCCGGAAAGGTTTCAGGGATTCTACTCCAATCTGTTTGTAGTCCCAAAAAAGGACGGGGTCCATCCAATCCTGGATCTCAAGGCCCTCAACACCTCTGTAAAAGTACGAAGGTTCAGGATGGAATCAGTTCGCTCTGTGGTCGCTGCACTCCATCCGGGAGATTTTCTGGCATCCTTCGACATCAAGGACGCATACTTGCATGTCCCCATAAACGTCAGGCATCAAAGATTTCTGCGCTTTGCAGTTGGGGACGATCACTACCAATTTGTAGCTCTCCTTTATGGCCTGGCCTTGGCACCACGGGTTTTCACCAAGGTGCTCTCCCCGATTCTGGCTTTGCTGAGACAGCGAGGAATCGCTATTGTGGGCTACCTGGACGACCTTCTTCTGAGAGCAGCTTTAGTCTCCGAATTAGAGGAGGATGTGGCTATAGCCAGTCAGACCCTTCGGGAGGTGGTTGGGTATTGAACCTTCAGAAGTCGGTGTTGGTGCCGACTCAGCGCCTGGAATACCTGGGCTTGATTCTGGACTCCTCAGAGGTGAGAGTTTTTTTCCCTTTGGAAAAATTGCAGACTCTTCGGGCTGCGGTGAAGCTGTTGGCATCCCGCAGGTAGTCGCTGCGCTTTTGCATGCGAGTCCTGGCCACCTTTGAGGCGGTACCGTATGCTCAATTCCACACTTGAGTCTTGCAAAAGGAGATCCTGTCCAAATGGGACAAATCTCCGTAGTCCCTGGATTGTCAAATCCGGGTGAGCCCCCTAGTCAGGGCTTCCCTGGTCTTGTGGCTGAGGTCTCCGGCCCTTCAGTCCGGAAAGTCGTTAATTCCCTTTCACTGGACGGTGATCACGACGGATGCCAGTCTGACCGGTTGGGGGGAGTTTGGGGCGTACAGTCGACACAGGGTCGCTGGACGCAGGAAGGATCCGGCCTGCCGATCAATGTGCTGGAACTTCGGCGATCAGGCTGTGCCTCTCCACATGGTCACAGAGGCTGCAGGGACGTCCAGTCAGGACCCAGTTCGACAACACCATGGCGGTGGTGTAGATCAACCATCAAGGAGGAAGAAGCTCGGCTGCAGCATTGGAGGTCGCTCACATCCTGCAGTGCGCAGAGCGGAGAGTGCCAGATCTATCGGCCATATACATTCTGGGCGTAGAAAACTGGCAAGCGGACTACCTATGTCACCAGATGCTGGACCAAGGAGAATGGTCGCTACACCCGGATGTGTTTTGACTCCTATGCCTGAGATGGGGCACGCCAGACGTGGATCTCCTGACTTCTCGACACAATCGGAAGGTATTGAGGTTTGTGGCCAGGTCAAAAGATCCCTGGGCAGACGCGACAGACGCGTTTGTGGCTCCGTGGGGACAGTATCGGCTAATTTATGCCTTCCCGCCGCTAAAACGTCTTCCTCGTCTGCTTTGCAGAGAGGAGACCGAGGGGATTCCGGTGATTCTAATTGCCCCAGATTGGCCTTGGCGTCCCTGGTACGCCGACCTAGTTCGCCTGGTGGCGGATGTTCCTTGGCAACTGCCGATGCGAGAGGACCTTCTGTCGCAAGGTCCTATACTTCATCCTGCTTTACAGTCGCTGGCTTTAACAGCATGGCTGCTGAAAGTCAGGTACTAAGGGACCGAGGCCTGTCGGATTCAGTAATTTCCACCATGCTGAGGGCACGGAAATCATCTTCTCTGAAGATTTATCATCGCACGTGGAAGGTCTACATCTCTATGTGTGAGGAGATGGAGTGGCGTCCACGGACGTATTCGGTTTTCAGGATCCTGCTGTTTTTACAGCGTGGAGTGGATCAAAAGCTTGCCTTAAGCACCATTAAGGAGCAGATATCAGTCTTGGCTGTCTTCTTTGGCAGCTCATTCACTGGTGAGTACGTTTGTGCGAGGGGTTCAACATGTGGCCCCTCTGGTTCGACCACCGCTGCCTCCGTGGGATTTGAATCTGGTGCTCTCGGTACTTCAGAAACCTCTGTTTGAGAATATCAGAGAGATTCCTCTTTTGACACTCTCTCAGAAAGTTGCCTTTCTGGTGGCTATTACATCAGTCAGGAGGGTTTCTGAGTTGGCGGCCTTGTCTTGCAAGTCTCCCTACTTGATCCTCCACAAGGATAAAGCGGTGCTACGCCCGCAGCCTTTGTTTCTTCCCCGAAGGTTGTTTCGGCTTTTCATCTAAATGAGGACATTGTGCTTCCATCCTTGTGTCCTCGACCGTCGCACTCCGAAGAGGTTGCTTTACATTCCTTGGATGTGGTCCAAGCTCTGTGGGTGTATCTGTCTGCTACGGCTCCGTTTCAGAGGTCAGACTCACTGTTTGTTTTCTGTAACTGGTCCGAAGAAGGGCCTGGCGGTCTCGTCGGCCACCATTTCTCGGTGGATCAGATAGATCGTGATTCAGGCTTATGCCCTAAAAGGGCGGGCTCCTCCCTTTCCTGTCACGGTGCATTCAACCAGGGCAATAGGTGCCTCCTGGGCTTTCCGACATCAAGTGTCTGTCTCCCAGGTGTGTAAGGCCGTTCACACTTTCACTAAGTTTTACAAGGTTGATGTGCATGCATCTGCGGATGCTTGCTTCGGCCACAAAGTTTTGCAGGTGCCGTTTAAGGTTGCAACTCCTCCGTTGAGGAGCTCTGGTTGTTTTTGGTGGAAGTTTGTTTGCTTGCTGTTCCTACCCCTCATTTTTTTGACACTTTGGGGACGTCCCTAAGGTCAAGAATAAAGGAACTGTGTCCATCCATGGATGAAAGAGAAAATAGGATTTTTGTACTCACCGTAAAATCCTTTTCTCTGAAGTCCATGGACGGACACAGCACCCACCCCTCCTTTTTATGTTTGTACTGATTTTTGACGAACTGAGCTGCTAGATGCAGGGTGAGGGGTTATAGCCAGAGGGACCGCCCCCTGGGCGGTACTGTTCAGCTTTGCTGTGTTACATGTTTTACATGTCTGCCTAGTCCTCTCTTGATAGATGTCATATAAACCCTAAGGTCAAGAATAAAGGAGCTGTGTCCGTCCATGGACTTCAGAGAAAAGGATTTTACTGTGAGTACAAAAATCCTATTTTTAATTGCAAAGTGAGCAAACAGAAAAACAGAAGAAAAATGTAAATCAAAGATTACCTTTTGGCTTCAAACCAGCAACAACTCTTCTAAGTACACTTGCACACAGTTTTTGAAAGAACTCAGCAGGTAGGTGGTTCCAAACATCTTGGAGAACTAACCACAAATCTTCTGTGGATGGAAGCTGCCTCAAATCCTTCTGTCACATCATGAAATCCCAGACTCGATGATGTTAAGATCAGGGCTCTGTGGGGGCCAAACCATTACTTCAAGGATGCCGTGTTCTTCTTTACACTGAAGATAGTTCCTAATGACATTGGCTTTATACTTGTCGCCATTGTGCTGCTGCAGAATACATTTAGGGCCAATCACATGCCTCCTTGATGGTATGTCATGATGCATAAATGCATGAGGACCATGAGGACCATAGAAGCAGTGGTCAGCCAAGAAAACGTAATGTACCAGATGAAAGATACATCATGCTTATTTCTCTTTGACATCGGAAGATGTCTAGCAGTGCCACCAGCACAGAACTGGCAGAAACTAGTAGGACCCAGGTACACTCATCTACTCTCTGCAGAAGTCTGGCCAGAGGTGGTCTTCATGAAAAAATTGCAGCCAAAAGGCCATACCGCGGAAATAAGGAAACAAGGCTAAGTGACTCAACTATGCACAAAAACATTAGAACTGGAGTGCAGAAAAATGAAAGCATGTGCTCTGGAATGATGTGTTAAAATGTGAAATATTTTATACACAAGGCGTTTGATAGTGTGAGCTGGTCATACCTGGATCACCTATTACCTAGATTTAGTATTAAAGGGGCTTTCATGGAGGGTTTCCACACCCTATATCAAGATCCCTAAACACGTATTAGGTTGCCAGACAATAATTCCCAATTCTTCCCACTTCATAGAGGCACGAGACAGACCTCCCCTCTGTCCCTTCTTCTATTTGCCCTGGCGATAGAACCTCTCTCTAGAGCCATCGCAAATAGTGTTGACATTAGGGGCTACTGTAAATCTAGCCTTTATGCAGATGATGTCATCCTGTTCCTGACAAACCCATTAATCGCACTGCCAAACCTAATGTCGCTTTTGAACTCATTTCAATTACTCTCAGGACTTTGGGTAAATCTGTCCAAATGCACCGCTATTCCCATCAACATTCCTAACGATTTAGCTAATTCCCTGCAACAACAATTTGACTTATTTTGGTGCACGCAGTCATTCTGCTATTTGGGAATCCAACTAACACCTACCTTCCAAGACCTTTTCCACCTCAATTATAATCTGATAGTTGCCCATATAAGAACCCTTTTAAAAACCTGGTCCTCATACCGTATCTCCTAATTGGGTAGAATCACGGCCATTAAAATGGCGATATTGCCCAAAATACTATTTTTCTTTAGGACCCTTCCAATCAACGTCTCTAAGTCCTATATAGATTCCATTCAAAGAGATAAATAAATTTGTATGGCACGCCAAACACCCGAGATTTAACAAATCTCTGTTATACAGACCCCAACCCCTCGGAGGTTTAGGCCTCCCAGATTTATGGCGTTATTATTTAGCTGCCAGACTCACCTAGACCGCCCAATGGCACGCCCCAATTGCTGATATCCCTTGGTTACACTTTGAAATGCACCCGGTATTCCCATATTCCCATTCTACCTTCCTGGATTGCTGTGGTCTAGATCCATTAGAGCGTGTAATGTAACTCCCCTTAACAATATCATAGGCCAATCCCTGTATCTATGGTCCCTCTACCATAGCAAATTCAAATTAGCCTCCCCACTTGCACCTCTTTACTCCTTTATAGGCGACCCGACTTTTCCCCCAGCCTTCCAACATAGGGACAGTGTGGCCACATGCTGTATACAATATTGCCAGAGTTCGGTGTTAAAGATGATATCTCTGTATTGAAGCTACATTTGCGTTTACCTGTAAAGTTTGTATGCGTTTTTATATGCTTACCACTTCATGTATGTCAATGAATCTTCCAATAAAAACATTTGTAAACAAAAAATAAATTAAAAAAAAGTAAAATATTTGGCTGCAGCAGGAGGCAGTTTGTTCCTCCAAGGGCTGGAGAGAAATACAATAATTAGTGTCTGCAGACAACAATGAAGCATAGTGGGGGTTCCTTGCAAGTTTTGGGCAGCATTTCTGCAACTAGAGTTGGGTATTTGGTCAGGATCAATAGTGTCCTCAAAGCTCAGAAATACAGGAAGATACTTATCCATTATGCCAAACCATCAGGCAGCAGGACAACAACCCCAAACATACAGCCAATGTCATTAAGAACTATCTTTAGCGTAAAGAAGAACAAATAATCTTGGAAGTGATGTGATCTCATCATCATAGAAACTGTCTAGGGTTACATGAAGAGACAGAAGGATTTGAGACTGCCTATATCTACAGAAGATCTGTGGTTAATTCTCCAAGATTTTTGGAACAACCTACCTGCCAAGTTCCGTCAAAAGCTGTCTGCAAGTGTACCTAGAAGAATTTATGCTGTTTTGAAGGATGGTCACACCAAATATTGATTTGATTTGAATTTCTATTCTGTTCATTTACTTTCCATTTTCTTAATTGATAAATATAAGCTATTGAAAACATTCCTAATTTACAGAATTTGTTTACACCTGCGTAAAACTTTTGCACAGTAGCATATATATATATATATATATATATATATATATATATAGCCTTGTTGTACATGAGGAAATGTTCATTCTGATAAGGGTTCATCAGGTGCTGCAGAATATATATCCGTTTGATATATATTGGAGCTCTGTCATACTCCTCATTCTTGAAAGCAGCCTGATTGCTAATACTAGAGGTAGGTGCTGCCTACATTGCTGTAACTATATACAAACTGTATATTATATAGAAGCACTATATTTTATGTATATTTCAGATGCCAGGGTTACAAGATCATAGGGTTTCACAGATGCTTCTATTGGCAACCAGTGTGAAGTTTCACACAAAAAATTATCATAAAAAAACATTAAAGTAACGTTGCCTTTAGTCTAAGACCGCTTTGCTGCTAGAAAGGTTTATTGTGTTTTAACACTGTTAATATTAGCTGTATTCATCTATAACAGCTGAACCATTTCTATTCTATGAAAATAAAAAATAAGCTTTTTGATGCTATAAGTCCAGTGGCTACATTTAATGCAAGTGAATTTTAGAGACAAAAAAAACATCATTGGAACTGAACAAGTGCTGTGCTGATGTTCTTGGATCACATAGACACTTAGCAAGACCCAAAGAAGTGACAAATGAATGGAACAGAGCGTGTCTGTTGTATTGTTCATCCCAAATGAGATAGTGCAGCCTTTGTCTACATCCCAGGAGAGCTCAGTCAGACATGAGTCAGCAGCCAATCAGATTTACTGCCAATTGATTTAATTGGCATGTTACTGACCAGAGAGAGGAGCAGGGAAGAGAAAGAGGAAATTGTCTTCTGCAATGAATAATTCATATAATTATGGAGAGGGTGCAACAAGCATAAGAAAATATTTGATGAGATGTCTCCATACAGTTCATTCTGTATTGTGTACAGACCGAAGACCCATCTATTCTATATCATTATATTACCAAAACATATTAAAAATCAAAAGCAAACCATTTTTGATAAATCTACAATTGTAATTAAAATAATGCTAATGTGATCTGTTCATATTGTCCAGTTCTCATTTAGCAATATCCTAATACAGACATCAATGAGGGAAATATTATCACTCCGTAATGGAATTACTTTGCATGGTTTACACAGTTCATGATTAAATATGGAAAAACATATGCCATGAAAATATTTGTAAAGATGATTGGATGTAAGAAATATGCAAATAAAACTGTTCAGGCATTAAATAAGTTTATATACAGTTTTTTTGTTAGAAGTACAGGCAAATATATGATGCTATTTTCTGTTGATTTATATATTCTAAATGTTTACTGTTGTAGTCACATTGACAGCACCAGCACCCTCTACTGACCAATCTTCTGTACAGATAAAGAGATGGTTTATATATACTAGGGAGTAAATCTGATCAGTTCAGGGTCATTATAATGGTTTAGAATTTTAGCAAATAATGAATCTCAGATAACACACACGTTGATATATTATTTTACTTTCCTATGATCAAGAGATTGCTTGAAAAACATTTATGCATATGTTAAAATATACATAAGATGACCCAAACTAGAGGCACATGGTAAACACTGAAAGTACATACCTTAATACAGAGAAATTATAGCTGTAACGATTCCCCTGAAGTTTCTGCTTTATACTGGATGATGCTCAGTACTGAAGAATAACCACACTGCAGGCACACACCTGGCCTCATTCAGGAGTTCAGAACATTAAGTCAGGGCCTGATCAAAGGTGTGTTATGTTAGTCTGGATACGTCATGCTTTCAGATTGCTCTTTGGTATCAACTTGACCTGGTCTCTATTTCTGCATTTGCCTGAACCTATCCTGACCCGAGCTTTGTTCCTGACCACACTTGCCTACCACCAATCCTAATCCCTTGAAGTTCTGTACTGCGTTTGGTTCTGTTTGTTCACTCTTCAGTGACATAGAAGTTTTCAGCACATCCTATGTAATTAGCAAAGGCTCTGACACGATTTGCCTGCTGATATAGGCAAGACTATGGCTAAGATATGGTCCAAATAAATTGATACTGACATGACTGCACAGATTTGGTAATTCATTCATACAAATGAATTGTATTATTATGGTATTATTAATTTTTATGTATTGTTATGTATTGTTTTATTATAGTTATTTTCATGCAATCATACTGGTGAGATAATGACCTTTTTATTACTTTACCATGAATACACAAACTATGAAGCTGGAACCCAACTACACTTTTTAAACACATTTATAGGTTGAAGTAGATGGACTTGGGGAAGATTTACTAATGCTGGGAGTGCAAAATCTGCAACTTTGCAGAGAAACCAGTCAGCTTCCAGGTTTAATTGTGAAAGCATAACTGAACAAGCTGAAGTTAGAAGCTGATTGGCTACCATGCACAGCTGCAATAGATTCTGAGTGCACCAGTTTTAGTAAATCTTCCCCCTTGTGTCTTCTTTCAACCTGACTAACTATGTAACTATGTAACCAGAAGATGCAACTGTATGTAGCACCCGCCCAGATAGGTTGCTAGTTAGGTTAGGTAAATTTAGTTCTCGTGGCTCTCCTGTGATCAGTAGAGCAGCTTGTGATTGCTTTGGGTTGCTCTGGGGCTCTGCAGGCTGCAGGTTTGATTGCTTCTCCCTGTCTTCTGGAGGCTTCTAGAATATAGTGAATGGGAGTATCAAATAAGTAGCCTGAATATTTATGTGGTTCCAGCCAATCCCAGGGGAAGGTTGCTCAGAAGGTGTCTGGAAGAGTGAATAAATAGTTTGGAGTCTCAGGCAACAGGGTTCTTCCCCAGGAGGAGGGGTTCCCAGTCAGAAGGGCTGCTGCCCTAGGCAGCTCAGCTAAAGATTCTGCTCGTCTCTCACTGAGGTCCTAGACATGCATAGCTGGGGGGCCTATTCTGCTGCAATTTTTTTTAAAGTTAAGAGAGGAGTTTCACTGGGGATCTGATCTGGAAGAATCACTGGGAAGCCTGTCTGCCTGTGTCTGGAGGGCAAAAAAAGGGAGAGATGAGGGCGCTCTGGTGAGGCTGGGTATCTGGTCTCTAGTAGTAGTGGAGATATGGCACTGAAGGCAGCGCTTTGTAGAGAAGAAGCAGCTCTGGAGGGTCATAAAGGAAAGAGAAAGGTGCCTCTAAGTGCAGTAGTTAAAAGACGTATTACAGGCACAATGGGATTAAAAACACTTATGCCCCGTACACAGGATCGGACATTCCGACAACAAAACCATGGATTCTTTTCCAACGGATGTTCGCTCAAACTTGTCTTGCATACACACAGTCACACAAATGTTGCTCGGAAATTCTGAACGTCAAGAACGCGGTGATGTACAACACTACAACGAGCCGAGAAAAATAAAGTTCATTGATTCCGAGCATACGTAGGATTTTTGTGCGTCGGAATTGGATACACACGGTCGGAATTTCCGACAAGAACTTTTGTTGTCGGAAAAATTGAGAACCAGCTCTCAATCATTTGTTGTCGGAAATTCCGACAGCAAATGTCCGATGGAGCCTACACACGGTCGGAATATCCGACCAAAAGCTCACATCGAACATTTGTTGTCGGAAATTCTGATCGTGTATACGCGGCATTACATGGTGTTTGGTTTATACACCCATTTTATCATTGCACATTGATGCCATTTTGTGCCTTGCGGCCATTGACTATCTGACTCCATGTAATATTGTTGTATGTACTATATTTTATCAATACTTTTTAACTTTTGATACCAATAAATACTTTGAATTTACTTTATGTTCAGTCTGCGTCTGTACACTTTTTGAGCCTAAAAAGTCACGCCTGGTTTGGGGAGTTTCCTTTCTATCCATGTACTAGGGATGTACTAGGCCTAACTAAGCAGTTTTAAAAAAAACTCAATTTTCTCAATATTCTTGTAACAGAGCCTGACGTGTAGAAGGAGACCTCACTTACAGTCCTGGCTCGGGGCCATTGGAGCTGCAACAGTGGCCACGAGAGTGCAGTGAGGTAGGAGTGCCTGTGGAATTCCTTGTTGATGGTAGAGATGTACAGCTGATGGGTCACCAGACCAGACAGGATGGTGAGCAGCAGGTTGCAGCAGAAGCAGCAGGTGTGGATGCACAGCGGATGCACAGCTAATGCAGGACAGCATCACCAGGTACTGGCTGGAGCAGGATGCAGCAGGACTAGAGCGGGGTCAATCACAGATAATCAGATATGGCATAAACAGTAAGCAGAAGATTGGTCAGTAGACAGGCAAAGGTTGACAGCAGGATATCACTCAGAATAGCAGTTATAGCAAGGTTAAGGCAAGCCGGGGTCAGGACTGGACATAAGCAAGCGTAAGGAAGGAAGCCGGGTCAAAAACAGGTAATTAGATGCAGATACAGGATCAGACTCAGGTAAGTGCAGCTGCAGTCTTTATATAGGCCATTTGCTGCCAGCTTTAATGGCTAACGTGCGTGCGCATAGTGTTTTAGTTTGCGCTAGTGTTTTAGCACAGAGGCGTTAGCCTATGCCCGGCAAGACGGGCACCTGAAAATGCATGTCTGCGCATGCATACCTGCCTCTGCCTAAGAACTTCAGCTGCACTATGGCCAGAACGTCCCTGACACTAGGCTTCCAATTTAAATTTTTTATTTTTTCAAAGTGTACATTTTTTCTGTACTTTTTTTGATTTTTAATTATGTTGAACTATGTCATTATTGGTGTGTGATTATTGCACAAACATTCCAGCATGATGCTCTGCATCATACCAGACCAGCAAGGGAGAAACGAATAGGGTTTGTTCACACCATACGTGCATAAAAACTGATGGGAAAACCAACATCAGTTTCACATCAGTTTCATGTGAGTTAAGCCGCGTACACACGACCGGTTTTCTCGGCAAGAAACGACAAGAAGACTGTTGGGAGAGCTTTCTTGCCGAGAAAACCGTTCGTGTGTATGCTTTCTCGTCGAGAAAACTGGCCAAAATCTCGACGAGAAAAAAGAAGACCTGCGGTCTTTTTTCTCGTCGGAATCTCATTTTTTCTCGCCGTGATTCTCGTCAGACTGTTTTTGGACGAGAAAACCGTTCGTGTGTATGCTTTTCCGAGTCTTCAAAAACCGTGCATGGTTAGACTCATGTATGAGACGGGAGCGCACCTTCTTGTAAAACTAGCGTTCATAATGGAGATAGCACTTTCGTCACGCGTTAACAATTTTTGCATCGTTTAAATGCTGCACATTAAAATCTTCTTTAGAATGGTACAATAATGAGCAATAATGATCGTTTTTGGCTGAAGATATTCACACAGAGTTCTGACTAACTTTTTGCAACATTTATGAATGCAGATCTCATGAATATGTTATTTTATTTTCTCGAGCTAGATCTCATGTTTTTTTTGTTTTTTTTTAATTTTGTAAAAAAAAAATCAGATATGCATTTTAAAATCTTATTTAATTTCTAGTGATCTCCATTTTTTTATCCTGTGTAAATTTAACACAATTAAAAAATAATTATCTTCTATTTTTTGACCTTCAAGGAGATTTTTTGGTGTTATCTGTCCCATTTAAAATCTAGCTTTAGAATTTTAGAAAATTACCTGCCTACTCACCAGCTAAATATTTAGCTTTAATAAAAACACATAGGCAAGTATTAACTGTAAAAATAAATGCCATTTATTCTGGTAGAGAAAATAAGAATAAACAAACTAGAAGGCAGCGCTGGAGAGCCTGCTGCAATTTGTGCAACTATGTGTGGACACAAAAATTGGGACCTTGGGAAGCACAAACATTAGTGAGCCCAATCTGGTCTTGGACTCCCAGATGTCAGGAACAGCAGCAGGTTAGATACATGTCCCAAGTCTGTGGAACTACAACAGGCTGCCTTCTGTCAGACCACATTGAAGCAAGGGAATCACTTACTGATCTTCTTGCTCCGCTTCCCTGCAGCCTTCTTGGTAGGCTTCCCTGCAGCCTTCTCTGCAGCCTTCCTTGTCCACCTGGCTGGAGGCTGTGCCTCTGGAGGTGTACTCATGTCAGGAGGAGGAGGTGGAGGTGGAGAAGAAGGAGGTGGAGGTGGAGAAGAAGGAGGTGGAGGAGAAGAAGAAGGAGGAGGTTGAGAAGGAGGTGGAGGTGGAGAAGAAGGAGGTGGAGGAGAAGAAGAAGGAGGAGGTTGTGAAAAAGGAGGTGGAGGTGGAGAAGAAGGATGTGGAGGAGAAGAAGAAGAAGGAGGAGGTTGAGAAGAAGGAGGTGGAGGTGGAGAAGAAGGAGGTAGAGGAGAAAAAGGAGGAGGTTGAGAATAAGAAGGTGCAGGAGGATGGCCGTGGTCACAAATGACAGTGGTGTCAGTGAGTCTCCCCATTAACCCCTTATTTAAAAGGGAAATGAGCAGGGGCTCACATAGTAGCCATTGTTCCGTTGGCATCTGGGCCATTTTCATGCCGACCAATGCCGCATAGCCCTCATCAGGGGTTGGTGGCTGCTGGAGGGTGGCATGTGCCTCTTTAATCAGGGCTGGTGCTGCCTGACTCACAGACCTATCCCTCCTGGCCCTTCTTGGTGGCATGCGGATGGGAGGCACCTGACACCTTGTACTGCCACTTGGACCAGCCACCTCCTCTCTGCCACTTGGACCAGCCACCTCCTCTCTGCCACTTGGACCAGCCACCTCCTCTCTGCCACTTGGACCAGCCACCTCTTCTCTGCCACTAACCCCAGCCTCCTCCTGCCTGACATTTTCCTGCCTCTCATCCTGGCTGACCTCCTCCTGTGTAAAAAAAGGGACATATTTAGAGTTTGGTTTCATCAATCACACACAGGGGGTTAGTTACTAAAGGCAAATCCACTTTGCACTACAAGTGCAAACTACAAGTGCACTTGAAATTGCATTGAAAGTGTACTTGGAAGTGCAGTGGCTGTAGATCTGAGGGGGATATGCAAGGAAAATAAAAATCTGAAATTTAGCTTGCACATGATTGGATAATAAAATCAGCAGAGCTTCCCCTCATTTCAGATCTACCCCTCAGATTTACAGCGACTGCACTTCCAAGGGCACTTTCAGTGCAATTTTAAGTGTACTTTGCACTTGTAGTTTGCACTTGTAGTGCAATGTGGATTTGCTTTTAGTAAAGAACCCCCACAATGTTCAGCTCCTGACTGTTGAAAATAGAATTTCAAATATTTTTTAGTACTCTCATTATGCCCCCATCATTTTGCATTCATCTCCCAAACTTTTTTGCCCACTACTGTCTATTGCTATGTCAAACACTTTTTCTTGATTGACTAAATTTGTTCCCATCTTAACATCTATTTTACAGCATTAATTTTTTCACAATAAATGTTTAGAAAAGACTATACCTGGCTCCAGACGGACAGATCTGGGTCTTCATCCTCCTGATCCTGAGAAGGATCATCTTGGCTGGAGGGAAGGCTGGAAAGTGATTCCCTCGGTGTAATGTGGTCATTCAGAAAGGCCAACCTGTCGTAGTACCACAAATGTGGGACATATACCTTCCCTGCTGCTGCTCCTGACCTCTGAGAAGCCAGGACCCGATTGCGCATAGTCCTATATGTGCCTCTCAAGGTCCCAATTTTTGTATCCAGCTGCTCATTGGTTGCATTGGGCATCCTGGTGTGCACAAACGGGAGCAGGCTCTCCAGCGCTGCTTTCCTTACCCCTTTTTTTTGTGTATCAGGTTTTTGGTCTCCCACAGAGCGGGAACCTCCCTTAACCAATCTATAAAATCGGCCAGAAATTATTTTTCAAGAAAAGCATTCATTGTTTCTGCAAGACAAAACACCAGACAAAAATACAAATGTCAATCACACTCTAAACTCGAGTAATCTTTATGCCCATATATGCCTCTTCAATCTCTATGCAGTATAGGCCACTGATGTACCAAGTTAAAATCTTACCTTCGGTCTAACGTTCGGCACTCTTAACTCCTTCCTCCACACACAGAACGTAGGTACGTCACATGTGTGTTAGCTTTATATACACTACCCATGCGTGACACACGTCGCCCGCCCATGACGTTCTTTCTCAATGTTTCCCCGCCCCTTCTCTTTCGGCACGCAGGTGACATGGCGGAGTCACAGCAGGTGTCTGTGAATTCAGATAATTCTAACGAGGAGACAAGCCCGGAGCGGGAAACGTCACGAACAAGGAGGCGTTACAAGGCATCTAATATGTCCTTTGTGGAGATGGCGGAGATGGTGGCCATATTGAACAATTCTGATTATGATGCAAAGCATGGGCCGTATTCCCAGCCTAATCGAAGGAAGGCCAAAATTATGAAGCAAGTAGTGAAAAGTCTGAAGAAGAATTTCGGTGTGAAAAGATCAAAGGAGCAGCTGAGAAAGAGGTGGTCTGACCTCAAACTGAGGGAGCCGGAGCAGTTAAGGAGCATTAACAGAATGCTAAAAAAAAGTAAGTACTTTTCCTGTGTCCCTATTGTTGTATTTCACAACTTGCATGTTGCTCCATGTTGTTGATTTTTACTCTTGTACATTCTAAAATGACATTTTAAAAAATTTAGTGGGCACAGTAATCGGTCGATACAGACACATCGTTTGCACACTACATGCAATGATTTGTCAATATCCATGTTTTTACATTTTTGGTAAAATCTCTGTTTAGATTCCATAAATGTTATGACATTGTTGTCTAGATGATGTGTTTGTACCTAGAATGAAATGCAAACTTGAATCAATGTAAAGGAGAGGACACTCAGCAGTTGTTTACACATCTGCACTCAGAGGAGCACTATAGTGTGGGCCACCAGAACAACCTTTTTAGGGTGTCCAACACAGGTTCTACAGTGGGTACTGGGGGGGGGGCATGTGAGAAAATTGTCACAAAAAGGTCAGTATTCTAGCTTTGGTAAGTTCAAAGATCTTGTCTTCAGCTTGGAACTGTGCCAAAACAGACAATTGTACCCCACTTGCAAGCAATGTTTCATATTCCTATTTATGACTTCAAATATGTGTGTGCTAGGTGTACCTTTTGTTTCATTCTCATAGGGGAGAGAAGACTGGGAGGACACCACTCCTCGGAGCCCAAGAACCCCACACCTTCTAAAGAACCCCAACCTCCCCAACAAGCCCAACCTGAGGATGTGGAGGAAGTAGAAGTGGATAAAGGAGAGGTGGAGGAAGGAGAAGTGGAGGAAGGAGAAGTGGAGGAAGGAGAAGTGGATGAGGTGGTGGAACTTGTAACTACAACAGGTCAGTATCTGTCACCACAGCTTCTGGTAAGAGATGTAGGCATGCAGATTTTTATGATTTTTTATTTTATTTTAGGGGATGAACATGTTGATGAAATTCCTTGATTCTCCAGTGATAGTGCACAAAGAATCATCCAACAAATAATGGATTGTAGTACTCAACTGGACTTCATGAAGAAAAGGATGAATGCTATGGAGAATATATTTAAGGACATCATTGATGTGTTGGGGCGAATAGAATAAAACCCCCCTTTTTTTTCTAAGTTTTTAGTCACTTTTTTAGCACTTTTACTAAAAGACAAAATTTGAAGATGCACACAGTGGGTCAACATGTGCTATCTGCCATCACGGGATCTCCATGAATGTGTTTTGTGGGTGCAACCCCTTCCTCACAACTCAAGTAGGTGAAAGGAAGAAGGGGTTGCCCCCCCAAAACATGTCGATTGATCCCCCATGATGGCGGATAGCACATGTTGACAATAGGGATGAGGAAGAAAATAACCTATTTTACCCTCCAAAAAATTGTGTGCATCTTCAAATTTTGTCTTGTTCAGGGGTGACAACACTCCATCTTAGGAAGGGCAGATAGACCTTTTTTGAAAAATCGAAGGTCTGAGATCTTGCCTAGAGCAGGGATATGCAATTAGTGGACCTCCAGCTGTTGCAAAACTACAAGTCCCATCATGCCTCTGCCTCTGGGTGTCATGCTTGCTGCTGTCAGAGTCTCGCTATGCCTCATGGGACTTGTAGTTTGGCAACAGCTGGAGGTCCGCTAATTGCATATACCTGGCTTGGAGGTTTACATTGTTGTATTTTGAGGTATGTTTAGGAGAATTTTTGTAATTTCATAACCCAAAAAATTTGCCAGTTTAGGTCAAAACAAAAAAATGTGTTTAAAAAAAGTAGACACACCAAAAATGTTCTAAAGACCATGTGTAATTGTGCACAGAATAAAAAACATGGAAATAACAAAAAAGTGTGGCTTCTATTTTTTAAATCCACTATAACCTTTTTTGTGTTTAGTTTTGTTGTTACCAGTGAAATGTTTGGTCTTTACTAAGGAAAATACAATTGGCACTACAAGTAGACTTGGAAAAACTAACAGACGAAAGGTGCGCATGCGCGGGACTTCCGGGAAGACGCTCTGAACGGGAGCTCCACACTGCTCCGGCCTCTCGCAGCCCCCTGAGCCTTCAGACCGAGCGGGAACCGGCCAGGACTGACCCCATCGCCTCCCGGGTGAACCAGGCACACTTTCATATGCCGGGCAGCTCGCAAAAGAGCGAGGTGAGCCGCCAGCTCGACTTTACACTGGCAGCCCCTGCATCATCCAAGATGGCGGCCGCAGCACAAGGCAGCATGGAGGACCCAGACTCCATTTCGGATCCTCCATTCCATTACCAGCACCAGATCGATCTGCTGGCAACTCCTGTGAGTACCTGCAACCCCCAAGGGATCTCCCCAGCATCCACTGAGTCCCTGCTGAAACGGACTTTTGGAGATCTCCCCCACTCTCCCATGCTGCGATCCCCCTTAAGCCTGGCAGGCCCCCACCTCTCCTCCCCCTTGCAGCCAGTTCACTCCGCTGACATGCAACTTATGCTGCAGAACTTTTCTGAGATGCTAGCCACAGGCCTAGCTCACAATGCCACACAGATCACTGCAACCATTAAGGCTGATTTGCAGAGCCTGGGAGCCCGCATGGATGCAATTGAGCAGGCTGTGGATAACACAGCCGCCCGTACTAACCAAAATACCACATGCATCCAAACCTTACAAGATCAACTTGAGACAGCTCTATCTAAAAAGGATGATTTAGAGAACAGGAGTAGGAGGTATAATTTCCATATACGTGGGTTCCCTTAATCTGTTACTGATGTTCCCAGCACAGTTAAATTGTTCATTAAAGAACTCATGCCAGACATTCAGGACCACAGATTGGAACTTGACAGGGCTCACAGAGCCCTCCAGCCGCCCCGCCCAGATGGTCTCCCAAGGGACATTGTAGTCAAGCCCCATTACTATGGTGTGAAGGAGGATGTTATGAGACAGACCCGCAACCTGGACAATCTCTCCTTCCAAGGGAATAAAATCCAAATCTTTGCTGACATCTCACCCACCACGGTCCAGAAACGGAGGTCCCTTAAACCCCTCCTGGAGGTCCTCAACCAGAATTCCATCAAGTACCGCTGGGCTTTTCCGTTCCGCCTACAATTTCATTTCAGGGACAAATCCTTTGGCTTTTCCACCTTTCAAGATGGCGAACGTCTCCTGCTTCAACTTGGTCTTATCTCCCAAGAACTTGCTACACAACAAGCGACAACCAAATCAGGCTCCTCAAAGCGTCCACCCCCAGGCAGTCCTCTGACCCCGTTATGGAATAAACAACAAACGAAGAGACAGAGAGAATCCCGACCCCCGAGATGAGGGACATCTTTTTTACTCCCGGACGGGAGATGTGCTGTTTTTGACTACCCCTAATAATTCAGAGAGCTAACTACTATCCCCCTCTAGTATGGTGGTAGACAGACCCGCACAGCCCCGACTGGCATCAGGCGGGCCAGGGTCTTGATCTGTTTGGTTTGGGCCCCACTTGCCCATCTTATGGCTAGTTGGGACTCCCAATACCTTCCGTTCCTCCCACCTCGATGAGGAGGATGCTTTCATTGCCTTTCTGACTTGTTGCATGTATGATATGCCTTTCCTAGTTCCTACCTATGGTTAGGCCTAGTAGCCTCTACCCTTCCTTCCCCCTGCCCACCCCCCCTTTTTTCTCTTTCCCCTCCCCCTCCCCCCTCCCTCTCTTGCCCTCCCTCCCCACCTTCCCTTTCTCTCCCTTGCAGGTTCCACTCCATGCACTGGTTATGTTCTGGTTATACAGTTTTACGGATCATTATATTTGTTTGTTTACAGTATTTTCTGCACTTTGGCCGTTCCAGTACTGCGGCTCATCATGCCACTCTCTCTGTTGTGACGCGGAGGGACCTTTAATCCCTCTGGTGACATCAGGTAGACAACCCCTATTGGGGTTGTACCCTCTCCGAGACCCCTCTTGCAGGAGTCCTTGGACTTGGACCCGGCTAGCCGGTCCTGTTGAATTTTATCTGAATTTTTGCATATGTTTGTTTTGTTCTCTTTTTGTGATTTAATTAACCAACATAATGACATCTCTGATCTCTTCTCCTCTTTTTCTTCTATTTCTTCTCCCCCCCCTTCTCTCCTCCCCACAGTGTTCTCCTCCCCCCTCCTCCAGGATTCCTCGCGGAGAACTCCCCAAGGCCTTACTCCAGGGCGTTTGTTGATAGCCTACCTCACGCTGGATGTCCGGATTCTCTCTTCTCTTCAGGTAAGCTCCCCTTTTACATTCTCGCACCCCCCCCTCGGGCACTCATGGCTGAGACTGACACTCGCAAGCTGCCTTTGAAAGTAGCTTCCCACAATACACAGGGACTTAATTCCCCTTCTAAACGCCGGAAGGCCTTTCAGAGCTACCATGCCAGAAGCCTTGATGTTGTCCTTCTTCAGGAGACCCACTTCCCCGCTAGCTATACCCCCTCCTTCCTACACCGTAGCTTTCCCACCTTCTACCTTGCGAATGCTGACACCAAACAGAGAGGGGTGGCCATTCTCTTGGCTAAGCGTATCCCATTTACCCACATCCACACAATTCGTGATGAAGATGGTAGGTACCTGCTGGTCAAAGGGCTCATAGGAGGGGTGACGTACTCTTTTGTTTCATACTATGCCCCCAATCGGGGCCAGGCAAATTTTTTCGCATCCATATTCTCAACCCTCTCCTCTCATCTAGAAGGTAGAGTCTTAATAGGGGGTGACTCCAATATCACGTTTGACCACACACTTGACAAATCCCACCAGAACAGGCCCCGCCTTAAGAGACCCTCCAAACAAAGCCTCAGAATCGCCCGACTCCTACACGACTTGGGCCTGATTGATTCTTGGAGAGAATTGAATCCCACGGCCAAAGACTTTACCCATTACTCTGCCCCACACAAAACATTTGCCAGGATTGACCACATCTTCGTACCCAATTCGGACATTCACACTGCCACTCACTCCTCAATACAAGAAGTTCCGTGGTCGGACCACTCCTTAGTAACCCTTAGAATCTCTAGCTCCCTTTCACCTTCAGGCCCCCCTCAGTGGCGCTTGAGTAAATCCCTCCTTGCCAACCCGGTCCACTGCACCATGCTGGAAAAGGACATCCAAGAATTTTTCCTCCTCAATGACACCGGGGACACGACCCCTAGCTCTCTCTGGGGAGCTCATAAAGCCGTCTTGAGGGGGAGGATGATTCAAATGGCTTCCAACCTGAAAAAAGGAAGGAAGGTGGATGTAGAAAACTTGGAAAGGGATTTTAAACTACTTAGTAAAGCCCATAAGTCTAACCCCACTCCCGCCAGTCTGGCCAAGTTAGAATCCGCCCGCATTGCTTTAAATCTTGCCTTAACTTCTAACGCAGACAAACACTTGAGCTGGTTAAGTGGCAAATTCTACTTACAAGCTGATAAAATCGGCTCACGCTTGGGGCCAAACTCTCCCCAAGGATCAAGAATGTCTCCTTACCCAAGATTAAATCGTTATCGGGTTCTCTCACCCAGAACCCCCATAAAATCCTAGAAACCTTCCAAGCTTTCTACTCCAAACTATACACATCTCCCTCCTCTGCCGACCCTGTTCCCTTATGCTGCGTACACACGATCGTGATTCACGGCGGTGAAAACACCGCCGTGAATCACGACATGAAATTAAATGAAAAACGAGGGAACGGCATTTTCCCCCACACACGACCGTTTTTCCCGTAATTTTTTTCTTTGTCGAGAAAAACGACCGTCTGTGGGCTCCGCGGCAGTGTCTCCCTATGGGAAAACTGCCGCGGAAAAAAATTATGGAAAAAACTATGAGAAAATTTAGAACATGTTCTAATTTTTCTCGTCGTTTTTCCTGCCGTTTTTCTCAACGAGAAAAACGGCATAAAGCCCACAGACGATCGTTTTTCTCGGCGAAAAAAAAATGTCATTTTTCCCGACGGGAAAAATGATCGTGTGTACGCGGCATTAGAATCATTTTTGGCTGACATTGATCTCCCCAAACTTTCAGAGTCCCATAGATCCATGATGGAATCACCTTTTAGCACTGAAGAGGTCCAGGAGGTCATCAAAAATCTCAAAACAGACTCGGCGCCAGGGCCGGATGGCTTCTCCGCCCTTTATTACAAAACCTTCTCTGGGGTCCTCTCTCCTCGTCTGGCCCGTCTCTTTAACTCCCTACGAGAAGGCTCCACTCTCGAACCCGCTGCCAACCTCGCATATATCTCTGTGATCCCCAAACAGGGAAAAGATCCTAGTGATGTAGGCAACTATAGGCCGATTTCATTGATCAATAATGATCTGAAAATCATGACCAAGATTTTGGCCAACAGAATGGCCTCCTTCATCGCTTCTTATGTTCATAAGGATCAGGTGGGTTTCATTCCCGGGAGACAGGGACCGGACCAGATCAGGAGAGCGGTAGATTTGATTTCCCTCATGCAATCCTCCTGGGATGGCGGATGCCCCCAGAAGGGATACATTCTTTCCATAGACCTCCAAAAGGCCTTTGATATGGTCACCTGGCCATACCTTTTTACCATTCTACGCCATTGGGGCTTTGGCCCGGAATTCCTAAGAACACTGGAGTCTCTATATTCCTCCCCGAAAGCCCAGATCAAACTACAGGGACGTCTCTCCGACCAATTCCCAATCTTAAAAGGTACCAGACAGGGCTGCCCGCTCTCCCCTATTCTCTTCGCAATAGCGATAGAAACCCTAGCTCTAGCAATTAGACAACACCCGGACATTCATGGGGTTCAATGTGGTCAATATACACACAAATGCGCCCTCTTTGCGGACGATGTCCTCCTTTTCGTCACCTCCCCTCTCAAGTCGACCCCCAATATTCTCCAACTCCTCAACACTTTTGGAAAGGTTTCAGGCCTTCAGGTCAACATGGCAAAGTCAATGGCCTTGAACGTCACTACACCCCAAGATATAGTCGATAGACTCAAAACAAACTTCCCCTTCTCCTGGTGCGCCTCTTCTCTTCCCTATTTAGGTGTTTTCCTCACCCCAAAAGTAGAGCTCCTATTCCAACACAATTACCCTGCCATGTTCAAAAAACTCACAACTGAACTTACACAATGGTCTCTCTATAAATTGTCCTGGCTGGGTAGAGTCAATTCGGTCAAGATGACCCTCTTGCCCAGATTGCTTTATCTCTTCCGGTCCCTGCCTATCCCTGTCAAGAAGCAAGCACTGGATAGACTCCAATCAAAAATCATACAGTTCATATGGGGGGGCAAGGGACATCGTCTATCTAAAAAAGTTCTGCATAGGGCAAGGAAGAAAGAAGGCCTTGGCCTTCCCAATATGTGGTGGTACTACCAAGCAGCCCAACTCTGTCAATTCTCAGCAATATATACTAAAGGACCTAAACCGGACTGGGTAGACATAGAAAGGCAGGCTACCCCTAACCACACATTGGACTATTTAGCCTGGAGACCACGTAAGGACCGCCCCTCGATCCTGTCACCCACCCTTTCTCACTCAATGGCCCTCTCTGATATCCTTCATAAACATCCCGCACTATCCTCTTCCTGGCATCCCCTCGCTCACATCTTCCACAACCCCCAATTCCCCCCGGGTCTTAACATCAGGGCTTTTGGATGGTGGCTTGACAAGGGTCTATACAGAATAGGACAATATTTTAACAATGATGGCCCCATCTCGCTCAAATACTGCACTTCCAAACTGGACATGCCCTCCTCCGAAACTTTCCGCTATTATCAGTTATTACATTTTCTGCGTGGGGTCTGGAAAAGTTCAGACAACCCACTCTCTGTTACCAAATATGAGCATTGGTGTTCCTCAGCCATGGGCGTCAGGGGGGCATCTCCCTGATCTATTCAGCGCTAGCTGACCCTCAGGGCAAAGCGAGCTATATGTTGAAATGGGAGCGTGACCTCCAGTTTGAATAGGACCTAGACACTTGGCACACAAATTTCTCCCGCTCATTTAAGGGCATCTTAAACACCTCCCTGATGGAGGCTGACGTTAAGGTTATCTCCAGATGGTACCTGGTCCCTACTCGCCTTTCTAAGCTCTATCCGCAGTCTTCCCCCCTCTGCTTCAGAGGATGTGGCCTCGTAGGCTCTCTCCTCCACACCCTCTGGGAATGCCCTAAAATTAGGGGGTTCTGGAATAGAATGTTCAGCCTCATTCACAAAGTCCCTGGTTTCGAGGTGAAGCAAAACCCTACTATTGCCCTCCTTAATGATGCTCTCCCTAAGGTCCCTAAATTGTCCCACTCTCTCATACACTTCATCCTTCTGGGGGCCAAGATTACCTTGGCCCACGCCTGGAAGTCGCCCTCGGCGTCATTTCGCCAAGCTAAACACAAGATTTCCTGGATAATGACACAGGAAAGGGTTTCTAATACCTTACTGGACAATCCAGAAAAATTCCGTCTTATTTGTGAACCCTGGGCTATGCATGTAGGCATATCCCTTCTTCCCCAATAGGTGAGCGCTGGACAGCCCCGATTTGGCACGTTGCTGACCATTTTTCCCCCCTCTCCCCGAGGAATCCTGACTTCCCCCGCCCCCTCCTTTCCCTCTTATTCTCTAGTTCGCTCCCTCTTCTCTTCCCTACCCCTATTTCTTCTTTTCTTTTCTTCCTACTCTTAATCTCTGTCTTAGACTGTCACTGGCTACTCAGGATTTACATCTGTGTAGTCTTTCTTGTTTTATGTTGATGGATACAGCTAGATGCTCCGCCTTACAGGCATTTGGAAGCCATTCCATTAGTTGGGTTCTTTAACCCCTTCAGACTATTAACAGAGGTTCGAGCTCAGACTCCCCCTGGATGGTCCGCATCCTCAGGGGATCAGCAACCTGGACAGGTTGGCGGGTTGCCAAGCCCTTTGTTCATATCCCTCCCTGGGTGTTCTGTTCCCGACCGCTCCGTGCACAGCAGGATCCCAATTGGGGTGCGTGGACTGGTCGGGAGTAGACGTAGGGCCGTTGTCCCTCAGGGCCTGCTTTAAATTTGTTGGCGCCTACTTTTTTTTTTCTTTTTTTGTATGCTGAGTCTGCTCTACCCTCTATAATAGGTACTGTGGTCTATGATATTGTGATGGAACATAATTCCAAGTGACCTTCTTTTGTTTGTTTCTGATGATCATACTTTGTACCGACCTCGTTTGGGGTCCTTTGTTACCTTCTTTTATAATTGTACTGCATCTAATCACAATAAACCTTTTTTTGAAAATTAAAAAAAAAAAAAAGGAAAAACTAACAGACAGCTAAAATAAAAACAAAGAAAATATACAACATGAAGGTTAAGATTATTTATACATTTTTTAGGTAAATAGTAAAAACTATCAAAGATTGGCTGGCATTGGAATGGCCCCCCTACCCATGAAATAGTCCACATAGTTCTGCCGGATTGCACGGGCACTTTGGGGGGGCAAGCCAGCACGGACATGTTCGAGGCCTGGCAGGTCATTGTCTGCTGCAAGTCCAGCCTCGGGCCCAACTGTGGCCATATAAGTTGGCGGATGCTTGCGCAAAAAATTGTGGAGAACACAGCAACAAAATACTATATAGTTCAGTTTGTACTCCGCCATGTGAGAACTTGTTAAAAATAGGCGGAACCGGCTGGCCATTATCCCGAAGGCATTCTCCACAACTCTTCAGGCTCTGGCCAGCCGGTAGTTGAAGACCCTCCTCTCCGGGGTGAGGGTCCTCTGGGGGAAAGGCCTCATGAGATGCGGACCCAGACCAAAGGCTTCATCAGCCAAAAAGACAAAGGGGAGTCCTTCCACATTCCCTGCATCCGGTGGCAATGCAAGGTTATCACTCTGTAGACGAAGAGCAAACTCCGTCTGGGTGAAGGCTCCCCATCCGACATTCGGCCATTCTTCCCCACATCCACATAGAGGAATTCATACTGTGCTGACACCACCGCCATCAGCACAATGCTATGAAACCCCTTGTAGTTGTAAAAAAAGGAGCCCGAACGGGGTGGTGGCACGATGCGGACGTGCTTCCCGTCAATGGCTCCACCGCAGTTGGGAAAGTCCCCCCGCCTGGCAAACTCCGATGCCACAGTCTGCCATTACTGTGGCATGGAAGGAAGCTGGGGAATCAAACAAGAAAAAAAAATATTAGTGCTTATGCAAATAACATTGCAAGCAGATTATACAAAAACATTCTTGGCCAACATCAGTATAACATTTTGTTTTACGGATTATTTAAAATTAAAAATATAAAGAACAATTATCACATTGCTCTCCCCCCTCTGATGTCCCATTGTTTTTCTTTTGGGGGGGCTAGATGAGTTTGGGACCCCCCCAAAAATCTAATTCTGGAAAATGTAGACTTTAGAAACCATTTGAGGTGGGTGGGGGAGCACTACAATGGAGCTGAAAAAATACATTGTTAACAGACTAGGCTAGATGAGTTTGGGCCCAGGAGAGCATGCTGGAGAGGTAAGTAAAGGGAAATATGCATGTAGGCCGAAAAAGGACTTAAAAAATTACAGCATGCATGGGGACAAAGGGAACTTTCACAGCATATTACAATCATGGTAATTAGGGGAGGATGAAAGAAATACAATACATTATCATACATTAAATACATAGAATGTGATGTAAAATGAGAAAACTTACCCTCATATAGTCATCCTGCAGGACTTGGATGATGGCAGAACAGGTCTCTGGGATTATGACGCCCAGAGCCTGGGGGGAGATGCCTGTCGTGAACTTCAGGTCCTGCAGACTTCACCCTGTCGCCAGGTAGCGTAAGGTGGCAATGAGCCTCTGCTTAGCACTGATGGCTTCCCGCATAACGGTGTCGTGCCTGGTGATATAGGGGGACGCCAAAGCCAACAGATGCTGAAAAACGGGGTCAGACATCGGAAGAAAATTCCTGTAGTCCTCAAGATTATTCTCCACGATCTCCCGCAGCAAAGGCATGTGAGAGAATTGGTCCCGCTGGAATAACCAATTCTTGGTCCATGAACTCCTCCTCACCCTGTTCATGGACTCGTCTTGGTCCAAGACAAGAAGACCAACAGAAACACAAAGACGATGCACAACACGATCTCTACGATGAGAACGTATCCGCAACATGGCTAGAAAATGGTCGTCTGATCAGAACGAACTAAACAGAACGCACTGAAGTACAGCAAGGCCTATGAAGAACGACCTGAAAATCAGAAACGAGTGGACAAGAATGCACTGAAAAACAGATACGACCTGACTACACGCCCTGAAAGACAAGATACGAACCCACAAGCACCAACTGAACTGCAGAAATCGATCTGAAAGCACAAAGTCTGAAAAGCGCAAATCGTCTCTTCCCAAACTTTTACTAACACGCGGCAACACGAGATTAGCAAAAGCAGCCCAAGGGGTGGCGCCATGAGAATCGAACTTCCCCTTTATACTGCCGTCGTACGTGTTGTACGTCACCGCGCTTTTAGACCGACGAGATTTTGGATTGACAGTGTGTATGCAAGGAAAGCTTGACAAGAATCTCGTCAAGCTTGACAAGAAACCCGTCGAGAAAAATAGTGTTTTTTTTGCGACGAGATTCTCGGCCGTGTGTACGAGGCTTTCGTTTCTGTATCTGCCCTATTCACACCAATGTTGATGCCATGTCAGTTTTTTTCCCATGCAGAAAAAATCTGCACGTGATACCAGTGTTGTGGTGTGAACAGGGTACAAAGAGAACAATTGTTTTTTTTTGTGCCCTTGCAGAACATGTGCAAAAAATCTGATGTCCTTGCACCATGAAGTGAACGAGGCCTTAGAGATATAGCACAATATCACACATCAATCTTTAAAGTGGTGTTAAACTTCACCAATGTTTCCCTGTCTCCCTTTAGATCAGTTATATTAGATGCACTTTAACCACTTGAGGACCGCCGCACGCCGATTTACGTCGGCAGAATGGCACGGCTGGGCACAAGGGCGTACAGGTACGTCCACTTTAAGAGCCCAGCCGTGGGTCGCGAGCGCGCCACCGGCGGCGCGCTCGCGACCCGATCCTCTTCTCCGTGCCTGTCCCCACGGGAACAGTGGACACGATTGCCGCTGGTGTCCCTCGATCTGGTCACAGAGAGTCAGAACGGGGAGAGGTAAGTGTAAACAAACCTCTCCCCGTGTTTCCTAGTGAGCCTGTCACTGATCGTCTGTTCCCTGTCATAGGGAACGACGATCAGTGATGTCACACGCTAAGCCATGCCCCCCCACAGTAAGAAACACAAATCAGGGCACACTTAACCGCTACAGCGCCCCCTCCTGGTAAACCACTTCACTGCCAGTGTAATTTTTACAGTAACCAGTGCATTTTTATAGTACTGATCGCTGTAAAAATGACAATGGTCCTAAAATTGTGTCAAAAGTGTATGATGTGTCCGCCATAATGTCGCAGTCACGAAAAAAAATCACTGATCGCCGCCATTACTAGTAAAAAAATAATAATTTATAAAAATGCCATAAAACTATCTCTTTTGTAAACGCTATAACTTTTGCGCAAACCAATCAATAAACGCTTATTGCGATTTTTTTACCGAAAATATGTAGCGGAATACGTATCGGCCTAAACTGAGGGAAAAAATGTTTTTTTATATATTTTTGGGGGAAATTTATTATAGCAAAAAGTAAAAAATATTGCATTTTTTTCAAAATTGTCGCTTTATTTTTGTTTATAGCGCAAAAACTAAAAACCGCAAAGGTGATCAAATACCACCAAAACAAAGCTCTATTTGTGGGAAAAAAAGGACGCCAATTTTGTTTGGGAGCCACATCGCATGACCGCGCAATTGTCAGTTAAAGCGACGCAGTGCCGAATCGCAAAAAGTGGCCAGGTCTTTAAGCTGCATAATGGGTCTTAAGTGGTTAAAGGTTTTTTTGGGACTTAATCTGCTCGAAAACATATTTCACAGTACCCTACCAAATTTTGGCCAGAATGCGAGCAAAAGGCACATCATATATACAGAAGTGAAAGCAGCTGTCAGTCTGAGAAGTCATGGGCAGAGAAGCACTGCAGTTTGCAGAGGAGAATGCTATTCTGAGAACTGGTGGGTGGAGAATAGCTGCTTATATTGGGGGTAATTTACGAAAGGCAAATCCACTTTGCACTGGAAGTGCAGTCGCTGTAGATCTGAGGGGTAGAACTGAAATGAGGGGAAGCTCTGCTGATTTTATCATCCAATCATGTGCAAGCTAAAATTATGTTTTTTGTTTTCCTTGCATGTCTCCCTTGGATCTACAGTGACTGCACTTCCAAGTGCACTTGTAGTGCAAAGTGGATTTGCCTTTCGTAAATAACCCCCATTGTGTCAGCTTTAGCAAACAACTGTAGTCCTGAGAAAGAGCACATAATGGTGGCTCCATGGAGACTTTCCAAGACAATGGAGCCACCCTATAGGTGCAACTGTTGTTAGGGGGATCTTTAAGTTGTCTAAAACAAAACAGCAATTGATTAGGTTTGCTAATGATGCTTCTTCATTTTATTTATTTGTACATGGTTATAATAACACTTTGAATTGTGACACTAACCATAAAGCAGAGAGAGAAATTTCTTATTCTGATTCAAAGGTTAAGGCATATCTTACATGCTATCCTTTAAAGCAGAGTTCCAGCCTTTTTATGTTTATTAAAAGTCAGCAGCTACAAAAAGTGTAGCTGTTGGCTTTTAATAAACAGACACTTACCTGCTCCACAGTCCAGCGATGCGGCCGCCCAGAGTGCCGCTCCTCTCCCCCCCCCTCTCCGCCGGCGCCTCTATTCACACTGTGGGCACCCGGCCGTGACAGCTTTCGGCTTCACGGCTGGGCACTCACTGCGCATGCGCGAGTCGCGCTGCACTCTAGGAGTGGACAGGCGATCGCCTGGGACCTGTCAGGGAGGGGCCGCCTAAGGCAAGAGGAGGGGTCGCCAAGGCGGTCCCTGGGTGGAAGTAGGAAGTGGGACAGAAAGTCCCACTCCTACCAAAGCCCCCACTCCCCCCCCCAAAAAAAAATGACATGCCAAATGTGGCATGTAAGGGGGGTAGAAGTGCTTAAAGCGGAAGTTCCACTTTTGGGTGAAACTCCCCTTTAAGATGTCTGCTTGTTTCATCTGCATATTAAAGACAGTCCTAAATTACTTGAACTTGGAGGTGTCATTTCTTGTTTTTACCTGCCGCATCACTGGCAAGTGAATGCTGGTATTGCAGTACAGCAAAAAAATACAATGATTCTCTGCTTGGACTTTGGTATACCAGATACTGCAGACAACAGTGGGCTATGAAGTCTATTGCACCTGACATGGTTACCATACCAGTGGATTATTTATATGTAGCTATTAGTGTGAGTGCAGGCAAATTTATCTTTTGGCTCATGTTTAACTTATGAGTCTTGAATCTGGGTCAAGAGTTTATTGCAGGTCAGAGCTGGATGACTTATACAGGCAGGTCTCTGGTACCTCCCCCTGATTCTGAGAGTTTGGAGAAACTTCTAGAAGCTGGAGGGTGGAGGCCAGGAGGGTTATTCTGCATATTTAGGGGAGCTCAGCCAATCCCCAGGCAGTGGGCCTGGCATGGTGTCTGAGCCAGCCCTAAAATTGGGATGAGTCATGTTGGCTGGGGAAGATGGAGATGGAGATGGAGTGCATAAAGTGATTGTAAACCCTCCCCCGGCAGTTACACCTACAGGTAAGCCTAGATTAAGGCTTACCTGTAGGTGTTTGCAATATCTCCAAAACCAACACGGTTTAGGAGATATTTGCCGAAAGGTATGTCTAAAACAACAGCGCAGGCACAGTGAAAATCCCATTCATAAAACCGGCAACGCCGGTTTTGACAGCTCCCACGCGCATGCACGGAGTGATGTCTTCGCCGCTCCGGCCAATCACAGCGCTGGAGCGGCGATACCCGGAAGTAACCTTCTGGAGAGATGACTGTGGCCGGAGGGGGAGACGTGGACGGCTTTGGGGGCTTCGATCTAAGGTAATTACTGCATAATGAGCTAGTATTCTAGTCATACTAGCTCATTATGGCTTTGTCTTGCAGGTGGTTAGTTTAAAACCACTTTAAGAGACTGTTGGTGGCCTCTGAGGGGAACCCCTGCTGGTGGGGCTGGCTTGGGAGGATCCTGGCAGTATCACAGTTTGAAGGGAATCTTTTCCTAAGCAGCAGCAGGAGCAAGGAAGACAGTGTGAGTACATCAGCACGGTCAGGCACTTACAAGGGGAGAGACTGCCAAATGTAGTAAATCTCTCTGGAAGCTAGCGTTGTGCTAAAATCTTTCATCAACTTTGCCCTGGGAGATCTCTGGAGCAGTCAGGCAGGCTGGTGAAGAGTCAGTCGGGTAGACTGTTGAAGAGGCAGCCGGGTGGGCTGATGAAGAAGCAGCCAGGTAGGCTGGCATTTCCTGCAGTTGGTAGAGCTGAGACCAGTGTCTACAATGGAGTTGGAGGTACACCAGGATGCAGTCTACCACACTTTGTGCTACTGTAAGATGGGAAGCAGCTCTCATTGTCTGAACACTGTTTGTTTACAATTAAATATTTAACTGTCATTCTGCTGTTTGGCCACAAGATGCCGCTGTTTTTTTCTGACACAGATAACGGGCTGTAGCCATGGAGACTCTCTACACAAATCAGTGCTGTGCCACACAGGAAAGAAAGTGAGAGGAGAACTGTAGTATAACGGTGGTATAAGGGGCTGTTTTGGACAGAGATTCAAGAAAGAGAGAGAGAGAGAAAGTGTGTAGCTAGCAGGCAGCCATTTTGAGAAGGAGTTTGTTCTGAGGACTGTGTGCCTACAACATCCTACAACATCCAGGTGTGGAAACAGAACTGCAGCTGAGTGAAGTTACGTGTGTCTAAGATCCTGATCCTGTCCAGAGGAACGAGGAATTGCTTGCAGGAAGACGGATGAGACCTACTTGTTAGAGAGACATTTTGTTCTGGTCAGAGTCACCAGCGGATGCAGAGCAGACCCGGGTCGGTAAGATCGTGCATGCACCCCATTACTTTGTTGGCGCCTAGAGACTGAGACCAGGCCTGTAGATAGTTAGTAGGGTCCCTGTATGTGTCAGGCCACAAGTGTTGCTACTGTTCACTACAGGGACTCCATAACCTAAAGTGACACTTCACAATTGGAGAGCTGATGAACTTTCTACAAACTCAAGATAGACTGGCGTTGTGCTCAGGAGGAACACGCAGACGCATGATACAACACCAGTTAAGGGGGGGAAATACGGTAGAGCTTTGTAAGTTTGTAAACTGTTGTGCTTCACCGCAGGCTAGCCCTCACCACACACCCATACAGTTATTCTTGTGTTGTTTTTAGGGTATTAACAGGTAAGGTGTGGCGGTTTGGTTGTGCCCACCAGTAGGCAAATTACTCCTGCATCTTTTGTAGGGCGCCGCGCTGTGCAGCATAAGGGTCTCAGCCTTCAGGTTGGGTGTCTGTAAATATATTGTATGTTCCCAGAATTGGCGGTTGGGTCAATACCCCGTCTAAGTAAAATTCAGTTTTAACAAGAGCTGGTGGTGGAGTGGTTTTCCTTGTTCGTGACTTCGCTGTATCCTGTGGAGCCCACCCCGGTACACGTTCTACACTACTTTCTGAAGGACTGAGCGTTCCTAGTCATTAAGGTGCTTTTGCATCTTTTCAATCATAGACTGTCAGCAGTCGGGAGTGAGATCAATCTGAAGTTGTACATAGAGAAGAAGTGAAAACAAATCTGGAGTTGTACATAGGAATGAAGTTGTCCTTGATTTTGTTGCTATCAAGTTGGGCATTCTATAATTCCTATTCCCCATCCAAGTGTTTACCCCTAATAAAACGTAAAAATCAAGCTCAAAGACTGTGCAGGAGTGGGGAACCCAATCATCTGCAACCCCTGTGGGGGTGCTACATATACAAGGATACAGGGTGAACAGCATTCAATGTCTCACAAATAAACAAATAATATTAATTATAATTATCTTGTAGAAAATTGCAAAGGAAATAAAACATTTTACAACTGCATGCAATTCTCAATTTTCAAATGCAGCATTAAAGCAAAAATTAAACATTCTGCTTTACCTTGTTAGAAATGTTATATTATAGTCATAAATGTATGTATTTATTTCTCATTAACAAGACTGTTTTAGTACCATTGTAAATTCTTTTGAAAATGAAAAATGTAAAGAAAGAAAACACTTCAATGATTTCATAATATTTTAAATCATATGTCATTTATGTAACACTCCCCATTGTTTCCATTAACTGTCCCCTTGAAGGTAATAGAAGGTAGATGTAGAAAGCAGCCAGGAATAAACATGTGATTGGCACTGACCTTGCAACAGCATGTACATGACACATTCACCATTCAATACAAAGATCACAGATCGGGAAACTGAGCATAAAGCAGCGGCAGTAAATATGATACAGTTGAAACATTTACAATTGATCCTTTACCTAATACAGAAGCCTTAAAGTAGTCCTGAACTCAAAAAGCAAAGATTTGCTATATTATATGTGTTATAGCTGCAGTTCATAGCTGTATATCTGCAGTGTGAGATCTAAGGTACTGATGCCTCTGACTGCTGGTCTCAGGAGTTTACTGGTATTTCAGAATAATTCTTCTTTATTTTGTCTTCACAGTGCATCCTTAGCTGCTGCAGCTAGTTTGCCTTTTAAATCTTTCTGAAAAGGTGAACTGACACTTTTCTAATTGGTGACAGTAAGAAACCTCTTAGTACTGTGCTGTTTTTACTATTGCGTAATTAAATGATACAATTACAGTGAATTTATGATGTACCAAGCAAGATAATGGTGCAGTAGCACAAACTGTGACGTTTGGGCTAATTTGCCAAAAGAGTTAAAAGTCTTCACACAACACATTGGGGGGGATTTACTAAAACCGGTGCACACAAAATCTGGTGCAGCTGTGCATAGTGACCAATCAGCTTTTAGCTTTTATTGTCAGGGTTTAACTGAACAATCTGAAGTTAGAAGCTGATTGGTTACTATGCACAGCTGCACCAGATTCTATGCGCAACCGTTTTAGTTAAGCTCTAACGAGCAGGGCCCTCTAATTCCTTCTGTATTGAATTGTATTGTAACTGTACTGTCTGCCCTCATGTTGTAAAGGGCTCCTCAAACTGTTGGTGCTATATAAATCCTGTATTGTAATAATAATCTACCCCATTGTGTTAATATTTACTTCAATGATTTGATAATTAAAGTGAATATTCACACAATTCATTATGTGAATATTCACTACTCTAGTAAATCAGCCTTTAAGACTTCTGCTGCCATTTCCATAATAACTGCAGTGCAAATGTACTAGTTCTGGAGCTTGTAATTTAAATATCAGTCATCTTTGCAGATAGCTGCATAGAAACAGCAATAGAATAGAATAGAATCAGAGTTCTCTACAATATTCTTTGCATGGACACTGTAGATAAGCATTTAACATGACTGTGTATAAATTGAAATTTGCATTATAGCAATAATCTGGTGGGATCTAATTTGGTCCAATTTGGTTGAAACATGTCACTGTAGCTAATTAGCAAATTAGCAAATTATTTCATGCCCAAATGGTCGCAGATTGCCTTTATACCACATGTAAAATAGAGAGGGGGGGGGGGCGAATGGCAAATATATGCTGTGCCAGATCCAATAATTTTAGAGAAAAAAAGGGAGGGAGGACTTTTTAGGCACTAGTAGTATTGATATTGAATATACGGAGTATTGAAGTAAAACGTTTTATTCATAATTATACATAGGTTAAAAAATTACAAAAATTATATAAATGAAATATTGAGTTAGCATATACAATTTCAACAGGTATCACCATTCAGGGGGATACATGAAGAACCTCCTAACACCAAACGCGCTTCGAAATACTCTTCTTCAGGGCTGTATAGAAAAAGGGGGAATAATTCAGGATAATAATTCAGGACCGGAAGTCGCGTCAGAACGTAGCCTAGCGTCGCCTCGACAGCCGTTTCGTAGACATACGTAGCCCAGCACGCTTCCTGATGACGTGTAATACGAAACGGCTGTCGAGGCGACGCTAGGCTACGTCCTGACGCGACTTCCGGTCCTGCTGGTTCTCTCCCTGTGGAAGGTGGAACGCACGCCGGATCGTCTCCATTCGGGCCAAACAACTCTACTATACCGTGCTTTTCAGCCTCAGTGCCGGGTCTGTGGCACTATGCAAGTAAGAGGGCATTTGGCTGTCATTTTTATTCATATCTTTTATTAAAACGGGATTACACTATTACACTATTTGCCGTTTTTTATCTCTTTTTGTTCTGCAAATCCACATCTGAGCCTCTGGGAGGCAGGGATTTCTATGATCCACTACTGACATCTCTATCCATACTAGCAAACGGTTTTGCTACAAGCGCTATATGATTCCTTTTTAGTTAAAAGAGTCAACTATTTCTGGTAAGCTGCTACAATTACCTTGAGCACTATCAGGTGTTATTACATAAGTTGGTGAAGGTTGTCACTGCAAGATATAAAACGTTTGGATCAAGCTGTTTTACACGGATTACTTTCAAGATCATCACATGTTTTGCAATTTATGGACTATTGGGACATTTTAGTTTGTAATTGATGTGGACATTGGTCACATATTACAATATAATTTTGCTGTTGCTAGCATCTATTATATTCAGTTTTACAATATTTGCATTCATATAAGTTTTTTTCTATTTAGGTGTATTGTGTTTAAGTTAATTACTAACTCTATATGGTGTCAGCTGACACACACAGTTCACATAGGCAGGCTGGTGTATTTATTGATTAATTTAAGGATATAGTATTATTCATCACAGTATTATTAATTCTAGCGCCCCCACTATATTTGCAAATTGCAGGTATAATTTTTTACACTTGTTTGGTTCCATTTTTTTGAGTTTTTGGGGTTTAGCAGCTACTTATTTTTTATCAAGCGCGAGATTACCAATTTTTACAGGTTATATGTGGAATTGTACCCTAAAATACATTTTTCTGCTTCTCTTGAGTACGGGGATACCACATGTGTGGGACTTTTTGGGAGCCTAGCCGCGTATGGGGCTCAAAAAACCAGGCACCGCCTTCAGGTTTTCTAAGGGCGCAAATTTTTGATTTCACTCCTCACTAGCTATCACAGTTTCGAAGGCCACAAACCCCCCCAAATGACCCCATTTTGGAAAGTAGACATCCCAAGGAAATTGTTGAGAGGCATGTTTAGCCCATTGAATATTTAATTTTTTTTGTCCCAAGTGATTGAATAATGACAAAAAAATAAAAAATTTACAAAAAGTTGTCACTAAATGATATATTGCTTACACATGCCATGGTTATATGTGGAATTGCACCCCAAAATAAGTAGGGATGAGCCAAACACCCCCAGGTTCGGTTCGCACCAGAACCTGCGAACGGACCGAACCTTCGTGCAAACTTTTGAACCCAGTTAAAGTCTATGGGACTTGAGCGTCAGAGATCAAAAGTGCAAATTTTGAAGGCTAACATGGAAGTTATTGTCCTAAAAAGGGTTTGGGGACCCGGGTCCTGCCCCAGGGTACATGTATCAATGCAAAAAAAAGTTATAAAAACTGCAGTTTTTTCGGGAGCAGTGATTTTAATGATGCTTAAAGTGAAAAAATAAAAGTGAAATATTCCTTTAAATATCGTGCCTGGGGGTGTCTACAGCATGCCTTTAAAGTGGCGCGTGTTTCCCATGTTTAGAACTGTCCCTGGACAAAATGACATTTCTAAAGGAATAAAAGTCATTTAAAAATGCTCGCGGCTTTAATGTCATGTCTGGTCTGGGCAATATGGATGAAAATCATTGAGAAAAACGGCATGGGTATCACCCCCCCCCCCTCCAGCCCATTACCAGCCCCTTTGGGTCTTGTATGGATATTAAGGGGAACCCTGCACCCAAATAAAAAAAAGGAAAGGCGTTGGGCCCCCAGGCCCTATATACTGTGAACAGCAGTATACAGGCGGTGCAAACAAGACAGGGACTGTAGGTTTGTTCTTAAGTAGAATCTGTTTGTAATTTTCAACTGGTACATTTTTAAAGTGTAGCTCCAGCCAAAAAATCAATTTTTAAGCTTTTTGGAAAACATAGGGAAGGATTATCACCCCTGTAACATTTGTTTTGCTGTCTGTGCACCTCTTCAGAAGATTTTACCTCACTTTCTGTCCCAATGACAATTGGATTTAGAAAATTTGGGTTTTTTAGTGAAACAAGGAACTCTTACAGGAGAGAATTTCCCTTCCTAGGGGTAGATTACCTCTCACTTCCTGTAGTCTCCTTCCGTTTGCAAGTAGGAGTCGTTTGTAAGTTGGATGTTTGAAAGTAGGGGCCTGCCCTATATACTCTGCAGAAATTTGGGCCTTAGGTGTTGGTGTTGCCACAACACTGTAAGCCCTCACAGTTACTCTTGGTGGGCACAGAAACGGGCCCTGCTGTGAAATATTAGATCAAGAATTGTAATTACATGCCCCTGTTAAACAAAGGCAGACCAATTGGGCCTTAGGCACTAGTGATGGTGCCACAACACTGCAACCCCTCACAGATACTCTAGAGAAGCGCAGGAATGAGCCCTGCTGCAAAGTATTGCATCAAAAATTGTAATTACACGCCCCTGTTAAACCGGGGCAGAAAAATTGGGTCTTAGGCACTGGTGCTGGTGCCACAACACTGCAACCCCTCACAGAAACTCTAGTTGGAGCGCAGGAATGAGCCCTGCTGCAAAGTATTGCATCAAATTTTTTAATTACACGCCCCTGTTTGACAGGGGCTGAAAAATTGGGCCATAGGCACTGGTGCTGGTGCCACAACACTCCAACCCCTTACAGATACTGTAGTTGAAGCGCAGGAATGAGCCCTGTTGCAAAGTATTGCATCAAAAATTGTAATTACACGCCCCTGTTAAACAGGGGCTGAAAAATTGGGCCTTAGCCACTGGTAGCGGTGCCCAGAACCAAAAATGTTCTTACAAGCTATCAGCATGAACATTGAGGAGGAAGAGGATAGTCACTCAGCATAACAGGATAGTCACTCAGCATCAGCATAGGCAGTCTTGAAGGGATCTCACATTAAAAAAAATTGGTTACATCAGCATCAGGTGCTTGGTAGCTGGTGATCATTTTTATGAAGGTCAGCCGATCGACCGATTCGGTGGACAGGCGCACCCTGTGATCGGATACAAAGCCTCCAGCAGCACCGAATGTGCGTTCCAAAAGAACGCTGGATGCAGGACGGGCCAGTAGCTCAGATGCATACTGTGCAAGCTCTGGCCAGTGATCCATCCTCAAGACCCAGTAACCCAGAAGATTTTCGGTCGGAAAGGTGTCCAAGTCTGATCTTGCCCCTAGGTATTCCTGCACCATGTGAATCAGATGCTGGCGATGGTTGCTGGAACCGCTCATACCTTGGGGCTGCGGACTAAAAAATTGTCTGACTGCATCGGTCAGACGGCCACCTTGTCCACCGCTCCTTCTCAGCCTCAGCAACACGTTGTCCAGGACCAGGAATTTGTAACCTCCCAGGCTCTGGAAACGCGTTGCACAAACATTTCTGCAAGGCCTCCCGAAGATGTTTCATCCTCTACTCCCTCTGCGACGTCAAGATAAGGTCCGCAACCTTACCCTTGTAACGTGGATCAAGGAGGGTTGCCAGCCACTAATGATCCCTCTCCTTGATACCACGAATCAAGGATCATGTCGCTGGCTTTGCAGGATCAGGGAGGCCATGCAGCGTAGGTTTGCTGAGGGATTCGGTCAGGAGTCCTCTGGGTCACTAAGGACGACATGATCCGCAGCCACCTCCTCCCAGCCATGTACAAGTCTATTGATTTCTTGGGACTGTAAATGATCCCTTGAAGACTGCTGCTGATGCTGAGTGCTAGGCTCCACCTCCATGCTGACACAATCCTCCTCCCCCTCCTCGTCCTCTTCCTGTGTGATCGGCGGGCCAGCAGGAACACTGTCTGGATAAAGGGGGCCTTGAGAGGTAAGGAAGTTCTCCTCTTCCTCCCTCTGTTCTGCCTCAAGTGCCCTGTCCATTATTCCACGCAGCGTGTGCTCCAACAGGTGGACAAGAGGGACAGTGTCACTGATGCATGCACTGTCACTGCTCACCATCCTCGTGGCCTCCTCAAATGGTGACAGGACAGTGCATGCATCCCTGATCATGACCCACTGGTGTGGAAAAAAATTCCCAAGCTCCCCTGACCCTGTCCTGGTGCCATATTGGCACAGATACTCATTGATGGCCCTTTGCTGAGTGTGCACCCACTGCAGCATGGCCAACGTTGATTTACACCTGGTGGGCATGTCACAGATTAGGCGGTTCTTGGGTAGGTTAAATTCCTTTTGCAGTTCAGCCAGCCAAGCACTGGCATTATATGACCGGCGGAAATGCACACAGACTTTCCTGGCCTGCCTCAGGACATCCTGTAAGCCCAGGTACCTGCCCAAGGACCGCTGCACCACCAAGTTAAGGACGTGAGCCAAACAGTGCACATGGGACAGCTGTCCCTGTCGGAGGGCGGAGAGGAGGTTGGTGCCATTGTCGCAAACCACCATTCCTGGCTTAAGCTGGCATGGCATCAACCACCTCTGAGCCTGCCCCTGCAGAGCTGACAGAATCTCTGCCCCAGTGTGGCTCCTGTCCCCCAAGCACACCAGCTCAAGCACTGCATGGCATCTTTTTGCTTGCGTACTTGTGTAGCCCCTTGAACGCCTACGGAGCACCTCTGGTTCCAAGGACAAAGCACAGGAAGAGGCCATGGAGGAAGAAGAAGAGGAGGGTGTGGGGGAGAGAGGTGTGTGTCAGAATCACTAGTAGTAGCATTTTGGAGGCGTGGTGGTGGAACAACCTCCAACACTACTGCACCTTGTCCTGCATCCTTCCCAGCTGCCAGCAGAGTCACCCAATGCGTGGTGAAAGATAGGTAACGTCCCTGTCCATGCCTGCTGGACCATGAGTCAGTGGTAATATGCACCTTACCACTGACCGCCATGTCCAGCGAGGTCAAGAACTTTCCTTCCAGGCTTCCACATGCAGGTAGAGAGCCGGAATCACCTTCCGTGAAAAAAAGTGGCGTTTGGGAACCTGCCACTGAGGAACCGCACATTCCACAAACTCACGGAAGGGGGCAGAGTCTACCAACTGAAAAGGCAGCAGTTGAAGTGCTAGCAATTTAGCCAAGCTAGCATTCAACCGCTGGGCATGTGGATGGCTGGGAGCGAACTTCTTTCGGCGGTGCAGCAGCTGGGGCAGGGAAATTTGCCTGGTACAATCTGACATTGGTGTACCGATAGCAGATTGCCCGCAAGTACTTGGGTGTGACACACTTAATTCTACACCTTCATTCCTATCAGTGCAGGTTTCAGAGGGGACTGAAGGTATAGTGGGGTTGGAGATCCCAGCAGATGCGGAGCAAGGAGAGGTCCGCTTTGTTCTTTGGTGTGGGTCTTTTCTGTACGCTTGCCAACAGACTGCATGGCAGGTCAGTATATGTCTGGTCAAGCATGTGGTGCCCAAGCGGCTGCTGTTTTGGCCACGCGAGATACGCTTCAGAAATATGTTGCAAATAGCAAAGGTGCGATCTGCTGCACGTCTCAAAAAAGGCCCACACCAAAGAACTTTTGGAATAATGCGCAGAGACAGCAGCGCCCTGCACATGCAGAGCTCTGCGGTGTGATGCAGTCGGTGTGCTGCCCTTAAGCTGGCCCCTGGAGGGCATCCTGCCTCGTTGGAGATGTGCCTCCTCCTCCTCCTCCTCTCTCCTATCAGGCACCCACGTAGAGTCAGTGACTCATCATCCACTCCCTCCTCATCACTGGAGCAAACCTGGCAGTATGCTGCAGCTGGGGGAACATGACTGCCAGTTTGCTGTCCTTCTTGGGCACCCCCTCTCTCTGGGCTCACGTTACTGCCTTCCTCTAGCTGGGTTCCATCATCGGAGCCTTCAAAACGCTGCGCATCCTCCTGCAGCATGTACCCAACACTGTGGTCAAACAGTTCGGGGGACTCCTCAGGTGGACATGGTGGGGTTAGGGAAGGAGTGACTGATGCCATTGAGCCAAGGGAAGAGGCCGCTTTGCCAGACAAAGTACCCTGAGCCTGGGTGAGAGAGGATGAGGAGGATGAGGACGGCTTGGTCATCCACTCTACCAAGTCTTCGACATGTTGCGGCTCAACACGGCCAGCTGCCGAAAAAAAGGACAAGCGTGCCCCACGGCCACGTGCTGATGAGGATGCACCATGTCCACGACCAACACTATTGCCTCTAGACACAGAGCCTGCTTTCCCTCTTTTATTGGCCTGTGACTGTCTGCCTCTACTTGTTGGCCTTCCAGACATACTTTATTTGATGTATTGGAATAGGTAGGTACACAAGGAATTGTCTGCAGTCAGCGTTAGCTGCACACTGTGGCCAGTATACAGTACACTAACTGAAAATACTGCAGCTGCCTGCTTTTGGTATTATTAGGAAGAGAACACCAGTAATTGTCTGCAGTTAGCTTTAGTTGCACACTGTGCACAGGAAACAGTACACTGACTGAAAATATGGCTGCTGCCTGCCTGACAGTATATTAGGAAGAGAACACCAGCAATTGTCTGCAGTTAGCTTTAGTTGCACACTGTGCACAGGACACAGTCCACTGACTGAAAATACTGCTGCTGCCTGCCTGTCAGTATATTAGGAAGAGAACTCCAGCAATTGTCTGCAGTTAGCTTTAGTTGCACACTGTGCACAGGACACAGTCCACTGACTGAAAATACTGCTGCTGCTGCCTGCCTGTCAGTATATTAGAAAGAGAACACCAGTAATTGTCTGCAGTTATCTTTAGTTGTACACTGTGCACAGGACACAGTACACTGACTGAAAATACTGCTGCTGCTGCCTGCCTGTCAGTATATTAGGAAGATAACACCAGCAATTGTCTGCAGTTAGCTTTAGTTGCACACTGTGCACAGGAAACAGTACACTGACTGAAAATACTGCTGCTGCCTGCTTGTCAGTATATTAGGAAGAGAACACCAGCAATTGTCTGAAGTTAGCTTTAGTTTCACACTGTGCACAGAACACAGTACACTGACTGAAAATACTGCTGCTGCTGCCTGCCTGTCAGTATATTAGGAAGATAACACCAGCAATTGTATGCAGTTAGCTTTAGTTGCACACTGTGCACAGGAAACAGTACACTGACTGAAAATATGGCTGCTTACATATTGCAAGAGATACTCCGACATCATTTAGTAAAAAATGGGCCTGTTGGTTGCACTACAAAACGACACCAGAATTTTCAAACTCCCTGAACCCTGACAAAGGATAAACTACTCCTCTGGGAATTACCATGAAAATCTACGACATGCCAGGACCTCCCCTTAACCCTAAATTTCCCATTTGCATCCCTGCTCTCCTATAACCCCCCCTATGCAGATCTGCCCCTACTCTCTCATGACTCCCCCTCTGAACACCCCAAGTGGTCGGGGAGGCCAGAGACGGACCCCCTGCCCACGTCATCCCCTCCTGTCTCCCTCCCCTTAATCCCCACCCCACCCCCTCTCCCTCCACCATTTACCCCCTCCTACCTACTCATCCATACGCATCTGTTAAAATACAACCACTAACTTAGCTCCAATCTACACTCTCCCATTCATACACTCTTAACGAAATAAACCTAATGGTAGCTTCTTTTCTCCCTTCCTGCCATATTACATCTGCCGGCCCCTCCCTTCCCCATAGACCAAAACCCCACAATGACATATGTGTCCCTACCCAGTTCTAACCTACACAGTCTTTATCTCCATCAACGGTATCAGACTCTGACTAGGTCTCACACGTACCTTGGATTAAGGTGACCCACCCCAACACGACCTAGCTCGTGAAGGATGCACCTGGCCATTTCACTTTCACTACCCACAAGTTGAATTGTTTATGACACGTGTGTTTCATTCTTTTTGTGGTTGTATTAATGCCTTATTGTACTACTATTATCCTAGATATCTGTAAAATGCTTATTATGTTTCAATAAACTATTTTGAAAAAAAAAAAAAAAGAAAATATGGCTGCTGCCTGCCTGACAGTATATTAGGAAGAGAACACCAGCAATTGTCTGCAGTTAGCTTTAGTTACACACTGTGCACAGGACACAGTACACTGACTGAAAATACTACTGCTGACTGCCTGTCAGTATATTAGGAAGAGAACACCAGCAATTGTCTGCAGTTAGCTTTAGTTGCACACTGTGCACAGGAAACAGTACACTGACTGAAAATATGGCTGCTGCCTGCCTGACAGTATATTAGGAAGAGAACACCAGCAATTGTCTGCAGTTAGCTTTAGTTGCACACTGTGCACAGGACACAGTACACTGACTGAAAATACTGCTGCTGCCTGCCTGTCAGTATATTAGGAAGATAACACCAGCAATTGTCTGCAGTTAGCTTTAGTTGCACACTGTGCACAGGACACAGTACATTGACTGAAAATACTGCTGCTGCTGCCTGCCTGTCAGTCTATTAGGAAGAGAACACCAGCAATTGTCTGCAGTTAGCTTTAGTTGCACACTGTACACAGGAAACAGTACACTGACTGAAAATACTGCTGCTGCCTGCCTGTCAGTATATTAGGAAGAGAATAACAGGAACGGATCTAGCTAAACCGAATACAGTGGATATATATATATATATATATATATATATATATGTAGCGGGTATTTGAATTTGTAAGGACTCTGGTGGTGTGAAGTTCCCTGGGATCTCTGGGTGGCGCTGTTGCCTGGGGTCCGAGCTGAACATACATCGCAAACCGTGCCTTTTTGTCCTCCCCTGGAGCTGGTACAGCGGGGCGGGGAACCCGCTGTGATGCAAAGGGAGAGATCATAAAAGGGGCGGAGGCCCTGATTTTGGGGAGAGAGTCGGAGGACGTGGCTGCACCCAGGCACCTTCAGCTTGGGTGCTGGCGTTCCGGTGTTTCAGGCCTAGGCGCCCTTGGCCTAGCTGGAGCAGGGATGGAGTCCATTCCAGGCACCTTTAGCCTGGGGTGAGGTTCTATGGCGGATGCCTGGGGCTCAGTACCTTCGACTGAGTTCCGCGAGGGTGAGGATTCCGAGGGTGCCCTAACTCCTTGGGTGCCCGTGTCTGAGTTCGTGAGGACTGGTGCGCAGTAACTTCTCCGAAGAGTCCGGCGCAGCATCGCTGGTGACGGAGAGGCCTCCATTTCTCCCTTGGACGGATTTCTCCCCCTGACAGGGGCAAAGTGAGCGAAGGTAAATTCACGTTCTATTACCTAGTCAGTGGCAGTGACTATTCACCACTGGTGACAGCACAGTGGGCAGCAGCAAGAAGGGAAAGGATTGTGCCTCGATCTGTTTCCCCATTACTCAAAAGAAGAAAGATTGTTTTATTGCTTGGCAAGAAGAATAAAACTGAGTTGTACCTATTCACTGTGAGGAACTTGGGTTACTAAGCAAAGGAGTCAGGGACAAAGGACTGGACATGGCTCTAGGACACCTACACAAAAGCCCAATCTCTGGCCTTCACCTCCTAGTTACGGGAGGACATGGGCCGTGGTGTGTATCATCTCTCTCTCCCAGGTACCCCTAGACAACAGCCATATAACCGATAGAGAAAGGGAGAGGGGTGAGGCCGCTACATATATATATATATATATATATATATATATATATATATATATATAAATCTAGGAGCTGTGACTCCATATCTCTGTAAGTTTTTTTTTTTGATATTCCAATAAACTTGATGTTACAAAAAATATATATATATATATATATATATATATATATATATATACATACACAACTCCTAGGATGCATATATATACTGCATAAACTGTAACTGCAGCTAACTGATTTGCCTGCCTGCCAGCTAACTCAAATTAAGTGACACTGACACTGTCTCTCTCTCTCTTTATCTCTCTCAGCACCCGGAACACACTACACAAGGCCGACACGCAGGCGACCTTATATAGTGTGGGGCGTATACCTACTCCCCCTGAGCCATGATTGGCCAAAGGCACCCTTCATTTGGCCAATTACGGCTCTCTGTACTGGCGGCGCTGTAATTGGCCAAGCATGCGGGTCATAGTGCATGCTTGGCCAATCATCAGCCAGCAATGCACTGCGTTTCCGCAGTGAATTGTGGGCCGTGACGCGCCACTCGAATTTGACGCAAACGGCCCATAATGTTCGAAATTCGGCGAACAGTCGAACAGCCAATGTTCGAATCGAACATGAGTTCGACTCGAACACGAACCTCTTCCCTGCTCCTGAGTACGGGGATACCACATGTGTGGGACTTTTTGGGAGCCTAGACGCGTACGGGACCACGAAAACCAAGCACCGCCTTCAAGATTTCTAAGGGCATGAATTGTTTATTTCACTCCTCACTACCTATCACTACCTATCACAGTTTTGAAGGCCATAAAATGCCAAGATGGCACAAAACCCCCCCAAATGACCCCATTTTGGAAAGTATACACCCCAAACTATTTGTTGAGAGGCATGTTGAGCCCATTGAATATTTCATTTTTTTTTGTCCCAAGTGATTGAATAATGACCAAAAAAAATAATATATATATATTTTTTTTACAAAACGTTGTTACTAAATGATATATTGCTCACACATGCCATGGTTATATGTGGAATTGCACCCCAAAATACATTTTGCTGCTTCTTATGAGTACGGGGATACCACATGTGTGGGACTTTTTGGGAGCCTAGCCGTGTACGGGGCCCCAAAAACCAATCACTGCCTTCAGGATTTCTAAGGGCGCAAATTTTTGATTTCACTCCTCACTACCTATCACAGTTTTGAAGGCCATAAAATGTCAATGTAGCGCCCTCCCCAATTTAGGGGGCGCTATGTTCAAATTTAGGGGCTAGTCTGGGCCCATAGTTGGGCTCAGACTATTAATTTCCTAAAACTTGCTTCTGCTCTGGTATGATATTGCCTGGCTGCAGTGTTCCCTGGTGCCTGTGGGTGGCGCTGTCATCTCCAGGTCAGGTGGAACCACAGGGGGTATCGCAACACCATTGGGTGTCCTCTCTCGGCAGCTGTGCGGTGGGCGTGGTCAACCCACTGTGCATGCTGGGAGAGGATACTTAAGGGGCAGACGCCATTATTCAGTGAGCAGTTTGCGCCTCCCGGCCCTCAAGGCCAGGGGTGTGTGTGTTTACCAGCCCCAGGCACCTTTAGCCTGAGGCTGCATTGCCGCAGGTAGGCCCAGCACCTTTAGCTGAGGCCTACACCCGAAGAGGAGTCCCAGGGTACCCAAGTGAGGGGTGAGCCACTCTGAAGGAGAGGAAACCAGGGGAGGATCATTCCCAAGGGGATCAGTGAAGAAAGTCACTGTCTCGGGAGAGACCTGGTTACCTATCAGAGGGAAGGATTCCATAACCCGCCACAAGCTTAGAAATGTGCCCTATTGGCACCTAAGGACTTAAAATATTACTAAGCTGGGAAGTTTAGGAGATTATTTCCTAATCGTATCCCTAGGAAACTACAAGTAAACGCTTCGTGCTCAACACCGGCTGCTAGGACCGCTCTTGAAGGGACTATCCGGGTGAGCAAAACCCACTAAGGCCTGAGTGGCGACTATTGATGAGTGAGTGATGCGTGCCTGAACCTAACTCCTAGTTCATTTCTCTCTATCTTCAACTTTCCTATCAATTCCTAAGCAACCAAAATAAACCTGTGTTTGGGTTTTAATACTGTCTGGACAATGGCCTTCTTGAGGTAAAGAGAGAGAATAGACTTCTTCCTACATTCTAGGTTGAAGAACCCAACGGAAGGAGGAACTCACCATACCTCTCAGCAAATAGCTTGGGGTGTCTACTTTCCAAAATGGGGTCATTTGGGAGGGTTTTGTGCCATCTGGGCATTCCATGGCCTCCGAAATTGTGATAGGCAGTGAGGAGTGAAATCAAAAATTTACACCCTTAGAAAGCCTGAAGGCGGTGCTTGGTTTTTGGGGTCCCGTATGCGGCTAGGCTCCAAAAAATACATGTAGTATCCCCGTCCTCAGGAGAAGCAACAGAATGTATTTTGGGGTGTAATTCCACTTATGCCCATGGCATGTTTGAGCAATATACTGTATCATTTAGTGACAACTTTGTGCAAAAAAAAAATAGTATTTTTCCTGCAACTTGTGTCAAAATATAAAATATTCCATGGAATCGACATGCCTCTCAGCAAATAGCTTGGGGTGTCTACTTTCCAAAATGGGGTCATTTGGGGGGCTTTTGAACTGTCCTGGCATTTTATGCACAACATTTAGAAGCTTATGTCACACATCACCCACTCTTCTACCCACTTGAAGACAAAGCCCTTTCTGACATTTTTTGTTTACATAAAAAATTATGTTGAACCCTCAAACATTATATATTTTTTTAAAGAAAAGGCCCTACAGATTAAAATGGTGGGTGTTGCATTTTTTTCCACACAGTATTTGCGCAGCGATTTTTCAAACGCATTTTTTGGGGAAAAAACACACTTTTGTTTAATTTTAATGCACTAAAACACACTATATTGCCCAAATGTTTGATGAAATAAAAAAGATGATCTTAGGCCGAGTACATGGATACCAAACACGACATGCTTTAAAATTGCACAAACGCACAGTGGCGACAACTAACTACATTAAAAAAAAAAAATTAAAAGCCTTTACAGTTTACCACATTAGATTTTCAGAGGAGGTCTACTGCTAAAATTACTGCCTTCAATCTGACCTTTGCGGTGATACCTCACATGCATGGTGCAATTGTTGTTTACATATGACGCCAGACCGACGCTTGAGTTCGCCTTTGGGCAAGAGCAGGGGGGGACAGGGGTGCTTTTTTTTATTATTATTTATTTTGCTTTTTTATTTGATTTTTAAACTGTTCCTTCCATTTTTTATTTATTTTTTATAATTTTTATTGTTATCTCAGGGAATGTAAATATCCTCCATGCTAGCAATAGGTAGTGACAGGTACTCTGTTTTAAAAAAAATTGGGGTCTATTAGACCCTAGGTCTTTCCTCTGCCCTCAAAGCATCTGACCACACCAAGATCGGTTGATAAAATGCTTTCCCAATGGCGCTGTTTATATCCGGGGGGGGGGGACATTCCCTCCCACTGCTTGTAAAACCAGTCTAGAGTCCAATTAGCCGCTAGGATTGCTTTTACATGAAAGCCGACCACTGGCTGAAAAGAATGATACCAAGATGATACCTAAACCCGCAGGCATCATTCTGGTATAACCATTCAAAATCCAGCAACATACCAGTATGTTGCTGGTCCTTGTTGGACATATATTGTAATCTTTTTTTTCATACAGCCTGTTGGCTGAACGAAAAAAAGAGATTGATCGGTGGGTATGCCCACCATTAGAATACCTCCCTTCATCCACCCACTTCTAATGATGGGCATACATGCCGAAGCATGGGGGCATCCTCCCGCAAAAAAGTTTTGCCGTGTACACACGGTCTGACTTTTCCATGGGCAAGCCTCCGTCGGAATTTCGACCGTATGTACGCGGCATTAGGAGCAAAATCGCTCCTCTGCCCCTGCTGCCCCCATGCTTCGGCATATATGCTCTTTTTTTTAACTGTGGTGGTGAAATCACCTCCTACAGCATTGGAGTCACGGCTTTATGTATCGTGGGAGCAAACGCTGTTGCTGTCAAGATAAATAAATCCGTGCTGCAACTGAATAGCGTACCTGCTAAGCAAATGATGGTTAACATTAAAACAAAGTAACATTACAGTATAACAGTAAGACCTTACCATATCATACCTGCAAAGCAAATACCGAAAAAAAACCTAGTAAAAAATAAATAATTTTTTAACGCAACCTGTGCCTAAAATATATATATGCTGAAGCATGGGGGCATCCTCCCACAAAAAAGTTATGCCGCGTACACACGGTCTGACTTTTCCACGGGCAAGCCTCTGTCGGAATTTTGACCGTATGTACGCGGCATTAGGAGCAAAATCGCTCCTCCGCCCCTGCTGCCCCCATGCTTTGGCATATATGCTCTTTTTTTTAACTGTGGTGGTGAAATCACCTCCTACAGCACTGGATTCATGGCTTTATGTATCGTGGGAGCAAACGCTGTTGCTGTCAAGATAAATAAATCCGCGCTGCAGCTGAATGGCGCCCCTGAAAACAAAAAAATGGTTAACAATAAAACACAGTAAACAGTAAAGTATAATAAATTACATACCGGAAAAGCAAGCATGATAAAACATAACAACAATAAAACATTGCAGAATAGAATACAGTAAAAAAGAGCAGAACAATAGAGAGAGAATAGAGAGGGAGAGATCAATAAAACAAAAACTATTTTTTTTCCTTTTTTTTTTAACACTTTTTTTTGTAACTGTTAAGCCTCGTACACACGGCTGAGATTCTCGTCGAAAAAAACATGTCGTTTTTTTCGACGAGATTCTTGGATAAGAAACTTGTCCCGCCGAGTGTACACACGCTCCTTTCAAAGAACCCGCGGTTCTTTGAATGGAGCGAACGCGGTGACGTCATTGAATACGACGAGCATGCGCTCGTCACATTCGATGCCGTCACCGCCATCTTGGTTCACCCTACCTATGCCTAGGAAGCTACCGCGCATGCGTCGAAGTCATTTCGAGCATGCGCGGGCTTCCCGGCGAAAAGGTAAGTGTACACACACACAATTTTCTCGTCGAGAAACAGGCTGACGAGAATCTCGACGAGAAAATAGAGAGCAGGTTCTCTATTTTCTCGTCGAGATTCTTGTCGCTTTTCTTGACGAGAAACCATACACACGAACGAATTTCTCGGCAAAAAATCTCTGCCAGCAAGTTTCTTGCTGGTTTTTGCCGAAAAACTCGTTCGTGTGTACGAGGCTTAACTGTTCAACTTTTTGGTTCCAGGTTTGGGTCTTTCAAAATGCGATGACATCTTGGGAGACCCTGTGTAATGCCCCATACACACGATCGTTTTTCATGCCGTTAAAAATGTCATTTTTAAAAATGGGCATTAAAACCGATCGTGTGTATGCTCCAGAGCATTTTTAACGACGTTAAAAACGGCCATTAAAAATTTCGAACATGCTCTATTTTTTCACGTCAATTTTCATGTCGTTTTTTTTAACGACGTGAAAAACGATGGTGTGTATGCTTTGACGAGGTGAAAAAAAACGCGCATGCTCAGAATCAAGTATGAGACGGGAGCACACGTTCTGGTAAAACTAGCATTTGTAATGGAGATAGCACATTCGTCACGCTGTAACGGACTGAAAAGCAGGAAGCTGAAAAGCGCGAATCGTCGCTCAACAAACTTTACTAACATGAAGGGTGGCACCATCCGAACGGAACTTCCCCTTTATAGTGCCGTCGTACGTGTTGTATGCCACTGCACTTTGCTTGAACGTTTTTTTAAATGATCGTGTGTACACAAGACAGGCTTGAGAGGAAACATGAAAAAAAACTACGAGAAAAACTTTGGTTTAAAAATTGGCATGAAAAACGATCGTGTGTCCTATTCTGTGCATTGCTGTACCCTACGCTAAAACTGCACTAGTGTGTGGTAGCATTCAAAACATTCACCAATGCAAAGACCAGGATTGTCAGGACAGCAGGGACAATAATAACGGGTGTCACGCCTATATCCGCGCTTGCTACAGACACAACATTTTCTTTGGGGGGCTCGTTGGGTAGGGATACTCTCGAGGACATACAGAAAATGCCTCTCATGCAGCCGGCTTAATGCATTTGGTTCGGAATGGTGAGATGCAGCACCGCCTGGATACAGAAGGGCTCTGACGATCTCTTCCTGGAATGTAAGGAAGGATCCAGTCTGTCCTGAAGCTTTGTATAGCACACGAGCGTTCAGCAAAGCCAATTGAAAACAGTATACAGACACTTTTTTGTACCAGCGTCTGGCCTTATGGGCAACTAGATACGGCGCCAACGACTGGTCGTTGAGGTCCACCCCTCCCATATTTTGGTTATATTCATGGACACAGAGGGGTTTCTCCACAACACCAGTCGCCATATGAATTTGGACTGTCGTGTTTGCGTAAAGGGAGGTAAGAACAAAAACATTCTTATTATCCCTCCACTTCACAGCGAGCACTTCAACCAGGCTCTCTCCCCCAGCCTAAGACGGGAATCTACAAGCACCTGGGGAAAGTCCCGGCGATTAGGTCGCATTTTGCCACATGTGCCAATCTGATGATCAAACAAGTGACTAAAAAGTGTCACGCTCGTGTAATAATTGTCCACATACAAATGGTACCCCTTTCCGAATAAGGGTGACACCAAGTCCCACACTATCTTGCCAGCGCTCCCTATGTAATCTGGGCAGTTCTCCGGCTCTACGTGACTATCTTTTCCCTCATAAACCATAAAGCTTCATGTATAGCCTGTTGCCCTGTCACAGAGCTTATAGAGCTTGACCCTGTATCTGGCACGCTTGCTGGGAAGGTACTGTTTGAAAGACAAGCGGCCAAATTTTTTTATCAGGGACTCATCAATGCAGACAACTTGATGGGGATTAAACAAGGCTGCAAAACGTTTGTTGAAGTGGTTTATGAGGGGTCGAATTTTGTAGAGCCGATCGTATTCAGGGTCTCCACGAGGACGACAAAGTTCATTGTCGTTGAAGTGCATGAACCGCAATATCGCCTCGTATCGTTTCCTGGCCATGGAGGCAGAGAACACGGCATATGGTCAATTGGGCGTTTGGACCAATACGTCCTCAACTTCGTGAATTTATGTATGCCCATGTTGAGGGAAAGGCCGAGAAAGGTCTTAAATTCGGAAACCGTAACTGGTTTCCATTCTCTGGCAAGGGCGGACTGGGGATTAGCGGCAATGTATTGACCAGCATACAAATTTGTTTGGTCTACAATAGATCTATAGAGATCTTCCGTGAAAAACAGTGAATAAAAATCAAGTTTCGCAAAATCATCTGTTTACACCTGAATTCCGGGTTGGCCAGTGAATGGGGCAAGTACGGGTGCTGCAGAAGTGGTGGGGACCCAATCAGGATTGGCAAATGCAGCAGGAAGGGCACTATGGGCAGGACAGGCCTGTCTTTGTCTTCTTCTTGGTGGCAGCAGGACACTACTTGTGCTTGCCACCTCACCAGCTTGAACTGCACTTATGGGACTCGCCACATCACCAAGTGTTATTGCAGTTCTGGATGTATGACCAGGGTGTACTAGGCCACTGCTGCTTGCCAGTTCACCAGAAGGATGAGCTGCACTAGTAGTTCTCTGCTCCATATGAGAGCTCTGCGGTTTTTGCACCTCAACAACAGCAGAATGAGGTCGGGTACGCCTGACCTTAGCAGGGACCTCACCTTCGTCATCAGTGCTATTTGTCATGGAGCCACTGTCGTCTACGGGATCGTATTCTGAGCCTGAATCTGACAGATGCGTGACCTCCTTTTCACTATCTGTCATGCTCAGAATCTCGTAGGCCTCTTTACTAGTGTACCTTCGATTTGCCATTTTGGGCTCTAAATTTACTGGTACACTAGTAAGATTCACAGGTAAAAAAGCACCTGACTGTCAGCGACTGTATGAAACGCTACCAAAAAAACTGTTAGCAATCGCAGGGATCAGGCCTGACTCTGCGAACGTTGCAGTTATGTGTGTAGTGTTTTGTAAGTGACAGTGATCGATCGATACTACACTTGGGTGGGCTGGGCTGGGCTGGGCGGAGGGATAAAACGCAGGTGCTAGCAGGTATCTGGGCTGATCCCGCTAACAATGCATTTTTGGGAACCCTAAACTGCTGGGGACGCTAGTATAGATCTGATCAGATCAGATATTGATCTGTTCAGATACTATACCACTAAGGGAGGTGTATGCTGCGTGCGTGCGTGTGTGCGTGGGTGTTAGCACTACTGGCACTAACCTGACGCTGCCTGGGGTGACGAAGACCCTATCCGACCCTAAAACCTTACTGATATCACCCGCCGGGCGATCAGGGGGTTAAACCTTTATTGGGCTATATACGGCTGGTACCCTGATGCTATAAAAAGTAAACTAACCAACCAGCGTCAACCGTAACACTTGTACGGTGATCACTGGTGAAAGGGTTAACTAGGGGCAATCAGGGGGTTAAAACCTTTATTAGGTAATATATGGGGGTACCTGACGCTATATAAAAACCTGACGGGTAACCTAAATAACTAAATAACTAACTGGCTAACCAGCATCACCAGTGACACTTATACAGTGATCAATGGCGAAAGGGTTAATTCTAGGGGCAATCAGGGGGTTAAAACCTTTATTAGGTTGTATATGGGGGTACCTGATGCTATAAAAACCTGGCGGTGAACCTAAAAAATAACTGGCTACCTAGCGGCACCAGCGACACTAATACAGCAATCAGAAAAACTATCGCTTAGTGACACTGGCGATAGGGGGTGAAAGGGTTACCTGGGGGGGCAATCAAGGGGTTAAACCTTTATGGGGAAGGGTAGGGGGCTAACCTTTACCTAAAGGGACCTAACACTAATATCCCTGACACTTTTTACAGATGACACTAAATGCAGTGATCAGTAAATAAATGACCACTGCAATCAGTGACACTGTGACTGGGGGCTGGGGGGTGATCTGGGGGTGACTCGGGGGTGTTTAGTGTGCCTATGTGTACTGGTGTTAGTGGTCTGTTGGTGCACTTACTTGGATGTCTTCTCTCCTTGAGCGCCGGACGAAAAGACTGCTGCGAGGAGAGATGATATCACTTCCTCCTGCCTGTGTTTACATTTCACAGGCAGAGGAAGCTTCTCATTCGCCAGGAGTGATCGTGAGGGGGTGGCCAGAAATCAATGGCTGCCTTCTCATCACGGATCGCTCCTGAAGTGAAACGGACCACCGTGGGCACCGGGGGGGTCCAATCGGACCCCAAACCCGCGGGAAGGCAGGGACGTACAGGTACGCCCATGTGCCCACCCGTGCCATTCTGTCGACGTATATCATCGTGCAGCGGTCCTTAAGTGGTTAAGGACTAAGAAACCCTGCCCCTCTCATATCCTACATAACATAGAGAGGTCTGGATTTGAAGTCCTCAGACAACTAAGAACAATATAATTGATAAACGTCAGCACAGCTAGAGTGCAGTTATCAACTTTGAGGATTTCTGGCAGGATCAACAGGTATTTTGTTAACTTATAAAACAGCTACAATAAAACACTTTCAATGGTAGATGTACACAACAAAAGGGACCAAATATTATGTTTTTTTTTCTTTTCTTTTGGATTTAGATAAGTTAAGTTCACATTTCAGAAAACGTTTTCAGAAAATGTTTCACCCCTAAACTCCATCCATTTTTGTAAACTCTACATTTAAGTAGAAAATTGTCATGGGATACAGTAACAAAAAGAGTTAAAATAACTGATATAGTTTATTGATTAGACTTTATAGCTGTAAAACTGTACATACAGTAGATGCACAGCAAATGTTCTAGATATAAGCTGCATTTTCTTTGCAACATGTGTATCAGCTTCATTTTTGCCATTTGTATTTACAAAGCCTTCACAGTTATTGATATACAATCAAATTTCCGGTCGGAGCATCACAGTGAGGCAGATAAGATGGTAAAGAAATATAAAGAAATATGAGAAAATATTTTATGTGACATAGCCAAAAAGATAAAGAAGAGATCTGACTAAGTAAGTGGTTAAGAAACAAATATTAGGCTGCATGGATAACGAATACAGGCATTAATATGCTACAGGAAGAGTTGTTATTTTTAAAATGCAATTAGCAACTTCCATATTTGTCTACCTATGCACAGCATAATTCTTATAGTAATGCAATCAATCTGAGTATTGCCAAAAATAGTCATTGCCAGTCAATGCCATGTAGGATATACAAAGCCATTGGCATTGCTAGGTTTGGGCATCCAGATCAGGTTACTTGCCTGTAGTCTGCTGTTTGGTCCTTATGTGCTGGTGCTGTCACCACTATATTTTAGCTAGCCAATATATGCCCTGTACTTCTCCATTTTCTGTGCTGCATATCTCATGTGTGTATGTGGTTGCACTGTGATGATCTGGTGACAGACGGCGGGGAATGTGTTAGATACAGTAACCCAGTGTTTCTCAACTCCAGTCCTCAAGGCGCCCCAACAGGTCATGTTTTCAGGCTCTCCATTGTTTTGCACAGGTTATTTGATCAGTTTAACTGCTTTAGTAATTCCAACAGCTGTTTCATCTGAGGGAAATCCTGAAAACACGACCTGTTGGGGCGCCTTGAGGACTGGAGTTGAGAAACACTGAGATAACCAATGTATCCTCAAAATCATTGCTGGAAAAACATTGTGCTTACCCAACTTTCAACAAGCAGCACACCTCCACAGGCCAATAGGTTGCAAGCCACGCTTGCTTTTATGAAAAGTCTGTACTTGACCATGGCAGATCTGGAGGGTCTTGACTGGCTTAGAAAGACAAAGTCAACAACTACATGGTTGTTGGGTATAGAAGAGAGGTACTGGAAAATTGTTCTTTGCGGGTGTCCTTGATAGAGAATAAGCCTTGCTCTAAAGCAGTGGTTCTCAACTCCTGTCCTCAGGACCCACTAACAGGCCAGATTTTAAGTATTTCCTTGGTGAGATGCAGACGAGAATACTGCAATCCCTGAGCAGCAAATTATATCACCTGTGATGCATTTCCGTTATCTTGCAAACCTGGCCTGTTGGTGGGCCCTGAGGACTGGAGTTGAGAACCACTGCTCTAAAGAATGAGCAGGGAATATGATCAAGCCAGAGATACTGAAAGACTACAAATAACAATTGGCCTGTCTTTGTCAGAAGGGTGAAAAATGAGGGAGGCTGCATGTGTTTGTGAATAGTTAGTGGATCTAATAGTGAGATTAAATATGCAGTATATCAGCAAGTCTTCATATCAGGATAGTCATAATAAAATAATTACTACCACTGCATACTGTGTACTATTGATGAACGAGATATACCGGGACAGCATGGCAGCTAGTAATACTATCAGAAGGATATTTTATGTCTGTCTATCTATCTATCTATCTATCTGTCTATCTATCTATCTATCTATCTATCGTTCTCTTATCTATATTCATCCATTGTTCCAAGTTTAGTAAGATGTGGCTAATACAGTATGTAGATAAAAAATAAGAACTAAGATAAAACCTATAAAAAGTGACAATGGAAAGATGCATTTATGTGATGTGAGGCATGTGCGTGTGCCTTTGAAGCAAGATAAGGGCATCACTGCAACATTGAAGGTCACAGAATAAATACATAGTTAACAGAGATGACCTGTGCAGTCTACGACTCCACCTCCCCTATGTGGCTTTGTGCATGTAGTACATTGTGTGCACAGAAAAAGGAATTCCTATTGTAAATCATTCAATCAATGGCACCTCACACCCAGCTAGAAGTATTATCTTCTTTTTGACATAGCATTGACTTCCATTGTGCATACATACATTAGCTATAACACTTCATGGCCATTGATTGCCTAGCTCTGGAAACTGTTTAATTAATGAAATGTATGTGTGTGTGAGTGTGTTATTTCTGGCAACAAATAAATGGCTTATTTAAAAATAGCTAAATTATTTTTGATATATGTGATACAATATAATTGCTACATGCGACAAACAGTGATGCTTTTTAAAAAAAAAGTTACATTTCTATTTCATTGCAAAAAAACGCTCATGCAGATAGGGGGCATTTGTAGATAAAAACAAACTGTGTAGCTTTGACGAAGGTAGAATAATGCCTTTGTTATAGGTTTAGGCCATTTATTGACCTCACAAAGCCTGACTGGAAAAAACAGAGGACGTTGCTAAGAGAAGCCTAGCGGTTACTGTTTACCTTCACCATCACAGAAGCAAGATCTCAAATGCTGAGCTCATAGCTACTGCATCAGGGAAGAGAAAGCACATGGGAGGGGGATTGATTCAGACAATGGTGATGGTGAAAGTGAACAGTAACAGCTGGGATTCTCTTAGCAGAGTTGATAGCAATGTCCTGGGAGTTTTTCAATCAGGCTTCATGAGGTATGTAAATGGCCTACCCCTGTAGCAAGGGCATTATTCAACTTTGGTCAAAGCAGCACCAATTGCTTTTATCTACAGACACCCCTTCTCTGTATATGCAGTTCTTGTTCGGTAAAGATGAGCTATGCCTTTAAAGACTGGCTCCTTGCAGAAAGGTATTTTAAAAATAAATGTTTTGCATTGGTGCAGTATATGTCCCCCATGGCAGTGCCCAGCTACTCTTTTTTGAATAATAGCCTGCAAATTGGCATTGAAAAGTCGACAAAAATTACCAAGATTAGGCTTCCATAGACCACATTGGAATGTTCAGGGTTCGTTAATTTCAAGATGGGTTCTGAGAATATCCAGCAATCTGAACCCAGGCCAGTTCATTCATGACTAGTAGCAAAACACCTCTTGAGATTTATCAAAAAAAATGCTATCAGCAATTATGTTAGCTTGGGTCCCTGTAGGCATACTTGAATGAAAGCTAGTGAGCCAAAAAATAGACGAACCAAGACTAGTAAACTATTTAACAGATAAAGCTAATCATTATTATGAATTATTATGCAAGGGTTGCCTGGTGAGTGCTCAGTATGTCTTCTATTGCAGTAGTCATCAACAGCCAACCGTTTTCGTGCTAGAAGTCTGGAATGAGTACAAATAATCAAGTCAGTTCTTCCTGTAATAGCCTGTCATTGGGATGACTGATACAGATAATATTGTCTCATTACAATTGCACGTTCTACAGTGGACAAAGCAGTCCTTCCATATAAATTACAAATTCCAAGTCAGATACAATAGAAAAAGTCAATTACATAAAAATGGTAACTTTTTTTTAAACATCTCTTTTCCAGATTCTGAGCTCTAATAAATTGCAAATAAAAAAATGCTAGGTAATAGCAATTTTAGGCCAAAGAGACATGCAAAGTCACTTTTGCCAAAAATGTCTCTCTCTCCTAGTAATATTTTTTTTCTGTGTACACTGTTTAGTGCATGTGCAGGAGTTACATTATCAGTGGCCCCTATTGGCCGAAGAGGATATCTGGGAACCTGTACGTAGCAGAGGCGAACAGAGCCTGCATCAGACAGGAGCACATTTGTAAGGTAAGTGTGCCATAATGTCCAAAGATTCTGTACATACTTGCACCTTATGACAAAAGCCAATGTAACACTTAGAGACTTAATACCACCTAAATTGACTTATGTTATATATTATGCATAATTAAATGACAAATTACACACAGCAATTGTCAGCATATTGCTGACTTACTGTAGGTATTGTTGCTGTTTTTAGAGATTTGTCCTGGAAATATTTTGTTCCGGGAAATTATGTAGATATAAATCATAACTGATGAATATTTAGTTTAGTGTGTCATAAATTCTCTTCATTTAATAAAATTTTAGTTTTTATCTTTTTTTTTGTCCTTTGTTGCATCTTAGTGCTGCTCGGGCACAGCTGGCTTTGGCTCTCAGCTGCGTGCTGAAAGTAGCAGCCAGCTGGTAGTCAGGAAGCTGGGTGGATCCTGGTAATATAGTCAGGATCCTTCCAGATGCAGGAGAAGCTCTGTGACGTCAGCTGACAGCGGACTTTAGCCCAGCTGTCGGCTGATTCTGGGAGAGCAAAAGTAAGTGCACTCCAAAGCAAAAAAGCTTTGGCCATACTTCTTTTTATTGTGCATTTAAAGTGGTTGTAAACCCAGTACAACCACTTTTCCCTACAGGTAAGCCTATAATTATGCATACCTGTAGGTACTGGAAATATCTTCTAAACCTCTACGGTTTAGGAGATATTCGCCATATAAGCCGGCGACGACATCATCAGCACGGGAGTGACGTCACGCGACTCCGGCCAATAGCAGAGCTAGAGTCCACAACCCCGGAAGGAAGAGGGGTTGAAGATGGACGCGATTACACAGCGGTGACAGCAGGGACATCACGGGCTTCTTCTGCAGGTAAGTGGAACATAATGGGGTAGTATGCGATGCATACTAGCAGCCCATTATGCTTTTACTTTGCAGGGAACAAAGAGGAAGTAAAACCCATCAGGGTTTACTTCCTCTTTAAACCACAACATGTAGGCAATGTAACCTGGGAGACAAGAATAGGGTATTCAAAAAACACTAACTAGAAAATGGAGGACTTTAGAGGTACCACGTATGTATAAAAGGTCATTATTTTATTTACCAAATGTTAAAAAACATATAAAACACATAAAAAAGACATAGTGTTACATGTCAACATTGCAAGTATATGAATTTGTACTATATATTATCATTCATCATCACAGCCCCATTGGGCAATGGATTGCTTGCTGTAACTTTGACGTGTTTCACGGGTCCATGCCCGCTTCATCCGAAAAGGTATCTACAGTCAAGCTCTGTATTTTACATGTACACAATTAATGAACATGCAGTAGTGATAGCCACCACCATTAATTGCAATCCCCTGGGAGAAATTAATAATTTCTTCCAAAAAAATTGTTTACTGCAAATCCTGCATAAGGGACCAGGCTGGTATCCTAGCTGATATGTGTGTCATCTATGGTTACTTATTGTCAGTCTGCCGTCATATGGTCCATAAAGGTCTCCATATAGTAAACTGCCTCAGAGGTAGGCAAAATGTCCTCCCTGGATGCCGGTCCCGGCCCGTGAAATGCGTTGAAGTTACAGCTAGCAATCCATTGCCCAATGGGGCGGTGATTATGAATGATAATGTATAATAAAAATTAATGTACTTGCAATGTTGACATGTAACACTATGTCTTTTTATGTGTTTTATATGTTTTTTTACATTTGGTAAATAAAATATTGACTTTTTATACATACGTGGTACCTATAAAGTCCTCCATTTTCTAGTTATTATTATTATTTCAGGTACTTATATGGCGCCGTTAATTTACGCAGCGCTTTACATATACATTGTACATTCACATCAGTCCCTGTCCTCAAGGAGCTTACAATCTAATGTCCCTAACACACATTCATATACTAGGGCCAATTTTAGACATAAGCCAATTAACCTACCAACATGTCTTTGGAGTGTGGGAGGAAACCGGAGCACCCAGAGGAAACCCACGCAGGCACAGGGAGAACATGCAAACTCCAGGCAGGTAGTGTGGTGGTTAGTTAGGGGTTTTTTAATGCAATTTTTCAAGGATGTGGTACTGAAAATTTAGGAGGTTCCCAAACGGGACTCCTTCCTCCCATCATATATTCTGAAGGACAGGTAATTGTCAGCCTGCAACAGGAAGTGCCTGGAAAAGGGCGTTCATGGCAGGATTACCAGGTCTTATTTTAAAGAAAGCTGCAAATTTTAAAATATTAAAAATCACTTTAGAAAGTATGTAAAAAAAAAAACTTATATGAGATTTTAGTAAATGGGCGTATATGCAATTTAAGCATTAATGAGTTTAACAATAAAATACTTGTTTTCCTGTATGCTATATTCAGTTTTTAATATTCATTCATATTAGCGTATCTTTCGAGGTTAGAAGCTGATTGGTTTCTCTGCAGAAGTGAGACTGATTTTGCACTCTCCAGTTTTAGTAAATAAACCCTTAAAGCGGAGCTCCGCCGGAAAAAAAAATATTAAAAGCCAGCAGCTACAGCTACAGCAGCTGCTGGCTTTTAATATTTGGACACTTACCTGTCCTGGAGTCCAGCGACGTCCGCAGCAGAGGACGAGCGATCGCTCGTCACTCTGCTGCTCCCTCCGCCATCCTTGCTGAGGGAACCAGGAAGTGAAGCCCTGCGGCTTCATGCCCGGTTCCCTACGGCGCATGCGCGAGTCGCGCTGTGCCGTTCTGATTCGTCCTCCTGTGTTCTGGGAGCCGAGTGTCTCCCAGAACACTACGGGAAGTCTGGGGGAAGTGACGTCACTCCCGCAGATTCCCGCAGAGAGGACTCCCGGATGTGGGTGAAAATACCTGTCTTAGACAGGTATCTTCACCCCCCTCCCCCCTGAAAGGTGTCAATTGTGACACCGGAGGGGGGGAGGAATCCGATGAGCAGAAGTTGATATTTAGGGTGGAGCTCCACTTTAAAAAACTAACTAGAAACTAGAAGGTATATAGCTATAGGGTCATATACCGGGAGAAAAGTACACTGGTACTGTCAGGTTGAAATGTTTTTCATTTTGCTTTTTCTTTGTTTTTGTTCCTTTTTTTTTAAATCTTTTTCCCTTTTTTGAAGTTTCTGCAAAGGGCAATATGGAAGTTGTACTTAGAATTTATATAAGTTACAGTATAAAGTCAGAATGAATACTCCCTGTAGTTGTAAAATTGTTTCTGTTTTTTGTATAGACTGTATATATACATACTGTATCTGTATTTGAAGTGCTTTTTTTTTTTAAATTTTGCTTTTGACATAATAAAAGCATTTTGATTTAAAAAAAGAAACTGTTTGAGAATGCTTCTATCTTAGGAGATCAAATATTTTACATAAAAAGCACACAGACTGTCCCAGTTTTATTTTCCCTGCTTTAACCAACATATCAAAAAAAAAAAAAGGTGTACACTGAGTAGAAGAAAAGAATGACTTTCCAACAAAACCCAAGTTAGAACAGGAAGAAATGAAACGACAGGCACGGATTTCCTTATTTTGTGATCACAACAGCTTAGCTGCATCATGGAGAAAATAGATGTGTGAAGGGGGGAGACAATAATATGAAAAAAGGCTCCGGAGTCTGTAGGTTCTCCCCACCCACCAAGTTAATCATCCAAACACAGCAAAACAGACTGAGCAGGAGAGTGGGGTTACTCATGGGAATTAATGTATGATCTCATCTGCTTTGTGTTCTCAAGAACAAAGGCAACTCTGCTTCTTATTGTGTAATGGTGTTATGCTTGTTAACCCTTCTTTTTTAGGGAATAGAAGCCAAGGGAATCAAAGTTCATTACCATCTATTAAGCTTTATATGTGCAAAAGACATTTGTGCTGTTAATATTTCCCACTTTGTGGAATTATAATTGTTGTTGTTACTAATATTCTTAACACTATAAAAGTGTTAGTTGAATTTGGGTGATTGGAGACTAGACAATACATTTGCACACTAAAACACAGATAACATTTTTTGGAATACGCACCATAGTATGTATTGCAGAATTTTCAGTGTCGTCCATATTATCAGGGGCACATTTATCCCTTTTATTATTTTCTGCTTATTTGTTCTTCTTACTTATCACCATTAATATTTTCTGCTTACTTGTTTACCAGCTCACATGGCCATTTCACAAAAGTTTATTAGTTGATGTAATGGTACAATTATTTAAAGGAAACCAGAGGCGGCTCTAGGCTTAGTGAGGCCTTAGGCAAAACTTAGACATGAGGCCCCACTCACGCCCATAATTGGTAAAAATAATTCAAGCAAGAAAAATGGCTGCAGAAAATGCACGGATCTAGCACACAGGTGATCAGCACCACTTCCAGGGCACCCTCCTCACCCATCAGACATATTCAGCCAATGTGCAAGAGGGGGGGTGAGAAAGAGAGGGGTGATAGAGAGATCCGATGGTGCCAACATTAGTATTGATCACAGGCAAATTAGGCGACCGCGAGGCCCCTGTGAGTGCGAGGACTTAGGCGACCACCTAATTTGCCTAATTAGAGAGCCGCCTCTGAAGGAAACATGACATGAACATTCACTACTAAAACTGGCAGCACACACCTACCTACACATGCTCCTTTCTTCTGATAGAAGCTGGATTCCTGTGGCACATCCAGACTTCTCCAGATGAATCTGCTATGGCTGCTCCTCCCTAACCACTAAAGCTTCACTATTTGTTTTCTAGAGTCATGGGGGGCATCACTACCTCACTGACAGCAAGAGGCAATCTGGAGGCTGACTTTAACTGCAAATGTTAAGATTGGGTAGTCAGGGATAGCTATTTGTTCTATATTTTACCTGTATTCTCTTCATCTGTGGTTGAAACGTATTCCATGAACATTGGCTGTAAGCCCTCACATAGGCTGCTGTGTCTCCTACCTGAGATTAGTTTAATCTTTTTGTGTGGTCTGCTAGAAAAAGTATGCACAATGCTGTCAAATACCAATTGTGCTGTAACTAAATCTTTTGTTGTAATATAGTTTTATGAATCATACATGAATGTAGAGGATAGGAATAATTTTAATATTTAACATAATTTTTTGTGGTAGCGCTGCACTATATAGAGATCATATGCATTTTGTGTATTTAGCACAGGTAGGTGTATGCACTAAAGTGCTAGCAGCTTCCTTTATATTTAGGATATATATTTTTTGGACTTAACACTGTATATTTATTTATGCAATTTTTTTAGTAACACTGAATATTAGAATATTTTGATGAGCGCTGAAGGTTTCTTACACATTTTTTATATAGTTTTTATAGTTTTACGAATGCTTCCTTTCCTGCCACAGTGCATGCAGGAGATAAGACACTTTTGTGGGATCTTTAATTTCGTTTTTTGTCTCCTTCTATAATCAGGGGAGCATGAATTGTTTTGGTCTGTTCTGGGTTTCACAGGCTGGGAGTTTGATTGCTTTCCGCTGCCCCTAAAAGAAGTTTCTAGAGTTTAGGGAGGGAGAATTCAAATAACTAGCCTGAATATTGATTAGGGCCTAGTCAATTAATGGGGAGGTGTGCCAAAGGGAAGTGCTGGGGAGCTATTAAATTGTGAAGTCCTAAAAAGATTGTGTTCCCCAGCAAGGAGAAGTTTCCAACCTTAGAGGGGGCTGTTGCCCCTCCGAGTCAAGCTTTGGATTGTGCTGCTGTTTTCTGAGATCTCGGGGCTGGAGACCTGGAAGAGACCTGGAACTGGCTGCAGGGCTTCACCAAAGAGATTTAGTCTTAAAATTGATTTTTCTCACTCACTGAGCGGTGTGCAGGGGAAGCTGGAAGACTGCAGCTGTCCTGGGGACTTGTAAGTAATGACCTTGTACTGATTCCTGGTGACTGTATGCTTTTGGTATATAAAAGCCAAACGTTGCTCTGACAGCTCTCTTAGGGTCTCAGATACTGGCCATTCCCCTGTCCTTAGCAGAATTATAGACTATGAGCTTTCTAAAGAGTGCGTTCCGGTACTGTGCAGTGTACCTGAAGTTGCACTGGGTACCTACAGCTGTGCAATTGTGCAGGGTAACCAAGTACCAGAGAGACTTGCTTCATGGTGCTCAGCTGTAAGGCTTTAAAATGGAAGTCAACCCTCTGGGGGAAGTTACACCTACAGATAAGCCTAGATTAAGGCTTACCTGTAGCTTACATGTAGCTGTTTGCAATATCTTCTAAACCTACACGGTTTAGGAGATATTTGCCAAAAAGAATGCACCGATGTTTACTATCCACCCGCACTCAAATTGGTGTATTCAAATGAAATACACCTGTCACGGTCTGGAGTCAGGCTTGGAGGCCAGTAGCTATAACAGTGGAGCAGCACCCACCAACAAGCGGGACAGGTATACAGGCATGTCACCCTGGTTGATGATACGGGTTCACCTGAGGTGTGGGGTCTAAGTACTATCTGGTATTCACCAGAGCTCCTGATGGTTGAGATGGGTTTTGCTGCGTGCTAGTACTAGGTCACAGTCCTTAGGATTGCCCCAGAAGGAGGAGAGAAAGGGTCCAGTAGTCAGGAAACAAGCCAAAAGGTCAGTAAGGAATGGTTGCAGGTTGGGATTAGGCAGAAGCGTAGTCGAGGACCAAGCCAAATGTCGGTAACAAATTGTAGTGAAGACACAGATGGCAGCAGAAGAGACAAAAGCGAGATATTGGCTGGAGGGAGCACAATAATCTGGCAAACAGGCAGTACTGAGACATGGCTTAAATCAGGCAGTTCATGGGAGAAGCAAAGAGTTCAAGGTTCAAGACAAACAAGATTCAAGGCAGGATCATTCAAGGAATTGAAAACACCCAAATAAAAATGAATGTGTTCAAACTCAAATACATAGATGGTAGCCTCACTAAATGTTGAAACTCAAACAATATTCACTAGAGTATAAAAGAAAGAACAGGCCAGTGCTGAGTGATAACAAAATGTTGTAAATGACCTTAAAGTGTTTTTTTAAATTCCCAACATAATTCTGAATAACAAACATAATTGGAAAGTCCAAAATGTTATAATAATTTAGTCCATGTGAAGTCGATTCATTCGATCTTCAACAACCATACAAAATAAATGTGCTCCAATTATAAAGCGCAAATAAAATCTGTGTTATAAATACTCTTTATATAGGTGCTCCAAAACCATAAATGACATGTGCCCAGTGTCACACTGCACTTACCAGAAATCACTGACCATTGAAGGTCTGACAGCATTTGTATTTTGGTATCACACTCCAGTAGGATGAGCCTCCACTCGACTCCTCCAAAGCCTTTTTTCTCTTCCTCCTTATCTCTCTTATGGAAATGCTGTATATAAGCCACACACGGGGGTCCCATTGTGTAAAATCTTTTAAAACTCCTTTATTTAAAATATAAAATAAATGCACTCACTTATAAAAGTGCCTCATATGTCAGGCACACCACAACACAGCATGTAAATGTCAGGGACATCGCCCCTCCTCTCTGATTCAACCAGCAGCCGACATGCGTTCTACCACCAAGAACCAGCAACTTCAACAACAGGCAATCACCATCGATAAGCACAACAACGTTAATTTAAAAAAAATATAAGAGTTTATCTAAAAGAAACTGTTAAACATGTTGGTGATATCTAAATGAAAATAAAACAAGAGGGAATACATTGTAGCGCTGAAGTAAAAAATACCCCTATGAAAAATGTATATTTCTTGTTCATACATCACGGGACACAGAGCAGCATAGTCATTACTATGTGGGTTATATAGAATTACCTTCAGGTGCTGGCACTGGCAACTTCCAAAACAGGAAGTACCCTGCCCTATATAAGCCCCTCCCATCCGGGAGTACCTCAGTTTTTTGCCAGTGTCGAAGGTGTTGGCCAAGGTTAACATGTATTCATCTGGGCTTGTGTACAGGTTCTCTGGGCCTTAGCAAGCTATTCCGGATCCGACCAAAAAAGCTTCATAGCTAAACGGTCGGTACCCGGGCCTTGCAGAGAAGAGCAAGGTTTTGCCTGTAATGCCTCTCTTAGGAGGGCTGGACCCTGGGATCCAGAGCTCTGGTCATACCCAAAACCAAGAGGCTATCTGTGCAGGGTGCTATACAGGTCCAGGGGAGTGGAATCCTTGGGAACCCGGTCCCTGAAGGTCTAGTATAATGCCTGCCGTGAAAGGTGAAGTTTGGGCTTCTGTGGACCAAACAAAGTCCTGCGGCGGGGAAAAGGTAAGTGGGGGCCCCTCAGGAACTTGGTTCTATTGAGGGGACCCCCAAGCCTAATATGTCTTTCTGCCTGTTACCTAAAAGGTATTCCCGCTAATAGCTGTATATGCCTAAGAAATCCTAGAAATGTTTTTTCATAAAGGAAGTTTTAAAAACTGTAAACCTGGAAATGTTTTTCATAAAGGAGGTTTTAAAAAAAAAAAAAAAAAAGACAAAAGTGCGGTACCTGTGTTTGTCCACTAGAGGCCGCTGTGGAACGTCTTTTTTCTTGGGACTATTCCTTCCAGGGTAAAAGTCCAGGCAGATGAGTGAGCTCTCTATCAGGGAAGCTGCATTCCTCTGTCATGCTGCCAAGTAGTTTCCTTCCATCCCCGAGTCCTGGTGAAACAGGGACCCTGGCTCCTCTCCCTACATGGCGCCAAGAGCGCACACATGCACGCGCGCGCTCGCGCGTGCGCGCGCACACACGCTTTCTTTTTAAAAGATTTAGCTTCAAAAAAGGGGGCGGAGCCTGGCGGATGGCGCGCTCTGTGCGCCCAGCGCTTCTGCGCATGTGCGGGCGTCCCAGCAAGATAAAAGGACTCAGTCCACGCTGCTTGCTATGGACACAGAGCATGAAAAGGAGCTGGTAGCATGGTATAGGGGCTTACAGCGGCCGGGTTGATACAGGCATCCCCAGAAAGACGCATTAGTAGACACCCACTGATGTACATAGCAGCAAAATTGCATTAGACTATTTCAGTAAGGGGTGTATTGCGGCTGGAATACCTCAGCTTTGAACTAAGGAATATGCTGCCTAAAAAAACTCTGAGATATACCTCTCAGGAAGTGTAGGGGGTCTCCATCGGGCTCTGAGGATCTGGAGCAGTCATCTGCACCCTCCTCCCCTGAGAAATCAGAGGTTAATACCCATAAGGAACCCCCGGGAGTGCCAGGTACTGCGGCTGTCCTCAGTCCACCTGCTCCTGCATATATAACAGAGGAGGTTTTTTCCTCAACTCTGGAGGGATTGGAGCAGAGATTGGCAGCATTGATCGCTTCTTCTCTACAGGAAAGAAAGCGCGCCAGATCTCCATCACCTCCATTAGAGTGCCTGTTGGCAGAGCAACAGTCCCAGGAAGGGACCGACCTACCTGAAAGGGATCAGGAGGAGGTTAACTCTGTTTTTGAGGAATCGACAGTAGATGAACCATTTTCAGCATCACAGACTGAAAGATTGTGGGTCCAGACCCTAACTGACATGGTTCGATCTGCACTTAAAATGCCTCTTGTTGAACCATCAATTACTGCTGTCTCCTCATTGGGGTCGCTAAAAGCTCCCCAGGTTAATTGCTCCTTTCCAATACATCCATTATTGGAAGGACTTATATACCAGGACTGGGAACATCCTGATAAACTATTTGTTCCGCCTAAAAAATTTCCGGTGATCTATCCCATGGAGGAAAAGTTCACCCAGAGATGGAATGTTCCTACGGTGGATGCAGCCATCTCTTCTGTGAACAAATCACTGACATGTCCAGTAGATAATGTTCAAATGTTCAAAGATCCAGTGGATAAAAAATTGGAATCTTTATTAAAATCTGCTTTTTCCACAGCAGGGGCTGTTACACAGCCAGCAGTGGCAGCTATTGGGGTCTGCCAAGCTTTAAAGGATCAAATGAAAATGGTCCTGAGGGATTTGCCAGACCAGCAGGCCCAGGTTCTGGCTGATCTGCCTAGAGCATTATGCTTTGCGGTTGACGCCATCAAGGATTCTATCCATCAGGCCTCCCGCCTCACGCTGTCTTTGGTACATATGCGTAGGCTTCTGTGGCTCAAAAACTGGTCTGCTGAAGCTCCCTGTAAGAAGCTCTTAGTTAGCTTCCCATTTCATGGGGAACGCCTTTTTGGCGAGGACCTGGATAAGTATATCCAGAAGATTTCCAGTGGTAAAAGTACTCTCTTACCGAGTAAGAAGAGGTCTAGGGGTCCATCTTTTAAGAGGACTACCTCTCCTATCCCTGCGACGTCTGCTACTAAGCAGTTCCGACGGCCTCCTCGGTCAAACTCAGGGGGTAAAAATCAGGGACAGTCACAGGGTAATAAGAAACCCTGGATCCGAAGGGGTACTAAACCAGCCTCCAAGTCAAGCCTATGAAGGGCTGCCCCCACTCAAACGGGTGGGGGGAAGACTTCAGTTGTTCACAGAGACCTGGCGGGAGACGATCAAAGACAGATGGGTGCTCTCCGCAGTAACTCTGGGATACAAGTTGGAGTTAAAAGAGTCTCCTCCTTCCCATTTTATGTGGTCAGGCATGCCAAGAGACCCTCTGAAAAGAGGGTCTCTCCTATTGGCGTTAGAACAACTATTGCTCCAAGGAGTAATTATGGAGGTTCCTATGGAAGAGTGGGGGTTGGGTTTCTACTCAAACCTTTTCACAGTCCCGAAGCCAAACGGGGACATAAGACCCATATTGGACCTAAAGAGTCTAAACAAATTTCTAAACATCCGGTCTTTCCGGATGGAGTCGATCCGATCGGTCACCGCTGCCCTACAAGGGGAGGAATGGTTAGCCTCGATCGACATCAAAGATGCTTACTTGCATATTCCCATCTTTCCAGGTCATCAAAAATTTCTACGCTTTGCAGTAGAAGGGCGCCATTTTCAGTTCAGAGCCTTACCATTCGGTCTGGCCACAGCACCACGAGTGTTCACAAAAATTCTGGCCCCACTGTTGGCCGATCTAAGAACACGAGGTGTAACGATAATGGCATACCTAGACGACCTGTTGTTGATGGACCACTCAGTTGCCAAGCTAGAAGTGGTAATTGTCGATACAATCAAGTATCTAGAATCTCACGGTTGGGTCATCAACCTGGACAAGTCAGCCCTACAGCCAGTGAAAAACCTGGTATATCTAGGGCTACGGCTGGATTCAGACCAGAGGAAGATTTTCTTACCTCTAGACAAGGTATCCTCTTTGAGGGGCTTGGTCCGTCTGCTTTGTGCAAAAAGACAGCCGTCCATACGCCTGTGCATGAGGCTGCTAGGAAAGATGGTAGCATCATTCGAAGCTGTGCCATACGCCCAATTCCACTCAAGGAATTTACAGAGGGCCATATTGTCAGCCTGGAACGGAAAAGTTCAGGCTCTAGACTTCCCGATGGCTTTGTCCCCTTCCGTTCGGAAGAGTCTCTGCTGGTGGTTGATCCCCCAGAATCTCCAGAAGGGAAAACCCTTCAGCCCGATATCTTGGAAGGTGGTCACTACAGATGCCAGCCTTATAGGCTGGGGGGCAGTACTGGAGCAATGGTCTCTCCGGGGCAGATGGTCAAATGTAGTAAAAACCCTGCCCATCAATCTCTTAGAGATACGAGCAGCCCGGTATGCCCTAGTAGCCTGGACATCCAGACTCCAAGGGTCCCCTGTCAGAATTCAATCAGACAATGCCACAGCAGTGGCATATATCAATCATCAGGGAGGCACCAGGAGTCGTGCAGCCCAGAGGGAAGTAAGTCACATCCTGGAATGGGCAGAAAAGCATGTCCCATGTATATCAGCTGTCTTCATTCCAGGGGTGGAGAATTGGAAGGCGGACTTTCTGAGTCGCCAACAGTTATGCCCAGTGGAATGGTCCCTTCATCCCGAGGTCTTCCGAGCAATATGTCAGCGGTGGGGAACACCGGATGTAGATCTGCTAGCATCCAGATTCAACGCAAAGGTGGACAGATTTGTCTCCCGGACAAGGGATCCCCTCGCTTGCGGCTCGGATGCTCTGGTGTTCCCTTGGGATCAGTTCAGACTGATATATGCATTCCCTCCGCTACAATTGTTGCCTCGACTCCTTCGCAGAGTCAGGTTGGAGAAGAAGCCGGTGATCCTGGTGGCTCCAGCGTGGCCCCGAAGGGCCTGGTACGCGGAGATCATCAAAATGTCTGTGGGGAGTCCTTGGACCCTTCCACGTCGTCCGGACCTGCTTTCGCAAGGACCGATATACCACCCTTCCTTACTAACTCTAAGTTTAACGGCCTGGCTATTGAATCCCACATCCTAAAGAAGAGAGGTCTCTCTAACTCTGTGGTATCAACTATAATCAATGCCAGGAAGACTGTATCCAGGCAGATCTACTATAGAGTTTGGAAGGCGTACATCACTTGGTGCGAGGCCAGAAAATGGCATCCACGTAAGTACGTTATAGGCAGAATTCTGGACTTCCTGCAGTGGGCTGTAGACAGGAAGTTTGCCTTAAGTACTATCAAGGGCCAGGTTTCGGCCTTATCAATACTATTTCAAAGGCCCCTGGCTATGCATTCACTTGTCAAAACCTTTATGCAAGGGGTGACTCGTATTATTCCACCGATTAAAGCTCCCATATGCCCATGGGATCTAAATTTGGTTCTGTCGGTTCTGCAGAAGCAGCCGTTTGAACCTTTGCGGCACATTTCCTTGGTTCTACTCACCAGAAAATTGATATTTTTAGTAGCCATATGCTCGGCTAGAAGAGTGTCGGAATTGGCCGCCATGTCCTGTAAAGAGCCATATCTGGTTATCCATAAGGACAGAGTAGTATTACGCCCTCACCCAGCCTTTCTTCCTAAGGTGGTATCGAGGTTTCACTTGAACCAGGATGTGGTTCTTCCTTCTTTTTTCCCCAAACCAAGCTCGGTAGAGGAAAAGTTATTGCATTCTTTGGATGTAGTAAGAGCAGTTAAAGCTTATCTAAAAGCAACTGCTCAGATTCGTAGAACAGATTCTTTGTTTGTTCTGCCGGAAGGCCCCAGAAAGGGTCAGGCAGCATCAAAATCTACTTTAGCCAAGTGGATTCGACAGGTCATAATACAAGCCTATGGCTTGAGAAGTAGACCGCCTCCGTTCAAAGTTAGGGCGCACTCCATGAGAGCAGTTGGAACTTCATGGGCAGTGCATCACCAGGCCTCCCTGGCTCAAATTTGTAAGGCCGCAACATGGTCTTCAGTACACACGTTTACTAGGTTCTACCAGGTGGACGTTAGAAGTCAGGAGGATGTCGCCTTTGGGCGCAGTGTGTTGCAGGCCGCAAAAGATCCTCATGCCTGATGGCGCCCAGCTTATGTATGGTGTATCCCCCCCCTCATTTGGCATTGCTTTGGGACGTCCCACATAGTAATGACTATGCTGCTCTGTGTCCCGTGATGTATGAACAAGAAAGTAAGATTTTTAAAACAGCTTACCTGTAAAATCCTTTTCTTGGAGTACATCACGGGACACAGAGCTCCCACCCCTCTTTTGGGGACACGTATTGCTTTGCTACAAAACTGAGGTACTCCCGGATGGGAGGGGCTTATATAGGGGAGGGTACTTCCTGTTTTGGAAGTTGCCAGTGCCAGCACCTGAAGGTAATTCTATATAACCCACATAGTAATGACTATGCTGCTCTGTGTCCCGTGATGTACTCCAAGAAAAGGATTTTACAGGTAAGCTGTTTTAAAAATCCTACTATAACAGGGACAGCAGTAAAAATAAAAAAACACATTAGTTTCTATTAAATAAAAATGGGATTTTTAAAAATGAGATATAAAGCAGTTCTAATCGATGTCTATATTTAATCCTGATAGACTCAATGTATTTAATTAAAAAAATCCAGCAGGTTTTGTTTTGAGAGATCTTTTTTTTTTATGTTGCTATGTTGTTATGTTGTTTTTTTATGTTGTTACCTCACCAGTTGAAATAATTGGATACTCTGTGCTTTTTGAAACATTTTTTCAATATTATTAATATGTTCTTTAACCACTTCAGCCCCGGAAGATTTGGCTGCTCAATGGCCAGGCCATTTTTTTCGGTACGACACTGCGTCCCTTTATCTGACAATTGCGCGGTCGTGTGACGCTGTACCCAAACAAAACTGGTGTCCTTTTTTTCCCACAAATAGAGCTTTCTTCTAGTGGTATTTTATCACCTCTGCATTTTTTACTTTTTGCGCTATAAACAAAAGAAGAGCGACAATTTTGAAAAAAACACAATGGGGGTTATTTACTAAAGGCAAAGTGCACTTGAAATTGCACTGAAAGTGCATTTGGAAGTGCAGTCGCTGTAGATCCGAGGGGGACATGCAAGGAAAATGAAAAACAGCATTTAAGCTTGAAATATGATTGGATAATAAAATCAGCAGAGCTTCCCCTCATTTTAGATCTACCCCTCAGATTTACACCCACTGCACTTCCAAGTGCGCTGTCAGTGCAATTTAAAGTGCACTTTACACTTGTAGTTTCCACTTGTAGTGCAAAGTGGATTTGCCTTTAGGAAATAACCCCCAATATCTTTTACTTTTTGCTATAATAAATATCCCACATTTAAAAAAAAAAAAAAAAAAATGTTTCCTTAGTTATAGCGTCTTCAAAAAAAGGGAATAGATTTATAGCATTTTTATTATTATTATTTTTATTAGTAATGGCGGCGATCTGCGATTTTTATTGGGACTGCGACATTATGGTGGACACATCGGACACTTTTGACACTATTTTGGGACCATTGTCATTTATACAGCGGTCAGTAGGGATGAGCTTTGAGTTCGAGTCGAACTCATGTTCGACTCGAACATTGCCTGTTCGCCCGTTCGCCGAACAACGAACAATTTGGGGTGTTCGCGGCAAATTCGAAAAGTCTATGGGAGAAATCTAAAGTGCTAATTATAAAGGCTTATATGCAAGTTATTGTCCTAAAAAGTGTTTGGGGACCTGGGTCCTGCACCAGGGGACATGTATCAATGCAAAAAAAAGTTTTAAAAACAAACGTTTTTTTAGGAGCAGTGATTTTAATAATGCTTAAAGTGAAACAATAAAAGTGAAATATTCCTTCAAATTTCGTACTTGGGGGGTGTGTATGATATGCATGTAAAGTCGCGCATGTTTCCCGTGCTTAGAACTGTCCCTGCACAAAGTGTCATTTTTGAAGGAAAAAAAAGTAATTTAAAACTCACTCGCGGCTATTAATGAATTGTCGGCTTTTATCAATACAAAGAAAAGTCATTGATAAAAAATAAAGAAAAGCGTGGGGGTTCCCCCAAATTCAATTACCAGGCCCTTCAGGTCTGGAATGGATATTAAGGGGAACCCCGCCGCAAATTAAAAAAAAAAATGGCGTGCGGTTCCCCCTAAATATCCATACCAGGCCCTTCAGATCTGGCATGGATTTTAAGGGGAACTCCACCCCAAATAAAAAAAAATGGTGTGGAGTCCCCCCAAAAATCCATACCAGACCCTTATCCAAGCACGCAACCTGGCCGGCCGCAGGGGAAGAGGGGGGGACAAGGGCCTCATCCCCACAACCCTTGTTGAGGGCATGTGGCCTGGTACGGTTCAGAAGGAAGGGGGGGGCGCTCTCTCGTCCCCCCCTCTTTCCCTGCGGCTGGCCAGGTTGCGTGCTCGGATAAGGGTCTGGTATGGATTTTTGGGGGGACTCCACGCCATTTTTTTTTTAAATTTGGGGTGGAGTTCCCCTTAAAATCCATGCCAGATCTGAAGGGCCTGGTATGGATATTTAGGGGGAACCGCACGCCATTTTTTTTTAATTTGCGGCGGGGTTCCCCTTAATATCCATTCCAGACCTGAAGAGCCTGGTAATTGAATTTGGGGGAACCCCCACGCTTTTTTTTATTTTTTTATCAATGACTTTTCTATGTATTGATAAAAGCCGACAATTCATTAATAGCCGCGAGTGAGTTTTAAATGACTTTTTTTCCTTCAAAAATGACACTTTGTGCAGGGACAGTTCTAAGCACGGGAAACATGCGCCACTTTACATGCATATCATACATACCCCCAGGTACGAAATTTAAAGGAAAATTTCACTTTTATTTTTTCATTTTAAGCATTATTAAAATCACCACTCCCGTAAAAACGTCTATTTTTTAAACCTTTTTTTGCATTGATACATGTCCCCTGGGGCAAGGCCCGGGTCCCCAAACACTTTTTAGGACAATAACGTGCATATTAGCCTTTATAATTAGCACTTTAGATTTCGAACGTTCGAGTCCATTGTATTTAATAGGGTTCTAAAGTTCACACGAACATTCTGTCTGTTCGCAGGTTCTGGTGCAAACCGAACAGGGGGGTGTTCGGCCCATCCCTGGCGGTCAGTGCTATAAAAATGCACTGATTACTGTGTAAATGACACTGGCAGGGAAGGGGTTAAACACTAGGGGCGATCAAGGGGTTAAGTGTGTCTTGGGAGTGATTTTAACTGTGGGGGGGATAGGCTACCACTGACCTGACAGCGATTACCGCTCCCGATGACAGGGAGCAGTAGATCCTTGTCATGTCACTAGGTAGAACAGGGAAATGCCTTATTTACATCTCCCCATTCTGCCTCTCCTCACCGCAATTACGGGCCGTCGGTGTCCTGTTGAGAAGTGCCCGCTATCGAGAAATTTCCCAGGTGAAACTGCGCGTGCGGCGTGCATGCGCAGTACGGAGCCGCAGAACAGCTTTACGATCAGCTGTTGTCTCGCATTGCCGAGGCACGTTCATGTAGGTGAGGTGACGAAATTTACATGAAGGGGGCGGATTTTACAATGATGGGCAGTGCTGGGGGTGGAATTTTTATCGATGGCCAAAGAAATCTGCCAAAGAAATCTTTATCTGCTATTCTTTCTGGATGCTTGCGGGGCATGTTTAGTCAATTGAAGGGCGGCTTTTTCTATATTAGATAAAGATTTATTTGGCAGATTTCTTTGGCCAGCGATAAAAATTCCGCCCTCAGCACTGCCCATCATTGTAAAATCTGCCCCCTTCATGTAAATTTAGTCACCTCACATACATGAACGTGCCTCGGCAATGCGAGACAACAGCTGTAAATGACCTTAAAGCTGATCGTAAAGCTGTTCTGCGGCTCCGTACTGCGCATGCGCGCCGCACGTGCAGTTTCACCTGGGAAATTTCTCGATAGTGGGCACTTCTCAACAGGACACCGGTGGCCCGTAATTGCGGTGAGGAGAGGCAGAATGGGGAGATGTAAATAAGGCATTTCCCTGTTCTGCCTAGTGACATGACAAGGATCTACTGCTCCCTGTCATCGGGAGCAGTGATCGCTGTCAGGTCAGTGGTAGCCTATCCCCCGACAATGCGAGACAATAGCTGATCGTAAACTCAGCTGTTCTGCGGCTCCTTGTGGCTCATGCGCAGTTCCACTCGGGCACTATTCGATAGTCGGGCACTTCTCGACAGAACACTGGTGAACATCGAGTTCGCAGGACCACTCCTGAGGCGCGCGCGCACCCACTAGGTGGCAAATTTAAAGGGACGTACAGGTACGCCCATTTGCCTGCCCGTGCCATTCTGCCGACGTATATCGGCGTGAGGCGGTCGGGAAGCTGTTAATTCTTACTGCTAATTTACAGGTGGTCCTTTCTACCTATTATAATTTGTACATATGTTACATAGGTAATATTACATGTGATACGGTAAATTTCTTAATCGGGTGCCCCTTGAAATACATTCTACCCTTTTTCTTTCTTTATTCAAACATGTTTTGCATGCTACACATCTCTTGCATCTAAACCTTTTTGTTCCATAAATGTGAGAGTTTTTGGGGGGGCTATATAATATTATGAACTAATTATCTCTGTAACGGGAGGGCCCGTGGAACCCAGAATCTCTTGGACAGTATGACAGTATGAGATACCAATACTTCAGCTCCCCATACAACTCTTATGTCTAAATCACCCTATGTCCATTAGAGGCATAGGGTAACTGAGAAAATATATCTTGGACTACTTAAAATGGGACAGTAATATTCATTAACAATATCTCTCAAGAAATATGAAGATGTATGCCCTGTGTTCTGTGAGGTCTATGCACAGGAAGTTACTCCTGGATATATGTAAAGACTGACTGATTCATATTGTTATGAGGTGCTGATGTCGTCAACTCCAGCCACCTGTCTGTCTGTCTGTTGTAATGTAAATGAGTCCAGGCTAACTTCTAAGGATCTTTTCATGGTGGCTTGTTCTAAATAACCCTGTATTGTATGAGTCCTGTGATAATGTGTATTGTAGTTTAGGAGACAGCCAGGCTAGGAAACTCAAAGGTCATGTCTCTGAGTCATTTTGGCTGCTTAAAGGGATTAGTTAATTAGCTCATGTTAATTAGGCTTCTGGTCACAGGTGTATTTCCAGAGTAATATGATGCACCTCCTCTTTTGACTGTGTATAAAACTTGTAGTCTTTTAAATAAAGATTGTCATTCCTGCTTGAACCTCATACAGAGCGTTGTCTCGTATCTGGGGGAGAATTATCTGTATGGGGTCTTATTCGGCTGGTTGGAGTGTCTGGTAGCTGTCTTGTGTTCGGGAATGGAATATCCTAAATAACTTTAACCCCTTTCATACACGGGGTGTCGTTGGACTCTCTTTAACTGCTTCTGGGCCAGCCGCCACAGTTGTACTGCGGCAGGCTGGCTCCCCTGTGTGAGCCATTGTAGCTGTACGTTGGCTCTTTAAGAGCCGAAGCGTGTCCCGGGAGCCGATGTGAGTGCCTGGCGGGCGCGATCACTGCCGGGCACCCGTGATTGCTCGTACAGAACGAGAACGGGGATGTGTGTGTGTGTAAACACACAAGTCCAGTTCCTCTCAGGGGTGAGGAGACTGATCGTGTGTTCATACGAATTATGAACACCGATCTCTCTCTTCCCCTAGTCAGTCCCACCCCCCCTAAAGTTAAAACACGCAATAGGGAACACAGTTAACCCCTTGATCACCCCCCAGTGTTAACCCCTTCCCTGTCAGTGTCATTTATACGGTAATCAGTGCATTTTTATAGCACTGATCGTTGTATAAATGACACTGGTCTCAAAAATGTTTCAAAAGTGTCAGATTTGTCTGCCGCAATATCGCAGTCCCAATAAAAATCGCAGATCGACGCCATTACTAGTAAAAAAAAATGCCATAACTCTATTCCCTATTTTGTAGATGCTATAACTTTTGCGCAAAACCAATCAATATCCGCTTTTTGAAATCTTTATTACCAAAAATATGGAGAAGAATACATATCAGCCTAAACTGAGAAAAAATTGCTTTTTTTAAAAAAAAATTGCGGCTATTTGTTACAGCAAAAAGTAAAAATTATTGTGTTTTTTTCAAAATTGTCGCTCTTTTCTTGTTTATATCGCAAAAAATAAAACCCGCAGAGGTGATCAAATACCACCAAAAGAAAGCTCTATTTGTGGGAAAAAAAGGACGTCAATTTTGTTTGGGTACAACGTTGCACGACTGCGCAATTGTCAGTTAAAGTGAAGCAGTGCTGAATCGCAAAAAATGCTCTGGTCATTGAGCAGCCAATTCTTCCGGGGCTGAAGTGGTTAATCCCAGGACTTTCCTGAAGATACATTTTTTGTTGGGGGGGTATCTTTTTTGAAGTATCGTCTCTCAGTAAGATTGACCAATATTTTTGGATGATATTTTTTTGTATTGTTGGTTTGTTTGTATTGTTTGTATTGTATTTGTATTGTATTGTATTGTATGTTTGTATTTGTTTGTATTGTTTTCGAAACCTGTAAACCAGCTCTGAGAAATAACATGCAGACATCACTGGCGTTTGCCAATTTTTCATGATTCGTATAGCTTTAGTAAACTAAAAGCTTTTCAACAAGTACCGGTATTTCTATGGTTAGTGAATGACAACTGTAAGGACAAAAATGTGTTAGAGATAAACCTGGTATTTGGAGTGTTCCTAATGGGGATTTCTGTTTTTTACTTGCCTAATCCTCATATCTAAAGGTTTTTGCAGAGGAAAAGTTACTATTGACAGTGAAATGAGCCAGGAATGACTTAAGAGACAAAATGTTTAATTTTATATAGGGTTAAATGATTAATGACTTTTCACTTAAGCCAGAAGGCACACTTGTGAAAAATCTTTTCTAATTACTTTCATATGCATTTAGTCATTGTGCATTAAAAGGCGCACTATCTATAGTATGTTATCGAAACTGCTGATCCCTTTCTTATTGAGATGTTGATTTATTGCTAATCAGATGGATAGGTTTATCCTGAAAACTTTCAAGTTAATGCTTTACAGACAAATGTATGGGTGACATCTAGAGACAAATGTCATGTTAATATAAGCCCCACTCATAAAAAAAGAATGTATTATAGAAGGTTGATGCAAAGGATAAAGCATTAACTCAGGAAGTGTATGGCCACTGACCTTAATTCCTGGAGAAAAAATCTATAAATGTGAAAGTATCTCAGCCTTTCCTACCTTATTTTAAAGATAGTACATTTATAATAAGCCCCATCCCAGATCTATTTTACCCATCATAAGAAATTTCATTTGCAGACTATAAGTATCTGTACTATGGGCAAGGAAGTTCATTTAAGTTACTGTTTGCTACTTGTGTAGTCAAAAGATTAGTCATGTTTTATCTGGGTACTTACTGCTGCTACAGTGTATTTGCAAACATATTTACATGTAGCACAGCACTCAACAGGAAAACAGCATTTTAAACATTTTCTTGCAGTTAAGTAACTACTTGATGACCAACATGTTCAAAGTCATACTTTGAATGACAATTACTCATTCATGCAATGTTGTACCAAATTATTTTTATATCACTTTTTTAAGACAAACAGATAGAGCTTTAACTACCACTGAGTTTTTTTTTTACTATATAAAGGAAACAAGACCACGGTTTTGAAAAAAAAAAAACCCTGCTTTTCTGTTAATGCAAATAAATTAATACTTCTTCATAAATTTAGGCCAAAATGTATTCTGCATTTCATTGGTAAAAATAACCAGAATCAGTGCATAGTATTTAGTATGTGTTAAAGTTGTAAAGTCTACAAACTATGGTATACTGTATATATGTGAAATTTATCAGCCCTAATGTACTGTAAATGCTAATATTGTACTAATACCCCCCAAAAAAATACTTTTTAAAAAACTAGACAGTCCAAGGTATTTAGTAAGAGGCATGGTGTGTCTTTTGAAGTTGTCAATTTTTACCACATTTTTTTGGAAAATTAAGAAAGTAAATAAAAATAGTTTTTTTTCACAAAAATGTCACGTTAAAAAGCTTTTTCTCACACAATGTAGACATACATACAATTACAGCACAACAGATATTCTTCTATTCCTATTGAGGTATGGAAATGCCACACATGTGAGACTTTTTACTGTCTAGGTGCCTAGAGGGGCCCAAAATCCAAGGAGTGCCTTTGTGTTTTTCAAGGGGCATAAATTAGTAATCTAATTTCCTGACTATCCATTACATGTCTTGAGGCCCTGAAGGCCAATACAGGAAAAACATTCACAAAATTAACACATTTTTCAAAGCAGAACCTTTAACATTTTTACTAAGAGGCATTGTGAGTCTTTTAAAAAGATCACATTTTTTCTTTATTTGAGTGCCTGAAGTGGCAGTATAGAAGAAACACCTTCAAAACAACCCCATTTCTAAAAGTAACCACCCCAATGTATTTTAAGAGGCATGATGAATCTTTTGAAGATCGTATGTTTTGCCACATGTTTTTCGAAAATGTGGTAAAAAATGAAAATGTATTTTTTTTAAACAAAGTTGTTATTAATAAGATTTTCTCACACACACAGCATAAGCATACTTAGATTTACACCCAAAACACATTTTTCTACTCCTTACCAGTATGAGAATGCCACATGTGTGAGAGTCTAGCCACACAGAGGAGTCCATAATCCAAGGAGCTTCAAGCTTTTAGGGACATAAATTACACATCTAATTTCCTACCTACCTATTATACTTCTTGAAGCCCTGAATTGCCAGAACAGGGGAAACACCCACATTAATGATCCAATTTTAGAGCAAACCCCCCAAAGTATATTCTCAGAGGCATGATGAGCCTTTTGAAACTGTCATTTTTTTCCTCAAGTTTTTGGAAAAAGCAGAAAGAAAATTAAAATGTATTTATTTTACACCAAGTTGTCAATTAATGAGCTAACTCCAACACACAGCAAATGCATACTTATAATTACATCCCATAACACATTTTGCTACTCATCCTGAGCATGGGGATACCACATTTGTGAGAATGTTTCACAGTCGAGCTTCATGCTTGCAAGAGGCATACATAACTCACATCTACTGTAATTTCCTAACCACCTATCACATTTTTTGAGGCCCTGGAGCATCAAAACAGTGGAAACATTCACAAAATGACCACATTTTGGAAAGCAAGCACCCCAAGGTAGTTTTAAGAGGCATGGTGAGTCTTTTGAAATTTTGATTTTTTTTTACCACAAGTTTTTGGAAAATTAAAATGTATTTATTTTTTATTTTTTTACACAAAGTTGTACACACAGCTTTGACATACCTAGCATTACACCTCACAATGCAGTCTGCTACTTGGGGATGGGGATACCACATGTGTGAGATCTTTTTGTAGCCTCACTGCATGTAGGCTTGCCAAAATCCAAGGAGCACCAGGCATAAATTACACATTAAAATGTTCACTCTCCTGTGCTGTGCTGTAAGTTCCAACGTGTTATCAGACTCTTATCTTGACATGTTAGTATACGCAGATAATGCACACCTAGCTGCCTTCCAAAGACTGGGGAAGTCCAAATGAACTGAAAGCATAGAAGAACACAGAGGGCGCATAGGCCTAGCACTTTATTCTCAATACATATTTTTATTTAATAAAATAGAGGTGAATATAGTCAGTACTTGTGTCATAGCATTATCATAAAATTATCCGCTTAAATCCATATGCGAAAATCTACAACACTTGTAGACACATCAGATACTGTGTTTCAAGGTTTCCCTCTTCTTCAGAGCCACATGACTGGAAGTAGAAGACTCTCAGGATGCCATCCTGCCTGGGAGTCTTCTACTTCCAGCCATGTGACTCTAAAGAAGAGGGAAATCTTGAAATGCACAAGCCAATGTGTCTACAAGTGTTGTGGATTTTCGCAAATGGATTTAGGAAAGATGATTTTATGATAAAGCTATGACACAAGTACTGGTTTGTGAGTATATTCACCTCTATTTTATAAATAAAAACATGTTTTGAGGATAATGCGCTAGTCCTATGTGCCCTCTGTGTTCTGTTATGCTTTCAATAAAATACAATCTACTTTCCTGACTACCTATCACATTTTAGAGGCCCTGGAGTGCCAGGACAGTAGAAACACTCACAAAATGACACATTTTGAAAAGCAAACATTCAAAAGTATTTAATAGCAAGGCTAGCCTACTGGAATGTGGCCCTATGAATGCAATGGTCACTGGCCAGGAGGTACAGGAAGCTGAAGAAAGGATGAACAAAAGAGTTCCTGTGGTTCCAGGAGTGCACTTGTTCACAGGGGATGGCTGGGACTTGTATCTTGCAGAAATGTAGTCAGTGGAAAGTGCAGATGGGTTAGTTCTAGCAGCAGGCAGCAGGCAGAGACATGGTTATCAAACAGGCAAAGGATTGGTCCAGGCAGCAGACTGAAATGTGGTCAATAAACAAGCCAGGTTCAGGACAGGTGGTAGGCAGAGACAACACTGCATTGGTGTGCTGGTGACCAGGAACTGGCTGCACTGGCTCTGCTGAAACTGTAGTGATGTGTAGTTAGGTGTCAGTGATCAGAGATACTGTTGATGGCTTCACTGGCTCTGGTGACACTGGCACTGGTGTGGCTAGTGATCAGGAACACTTTTGCTAGCTTGCACTGGTTTGGTGAAACTGGGACTGGTGTGGTGGAGATCAGGGACACTAATGCTGGTTACAATAGTTGTGTTGACACTGGCACTGGTGTGGCAGCAATTATGAACACTGTTGCTGGCTTTCACTGGTCTGGTGAAACTGGCTAGTGGTGTGGAAGCAATTATGAAACAACAGAATACTAGTGTGATAACAATCAGAAACACTGTTGCTGGCTTACATTAGTCCGGAGAAAGTGGGACTGGTGTGGTGGTGATCAGGAACTCCGTTAATGGCATACCCTGGTCTGGTAACACTGGGAATGGTGTGGCAGTGATCAGGAAAACTGTTGTAGTGTTACACTGATTATGTTGGCACTGTGACTGGTGTGGTAGTGAGCAGGAACTTCCTTGCTGGCTTACACTGGTCTGGTGACATTGGGAATGGTGTGGTGGTGATCAGGAACACTGTTGCTGACTTATACTGGTCTGGTGATACTGGAACTGATGTGGCGGTAATCAGGAACATTGTTGATGGTGTACACTCATCTGGTGACATTGGGACTGGTGTGGGGGTGATTGGGAACACTGTTGCTGACTGCACTGGTCTGCTGTGGCAGTGATCAGAAATACTGTATCTGGCTAAACTGGCCTGGCAGTACTGTAACTGGTAGGGTTGTGATCAGGAAGACTGTGACTGGCCGCACTTTTATGGTGACACCGGGATCGGTATGGTCGGTGATCACGGACACTGACTGGCTGCACTAATCTGGTGACATTGTACTGCTGTGGCTAGTGATTAGAGACAGTGCATGGCATACACAGTGTTATCACAGCAGCCAACCATTGTACAGATTCACTTGCCATAAGAGTACAATGTCACCATAATGACACTGCACTGCTCTGGTGATTGTGATTTTTTTTTAGGAAACTGTAGAAAATAAAGCCTTTATTTTACAAATTTGATTGCTGTGATTGGTCACAGCAATCACATGGTACAGAGCCAATGTCATTGGCCTTGTACCCTGATCCATGGTCTGCTGTTTCCAAAGGAATCACATTGTGTGCCTCTGTGTGCCCTAGAGGGTTGGAAACAGGAGGCCAGAAATATATGCATTCAGGAACTCACTCTCTGTCCATTTATGTACAATGGCTGAATAGAAGGCAGTTAAGAAATCAAGCTGTGTCAATTAGAGGGTTTGGACAAATCATTTAACACTGAAAGGTGTTTGGGCAGGAGGACAGGGAGTTCACCCCCTAGAGGGCAGGTTAGAAAACACAAGCATGAAAGTAATTCTACTTTAGAAATTCAATTATACTTTAGGAGGCTGGCGCAGAACATGACCCATTCCTCACCAGCCACCTGTGTCCTTACTTGGCATATGTCCCCTGACAATAGCATTCTTTTGTTTACTAGAATAATTTTGCCTATTAACAGGAAGTCACACTTTTACTAACGCAATGCCTTGCTCTTGTGACTCTCCAGGAAAGGTCTCTGAGCCAATCCTGGGCCACAGCATGCTCCAACATGGAGGCAAGATGTGAGGTGAAGGGTATGATGTGCACCTGTCCTCTTACCAACCAGTGCTGCCATTACCTGCTGCAGTCACCCACTGCCTAGTGCCTACCCAGGCTTAGCAGCTATTTGTTATAATGTGTCCCAACCTTGAAAATTAAAATATGTGTCCACTCAAATGGTACGAATGTTCTGCAGCAGCGCAAGGCTTTTAACCTGGAGGGTTAAATGGCTTTAACTCACAAATTAATGTTCTTTTGATTCACCAAGGTTACTCTAGTTGCTGACATGAACATTTTTCTCAGTAAGCAACGCGGACAACTTCTTTACTTAAATAAAGTTCCTTTATTGACAAGCTTGTAAATCTCATATCCATTTCACATTATTCTCCAAACATCTTCAGCATGTACAATCGGTTACATACAATTGGCTGTGTGATTTGACAGAGGTAGAATAGCTGTGCTGCTGTACTAGACACTATCCTTAGTGGTTTGTATAGGAAAAGGTTCACAGAGAACCTAGTGCTGCCATTACCTGAGTTGGATAAAGTTCATAGCAACACAAGTCCATACAATTTGGATCCCTGAAGAACAGGTCCATTGTTACATAGTTACATAGTTAGTGAGGTTAAAAAATGACACAAAGTTCATCCAGTTCAACCATAAAAAAAAAAAAAAAATTATCGTACAATCCCATATACCCAATTCTATACCCACAGTTGATCCAGAGGTAGGCAAAAAACCCCAGTAGAGCATAATCCAATTTGCTACAGCAGGGGAAAAAATTCATTCCTTATCCCCCGAGAGGCAATCGGATTTACCCTGGATCAATTTTACCTATAAATGTTAGTACCCAGTTATATTATGTACATTTAGGAAAGTATCCAGGCCTTTCTTAAAGCGGAAGTAAACCCATTGATTTAACAGTTTCAAAAAGAAGTTACATTCCCGGCATGCCGGGAATGCCAACTGTCACATTGGTTGTTGTCTCAACCAAACTGTCAAACCATCCAATGGCTGGTGTCATAACTGATCACATGTGCAGCACCATGGCAGTTGAAGATTAAACAGAGGCCAAGATGGCAGCTTCCTTGCCTGAAAATGATAGGAGGGTTTACTTCCACTTTAAAGCAATCTACTGAGGTGTCCAGAACCACCTCTGGAGGGAGTCTGTTCCACATTTTCACAGCTCTTACTGTGAAGAAACCTTTCCGTATTTCGAGATGAAATCTTTTTTCCTTTAGACGTAAAGAGGGCCCCCTTGTCTTTTGTGTTGACCGTAAAGTGAATAACTCAACACCAAATTCACTATATGGACCCCTTATATATTTGTACATGTTAATCATATCCCCCTTATTCTCCTCTTCTCAAGAGTGAATACATTCTGTTCCTCTAATCTTTCCTCATAGCTGAGCTCCTACATGCCTCTTATCAGTTTGGTTGCCCTTCTTTGCACTTTCTCCAGTTCCCCAATATCCTTATTGAGAACTGGTGCCCAAAACTGAACTGCATATTTCAGATGAGGTCTTACTAATGGAAGGATAAATAGTAAAGAAGAGCCATCACATCACAGCAGCTGGTTCTCACATATCTAGTCCCATTAGACTCCCCTTGGGTTGGTCCTCTGCAGCTTTATATACCCCAAAAAGGCAGGATTTGACGTCCTTGCAGAGGAAGAAATTGCACCCAACAACTGACCCCTGCAACAAACAGCCAGAATGATAAGAGTTACATCCCAGATAGCAAGTAATTGAGCTTCAAATTTGAAAACTTACTAGACTTTCCAGACTTCATAAGTTTGTTGCACAATTGCAGCAAGTCTGCATTGCATGACTCCAGATCAACTTTCTTTGCAAACATTCTGCAAGTCTGCTGCAAGTTCTGGTTCAGTTATGTTGTGCAATAGTCATCCCACCACAGGGGTCACTGTGACTTGCAGAGCTTTTGCTGTAGACTCACAACTGCAACTTTGCTCTTGCTAGAGACTTGTGACATGGAATTTTATAGCCATGCAAATTTGGTACAAATTGGAAAAGTGTCAACTATAACTTGTGTACTCTGCAAGTGTACAACTTGCCAGTGAAAATGTGCAGCAAGTTAACATGACTTACAGTTCAACACTACCACAAATTTGTGACAAGTTATCCTTGCTATCTAGGATAACACCTCTATATTTAGCACAAGAAAAAGACAAAAAAAACAAAATAGTAACACGCAGTAGGCACAACTGTTAGTGTAACTGCTTAAAGAAAGGACAGTTCAGGCTTTTATTTGTTAAAGGGGTTGTAACGGTTTGTTTTTTATTTTCTAAATAGGTTCCTTTAAGCTAGTGAATTGTTGGTTCACTTACCTTTTTCCTTCGATTTCCCTTCTAAATGTTTTTTTTTTCTTTGTCTGAATTTCTCACTTCCTGTTCCTCCTCAGTAAGCTTGCCCACATCATCCAAGCCGTTCTGGCTGGGGGTTAGTCAGCATGCTCGCCCCCTCCCTTGGGACTACATCCCTGCGGGGAGATGCTGTGAATCATTTCAATTGATTAGCCCATGCAACACTACTTTATCCGCCGTCTGACAATGTTGCTGTCCAAAGGTGGCTACATTGCTCCTCCATAGATACAGGACTGTAGCCACTCTAATACAGAAGGTGTGGTAATGGCCAGATCACCAGGTGAAAATAAAAAGGAAATAAATAATACAACTACTAATTCTTATTATAAGTAAGCTGCAATATATTCAATTCTTTTTGGGTTTAGATAAACTTTAGGGTTGATTTACTAAAACTGGAGAGTGCAAAATCTGGTGCAGCTGTGCATGGTAGCCAATCAGCTTCTAACTTCAGCTTGTTCAATTAAGCTTTGACAAAAATATCTGGAAGCTGATTGGTTTCTATGCAGAGCTGCCCCAGATTTTGCACTCTCAAGTTTTAGTAAATCAATCCATTTGTGTTTCCAGTATTTATATACCGCAACTCATATGCAATACATAAGCTGCATAAGACTACAAAAACATTAATTCAGACACCAGTGGAAAAATATAAATTCTGTTATGTGCGTCTATTAGGGGGAAACAAAATTGGGACTTTACGTTCCCCTAAATTTTAACCAAAATCAGGTTTTCCATTCATGCAATGGTTCTCTAAACCTCAGACACACCGATGACGTAGGCTCTTTACCATGTGATCAGCTGTGTCCAGTTACCAGCTTTACAGTTACAGGGGACATTTACACAGATAATCAGGGCACTGATCATCCTATCAGTGCCCATCAGTGTTGCCTTATCAGTGCAGCCTCCTCATTGCTGATCAGTGCCCATCAGTGCAACCTATTAGTGCCTAGCAGTGCTGCCTCATCAGTGCCCATCAGTGGAACTTATCAGTGCCGCCTCATCAGTGCCCATCAGTGGAACTTATCAGTGCCTATCAGTGCCGACTCATCAGTGGAACTTATCAGTGCCTATCAGTGCAGCCTCATCAGTGCCCATCAGTGGAATTTGTCAGTGCAGCTTCATCAGTGCCCATCAATGCAGCCTCATTAGTGCCCATCAATGCAGCCTATCAGTGCCCATCAATGCAGCCTATCAGTGCACATCAGCGCAGCTTCATCAGTGCCCATCAATGCAGCCTCATCAGTGCCCTTTAATGCAGCCTATCAGTGGCCATCATTGCAGCCTATCAGTGACCGTCAGTGCCGTCTCATCAGTGCACATCAGTAAAGAAGATAAAATTACTTATTTGCAAAATTGTATAAAAGAAATAAAAAGGAAAAGGTTTTGTTTTATTTTTTCAAAATTTTCTGTCTTTTTTCACTTGTTTAGCAAAAAAAAACAAAACAAAAACCCAAAGATGAATACCACCAAAAGAAAGCTCTATTGGTGTGAAAAAAAATTACAATGTGTCACATATGTACAGTGTTGCATGACAGTGCAATTGTCATTTAATGTGCAAAAGAGCAGAAAGCTGAAAATTAGTATAGTCAGGAAGGGTGTGAAAATTGGAGTTGTTAAAAAAATAGGATTTTTTGGGGGGGGGCTTTAAGGGTGCGATGGGCTTTAAATGGCTCTTGGGATTACAGAAGTTTCATTCAATTATCTTGAACCTTTTGTGCCATATTTTGTGCTTTTTTTACATTTGTTTCACAAATATACACAAAAAAGTAAAAAATAAAAAACAATCACTCATCTTATCCAGTGTTTGTTTATTGCATTTAACATCAACCCAAACTAATGATATAGCCTACGTTAGGGCACAAAAACATAAACTGACTAAAACTAAATACTTCACCAAATGTCTTCCTTTACTAAGGTTTAGAAATTCAAAATGGTTCCTTTCTCTGGCATTGGGAGTACTTGGTAAGCAGTAAGCATATGAGAAAACTTCTTTGTTTTATTGTACACATATTTTTCACTTTTCTATAAATATTAAAACTAAAAATGGATTTGTGATAATATCTGAATCAAAGGAACCCTGGGCATCAATGCATCGATTTTTATTTAAATGATTTGTACAAATAGCTTAGGCAGCTTTCATACTCTTTGCCAGTACATCTAGGACTGACTTCTAGTAAATCAGGCAAAATTTGTAAATCAGGCAAACTGTCACCTTATACTTTGATGTTGCCACCAGCAGTGTTTTATGCTTACATTTTCCCAAAATGTTCTTTCTGGTTAATAACAGGACTTTCTGGGTCCTCTTCTTCTTTGGTCTTCACTCAGACATGGGTAACCCTTAATGAAGCAGTGAGCAATGCTGATTTGATGATGTCAGCACCACTCTCTGCACCAATACAAAGTGAATGCATGGTGCTGTGGTGATTCAGGGGTTTGAGCCATGATGCTTTCCCCTCACACTATGTTCTCAGTTTTCTGGGTTGAGTGACACTGGATGTCATTTAGTTTGGAGAATGAAGGACATCTTGTGCTAAACAGAGTGTACTGTGGATGACTACTCCAGGCTAAGGTTGAGTATTGCAGCCTGAGCAGTTTTTGTTTTTTACAACTGGAAGGACACTAGTCTGGAGTTGGGCTTTATACATCCCTCATAATGTCTGTAACCTCTACAAGGGGCCCAGGGGTCCTCCTCTCTCCAGATCAGTTGACTTCTTAATGTGGCTACTCACTGGGCCCCTGGGAAACGGCACGGCAATAGAGGCATTATCTCAACCCCTATGTAATGCAGATGTATTCATGCTTTAACATCATGTCATTGTAAAAACACATTCATTTGGCTGTATGGATGTCAAAGACTGATACGCAAGACAAAGACCAATACACAAGTATAATCATTCATCCTTTATAGCTTATTAAAAAAATGGCTGATATTATAGAATATAGAATTAAAGACACTGTTTGGCTATAACTCTCTGTCTGGATGGTCCACTCTGAAGAGACACACTTTATAAATTTAATGAGAACTTACACTGAGCTGATAATACGCACTCCTCTGAACATCAAGCTGAGAAATAATAGAAATGCCACTGAAATTCAAATTATATTTCACCATAACAGCTTGAATCAATACGCCAACAAATTAAATATAGAAAGAATCTCAGTAATATTTTACTTTCTTTATGTGCACTACACGTTCTGCTTTTGTTATTATATTACTTTAACTGATTTTTTTTTTCTAAAATAATCAAATGCATTGTATTTTAGGCTGTATTGATGCTATACATCATTGGTTTTGGATGCAATATCCATAAATTCGGTATTTTTTTTACATTTATGGTAGATACAGTATAAGTTGTAATGTTGGCATTTTTTGTCATTGTGGCCAGGCAACGCACTAGCACCTCTGATTCTATGTGCTGGGTGCCTAGTGTGCTCCTGCCCCTTTAAAAGGAGGGTGGGCCCCCTCCAGTTATCTGTCCTTTATCTATTCATCAGCATACATGTGCTTTCACTGAGAAGACTTTACATTTTAGAGTTAGGACTGCAGTACACAGGGAGCCTTGACGCGGCCTGCAGCTTACACATGTATTTGCAAATGCGTGCAACTAAACCCCTGTTTTAAACGCACTATTAGACAGGTGATTTTGGTTGGTTGCTGATTGGTTGGTAAGTTTGAGCTTGGGTTTTGTCTGTCTTTTTGTGTCTTTGGTTACATGCGATTCGCCCACCACAGTGCTCCTTGCTGTGAAGACCAGTCATAGATAAAGGCAGTGACATTTTGTTTGTTAGATACAGTATAATGCCATGTACCGTATATACTCGAGTATAAGCCAAGTTTTTTGGTCCCCTGGACCCAAAACATGGCACACATGTAGCCGCACTCTTCCTCTACAAGTGTGCAAAGTTTGTTGTTCGGAGGACCTACGGCCGGGGAGCACTGATTTTTCAAAGCCGGGCACCCCTTCTATAGACACCCATGTTAAATGGTAATTTCTCCGGTGAATTTGGGGACCCGGTACCGGCTGGTCGTAGGTGCCCTGGAGCTGAAACTTGGAACACATGTAGCCCCGTTTCTCCTCTATAAGTGTGCAAAGTTTTTTGTCTAGGGGACCTACGGCCGGGGAGCAACGATTTTTCAAACCTGGGCACCCCTTTTTATAGACTCCCATGTTAAATGTCATTCTAGTCATGGACACAGTGTGGCATGGACACAGTGAGGCAAAGTGAGGCACAGTGAGGCATGCAGATGGACACCCTAGGCTTATACTCGAGTCAATACGTTTTCCCAGTTTTTTGTGGTAAAATTAGGTGCCTCGGCTTATATTCGGGTCGGCTTATACTCGAGTATATACAGTAAATACTTTCTGTTTAAGAATATTGTGAAGTATGTCAGAGCAATTTTTGGAAACCATTTTGTTATTTTTGGTCACTTCACTATACCCTTTGCTTCTAGTGCCCTATTCCTTAGAAAAAACATATGTAGGTATATGAGACCATTAAACGATCACAAACACACGTGTAGCACTACCCCCGTAGGAGCTGCTGGTATGTTTTTTGGGCCTGCACTCTGCCTATCAACCCCTGTAAGTCTGGCTCAATTCCCCTTGGCACAACTGGACGACACAATGATTGGGGAACCCATTGGCAGTTGGGAACCACAATGATACCATGCAGTAATACAAATACAGTAAAATATTGTTACCTTGTACTGGCCACTTCTCCAATGGTAAGAGATAAAACTTCACATCAGATGCAGTTTAACCAAGAAATTAGTGTTTACTTGGTAAAGAAATATAAGCAGAATTAAACAACAGCAGTTGACTTCAAACAGGGCCCTGTAAGAGTCAATAATATGAGAGTAGATGACAGGTTTAACAATGCAAGGTGAAGTCAGACCCGAGTAAGTACACAATGGAGGGATTTCCCCAATGCAAAACGTCAGCACTGGAGTACCTCTCCACCAAGCCTCACCCAGCTCTCAGAAATAATACTGACTGTATAAACAATTTCTATTATACATGTGAGTCTATATGCTCTTTGGTTCCCTCTAGCGGGCAATTCCCCTGCACGTGTCCTACTGCATTAGCTTAGACAAACATGCTGAGAATCCTGTAATTGTTCCTTCCGGTTAGCAGTAGTCTTCGCTAGCTTTAGTTGGTGCACATTAATAAATTTGTAATCCAGGGAAAAGGTAAAGGAAAATTGAACAGTTAACATGTGTGGTGAAAGGGACAAATGGGATGGTGATCCTTCCCAAAGCACTGACTCAATCCTGAATATGGCGTGACTCTTCTTGCGGTACTGCAGTTACCAGCAAGCATAAGCAACTAAGTAAAGTTGTGGAAGTCACCTTCCTGCAACACAGTTATTTGTGTTTATGGGCAGGTGCCCTCTCACCACTTGAGGTCGTGCCTCGCTGGTATCTTCCGGAAGGGCCCTCTTGGTTTGCAGCCTCCGGACGAGTCGTTGTCCCCGGTCCTCCGTCTAGCCGGTTGCCACACATTGGTGGATAGGTGACTCTGGATGCTCAGGAGTGTGGAGCTGTCCCTCTCCCTGGTCCGATCAGCAGGGATGTGGCCGGGATCCCTCTGACAGATGGTCCGGCCTCTGTCACTTTAGGCCCAGGCTTTTCCGGCCTAAGCACCCTCGCTGTAGGCCTCTTTCCGCTTGCAAGATGGTGTTCCAAGAGAACGAACTCCAGCCCCGCCTCCCTTTTTAAAAGGTCCTCCCAGCAGGCAGTGCGCAGCACCACGCTCCTTCACAGCAAGTGGCGTTGTGGGCCTTGTAGTCTATTTCTGACCCATAGCAATAGAGTCTCTGTCTCTCCGCACCACAAGATCCGTCATGCATTGTCCTACCATAGCTGAACCCAACAACTTGAAGCAGTATGGAGCAAATGGATAATGAAAAGAGCTAAGTTCTTATAGGCACAAACTGTAGTCCATAAGCTACGCGCAAAAGTAACACCTTGCTACACACTCCCCCACTTCAAATCTTTGGTCCCCAAAGACAGCAGCATTTTGTGTCCTGTTACATGCTTTGTTTAGACACACGAGGAGAAAAGGACCAGTTAGTGTGTGCATGAAATAAGGCAATTCACATTTTCATAAGAGCTAGGCAAAGGAACCCCCCACCAGGCTTTGGAGAGGAGGTGGTTCTGCTTACAGGCCACCTTAACAGGAATGGCCCAAACAGATGTGCCAGGGGGTGAGCTGGGGTTGTCTTCCACTAAAGAGGAAGTGGAGGAACCAGGCATTTCAGTTTTTCTTTTAGAGATGAGCACAGCCTCCTCAGAGCATTCACCCAATTGATTATAAGTCAGTCTCTTGGGTGGGTGAATAGCTCTTCTTTCTCTCTGCTCCTTGGGTGCCAAAGTCTCAGGTACACTCAGCTCTTGATCCTCCTCAACTTCCTCTCCTTGTATAGACACATTTGGCATTGTCCCGCCCAAATCTTCCAGTGCTCCTTCCATAAGAGGTGGGATCTCTTCAGAGTCTTCCAGTTCTCCTTCAAAAAGGGGTGGAACTTCTTCAGATTCTTCCAATTACTGAGTGACCTGATTATACTCCAGTTCCTCAGAAAACATACTTTGAGGCACAAACTCAGGAGCCTCTGGCCTGAGGGTCACAGTATCATACACTTCAGGTGGGGACGATGAGGAAGATGTAGGTTCTTCTAACAGTTGAGATGACCACAACCAATCTGATTCCCCCTCCTCATCTTCAGTGTCCTCCTCCTCCATATCTTGAGGTACAGATTGTGACCTAGTGACAGGCCGAGATCTTTGGGAGGTTGAGGGGGTTTCCTGTGCATCTGACATCGGTGGTAGGCGAACTGCCTCTGAGAGGGGCAGCAGGTGGTTCTGACGCCATGTCTTTAGTGGACTTTCAGTCCCCTCAGGTCTAATTTGGTATACTGGGAGTCCTGGTAGTTGCTTGTAGATTACATAAGGCTGTGACCTCCAGCGATCAGCCAATTTGTGTTGTCCAGGGACACCCAGATTTCTCAGTAGTACTCTATCACCAGGCTGTAGATCCTGCACTTGGGCTTTGAGATAAAATTTCATTTTGTTCCTCAACCCCCTCCTGTTCGAGGTAGCTTGAGCCTAGTCATAGGCGGCCTTTAAACTTCTCCGCAGTCGATCAACATATCCTCTGTGGGAGGTTGCTGAGGTTTGATCCAAAAATATGCCAAAGGCCAAGTCCACTGGCAATCGAGCCTCTCGTCCGAACATCAATCGATAAGGAGAGTATCCGGTAGCATCATTTGCAGTGTTATTGTATGCATGAACAATGGCAGCTACATGTTTGCTCCAGTGCTGCTTCTTTTCCGAGCTTAAAGTGCCAAGCATATTAAGAAGGGTTAGAGTTAAAACCTTTCAGGTTGAGCGTCCCCTTGAGGGTGATAAGGAGTAGTTCTGGACTTTTTGATGCCCAATAGATCTAAAAGTCTTTTAATAAGGCTACTTTCAAAGTCTCTTCCTTGATCCGAATGGATACGCTGGGGCAAACCATAGTGGATGAAGAACTTCTCTACCAGGACCTTGGCCACTGTTGATGCTTGCTGATCCTTTGTTGGGAAAGCTTGGGCATATCTTGTAAAGTGATCCGTCACCACCAGGATGTTTCCCTGTCCACTCAGATCCGGCTCCAGGCAAAGAAAATCAATGCACACCAGCTCCCTGGGTCCCTGACTCTGAAGATGGCCCATTGGAGCAGCTCGGGAAGGTAGAGTTTTCCTTTGGATACATCGGATACAAGAGTGGCAGTAATCCTCGACTTCAACCCGCATGCAGGGCCAACAGAATCTGTCTCTTACTAGATGGAATGCTCTTTCAGGCCCCAGATGACCATGAATGTCATTGAGAGCAGTTAGGACCGTCTCTCGGTGCTTCCTGGGCAGGAACATTTGCCATTTCTCTTCCAGACCATCAGAGGGGCCCCTTCGGTAGACCACCCCTTGATGTAACTGCAACCGGTCCCACTCTCGGTGTAACAGTCAAGCCTCTTTTGGAGAATCTGTGAGGAGCATATCAGGGCATTTGTCCTCAGAGCCTTCAATACCAGTCTTCCAAGGGGGTCTTTCAATTGATCCTTCCTCAAATCCTTTTTCAACAGCTTGGGTAGGCCCACATCCCCCACTTGGGTCACATTACAGTAACACTTGGGTACTCCTGCAGCAGAAACTCCAATCTCTTCGGCCCTGGGTCCTCCTCCAGCCTGGCGTTCAGCTCCCTGGTATAGGGCTTGCACCCCTTCTGGTGTCAGCCGAGTCCACTCTTCAGGGGGGTCGTTGTGGCCCTGAGGCCTTCTTGATAGGGTGTCCATGTCCCTGTTCCCCACTCCAGGTCGATATTTCAGGCTAAAGTTGAAACTCGAGAGGGCGGCCATCCACCTATGTCCTGTGGCATCCAGCTTATCCACTACAGCCCATTTTAAGGCCAGAAACTCAAGTTTATGTGTGGGATAGTTCCTTTCGGCGGGAATCAAACTCCTGCTCACATAGGCTACAGGCCGTAAGTGTCCATCATGTTCCTGATGCAGCACTCTGCCCAGTCCATCTCGACTGGCATCAACATGCAGTTCGTATGGTTTGTTGGTGTCAGCATAGGCCAAGACGGGGGCAGTGGTCAGACTCTTCTTGAGCTGAGTGAAAGCCTATTCAAACTTTGAAGTCCACTGATCCTGGATGGATTCTTTGGGTCTTCTAGGCCCTACCGTGGGCCTCACTGGCTTTACTGGCTCTGGGAAACATCTTCCTCTCCTTCACTTCTTAATAGTTCATTGAGTGGGCGGGCTGTTTTAGCAACCCCTTCTACAAATCTTCTGTAGTAAGAGCAGAATCCCAGAAATGACCGCAGTTTAGTCACATTAGTAGGCCTTGGCCAAGAGATGACGGCATCCAGCTTCTCTGGGTCAGTAGCTATCCCCTCAGCAGACACGAGATGACCAAGGTAATGGACCGAGGGCTTATAGAACTGGCACTTTTCCATGGAGAGTTTTAGGCCTTCTTCATGAAGTCTCTTCATGACTTTCTCAAACCTCTCTTCATGCTCTTCCAGTGTTCTACCGAACACTATGATGTCATCCAGGTATACCAGCACTTCTATCAAGTTCATATCGCCCACTGTTTTTTCCATCAGCCTTTGGAAAGTGGCTGGGGCTCCTGATAACCCTTGGGGCATGCGGTCAAACTCGAAGAACCCCACTGGGATGATGAAAGCAGTTTTCTCTTTATCCTCCAGATGCATGGGGATCTGATAGTATCCACTTTTCAGGTCCATCACACTGAACCACTTGGCTCCTAACAGGCTCTGCAGGGCATCCTCTATCCGTGGGGTGGTATACTGGTCAGGTATGGTTCTCCTGTTTAGTGTTTGGTAGTCAATACACAGCCTCAATGAACCATTCCTTTTCCGTACCACCACTATTGGGGAAGCGTAAGGACTTCTGGATTCTATAATGATCCCCGCTCTTTTGAGTTCCGTCAGTTGTTCCCGCAGGTCCTCCAAGTCCCCCAGAGAAACCCGTCGGACCCTTTCTCTGAATGGTTTATCTTCTTGCAAACGGATCTTGTGGGTGGCACTTTTAGCACATCCCTGATGACACACGTTGGTGGAGAAACGTCGGGCCAGTGGAGGAAGGCTAACGCTGTTGGACAGTCGGACGGATGAGCGCCATCTTACTGGTAGGAAGTGCGGATCGCTTTCCTTAATACATGCTTGCTTTTTATATTTTACATGTGAGTGCATTCATACATCTTTGAAATAAATTATTGTTGGATGGGATGTCTGCGCAATGAGCTGTGTTTCTTGTTTAATTTCTCAACACATGAATACATGCCATTGGAGTTGCTGTGGTTTCATTCATTGCTGATTCCAAAGCACGGCTGAATTCATTGAGTCCATTGAAGGAGGATTTGTTGAAATTTTACTTGAATAATCATTACTTGGGAAATTGAGAGTTTGATCGGTTGCTTGGATTGGAATATCCTACATGTGCATTTAATATGTACTGACGGTAAGAGTCAGTGTGTTTGGGTGCTGGTGGCAGTTCTCTCATTACCTCTGTTAATGATTTCCTCTCCCTTTCTGGACTCTTTGAATTGGATCCACACTCCATTTGTCAAATATTGGAGTGACCTACATGAACTCTTTTGTTTTTATTTTTAGCGCTACACCACAACTTCCAATATTTTCTATTGTATCCAACAATATTGTGTTAGCTGCTGTATTTTATTTATTTTTGTTCTATATGATTTAGCGCAACAAGCATTCTTCATTACATCCTACATCAAATTCATCCTTAGAGAATACAGCCTGCCATCGGGCGATCTGGGCCCTAGCACTCTCTCTCCACTCTGGTGGGAGGGCGGCATCTTCCGGGTAGAACCCCTCTACTGGGATCTCACTCTTCCCTTCTTTCAAGTCAGATGGCGAGACTGGGGTGGCGGTGTTTACTTGGCCCAACAGCATCCTAGCTGGCACTTTCACTGGTGAAGTGGTTGTGTTGCGAATGCTCACGAGACCTTCCCATGATTTCTCTTTAGGGCCTTCAATGGGACCACTTCAGGGATTATCTCTATTCCCCTTTTTCCCTTCCGTTGATCCGGTTCAAGGACAATAAAGGGGCCTGGTTGCTTGCAAGTGAGCTTGACAGACGCTCTCAGACAGGTCACATCCCCGGGCTGTAGTATTCGTTCTCCTCTGTCCAAATGCCAGATCTTGCCCACCCCCTATGTGGGAGCTTTCTGTCCCAATACTAGGCGCCGGTAAGTTTGTTTCAGTAGGGGATGCATTCCTGCAATTGAAGTACCTTGCTAATGGGCTAGAGGTGTCAACAGTCTCCTGACTAAGTCAGTGTTGGTCCCTATGATCAGGGAACTTTTACCAGCCCCTGGCGGGCGGGGGCAAACCACTGCCAAGGTGTCAAAAGTCTCTGTTTCTCCAGCCACTGAGGGATCAAAGGTTAGCTTGATGGGTAGATAACCAGCATAGGGGAATTTTTGGGTTCCAATGCCCCATATCTCCAGTTCTTCCAACTTCTGCAAGGGCAAATGTTTTATATGCTTATCGTAGAAGTCTCTATACAGGAGGGTCACTTGAGCCCCTGTATCCAGGAGGGCCTTTGTGTAAATTCCTTCTACTTGAATTGAGACTACTGGGGAGGGCCCCACTAACTTGACAGGAAACTTTCTGAGTGTGGCCTGCTTGGCCGGTTCAGTGATTTGCACTCGTACTTCGCTTTTTTTTCCTTTCGCTTGAGCTGCAACCCGATCGTTGTTGGGTCTGGTGTGCATTGACTTCCCATTGCCGAGTAGGCTAGGTCGAGGGGCGGAAGGCATTAGCTCGCTCGGAGGCAACAACTGAAGTCCTGGTTAAGGGTCGGGACTCCCGGTGTTGTCTTCTTGCGTCGTTAAATTTCATGGCGTTAGCTGAAACTGGTGGGCACCTGGTTGACTCCTTCACCGGGGCCATCTGGAGTTTTCTGCCATCTTGCGGTACTGAGCTGCAGCTTTCTCCGGCCTTGGACATACTTCCCTATAGTGCCCAACTCCTCCACAGTTGAAACAGGTCACCAGCTTCCTTGGTCTCTGCACTTGGGCAACATTAGAGCAGAGAGATTTCTTGGGCTCCTCTGAAGAGTTTTCAGTGGGCAGCCCAGTTGGCTGATTGGTCAGTATGGACATCATTTCTATTAGTTGAGATACTTGAGTCTTTAGAAGCTCGACCTGAGGGTCACCATCATCAGCGTTGATCACCCTGACTCCGGCAGCAGATTCAGCTTTCCGACTCTTCTTCTTGCTATCTAACATAACTTCTTCCTCCCTGACAATTCGGATCAAGTCTAGATATTTCAAAATACCACCATCTTGCCGGGTCCTTAACAGGACGGTAATGGGGTCTAAAGGCTGGGCCCCTCTCAACACTTGATTTGCTCGGATCTTGTCCACATCCCGAGGGTCTAACCCCTTTTTCAGCAGGATCTGATGTATGATCTTGTCCAGGCGCCTCATGTATTCTGACAATTTCTCTCCTTCTCTTTGATAAGAGTGCTCCATTTGGTAGATGAAGTCGGCGGATTTCTTAGTGCGGCCGAATACATCCTGCAAGATACTCAGGTAGTCTTGGGCAGTACAGTCCTTCTTGCTAAACTTCAAGTTTCTGATGGCTTCCAGGGCAGGTCCCTTTAGACTCTCTGTGATCCTTTGTTTCTTTTGAGGCTCCTGTATGTCCTACTCATCTAGGGCTTGGGTAGCTTGGTCCAACCATTCCTCAAAACTGTCTTCCCATGAAGGTATCGGCTGTTTTCCTGAGAAGATTCTGAGCTTCCGGTAGCCTGCAGCTGAAAAGGCTTGGGGATCCTTTTGACATTTCTTGACAAATTCTCCAAGGACAGCTTACTGAGGAGGAACAGGAAGTGAGAAATTCAGACAAGGAAAACAAAGAAAAAAAACATTTAGAAGGGAAATCGAAAGAAAAGGTAAGTGAACCAACAATGCACTAGCTTAAAGGAACCTATTTAGAAAATAAAAAACGAACCTGTACAACCCCTTTAAGAGGTTGAGCAGTGTTGTTGGTGGGTCATTTCACAGTTGAGCCAGAAAATGTTTTTCTCACCTCTGTGGATAACAGATTTGAGTACTTGTTTCCCCCAGTGAATAAAATGTCCACACTTGCTGTAACTCCAACAGAGAGTTTATTTCTTCTCTTAGAAAACAACAGTCTCTTAATAGGAACAAAGGTTGGAGCAAGAAAAAGGACAGCACAAAATGTGGGGAGAGGTCCAGGCACAATCTCAGTCACTTCACTGTTCAGCTTCTCGAACAGACTCAGCCTCAAATGGATAATCTATTTAGGAAAAGACTAGCAGCCAAATGACACTCACGCTTTACTCAAGGCCTCTATCACAGACCTGGTGAACTTGGCCTTGGCCTAGGGAGAAGACATCCCTCCGGAGAGTTACCGGGACCCTTTCCTTCACCGTGACTACCACATCAGTCTTTCGGAACAGTCCCTCACCCGGCCTCGTCTACTCGGATACGGGTCCCCTCGCAAGGCAGCACCCTGAGATTCCTCGATCCCCGATGGGCTCCAGCCAAAGGTGCTGGGCCCAGGCCTTTTCCTGCAATTCCCGAGTCCACGCACCCAGGGATGACAGGAACAGCAGCGTAGTACCTCACCCTGGTACTAAAGGTGCCCAGGAAGGAACAGGAACAGAGAACACCTGCACCTGGGCCTAGGGCGCCTAGGGCAGACTGGAACAAGAACCTAGGGTACGACCCCACCGACTAACCACCACCAACCCCGAACAGGCAGTGTCTGCCCCTTTTATCTCCTTTCCCAGCATGCACAGCAGGTTAACCCTGCGCTACCGTACGTTTGCCGAGAGGGGACACAAAAAGCACAGCCCTGTATTAGCGGTTCAACCCTAGCCTACCATGGCAACGCCACCTGTAGGCCACAGGGAACTGTACACCAATACTCTCCCTGCGGATAGAATGGTTGCAAAACCCTGACAAATTAGGGTGTTTGGGCATACTACCTCCCAAACACTTCCCTTAAATTGAGGACCCCGCTACATATAATATAATAAATAACTATAAATAATTATAACAAATAATAATATAATAATAATAAAAATGATTCAATAATGTAATCAAATCAAAAACACAGAAATTTGCTCAGTTGCAGAATTGTCGCTGTCATTACTTTCAGTGTTTGATGACGAATTTCTCCACAAATCGCTATCGCTCAATTCTGCAAGTGATTCTAATTTATTATCACTGTTTTCTAGCTGGTCTAAAACCACTTTTGACGTAAAGGGACACTTTTTGGTTGCTATGGACAATCTCCAGTTTCCAGGCAGAAAGAAAAGTATTTATAATGTAAAACTGCATGCAGGGCACTGGACAAACCACTAGGGACAATGGGGGTGTGAAATAATTTGATACAGTGCTGTAATCTGTAAGATTACAGTGTACTGTATGTATACTATGTTTTACTTTTTTTTTATTTGGCGCCAAACTCCGTCCCTGTGCGTCGCAACGCTCGCAGGGAATGGAGTTTGGCACTCGGCACTGTGAATCGAGCGAGGAGACAGCTTGCAGACACAGCGGGGAGACATCGCAGGATCCAGGGGACAAGGTAACTTTCCCTGGATCCTGCAATGTGATCCCGAGTCTGGCTTGGGGTTACCGCTTTTGGTACTGAAATTTCACCCCGAGCCACACTAGGGAATACCGCCAGGGAGGTTAAATAAGTACATGTGTGTTCCAGTGCAGTGGTGTAACTAGAACCTTCAGGGCCCCAATGCAAGAAACCATGAAGGGCCCCCCTGACCCCCCAGACAGGGCTTTTTTCTCCGAGCCCGGTGGAGGAACAACAGGACCCAGTCGCAAGTGGGTGGCTGCATAAAAAGGAACCGATTTCTCCATTTACCCCTGCTTCTCCTCCTCTCCCTCTCCCTCCCGCAGGCATTCAGCGGCTGCAGGATAAAAATGGAGAGATTGGTTCCTCTATGCCAGTGTTTCTAAATATTTTTCCAGCCAGGGCACCCTTGAAGTATACCCCTAGGTGAATGGGGCTGCACTGCAACCACCCTGCAACTGTGTGCATTGCATGCAGTTGCAGCATAGTGATGATGCATTTAAGGGGTTAAAACAGGCGGTCAGGAGGCAACATATTGCCTCTTTACCGGCTGTCAAATGCCTCTGAAAAGCGAGTAGAACAGCATTTTTTTGCTGGTACTATGAACAAGCAAAAAATAAATAAAAAATCGGTTCTGATTGTACACATATAGGGGGTCATGTAAACACACATACATACACATACACTGTATATATACATACACACACACACACACATTTATAATTGCACATATGCACACACATATAAACCAATGACGGCTGGTGCTCAAAATTTTTGGGGGGGGGCGCAAGCAAACTGAAAAATTCTTTAAAAAAACAATTGCAGCCTCACTGTGCCCATCAAAAGCAGCCACTGTGCCCTCAAACGCAGCCACTGTGCCATCAAACGCAGCCACTGTGCCATCAAACGCAGCCACTGTGCCATCAAACGCAGCCACTGTGCCATCAAACGCAGCCACTGTGCCATCCAACGCAGCCACTGTGACCCCGCCCATGCGCAGTCTGCCCGGCACATACCCTGTCTCGGTGGGGCAGCGGGTGACAGCGACGAGCGGTGTCCTCCATGCATCTCCTCCCATCCTGTCCTCCTGATAGGCGTCCAATAGCGGCGCCTGTCTTTTCAGCCAATAAGGTGACAGGTAACAGCAGTGGCGTAGCGTGGGGGGGTCGCCCCGGGCGCAAAATTTAGAGGGGCGCAGCAGCAGGCAGCAGGTTACCTGCAGCTCTTCTCCTGCGCTGTGCAGTCTAGGAGACTGTGAGCTCTTCCGCTTCGCTATGAGAAAGAAGTTGTGGTGCAGTCCCTGCTTAGGCTCCAGCGGTGACACTGACACAGCAGTGAGTAAATGAACACTGAAGACCATCCATGATGATCCCATGGATTGTGACCGTGCGGAGACTGGGTGGGAAGGAGGAGGGCAGGCGACTCACGAGGCATCCTCTTCATTACACGCCACTCCCCACACACGAGGTCCAGGATCCTGGCTCGTGCGACATGCTTTCCGTCCACTTAGCCCGCCCCACAGCCCAGACTTCCGACCACTGGCGCTTCTCCTGAGTCCTGCCTGTGCCTGTCAGTGTGCTGCTACACGGTCCCAGTGTTTCTCGACAGGTCACCAGCACTCTGACCCTGCACCGACCACCCCAGGACTGGAGGAAACTGGGGCCAGGAGGAAGAGGATGAGGCATCATCCACACAGACAGAAGCCCCTCCTCACCGGCAGCTGCACGGGTATTGTGAGTACTCCTCTACAGAGGAAAGCTCTGTTTGGGATGATGCCAGCCGGAGGGGGGCTGGGGCTGAGCTCTGAACTGGAATCTGTGGGAAAGAGAGCTTTGTATTTGGGGGGGAGAGATGTACACAGCGCACCCCCCTCAACCCTGCACACCGCACACAGCGCACCCCCCTCAACCCTGCATGCCACACACAGCGCACCCCCTCAACCCTGCATTCAGTACACAGCACACCTCTCAACCCTGCACTCCATACACAGTGCACCTCTGAACTCTACAGTACGTACAAAGCGCATCCCTCAGCCTTGCACTCACTACACAGCGCACCCCTCAACCCTCATTGCTAATAATTAGTTCTAGTTCTTCTTTTCTGTCTATTGGTGGGTCCCGTCACTTCTGCAGTCTGTGGTGTGCAGGCAGTGAGATGATGTGCTGTAACCTTAAGCAACAAATCAGTGGGTTGTAATGATGTGCTGTGACCTCTAGCAACCAATCAGTGAGCCGTAATGATGTGCTGCAATGTCAATTGGGAAGCATTAATAATGTGCAGTAACCTCTAGCAACCAGTGAGTGGTAATGATGTGCAGTAACCTTTAGCACCCGATCAGTAAAGAGTAATGATCTGCTGTAATCTCTAGCAACCAATCAGTGAGCAATAATATTTTTCAGTGACCTCTAGCAACCAATCAGTTTGTAGTAATGATGTGCAGTAACCTCCAGCAAACAATGGGTAAGCGGTAATTATGTGCAGTATCGTCTAGCAACCAATCAGTGAGCAATAATAAGGTGTGTAGTGGACAGTGTAGGAATCAGGTGGGTCAGTGTAGTGGTCAGTATAGCAATCAGATAGGTCAGTGTAGGAATCAGGCAGGTCAGTATAGGAATCAGGTAGGCTAGTATAGTGGTCAAGTAGGTCGGTGTAGGAATCAGGTTGGTCAGTACTACTGTACTAGCTATAGGGACTCAGAGTGCTAAAAATCCGTGGGTTAGGGGGGCGCAAACCTCTTGCCCTGCCCCGGGCGCTGACAACCCACGCTACGCCACTGGGTAACAGACCCGAGCACCTGATTGGTGGAGAGGCGTTTCAGTGTTAGAAAAGTGAATATTCATTCGCTTTTCTATCACACCTGGGTGGACTGCGAGCGCCCAGCATAGTGCTTGCAGTTCACCTATTTTGAAGCCTATTAGTGCTTGAAACCCCCCCCCCCCTCCGCTGTAATTCAGGCGCCCGGCGTCCAAAAAGGGGCGTGGTAGCGGCGGCCATGGATAGATTCATGCTATGCATGAATCTATCTATTAATGATAGAGGGGTTGGCAGGAGAGAGGGGGCGGCGCCCGTGCGCCCTTATGTACGCACCGCCACTGATATAAACACATACATGCACACATGCACACTCACATACATACATATGCACATGTGCACACACATGCACATGAGCACCCACACATGCATACATACATGCACATGAGCACACACACATGCAAACACACACCCATGAACACACACACACATGCAAACACACACATATAAACACACATACAGTAGATAAAAAACGGCAGTGCTTTACCTTCCTGCTCTTCCTTCCGGGTACTGCACTGTAGGGGGAGACAAAGAGCACAGCACACACTGCTTTTTGTAATCAATGTGATGAGCTCCCCGCACACAGTGCCGATTACAGTTTGGCTTAGGATAGGGGAGCTCGTCTCCGCTCCTCCTATCGAAGTACTGTATACAGGGGGCCCTTGAGGGCCCCCTGCAGCAAGGGGCCCGGTCGCCATGGCTACCTCAGCGACCCCTATAATTATGCCACTGTTCCAGTGTGTTTTTGGTGCATTTCGGTGCTTTTTTGGTGCATTTTTGATGCGTTTTACAGCATTTAAGTACAGTTAAGTTCAGGAAAAATGCAGCATATTCTATTTTTTTCTGGAACTGGAACATACTGGAACTGCAAGCACTGGTGTGAACTATGCCATTGAAAACCATATAACCTACTATCCATTAGGGATGAGCTCGGTGTTCGAGTCGAACATAGGTTCGACTCGAACATCGGCTGTTCGCACGTTCGGCGAACAACGAACGATTTGGGCCGTTCGCGCCAAATACGAGTGACGCGAACGGCCCACAATACACTGCGCCATCGCAGTGTAATCCCGGCGCTGTGATTGGCCAAGCATGCACTGTGACCCTGCATGCTTGGCCAATCACAGCGCCGGCAGCGAGGAGAGCAATGATTGGCCACAGGCAGGATGCCTGTGGCCAATTATAGCTGAGGGGGTTTAGTACACGCCCCACACTATAAAAGGCCGCCAGCGCGGCGGCCTTGTGTAGTGTGTTCCGGAGCAGGGAAAGTGAAGGATAGGCAGGGACAGTGTCAAATCTTGTCAAATCTATTCTTTGCTAAACCTTGTGTGTAGGGACAGAGAAGGATAGGCAGGGAGAGTGTCAGTGTCATATTCTTTGCTAAACCTTGTGTGTAGGGAGAGAGAAGGATAGGCAGGGAGAGTGTCAGTGACATATACTTTGATAAACCTTGTGTGCAGGGAGAGAGAAGGATAGGCAGGGGACAGTGTCAGTGTCATATACTTTGATATACCTTGTGTGCAGGGAGAGAGAAGGATAGGCAGGGGACAGTGTCAGGCCTCGTACACACGACCGAGTTTCTCGTCCAAAACAGTCAAGAAAAGTGCCGCGAGAGTTTTTTTGTCTAGAAAAACGTTCGTGTGTATGGTTTTACGACGAGAAAATTGCAGAGAATCTCGACGAGAAAATAGAGAACCTGCTCTCTATTTTCTCGTCAGGATTCCAGATTTCCTCGTCGTGTTTCTCGTCGACCTGTTTTGTGTGGAGAAAATGGTTCGTGTGTATGCTTTTACGACTCTTCCAAAAGCGCGCATGCTCACACGCAACTATGAGACGGGAGCGCATCTTCTGGTAAAACAAGCCTTCGTAATGGAGAGAGCATATTCGTCACGCTCAAAAATATTTCATCGTTTAAATGTTCTGCATTGAAATCTTCGTTAGAATGTTACATTAATCAAAACGAGTGACCTTCTTTTGCTGCTGATATTCACACAGAGTTATGCCTTATTTTTAACCTTTTTCATGCTGCTCTTTATAAGATTTATGTGTATTATATCGTGCAAGTTTTTAGGAATAATTTAAATGGTTAGATTTTTCAAAATGATGTTAATTATAATTTCACAATGTTTTGCTAGTGATCTCCCATTTAATTTTGGAATCTATATTATTTAAATTTCCCACCATGTTTTTGTGCTAATCAGATTTAGTTATTCTTTTGGGGGGGTAATATCTGTCCCTTTTATTGTCAGTCAAATGTATCTGCTTACTCCAAAGCTTGATTTTGTTTATTTAAAAATACACATAGTCAAGTATGAACTTAAACAAAAATCACATTTATTCATGTTTATAAATTAAATAAAGAGAAGGCAGCGCTGGAGAAGCTGCTGCCATTTGTGCATCCCAGGGACCCCAGAGCACACAGCAACCCTGTGTGGACACTAAAATTGGGAGCTTGAGAAGGCCAACATTTCTGAACACAATCTGATGCTGGCCTCCCAGAGGTCAGGAACAGCAGCAGGTGATATATATGTCCCAAATGTGTGGTACTACAACAGGCTGCCTTCTGTCTGACCACAATGAAGCAAGGCCATCACTTCCTCTTCTTCCTGGCAACCTTCCCTGCAGCCTTTCCTGAAGCCTTCCCTGCAGCCTTTCCTGAAGCCTTCCCTGCAGCCTTCCTTCTTCGTTTGGCTGGAGGCTGGCCCACTGGAGGGGTACTCCTGTCAGGAGGAGGAGGTGGAGGTGTAGCAGAAGGGGGTGGGGCAGAAGAAGAAGGTGAAGGTGTAGCAGAAGGGGGTGGGGCAGAAGAAGAAGGTGGAGGTGGAGGTTGAGGTTGGGTCAGTTGGGCCACCTCACATATGGCGGTATTGGGGGTAATTTTCTCCATCACCCCCTTGTTGAGCAAGGTGATGAGCAGGGGCTCGCATAGGAGGCGTTGCTCCATGCTCATCACCTTGAACTTAGCCTCCACTAGGCCGGCAATGGCCTCTTCAGGGGATGTGGGCTCCTTGAGGGTGGCATGGGCCTCTTTAATAAGGGCCATTGCTGCCTCACTGGTGGTCCTGTCCCTCCTGCCTCTTTTGTGAAGCCGGATGGGAGGCACCTGGGATCTGGTGCTTCTCCTTTGCCCTGCCACCTCCTGTCTGCCACTGGGCCCTGCCACCTCCTGGCTGGCACTGGGCCCTGCCACCTCCTGGCTGCCACTGGGCCCTTCCTCCTCCTGCCTGACAGTTTCCAGACCCTCCTCCTGGCTGATTTCATCCTGTGTATGAAAAAGGAACATAGTTTAATATGTTGGTTTAATCTTTGCATCAAACTTTGTAATCCTGATTGAAGCAATTAGAATGTAAATCCATAAATCCTTGCTTTAAATTTACCACTACATCAGATTGACTATTTAGCACCCAATTTAGTGCAGAATAATGTCTACAGATCTTGATTTCACGTGTGGAATCCAAAATAATGTATGTTTCTCATCTTGACATATTTGTCAAACATTATTTTTATCCCAATACATTTTCAGTTAATACTATACCTGGCTCCAGATGGCCAAATCAGGATCATCCAGGATGGCTGCCTCCTCTTGCTCCAGAGAAGGCTCAGGTTGGCTGCAGGGAAGTCTGTGGGGAAGAGTGGAGAGTCATGGCCTTGTCTCAATGTGGTCATCCAGGAAGGACATCCTGTTGTAGTACCACAAAATCGGGACATAAACATCATCTGCTGCTGCTCCTGACCTCTGAGAAGCCAGCACCTTAGAGCGTTCAGTCCTGTAGGTACCTCTCAAGCTCCCAATTTTAGTGTCCACTTGTTTTGCTGTGGCTGTGGGCACCTTGGTATGCACAAATGGGAGCAGCTTCTCCAGCGCTGCTTTTCTCACCCCTCTTTTTTTATGGATGGGGTTTTTCGTCTCCCACAGAGCCGGCAGCTCCCTTACACGGTCAATAAATTCCGCCAGGAACTCTTTGTCGCTAATAAAGACATTCATATTGTATCTGCAAGTTAAATAAATTATATTTAACTAATGTGAGGCAAACAGTCTAACCTCCTTAACATCCTAGTCACCATATATATCCTCCAACAATCTCAAGACAGTATAGGCCAACAATTTTTACAAGTCACAAAATCACATACCTTCGTTCGCACGTCCGTCACTTGAACTCCTCTCTCCGCACACCGAACGTACTATAGTCACATGTGTGTTTGCTATATACACACCACGCATACGTCAAAATTCGAACACGTCGCTCCGCACACGTCGCCCGCCCATGACGTTCTAACTAACATCTTTTCCCCGCCCCTTCTCTTTCGGCGCGCAGACAGATATGGCGGAGTTACAGCAGGTGTCTGATAATTCCGCAACTAACGAGGAGACAAGCCCGGAGACCGAGGACACGTCACGATCAAGGAGGAGATTTAAGGCATCGAATATGTCTTTGGCGGAGATGGCGGAGATGGTGGACATCTTGCTCAAGGCTGATTATGATGCCAAGCATGGGCCATATAGCAAACCAAATAGAAGGAAGGCCAAAATCCTCACTAAAGTTGTGAAGAGTCTGAAGGCGAATTTCGGGGTGAAACGCTCAAATGAGCAGCTCAGAAAGAGGTGGTCAGACCTCAAACTGAGGGAGCCAGACCAGTTGAGGAGCATAAAGAGAATGCTCGCTAAAAGTAAGTAAAATGTAGACTTTTCTGCTATTAATCTTTTTATAAACTGACATGTTTTTTTTTTTTTCTCATATTGGACTCCCTTCCAAAATGTAATATTTTGAACTTGGTTGGGCACAGTAATCGTTCGTTACATTACCAACACTTCGTTCGGCCACTATCCGCGGTTTTGGCTTATTTTAGAGCCACAAAAGTAATTAGACATCTGCCATTTTTGATCAAATATTGTTGATAATTTTTAAGTCTAGATGATGTGTTTGTAAAGAGAATGAAATGCAAACTTTTATCAGTGTAAAGGAGAGGACACTCAGCAGCTGCTTCCACATCTGTACTTTGGAGCACTATAGTGTGGGCCACCAGACCCGCCTTTTTTGGGTGTCCCACACAGGTGCATCAGAGAATTTTTGTAGTACCTCCATGTCAAAAAAATTACATCCAAATGTGAATACTAAACATATTTTGGGTCATAAATAATGCATTCTTCTTTAAATTCCGCACAAACACACACTTGTACCCCACTTCCAAGCAATTTAGCCTGTTTTTATTTTAACAATGAGATTTACAGTGTGATAAATAGACCTTTTGTTTTATTCTCATAGGGGAGAGAAGACTGGGAGGAGGACACTCCAGGGAGCACATGCACCCCACAACTTCCAAGCAACCCCAAACTCCCAAAGACCAACAACCGAAGGATGTAGAGGAAGTTGAGGTGGAGGAAGGAGAAGTGCAGGAAGGAGAGGTGGATGACGTTGTGGATCTGGTCACCACAACAGGTCAGTATCTGTCACCACAGCTTCAGGTAAGAGAGGTAGGCCTGCAGAGTTATAATACTTTTTTTTTTTGGTTTTTAGGGGATGTAAATGTTGTGAAGGATAGTACACGGTTCTCTGCTGACAGTGCCCTCCGCCTCATCCAGCAAGTGATGGAATGTAGCACGGAACTGGACCTAATTAAACAAAGAATCCATGTGATGGAACAAACATTTAAAGACATTCTCGATGTTTTGGGGAGAATTCAATAAGCCATCCAAACACATTTGTTTTTACATGTTTGTTTTTGTAATTTTTTGAATTTTTTTGACTATCAAACCAGCCAAAAATTGAATATGCACACAGTGTGTCAACATGTGCTATCTGCCATCAGGGGATATCCATGTACGTCTTTTGTGGGTGCAACCCCTTCCTCGTATCTAAAGTCGGTGAACTGAGGAAGGGGATGCACCCCCAAAACACGTCCATTGATCACCCCTGATGGCAGATAGCACATGTTGACAATAGGGATCAGGATTGTAAACTTCCTAGATGAAAAAAATCCCAAATGTGTGCATATTCAATTTTTGGCTGGGCAAGGGGTGGCAGGACCCCATATTAGGACGGGCACATAGAGACATAGTTTGTGTAAGTGAATGTCTCCGATTGCTCAGAGGTATCCAATGTTGTAATTTTTTAAATGCAACTGTTATTTTTGTATTTTCATAAGCAAAAAATTGCCGGGTTGGGGCCAGGACAACCCAAAATTAAAAAAAAAAAAAAAAATGAAGAGAATGTGCACAGAGTAAAATATTTGACCACAAACAACGTGTAGCTTCTTTTTATAATACCCTCTAAGCTTATTTGGTTATTTTGTAAGGTTACATAGTGAAATGGTTGTTATTTACTAAAGTAAAATACACTTGCCACTACAAATGCACAAAGACAAACTAGGAGACAGGAAAGAACAAATAATTAAAGGTTTAAACAAGCTTTTTATTGGGATACTTAGACATAGGCTGGCATAGGAATTGCCCCCCTACCCGTGAAATACTCCATGTATTTGTCCCGAACCTCACGGGCATTTTGGGGGGGCAAGCCAGGACGGGCAGATTCCAGGCCCGGCAGGGGATTTGCAGGGGAAAGTCCAGCCTCTGGCAAAACTGAGGCCATATATGAATTCGATTTGCGGCCAAGAAAATTGTGTAGCACACAGCAGCATAACACTACATAGTTTATTTTGTAGTCCGCCAAGTGGATGGAAGTCATAAAAAGGCGGAACCGGCTGGCCATTATGTCGAAGGCATTTTCAACGACTCTTCGGCCCCTGGCCAGCCGGTAATTGAACACCCTCTTCTCTGGGGTCAGGGTCCTCTGTGGAAATGGCCTCATAAGATGCCGTCCGAGTCCGAAGGCTTCATCAGCCAAAAAAACAAAGGGGAGTCCTTCAATATTCCCTGCATCCGGTGGCAATGCAAGGTCGTCACTCTGGAGACGGAGGGCAAACTCCGTCTGGATGAAGGATCCCCCATCGGACATCCGGCCATTTTCCCCTACATCAACATAGAGGAATTCATACCGTGCTGACACCACCGCCATCAGCACAATGCTATGAAACCCCTTGTAGTTGTAGTAGTAGGACCCAGAACGGGGTGGCGGCACGATGCGGACGTGCTTCCCGTCTATGGCACCACCGCAGTTGGGGAAGTCCCACCGCGTGGCAAACTCCGATGCCACAGTCTGCCATTCCTGTGGCGTGGAAGGAAGCTGTGGAGTGAAACAAGATGAAATAATATTAGAAAAACAAAGTCATACATTACAAGGAAATTCTATCCAAAAAAATTAGAGGCCAACATCAATCAAATTATACGTTTATTAAGGTGTTTAAAAAAAGTATAATGGAAGGCTCATTTATCATATTCATCACCCCCTCTGATGGGCCATTACTAAATTATTTTGGGGGGGGGGGAGATGTGTTTGGCCACAGGATAGCATTGCAGTGGTGGTGCGTCCAGAGTGGGCGCTGGAGCACTGCCCCTCTCTCCTGTGCCCATCACTCAGAACAATACATAGGTTCATGCGTTGCATGAACCTATGTATTGTCTATGCCGCACACTATTCAGGTGGATGGCCTCTTGTAAAGCGACCAACATATGAATCATTGCGGCATTTAGGGGGTTCAAATTGCATAGCAGAAACAGGTAGTAAAATAGTCTTGCACATTACAACCTGAGGGATGTAATTGGCTTCCTAAAAGTAAAATCGGGGACGCAGGAGGGAGGGGGGGGCATTCCTTGGGTAAACACTGACAGGCTGCTCTGCCAATCATGTTCACCAAGTCTGTTTAATGGTAACATGATTGGCTGATGCAACAAGAAGGGAAGGAGAAGACATCAAGGACAGAAGAAGGATGGCGCTGACCACAAGAAGGTAAGTGCAGGGCTGGGGGGAAACTGGCTGCATTAGAGGGGACTAAATGGCTGCATTTGAGGGAACAAAATGGCTGCATTGGAGGGGACAACTGGGGGCGTTTAATAGGCACCAGAGCAAAAAAGGAGGAAGTTTATTTCCTAAATTGGGGTTTGAACCCCCAAACATTTGGAGCAACAGGCGCCCCTGCTGGAAAAGTTAGTGAAGGGAAATATTTATGGAGGAAAAAAAAGGGGCAATCTAAAGCTTCCAACATGCATGGGGACAAAGGGGACATTCTCAGGATATTACAATCATGGTAATTAGGGAAGGATGAAAGAAATACAATACATTAGCATACATGTAATACATAAAATGTGATGTTAAGGGAGCAAACTTACCCTAATATAGTCCTCCTGCAGGACTTGGATGATGGCAGAACAGGTGCCTGGGATTATGAGGCCCAGAGCCTGGGGGGAGATGCCTGTGGTGAACTTCAAGTCCTGAAGACTTCTCCCTGTTGCCAGGTAACGCAACGTGGCGATGAGCCTCTGCTCAGCACTGATGGCTTCCCGCATAACGGTGTCCTTCCTGGTAATATAGGGGGACACCAAAGCCAACAGTTCCTGAAAAACGGGGTCAGACATCCGCAGAAAATTCCTGTAGTCCTCAGGATTATTCTCGACGATCTCCCGCAGCAGAGGCATGTGGCAGAATTGGTCCCGCTGGAGCAACCAATTCTTGGTCCATGAACTCCTCCTCACACCATTCATGGACTGGTCTTGGTCCAAAACAAGCAGACCAACACCAAGCGCACGCACAGCACAAACTTGACGACGAGAACGTCCAGGCGACATGGCTAGGAAACGGTCGTCTAATCAGAACGTACAGAACAGAACGCACTTTAGAACAGCAAGGCCTATGAATAACGAACTGAAAATCAGAAACGAACAGGCAAGAACGCACTGTAAAACAGATACGACCTGCCTAGATGCCCTGAAAGTCAAGATACGAACCCACAAGCACAAACTGAACGGCAGAAAACGATCTGAAAAGTACGAAGACTGAAAAGCGCGAATCGTCTCTTCCCAAACTTTTACTTCACACGCGGTAACACGAGATCAGCAAAAGCAGCCCAAGGGGTGGCGCCAAGAAAAAAGATCTTCCCCTTTATAGTGCCGTCGTACGTGCTGGACGTGAGCGCAGAGAACAACGAGGAAATTGGGAAATGACAGTGTGTACGCATAGAAAGCTTGACGAGAAAATTGACAAGCTTAACAAGAATCTCGTCGAAAAAAACGACGTGTTTTTTACGACGAGAAACTCAGTCGTGTGTACGAGGCTTCAGTGTCATTGTTGCTAAGCCTCCTGCACATTATACACCTGAAGTTAGCCCGTATTGCGGCTTTTTCCTGGTGTGTTACACCAACAGGATTTTGCGGCACTTACAGCGGGCGGAGTGTACCTCCTGACCATATTACACCTTAACTTAGCCTGTATTGCTGCTTTTTCCTGGTGTGTTACACCAACAGGATTTTGCGGCACTTACAGCGGGCGGAGTGTGCCTCCTGAACATATTACACCTTAACTTAGCCTGTATTGCTGCTTTTTCCTGGTGTGTTACACCAACAGGATTTTGCGGCACTTACAGCGGGCGGAGTGTACCTCCTGACCATATTACACCTTAACTTAGCCTGTGTTGCTGCTTTTTCCTGGTGTGTTACACCAACAGGATTTTGCGGCACTTACAGCGGGCGGAGTGTACCTCCTGACCATATTACACCTTAACTTAGCCTGTATTGCTGCTTTTTCCTGGTGTGTTACACCAACAGGATTTTGCGGCACTTACAGCGGGCGGAGTGCACCTCCTGACCATATTACACCTTAACTTAGCCTGTATTGCTGCTTTTTCCTGGTGTGTTACACCAACAGGATTTTGCGGCACTTACAGCGGGCGGAGTGTGCCTCCTGACCATATTACACCTTAACTTAGCCTGTATTGCTGCTTTTTCCTGGTGTGTTACACCAACAGGATTTTGCGGCACTTACAGCGGGCGGAGTGTGCCTCATGACCATATTACACCTTAACTTAGCCTGTATTGCTGCTTTTCCCATTTCCCTGCAGGCCATTAGAATGTCTGGAAGGCAAACAAGGAGAGGCAGACAGTCAGGAGCCAAAAAAAGAGGGCAAGCAGGCTCTGTGTCTAGAGACAACAGTGCTGGTCGTGGACGCGGTGCATCGCCATCAGCACATGGCCATGGGACACGCTTGTCCTTCTTTTCGGCAGCTGGACGTGTTGAGCCGCATCATGCCGAAGACTTGGTAGAGTGGATGACCAAGCCCTCCTCATCCTCTCTCACCCAGGCTCAGGGTACTGGCAAAGCAGCTGCCAAAGCGTCTTTTTCCCTGGTATCAATGTCATCATCAGTCACTCCTTCCCTAGACCAACCATGTCCTCCTGAGGAGTCCCCCGAACTGTTTGAGCACAGTGTTGGGTACATGCTCCAGGAGGATGCCCAGCGTTTCGAAGGGTCTGGTGATGATACCCAGCTAGAGGAAGGCAGTAGCGTGAGAGCAGAGAGAGGGGATGCTCAAGAAGGACACCAATCTGGCAGTCATGTTCCAGCAGCTGCAGCATACTGCCAGATTGGCTCCAGTGATGAGGAGGGAGGGGATGATGAGGTCACTGACTCCACGTGGGTGCCTAATAGGAGAGAGGAGGAGGAGGAGGAGGAGGATGAGGAGGAGGCACACTCCAACGAGGCAGGATGCCCTCGGGGGGCCAGCGTAAGGGCAGCACACCGACGGAATCACACCGCAGAGCTCCGCCTGTGCAGGGCGCTGCCTCTGCCAGTTATTCAAAAAGTTCTTTGGTGTGGGCCTTTTTTGAGTCGAGTGCATCAGATCGCACAGCTGCTGTTTGCAACATATGTCTCAAGCGTATATCGCGTGGCCAAAACATCACCCGCTTGGGCACCACATGCTTGACCAGACATATGTTGACCTGCCATGCAGCTCGTTGGCAAGCCTACCTTAAAGACCCACACCAAAGAACAAAGCTGACCTCTTCTTGCACCGCATCAGCTGGGATCTCCAACCCCACTATACCTTCAGTCCTCTCTGAAACCTGCTCTGAGAGGAATGAAGGTGTAGAATTAGGTGTGTCACAGCCAAGTACTTGCGGGCACTCTGCTAGCAGTACACCAACGTCCGATTCTAGCAGGCAAATTTCCCTGCCCCAGCTGCTGGACCGTCAAAAGAAGTTCACTCCCAGCCATCCACATGCCCAGCGGTTGAATGCTAGCTTGGCTAAATTGCTAGCGCTTCAACTGCTGCCTTTTCAGTTGGTAGACTCGGCCCCCTTCTGTGAGTTTGTGCAATGTGCGGTTCCTCAGTGGCAGGTTCCCAAACGCCACTTTTTCTCACGGAAGGCGATTCCGGCTCTCTACCGGCATGTGGAAGGCAATGTCTTGGCCTCGCTGGACAGGGCGGTCAGCGGTAAGGTGCATATTACCGCTGACTCATGGTCCAGCAGGCATGGACAGGGACGTTACCTTTCTTTCACGGCCCATTGGGTCACTCTTTTGGCAGCTGGGAAGGATGCAGGACAAGGTGCAGTAGTGTTGGAGGTTGTTCCACCGCCACGCCTCCAAAATGCTACTACTGGTTGTGACATACCTCTGTCCTCCACCCCCTCCTCTTCTTTTTCCTCCGTGGCCTCTTCCTGTGCTTTGTCCTCGGAACCAGCGGTGCTCCGTAGGCGTTCAAGGGGCTACGCAAGTACGCAGGCAAAAAGATGCCATGCCGTGCTTGCGCTGGTGTGTTTGGGGGACAGGAGCCACACTGGGGCAGAGGTTCTGTCTGTTTTGCAGGGGCAGGCCGAGAGGTGGTTGACGCCACGCCAGCTTAAGCCAGGAATGGTAGTTTGCGACAATGGCACCAACCTCCTCTCCGCTCTCCGACAGGGACAATTGACCCATGTGCCCTGTGTGGCTCACGTCCTTAACCTGGTGGTGCAGCGGTTCTTGGGCAGGTACCGGGGCTTACAGGATGTCCTGAGGCAGGCCAGGAAAGTCTGTGTGCATTTCCGCAGATCTTATAATGCCAGTGCTCGCCTGGCTGAGCTGCAAAAGGAGTTGAACCTGCCCAAGAACCGCCTTATATGTGACATGCCCACCAGGTGGAACTCAACGTTGGCCATGCTGCAGCGGCTGCACATGCAGCAGAGGGCCATCAATGAGTACCTGTGCGACTACGGCACCAGGACAGGGTCAGGGGAGCTCGGGTTTTTTTCACCACGCCAGTGGGGCATGATCAGGGATGCATGCACTGTCCTGGCACCATTTGAGGAGGCCACGAGGATGGTGAGCAGTGACAGTGCATGCATCAGTGACACTGTACCTCTTGTCCACCTGTTGGAACTTACGCTGCGTGGAATAATGGACAGGGCACTTGAGGCAGAACAGAGGCAGGAAGAGGAGGACTTCCTTGCCTCTCAAGGCCCCCTTTACCCAGACAGTGTTCCTTCTGTCCCACCCATCGCACAGGAAGAAGAGGAGGAGGAGGATTGTGTCAGCATGGAGGTGGAGCCTGGCACTCAGCATCATCAGCAGCAGTCTTTTAGGGATGATTTACAGTCCCAAGAAACCAGTGGACTTGTACGTGGCTGGGAGGAGGTGGCTGCGGATCATGTCGTCCTTAGTAACTCAGAGGACTCCGGACTGAATGCCTCAGCTAACCTACGCTGCATGGCCTCCCTGATCCTGCAAAGTCTGCGGAAGGATCCTCGTATTCTTCGGATCAAGGAGAGGGACCATTACTGGCTGGCCACTCTCCTTGATCCACGGTACAAGGGTAAGGTTACGGACCTTATCTTACCGTCGCAGAGGGAGCAGAGGATGAGACAACTCCGGGAGGCCTTGCAGAAAGGTCTGTGCAACGTGTTCCCAGAGACTGGGAGGTTACAAACTCCTGGTCCTGGACAACGAGTTGCTGAGGCTTCGGTCAGTCAAAGAAGGAGCGGTGGGGAAGGTGGCCGTCTGACCGAAGCGTTCAGACAATACTTTAGTCCGCAGCCCCAAGGTATGATCGGTTCCAGCAACCATCGCCAGCGTCTGATATACATGGTGCAGGAATACCTAGGGGCAAGGTCAGACTTGGACACCTTCCCCACCGAAAATCCTCTGGCTTACTGGGTCTTGAGGATGGATCACTGGCCAGAGCTTTCACAGTATGCAATTGAGCTACTGGCCTGTCCTGCATCCAGCGTTCTTTCAGAACGCACATTCAGTGCTGCTGGAGGATTTGTCACGGATCACAGGGTGCGCCTGTCCACCGACTCTGTTGATCGACTGACCTTCATAAAGATGAACCAGTCTTGGATCACCACCAGCTACCAAACACCTGAAGCTGATAACAGACTAATTTATTTTCAAATGTCACATCCCTTCAAGACTGATGCTGATGCTGAGAGACTGTCCTGTTTTGTTTACTGACTATCCTCCTCCTCCTCAATGATCCGATTGACGATGATAGCTTGGAAGAACATTTTTGTTTCTGGGTGCCGCCACCTGTGGCTAAGGCCCGATTTTTCAGCCCCTGTTTAACAGGGGTGTGCTATTACAATTTTTTATGCAATGCTTTGCAGCAGGGCTCATTCCTGCACTCCAACTAGAGTATCTGGGAGTGGTTGCAGTGTCGTGGCACTAGCACCAGTGGCTAAGGCCCAATTTTTAAGCCCCTGTTTAACAGGGGCATGTAATTACAATTTTTGATGCAATACTTTGCAACAGGGCTCATTGCTGTGCTCCAAGTACAGTATCTGTGAGGGGTTGCAGTGTTGTGGCACCAGTGCCTAAGGCCCAATTTTTCTGCCCCTGTTTAACAGGGGCATGTAATTACAATTCTTGATCTAATAATTCACAGCAGGGCCCATTCCTGCGCCCACCAAGACTAACTGTGAGGCCTTACAGTGTTGTGTCAACACCACCACCACCACCAAAGGCCCAATTTTTCAGCCCCTGTTCAACAGGGGCATGCAATTACAATTCTTGATCTAATAATTCACAGCAGGGCCCATTCCTGCGCCCACCAAGACTAACTGTGAGGCCTTACAGTGTTGTGTCAACACCACCTCCACCACCACCACCAAAGGCCCAATTTTTCAGCCCCTGTTCAACAGGGGCATGCAATTACAATTCTTGATCTAATAATTCACAGCAGGGCCCATTCATGCGCCCACCAAGAGTAACTGTGAGAGCTCACAGTGTTGTGGCAACACCAACATGTAAGGGGCAAATTTCAGCTGAGTATATACGGCAGGCCCCTACTTTCAAACATCCAACTTACAAACGACTCCTCCTTGCAAACGGAAGGATACAACAGGAAGTGAGAGGAAATCTACCCCTAGGAAGGCAAATTCTCTCCTGTAAGAGTTAATATGGGAAAAAAGGTGTCTCCTCTCCACTGATGCTTTATCACCAATTCTTGTTTCAATAAAAAACCCAAATTTTCAAAAAACATTTGTCATTAGGACGGAAAGTGAGGTGAACTGTTCTGAACAGGTGCACACTGCACAGACAGCAAAACAAATGTTACAGGGGTGATAACCCTTCCCTATGTTTTCCAAAAAGCTTAAAAATAGATTTTTTGGCTGGAGCTACACTTAAACAATGTACCTGTTCAAAATGACAAACAGATTCTACATAAGAACAAACCTACATTCCCTGTCTTGTATGCACCGCCTGTATACGGCTGTTCAGAGTATATAGGGCCTTTTTTATTTTGTGTGCGGGGTTCCCCTTAATATCCATACAAGACCCAAAGGGGCTGGTAATGGACTGGGGTAGGGGGGGGGTGTGTGATGGGGTAGCTATGCCATTTTTCTTAAAGATTTTCATCCATATTACCAGGACCAGACATTACATTAAAGCCGCAAGCAGTTTTAAATGGCTTTTTTTCCTTTAGAAATGTAATTTTGTGCAGGGACAGTTCTAAACACGGGAAACACGTGGCACTTCACAGGCATACTTTAGACACCCCCCAGGTACGATATTTAAAGGAATATTTGACTTTTTTTTTTTCACTTTATGCATCATTAAAATGACTGCTCCAGAAAAACGGCCGTTTTTAAAACTTCTTTTTGCATTGATACATGTCCCCTGGTGCAGAACCCGGGTTCCCAAACCCTTTTTAGGACAATAACATGCATAATAGTCGTTATAATTAGCACTTTAGATTTCGAACGTTCGCATCCATTGTATTTAATAGCGTTCTAAAGTTCGTGCGAACTTTCGGTCCGTTCGCGGGTTCTGGTGCGAACCGAACCCGGGGGTGTTCGGCTCATCACTACTATCCATGCGTTTTTGATGCAGAAAAAAAAAACACACTGGACTGCATGTGGTGTGAACTGGCCCTAAGTGATAAAATGCATGTAGCCTTATTCTGAACTTCCTTATAGAGCAACAAAAAACAAAGCACACCTTGGCTTTACCTTTGATATTTTATTCTAGCTGGTAGAATTTTAGAATCCCTGGCATTGTTGCTGATGTTGAAGATGCAGCTGCCATTTGGTACAAAGAGAAAAAAAAAGAAAAAAAAGAAAACAGAATAGGAATGTGATTCCTTCATTCATATTATCTGTGTGTTCTGTGAAACTAGCTGCAAAATAGTTTAGAGTAACCACCCAAGCTATTAAAATGTTATATAGCAATCAAATGGCGGAATTGGAATATAGCACAAACCAAGGCTTATTGCTAAAAACAAATTGAACTGCAACCTGGGAGCCAGATTTGCATAATTCTTTGACACTTTCTTGCAGATTTTCATTAATCGCTCAGCATTCGGAGAAAGCATCTCCTGAAATATGTCTGTGCATATGCTGTGCATGCGCCCATCCTTCTTATTAGTGAGCGGTAAATGGCCAATGAGAACCATTAGACTGAGCAGAGTCAAGGACTGATATATAACTTTAGAATGTAAAATTACTTTCATATTACCAATTACCAGCTGCAGAAACGGGTGTCATCCATCTCACATTTTTTCTCTCACTATCCCGAATGCCAGTCAGATATATGTATGGTGGATTTACTAAACACACAAACCACAAGCTCACAAGCTGTACATAATGAGCCTGGACCACATTGACTTTTCTTTTCTAATAGCATTTAAAGGGGTTGTAAAGGTTCGTTTTTTATTTTCTAAATAGGTTCCTTTAAGCTAGTGCATTGTTGGTTCACTTACCTTTTCCTTCGACTTCCCTTCTAAATGTTTTTTTTCTTTGTCTGAATTTCTCACTTCCTGTTTCTCCTCAGTAAACTTCACACCATCATCCGAGCGGTGTTTAGTCAGCCAGAACAGCTTACTGAGGAGGAACAGGAAGTGAGAAATTCAGACAAAGAGAAAAAACCTTTAGAAGGGAAATCGAAGGAAAAGGTAAGTGAACAAACAATGCACTAGCTTAAAGGAACCTATTTAGAAAATAAAAAACAAACCTTTACAACCCCTTTAAAGATGCCTTACTTTTGTTTTCATTTTCATTTTATAGGGGTCGGTGTAAAGGAAATCTTGCTAAAACATAATCAGTGTTAAAGTATGCTTTAAAACAATAAAGTGAACTAATATTTGGCCCACGCAAGACAATAAGAGCAGGGTGAGGTTTAAATCCTCTGTCGGTTTTAATTTTTTTTGTCATTCATGCCTCTCTAGAGAGATTTCCCTTTATTTCCTGTACTGTAAACACAACAGGTTGTAAAAGGAAATCTACTGGAAAACCCCTTTTTTGATCAGAAGGGACAACGTAGAATAACTTAATACACACTTCTGTATTTTCTGAGCACTGCAATGCAATGCACTATTGCAACATTTTATGCAATCTTTGAGCCTCAGTATTCTATTACTTTAAATTGCTTCCTCTGTGGGGGGGGGGGGGGCTTGGTGTAAAGGAGCAGTCAGCATTGCTTTTCCATTGCCTACCTAACTCCTTGGCACAGACAGTACGCATATATGCCGCCTCACAGCAGGTGGGCCTTAACGCAGAGTGGTCAAATATATGCGGCCCCTTGTAAACTACTTACCGCGCTGAGAGCGCACTCCCTGCACGGTCCCAGCACGGTTGCTGGTGGGAATCGGTAAGCTCCCAATGCATACTTGTGATTGAGAGCTTCCCAATCATGTGACCGCTGTGACAGCCAATCACACTGGTCCCATGACCGGAATGCCCACCTCCCGGGTTTTAGAACTCCTAAGGGGCCGGGAGGCGGTCAACGTTAACGGGTGAACTTTGCCTAGCAGATATATGTTTTCCTGATTTGTATCATCTATGAAAATGAATTTCATCATGCAGAATATGCTCTTTGTTCAGCATAGAATCACCTCTAAATGACAAGGTAAAATCCTAGGCACCGTTTCTTTAACTCAAAATCATTTGCAAAATCATGCAATCCAATATACAGCCTGTTGATTGCTGAAGATAAAATTGTGGATTTACCTATGCAATAGCATGTTCAAATGATTAGAAGTGCAGTATTTTCCAATGCCTCATTATATGCATAGTTAGCTATTGCTAATCTTAGCAATGTTACCATGCAGTTTATTCAATTGGAACCTAGTTTTAATCTATATTGCATAATTCAGATATCAATCACAGTTAAATGTGAGTGGCATGAATAAAATTCTTCTTTGTAGTCTCTAAAACAGCCCCAAAGAAATAATATTGTGTGTTTCTGCAACCATTTGTCACTGTGTGCAGAGTAAAATGAGTGTCGTTTTCCACCTTCTGTTATCAGCTGGACCAAACTTAAGATATCAGCCCATTTTCTGATGCTGTACTAAAGACAGTCTAGCATTACAGTTCATTAACTATGAGGTATGTAGCCACCAGTGTTGCCAACCCCCTGAAGTGAAATTTACTGGCAAGGATGCCAAAATTTCTGTACGGCACCAATTTCTTACTGGCAAAAAAAATGAAGATTACTGGCAGAGCCGCATTTTTTACTGACGCTGCAAAAAAAGTACCTAAAATTACTGTTTTTAGTGCTAAACAGTGCAAATATCAATATTTCAACTATAAACACACAGCTAATGCTAATATCTATGTGTTTCAGTTAAACAAAAGTAAAAAAACATATTTCTCAATTCACATGAAGGTTAGGTTACTATAACCCAGCCAGCACAGAGTTCCCACTTACATCAGAGTCTGCAGGATGCCCCCTTACAGTGCAAGGGAACTCTTATGTAAAGGGGAACGCTGCAGATCATGATGTAAGGGGGAACTCTGATGTGGAGGGGGGCTCTGGTGAATAGAGACCACCTTCCACAGAGTGAATACACTAAGGTAAGGGGGGGTACTAATATAGGGGGGGACCTTTTATATCAGTGCCCCCTTACATTATTGTATTTACTCCCCTCCTTAGATCAGTGCCCCCCCCCCCCTCAGACTGGCCTGGCGGCGCTGTCACTGACCTGCTCTCAGGTCCACAGTGCGGGGCTCAGTCAGACGGCTCCAGCTTGGCGGCTCTGACCTCCTCTCCACAGTCCACACTTCCGTTTCTTCCCGTAACCCCCATCACGGCGCTCCCACTCTTGACATCTTTCTAGGATCCCCTCAGAGACTGCAGACATAAAAGACAGGCGATGGTCAGAGGCTGCGGACACGATACAGGAGGTAGACAGAGGCTGCAGAGTCATGACACAGGAGGGGGACAGAGGCTGTGGACATGACACAGGAGGGGGACAGAGGCTGGGGACATGACACAGGAGGGGGACAGAGGCTGGGGACATGACACAGGAGGGGGACAGAGGCTGGGGACATGACACAGGAGGGGGACAGAGGCTGCGGACATGACACAGGAGGGGGACAGAGGCTGCGGACATGACACAGGAGGTGGACAGAGGCTGCGGACATGACACAGGAGGTGAACAGAGGCTGCGGACATGACACAGGAGGTGGACAGAGGCTGCGGACATGACACAGGAGGTGGACAGAGGCTGCGGACATGACACAGGAGGTGGACAGAGGCTGCGGACATGACACAGGAGGTGGACAGAGGCTGCGGACATGACACAGGAGGTGGACAGAGGCTGCGGACATGACACAGGAGGGGGACAGAGGCTGCAGAGTCATGACACAGGAGGGGGACAGAGGCTGCGGACATGACACAGGAGGTGGACAGAGGCTGCGGACATGACACAGGAGGTGGACAGAGGCTGCGGACATGACACAGGAGGTGGACAGAGGCTGCGGACATGACACAGGAGGTGGACAGAGGCTGCGGACATGACGCAGGAGGGGGACAGAGGCTGCAGAGTCATGACGCAGGAGGGGGACAGAGGCTGCAGAGTCATGACGCAGGAGGGGGACAGAGGCTGCAGAGTCATGACGCAGGAGGGGGACAGAGGCTGCAGAGTCATGACGCAGGAGGGGGACAGAGGCTGCAGAGTCATGACGCAGGAGGGGGTCAGAGGCTGCGGACATGACGCAGGAGGGGGTCAGAGGCTGCGGACATGACGCAGGAGGGGGTCAGAGGCTGCGGACATGACGCAGGAGGGGGTCAGAGGCTGCGGACATGACGCAGGAGGGGGTCAGAGGCTGCGGACATGACGCAGGAGGGGGTCAGAGGCTGCGGACATGACGCAGGAGGGGGTCAGAGGCTGCGGACATGACACAGGAGGGGGACAGAGGCTGCGGACATGACACAGGAGGGGGACAGAGGCTGCGGACATGACACAGGAGGGGGACAGAGGCTGCGGACATGATAGGGTCCTCCTTACCCCCTCACAGTGGTCTCCTCCTCTGTCCACCATCATATAACTTCTCCTCCACATCATCAGTATGCTGTGTCCTCCTTCTGTACCCCTTTCACCTCTCCACAGGTCAGGGCAGCTCTAACATGTGGAGAGGTGAAAAGGGCACAGGAGGAGGACACAGCATACTGATGATGTGGAGGAGAAGTTATATGATGGTGGACAGAGAGAGCACATCAGTCTCTGTCCCTCCCCTGCATGCCATGGCCGCTTCACCCTCCGGGCTCCCACTCCCAGCGCAGTCCTCCTCTTACCTTATATCCCCCCCTCCTCCTCACCCCTGCTCGGCCGAGTCCTCTCCTCCTACGGCGACTGCGAGACACTGTAGCCCGCCCCGCGAGCACTCCCGAGTCCCGTCCTGGCTGAAAGACTATTCAAAAATGGCGCCGGGCGGCGCCATTACGTTACTGCGCATGCGCCGCTCGGCTGAACGCATACGAGCTTTCCCGAGTCCGGCCGCGTTCGCAACGGCGCATGCGCCGTTGCATGGTCGGCTCGCGGCCTTCTTTTTTATGGGCAGCCGATGCCCACAACGGACTTTACGTACACCCGAAAAAGGCGGTTAAATTTACGTGCTGTACGTAAATTAGCGTACGGTTGGCAACACTGGTAGCCACCAGTAACATAAGTAACTGCGTTAAAATAAACTGCGTTACTTAACACAGTTACTTTAGAGTGTAACGAGTAATCTAACTGATTACTCTTCCCCTCATGGTAACGTCGTTCCCATTACTTGGGCGGTGTTACCGCAATTACATCTACCGCCACTAGATGACAGTAGTGTAATTCCGGCACTGTCCGCGGTACTGTCGGCTTTCAGCTGCTGGAGGGATTGATACTGATACACGGAATCGTTTCTGTAAGTTAACTGCCACAGCGCACCGATCTGCCTCCCTGTTCGGGCCACATATGATCCTCCCATATAGGTGCCTGGTCTGGTTTCCCCCCAGCGCTGCCTGTTTTCCTCTCCCTGAAAGCAGGGGGATTAGTCAGGAGTAAGGAGACAGAGAGTGGGGGAGGGCTTGCCTGTCTTAATGCACAGGCACTTCTGCGAACTGCCCAGGGGTCCTAGGTGTATGGGGGGCCTTTGAAGTTTCCTCCCCGCAGTTTCGGCCGGGCAGTGGTAACAGTTCTCCTCACTTTGGCTGTCTCTTTTGCTAGTGCTACAGTACAGGTCAGGTCAGTTCTGTTATCTGTCTCTCTGATGTCTGCAATGCTCCCTCCCTCCCTCCCTGGCATCTTCCTCCCTCCCTCCCTGGCATCTTCCTCCCCGCCTCAGCCACTATCCGGGCCGTCCTGCTCCCTGTCCTCCTCTTACAGATCCATTCATCTTTGCCTGTCACACTGCTCCTCTCAGATGGTTGTTATCTCTCACTCGGTCACTCCCCCCTCCTTTCCCTATCTTTTCCTCTGCAGACACTTCGCCTTCACACAGGTGTGTGTCCCTAGGATCTACAAATATTACAAATGTCAGAAATCCCCCACCCTGCACACCCCCAACACTGTCTCTTTACTAGGCAATGGAGATCACTCCCTCTCCCCTCGCTGCCAAGACAGCCCATTTACTTTTTTTATACTATGGCTATTTCTTACCAGCTGAGAGTATGCCCCATCTCTGATTATCCCTCTCCAGTCCCCTTGACAGCCATCTATCTGCCCTCCCTTCCCCCCTTTCAGCACAAATCCTCCTCCTTTTTTACCCCTATATAGACCAGGATTCCCCCAGTCTTATTCCAGTTCTTCTCTACCCATCCCCCATCTGTCTCATGCCCACCACCAGAATATTAAAAACAAAGTCACAGTTACTTTGCTGAGTAACTAATTACTTTTCCAATGTAGTAACTGAGTTACTAACGCAACTACTTTTTGGGAGAAGTAATTTGTAACTGTAACTAATTACTTTTTTAAAGTAAGATGACCAACACTGGTAGCCACCCTGCCCTGTGCAGGGATGGCTATCCAAATTTAGCTTGTTGGAGAGTAAATAGCTCAAGCTCATTTCTAGTTTATTCTCATTTGGTTTTCCCCCTAAGCTCAGTGTCAATGTTGTTTCTCTCTGCTGCCAGTAGGTGTCACTGGTACTTCTAGCAATAGAGTGAGATGGCACCATAATGCTGAGTTATTTATGCTTCTCAGGTCAACCAGTAGGAGTTTATCGCCAGTGGTGCATGCTGGGAGAGAACCTAGTGAGTGCTATCTTTTAATCAGGCTGCAGCCTGGGAAGGGTGTGTGCTGCGCAATTGTGTGACTAGGTCTACGGCATAGGAGACCTTGCATGTGCACCACACAAAAGCCTGCAAGCAGAAGAAACCTACCTGTCCAGTGTGTTTCTGCTGCTGAAGGCCCTGTACTAAGGGAGCCTTGCAGAGGGCAGGAGTTTGGAAGGAGGAGAAGTTTTGCCTGGGATGGATTACAAGAGATGACTCCACCAATGGAGATCCTGAGAGAAAAAAACACACAAAGAGGCTGGGAAAGAATCAGAAGTATCACTAAGGCTGTTGTTGCTAGTGGAGATATTGCTTCATCTGGAAAAGGTACAAGTTGCTGGATTCACTTTTTTGCCTGTACTGTGCGTTAAAGATGAAGTCTGTGAGTCTGCAAGGCAGTAAGGGCATTCAAAATCCCCTTGTTAGGGAACCAGTACTCATGCAGCCAATGCTTGTGTGCATGTGCCAGTACATAGGCAAACTCAGGCTAGTAACCAGAATTAATTAACACATCAGCGCAGTTGTGTGGCACCAGCATGCATCGGCACACACTGTCATGCATCTGTGCATTAGTGCATGCCCGTGCAGGTCCAGCCCCCAGAATGGCACCAAGCTGCCTCCTAAAGGAGGTCCTGATGTGCTGATAAAAAGTGCATTTTATATACAAATATATAGATCAGATCAAAATGACGGACAAATGAGGTGGAAAGAGGGACAGAGGGACTTTGTTCCAAATCAGGGACAGTTGGGAGCTATGTATTCATGCTCCCCCTTTGCCTAGCTTTCACCTACGGTATGTTCTGAAAGGGTCTAGTAGTTTTCAAAAGGCAGGAGGAGCTCAGGCAAACTTAACAGCACCAGAACATCATGGAGCAGTCCTGACTAGTAAATTACAGCACTCTGTTAGGCAGAATGCTAGAAGATAAAGTTGCCTCTAGCTTGCTGTTAGGCAGAGGAGCAAATTACACTAACCTTAACTATATACTGTACATCCTAGCACCTATACTAAGAGGGTGCTACATATATACTGTATATATACACACACACACACATTACAAAACGCTGCAAAAACTGTCGGCGCTATATTAATCCTGTATAATAATAATAGAAATATACCGTATTTTTCGCTCCATAAGACGCACCTAGGTTTTAGAGGAGGAAAACAAGAAAAAAATATTCTAAATCAAATAAAATGGTGTACAGCTGCAGAGGGAACTGCTGCTACAATGCACACCGGCCCTAATCACTGGTGTAAATGTAGCCCTAGCCCTCAATCAGAGTCTCAGAGCAGAGCAGAAGTAGGGCCATCTGCAATTAACAAGGGGGGTGGGGGGGTTTAGACACACTCACCAATTCTCCTGCACATGCACACAGAAATGGCTTTCACAGTGCTCTGTGTGTGTGCACAGCAGGGGGTGGGGTATGGGCGGGGCTGATGGGGCAGGCACAGTAGGGATAGAATGGATCATCAGTAGGAGGAACAGAGTCACTGGCCTGTTCAAATCACTGTGCTCTGCACTTTATTTCAGCGTCTTTCAATATTTCACTCATAGGCTTTCTATGAGTGAGATATTGAGTAAATGGATCGGCACAGCACAGTTACAGTGCACGCGCTCCAAGCCACAAACTCCTGGTACTCCGGGCTGGGCGAAAGGTCATGCTGCCCACACCAGCAAGCAGCTCAGTGTGCCCGCTTAATAAGACGGCGGCAAGACAACGGGAAGGGGGGTGGTCAGTATTCGCTCCATAAGACGCACCAACATTTCTCCCCATTTTTCGGGGGGAAAAAAGTGCGTCTTATGGAGCGATTAATACGATATATATATATTATATACAGTTACACATACATATGCTGTTTGTCTGTACATTATTCCTGACTTCTATTTCCTGTCTTCTAGTTTATATCTTGGGGTCGCTATGCCTAAATTTAAGGGGTAGCCTGAGCAAATATTTAGGCTCAGGCTGTTTGAATTCTTTAAATTGGTTTCTGCTTTGTTGTGGTGTTGCCTGGCAGTACAGTTCCCTTTGATCTGTGGGGGGGGGGGGCGCTGTCATCCAGGTCTCAGGTTGAACCACAGGTAGCATTGATTGGGTGTCCTCTCTCGGCAGGCATGCAGTGGGCATGGTCTACCCGCTGTGCATGCTGGGAGAGGGTACTTAAGGGGCAGAAGCCATTATTCGGGGAGCAGTTCGCGCCTCCCGGCCCTCCAGGCCAAGGGTACGTGTGTGTGTGTACCAGCCCAAGGCACCTTTAGCCTGAGGCTGCATCGCTGCAGGTAGACCCAGCACCTTTAGCTGAGGCCTACGCCCAAAGAGGAGTCCCAGGTTACCCAAGTGAGGGGTGATCCACTCTGAAGGAGAGGAAGCCAGGGGAGGATCGGTCCCAAGGGGATTGGTGAAGAAGTCACTGTCTCGGGAGAGGCCTGGTTGCCTGTCAGAGGGAAGGATTCCTATCCGCCAAAAGCCTGGTAATGTGCCCATTGGCACCTAAGGACTAACTATTACTAGGTCGGGAAGTTCAGGACTTAAAGATTTTGTGGCAAAGGATCTCCTGATCGTATCCCCAGGAAATTTGAAGTGAATGTTTCGTGCTCTACACCGGCTGCTAGGACTGTGAGAGGGGACTATCCGGGTGAGCAAAAGCCCACTCAGGACTGAGTGGAGATAACTGACAGTTAAGTGCCGCATGCCTGAACCTACCTCTCTGTTAAATTCTCTGTCTCCAACTTTCCTATCAAGTTTCTACGCAAGAAAAATAAACCTTTCTTTATTGGGTTTAATACTGTCTGGACACAGTGGACAATGGCCTTATTGAATACAAAGAGAGAATAGACTTTACCCTACACTCTAGGGGAGAGAACCAACGGAAGGAGGTAACTCGCTGCAGGACCCAAAAACAGATAACACCGCTCACCCTCTTTTATCAGGAGGATACTGGGCTTGTGGCATGGTTTGTCCCAATCTGCTTGTGGAGGTAAGCAGGGTTAAGGATCTGTGTGCTACACGTGGGGGCTCGAGTCCGGGATTTGCAGCTACCCCTGGAAGATGGACTATTTTTCTCTGATCTGTGTGTTAATACTGTGTGGTCGGCCATTAAGGAAAATTGGACTGCGTCACTACTTTATCGAGAGAAAAAGTGGTACAGGACTGTACTTTATTTTTTTCCTAACTGCGTAGTTCATGGGCATGTCCAAAAGAAGAAAAACCCATGAGCTATGTGCAGGAAGAAGTTTAAGGGGATGAGCCCCCGCCAATTGTGAGTTGCACGTGGTGCATTTGGCGCCAAGGGACAGTAAGAGTCTGGACTAGTAAGGAGAAGCAATATGTCTGCCGCTCCATGGACCTCCATTTCAACGGGACCTCGGATGTTCCCATCTACTTCTACCATTACTGCTCCCCTTACGGATACGGGGATCAGGCTTAAGCCTAGGGGTCGCTTTGCACTTTATACTTGCAGAGATGCGGAGGCCCTGGGCGTTCTCTGTCCCAGATGTGGTGGTTTGGCTGTGCAGGTACAGCCATTCGGAAGGTTTTTGACCTGCGGGGAATTTCTGTTTGAGGTGGACCAGCCCACCGAGTCATCCCGAGCCTACCGGGTCAACTGTATTACAGGGGCCGTTACTTCCGAGGAAGACAACTACGCCTCTGCAGCCGAGCACACGCGCATCCTTGCGGCTGCAACGGATGCCAGAGATGGAGCTCCAGCCACCACATTGCCAGTGATGGACGCCACAGCGGATGCTGCCACCGGAGGAGGCTCAGGGAACTGTGACAACAAGTTTGCCAGGAAAGGGAAAGAAGCCCATACCCCATATTACTGGGGATGTGTGGACAGCCAATCCTCTGGAACTTTTGCCGTCTGGGGACAGTGTGTCTGTGTCCACCAGAAATTATCTGCCTGCCGAAGAGTATAACTTGTCGGATTTTGAGCCATCCTCTGAACTGGGTGACGACGTGGAGGTCGATGAGATCTTCGTCCAGAAGAGTTGGGACAGGATTCCGGTGACCCCGTCCCACAACCTTAGAGAGGGATCACCCATGGACTCTGGGGAAACTACGCTCCGAGTTAAAGCCCCTGCTTTAGAGGAGAAGGTAGTTAACACACCCGCACCTGCATCGCCTATGCCCGCCACTACAGAGGGGCGTCTGCCGTTGCGGCCGCCCTTACCGATGTCCGATGCAGTGTCAGTTAAAAGATCCCCGGATGCTATTGTTTTGCCAGGAGCAGGAGACCGTGCAACTCTGCCACATATTGCCCGGTTGCAGCGGCTCCTCAACAAGAGAGTCGCTAGTTAATATGGTTGGGAGTACCCTTATGTTCCTAGGGAGCTCCTGTTTGAGATAGAGGCCTACTCTGACTTTATTTGGGATTACTTGGAAGTACCTAAATCCCGTAGGTACTTTGCCTGTTCAGCTGCCTTGGCTGATCACTTCAAGGGTTGCCGCAAAGAGTGGAACTATGGTCGGCATATACATGCTGACCGAGTGGTGATTTGCAAAAAGGAAAGAGAGGATGCTGTGTACTTTATTGAGACACTGGATAAACAGTGGAAGACTTTCATTCTCCCTGATCCTCATTTTTACCTTTGAAGCAGGAATTTGTGTGTTCCTTTATTATCCTGTTTTCCATGGATGAACTGCCCTGAACTCTGAACCAAGGGAAGGAGGTAACTTGCTGCAGGACCCAAAAACAGATAACACCGCTCACCCTCTTTTATCAGGAGGATACTGGGCTTGTGGCATGGTGTGTCCCAATCTGCTTGTGGAGGTAAGCAGGGTAAAGGATCTGCGTGCTACAATCTCATGGTTCCTCCACCAAGCCTGGCTGGGGGAAGGCTGAGGACTGAGGCTAGTGTTGTCACTCTGGCCTTGCCAACATGATTGCACCACTAACACTTCTATACTCCTGAGCAGGGATGAGCCGTACACCCCCCTGTTCGGTTCGCACCAGAACCTGCGAACAGACAAAATGTTCGTGTAAACTTTAGAACCCTATTAAATACAATGGACTCGAACGTTCGAAATCTAAAGTGTTAATTATAAAGGCTAATATGCAAGTTATTGTCCTAAAAAGTGTTTGGGGACCTGGGTCCTGCCCCAGGGGACATGTATCAATGCAAAAAGAAGTTTTAAAAACGGCCGTTTTTTCGGGAGCAGTGATTTTAATAATGCTTAAAATGAAAAAATAAAAGTGAAATATTCCTTTAAATTTCGTACCTGGGGGGTGTGTATGATATGCATGTGAAGTGGCGCATGTTTCCCGTGCTTAGAACTGTCCCTGCAAAAAATGTCATTTTTGAAAGAAAAAAAATGCATTTAAAACTGACTCGCGGCTATTAATGAATTGTCGGCTCCCGGCAATACATACAAAAGTCATTGAGAAAAAAAAAAAAAAAAGCGTGGGGGTTCCCCAGAATTCAATTACCAGGCCCTTCAGATCTGGAATGGATTTTAAGGGGAACTCCACCCCAAGTTTAAAAAAAAAATGGCGTGGAGTCCCCCTAAAAATCCATACCAGACCCCTTATCCGAGCACGCAACCTGGCTGGCCGCAGGGGAAAAGGGGGGGACGAGAGAGCGGCCCCCCCTCCCTCCTGAACCGTACCAAGCCACATGCCCTCAACATGGGGAGGATGTCCCCATGTTGATGGGGACAAGGGCCTCATCCCCACAACCCTTGCCCGGTGGTTGTGGGGGTCTGCGGGCGGGGGGCTTATCGGAATCTGGAAGACCCCTTTAACAAAGGGGACCCCCAGATCCCGCCCCCCCCTATGTGAATTGGTAACGGGTACATTGTACCCCTACCATTTCACGAAGAAAGCGTAAAAAAAATGTTTAAAAAAACACACAAACACCTTGAAAAAGTCCTTTATTTAAAAAAATAAATAAATAAACATTCCAGCGGTGAAATCCAGTGTCCCGCGGCGATCCCGATGTCCAGCGCTGTCCTTCATTGGTTGTGCCTGAGCGGACCTGATGGGGAACTCCCTCTCAGTATTTTAAATGTATAGACCCGCCCCTTCTAAAGTTCCCCATCAGGTCCGCTCAGCGGACGAGATGCGGAACATGAGAAGGGGCGGGTCTATACATGTATTACCAAAGTGAGAGCAGTTCCCCATCAGGTCCGCCCCCTCGGTATGTCAGACCCGCCTACGTCATTGGCTTGAGCGGGGAACTTCCTTCACTATGTAAATTTAAATTTACATAGTGAAGGAAGTTCCCCGCTCAAGCCAATGACGTAGGCGGGTCTGACATACCGAGGAGGCGGACCTGATGGGGAACTGCTCTCACTTTGGTAATACATGTATAGACCCGCCCCTTCTCATGTTCCGCATCTGGTCCGCTGAGCGGACCTGATGGGGAACTTTAGAAGGGGCGGGTCTATACATTTAAAATACTGAGAGGGAGTTCCCCATCAGGTCCGCTCAGGCACAACCAATGACGGACAGCGCTGGACATCGGGATCGCCGCGGGACACTGGATTTCACCGCTGGAATGTTTTGTTTTTTTTTTTTTTAAATAAAGGACTTTTTCAAGGTGTTTGTGTGTTTTTTTAAACATTTTTTTACGCTTTCTTCGTGAAATGGTAGGGGTACAATGTACCCCTTACCAATTCACATAGGGGGGGGGCGGGATCTGGGGGTCCTCTTTGTTAAAGGGGTCTTCCAGATTCCGATAAGCCCCCCGCCCGCAGACCCCCACAACCACCGGGCAAGGGTTGTGGGGATGAGGCCCTTGTCCCCATCAACATGGGGACATCCTCCCCATGTTGAGGGCATGTGGCTTGGTACGGTTCAGGAGGGAGGGGGGGCCGCTCTCTCGTCCCCCCCTTTTCCCCTGCGGCCGGCCAGGTTGCATGCTCGGATAAGGGGTCTGGTATGGATTTTTAGGGGGACTCCACGCCATTTTTTTTTTAATTTGGGGTGGAGTTCCCCTTAAAATCCATGCCAGATCTGAAGGGCCTGGAATGGATATTTGGGGGAACCCCACGTCAATTTTTTTTTTATTTGCGGCGGGGTTCCCCTTAATATCCATTCCAGACCTGAAGGGCCTGGTAATTGAATTCTGGGGAACCCCCACGCTTTTTTTTTTATCAATGACTTTTGTATGTATTGCCGGGAGCCGACAATTCATTAATAGCCGCGAGTCAGTTTTAAATGCATTTTTTTCTTTCAAAAATGACACTTTTTGCAGGGACAGTTCTAAGCACGGGAAACATGCGCCACTTTACATGCATATCATACACACCCCCCAGGTACGAAATTTAAAGGAATATTTCACTTTTATTTTTTCATTTTAAGCATTATTAAAATCACTGCTCCCGAAAAAACGGCCGTTTTTAAAACTTCTTTTTGCATTGATACATGTCCCCTGGGGCAGGACCCGGGTCCCCAAACACTTTTTAGGACAATAACTTGCATATAAGCCTTTATAATTAGCACTTTAGATTTCTCCCATAGATTTTTCGAATTTGCCGCGAACACCCCAATTTGTTCGCTGTTCGGCGAACGGGCGAACAGGCAATGTTCGAGTCGAACATGAGTTCGACTCGAACTCGAAGCTCATCCCTACTCCTGAGTGCTCACCTAATGTGAGGAGTTCCTATGGGTCACTGTTAGAAACCTTCTGCCACTGTGGTAGCCAATGCCAGCTAGTGAGATCAGTGAGCCTCCAAGTCAATTTGCTACAACCTTCTTTGATGTTTAAACCACAGGATTTTCCATTCTAATGTCACCCAAATGTATTATTTTTGTTATTCTCTGGGTTATCTTTATTATTATTTTGGCTCTGACGTAATTAAAACCATCCTGCTAGGCAGAACCGGTTGCGGTCTATTCCAAATAATATGTTGACTATGAAGAAGATTCCTGCAGGCCATCCACATAGAACAGACTCATATAAGCATCTTATTGAGCGGAAGAGCGTTGTGAGATACATAATTATAGAAAGAGTTTAACCACGCCTTTCTTCCCGCAGTCTGTATAATCTCCCTGAGCAGGGAGGCTTGGGACTTCCGAACCTTTGGTGGTATTACCAAGCTGCTAGACTGGCAGAGTTGTCTGATATATACCTCAAAAATGAACAACTTGACTGGATTCGTATAGAAGAATTGGCATCCCCTAGGTTTTCTTTGGAAAATTTATTGTGGTGTCCTCCCAAAAACAGACCTTCTATTTTATCTCCTGCTCTATCACAATCTTTAGCTTTGTGGGATTCGTTTAGGAGTCTCCCTTCTTTGGTCTCTAAGCTGCAACCATTGGCTGATCTATTTCAGAATCCATTATTTATCTCAAAAGGGGATGTTGGTTCCTTTAAGTGGTGGCATGATAAGGGGGTGTACCGCATTGGACGTTTTTTCTCAAGATCAGGCCCTCTCTCTATACAATATTTCATTGATAATCTTGATTTTCCTTCTACTGAAAGATCAAGATTTCTTCAAATCTCTAATTTTACTAATAAATTATGGGAAAATAATCCTAGATCTAGAGAACCTACGCCATATGAAGTTAGATGTGAACAGGCTATTTATAGGAGAGGTGGGATTTCTGTTATATATAAGTCGCTTGCTTCCAACGATGTTAAACTGCCTCATATGCTGGCTTGGGAGAAGGACCTCCAAAGTGATTGGGATCTGAAGGACTGGTGTGGAAATTTTATTAGATCAACTAAAGGCATTTTTAATGCTTCACTTATAGAAGCAAATGTTAAAATCTTTACTAGATGGTACCTAGTTCCTACAAGAGTAGCTGCTATGTATCCCACCTCATCCCCCCTCTGTTTTAGAGGTTGTCAGGGATTAGGTTCTATGATTCATATTTGGTGGGAATGTCCCAAAATCCGAGGCTTTTGGAATAAAATCTTCCATATTATACGAAAAATCACAGGATATACAATACATCAATCTCCAGCGATCACTTTACTTAACGGATTTATACCACAGATTCCCAAGGTTACCAGAAAACTGATTATATTCATACTTACAGGGGCTATAATAACCATTGCCAAAGCATGGAAAAAACCGTCAGTATCTCTTTTATGTATGAAGAGAAAAGTTACATGGATAATGGAACAGGAAAAAATGATTAGTTCAACATTGGACAGATCTACTCAATTTAATTCTATATGGGAACCTTGGATACAATTTTTGGGAATTCCTACACCCCTTAAGTAATTAGCAATACCAATCGCTGAATATTGATGTTTACATTGAGCAGGTAGGCTTTCTTTCTTTTTCTACTTCTTCCTTTTTTTTCCTACTGAACACTAAATGTTTTTCTCTTCTTTTCTCTCTTTCTCCCATTCTTATTTATTTTTGTTATATGGAATATAAACAATAGGTATTTGTACTAGATTGTTTTAAGACTTCTCAGGTTTATACAACGTTCTCTTATTTTAGGGTCAGAACATTTGACTTTGATTTATTATTTAGAGAAGGATTTTTTACACCCAGATAAAATTATAGCAGTCATCTCTATGCTCGTCAGGTGACCCACCACCGGCACCGGACGATTCTCTCCGGGTCCCCGATGGCACGGGAGAGCCCGGAGAAGCACCAGATGGCGGCGGGAGGGGGGGGATGTCCCCTCCCGCCGCCTATAAGAACGATCAAGCGGTGGAACCGCCGCTATGATCATTCTTATGGTGCACAGAATCGCTGGCACAAGAAAAGGACATCTGAATGATGCCTCTAGCTGCAGGCATCATTCAGATATCCCCCCACAAAGCCAAGGACATCATATGACGTCCACCCAGGATGGGAGATCGCATCTGTGGACGTCATATGACTATGGGTGGTAGGGAAGTGGTTAAAATAAAGTAATAAGAAAAGAACCTACTTGCTACAAAAGATACTGACTTTTTCATCTACAGTACAAAGTTACTTGTTCCCCACGCCTATCCTTTTATTTAAGTGTGGAAGATAGATTACCCCTAAAGGTACTGAAACCTGCTTTGGAGAGTTCTTCGTGATCTAGTGCATGTTTTTCTTTAGAAACGATGGCTGGTTTAGCCTTTTGTTTTGAATTATCCTTGTATGGTACTTTGAGATGAAAGGATGGAAAGATCTGTCAACACCATTCATGTTGTGCTCCCTGATTTGTTTAAGCACTTAAGGTCTGCCCTATAGCAGTTTTACTGCTACAGGGCAGCACCTCTGTGCCATGCCATGTATATATATGTGATCTAACTCTTCCAGGTAAAGGGTGTGCCGATCATCTGACAAAGAGACAGAACGGGGGTCTACCTATGTAAACAAGGCAGATCGCCATTCTGACAGGAGGGAATGGATGGAATTTGTGTCCCTGCAAAGCAGGGAGCAAACTCCATCGCTTCCCAAAGTAAAAGCACTTCCCGCAGTGTAGTAAACACTGGCTAGGCACACAGTTAACCCTTTGATCGCCCCTGATGTTAACCCCTTCCCAGTCAGTGTCATTAGTACAAAAAAAAGTGTCAGCTAGTATAGAAATATCGCAGTCCCGCTATAAGTTCCTGATTACCGCCATTACTAGTAAAAAATAAATAAAAATATCCCATAGTTAGTAGACGCTATAACTTTTGCGCAAACCAATCAATATACGCTTACTGGTATTTTTTTCCCCAAAATATGTAGTATAATATATATTGGCCTAAATTTATGAAGAAAGTAGATTTTTTTTATGGATGTGTTTTAAAGCAGAAAGTAAAAAATATTGTTTTTTTTGTCAAAATTGTTTTTGTTTATAGCGCAAAAAAATATATAAAAACGCAGAGGTAATCAAATACCACCAAAAGAAAGCTCCATTTGTGGGAAAACATTTTATTTGGGTACAGTGTCGCACTACAGCACAATTGTCAGTTAAAGTAATGCAGTGCCATATCGCAAAAAATGACCTGGTCATGAAGGGGGGGTAAATCTTTCAGAGGTGAAGTGATTAAGGATAAAAGAGGAACTGAAAGAGAGAGTGAGAACATTACTCCAGTAAAACCAGTCTCTCATCCAGGTTGTGCTAGCAGAAAGGATGAGTCAATACTACTTTGTTGCAATCAAAATGATCTATTTGAAGTGAGTAGGCCAACAAGCTTGATGGTGCAAAACAAAATTCCCACCTAACCCGCATTAGCCTCGGCTCACTAAACTATACAGAGCGTTATTCACAGTGACCGTTATTAGAGCTTTATGAATGGAGCCTATTGCCAGAGACACTTCATTGTTTTGCTGATTTATCCCTAGAGTGTATTTTTTGGCTTTTTATATCAATTGAGGTAAAAGGTTATTATATTATACAGTATTATTATTCTATAATATTATTCTATATTATGTTGTATTATACTTTTCTGTTATATTATATTTTTACACTAAAATAAATATAATGTTTATACATTATGTCTTTATTGTTTTTTTAATAAAGCATACAAACGAAAATGTGTGATCGATACATTACAAAATATCTATAAAAACCATCCAGGTAATATCAGCAGTAAACATGCATTGAAACCATTTTTTTTTTCTTCTTTTTTAAATAAATGTAATTTTGATCACCTGAATCTCAAATAGTAAGGAGGCAATATTCCTATAAGCAGCTTTCTGAGTAAACATACCAGGTTGATATAATTAAAGCACTATTTAAAAAGCGACCTCAAATCTTTTCTCCTTTCTATATCTACAAATCCATGTTTACCTTAGGAATAGATACTTTAATAAAAGATTATTTGTTCAAGATATGAGAATCTCTATTACTAGCCTAAAGCAGCGATTGCTATAATATTTTCACATAGCCTTTGACCTACTTTTGATATTATTCTTATTTCTTGATACGACTGATAGATTTACCTAACTTTATATCAGATATACGATACATAGGCATACTGATATACTATATAAATATCCAATTTAGCTTGATCATCTAGATTTTAATTTTTTTATTTAAGTTAGGACTTTTTTAAATCCATTATCAAAGCCTAACGTTATACCATGCTCACATAAAGGATAATACAAGATTTGCCATGGATAGCTGGTTGTTTTACATTTTCTATTTTAAATTGCATTTTAATTATTTTTCTTTTTATATTTATTGATTTTTTTCAAAAATTTTATTAATTCAATATTGCAACAGTATGCAATGTGCAATAATCAGAAGATGCACCAATACCAGTTTTTTAAGACTGAGTATGAGTACCAATATTTTTCCTCAAGTACTTGTCGATACCAATTACCGATACCTAATTTTAGTGCCATGTGACAGTTTTTTAGACTAATGAAAAATTATTACTTGAGCCTAGGTTCACACTGATGTGGTGCTTGAAACCATATGTAATTCAGAAAGAAATCACACAGCATTCCTGTTCAAATCACATGTGAGGTGGGATTTGAGCCCATTCATTTTGTATTGGTATTAGCATTGGATCATTTTGCATGAGACACCATAAGATCTGATTAACTTCTTCCCAACTAGTTCCTGATCACAGGCCAGTCCCTCCAACAGCACTCTGCTCCACATTCTACTTTTATTTTCTCCACTTTGATCCCCCAGGACTGATTATGGAGATCAAAGTGAGCACTGCAGGAACTGGTTAATGATGCATAGAGACAGGGCTTTCTTAATGAGAGGGCACACCTGAGCACTGTCCAGGGGCCCCAGCTGCATGGGGGGCCCCTGCACTTCCTCTAAATCAGCTGGTCCTTGAGCCCATGCTGCCCTGAAATTGGGGGCCCCATGATGGCACTGAGAGTGATGGATACACAGGGGAGGCAGGCTGGCAGTGATGTGCTGTGTTGTGAAGAACGATACCTATTATTTCACAGCCAGCAGGGAGGGGCAGGGCCGGAGCGCCAGTGATGCTCTGACCCCGCCCCATGCAACTTGAATGCTTGGGACTCGAATGCTGCAAGGTAGGAGCTGGAGTGGGAGCTGCTGAGTCGGCAGCTCTGAGAGCCCGCCTGCAGAAGTAGCATTGTGGATGGTGTCATGGTAAACCCAGCTGTCCAGCACTGTTTGCACCGAAAGGCTTGGAATGCCCAGAGGGATGCTCCCTTCTCCGCTCCTCCTTCTGCATGCTTGAGTGGTATGGGTGAGTGCAGTACTGGAGGTGGGCACAAAGCCAAAAGTTTACATGCACTGTATCTCCACTGGAAAAGGGGGTACTACATGGCTGGAATAATGGTGCTGGGGGATATCACGGTGTATGGGGAAAACAATGCTGAGGGGGTATCTGGGGTGTATAGGGGGTAGCTTGGGTGGCTATAGTGCTAGAGGTATCAGGGATGTAGTGGGGTCACAATACAAGGGGTATCTTATGGTATATGGTTACAGTGCTGGGGGGAATATCTAGGGTATAGAGGGGTCAGAGTGCTGGGGGGATATCTGGAGTGTAGAGGGGTCAGGGTGATGGGGAATATCTAGAGTTTAGAGGGGTCAGAATGCTGGGGGATATCTGGAGTGTAGAGGGGTCAGAGTGCTGGGGGGATATCTGGTGTGTAGAGGGGTCAGAGTGCTGGGGGATATCTGGGGTGTAGAGGGATCAGAGTGATGGGGGGATATCTGGGGTGTAGAGGGGTCAGAGTGCTAGGGGGATATCTAGGGTGTAGAGGGGTCAGAGTGCTGGGGGATATCTAGGGTGTAGAGGGGCCATAGTGCTGGGGAGGCATCAATCTAGCAGATATATTATATGCACAGGACAGCTTTGTTACTTTATGTATGTAGTATTTTCCCACTCTTTCTTTGCTGTACAGAATGATTGTTCATGTAGTTAATGTGGAGCTCCACCCAAGAGGGGACGCTCCGCTTGTCTGCCTCCTACCTACTTGATGTCTGTATACCTGCACTGTCTCCATTGTAGGGGTCCCAGAGCATTACTTTGCCCAGAGGTCCATGATGCTATTAAGACGGCCCTGCATAGAGATGGGGGTGCAGTAAGGGATCAATGTATGGCAAAAGGGGAGGAGGGGTGTGAAGTAAGGGGTCAATGTATTGTGATGGGGGGGGTGATGTAAGGGGTCACTAATGTATATGGAGATTTGGAGGTGCTGGATGGAGTGGGTACAGTAAGGGGTTAATGTATGGACATGGGGTGATGGGCACTAAGGGGTTACTGGATGGAGATGGTGTGGGTGCAGTAAGAGTTTGATGTATGGCGATGGGGTGAATCACCCCATCTCCATACATTAACCCCTTACTGCACTCACCCCATCTCTATACAGTAACCCCTTACTGGGTGGAGATGGGGTGGGTGAAGTAAGGGGTTAATAATGATGCAGAGAGGTTGGGCTAAGCTCCACTCACCTCAGAGGGAAGGAAGCCATGTTTCTTTCGAAGTGCCAGGAGTTAGCAGAAACACGTGGAGATGGAAGAGCCAGTGCCCGGAGTATACATGCAGGTGACCCAATGGGTGCAATAGTAAGTCCTCCCTCTTTCCTCCCCGACATGCACAATCTAGGTCCATCATTTACCAGTCTAAGGACCCACAAACACGATCCATGGCATCCAGCTCACACCCCCGTCGGGACCTCTCCAGCCCGCCCATGGAAGTTCCCCAGCACCCCGGAGAGCCCAGCAGCGGTCAGTTCGACGGAAAGGAGGCGGGGACACACACTCCTGCCATCTATGCTTCTAGGTTCACTTTTGCGCCATGGGGTAAATCAAATGCGATTCAGACAGGAATCGACCACATTCCTGTTCAAATTGCATACTATTCTTTGCAGTGCGGTTCAAGCCCATTCATTTTGTATAGGCTCAAATTGCACCGCAAAGGTATCAGTTTTGGGTATCAGAGCATTTTGAGTAACGATACTCGCAAAAAAGCCTAGTATCAGTACCAATACCAGTATTGGTGCAACCCTAATTGGAAGTCATCCTAAAATAATCCCAAAATAAAAATAAACTGATTTAATCTAATTAAATGCTAATAATGACTGTACTTTGCAGATGACCATTCTCTTCGCACTGCCTCATTAAACATCACAACAGAATAACTAGAACAAGACTATACTGCTTCAAGGATCTACACTGAAGTTCTTTGGCATGTGTGCCTTTGTCCTACCATGCACCCAACAAATGTTACGTTTCAAATTATTTATTGAGCCTAATGGCTCAGTAAAAACCTAGCGTCTGGGGGGCGCATTAAAAGATGGTGGTCAGAAGACTATCTGACGCATTTACAGAGAGTGTAGGCAGGTTGAAGTGTATATGTATAGCAGCCGGCCCAGGCGGGGGAAAGGGTCAAACAGTTTTGGCTTAGTTCCCGATCTTTTGGTATTGGTGGGCACACCTCTTATATAAATAAGGGGGAGTGCTGAGACCGGGAGACTTCAGCAACGGGTTGGTTGCTGCCCGGAGAGCAGATAAAAGACACCTGTGAGTGCAAGGACGGTGCTATAGTTACAGGGGGTCATGGACAGCGTTATAGTCATGAACGCAAGGGCCACTACGCTATCTTAGTTAGATTCAGAGACAGGATGTTATTTATGTTATATTGCAATGATGCCTTTCTACAGTAGGGTCTCATGCACACTGGATGTTTTTGAGCTGCTTCTAGGGGCGTCTGGCGTTTTTGATTTTTTTCTGCCTCTAAACTTCCCTGCATGTTAGCCTATGTGTCCATGCATATATATGCTTTTAGTTGCATTTAATGGCATGGGCTTTTAAAGGCAGGAAAAAAAAAAACACTGCCAGTGTGTCTAGGAGCAGCACGGTTTGGGCAGAAAAAACTATTGACGCTACTAAAAGCTGCTTAAAGCGTAACTAAAGCTTCTTTTTTTTTTTATAACAAACAAATAATACTTACCTCCTCTGTGCAGTTGGTTTTGCACAGAGTGGCCCCAATCCTCCTCTTCTGGGGTCCCTCTCCCTGGGGGCACTTGTTGGGCGTGCTCCCCTGTCCTGCTGCTGGCATTTGCCTATAGTCCCCAAAGGCAATGGGGAAGTGGTGGGGGGGGGGGCTTTTCCCTTTTATAGTTAATGGTCAAATTTTTTCTTCATTGTTAGAACAAAAAGTCATTTCGAGATTGTTTACACATGATCACAAAATTCTAAGCCTATTCAGGACCTGAAAAATAAGGAAATGTTTTTTTGTAAATGAAGTGACCCGAACATAGGAAGGGGTGCTGCTAGGGGACCAAAGTTGTGTGCTTACAAGTAACGAAAATGAAACTTCATACTGTATACTATAGGACTCCTATATTACACAGAGCTTCAGAGTAAATAGTAACATTCACATTAGTCCTTGCCTTATACAATCTAATGTCCCTACTGCTGAGTCATTTAGGATTCAGGTCACTTTTAATGATTTAAACCCAAGACCCAACACTGTGAGAGAAGAGTGCTAACCAATTTAGGCCTAGTTTACACTCACAGTTGGGAGTCGGTAAAAACAGGTGGTTGAGCTGTGTTTTAAACGTAAAGGCAGCCATATGGGGATATACAGATGCCAATACAGCAGCATGGCAAAAATTATCCTTCCTGACCCTGCAGAAATGCCCACTGAACTTGGTCCATTCAAGTGAATGAGGTTGTGCCACAATCGCCTCGCAACTGCGTGCAATGCACATGGTGGTGGTCCAGCGGTGCAGGCTTCCAGGGGTTAAAACAGGCTGTGAGGAGGCAACATAATGCCTCCTCACCAGCTGTCAGACATCCTCTGAAAAGAGATCCACATCTGATTGCTCTTCAGAGGGATAACACAAGTGTAAATGAGACCTAAAGGAAATTTGGAGGCAATAAGTAAATGCAAATACTGAGCTATGAACCACAAGCACTTTTCACCCGTGCTTAAAGCATAGCTCCCAACTGTCCCTGATTTTGAGGGACTGTCCCTGATTTGGAACAAAGTCCCTCTGTCCCTCTTTCCTCCTCATTTGTCCCTCACTTTGGTCTGATCTATATAGTTGTGTAGCGTTACCCTCAACTAAGAGGGCTGCAGATTTGGTCTGGGCCCTGAATACAGCTCCGCCAACCCCCGGCAATATACTCGACCCTTTCTGGCACAGTTAGTCTAGGGGTATACACATTTAATACTTATACTTTATGAGTAGTGATGAGCCGAACACCCCCGGGTTCGGTTCGCACCAGAACCCGCGAACGGACCGAAAGTTCGTACGAACATTAGAACCCTATTAAATACAATGGATGCGAACGTTCGAATTCTAAAGTGCTAATTATAACAACTATTATGCATGTTATTGTCCTAAAAAGGGTTTGGGAACCCGGGTTGTGCACCAGGGGACATGTATCAATGCAAAAAGAAGTTTTAAAAACGGTCGTTTTTCGGGAGCAGTCATTTTAATGATGCATAAAGTGAAAAAAAAAAGTCAAATATTCCTTTAAATATCGTACCTGGGGGGTGTCTAAAGTATGCCTGTGAAGTGCCACGTGTTTCCCGTGTTTAGAACTGTCCCTGCACAAAATGACACTTCTAAAGGAAAAAAAAGCCATTTAAAACTGCTTGCGGCTTTAATGTAATGTCTGGTCCCGGTAATATGGATGAAAATCTATGAGAAAAATGGCATAGCTACCCCATGACCCCCCCCCCCCCCTACCCCAGTCCATTACCAGCCCCTTTGGGTCTTGTATGGATATTAAGGGGAACCCCGCACATAAAATAAAAAAGGCCCTATATACTCTGAACAGCCGTATACAGGCGGTGCATACAAGACAGGGACTGTAGGTTTGTTCTTATGTAGAATCTGTTTGTAATTTTGAACAGGTACATTGTTGAAGTGTAGCTCCAGCCCAAAAATCTATTTTTAAACTTTTTGGAAAACATAGGTAAGGGTTATCACCCCTGTAACATTTGTTTTGCTGTCTGTGCCCCTGTTCAGAACATTTCACCTCACTTTCCGTCCCAATGACAACTGTTTTTGAAATGTGGTGTTTTTCTTGAAACAAGGATTGCTGATAAAGCATCAGTACAGAGGAGACACCTTTCTCCCATATTTATTCTTACAGGAGAGAATTTTCCTTCCTAGTGGTAGATTTCCTCTCACTTCCTGTTGTCTTCTTGCGTTTGCAAGTAGGAGTCGTTTGTAAGTTGGATGTTTGAAAGTAGGGACCTGCCGTATATACTCAGCAGAAATAGGCCCCTTAGTTGTTGGTGTTGGCACAACACTGTAAGCACTCACAGTTACTCTTGGTTGGTGCTGGAACGCCCTGCTGTCAACTATTATATCAGGAATTTTAATTACATATAATTGTTGAACAGTGGTAGTAAAAATTGGGGCTTTGATGGTGGTGCTGGTGCCACAACACTGTGAGCCCTGACAGTTACTCTTGGTGGGTGCAGCAATGGGCCCTGCTGTGAATTATTAGATCAAGAATTGTAATTGCATGCCCCTGTTGAACAGGGGCTGAAAAATTGGGCCTTTCGTGGTGGTGGTGGTGGTGGTGGTGTTGCAACAACACTGTAAGCCCTCAGAGTTACTCTTGGTGGGTGCAGGAATGGGCCCTGCTGTGAATTATTAGATCAAGAATTGTAATTACATGCCCCTTTTGAACAGGGGCTGAAAAATTGGGCCTTTCGTGGTGGTGGTGGCGTTGCCACAACACTGTAAGCCCTCAGACTTACTCTTGGTGGGTGCAGCAATGGGCCCTGCTGTGAATTATTACATCAAGAATTGTAATTGCATGCCCCTGTTGAACAGGGGCTGAAAAATTGGGCCTTAGGCACTGGTGGCACAACACTACAACCCCTCACAGATACTGTACTTGGAGCACAGCAATGAGCCCTGTTGCAAAGTATTGCTTCAAAAATTGTAATGACACGCCCCTGTTAAACAGGGGCTGAAAAATTGGGCCTTAGGCACTGGTGCCACAACACTCCAACCCCTCACAGATACTGTACTTGGAGCACAGCAATGAGCCCTATGGCAAATTATTGCTAAAAAAATTGTAATTACACGCCCCTGTAAAACAGGGGCTGAAAAATTGGGCCTTAGCCACTGGTGGCGGCACCCATAAACAAAAATGATCTTCCAAGCTATCATCATCAATCGTATCATTGAGGACTCGGAGGAGGAGGATAGCCAGTCAACATAACAGCACAGGCACTCAGCATCAGCATCAGTCTTGAAGGGATGTGACATGTTAAAATCAATTAGTCTGTTATATCAGCATCAGGTGTGTGGTAGCTGGTGGTGATCCAAGACTGGTTCATCTTGATGAAAGTCAGCCGATCAACCGAGTCGGTGGACAGGCGCACCCTGTGATCCGTGACAAATCCTCCAGCAGCACTGAATGTGCGTTCCGAAAGAACGCTGGATGCAGGACAGGCCAGTAGCTCAATTGCATACTGTGCAAGCTCTGGCCAGTGATCCATCCTCAAGACCCAGTAAGCCAGAGGATTTTCGGTGGGGAAGGTGTCCAAGTCTGACCTTGCCCCTAGATATTCCTGCACCATGTTTATCAGACGCTGGCGATGGTTGCTGGAACCGATCATACTTTGGGGCTGCGGACTAAAGAATTGTCTGAACGCATCGGTCAGACGGCCACCTTCCCCACCGCTCCTTCTTTGACTGGCCGAAGCCTCAGCAACTCGTTGTCCAGGACCAGGAGTTTGTAACCTCCCAGTCTCTGGGAACGCGTTGCACAGACCTTTCTGCAAGGCCTCCCGGAGTTGTCTCATCCTCTACTCCCTCTGCGACGGTAACATAAGGTCCGCAACCTTACCCTTGTACCGTGGATCAAGGAGAGTGGCCAGCCAGTAATGGTCCCTCTCCTTGATCCGAAGAATACGAGGATCCTTCCGCAGACTTTGCAGGATCAGGGAGGCCATGCAGCGTAGGTTTGCTGAGACATTCGCTCCGGAGTCCTCTGGGTCACTAAGGACGACATGATCCGCAGTCACCTCCTCCCAGCCACGTACAAGTCCACTGGTTTCTTGGGACTGTAAATCATCCCTAAAAGACTGCTGCTGATGATGCTGAGTGCCAGCCTCCACCTCCATGCTGACACAATCCTCCTCCTCCTCCTCCTCCTCCTCCTCTTCCTGTGCGATGGGTGGGACAGAAGGAACACTGTCTGGGTAAAGGGGGCCTTGAGAGGCAAGGAAGTCCTCCTCTTCCTGCCTCTGTTCTGCCTCAAGTGCCCTGTCCATTATTCCACGCAGCGTGTGCTCCAACAGGTGGACAAGAGGTACAGTGTCACTGATGCATGCACTGTCACTGCTCACCATCCTCGTGGCCTCCTCAAATGGTGCCAGGACAGTGCATGCATCCCTGATCATGCCCCACTGGCGTGGAGAAAAAAAAACAAGCTCCCCTGACCCTGTCCTGGTGCCGTAGTCGCACAGGTACTCATTGATGGCCCTCTGCTGCGTGTGCAGCCGCTGCAGCATGGCCAACGTTGAGTTCCACCTGGTGGGCATGTCACATATAAGGCGGTTCTTGGGCAGGTTCAACTCCTTTTGCAGCTCAGCCAGGCGAGCACTGGCATTATAAGATCTGCGGAAGTGCACACAGACTTTCCTGGCCTGCCTCAGGACATCCTGTAAGCCCGGGTACCTGCCCAAGAACCGCTGCACCACCAGGTTAAGGACGTGAGCCACACAGGGCACATGGGTCAGTTGTCCCTGTCGAAGGGCGGAGAGGAGGTTGGTGCCATTGTCGCAAACCACCATTCCTGGCTTAAGCTGGCGTGGCGTCAACCACCTCTCGGCCTGGCCCTGCAGAGCAGACAGGACCTCTGCCCCAGTGTGGCTTCTGTCCCCCAAACACACCAGCGCAAGCACGGCATGGCATCTTTTTGCCTGCGTACTTGCGTAGCCCCGTGAACGGCTACGGAGCACCGCTGGTTCATAGGACAAACCACAGGAAGAGGCCATGGAGGAAGAAGAAGAGGAGGGGGTGGAGGAGAGAGGTGTGTCACAACCAGTAGTAGCATTTTGGAGGCGTGGCGGTGGGACAACCTCCAACACTACTGCACCTTGTCCTGCATCCTTCCCAGCTGCCAAAAGAGTGACCCAATGGGCCGTGAAAGAAAGGTAACGTCCCTGTCCATGCCTGCTGAACCATGAGTCAGCGGTAATATGCACCTTACCGCTGACCGCCCTGTCCAGCGAGGCCAAGACATTGCCTTCCACATGCCGGTAGAGAGCCGGAATAGCCTTCCGTGAGAAAAAGTGGCGTTTGGGAACCTGCCACTGAGGAACCGCACATTGCACAAACTCACGGAAGGGGGCCGAGTCTACCAACTGAAAAGGCAGCAGTTGAAGCGCTAGCAATTTAGCCAAGCTAGCATTCAACCGCTGGGCATGTGGATGGCTGGGAGTGAACTTCTTTCGACGGTCCAGCAGCTGGGGCAGGGAAATTTGCCTGCTAGAATCGGACGTCGGTGTACTGCTAGCAGAGTGGCCGCAAGTACTTGGCTGTGACACACCTAATTCTACACCTTCATTCCTCTCAGTGCATGTTTCAGAGAGGACTGAAGTTATAGTGGGGTTGGAGATCCCAGCTGATGCGGTGCAAGGAGAGGTCCGCTTTGTTCTTTGGTGTGGGTCTTTGAGGTAGGCTTGCCAACGAGCTGCATGGCAGGTCAACATATGTCTGGTCAGGCATGTGGTACCCAAGCGGCTGATGTTTTGGCCACGCGATATACGCTTGAGACATATGTTGCAAACAGCAGCTGTGCGATCTGATGCACTAGCCTCAAAAAAGGCCCACACCAAGGAACTTTTTGAATGACGGGCAGAGGCAGCGCCCTGCACAGGCGGAGCTCTGCGGTGTGATTCCGTCGGTGTACTGCCCTTACGCTGGCCACCAAAGGGCATCCTGCCTCATTGGAGATGTGCCTCCTCCTCATTCTCCTCCTCCTCCTCTCTCCTATTAGGCACCCACGTGGAGTCAGTGACCTCATCATCCCCTCCCTCCTCATCACTGGAGCCAATCTGGCAGTATGCTGCAGCTGCTGGAACATGACTGCCAGATTGGTGTCCTTCTTGAGCATCCCCTCTGTCTGCTCTCACCCTACTGCCTTCCTGTAGCTGGGTTTCATCATCAGACCCTTTGAAACGCTGGGCATCCTCCTGGAGCATGTACCCAACACTGTGCTGAAACAGTTCGGGGGACTCCTCAGGAGGAGGACATGGTGGGTCTAGGGAAGGAGTGACTGATGATGAGTCTGACATTGATACCAGGGAAGAGGACGCTTTGGCAGCTGCTTTGCCAGTACCCTGAGCCTGGGTGAGAGAGGATGAGGAGGAGGAGGAGGGCTTGGTCATCCACTCTACCAAGTCTTCGGCATGATGTGGCTCAACATGTCCAGCTGCCGAAAAGAAGGACAAGCGTGTCCCATGGCCATGTGCTGATGACAATGCACCGCGTCCACGACCAGCACTGTTGCCCCCAGACACAGAGCCTGCTTGCCCTCTTTTATTGCCTCCTGACTGTCTGCCTCTCCTTGTTTGCCTTCCAGACATTCTAATAGATGGCCTGCAGGGAGATGGGAAAAAAGCAATAAGGGCTACCTTCAGGTGTCCTTCTCTGTCCCTTTACTTAAGGATTTCTAAATATGGTTGAGGATGATTGCTTTTGCACAGAATAGCACAACGACAATTTCCCTGACTGTCCAAAAAACAAGGATTTCAAAGATGGTTGATGAGGAATGCTTTAGCACACTATAGCACAAGGAGAATTCCCCTCACTTTCCTTCTTTGTCCCTAGAAACAAGGACTCGCACAGTGAAAGAAACTGACACTTCTCCCTACCTAGAGTTTTCTGTCCCTAGAAAAAATGTTTTTTTAAAGCACACTATAGCACAAGGAGAATTCACTCACTGTCCTTCCCTGTCCCTAGAAACAAGGACTTGCACAGTGAAAGAAACTGACACTCTCCCTACCTAGAGTTTTCTGTCCCTAGAAAAAATGTTTTTTTAAAGCACACTATAGCACAAGGAGAATTCACTCACTGTCCTTCCCTGTCCCTAGAAACAAGGACTTGCACAGTGAAAGAAACTGACACTCTCCCTACCTAGAGTTTTCTGTCCCTAGAAAAAATGTTTTTTTAAAGCACACTATAGCACAAGGAGAATTCACTCACTGTCCTTCCCTGTCCCTAGAAACAAGGACTTGCACAGTGAAAGAAACTGACACTCTCCCTACCTAGAGTTTTCTGTCCCTAGAAAAAATGTTTTTTTAAAGCACACTATAGCACAAGGAGAATTCACTCACTGTCCTTCCCTGTCCCTAGAAACAAGGACTTGCACAGTGAAAGAAACTGACACTCTCCCTACCTAGAGTTTTCTGTCCCTAGAAAAAATGTTTTTTTAAAGCACACTATAGCACAAGGAGAATTCACTCACTGTCCTTCCCTGTCCCTAGAAACAAGGACTTGCACAGTGAAAGAAACTGACACTCTCCCTACCTAGAGTTTTCTGTCCCTAGAAAAAATGTTTTTTTAAAGCACACTATAGCACAAGGAGAATTCACTCACTGTCCTTCCCTGTCCCTAGAAGCAAGGACTTGCACAGTGAAAGAAACTGACACTCTCCCTACCTAGAGTTTTCTGTCCCTAGAAAAAATGTTTTTTTAAAGCACACTATAGCACAAGGAGAATTCACTCACTGTCCTTCCCTGTCCCTAGAAACAAGGACTTGCACAGTGAAATAAACTGACACTCTCCCTACCTAGAGTTTTCTGTCCCTAGAAAAAATGTTTTTTTAAAGCACACTATAGCACAAGGAGAATTCACTCACTGTCCTTCCCTGTCCCTAGAAACAAGGACTCGCACAGTGAAAGAAACTGACACTCTCCCTACCTAGAGTTTTCTGTCCCTAGAAAAAATGTTTTTTTAAAGCACACTATAGCACAAGGAGAATTCACTCACTGTCCTTCCCTGTCCCTAGAAACAAGGACTTGCACAGTGAAAGAAACTGACACTCTCCCTACCTAGAGTTTTCTGTCCCTAGAAAAAATGTTTTTTTAAAGCACACTATAGCACAAGGAGAATTCACTCACTGTCCTTCCCTGTCCCTAGAAACAAGGACTTGCACAGTAAAACACACTGACACTCTCCCTACCTATCCTTCTCTTTCCCTAAACTAAAGGAATCCAGGTTAAGCAAGAAAGAAATAAATGTCACTGTCCCTGCCTATGCTGCTCTTTCCCTGCTCCGGAACACACTACACTAGGCCGCCGTGCTGGCGGCCTTTTATAGTGTGGGGCGTGTACTAAACACCCTCAGCAATAATTGGCCACAGGCATCCTGCCTGTGGCCAATCATTGCTCTCCTCGCTGCCGGCGCTGTGATTGGCCAAGCATGCGGGGTCACAGTGCATGCTTGGCCAATCACAGTGCCTGGATGACACTGCGATGGCGTAGTGCATTGTGGGCCGTTCGCGTCACTCGAATTTGGCGCGAACGGCCCAAATCGTTCGATCTTCGTCGAACGATCGAACAGCCGATGTTCGAGTCGAACGTATGTTCGACTCGAACACGAAGCTCATCCCTATTTATGAGAGACTCAGACACGGAGTAGTTATAAAGGAATAACAGATTTTTACTTTCAGCTATGCAAAGGGAATGAACAGTGATAACAACTTGACCATTAGAATATTCACAGAGCCCTGCAATATTACAATATCAGTCACACTACACCATGGAGAAGGGGGGGGGGGTGAATAAGGAGACGCCACGTAGAGCGACCGTTAACTAGGCGCCCTGTGGCGTAATAACTAAACTAGGTCCCTAATGAATCAGGCCTGCTTCCTAATTCTAGAACTCCGTCCTGTATGAATGATGGATTCTTCACCGGCATCTGTAGAGGTGGTGCACTTAAGAATAAACAACAATTGTAATCCAGGAAAAGGGAAAGTTGATAACTGACAACACTTCACTGGAGATCCTCTGGATCAGTCCTGCTGTGGATCTCCAGTGAGGCCTCGTACACACGACTGATTTTCTCGGCAAGAACCAGCAAGAAACTTGCTGGCAGAGAGGTCTTGCCGAGTAAATCGGTCGTGTGTACGCTGCTATCGGGTTTCTCGTCGAGAAAACCGACAAGAAACCTCGACGAGAAAATAGAGAACCTGCTCTCTATTTTCTCGTCGAGATTCTCCTCGGCATGTTTCTCGACGAGAAAAGTGAGTGTGTGTACACTTACCTGTCCTCCCCGAAGCCCGCGCATGTTCGAAATGAATTTGACGCATGCGCGGTAGCTTCCTAGGCATACGTAGGGTATACCAAGATGGCGGCGACGGCATCGAATGTGGCGCATGCTCGACGTAGTCGATGACGTCACCGCGTACGCTCCTTTCAAAGAACCGCGGGTTCTTTGAAAGGAGCGTGTGTACACTCGGCCGGGACAAGTTTCTTGTCCAAGAATCTCGTCGAAAAAAACAACATGTTTTTTTCAACGAGAATCTCGGCCGTGTGTACGAGGCCTGAGAGTCTTTAACATGAGGTAGTAGGCCTCGGCAGTTTATAGGCACAGTACTAGCAAACAGGTTAGGGAATGAGCTTACGCTCGCTCACCTGCCGGACACGATCTCCGTCCGGGACTTCCACCGGCTGTGACTTCACTCGCCCACAGCGGTTGCTGCGATCGGGTCTCTGATCCAATCTAGGCTGTAAGTAGAGATGTCGGATGCCACCCAGGCTCGCAGTGGGGTGGAAGGCTCTTTGGTCGGCTGCGGAAGGCCCCAGGCTTCAGGCCTTACCCAGCACAGGTCCGCACAGGTGTATCAGTCTCTGCCGTCCCGTGTCCAAAGAGGCCGAGCCAGGCCTCGCCCCTTCCTTATATATCCCCACCCATGAGTCTCTGGGGCAGAAGCAAAACATCCTGGGAACCAGTGGGGTTCTGGGAACAGTAGTTCGAGAGCATTTAAAGGAACCCCGCTACACACTCCCCCCACTTAAACTCTTTGGTCCCCAAAGATAAACTTCAACAATTACTGTTTACCATTTTGGACAGTGTCGAGTATGATGTTGGCATAGGGAATTCCCACCAAAACTTTGGGATGGAACTCTCTTGCCCACAGGTCACACTACCATGAGTGGCCTGCCTAACTGTGCCAGAGAGTGAGCTGGGGTTGCCCTCCACCAAATGGACAGTGGAGGGATCAGGTTGCTCAACACTTCTCCTAGCCGTTACAACAGAGTCCTCTGAGCTCGTCCCCATTTGGGGGTATGTTAGTTTCTTGGGAGGCCTGATGACTCTGCGAGCCCTCTGTTCTCTTGGTGCTTCTGACTCTGGCACCACAGGCTCTTCTTCAGAAGTAAGTTCAGGTAACATTGCTGGTTCTGGAACCTCTGATTCAGAAGTCGACTGACGTATGGAATCTCTAGGGTCCTCCTCTGCGCAAGTGTCAGGAACATCTTCCCAGTAATCAGCCGAGGGACTGAAGGGTATGAATTCAGTAGCCTCCGGATTCAGCGTTGCATCTGGGGTATCCCCTCCATTTGGGAGATCTATGGCGCACGTTCCCAGAGTCGAGGGAGGCCACAGCCAGTCCAGTTCTCCACCTTCATCTGTACTCAATTGAGAGGCCTCCCCATCTTCAGCTCGAGAGGTCTCGGCCTAGGAGTATCCAGGATAGAGGCCGGTTCAGGGGAGTCTCTCACGGGAGGTATTCTGACTGCCTCAGCAAGCGGGAGCAGGTGGTTTCGATGCCACATCTTCAGTGGACCCACCTTTCCTTCTGGCTTTAGTTTGTAGACAGGCAAACCGGGCAACTTCCTACAGACGACATAGGGTTCAGATCTCCATCTGTCGGCAAGCTTGTGTTTTCCAGGGACCCCCAGATTGCGTAGCAGTACTCGGTCCCCGGGCTGCAGATCTTGCACTCGAACCTTCAGATCGAAATTTCTCTTGTTGCGGGCTCCCCTTTGATCCGAAGCCGCCTGGGCTTGTTAATAGGCCACCTGCAAGCTACGTCTAAGTCTGTCAACGTATCCCTTGTGGGATGTAGCTGAGGTATTGTCTACAGAAGTGCCAAAGGCCAGGTCCACGGGTAGCCTTGCTTCTCTCCCAAACATAAGTCGATAAGGGGAGTAGCCAGTGGCGTCACTTGTGGTACAGTTATAGGCATGTACTAGGGCCGATATGTGTTGACTCCAGTGTTGCTTCTTCTCTGTTTCTAAGGTTCCCAACATGTTGAGCAGGGTCCGGTTAAATCTCTCCGGCTGAGCATCTCCTTGTGGGTGGTAAGGCGTGGTTCTGGTCTTCTTTATTCCCAATGAATCCAAAAGTCTTCAGATCAACCGACACTCAAAGTCCCTTCCTTGATCTGAGTGGAGTCTCTGTGGTAGTCCGTAATGGACAAAATACTTCTCCATAAGTATCTTGGCCACGGTGGATGCCTTCTGATCTTTGGTTGGGAAAGCTTGAGCATAGCGGGTGAAATGATCGGTTATTAACAGAACATTCCCCAATCCACTCAGGTCGGGTTCGAGGCAGAGAAAGTCAATGCATACCAGATCCATTGGGCCTTGACTCTGTAAGTGGCCCATTGGGGCAGCTTGATGGGTTAGGGTCTTTCTCTGAATGCATCGTGCACAGGAATGGCAATACTCCTCTACTTCTGCCCTCATGCAGGGCCAATAGAACCGATTTCTGACAAGCTGGAAGGTCCTTTCTGCCCCTAGGTGACCATGATGGTCATGCAGGGCACTTAGTACAGTCTCTCGGTGCTTCTCTGGAAGGAATAACTGCCACTTATCTTCTGAGTCATCAGAGGGGCACCTTCGGTAGACCACTCCCTGATGCACCTGCAGCCTGTCCAATTCCTTCCTCAACAGGCGAGCCTCCTTTGAGGGGTGATGTAGGAGTTTGTTGGGATCCTGATTCTCCAGGGCTTCGAGGACCAATCTCCCCATGGGGTCTTCCAATTGGTCACACCTCAACTCCTTCTTGGACAGTCTCGGTAGGTTGTCTTCCTCCAGTTGAGTTACTCCACAATAGTGTTTGGGGACTCCTACCATGGTAACCCCTATTTCTTCTGCTCTGGAGCCTCCTCTGGCTTGGAATTCAGCCCCTTGACAAAGGGCCCGCACCCCGTCCGGTGCCACTTGGGTCCAATCTTCCCAGTCATTTGTCGTGGCATGAGACCTCCGGGACAGGGCATCTGCATCCCTATTTCCAGCTCCTGGTCTGTACTTCAGACTGAAGTTGAATCCAGACAATGCGGCCAACCCCCTGTGTCCGATGGCATCTAGTTTTGCGGTGGTGAAGAGGTAGGTCAGGGGGTTGTTATCTGTCTTCACAGTAAACTCTGCCCCATACAGGTAGTCTTTTAGCTTGTCTACTACCGCCCATTTGAGGGCCAGGAATTCCAGCTTATGAGTGGGGTAGTTCTTTTCTGAGGGGGTCAGGCTCCTGCTCACATAGGCCACTGGTCGCAGTTGTCCTTCATGTTCTTGGTAGAGCACACCACCCAGACCCTCATGGCTGGCATCCACATGTAGTTCATAAGGTCTGGTAGGGTCGGCGTAGGCCAGGACTGGGGCAGTGGTTAAGCTCCTCTTCAGGGCCTGGAAGGCCTCTTCACACCTTGGGTTCCACTGATCTTGAACTGACTCATCAGGCCTCCTGGGCCCTGAGTCATCCTCTTCCCCTTCTGCCTTTAGCAATTCATTCAACGGGCGGGCAATCCGAGCAAACCCCTCCACAAACCTCCTATAATAGGAGCAGAACCCCAGGAAGGATCTGAGCTCTGTTACTGTGGTGGGTCGTGGCCAGGAGGTGACTGCTTCCAACTTCTCAGGATCTGTGGCCACCCCTTCTTCAGACACTATGTGCCCCAGATAGTTCACAGAAGACTGGTAGAACCGACACTTCTCGGGGGAAAGCTTAAGTCCCTCTTCGCTGAGTCTTCTCAATACTTTCTCCAGCCTGGCTTCATGTTCTTCCAAGGTTCTCCCGAAGACAATGACATCGTCCAAGTACACAAGGACTTCTATAAGATTCATGTCTCCAACAGTCTTCTCCATAAGGCGTTGAAAGGTGGCAGGAGCTCCAGACAGACCCTGAGGCATCCTATTGAATTAGAAGAATCCCACCGGGGTTATGAAGGCTGTCTTCTCCCTGTCTTCTGGGTGCATAGGGATTTGATAGTACCCACTCTTGAGGTCCATCACACTGAACCATTTGGCTCCAGACAAACTTTGTAAGGCATCTTCTATCCTTGGCGTGGTGTATTGGTCAGGGATGGTTCTCCTGTTGAGAGTCCTGTAATCGATACAAAGCCTCAACGATCCATTCTTCTTTCTGACCACCACGATTGGGGAGGCATAGGGGCTTCTGGACTCCCGGATCACACCAGTCTTCTTTAGTTCTGCAAGTTGTTCCCTCAGATCCTCCAGATCTGCCAGGGGGACCCGCCTGACCCTCTCTCGGAAGGGCTTATCTTCTTGGAGGCGGATCCGATGGGTGGCACTTCTTGAACACCCCACATCGAATTCATCTTCGGAAAAGATCTTCTCCCATCTGGTCAGCTGGGCCTTGGCTCTTTCTTTCCAAGCCCTGGGTAGGTTCGGGTTTTCCACGGACAGCTTCTCCCAAACGTCTCCTCCGTCACCCGTCCCCTTGACTTCGGACCAAGTGACCGGGGCAGCAGGGCTCACCTGGCCCAGCAACACTCTGGAAGGAATCTCCATGGGCCCTCCCGTAGTGTTCCTAACACTCACCGAAACTCTGCCAAGGGCCTTCTTCAGGGCCTTGAACGGAATCACTTCTGATATCACTTCCAGGCCTGAGGACTCTTCCCTTGGGTCGGATTCCAGCATGACAAAGGGGCCAGGTTGTTCCCACGTAAGCTTCACAGTGGCCCTAAGACAGGTTACTTCTCCGGGCTGTAGCACTACTCCTTCTCTGCCAAGTCTCCACACCTTCCCTATCCCCTCTCCCGGGGTCTTCTGCTCTAAGACCAGTCGTTGGTAGGCCATCTTTAGCATGGGATGGATTTTGGTGGCTGAATGGTTTCTCTCTTTCACTAGAGGGGTCAGGAGTCTCCTGACTAGATCCGTGTTTGTCCCAATGATCAGGGAAATCTTGCTGGCTCCAGGCGGCCGAGGACACACAACTGCCAGGGTGTCAAACACTTCAGCCTTCCCAGCCACGGATGGGTCGAAAGTCATCTTTATGGGCAGGTACCCATCGTAAGGGAAACTCTGGGTTCCAAGTCCCCATATCTCCAGCTCTTCTATCTTCTGGATAGGCAGATGACTCAAGTGCCTATCATAGAAGTCCCGGTATAGTAAAGTCACCTGTGCTCCGGTGTCCAGAAGAGCTTTAGTATAGACTCCTTCCGCTTGAATGGGCACAGTAGGAGACGGGCCCACCAGTTCCTCTGGGTATGGCCGGACTGGGGTCACCTTCCTCTTTGGGCTTTTCCTTGCCCTGCTCCTTTTGGACTTTAATTTTCCCTGAGCCTGGCATGCATTGACCTTCTCCCTCTCAATGGGGGCACAAACCCGCTGAGGGATGTTATTGTTCCTCTTAGGTGGATGTTCCTTCTTCGGGGTGCTGTATTTCCACTGAGGGGTCTTGCCCCCTCCCTCTGGGGTACATCTTGGTGGGGGGGTACTATACCTCCTCCTAGGAGTTTTGTCTCCTCCATTCTTGGCCTTTTTTTTCAGTTTGGAGCGCACTGAAGATGATGGGCACCCGGTTGACTCCTTCACCGGGGCCCTTTGGAGTTTCCCGCCGGCTTGCAATTATCTGTTCTCTTCTTCTTTGGGCTGGAGCATACGTTAGCAAAGTGGCCACTCCCTCCGCAGTTATAGCAAATCACCTCTTCTCGGTCCTGTAGGGAGGCCGGTGCTGAGGTGTTCGGAAACAACTCCTTTCTTGGGCTTGGTTTCTCTGGTCTTCTTTGATCTTTCTCCATCAAAGAGGTCAGCATCTCCAACACTTGGGCCATTTGCGATTTCAAAGTGTCAACCTCCGCATCTCTTTCCGGGCTCTTGACCGAATGGACCAACACTGGTACAGGTGTGACATTCGCCTTGGCCACCTGCTGATCTTCCTGCAGCGCCTCTTCGTCCCTAATAATTTTTATTAGATCAGAGTAGGTTAGTGACATTCCTCCTCCTGAGGTTTTCAGGTGCAGCCAGACCGGGTCTGAGCACCGCGCTCCCCTCATGATCTGCTTCATGCGTGCTTCATCTGCATCTTTGGGCAGCATTCCCTTCTTCAGTACAATCTTGCATAACTGCCTGTTCAGCCTTCTAACATATTCTGACAGTTTCTCATTCGGCTGCTGGAGAGTGTGTTCAAATTGATAGATCATCTCTGACACCTTCTCCAGCTGACCAAACTCTTCCTGCAGCATGGCCAGGCAATCTTGAGCTGTACAGTTTTCATTTCCAAACCGGAAGCTCTTCACCGCTTCTGCCGCGGCACCTTTCAGACTTTCCAAGACTCGCTGTCTCTTCTGTGCCTCAGGCACCTCCCATGCCTCTACTGCCTGTAATGCCTGTTCCACCCAAGTGTCAAAATCTTCCTCCCCCGCAGGGACGGGAAGCTTCCCCGAGAATGCCTTTAGTCTCCGGTAGCTAGTCTCTACGTGCACCGTGCTTGCCTTCTGACAGTTTGTTAGTAGGTCCCCTAACGCCTTTATCAGTTCGGGTGATATGGCCGTGGCAGGTGCAGGCGTCACCGGAGGTGTCGCTCCATCTCTCCTCTCTGGTGAGGTACGGGCCGCAGTCTGCGGTGGTCCCGTTAGGGGTGGCTCCTTCTTAATAGCATGCGCCAGACTATAAGATCTGTTATCCGACGTCTGCGTATATTTGCGCTTGCAAACTTCTGGCTTCCCCTAAACTGACAGACGACCAGCTTGAAATTCTGGAAGCCCCTATTACTGAGGAGGACATCTCCGAGGCCATTTCCTGTCTGGCCTCATCCAAGGCCCCAGGATTGGATGGCCTACCTCTTGAATTCTATGCCACCTACTCCGAAATCCTAATCCCTGAACTTAAGTACCTGTATAAATCTATATTTGACTCAGGAGTTCTACCCCCATCTATGCGAGAAGCCCAAATAGTCGTAATTCCCAAACCCGGAAAGGACCCTAAATACCCGGAGTCGTATAGGCCCATTTCCCTGTTACAGGTAGATATTAAAATATTAGCTAAGATTCTAGCCTCCCGCCTTAACCAGGTTATTCTGTCATTGATACACCCTGACCAAACCGGCTTTATGCCAGGGAAGAACACGGCCATGAATATTCGCCGCCTATTTATGAATATTCAGGGGTCCCATGATGAAATTGGCTCGAGGGTTGTGGTGGCGCTGGATGCCGCCAAGGCCTTCGACTCCGTGGAGTGGAGCTACCTGTGGGAGTGTCTCTCAAGATTTGGATTTGGCCCCAGCTTCATTCGCTGGGTCCAACTCCTCCATCAATCCCCGAGGGCCAGAGTGTTTGTGAACGGTTGGCTTTCTGACCAGTTCCCGCTGGAGAGGGGGACCCGGCAGGGCTGCCCCCTTTCCCCCATGCTTTATGCATTGGCTGTGGAGCCGTTGGCCATAATGGTCCGTGCGGACACTTGCATCCGAGGTCTCAGGATGGGGAACCTGGAAGAAAAGATTGGGATGTATGCCGACGACACACTTTTGTATCTGGCGGACTCCGGTCCTTCTCTTATAGCAGCCCTCCAGTCCATAGAACGTATGGGTGGCCATTCGGGTCTGAGTATTAATTGGGCTAAGTCCCAGATCCTTCCGATTGACCATTTCCCCTCCTCGTTCGCGTCCCCTCCTCTGGCTCTTCCAAGGGTCTCCCAGATTAAATACCTTGGCGTACAGGTCACCAGATCGCTCTCAGATTATAAACTACTGAACATTGAACCCCTGTTTGCTCTGATCAAGAACAAGACGCAGACTTGGGCCAGACTACCCCTGGGTGTTATGGGTCGCGTCAGCTTAGTTAAGATGATACTCCTTCCCAAGACACTCTATTTGGTCTGGCATGCTCCCCTCTATATACCACAAAATTTTTTCAGGACAATTGAATCCATCCTGAATTCATTTATTTGGGGTCATGGCAGACACAAATTATCCTGGAGAATCCTGAAGAACCCTGTGACGTTGGGAGGAGCTGCTCTCCCTGACTTTCAGGATTATTATTTTGCCTCCCAGCTGTCCCACTTCTATTATTTTGATAAACATGAACTAACGAGATACCAGACACTACTCTGTGAGCACCCAGATGACTCGGCCCACACCCCACTTCAATCGGTCCTGAGAGCCCCAGTGACAAGACGCCCCCCCCAACACACAGCAGACATGTTGACTCACCACCGGAGGGTATGGCGGGCGGCACTGCAGAGAACTGGGACCCCAAGGGTACACTCTCATACCCCTCTCTGGTACAATACATGCTTGCCAGAATTATTGTCCATTCCGGACCCCGCGGCGTGGATACGCCATGGGATCTTATACATACACCAGATCATGACTAATTCAGGCCTTAAATCATTCCAAATGCTGAAGGACGAATTTTCCCTCCCCAATTGCCTGTTTTTCAGGTATTTGCAACTCCGCCACGCCATACAGGCCCAGTTTTCTGGCTCTTGCCCGTCCCTGGCAGTTCCCTCCATAGTGGACACAGTCACGGGTAATGTGCCTGCTAAGCTCATCTCCACTTTGTACTCCGCCATTCGTCTCCCTAGCACCACAGCATTGGCCTATACTGCTAAGACTAGATGGGAGGCGGATGTTGGACTTATAGAGGATGGGGACTGGGGCGAGATTTTGGAGGACGTGAAAAAGGTTTCCCCCAAGCTGTCGGACCGCCTCACACAGCTGTACATTATACATAGAACATATCTGACCCCTCAGAGAGTGGCACGTTTCAGGCCCACGTACAATCCGGGATGCCGCCTCTGTGACCATACCCCGGGCTCCTTTTACCACCTCATATGGTTCTGTCCCACCATTCAGGCATATTGGACACAGGTGATACGCTTCCTACACGATCAGATGGGCTCCCCTGCTACCCTTGACCCAAAGATGTGCCTACTTGGCCTGTTGCCAGACTTGGATGCCGACAAACCCCTCCGTACCTTTTTACATGAGACGCTATTCTTGGCAAGAAAAGTAGTGGCCCGTAATTGGATGCAGGCCCTGCCCCCTACAATTCAGTGCTGGAAAAAGGCGGTTAACGATGCTCTCCCATATAAAAAACTGATTTATGTACATAGAGGGTGTCCGCTAAAGTTTGAGAAGGTCTGGGACAGATGGATGGCGGATGGTGAAACGTGTACTTGACATGTCGATTTTTTATTTTTGTTGTATACCGGTTTTACTTTCACTGCTGTTATTATCTTTGTGACACACAGATGCTTCACTGTGTTCATGTATGTACTATTATATTGGCCATACTGGCTTATGTTGATTTATGTACCATGCATACTTTTCAATAAAGTTGATTTCCAATTAAAAAAAAACTTCTGGCTTCCCATCTGAATACTCCACTAGTGCATACTGGTGTGAGGTGTCTGGGTCTAACTTTGTTCCCATCACCCACGGTGTACCATCTGGGGTCACTGACTTCATTAATGCTTCCACCGTCTCGGTCGACCATTCCTGACCGGGCACGTTAATGACCACTGACTGGCTTGGATCTGTCTTAGCTACTCCACACCACGTTCTGATGTCTTTCGGGTCCATGCCGGTACCTCTTGGCGGGTTTTCTGCTCTATCAGGATCCTGGACGAGCCCCCACGTGTAGCGTTACCCTCAACTAAGAGGGCCGCAGATTTGGTCTGGGCCCTGAATACAGCTCCGCCAACCCCCGGCAATATACTCGACCCTTTCTGGCACAGTTAGTCTAGGGGTATACACATTTAATACTTATACTTTATGAGAGACTCAGACACGGAGTAGTTATAAAGGAATAACAGATTTTTACTTTCAGCTATGCAAAGGGAATGAACAGTGATAACAACTTGACCATTAGAATATTCACAGAGCCCTGCAATATTACAATATCAGTCACACTACACCATGGAGAAGGGGGGGGTGAATAAGGAGACGCCACGTGGGGCGACCGTTAACTAGGCGCCCTGTGGCGCAATAACTAAACTAGGTCCCTAATGAATCAGGCCTGATTCCTAATTCTAGAACTCAGTCCTGTATGAATGATGGATTCTTCACCGGCATCTGTAGAGGTGGTGCACTTAAGAATAAACAACAATTGTAATCCAGGAAAAGGGAAAGTTGATAACTGACAACACTTCACTGGAGATCCTCTGGATCAGTCCTGCTGTGGATCTCCAGTGAGAGTCTTTAACATGAGGTAGTAGGCCTCGGCAGTTTATTGGCACAGTACTAGCAAACAGGTTAGGGAATGAGCTTACGCTCGCTCACCCGCCGGACACGATCTCCGTCCGGGACTTCCACCGGCTGTGACTTCACTCGCCCACAGCGGTTGCTGCGATCGGGTCTCTGATCCAATCTAGGCTGTAAGTAGAGATGTCGGATGCCACCCAGGCTCGCAGTGGGGTGGAAGGCTCTTTGGTCGGCTGCGGAAGGCCCCAGGCTTCAGGCCTTACCCAGCACAGGTCCGCACAGGTGTATCAGTCTCTGCCGTCCCGTGTCCAAAGAGGCCGAGCCAGGCCTCGCCCCTTCCTTATATATCCCCACCCATGAGTCTCTGAGGCAGAAGCAAAACATCCTGGGAACCAGTGGGGTTCTGGGAACAGTAGTTCGAGAGCATTTAAAGGAACCTCACTACAGTTGTATAAAAAATGCACTTTGTATCATTCAAAAAGTGTTTCCCGGTGCTAAACCTTTCATCCAATTTCTAAATTGCTGCATTTGTAAATTCCAAAAGTCAATATAAAGGAATAGTAGTGGTAAAAAAAAGCACTTGTGGGTTTAACAAATCATTTTATTGCATATTTCTCCTTTAAGGGGGCATGGCAGGGGGTGTGTCCTATGCTTACATAAAAGGTGTCCCTTGTTCCCATCTCAAAAAGTTGGGAGGTATATTAAAGCTGTATTAAACCCCAAACCAAAAATGATATATATAACATATTGCAGGTTATCAATCATTTGATGTGATGGCTGCATTCGTTTTATTTTTGTAGGCTTTCTTCCCTATTTTCACCTGGTGATCCAGCCAGTAACACATTTCCTGTACCAGGCTCCATGTACACAGAAGCTCAAAAACAGTCGTTTTTAAAGCAGCAGAAAAAGCTAGCTTTTATCAGCGTTTTTTTACTAGCGTTTATTAGCGTTTTTCAGTGTAGCGTTTTTTAGCTTTTTTTTTTTTTTCATAGGATCAAAAAACGCAAAAAAACACCCGCGACCAGCGTTTTTGAGCGTTTATCAGCGTTTTTTCAGCGTCTTGCGTTTTTCCGCCGAAAAAACGCAAAAACGGCACTTTGAACGCAAATTTCTTGCGTTCAGAAAAAAGCCCATTAACTCCACTGCTCATTAACGCTAAAAAGCATTATGTGTGCATGAACACATAGGCTAACATAGAGTGCAGTTAATGGGCTTTTTAAAAAAATGCCAATAAACTGCAGTTTATCAGCTTCAGTGTACATGGAGCCTTAGTGTCCCCACTCTGGATGAAGGACAGGGGCACCTTAGGACAGCAGCACTGTCAGTCTGGGGTGGAGAGAAGAATGGGTGTAGATTGCACCTGGGGGGGTGGGGGGGGGCACAGAAGGGGACTGTTAGATGTACTAAAAGATTTAGATAAATGTAAATATTGAATCTGAACTCCATTGTTATAGGCAGTTGGAGAAAACAGTTTTTGTTTTTTTCCTTTTGGAATAAATGTTTTACAAGAATAAAAAAAAGCTGATCATTGTAAGCACCCCTAACAGTGGTAAAAGGTTTGTCTCAACACTCAACCGATACATGTACAGGAGAGCTTGTCCTGTTGAAAAACAACAGACTTACTGGCCAGATCACAAGGCGAAAATAACAGAAAGGAAGCTTAAATTAAAAAAAAAATAATGCAGTAATCACATCTAAAAATCTAATACATTTTTTTGCTCTTATGCCGCGTACACACGATCATTATTCACGGCGGTTAAAAAAACGCCGTGAATAATAACATTAAAAACGAGGGAACGGCTTGTTCCCCACACACGGTCGTTTTTCACGTCATTTTTTCTCTTGTCGAGAAAAACGACCGTCTGTGGGCTCCGCGGCAGTGTTTCCCTATGGGAAAACTGCAGCGGAAAAAAATGTCGAGAAAAACGATGAGAAAAATTAGAGCATGTTCTAATTTTTCTCGTCGTTTTTAATTCCGTTTTTCCCATCGGGAAAAATGACAAAATGCCCACAGACGATCGTTTTTCTCGTCAAAAGGAAAACATTTCATTTTTCTCAACGAGAAAAACGGTCGTGTGTACGCGGCATCAGGTTTAATACCACTTTAAATCCTCCCAATGCATCTTAATCTGTGAGCTCTGTAATTGTCTACAAGCAGAATTCACAGAATTTATAATACATTCACTGAGAGTACTTTCTGAAGCTTTGAGTCTGAGTGAAATACAATTTCCTATTCAATGATTAGATTTACCTTCAACCATGTAGTACAAGGGCCTGCCTGATTTCATACAAATTGAAAGTGTTTAGGTTTGACCTCATATTATGTGGTTTTGGTAAATCTAAAGAAAAATTGTACAAGAGAATTGTATAATGTATGACCAGCCTTAGACCCCATACACACTATTAGATTTTCTGAAGATTTTTGTCTTCAGATTTACCAAGACATGTAGTGCAAGGGCCTGCCTGATTGCATACAAATTGAAACTCTTAAAGCGGAGGTTCACCCTAAATGTACACATTAGCTTATCCAGATCTATGGAGTACATACATATACATATGGCTATCAATTTTTTTTTTTGTGGATTTAAATACCGTGAATCAGGAGTATTTATTGAGACTTCCAGGTATCCCTCCCGCGGGAGTGGGCGTATCTTTTCTCTTCCCCAGCGCCCCAGTGTTTGCTGGGAGGTGTTCGCAATGTCTCCTGGGAGCACAGTGTCATGCTTCCCAGGAGACAATTCTCAACGCCAACCATCGAAATCTCACGGGATTTCACTCGTCGCGTGACTATCATTCACCGCTTCCAGGAAGTATGTGCTTGTGGGTTTCACATTGCCCACAAGCAAAATGGCAAATTCCTGCATTGTTTTTTATAAGTTTATTTTTTCTAAGAAATCAGACGGGGGATGATTCAAATCGTCAAACACGTGAGTACTAGGTTGCTAACTGAAACAACATTCAATGCAATGATAAAAAAAAAAAAACGATGGACCGCGGAACCTCCGCTTTAAGGTTTGACCTCATATTATATGGTTTTGCTAAATCTGAAGACAAAAATCTGCAGAGAATCTAATAGTGTGTATGGGGTCTAATTATTGGTCTTTGTTTACAGTAAACTTTGACCTTGTTTACACTTAAGTTCGTAAAATAACAGCAAGTTTAAAAAAACAGCAAGTTATGCCCCTTTCACACGGGCGGACCGTATGTCCGTTTTTCACCCATCCGTTTTCGGGTGAAAAACGGACATACATGTATCCCCATGGGATAGCGGATGTCAGCGGATGAACATTCGCTGACATCCGATCTCCTCCGTGCCCGCAATGCTCCGTTTTTCTGGATAGAAAAATGTCTATTTTTCTATCCGTCTGAGGAGCGGATCGGATGAACACGGACAAATGGTCCGTGTTCATCTGATCCCCCATAGGGGAGAGCGGAGATCTGACAGGGCGGTCCCTGCACAGTGTGTGGGGATCGCTCTGTCATCCGCCGGCTCAGCGAGGATCAATGGAGCGATCCCCGCTGAGCAAGTGGAGGTTCACTGGGGGATCATGACTGATCCGTCCCGTGTGAAAGGGGCCTTAAAAAAAAATTGGCAAGCTTTATTTGTTTTTGCAAAATGTTTGTAAAAAAATCAACAAAAGTGAATATATTACCCAAAATAAAATATAAAAGATGACCCTGCGTTGAGCAAGTAAATACCCAACATGTCAAGTCTTAAAATTGTGAGCACCTGTGAAACATCAACAAACATCCCGGTTCACACAGGGGCGACTCGTCAGGCGACTCGGTCACCTGACGAGTCGCGTCCCACGCTGTTCAATAGAACCATTCTAATAGGAGCGACTCAGGTCGCTCCGACTTAGAAAAAGGTTCCTGTACTACTTTTGGGGGCGACCCAAGGCGACCTGCATTGACTTATATACAGAAGTCTTTATGCAAATCGCCTCGGCGGGCGTCTCAAGTCGTCTTGAGATCGCGCCGCCGAGGTCGCCCCCGAAGTCGTGACGCGTCATGACGCCCCTGTGTGAATTGGGCCTAATGCATATGTTTGTGTTCATATGTGCATGGAAGTGGGGGTGGGCGCTCTAAATGGGTGCTTATGATACTATTTTGTTTAAAAAGGTTCTCAGTCCCCAAATGTCTCACCTGCGCTCCATTAGCTTCTTCCATGGTCGCAGCTGAACCCATAAGTGATGTAATGCAAGTCGCTTCCAGGTTTGTCTTAGTAGGGGAGATCAGCAAATGGACGTACGCTGGTCTACCTCCCCCTATCCGGTGGTACCCACCATGCCTGGCCTGGGTCAGCAGGTGGGACAGTGGGGTCCAGGAAACATGGCAGGGGACCTGCAGGAGAAGGGGGGGGGCTAGACTACCAGGGGTGCAAGAAATCAATATGTTTCTATCTGACAGCCGACAGTTGGCTTGACAGATTTACACACATGTAAAACCTCCCTGCTGTATGCCATATGTTGGTGGCAGTAAAAGGGTCAAAGAAGCTGCTAGCAGACATCAGTACTTATTGAAGCCTATTGAAAGTCTGCCAAGGCCTGTTAGTTGCTTGTTTAACCAGTTGCCGACTGTGTCGCGCAGATATACTGCGGCACAATGGCTCTCCTGGGCGAAATCCCGTATGGGTACTTCCTACGCTGCACGGCAGGGGACCCGATGTGCGTGGCCGGCGGGGCAAGATCGCCGCCTGCTACGCGCGATCGCGTGCACGAGCGCCAGCACAGGGATTTGTGTGTGTAAACACACAAATCGTTGTGCTGTCAGAGGAGAGGAGCCATATTGTTTCTTCCTACGAAGTAGGAAAAACTACATGGCTTCTCTTCTAGTCACTCCCATCCCCCTACAGTTAGAACATGCTGAGGGAACACACATTTAACCCCTTGATCGCCCCCTAGTGTTAAGCCCTTCCCTGCCAGTGACATTTACACAGTAATCAGTGCATTTTTAGAGCACTGATCAATGGTCCCAAAAAAGTGTCAAAAGTCTCCCATTTGTCTGTCGCATTGTCGCAGTACCACTAAAAATCGCAGATCACCGCCATTACTAGTAAAAAAAAAATAATAATAATAAAAATGCCAAAAATCTTTCCCATATTTTAAAGACGCTATAACTTTTTCGCAAACCAATAAATATACGCTTATTGCGATTTTTTTACCAAAAGTTTGTAGAAGAATATATATTGGCCTAAACTGAGGAAAAATTTTGTTTTTTAAAAAAAACTTTTGGGGATATTTATTATAGCAAAAAGTAAAAATATTGTTTATTTTTCAAAATTGTCACTCTTTTTTTGTTTATAGCGCAAAAAATAAAAACTGCAGAGGTGATCAAATATCACCAAAAGAAAGCTCTATTTATGGGAAAAAAAGGACGCAAATTTTGTTTGGGTATAACGTCGAACGACCGCGCAATTGTCAATTAAAGCAACACAGTGCCAAATTGTAAAAAGTGCTCTGGTCAGGGAGGGGGTAAAAATTTCCGGGGCTGAAGCGGTTAAAAAAACTAGCAGCACTTCAACGAAACGCTATGCTTAACATCCCCATTTCTGGAACTAAATGTTTCTTTAAAAATTGCCACAAAACACCAGCTCCAAATCTTCTGTCTACCCGTGCAGGTCAGGACACTTTGCTGGGTATTGAAAATGGATTGGGACAGGTTTGGAGGCTGATGTTGGCCCCCCAGACACCTACAAGTCCTTCCTGTGGTCTGACTGCCTGACACCTCACTCATGCAGCACAACATACAGTATAGGCTGACATACTGTCACCACCTACACATATGCCCATAATAGTAGTTCTGCTCAGCACCCTGCATCAACAGGAAATGATTAAAGGGTCACTCTGGGGATCCTTCCATCGCTACGCAATTTTTCAACCTCTGTGATGACATTACATGGGCTAATAATACAGAAAAACTATGTCCCTGTACAAAGTAAGAGGGAAAAAAAAACATGGGGGATATCATAGAGCAAGAAAGGTAGGTTTTTGGATTAATGTGAGATACTGCCCAATGATCAGCTTTAATTACTTTATTGTGGATTGTTACCAGAAAGCTTTGTACCATTGGGTGTTCTAGACATTGTTTGTCCCCGTCAATATTCGTGCAGCCAGTAAACTCATATCTGTGTGCCAACAGAGAGAGTTATGGGGCATATAGTCCTCTTTGAATCTTCTGCTATGCATCCATGTACCCTAAGACTACAAATCCAAGGTGATAAATAGAGCTGAGATGCCCGCGCATGCTCTCTTCCTCCTGGGCCTGACGCAAGATGGACCTCTCCATATGACAGAGAGAGAGAGGTCACTGTCTACCACGCGGAATGCTAATCGCACCACAAGGCCTACTCCTGTTACCCGCTGTCGGACATCCTTTTACCAGCATCACTTGCAGCATCACTTACAGTGCCTACCCATCAGTGCAGACGTGTGGGGAAAGTCACTACAGAAAGCCGAGACAGAGTGTTGCCATCTGTGTTCCTGTCTAGAAGACCTCAGATCGATTTGGGTCGTTGGTGGGAGAGCAAGCTGCTCAATCTTTATCTATTCACTACCACCAGTACAGAACACCGTGCACACACATCTCTACCCAAGAACACTTTACTGCATTGCGGGAACACTGTGCTCAGATGCCTTAGGCCAGGAATGCCCAACCAGTGGCCCGCGGAGCCTTCTGATGTGGCCCACGACCTTCTGCTTTGGGATAGCAGGTTCTCAAGCCATCCCATAGCATCAGTATTTTGAATGAAGCCAGCGGTAGAGAAAGCAAGCAGCTGCGGAGGGAGCAGAGCCGCATATGCCAAAAGCTTCCTGTATAGCGCCGGCTCCTGTCACAAGCGGAGTGATACCAAATGCATTCTGCGTGGGACAGCAACAGCCAGCGATACCTGAATAGAAGACTGTTATTAGAGGTAAGTTTATTAATAAAAGCAGTGTATATATGAGCATATATGTTCTGCAGTGGTTACCGGGCTGCTTTCAAACTGATCCGCAGGTGCAGTGTAGTTCACCTTCAGGTTACCTGCACTGAGTTATAGACTTCTGTTATCTGTGGGTTTGGTGCGCTTTCAGAAAGTGCGCCACACCTGCAGGATATAATAGACATCAATGGCAAAGTGTAGCTAACCTGCACGAAAGCCACAGGTGCATTGTGCTTTACCCGCAGTGCAGGTAACCTACCGCACATCAGTGTGAAAGCAGCCTTAGGCCCCTTTCACATGATCAGTTCAACCCACGCGGACCCTACATTCACCTCTATGGAGCGGCAGATGTAAACAAACTTGTGTCCATTTGCACCCACCTACCTCCAATCCGATCCACAAAAAAAAAACAGAAGGGGATCCGTCTCCTTCCATCTGGTTGGGCCCACAGAGTAGAGTGGGCTGTGTCCGCTCTGCATATACAGAGCAGACACGGATCTGTCTTCCGTCCGCTCCACTTATTGTGGCCCGCGACCAGTTACCAAGTCGCTTAAGTGGCCCTCGCTCTTCAAAAGGTTGGGCACCCCTGCCTTAGGCTTTCGCCACTCGGAATCTATTGTTTCACCTACAACCAAATGGATTACAGTTAACGAGCTCCAACAAGCTAGCGAAGAATAACAGATCTGCAATGTGGAACTCTATTGCCATTACTTATAGGAAGCCTAAAAATATGTATAACACCAGCGGGAGATTAGCTCTCTCATTAGAATAGCATAGGCTGTCTAGATTACATCTATCTAAGTGTGGCCACAAATGTAGTTAACTGAAACATCCACTAAGAGGTGACTTCGGATCTGAATATAGTGTACAATTGTGTATAAAGCATTATCCATCGTTTAACCATTGTTGTGTCTTTGGGAGGAATCTGTTCGCTGAGTTGGTGCTGTTATCCCAGCTCAGCGGATCTATTCCTTCCATTTGTGAAATAACTTTTCCAAATTGGGTTCAAGTAAAATATTTCAAACCCTTATACTACTGAGTTGTTTGATTCTTGCTTTATAGTGTTGACAGGATGTCTGAACTCAGAGTGTCAGGTGGGTTGGAAAGCTCACTTGGTCATGGCCGTGCAGATGAGCAGGTAATTCTCAGCAGTCCCCAAGGGGGCCATCCTACACAGTCCTCTACTAATGTCAAACAAAAGACTCCATATGGTTACTTAGAGCCAGTTGCTTGTTGTCTCTTGTGAGAGGGAGTTTTTTCCATTAGATAGTATACCATAAATAAGCTTTTACTTGGCCGACAGCACATCCAGGATTTTACCTTACCTTCTCTACTACAGTAGCACATCTTAGTCAAAGACCATCCTAGTCCAAGACTGGTTAACTGAGGAACAACAACATACTAACAATGTCAAACCTGTGCTCTCCAATCCTATCAGAGAGCTCCCTGTGTGTTTTTCAATACAGTAATGCCTGATTGATTTGCATTGCTGACCCTTGCTTCCCAGCAGGGATGAGCAGAACACCCCCCTGTTCGGTTCGCACCAGAACTTGCGAACAGACAGAATGTTCGCGTGAACTTTAGAACCCTATTAAATACGATGGACTCGAACGTTCGAAATCTAAAGTGCTAATTATAAAGGCTAATATGCAATTTATTGTCCTAAAAAGTGTTTGGGGACCCGGGTCCTGCCCCAGGGGACATGTATCAATGCAAAAAAAAGTTTAAAAAATAGACATTTTTACGGGAGCGGTGATTTTAATAATGCTTAAAATGAAAAAATAAAAGTGAAATATTCCTTTAAATTTCGTACCTAGGGGGTGTGTATGATATGCATGTAAAGTCGCGCATGTTTCCCGTGCTTAGAACTGTCTCTGCACAAAGTGTCATTTTTGAAGAAAAAAAAGTCATTTAAAACTCACTCGCGGCTATTAATGAATTGTCGGCTTTTATCAATACATAGAAAAGTCATTGATAAAAAAAAAAAAAAAAAGCGTGGGGGTTCCCCCAAATTCAATTACCAGGCCCTTCAGGTCTGGAATGGATATTAAGGGGAACCCCGCCGCAAATTTAAAAAAAAATGGTGTGCGGTTCCCCCTAAATATCCATACCAGGCCCTTCAGATCTGGCATGGATTTTAAGGGGAACTCCACCCCAAATTGAAAAAAAAATGGTGTGGAGTCCCCCCAAAAATCCATACCAGACCCTTATCCGAGCACGCAACCTGGCCGACCACAGGGGAAGAGGGGGGAACGAGAGAGCGGCCCCCCCTCCCTCCTGAACCGTACCAGGCCACATGCCCTCAACATGGGGAGGATGTCCCCATGTTGATGGGGACAAGGGCCTCATCCCCACAACCCTTGCCCGGTGGTTGTGGGGGTCTGTGGGCAGGGGGTTTATCGGAATCTGGAAGACCTCTTTAACAAAGGGGACCCCCAGATCCCGGCCCCTCCCTATGTGAATTGGTAAGGGGTACATTGTACCCCTACCATTTCATGAAGAAAGTGTAAAAAAATTTAAATAAAAACACACAAACACCTTGGAAAAGTCCTTTATTAAAAAAAAAACAAAATAATAAAAAAAAAAACATTCCAGCGATGAAATCCAGTGTCCCGCGGCGATCCCGATGTCCAGCGCTGTCCGTCATTGGTTGTGCCTGAGCGGACCTGATGGGGAACTTCCTCTGCAGTGTTTTAAATGTATAAACCCGACCCTTCTAAAGTTCCCCATCAGGTTCGCTCAGCGGACCAGATGCGGAACGCGAGAAGGGGCGGGTCTATACATGAATTACACAGTGAAGGAAGTTCCCCATCAGGTCCACCCCCTCGGTATGTCAGACCGCGCCTACGTCATTGGCCTGAGCGGACCTGATGGGGAACTTCCTTCACTGTGTAAATTTAAATTAGTTCTCCACTCAGGCCAATGACGTAGGTGGGGTCTGACATACCGAGGGGGCGGACCTGATGGAAACTTCCTTCACTGTGTAATACGTGAATAGACCCGCCCCTTTTAAAGTTCCCATCAGGTCCGCTAAGCGGACCAGATGCGGAACATGAGAAGGGGCGGGTCTATTCACGTATTACACAGTGAAGGAAGTTCCCATCAGGTCCGCCCCCTCGTAGAGCGGACCTGATGGGGAACTTCCTTCACTGTGTAATACATGAATAGACCCGCCCCTTCTCGCGTTCCGCATCTGGTCCGCTGAGCGGACCTGATGGGGAACTTTAGAAGGGGCGGGTCTATACATTTAAAACACTGCGGAGGAAGTTCTCCATCAGGTCCGCTCAGGCACAACCAATGACGGACAGCGCTGGACATCGGGATCGCCGCGGGACACTGGATTTCATCGCTGGAATGTTTTTTTTTTATATTTTTTTTTTATTTTTTAATAAAGGACTTTTCCAAGGTGTTTGTGTGTTTTTATTTAAAAAAATTTACACTTTCTTCGTGAAATGGTAGAGGTACAATGTAAAAAAAAAAAAACAATGTAAAAAAATGCACTGTTTTGCATTCAAAGAAAGTCCCTGACACCTTCCAAAGATGTAGTGGCTGAAAAAAAGCATAGATGTGAATGTGCTCCATAGGAACCCATGTTAAATGAACTGTAGTGCATTTCTGCAAAAAGCACGAAAAATACATAGATGTGAACCAAGCCTAAACTTTTATTTAACCACTTGCCTACTGGGCACTTTTACTCTCTTCCTGCCCAGGCCAATATTCAGCTTTTAGTGCTGTCACACTTTGAATGACAATTACGTGGTCATGCAACACTGTACCCTTATGAAATATTTATAATTTTTTTCACTCAAATAGAGCTTTCTTTTGGTGGTATTTAATCACCACTGGGGTTTTTTATGTTTTGCTAAACAAACGAAAAAAGACCGATATTTAATATTTTTTTTAGCAAACAGGTAATTTTTCTCCTTCATTGATGTGCGCTGATAAGGCTGCACTGATGGGCTGCACTGATGGGCACTGATGAGGCGGCACTGATGGCCACTGATAGGTGACACTGATGGGCACTCATAGGTGGACCAGATGAGGCGGCACTGGTTGGCACTGATGAGACTGCACTGATGGGCATTAATAGGCAGCACTGATAGGCAGCACTGATAGGTGACACTGATGAGAAGGCACTGATGGGCACTAATTGGCAGCACTGGTGGGCACTGATGGGCAGCACTGGTGGGCACTGTTGGGACTGCACTGATAAACAGGACACTGATAATCAGTCCCCTTATTATGAGTGCCAATGTCCCTTTAACACCAGCCAGTTATCGTCTCTCTTCTCGATAACCGGCTTGTGTTTACACCAGTAATCAGCTGTCATTGGACACAGCTGATCACATGGTAAAGGGCCGCTGTCATTGGCCCTTTACCCCGATCTGTGATCAGCTGAGCCTGAAGGGCTCAGCTGTCACAGAATGTGCCGTCTGCATGCAGCAGGAGGCGTACAGACAGCACGATCACGGGCGGACATTCATGGACGCCCTCACGGCAAATTAAGCCCATGCTGTAGCTGTCTTTCGGCTATAGTGTGGGTGTAAACGGGTTAAAGACTTTTTTAATGAATATATATATACAGTAACTGGGTAAAACATCTGTTCATTCGTTTGCTTTATTGCTTTCACCCTTAGCTATATAAATACCGATTTTTTATTTTTTTTAAACATTGTTTATTTGTTTTCTGCAAATACAACGTTCAAGGAGGCACATAAACGGTTACATCTTGTGTATAAAGTATAGCAGAATAATAATATGTTGTCCGCTCTCGTCCCCCCCTCTTCCCCTGCGGCCTGCCAGGTTGCATGCTCGGATAAGGGTCTGGTTTGGATCTTGAGGGGGACCCCCACGCCGTTTTTTCGGCGTAGGGTTCCCCTTCAAATCCAGATCAGACCCAAGGGCCTGGTATGCCCCTGGAGGGGGAACCCACGCCGTTTTTTTCTTTAAAAATTGGCGTGGAGTTCCCGCTCAGGATTCATACCAAACGCAGTGCCTGGTATTGGTGGGAATCCGTGTCAGATCCCCGCCTATCGGCAATGCGTGTCGCTCATTGTGAAAGGAACATTTTTTCCTTTCCCGATGACGAGACAGCTCGGCGCTGGCTCTCGCGACGGAGCTCATAGGGTGTCAATATCGCCGCTAGAAGCGGCGATATTGACACAATATCGGCGGCACCTACTGTAGGTAGCCTGGTCTCCATATGTGTTACAATTGGGGAAACATTGAGAGCTTCATAGGAAGACAAGTCCGCATTAATGCGTATCCCCAAATATTTAAACGTTTGTCGGATGGACAATTTAGATGTAGAGAGGTAAGTATAGTCAAGTGTAGGGCCTATAGGGAATGCAACTGATTTGTCCCAGCCTACCCGTAACCCGGAGACCTTCCCAAACTCCTCCACAACACCAATTAGGGAGACAAAAGATTGCTCAGATCCATCCAGGTAAATTAGGGCATCATCAGCATAAAGGGAAATCTTTTCAGAGAGGGCCTCATAACAGATGTCACCCACCGTCGCCGTCTGCCGCACCGCGAGAGCCAGAGGTTCTATTGCCAGAGCGAACAGAAGTGGCGAGAGTGGGCAGCCCTGCCTGGTTTCCCTCTACAAAGTAAAAACATCGGAGACATCCTTATTTGTGCTTATCCTAGCCCTAGGGTTGGTATAGAGTAAACGGACCCACTGAATGAATTGAGAGCTGAAGCCCATACGATGCATGGTTTCCCAAAGGAAGGACCAATTAACAGTATCGAAGGCCTTGAGCACATCCAAGGATAACACCAGGCCACTTTTTTTCCCGGTGGCAGCCCTATGAATGTGCAGATATAGCCGGCGAATGTTGTTATACGTACTCTTCCCAGGCATAAACCCAGTCTGGTCCCTGTGAATAAGATGGAGAATGACTTTTAGTAATCTTAGAGCTAAAATCTTAGCCAGCACCTTAACATCACTATTCAGCAGTGAAATTGGATGGTAAGACCCACACAACAGTTTATCTTTGTCAGGTTTAGGGAGCAATACAATTAGGGCTTCACACATGGAGGAGGGGGGCTCACCCTCCTGCAGTGCACGCCCAAACAAAGAGTGTAGTTTCTGTGACAGTTCTTCAACATAGTTTCTGTACCATTCTGCGGGCAAACCATCCAATCCAGGGGCTTTATTAGGGGGGAGCGAGCAAATGGCCTCACTGACCTCCTCCACTGTCAAGGGTTTGTCTAGGATCAGGTTATGTGATTCTTCCAGGACAGGGAATTGAAGAGATTCAAAGAATCCCAGCGTCTCAAGCTCGGTTGGGGGGGATGGGGCGGTGTAAAGGTTCACATAAAAGGACTTAAACGTTTGGTTTATAAGCAGGGGGTCTGATGTGACAGAACCGTCTGGTAACTGAATTTGCGGTATAGTCCTCTCTACGTAGTCTGTGCGAGAGAGATAGGCCAGCATCTTTCCATTCTTACCACTGTGTTCATGTAACCTGGCCGACAAACATCTGCTGTTTGTGCGTCAATTCCACCCTATGGAGGTCCAGAACCCTATGCGCCCCCACCAGGACTCCATGGGAGTCCGGGGTGGAATGCGCAGAATATCGGACCCTGGCTGTCTCCAGGGAGGACTCCAAGGCTAAAAGAGCAGCCTGAGAGGACTTTCGATGCTGGGCAATGTTGGAAATGTAGGACCCCCATACCGATGCCTTGAAGGCATCCCACGTGGGGCCAAAGGAGGCAGATCCGGGATTGTCCCCTGAATAGTGGGACATATCCTGCCGCACCGGCTCTTGAAATTCAGAGATGGCAACCCAGAGTGGACTGAGCCTCCACAACCGAAAGGAGGGTCTATGGCCTAGTAGTATATCTACAGATAGGGGTGAATGGTCAGATAACATCTGAGGTAAGTGAGATACTGCCTGAATACTGGGGATCAAGTCAGGAGTCCCCAGAGCATAGTCCAGCCTGGAAAGAGTATGGTATGTACGAGATTGGCACGTGTATTCCCGGTCCATAGGATGGCAGTGTCTCCAGAGATCAAAATAACCAAAAGAGGCACACCATTGACCAAACAATTTAGAGTCATATTGGAGAGGCTTCAAGCGGTCCCGGTCAGGATCGAGTACCGAGTTGAAGTCCCCCACTATTATGCCGCGTACACACGATCATTTTTCCCGTCGAGAAAAATTAAATTTTTTCCTTTGGACGAGAAAAACGATCGTCTGTGGGCTTTTGTTGTTTTTCTCGATGGGAAAAACGGCATTAATCACGACGAGAAAAATTAGAACATGCTCTAATTTTTCTCGTCGTGATTCCCGTCGTTTTTTTCCGCTGCAGTTTTGCCATAGGGAAACACTGCCGGGGAGCCCACACACGGTCGTGTGTGGGGGGAACAAGCTGTTCCTCATTTTTCACGTCGATTTTCTCGACTGTGTTTTCACCGTCGAAAAAATCGACCGTGTGTACGCGGCATTAGAGTAGCTAGCGTTGGAAAAGTGGAAAATTGTACACTTAAATCTGTGAAAATTTCAGCCGTGATGGGGGGGGGGAGCATATACAACCACCAACAATAGTGGTGTGGCATGCACCGTGCATTGGAGAAAGATATAACGACCCTTAGGGTCCAGTACCACCCTGCCACAGGAAAAGGGGAGGCCCTTCCATACTAGAATGCACATCCCCCTTGCATAATTAGAGTAGGTGGAATGATAACCATGCATAACCCAGTATTTTTTCAAAGCCAGCACCTTCGATCCAATAAGGTGCGTTTCTTGTAAACACAATAAATGAGGATTGTGCACCTTAAGAAAATGAAACAGAGAGGCCTTCTTAAATTTGAAGTTTAACCCCCGGACATTCCAGGAGATGCACCTGACCTTAGACATGTTAAAGTATTAAAAATGAAGGAAAGCAATAGCAAAATATGAATCAACATTAACCTAGGCAAGGTATAGGTGGGGGTGGAGGCAAGGCAGAAATCACCTCGCGCTCCCCTGCCAGACCCCAAAAACAAGGGGCTGGCTTTGACCCTGAACTGCACGTACATACTAGGAACATGGCCTGTACAGGCAAGCCAGCGAACTAAGTCAGATCAGTTAGTGATCAATAGAAGAGAAAAAAAAAATTGAAAAAAGGGTTACAATAAACTTATAGCAGCATAGTCATCCAGTGGAGATCTCCATCCTCTTGACACAGGAATGTACTGAATGTACCTGCCCCAGGTACTATCCCAGAAAGTGGGATGAAAATGGGAACACAAGGAAAAAATAAAAAAACAAATCAAGTGTCAGGTGCTCGGTCAGACATACGACCAGGTTGGTGCAGGGACTCAAACCAGGACAAAGCATTTGCAGAGGTTAGGAAAAAGTGCACCTGGCCTTGATGCACAACTCTCAGCGTCACAGGAAATAGCATGGAGTATTGGATGGTCTTCTCCCTCAACTTTTGTTTGACATGCTGGTACTTGGCTCTCGAGGCACGGACAGCAGGGGAGTAATCTTCAGGCTCCCTTTTATGCGGGCCATACGCAGGATTGCATCCCGGTCTCTTTAGTTAAGGAGGCGCATTATCATGGTGCGGGGAGGACCACCTGTAGGAAGCGGTCCGCCAGGCACCCGGCAGGCCCGCTCCAGAAAAAAACAGGGGGATAAGCAGTCTTTACCAAAAACCAGCTCTCCAGGAAAGCGACCGGGTCGGAACCCTCAACCCGCTCAGGCAGACCCACCAGGCGCAGGTTGTTCCTGCGTAAGCGGTTCTCTAAATCATCCATCTTGTCCTCAAACAATCGAATATTAGTGCCCTGGGTTTTAAGAGCAGGAAGGACTAGGCCCACAGTGTCTTCCAGATCACTGATGCGGCGCTCGGTCTCTGAGACCCGGTCCCGCACTTAATGCATATCCTGGTGCATTATTGTAATGTCTAGCTTGAGCTCCTCCACTTTCCCCATAATGTCAGAGTGATTTACCTTGATTATCTTAAGGACCTCCAACAGCGTGGGCTCCGGTTCCGGGCTGTCCTCCAGGCCATTCTCACTAGGAGACGCAGGGGTCGGCAGCGCTGGTGTGGTGGAGGTCCCGGGAGAGGGTGGCAGAGATGGCTCAGGGTCCTCCGCAAAGAGCTCCAGGGTGGATGCCAGAGATGAGTGGCGCGTTGGTGCGGTGGCCATCTTGGAGCGCGTGGCGATACTCATCCTGCCCGCGGGTTGTTTCCTTCCTTTACGTTTTCCCATCCACCAGAATCCCTGGAAAAGTAGCCTAGGGTCTTCCCCGAGGGAGCTGTGAGGTTTTTAGCCGTTTTTGAGAGGCAGTCTAGGAGGATTGCAGAGGATTATTCAGAGGGATCTCGGGGGCTCTAGGAAAGACGTCCGCTCACATGCTGCGTCAGGCCACGCCCTCATATATAAATACTGATTTACTATGATGATCAGCTTCGTCTAGTGACCATACCGTGGTATTCTACTGATTCACTCTATTCTGTATGAAAAACATTCAACCTGGAGAGGAAATAGTCTAATGGCATTCCTTTTGCACCATTTGCACACTATGAATGTACATGCAGTTTCATAGGACAAATAGCTCTGATAATTTTCTATAAATACACCCCTAAAGCGGACCTTCAGTAATTTTTTCATCTTTTCATCTATTAAATCTTCTGCCCTTGTTGTTTTTAATTTGGATAGTAAAACATATTTTTTCTGCCAGTAAATACCTTATACAGCCCACTTCCTTTTTCTCGTCTGGTAATTAGCCTAGGCTAATGACATCATGCACAGCTCTCTCTCGCTCTCGTGAGAGTTTGCCAGCGAGGGAGGGTGGGGGCAGGAAAGTGGAGGAGGGATGAGTCACAGGAGAGCTAAGGAGAGCTGGTGGGGCTGGATGAGGGCAGAGAAAACAGGAGACTGCAGAGATCCATGGGTATTCATCAAGAGAGGAGAAATGTGCAGGCAAGAAGTGGTGTGAGTGTGTCTGTCTTCATATAACATGCACAGGCGTATAACATGCACCCTAATTTTAAGAGGGAAGTTTCAGGGAAAAAACTTTTCACAGCCCCCTGCACATTACATAGACCCCCTGCATATTATGCAGCCCCCTTTACATTACACAGCCCCCCCCCCTGCACAGTAGACAGCCCCCTGCACTCCCAGGAGGCCCCCAGCCTCCTTGGACAGCACTACCAGCATACTCTAAAGTTAAGAAAAATCACTGTCAGCCCTTACTCATACACTGCTCCTCCGGTGTCACTCTCATTGTAAATCAAAGCCTCTAAATACCTCATTAGCTTTGTTCTTTCATTGACTCGGTCACATGACTGCTCTCCTCTGACGTTTCATGGATGGTCATCTGACCACTCTCCTGCTTCATTTTAAAGCTACACTTGGAGGAGGAGCGGGAGGAGGAGAGCGGCCGGAAAGAACGGAGCTAATGAGGTATTTAGAGGCTTTGTTTTACAATGAGAGTGACACAGAAGGAGCAGTGTATGAGAAGGGGCTGGCAGTGATTTTTTTTTTACTTCAGACTATGTTGACAGTGCTGTCCCAGGGCCAAGAGAGGTCTGTATATACAGTATCTCACAAAAATGAGTACACCCCTCACATTTTTGTAAATATTTTATTATATCTTTTCATGTGACAACACTGAAGAAATTACACTTTGCCAGTGGCAACCTGTGATGCTCTGGTGAACTCCATGCCCAAAAAGGTTAAGGCAGTGCTGGAAAATAATGGTGGCCACACAAAATATTGACACTTTGGGCCCAATTTGAACATTTTCGCTTAGGGGTGTACTCACTTTTGTTGCCAGCGGTTTAGACATTCATGGCTGTGTGTTGAGTTATTTTGAGGGGACAGCAAATTTACACTGTTATACAAGCTGTACACTCACTACTTTACATTGTAGCAAAGTGTCATTTATTCAGCCTCATCACATGAAAAAATGCAATAAAATATTTACAAAAATGTAAGGGGTGTACTCACTTTTGTGAGATAGTGTATGTGTGTGTGTGTATATATATATATATATATATATATATATATATATATATATATGTGTGTGTGTGTGTGTGTGTGTGTCTGTATGCCTCTGTCTGTGTAAATGCTGGAAGTGAACAGGCAGCAGCTTCAGCTGCCCACAGTTAAAATGGCTGCAGACAGACTTAGTGGAGGGAGATTTCTGCAACATGTTTGGCAAGTACAGAATCACAGTAAATATAAAATAATATGCAAAGTGGTTGGAGGGAATCTTCAAAATGGCAAAGATGTTTTTATTACAAATTATGTGAAAAGACTGCAGTTCCTCTTAAGTTCGAATTTTTCTGTTGAACCAGAACACGGCACATGCTACTTATGTCTGTGCTTAGTGGGCAGTACAGCATTTCAGGTGTTACTTGCATGTAAACTAAAGTTACGGAAACACAAGCATTTATATAAAAATATGCACAAGTATAAATAGTAACCATTTCTATAAATGGCTTAGCAGGATTCATGATCTATAAACTGTCAATCCTTATGTTCTTATAAAAGGAATGAGTATTCCCGGAATCAATATAAAACACAGCATGATCAACAAATAAAGTAGTTTCATTTGTGATTCACGTAAAATTTTCTTCCTGTGTCTTACGCATCAAAGAAATCAGAAAATCAGGGGAAGCTTCCCATAACCATCTGATTCATCGGGACACACAATTCATGCTATGGCAGAATATTAAAATAACTGGGGAAAATCGCATTATCTTGCTTTGGAAAAACAGAAAAACAGCATGTAGGAGGGAATATGGAGACAACAAAAAGACTGCAAATGAAAAAAATTGAAAAATCAAAAGCAACCTGATGTTAAATGTAGAAGTGGATATCCCAAGAGGCTGGTTGCTAAAGAGAGACAAGCCATATTCAGCTTTGAGTCAGCATTGACCCTCCAGCTAACAGATCAATTGTAGAAAGAGTGAGACAGCAGAATTAATGGAGAGATGTAGAGCATTGGCTTCAGTGCATCAGTGTAGCAATAATGATATTCTCTCTGCAGCTAACAGCCTGTATGGATGCAATGCAGAACTGGCTCTAACTAGGTACATTTCTCAGCTAAAATGCAAAACCACAGGCCACTTAACCCTTACAGAGTTTAAGGAGTATTTAATATCAATGGTTAGGAGGGAAATTATTATTACTAAATTAGCAAATTGTCATTCCTAAGCTTACTGTTCCTGCAGAGGTTACAGACATTGGCCTGACAGGCACAGATAATAGCTGAATTATTGGACAGCTAGAATAATAATAGTTAAGGTGCGTGACACTAAAAAGATTATATCAAGCAGTTCAGTTCCTGAAAAAGCAGAGTAGTACATCTGCTCTACTATCTGGAGCTCTGATGCCCAAACTGTGGCAATTTTTATACGGCCCTTAGGGCCCCTGCAGACAGCAGTATGTGTTTTGGCACTTACTGAAGTCAGTGAAGGAGAATTTTTCTTTCACCACTTCCCATCCCACGTATATTAATATGACGGCCGCAAGGTAGCTTCTGCCATCCTGGGTGGCCTTCATATGACGTCCTTGGGCCTCCCGGCCGCTAGGGGGCGCGCGCACCGTCGCGTCAATTCGGGTGCCGATGCGCGTGCCTGGCGGCTGCGATGTCCGCCAGGCACCCGCGATTGCCAGTTACACAGACAAGGATGTGGATCTGTGTGTGTAAACACACAGATCCACGTCCTGTCAGGGAGAGGAGACCGATGGTGTCTTCCTTGTACATAGGGACACCAATTGGTCACCTCCCCCAATCAGTCCCCTCCTTCCACAGTGAGAATCACTCCCTAGGATACACATTTAACCCCTTGATCGCCCCCTAGTGTCAACCCCTTCCCTGCCAGTCACATTTACACAGTAATCAGTGCATTTTTATAGCACTGATCGCTGTATAAATGTGAATGGTCCCAAAAATGTGTCAAAAGTAGGGATGAGCTCGGTGTTCGAGTCGAACATACGTTCGACCCGAACATCGGCTGTTCGATCGTTCGCCGAACAACGAACGATTTGGGCCCTTCGCGCCTAATTCACGGCCCACAATGCACTACGCCATCGCAGTGTCATCCAGGCGCTGTGATTGGCCAAGCATGCACTGTGACCCCACATGCTTGGCCAATCACAGCGCCGGCAGCGAGGAGAGCAATGATTGGCCACAGGCAGGATGCCTGTGGCCAATTATTGCTGAGGGTGTTTAGTACACGCCCCACACTATAAAAGGCCGCCAGCACGGCGGCCTAGTGTAGTGTGCTCCGGAGCAGGGAAAGAGAAGCATAGGCAGGGACAGTGACATTTTTTTTTCCTGCTTAACCTGGATTCCTTTAGTTTAGGGAAAGAGAAGGATAGGTAGGGAGAGTGTCAGTCTGTTTTACTGTGCTAAACCTTGTTTGTAGGGACAGGGAAGGACAGTGAGGGAAATTCTCATTGTGCTATACTGTGCTAAAGCATTCATCATCAACCATCTTTAAAAAAACATTTTTTATAGGGACAGAAAACTATAGGTAGGGAGAGTGTCAGTGTGTTTTACTGTGCTAATCCTTGTTTGTAGGGACAGGGAAGGACAGTGAGGGAAATTCTCATTGTGCTATACTGTGCTAAAGCATTCATCATCAACCATCTTTAAAAAAACATTTTTTATAGGGACAGAAAACTATAGGTAGGGAGAGTGTCAGTGTGTTTTACTGTGCTAATCCTTGTTTGTAGGGACAGGGAAGGACAGTGAGGGAAATTCTCATTGTGCTATACTGTGCTAAAGCATTCATCATCGACCATCTTTAAAAAAACATTTTTTATAGGGACAGAAAACTATAGGTAGGGAGAGTGTCAGTGTGTTTTACTGTGCTAATCCTTGTTTGTAGGGACAGGGAAGGACAGTGAGGGAAATTCTCATTGTGCTATACTGTGCTAAAGCATTCATCATCAACCATCTTTAAAAAAACATTTTTTATAGGGACAGAAAACTATAGGTAGGGAGAGTGTCAGTGTGTTTTACTGTGCTAATCCTTGTTTGTAGGGACAGGGAAGGACAGTGAGGGAAATTCTCATTGTGCTATACTGTGCTAAAGCATTCATCATCAACCATCTTTAAAAAAACATTTTTTATAGGGACAGAAAACTATAGGTAGGGAGAGTGTCAGTGTGTTTTACTGTGCTAATCCTTGTTTGTAGGGACAGGGAAGGACAGTGAGGGAAATTCTCATTGTGCTATACTGTGCTAAAGCATTCATCATCAACCATCTTTAAAAAAACATTTTTTATAGGGACAGAAAACTATAGGTAGGGAGAGTGTCAGTGTGTTTTACTGTGCTAATCCTTGTTTGTAGGGACAGGGAAGGACAGTGAGGGAAATTCTCATTGTGCTATACTGTGCTAAAGCATTCATCATCAACCATCTTTAAAAAAACATTTTTTATAGGGACAGAAAACTATAGGTAGGGAGAGTGTCAGTGTGTTTTACTGTGCTAATCCTTGTTTGTAGAGACAGGGAAGGACAGTGAGGGAAATTCTCATTGTGCTATACTGTGCTAAAGCATTCATCATCAACCATCTTTAAAAAAACATTTTTTATAGGGACAGAAAACTATAGGTAGGGAGAGTGTCAGTGTGTTTTACTGTGCTAATCCTTGTTTGTAGGGACAGGGAAGGACAGTGAGGGGAATTCTCATTGTGCTATACTGTGCTAAAGCATTCATCATCAACCATCTTTAAAAAAACATTTTTTATAGGGACAGAAAACTATAGGTAGGGAGAGTGTCAGTGTGTTTTACTGTGCTAATCCTTGTTTGTAGGGACAGGGAAGGACAGTGAGGGAAATTCTCATTGCGCTATACTGTGTTAAAGCATTCATCATCAACCATCTTTAAAAAAAAAAAAATTCTAGGGACAGAAAACTATAGGTAGGGAGAGTGTCAGTGTGTTTTACTGTGCTAATCCTTGTTTCTAGGGACAGGGAAGGACAGTGAGGGAAATTCTCCTTGTGCTATACTGTGCTAAAGCATTGATCATCAACCATCTTTAAAAAAACATTTTTTCTAGGGACAGAAAACTATAGGTAGGGAGAGTGTCAGTGTGTTTTACTGTGCTAATCCTTGTTTCTAGGGAAAGGAAGGACAGTGAGGGAAATTCTCCTTGTGCTATACTGTGCTAAAGCATTCATCATCAACCATCTTTAAAAAAACATTTTTTTATAGGGACAGAAAACTATAGGTAGGGAGAGTGTCAGTGTGTTTTACTGTGCTAATCCTTGTTTGTAGGGACAGGGAAGGACAGTGAGGGAAATTCTCATTGTGCTATACTGTGCTAAAGCATTGATCATCAACCATCTTTAAAAAAACATTTTTTATAGGGACAGAAAACTATAGGTAGGGAGAGTGTCAGTGTTTTTTACTGTGCTAATCCTTGTTTGTAGGGACAGGGAAGGACAGTGAGGGAAATTCTCATTGTGCTATACTGTGCTAAAGCATTCATCATCAACCATCTTTAAAAAAACATTTTTTATAGGGACAGAAAACTATAGGTAGGGAGAGTGTCAGTGTGTTTTACTGTGCTAATCCTTGTTTGTAGGGACAGGGAAGGACAGTGAGGGAAATTCTCATTGTGCTATACTGTGCTAAAGCATTCATCATCAACCATCTTTAAAAAAACATTTTTTATAGGGACAGAAAACTATAGGTAGGGAGAGTGTCAGTGTGTTTTACTGTGCTAATCCTTGTTTGTAGGGACAGGGAAGGACAGTGAGGGAAATTCTCATTGTGCTATACTGTGCTAAAGCATTCATCATCAACCATCTTTAAAAAAACATTTTTTATAGGGACAGAAAACTATAGGTAGGGAGAGTGTCAGTGTGTTTTACTGTGCTAATCCTTGTTTGTAGAGACAGGGAAGGACAGTGAGGGAAATTCTCATTGTGCTATACTGTGCTAAAGCATTCATCATCAACCATCTTTAAAAAAACATTTTTTATAGGGACAGAAAACTATAGGTAGGGAGAGTGTCAGTGTGTTTTACTGTGCTAATTCTTGTTTGTAGGGACAGGGAAGGACAGTGAGGGAAATTATCATTGTGCTATACTGTGCTAAAGCATTCATCATCAACCATCTTTAAAAAAACATTTTTTATAGGGACAGAAAACTATAGGTAGGGAGAGTGTCAGTGTGTTTTACTGTGCTAATCCTTGTTTCTAGGGACAGGGAAGGACAGTGAGGGAAATTCTCCTTGTGCTATACTGTGCTAAAGCATTGATCATCAACCATCTTTAAAAAAAAAAAATTTCTAGGGACAGAAAACTATAGGTAGGGAGAGTGTCAGTGTGTTTTACTGTGCTAATCCTTGTTTCTAGGGACAGGGAAATACAGTGAGAGAAATTCTCCTTGTGCTATACTGTGCTAAAGCATTGATCATCAACCATCTTTAAAAAAACATTTTTTCTAGGGACAGAAAACTATAGGTAGGGAGAGTTTCAGTGTGTTTTACTGTGCTAATCCTTGTTTCTAGGGACAGGGAAGGACAGTGAGGGAAATTCTCCTTGTGCTATACTGTGCTAAAGCATTGATCATCAACCATCTTTAAAAAAACATTTTTTCTAGGGAGAGAAAACTATAGGTAGGGAGAGTGTCAGTGTGTTTTACTGTGCTAATCCTTGTTTCTAGGGACAGGGAAGGACAGTGAGGGAAATTCTCCTTGTGCTATACTGTGCTAAAGCATTGATCATCAACCATCTTTAAAAAAACATTTTTTCTAGGGACAGAAAACTATAGGTAGGGAGAGTGTCAGTGTGTTTTACTGTGCTAATCCTTGTTTCTAGGGACAGGGAAATACAGTGAGAGAAATTCTCCTTGTGCTATACTGTGCTAAAGCATTGATCATCAACCATCTTTAAAAAAACATTTTTTCTAGGGACAGAAAACTATAGGTAGGGAGAGTGTCAGTGTGTTTTACTGTGCTAATCCTTGTTTCTAGGGACAGGGAAGGACAGTGAGGGAAATTCTCCTTGTGCTATACTGTGCTAAAGCATTGATCATCAACCATCTTTAAAAAAACATTTTTTCTAGGGACAGAAAACTATAGGTAGGGAGAGTGTCAGTGTGTTTTACTGTGCTAATCCTTGTTTCTAGGGACAGGGAAGGACAGTGAGGGAAATTCTCCTTGTGCTATACTGTGCTAAAGCATTCCTCATCAACCATCTTTGAAATCCTTGTTTTTTGGACAGTCAGGGAAATTGTCATTGTGCTATTCTGTGCGAAAGCAATCATCCTCAACCATATTTAGAAATCCTTAAGTAAAGGGACAGAGAAGGACACCTGAAGGTAGCCCTTATTGCTTTTTTCCCATCTCCCTGCAGGCCATCCATTAGAATGTCTGGAAGGCAAACAAGGAGAGGCAGACAGTCAGGAGGCAATAAAAGAGGGCAAGCAGGCTCTGTGTCTGGGGGCAACAGTGCTGGTCGTGGACGCGGTGCATTGTCATCAGCACATGGCCATGGGACACGCTTGTCCTTCTTTTCGGCAGCTGGACATGTTGAGCCACATCATGCCGAAGACTTGGTAGAGTGGATGACCAAGCCCTCCTCCTCCTCCTCATCCTCTCTCACCCAGGCTCAGGGTACTGGCAAAGCAGCTGCCAAAGCGTCCTCTTCCCTGGTATCAATGTCAGACTCATCATCAGTCACTCCTTCCCTAGACCCACCATGTCCTCCTCCTGAGGAGTCCCCCGAACTGTTTGAGCACAGTGTTGGGTACATGCTCCAGGAGGATGCCCAGCGTTTCGAAGGGTCTGATGATGAAACCCAGCTACAGGAAGGCAGTAGCGTGAGAGCAGACAGAGGGGATGCTCAAGAAGGACACCAATCTGGCAGTCATGTTCCAGCAGCTGCAGCATACTGCCAGATTGGCTCCAGTGATGAGGAGGGAGGGGATGATGAGGTCACTGACTCCACGTGGGTGCCTAATAGGAGAGAGGAGGATGAGGAGGAGGCACATCTCCAACGAGGCAGGATGCCCTTTGGTGGCCAGCGTAAGGGCAGTACACCGACGGAATCACACCGCAGAGCTCCGCCTGTGCAGGGCGCTGCCTCTGCCCGTCATTCAAAAAGTTCTTTGGTGTGGGCCTTTTTTGAGGCTAGTGCATCAGATCGCACAGCTGCTGTTTGCAACATATGTCTCAAGCGTATATCGCGTGGCCAAAACATCAGCCGCTTGGGTACCACATGCCTGACCAGACATATGTTGACCTGCCATGCAGCTCGTTGGCAAGCCTACCTCAAAGACCCACACCAAAGAACAAAGCGGACCTCTCCTTGCACCGCATCAGCTGGGATCTCCAACCCCACTATAACTTCAGTCCTCTCTGAAACATGCACTGAGAGGAATGAAGGTGTAGAATTAGGTGTGTCACAGCCAAGTACTTGCGGCCACTCTGCTAGCAGTACACCGACGTCCGATTCTAGCAGGCAAATTTCCCTGCCCCAGCTGCTGGACCGTCAAAAGAAGTTCACTCCCAGCCATCCACATGCCCAGCGGTTGAATGCTAGCTTGGCTAAATTGCTAGCGCTTCAACTGCTGCCTTTTCAGTTGGTAGACTCGGCCCCCTTCCGTGAGTTTGTGCAATGTGCGGTTCCTCAGTGGCAGGTTCCCAAACGCCACTTTTTCTCACGGAAGGCTATTCCGGCTCTCTACCGGCATGTGGAAGGCAATGTCTTGGCCTCGCTGGACAGGGCGGTCAGCGGTAAGGTGCATATTACCGCTGACTCATGGTCCAGCAGGCATGGACAGGGACGTTACCTTTCTTTCACGGCCCATTAGGTCACTCTTTTGGCAGCTGGGAAGGATGCAGGACAAGGTGCAGTAGTGTTGGAGGTTGTTCCACCGCCACGCCTCCAAAATGCTACTACTGGTTGTGACACACCTCTCTCCTCCACCCCCTCCTCTTCTTCTTCCTCCATGGCCTCTTCCTGTGCTTTGTCCTCTGAACCAGCGGTGCTCCGTAGCCGTTCAAGGGGCTACGCAAGTACGCAGGCAAAAAGATGCCATGCCGTGCTTGCGCTGGTGTGTTTGGGGGACAGAAGCCACACTGGGGCAGAGGTCCTGTCTGCTCTGCAGGGCCAGGCCGAGAGGTGGTTGACGCCACGCCAGCTTAAGCCAGGAATGGTGGTTTGCGACAATGGCACCAACCTCCCCTCCGCCCTCCGACAGGGACAACTGACCCATGTGCCCTGTGTGGCTCACGTCCTTAACCTGGTGGTGCAGCGGTTCTTGGGCAGGTACCCGGGCTTACAGGATGTCCTGAGGCAGGCCAGGAAAGTCTGTGTGCATTTCCGCAGATCTTATAATGCCAGTGCTCGCCTGGCTGAGCTGCAAAAGGAGTTGAACCTGCCCAAGAACCGCCTTATATGTGACATGCCCACCAGGTGGAACTCAACGTTGGCCATGCTGCAGCGGCTGCACACGCAGCAGAGGGCCATCAATGAGTACCTGTGCGACTACGGCACCAGGACAGGGTCAGGGGAGCTTGGTTTTTTTTCTCCACGCCAGTGGGGCATGATCAGGGATGCATGCACTGTCCTGGCACCATTTGAGGAGGCCACGAGGATGGTGAGCAGTGACAGTGCATGCATCAGTGACACTGTACCTCTTGTCCACCTGTTGGAGCACACGCTGCGTGGAATAATGGACAGGGCACTTGAGGCAGAACAGAGACAGGAAGAGGAGGACTTCCTTGCCTCTCAAGGCCCCCTTTACCCAGACAGTGTTCCTTCTGTCCCACCCATCGCACAGGAAGAGGAGGAGGAAGAGGAGGAGGAGGAGGATTGTGTCAGCATGGAGGTGGAGGCTGGCACTCAGCATCATCAGCAGCAGTCTTTTAGGGATGATTTACAGTCCCAAGAAACCAGTGGACTTGTACGTGGCTGGGAGGAGGTGGCTGCGGATCATGTCGTCCTTAGTGACCCAGAGGACTCCGGACCGAATGCCTCAGCTAACCTACGCTGCATGGCCTCCCTGATCCTGCAAAGTCTGCGGAAGGATCCTCGTATTCTTCGGATCAAGGAGAGGGACCATTACTGGCTGGCCACTCTCCTTGATCCACGGTACAAGGGTAAGGTTGCGGACCTTATGTTACCGTCGCAGAGGGAGCAGAGGATGAGACAACTCCGGGAGGCCTTGCAGAAAGGTCTGTGCAACGCGTTCCCAGAGACTGGGAGGTTACAAACTCCTGGTCCTGGACAACGAGTTGCTGAGGCTTCGGCCAGTCAAAGAAGGAGCGGTGGGGAAGGTGGCCGTCTGACCGATGCGTTCAGACAATTCTTTAGTCCGCAGCCCCAAAGTATGATCGGTTCCAGCAACCATCGCCAGCGTCTGATAAACATGGTGCAGGAATATCTAGGGGCAAGGTCAGACTTGGACACCTTCCCCACCGAAAATCCTCTGGCTTACTGGGTCTTGAGGATGGATCACTGGCCAGAGCTTGCACAGTATGCAATTGAGCTACTGGCCTGTCCTGCATCCAGCGTTCTTTCGGAACGCACATTCAGTGCTGCTGGAGGATTTGTCACGGATCACAGGGTGCGCCTGTCCACCGACTCGGTTGATCGACTGACTTTCATCAAGATGAACCAGTCTTGGATCACCACCAGCTACCACACACCTGATGCTGATATAACAGACTAATTGATTTTAACATGTCACATCCCTTCAAGACTGATGCTGATGCTGAGTGCCTGTGCTGTTATGTTGACTGGCTACCCTCCTCCTCCGAGTCCTCAATGATACGATTGATGATGATAGCTTGGAAGATCATTTTTGTTTATGGGTGCCGCCACCAGTGGCTAAGGCCCAATTTTTCAGCCCCTGTTTAACAGGGGCGTGTCATTACAATTTTTGAAGCAATACTTTGCAACAGGGCTCATTGCTGTGCTCCAAGTACAGTATCTGTGAGGGGTTGCAGTGTTGTGCCACCAGTGCCTAAGGCCCAATTTTTCAGCCCCTGTTCAACAGGGGCATGTAATTACAATTCTTGATCTAATAATTCACAGCAGGGCCCATTGCTGCACCCACCAAGAGTAACTCTGAGGGCTTACAGTGTTGTGGCAACGCCACCACCACCACCACCACGAAAGGCCCAATTTTTCAGCCCCTGTTCAAAAGGGGCATGTAATTACAATTCTTGATCTAATAATTCACAGCAGGGCCCATTCCTGCACCCACCAAGAGTAACTCTGAGGGCTTACAGTGTTGTGGCAACACCACCACCAACACCACCACCACGAAAGGCCCAATTTTTCAGCCCCTGTTTAACAGGGGCATGCAATTACAATTCTTGATCTAATAATTCACAGCAGGGCCCATTGCTGCACCCACCAAGAGTAACTGTCAGGGCTTACAGTGTTGTGGCACCAGCACCACCATCAAAGGCCCAATTTTTACTACCACTGTTCAACAATTATATGTAATTACAATTCCTGATATAATAGTTGACAGCAGGGCGTTCCAGCACCAACCAAGAGTAACTGTGAGTGCTTACAGTGTTGTGCCAACACCAACAACTAAGGGGCCTATTTCTGCAGAGTATATACGGCAGGTCCCTACTTTCAAACATCCAACTTACAAACGACTCCTACTTGCAAACGCAAGAAGACAACAGGAAGTGAGAGGAAATCTACCCCTAGGAAGGAAAATTCTCTCCTGTAAGAATTAATATGGGAGAAAGGTGTCTCCTCTGTACTGATGCTTTATCACCAATCCTTGTTTCAAGAAAAACACCATATTTCAAAAACAGTTGTCATTGGGACGGAAAGTGAGGTGAAATGTTCTGAACAGGGGCACAGACAGCAAAACAAATGTTACAGGGGTGATAACCCTTACCTATGGTTTTCCAAAAAGTTTAAAAATAGATTTTTGGGCTGGAGCTACACTTAAACAATGTACCTGTTCAAAATTACAAACACATTCTACATAAGAACAAACCTACAGTCCCTGTCTTGTATGCACCGCCTGTATACGGCTGTTCAGAGTATATAGGGCCTTTTTTATTTTGTGTGCGGTGTTCCCCTTAATATCCATACAAGACCCAAAGGGGCTGGTAATGGGCTGGGGTAGGGGGGGGGGGGGGGTCATGGGGTAGCTATGACATTTTTCTTAAAGATTTTCATCCATATTACCGGGACCAGACATTACATTAAAGCCGCAAGAAGTTTTAAATGGCTTTTTTTCCTTTAGAAATGTAATTTTGTGCAGGGACAGTTCTAAACACGGGAAACACGTGGCACTTCACAGGCATACTTTAGACACCCCCCAGGTACGATATTTAAAGGAATATTTGACTTTTTTTTTTTCACTTTATGCATCATTAAAATGACTGCTCCCGAAAAACGACCGTTTTTAAAACTTCTTTTTGCATTGATACATGTCCCCTGGTGCAGAACCCGGGTTCACAAACCCTTTTTAGGACAATAACATGCATAATAGTCGTTATAATTAGCACTTTAGAATTTGAACGTTCGCATCCATTGTATTTAATAGGGTTCTAATGTTCGTACGAACTTTTGGTCCGTTCGCGGGTTCTGGTGCGAACCGAACCCGGGGGTGTTCGGCTCATCACTAGTCAAAAGTGTCCAATATAGCCATCGCAATGTCGTAGTCACAATAAAAATCACAGATCACCGCCATTACTAGTAAAAAAATTAAAATAAATAAAAATGCCATAAATCTATCCCCTATTTTGTAGACGCTATTACTTTTGCGCAAACCAATCAATATACCCTTATTGTGATTTTTTTTTTACCAAAATTATGTAGAATACATATTGGCCTAAACTGAGGAATTTTTTTTTTTTAAATTGATATTTATTATAGCAAAAAGTAAAAAATATTGTGTTTTTTTTTTCAAAATTGTCGCTCTTCTTTTGTTTATAGCACAAAAAAGAAAAATTGCAGAGGTGATCAAATACCACCAAAGGAAAGCTCTATTTGTGGGGAAAACAAACATAAAAATTGGGACGCTATGTTTAAAATTAGGGGTATGTCTGAGCGATAGTTAGACTCAGACTTAGTTAATTGTGTTGAAATTCGGTTTCTGCTCTGGTTGTGACACTGCCTGGCAGTCATTCCCCTTGGTCGGTAGGTGGCACTGCCGCCACAGACTCAGGTTGGAAAACAGGCACGACACAGCACATTTGGTGTCCTCTCTCAGCAGTCGTGTAGTGGGCGTGGTGAACCCGCTGTGCATGCTGGGAGGGGGTACATAAGGGGCAGATGCCATTGGTTCGGGGTCCTTCTGGTGCGCCTCGTGGCCCTCATGGCACGGGGTGCGTGTGTGTGTTCTGGCCCCGGGCACCTTCAGCCCGAGGCTACATCGCTACCTGGTAGGCCCAGTTTTGCTGGCTGGGGCCTACGCCTTGGAAAAGGATCCCAAGCTGCACACTTGCGGGAAGCCTATTCCTAAGGAAGGAGGCCAGGGGAGGATCTGCCCCAGAGGAGACTGGCAACGGTACTGCTGTCTCAGGAGAAAGCTTGGCAACCTACCTAAGGAGGGATCCATTACTTTACAGGCCCTGCAATACGCCAATCTGCCATAAAGTTCTCCTTATTGCTTGGCTAGGAGGTTCGGGACTTTAACAATCCTGTGGCAGAGGATTCCTGGACGCATCCCTGAGTTCTCATATAAAACTTATCCGTGCGTCATCCCGGCTGCTAGGACCGAAAGAAACGAAACTATCCAGGTGAGCAATACCCACTCAGGCTTGAGTGGCGAATAGACTAACTTTATTGCATCTTATGTACTGCGTGCCTAAACCTTCCCCTATACTTCTCTCATTTCCTGCTTTCTCCTCAAGTTCCCACAGCAAAGAATATAAAGCCTTAAGCCTCGTACACACGAACGAGTTTCTCGGCAAAAACCAGCAAGAAACTTGCTGGCAGAGATTTTTTGCCGAGAAATTCGTTCGTGTGTATGGTTTCTCGTCAAGAAAAGCGACAAGAATCTCGACGAGAAAATAGAGAACCTGCTCTCTATTTTCTCGTCGAGATTCTCGTCAGCCTGTTTCTCGACGAGAAAATTGTGTGTGTGTACACTTACCTTTTGGCCGGGAAGCCCGCGCATGCTCGAAATGACTTCGACGCATGCGCGGTAGCTTCCTAGGCATAGGTAGGGTGAACCAAGATGGCGGCGACGGCATCGAATGTGACGAGCGCATGCTCGTCGTATTCGATGACGTCACCGCGTTCGCTCCATTCAAAGAACCACGGATTCTTTGAATCGAGCGTGTGTACACTCGGCCGGTACAAGTTTCTTGTCCAAGAATCTCGTCGAAATAAACGACATGTTTTTTTCGACGAGAATCTCGGCCGTGTGTACGAGGCTTAACTGTTTAGGTTTTACATCTGTGTGGACATTTTTCTAAAGACTCTCAACAAACTTTTTACCCTGACAACGGAAGCCATGGAGGTAGTTTGCAGACCCAAAAACAAAACCAGCAGCTCCTTCGGGGGTAAGTGCTACATTAGTATAGTGCTACTTCATAGAGGGCAGCTGAATTTTGGGGCCCCCTATTTCTGCACAGCCAGGAAGAGTCAGTAACCAGTCCATGGACTTGTTTTGTTGTTTTATTGAGAAAAATCTACTTGGATAGGGATGAGGGATTATGCAATGCCTAAAACTTTCCTCTTTCAGGAGCTCTATGTTCCCTCGGTGAAACTCACAACGTCCCAACTGCTTGTAGGGGCACTATGTCCCCTCTGCAGAAAATTCCAGCCCACCTAGCTGCCTTGAAAAGTGTCACAGAGCAAGGGATTTAGGTAAGCTTTGACACTGTCCTATCGAAAGCTTTCTAAATGTTGTATCTGGCAGCCTTCAACCTTATTGGCCCTGAGGGTGATCAGGTAGAGGTACTCACACTGTCCACTTGGCTCCTGCTGCCTCGCTAGACAGAGTGTCTTCTGGATAAGGCTGAAGGGTGGTGAAGATCCCTATAACCCACTCCCTCTTCTTCTTTCCTCAGCTTTAGGCTCCATGTAAATGGGATGTTTTTACAACTGCTCCTAAGTGATTAAACTTGACAGATAGTAACCCATGTTTAAAATGTCAGTTTTGCCACGTTTACATGCCGCGTTTAGCGGCGTTTTGCCGCGTTTGCATTTAGAAGCGTTTCAAATTATTTATTTTTTTTAAATGCCCAAAAACAAAAAACGCCTATAAACGAAACGCTGCTAAATGCGTTTAGCCGCGTTTAGTCGTGTTTTGCGTCTGAAACATGGAAATCTTCTGCGTCTGAACCCATTTTTTTGCTTTCAAATAAACGCTGTTAAACACAACTGCCTAAAAATGGCAATAAAGGAGACTGTGTACATGGTCACATAGGATAACATTGAATGAGTTCAGGGGCAGTTGAAAAAAGTGTCCAACTGCCTCTGAACGCGCGTTTAACAGCGTCCCGTTTACATGGGGCCTTAGTCTGGAGGCAGAGTTCCCCAGCCCTAGGGTCCCTTCCCAGGCCTCATGATCCTCAGATCAGCACTCCATCCTATAATCAGCAACAAAAACCCCCCACTGGTCAGACTCAATATTTTGGGGCCATCTCCCCACAGCAGTTACCCAGACTTACTTAAGCTACTGTGGGGAGGACTCATCTTGGAGAGGACCGAGCGAAAGGCTGGTATCTCAAGAGGAGCCTGGTGACTCAATTGGAGGATGCACCCTAACCAATCTACCTCACAGTACTGCCGGATGGCTTAAAGGGACTTTAGGTACTGTGTAGCTGTGTTCGCTTGTCTTTTGCTGATCATCGAATCCTGTGGCAGAGGATTGTACAAATAGTTTTTGCTATCATCAAGTCTGTGGCAGAGACTTTTGTCCATGCATCATTCCGGCTGCTAGGCCAGTGAGAGAGGCCTATCCAGGTGAGCAAGATCCGCTGACAAGGAGTTGTATTTGTCTTCCGGATCTCAAGTTCCTCAGTGATCTGCACAAGGTATCTGAACTTTCCCCTAACCCTCCATCCCTCTTCTGCTCAAGTTGTTTTAATAAAAAGCATTGGAAAAAGAACTAAGTGACTGGTGCATACATCCGTGGGCGCAAGGCCCAGTATAGACTCTAAGTTTCTGACCTGGTGAACTGTGGGTAGGGGTGACGGCAAAGACCCAAAATAATAACCAGCAGCTCTTACGGGGGTAGTGCTACAATTATAATAGATCTTGCTGAGTTTTCTGCCATATGTTAATCCCCTTTGATCAACCCCCTGGCATCCTTTTAACTAAGCTTTTACGCTGGGGGGCGGGAAGGACTGCTTGATCATGTGACCACTGTGATTGGTTATACTTCATATTCCCATTACACACATTCCTGGATGAGCTCTTAAATTTCGGTGCTGCAGCAACAACCAGCTGGATACTGGTTCAAGTCACAATGAAGATATTTGCCAGCACACCATGGAACGACATGAATAGCGTCCAAACGGATAATTTATTGCATGATCACAACACAAGGAAAGTGCAACGTTTTGGAGTCACGCAGGACCTCATCACATGCCTGACAAAGGGGTCCTGCATGACTCCGAAACGTTGCACTCTCCTTGTGTTGTGATCATGCAATAAATTATCAGTTTGGACGCTATTCATGTTGTTCCATGGTGTGCTGGCAAATATCTTCACTGTGATAGGTTGTCACAGTGGTCACGTGATCAGGAGCTGGTCCCACCAACTAGAGACCAGGAGCTGCCTTTGACAGTTTAGTCATTTGTTCTGGGAGCAGGCCTTTGAGTGCTCTCTCAGCACAGAAAACACCCATGGATGGGTGATGTGTTGGCCTTAAAGCCCACCATTTTTTTGCCACAACACATATGCTTTATGTTATGTCCCTTAGACACGGGGTGCTAGCAATGCTGCCAGTATCTGCTCAGCAAGTTACACACACAGGCCGGATGAACTTCTTAACCATGGAGAGGGTTTGATACTCACTCAGAAACTTGATGACTTGTTACATGGAGGAGTCTTAATACAACAGGCTTCTGTCATTACCAGATCTATGCAGCCATGCTGCTGCTGCTGCTGCTGCTTCCAGTCTCACACACACACCCTCTCTACTTCCTGGTACAGCCCCTCCTCCAGCATGCATAAGGAAAAAGGGTGAAGGGTCACAGTGTTCCAGCACAAACATCACATCTCCTCTTTTTCCCATAAAAAAAATAAATATTTTTAACCACTTAAGCCCCGGACCATTTGGTAGCTAGAGGACCAGAGGTGAATTCAGAATTTTGCACTGCGCTGCTTTAACTGTAAATTGTGCGGACATGCAATGTTGTACCCAAACGAAATTTGCGTCCTTTTCTTCCCACAAATAGAGCTTTCTTTTAATGGTATTTGATTGCCTCTGTGATTTTTATTTTTTGCGATATAAACGGAAAAAGACCGAAAATTGTGAAAAAAAATGATATTTTCTACTTTTTGTTATAAGAAAAATCGAATAAACTCAATTGTAGTCATACATTTAGGCCAAAATGTATTCAGCCACATGTTTTTAGTAAAAAAAATGTCAATAAGCGTATATTTATTGGTTTGCGCAAAAGTTATAGAGTTTACAAACTAGGGTACATTTTCTGAAATTTACACAGCTTTAAATTTATGACTGCCTATCTCATTTCTTGAGGTGCTAAAATGACAGGGCAGTACAAAACCCCCCCAAATGACCCCATTTTGGAAAGTAGACACCCCAAGGAAATTGCTGAGAGGCATGTTGAGCCCATTGAATTTTTTATTTTTTTGTCCCAAGTGATTGAATAATGACTAAAAAAAAAAAAAAATTACAAAAAGTTGTCACTAAATGATATATTGCTCACACATGCCATGGTTATATGTGGAATTTCACCCCAAAATACATGTTGCTGCTTCTCCTGAGTACGGGGATACCACATGTGTGGAACTTTTTGGGAGCCTAGCCGCGTACGGGACCCCGGAAACCAAGCACCGCCTTCAGGATTTCTAAGGGCGCAAATTTTTGATTTCACTCCTCACTACCTATCACAGTTTCGAAGGCCATAAAATGCCAAAATAGCACAAAACCCCCCCAAATGACCCCATTTTAGAAAGTAGACACCCCAAGGAAATTGCTGAGAGGCCTGTTGAGCCCATTAAATATATTTTTTTTTTGTCCCAAGTGATTGAATAATGACAAAAAACAAAAACAAAAAAAAAAACTTACAAAAAGTTGTCACTAAATGATATATTGCTCACACATGCCATGGTTATATGTGGAATTACACCCCAAAATACATTTTTCTGCTTCTCCTGAGTACGGGGATACCACATGTGTGGGACTTTTTAGGAGCCTAGCCGCGTACGGGACCCCGAAAACCAAGCACCGCCTTCAGGATTTCTAGGCACAAATTTTTGATTTCACTCCTCACTACCTATCACAGTTTCGAAGGCCATAAAATGCCAAAATCGCACAAAACCCCCCCAAATGACCCCATTTTGGAATATAGACACCCCAAGCTATTTGCTGAGAGGAATGGCGAGTATTTTACAGCTCTCATTTGTTTTTGAAAATGAAGAAAGAAAATATATATATATATATATATATATTTTTTTTCAATTTTCAAAACTTTGTGACAAAAAGCGAGATCTGCAAAATACTCACAATACCTCTCAGCAAATAGCTTGGGGTGTCTACTTTCCAAAATGGGGTCATTTGGGGGGTTTTTGTGCTATCTGGGCATTCCATGGCCTCCGAAACTGTGATAGGCAGTGAGAAGTGAAATCAAAAATTTACACCCTTAGAAAGCCTGAAGGCGGTGCTTGGTTTTTGGGGTCCCGTACGTGGCTAGGCTCCCAAAAAGTCTCACACATGTGGTATCCCTGTACTCAGGAGAAGCAACAGAATGTATTTTGGGGTGTAATTCCACATATGCCCATGGCATGTTTGAGCAATATATCATTTAGTGACAACTTTGTGCAAAAAAAAAAAAAAAAATTGTAGTTTTTCCGCAACTTGTGTCAACATATAAAATATTCCATGGACTCGACATGCCTCTCAGTATATAGCTTGGGGTGTCTACTTTCCAAAATGGGGTCATTTGGGGGGGTTTTGAACTGTTCTGGCATTTTATACACAACATTAGGAAGCTTACATCCACTCTTCTAACCACTTGAAGACAAAGCCCTTTTTGACACTTTTTGTTTACATGAAAACATTTTTTTTTTTGCAAGAAAATTATGTTGAACCCCCAAACATTATATATATTTTTAAAGCAAAGGCCCTACAGATTAAAATGGTGGGTGTTGCATTTTTTTTTCTACACAGTATTTGCGCAGCGATTTTTCAAACGCATTTTTTGGGTTAAAAAATACTTTTTTTAATTTTAATGCACTAAAACACACTATATTGCCCAAATGTTTGATGAAATAAAAAAGATGATCTTAGGCCGAGTACATAGATACCAAACACAACATGCTTTAAAATTTCGCACAAACGCGCATTGGCGACAAACTACATACATTTTTAAAAGCCTTTAAAAGCCTTTACAGGTTACCCCGTTAGATTTACAGAGGAGGTCTACTGCTAAAATGATTGCCCTCGATCTGACCTTCGCGGTGATACCTCACATGCATGGTGCAATTGCTGTTTACATATGACGCCAGACCGACGCTTGCGTTCGCCATTGGGCAAGAGCAGGGCAGGACAGGGGTGCTTTTTTTTTTTCTTTTTTTTTTATTATTAATTTTGCTTTTTTCTTTTATTTTTAAATTGTTCCTTCCAAGTATTTTTTTTTTTTTTTATCATTTTTATTGTTATCTCAGGGAATGTAAATATCCCCTATGATAGCAATAGGTAGTGACAGGTACTCTTTTTTTGAAAAAACTGGGGTCTTCTAGACCCTAGATTTTTCCTCTGCCCTCAAAGCATCTGACCACACCAAGATCGGTGTGATAAAATGCTTTCCCAATTTCCCAATGGCGCTTTTTATATCCGGGGGGGGCATTCCCTCCCACTGCTTGTAAAAGCAGTCCAGAGGCTAATTAGCCGCTAGGATTGCTTTTACATGAAAGCCGGCCGCAGGCTGAAAAGAATGATACCAAGATGATACCTAAACCCGCAGGCATCATTCTGGTATAAACATTCAAAGTCCAGCAACATACCAGTACGTTGCTGGTCCTTGTTGGACATGTATTGTAATCTTTTTATTTCATGCAGCCAGTTGGCTGAACGAAAAAAGAGATTGATCGGTGGGTATGCCCACCATTAGAATACCGCCCTTCATCCACCCACTTCCAATGATGGGCATACACGCACCATTTATATATGCCGAAGCATGGGGGCATCCTCCCGCAAAAAAGTTATGCCGGACACACATGGTCGGACTTTTCCACGGGCAAGCCTCCGTCGGAATTTCGACCGTATGTACGCGGCATTAGGAGCAAAATCGCTCCTCCGCCCCTGCTGCCCCAATGCTTCGGCATATTTGCTTTTTTTTTTTAACTGTGGTGGTGAAATCACCTCCTACAGCACTGGAGTCGCAGGGATCAGGCCTGTCTCTGCGAACGCTGCAGTTATGTGTGTTTTTGTTTTGTAAGTGACAGTGATCGATCGATACTGCACTTGGGTGGCCTGGGCTGGACGGAGGGGCAAAACGCAGGTGCCAGCAGGTATCTGGGCTGATCCCGCTAACACTGCGTTTTGGGAACCCTAAACTGCTGGGGACGCTAGTATAGATCTGATCAGATCAGATATTGATCTGTTCAGATACTATACCACTAAGGGGGGTGTATGCTTCACGCGTGGGTGTTAGCGTTACTGGCACTAACCTGACGCTGCCTGGGGTGTGACTCAGACCCTCTCTGACGCTAAAACCTAATTGATATCACCCGCCGGGCGATCAGGGGGTTAAACCTTTATTGGGTTATATACACGGCGGGTGCCCTGACACTATAAAAAGCAAACTAACTAACCAGCGTCACCCGTAACACTTATATGGTGATCACTGGTGAAAGGGTTAACTAGGGGCAATCAGGGGGTTAAAACCTTTATTAGATAATATATGGGGGTACCTGACGCTATAAAAACCTGCGGCGAACCTAAAAAAAATTACTGGCTACCGATCTGAATCACCGACACTAAGACAGCGTTTAGAAAAACGATTGCTTAGCGACAGTGGTGATGGGGGTGAAAGGGTTACCTGGGGGGCGATCAAGGGGGTTAAACCTTTATTAGATAATATATTGGGGTACCTGACGCTATAAAAACATGCGGCGAACCTAAAAAAAATTACTGGCTACGATCTGCATCACTGACACTAAGACAGCGTTTAGAAAAACAATTGTTTAGCGACAGTGGTGATAGGGGGTGAAAGGGTTACCTGGGGGGCGATCAAGGGGGTTAAAACTTTATTAGATAATATATTGGGGTACCTGACACTATAAAAACCTGCGGCGAACCTAAAAAAAATTACCGGCTACCGATCTGCATCACAGACACTAAGACAGCGTTTAGAAAAACGATCGCTTAGTGACAGTGGTGATAGGGGGTGAAAGGGTTACCTGGGGGGCGATCAAGGGGGTTAAACCTTTATTAGATAATATATTGGGGTACCTGACGCTATAAAAACCTGCGGCGAACCTAAAAAAAATTACTGGCTGCCGATCGGCATCACTGACGCTAAGACAGCGATCAGAAAAATGATCGCTAAGCGACAGTGGTGATAGGCGGTGAAAGGGTTATCTGGGGGGTGATCAGGGGGTTAAACCTTTATTAGGGGGGGTTAGGGGGCTACACTGGACCTAAGACTAAACTTTGGTGACACTTTTACAGTCACAAATGTCACTGATTGCAGTGATCACTAAATAAATGGTCACTGCAATCAGTGACACTGTGACTGGGGGCTGGGGGGGTGATCTGGGGGGTGATCTGGGGGGCCTGGGGGGGCGATTTATGTCCCTATGTGTCCTGGTGTCAGTGTAGTGTTGTGTGCACTGACCTGATGTCTTCTCTTGTACGGCGCTCGGTATATGTGAGCGCCGCACCAGAGATGACATCACTTCCTCCTGCTCCCTCTGTCTGACACAGACAGAGGGGGCATTTCCATTCGCCGGGAGCGATCGCGAGGGGGTGGCCAGAAACGAATGGCTGCCCCCTCATCCCGGAACGCTCCCGGACACTTAGCCACCGCTCACTGTATAGGAGGGGGGTCCGATTGGACCCCCCCAACTGTACAAAGGCAATCACGTATGCTCTACGTGATTGTGCCTGTCGGTGCCATTCTGCCGACGTATATATACAGTGAGCAGTCGTTAAGTGGTTAAAAAAATAAATAAATAAATAAACATAACAAGAGAACAAAATACTCAACACATCAAATAACAAGGCAAGCAGGATCAGTTCAGCAAGTAGTATCTCCAACTTAGTTCTGTGGCTCCCGCATCACGTTATGAGCCCTTTGTCTCTGTTTCCTGACCTCCAAAGTGTCCCGTAAGATTTCAGTGCTTTGCCAACGAGGAGTTTGATGTCTTTGGCGGGCAGACTTACGAAGTGGCACAGCACCAGGAGGGGTAGAGGCTGTCAAAGGTTCTGGAGATGTCAGTGGGTGTCCAACAGACAAATCAGTCTCTGCAACTCCAGGCACATGTCCGGGCTCCTCAGGAATATGGTGACCAACCGTTTCAGGGGTTGGTTGTAAACTTGTGGGATCATGCCAGACACCATGCCATATGTCACCAGTAGAGCCCTGAGTAGACTCTGGTGGTTGGGTAGAAAGAGAGATCGGGTTTGTTTCTACTGGCAGGCAAATGCGCTTTCTCAATTACGAAAGGTGTCTTCGAACACAAACGCCATTCCCCTGGCGAACAAGGTACATTCGTTGTCCAAAAGGTCCATCAATAATGCCAGGAAGCCAATGAGGCAAAACTCTGTAATTCCGAAACCATACAAGATCACCGGCACGGAATCCAGGATGGCCTGGCGGATGAGGTGTTGGTGACTGTTCCTGTGGACGAACTAAATCCAGTTTGGTGCGGAGATGCCTGCCAAACATAAGAAAAGCTGGGGACAGCCCAGTAGTAGCGTGTTTTGTGTTTCGGTACATGGTCAAGAACTCCAGCAGCTTCTCCTCTGACAGTCCGACCTGGTCCAGAGTGGACAGTAAGTGCTTCTTAAACATCTGCACAAACCGTTCTGCCAGCCCATTTGAGGCTGGATGATAAGGAGCTGTTTTGTAGTGTTGGATGCCCAAGCCACTGAGGAAGGATTGAAACTCATGCGATGTAAATTGAGTCCCATTGTCCGAGACTATGGCTGTTGGCAAGCCATATTGAGCAAAGAGTTTCCTTAAGACAAGAATGGTAGCAGCTGAGGTAACAGAAGGCATTTGAAAAACCTCTGGCCATTTTGAATGTGCATCTACAACGATCAAATACATTTTACGCTGGATTGGGCCAGCAAAATCAAGATGAAGTCTTGACCACGGTTCTGTCGGCCATGGCCAAGGTAGCAGGGTTCCTTTCTTTTGGTGTCGCTGAGCTTGACAGCACCCAGGACATTGAGCCACATAATCTTCAATTGCTGTGTCCATTTGTGGCCACCAAACATAACTCCGGGCTCACTGCTTCATGCGCACCACGCCAGGATGACCCTCATGCAGTATCCTTAGCATGGTTGGTTGCAAATACTGAGGTATAATCACTCTGTTGCCCCACTGTAGGCAACAAGCATTAGTCACAAGCTCACATTTTCTGGCAAAGTACGGACGAAATTCACCTGGGACTTTCTCTGGCCATCCAGCCTGAACATATGAGAATATCTGAGATAGGACGGGATCTGTGACTGTATGTCTGGCAATTAAGGAGGTGGACATGCAGGATTTCAGCCTGTGTATTTCCACTATGCGTACGTCTCTTGGTGAGTGGTCTCCAATTGGCAATCTGGAAAATGCATCTGCATTGCCATGGGCATCATGGGAGCAGTATCTGATAGAATAAGTATAAGCTCCCAAGAATAAAGCATACCTTTGTAAGCGAGATGCGGTTGTTGTATAAATTCCTTTCTGAGGGTTCAGTATTGACAACAGAGGTTTGTGGTCAGTGATAAGTGTGAACTCCTGACCATAGATGTACGTATGAATTTTTTTTGTGGCCCACACAATGGCCAAAGCTTCCTAGTCTATCTGGGAGTAGTTTTGCTCTGCTGAGGTTAAAGACCTGGAGGCAAAATAAATGGGGCGCTCTGTGCCATCTGGCATGACATGAGAAAGCACAGCACCCAGTCCATAAGGTGGGGCGTCACAAGCCAAGGTGACGTGTTTCTTTAAAACATAGTGGACCAGAACTCGAGAAGACAGAATGAGTTCTTTAGAAAGCCGAAAAGCTTCTTCATATTTGGCTGTCCATATCCATTTAGCTCTTGCATCCAGTAAGCGATGTAATGGGTAAAGCTGGTGTGCTAGGTTCGGCAAGAAACGGTGGTAGTAATTTAGGAGGCCAAGGTAGGACCTGAGCTGTGTGACATTCTGGGGAGTAGGGGAATGGGTAAGGGCTTTAACCTTTTCTTCAGTAGTGTGTAACCCATGTCTGTCCACAGTGTGGGCACAAAATTCCAGTCGAGACTTTAGAAATTCGCATTTTGAAAGATTGACACGTAAACCATAGCTTTGCAGTCTCTCTAGCACAGTTTAAACATTCTTTCTGTGTTCTTCATCAGTGGGGCCAGTGATGAGCATGTCATCTAGTAGACATTGAGTGAAAGGTATGCCTGCCAGGACCTCATCCATGATTCGCTGCCAGATGGCTGGAGCTGGGGCTATGCCAAAAACCATGCGGTTATATTGGAATAATCCTTTATGGGTGTTAATGGTCAACAGATGGCGTTAATCTGGGTGTACTTGCAGTTGCAGGTAAGCTTGCTTTAAGTCTATTTTTGTAAACTTTTGCCCCCCCAGCCAATGAGCTAAATAGATCTTCAAGTCGAGGCAATGGGCATTGATCCACAAGAAGTTGGTTGTTCAGGGCAACCCTGAAATCTCCACAAATTCTAATGTCTCCATTCTTTTTCTTGACAGGCACAATTGGCGATGCCCATTCACTCCTATCAACTTTAGTTATGATCTTTTCTGCCAATAGGTGGTCCAGCTCTGCTTCCACTTTCTTTCTCAAGGCAAAAGGTACTGATCTTGCCTTACAAATACGAGGTGTAGCACCAGGCTTCAAGAGGAGGTGGGCCATTTTTCCTTTTACTGTGCCCAAAGAGTCCTCAAAAACCCCCTTAAAGCGTGACTTCAGGGATTACACCCAATGGTCTAACTCAGAAAGCAATGTACATTGGGCAATGGCAAGAGGAGGCCATGCCCAGGGCTTTGATCCAGTCCCTACCGTACAGCGGAGGACCTCCTTTATTGACAACATAAAGGCATAGAGTTTGACTGCAGTTGCCTAATGTAACAAGGGGTTTCACATAACCCAAGGGCTGTAGTAGTTCATTGCTGTAGGTTTGTAGTGTGAGATTTGTAGGTTGGAGCGGTAGGGACAGACCCGATGCCTTTAAATCAGTCCATGAAATGACAGACACAGCCGCCCCTGTATCAACATCCATGGAGACAGGACAGCCATTGAGTGTGACATCCACTTTTATCGCAGGAGTACTCCCAGCTACCCGAAACAGTCCAACATGCTGGACACAGGTTTCCTCATCAGAGCTGGAGCCGTTATTGTCAGTATCCATATGAAATGTCTGTTTACGTTTAACTTTTGTGGTAGTGTTCGGGGAGCGTGAGCTACGGCAAACACTCCCAATATGGCCAGTCTTTCCACAAAGAAAACAAATGACATCCTTGAACTTGCAAGCAGGTGCACTGTGAGTAGTGTTACCACAACGGTAGCAAGTTGGTGTCCTAGAGACAGAAAAATTAGGGTGGCGAGGTTTAGGCAGATTTGGAGACGGCCGTCTTGGGTGTCGGGTGATAGCAGAGTGGAATATTTCCTCTCCCTGGCTTGCAGGAGTTTCAGGTGGTGCCTTCAGTAGGGTGGCATCCCGTGTAGCCAACTCCATGACCTTAGCAAGGTCAGTGGCTTTTGTCAGAGTCAAATCGGGTTCTGTGAGTAAACGTTTCTGTATGGCTGGGTCGCAGAGTCCCATGACAAACATGTCACGGAGAGCCGTCTGCAGGTAGTCTCCAAACTGACAAGTGGCAGCTAGTTTACATAAAGCAATGATATAAGTCTTTATGTCCTCCCCAGCAGCCTTCTACTGTAGAATTTAAACTGCTCTGCAATCTCTAATGGCTTTGGGTTGTAGTGCTCATGTAGCTTCTGAATTAACTCAGGCAGGGGCTTAGAGGCTGGCTTGTCTGGAGAAATTAGGTCTCTGAGAGTGCCATATGCAGCTTGACCCAATGTTGTGAGGAAAACTGCACCTTTCTTTTCTGCAGCCACACTATTTGCTTCCATATACTGCTCCAGCCTCTCCACCCAGGAGCTCCATGATTCAGAAGCAGGATCAAATGGTTGAATAAACCCTATGAAGGCCATGTGTGCAAAAACCCACAATCCTCGTCGCCACTGTTATGTCCCTTAGACACGGGGTGCTAGCAATGCTGCCAGTATCTGCTCAGCAAGTTACACACACAGGCCGGATGAACTTCTTAACCATGGAGAGGGTTTATTACTCACTCAGAAACATGATGACTTGTTACATGGAGGAGTCTTAATACAACAGGCTTCTGTCATTACCAGATCTATGCATCCATGCTGCTGCTGCTGCAGCTGCTTCCAGTCTCACACACACACCCTCTCTACTTCCTGGTACAGCCCCTCCCCCAGCATGCATAAGGAAAAAGGGTGAAGGGTCACAGTGTTCCAGCACAAACATCACACTTTATATGGGCAACAACAGGTTATGATGGCCATTTACTTTATTTTGTAAGCACTGAGTTCATTGCTGCTATGTACTGATCATAAGTATAAGTAGTATAATGGGTAAAAGTTCAACAGGAAAAACTCAAGGGGCTCCAGGAAGTTGCATCAGTAGTGGGAAAATGCTGTCTGTATCTTCCATGTGTCCAGTGTTCTCCTTCCAGTACTCCAGCCTTGGACATTACTTGTCTGTAACTGACTATAATGCTTGTTATCAGGAATTTTTGTCTATATTCAGTTTGTTGTTGCAATGCAGATTAGGACTTTGAAGTAGATGTACTTTACCACCAGGTTCAGCATTTCATCAACCAAATTTTAGGTGCGGACAAATTGTGCCAAAAGTGGGAGGGGCTTACATGATAGGGTCTGAAAAAAAAAATTTTTTGTAGTTTACAACAGACCTCTCCTGCTAAGAAGACTATGTACTATATATATATATAACATTAATAGTAGAATAAAAGGGAATACACTAGAACCATGTCTAGAATAAATTTATCAACATTTTTATTTCAAGGGAGATAATCACATAATACCAACAGTTTGCAACCACAACCTCCCATAAGAATAATATACTGGTAGCGGTTTAGTAAAAAAATTACAGAGTTGAGCAAGCAGGATAACTCACATATGCTGCCTGTAATATTGTTTTGCTCCCCCAGGTACTGACTGCCCAAGTATAAGCAGACAGGCATGGGTGGTGTGCAAAAAGATACACAGCTGCACTGTGCTCAGCAGATGACTGACCTTTTACAGGCATTGGACACTGAAACTAGCACTCCATAACTCGATGCTGGGACATAGGGTGGGTCTGTGGGACACCAGGACTCTGATCGGATGAGCTGGAGAGGAAGGGTGGTGACATTAAGATCTCTACCTTGTCTAATCAGAGATTGTTCTGTCAGTGGCAGCCATGCTGAGCAACCCCCATGGGCAGTGTGCAGCAAAGAAGCTACTTGGTATGGCACCCAGAAGATCATGGCCACCACTGTAGTAGCTCAGGCTACTACAGCGATTAAAAGCTTTTATTGAGTTCTATCCGGCATACTTACAATGTAACCATGTAAAGATATCCATACCTGGAATTCTAATGTAGCACCCTGATGTTTAGGCAGGGCTGCTATCAAGTTTAGTTGCCAGACGATAGTTGCCTTGGCCAATTGTTAGGAGATCAATTGACTTCCCCCTAATTCTGTAATTGCTGCACTTCTCTCTTCTGTCACTAGGTGGCATTATAGCTGGTGACATTAGATTAGAGAAGGGCATAGCAAGGACAGATTATGAATGAATGGGGTGTCTCAGCCAATGGGCAGGGATTTTGTTTGGTCTCTTGGCCTGCTGGGAGCGCCTATTTATTTGGGTGGAGTCAGATGATCGGGGTTCTGTGCCACCTGGATGGCTGTCTGGGTGGATGTGTGTTATGTTACCCCGGTCTGCTAGGTCGTAAGCCTGAGGCCTATCCCAGGGACATCTGGCTGCTAGACTATCTGAGGGCCTTTCCAGAAGCAGGAAAAGCAGTGCAGGGTTGGGACTGCAGGCTTGTAGTCCAACCAGAAGTAGCGGTTCCACCGACCGGGGAACCAGCAGTGGTCAGAGGTAGAGGGGAAGCTGTCGCCACTAAGGGACCATTCACCTTGTTACCGGAGACCACTGTGAGATGCTGAGGACAGTACCAGAGCAGACTTCTCACCAGCCATGGACGGTGAAGAAGTGGGAAAACTTCAGCAAGTGCCAAGTCAGGGACCCAGCGGGACAGCAGAGGTGACGCTTGTGGAGCATCAGTGAGTGCCAAGCCAGGGTTCTAGCGTGTCAGCGGGGGGTAACACTTTAAGAGCATCTGTGAGTGCCAAGCCAGGGACCCAGCAGGGAAGCGAGGTGATGCTTGAGGAAGATACTGGGTACTAAAAGCAGAAGAGCCCAAGGGATTCAGTGGCTATTGGATCCGAAGTCTAGTGAAAGGCTGGGAGTTTGTTGGGTAAAGATCCATACTGATATAGCGCCCTACTCCTGTTGGGTAGACGCTATATGTTAAATTTAGTTATCTGAGCTGTAGTTCTGCTCAGAGGGATTATGCTAAATTGTTGGCTCTGTTTCAGTCTAGCTGGGTTGCACGTTTTCCACCTGACAGTAGGTGTCACTGTCACCACAGGTCAGGGTTGGAAATGCAGCAGGCTAGGTGTATTGGGTATTCCTTTCCCAGAAGTGGCTTAGGGGGCGTGGTCAACCCAATGTGCATTCTGGGAGGGGGTACTTAAGAGACAGAGAGCGCTCTATCGGGGTTCGTTGCCGGATCCTGACCTGAGGGCCCTCCTGGCCTCAGGGATGTGCGAGCCATTCTCGGCCTCTGGGCCTGCTGGCCCAAGGCTCTGCAACTGAGAAGAAGGCCCAGGAGTTGCTGGGGCCTACTAGTCCAGGGATGGTCCTACGCGGTCTTGCCTGCGGGAAGAATTGGAAAAATTGGGGACTCAATTGAAGGACGCATCCTGGCCAGTTTGCCTCACGGTGCTGCCAGACGGCTGAACGATTCTGGCACCGTGAGCTATGTACTTTTAAAGGAACTTTTTGAAAAGTGTCAGTGTGCTGGGAGCACCTATTTATTTGGATGGAGTCAGGTGATCGAGGGTTGTGGCGGAAGATTGTGGAACGACTTGACGGCACTCATTGAGTCTGTGGCAGAGACTTTGAATGAGCTTCGCACCGGTTGCTAGGCCAGTGAGAGTAGGCCTATCCGGTGGTTGCTGAATCCAGCGTGGAACTGATTTGTCCTCTGGATATAGGATTGTGCCCGTGATCCGCAAAGCAAGGTACCTGAACCTCCCCTCTCCCTCTATCCCTCTGTTGGAACTGGTAAAAGAAAGCCTTGAAGAAAACGTATCCAAGTGTTGGTGTGAACATTTATGAATGCTCTTCAAGAGGGATCCCTGACCCGAGTGCGGTGAGCAGAAAAGGTAACGGTAGGCCCAAAACTTTAAACCAGCAGCTCCTACGGGGGTAGTGCTACACTGAGTTACTGTGGAGTAAGGAGAACTGTTTGTGTTGCCAATAGTTGCATACAACTACTGTTAGTAACTGCTATAAGATTGTTGCCATATGAGACACCTATACAGAAACGGTGTCCGACTGAAGGTCTTCACCTGTATAGTTGTCTGCCTATAGAAGTCTCGGAGTCTGCCAATTATCATTGCATCTACCTAAGGGTTGCCTGGCCCTACACCTCTCTCCCACAGTTCTGTTCAAGAGAAAATAAATCTTTTTGCATTCAAAAAGTGTCTGGCGCCCACCATTTCATCCTGCATTACACCCGCCATGCCTTGTAACCCACTCTACACAGAAGGATGTCAGCTGTCCCTAACTCTGGAGGTCACCATTAGGCCTCATGGGACCCGGGACTTTGCTACACTTCTTTAACTTATGCAAATGCACTCTAAATGTACAGAAATTATTAATTGCAGATGATGTGCATTTATCTGTATATCTGTTTAATAAAATATTACATCAGGAATGACAACACAAATACTGACAGATCACCACTCGTATTTTCTTTAATATCAATAAAGTAATGGGATGGAGTCACCACTGTCCCCTGATTTTTTATAATGTTTAATGGAAAAGTAGCATTGGCCGCCTAATTTGCTTTAATGGCACGAACCAATGCTGTGCTATTTATTACGATGGCGTATGGATCATGTCACATCAGTGCCTGTTCTCATTGGTGCTTTGAGACTGACCATCTCTCAGCAGTTTGCTTCCAGAGCTAAAAGGCTTGGGTTATGAGCTGATCTGCATGAATACATTATCCAGTTGAGGTCTCCATTGCATTACGCTGCATCCTGTAATCATTTCAGTATTGATCAGTTGCTCACACTGGTGAAGCTGCAGGGATAATCCTAATAAAGCCTCTTTACTGTAAGTTCTTCTGAGATACCTTTCTGCAACAATAAACTAAATATACAGAGCTGATTCATTATAATTCTAGCACAACTAACTGTAAATATAAGAATTTGCATTCTTTATGCTAGTTTATGAAAATGTAATAAAAATTAGAAAGATGGTCATTTTATACTCCCTAGAGAGACAGTGAAGAGAAGAAAGCAGCTACAGAAAGGCAGATATAACATTTTCTCAATGCATAGCAACACAGCTTTTAATTAACAGCATAAACTATGTTAAGATGCCATAAGATGCTCAAGAGGAAGGAATTGCAGTAGTAAACTGTGTTCCACATTTCCAGCAGCCTATGTTAAAAGATAAATTAAAAACATTATTTTACAACATGGGTTTATTAGATGTACAGTAGAAGAATGAGCCGCATTATTAACCATTTATCTAACGCATGTTTGTAAAAGCATAGAGTATATACTAATATAATTAAAGAAGACCCCGGGGGGGGGGGGGGTGCAGCTGATTTCTAATAGGACTGATGGAAAATGTGTACTGAGGCCCCACACCATTTCTTCATTAATAACTCCTACTAAAACCTTACAAGCTTTACATGGTCTAACAAAGCTTCTGTAACAAATACAGTACGTGTGTACCCATACATGGTGGCAAAATGAGAGGGGAGACATACAAGCACTTTTGTATAAGGGTCAATGACCCCGTTAGAAACCATAGATTTTAGTAAAGCTCAACTTTAAGATTACTTCTCCTCACTGCCCCCAACCAATTCTCCCCATTCCCTTTCCCTCCCCAGAGATGCCCCTGGGTGTATTTTTTGCTTTTGTATTTACAATTTTCCACATTTTGTCATGTTACAACCAAAAACGTGAATGTATTTTATTGGGATTTTATGTGATAGACCAACACAAAGTGGCACATAATTGTGAAGTGGAAGGAAAATGATAAACGTTTTTCAAATGTTTTTACAAAAAAAATATCTGAAAAGTGTGGCGTGCATTTGTATTCAGTCCCTTTTACTCTGATACCCCTAACTAAAATCTAATGGAACCAATTGCCTTCAGAAGTCACCTAATTAGTAAATAGAGAATTTAATGTGTGTAATGTGTGTAATTTAATATCAGTATAAATAAAGCTGTTCTGAGGTTTGTTAGAGAGCCGTAGTGATTAAACAGTATCATGAAGGCAAAGGTCACAGGCATAAAGTTGTGCAGAAGTTTAAAGCAGGGTTAGGTTATAATAAAAATATCCCAAGCTTTGAACATCTCACTGTGCACTGTTCAATCCATCATCCGAAAATGGAAAGAGTATGGCACAACTGCAAACCTAAAGAAAGAAATTATCTTCTGGACGGCCACACTCCGAATAAAAATTACCTTTATTGTAAAGTCACCACAGCACTACAAGTCACAGCACACCCCCGTCAAGCTGATTAAACTATGCTATGATTAAACACTAATACAGTGTGAAATGCGTCAGCTTGACGGGGGCGTGCTGTGACTTGTAGTGCTGTGGTGACTTTACAATAAAGGTAATTTTTATTTGGAGTGCGGCCGTCCAGAAGATAATTTCTTTCTTTTGCCTTGCGTATGCATTGCCTGCACCCGGGGTGTTTGTGAGCAGCATCACATGTGAAGATAGCCACACCTGAGTGGCCCCCCTTTCTGTTCGACAACTGCAAACCTATCAAACCTACCAAGACATGGGCGTCCACCTAAACTGACAGGCCGGGCAAGGAGTGCATTAAATCAGAGAAGCAGCCAAGAGGCCCATGGTAACTCTGGAGGAGCTGCAGAGATCCACAGCTCAGGTGGGAGAATCTGTCCACAGGACAACTATTAGTCGTGCACTCTACAAATCTGGTCTTTATGGAAGACAATATAAAGGGAAAAAACTGCGCTAATGGGCAAAGTTGGATGGATGGACCAGTCCGGGAGCAGCAATTAAAGGTGGGATAAACACAGAAGTAAATGGAAAAGAAAAATTGTGCTAGTTTTAAAGTCCAATGGTAGGTTAAACACAGTCCAGCAAAAACGTACACTTGTTGTTGCAACACAAAGTGAATGGATCATAGACAGGTGCACCACCACCAAATAAATGAACTGCTTACCAGATAGTAAGCTAAGTAAGCAGATGGCTTAAACCCAGCCAGGGCCTTTGTCCTAATGGATATGCATGGAGGTCCTATGTAAGTAATGATGGCTCCCACGTTCCGATATAGACAGACTCCTGAGTCCCAGTGGCTCTGTGTATGTGTGTGACAATCAATCCAAAAAACAAAGAAGGAGGAACATAGCGTGACACCGTCTCACTCAAATGCACAGTAGGTACATATGTCTTTAAGGCATAGATTATACCAATGTATGCACAAAATCACCCAGTGAATGATTCCTTGGACAAGTGCACCACCACCACATGAATATCCTGCCTACCAGATATCACTCCAAGTATTGCAGATGGCTAAACCCAGCCAGGGCCTTTAACGTTGCAGGAGTGTCAGCTGCTGTTTATATGCTGATACAACTCTCAGGTGAATAATCAACCATAGCGTAAAATCGTCTACAACTTGATTTATTGAAACAGTAAAAACACACCTACACTTCCGCAGATATAAATTCACGATAAAATGAGAACCTGGCCGGCTACAAGAACTATCCCCGTCCTCAACACAAGACAGCGCGGTGTCGTCAGCACGCACCTCCTCATGCGCGTTTCGTCATACTAGACATTATCAATGAGGAACGGGTAGCGTGCTGACTCACCACCATTTAAGCTCCCACACCTCGGTCTGAGTCCCGGATATGAAGGCGTAACCTCCATCTTGGATATGGGCAGCTTTACCTAACTACATAGGTCTTTGCTAAATGTCTCTATTATGAAATTTAGACGAAGGTCTAGTATACAGGTATATGTTGATAAAAACATATATAAAATTTAATAATATTCAACTAAACTTTAAAAAATAAGCAATATAGGCGAAACCTAGGAAAAAAGAAAAAGGAAAAGAAAAAAGAAAAAACTTTTTTGCACAAGGATTCCACCTTATTGGTGAATTTATTGCTAAAAAATCCATGATGAATATTCAAAGATACCACATATGCATGAAGTAATCACACCTTATGATTAAATGAATAATTTGTGCTAATATATAAAGATGTGTGATATGTAAGTGAAAAATATATATGTGAAAAATTATATATTTATAATAATTAATTATATCTAACAAATATATAATAATATGATATATTTAAGTGAAAAATTGTGAAGAAAAATATTGAAGAGTGGCAAGAAGAAATCCGTTGTTGAAAAGAAAGCCATAAGAAGTCTTGTTTGCAGTTTGCAAGAAGCCATGTGAGGGGCACAGCCAGGGCCGCTGATAGGGCAGTACAACCAGCCCTGTTGTACGGGGCCCGGCCGCATCAGCTCAGCAAGGGGGCCCGGGAAGCTATAAAGTTAATTTCTGACAGAATAAATAAAATGTTTTTCTAAACCACCCCTGCTCCTATTTGCTTTTCAGGGTGTACTTACATATTCCTGTACCCCATTAGGGCAACAGAGGGGCCCAGGAAGTGAAATCAATGAAGGGACTTTATTTCCATTTTCGGGGGGCACAGGTAGATTAAACCTTGTCACATAATGCGCTGCACATGTTCTAGTTCCGGCTGTGGCTGCTCTCTGCTTGTACCATCCCTGGCGGAGTGATTCATGTGTACAACATTCCCTCAATAAGTGCTGTCTGTGGGAGTGAGATAGGCATGTGGCTGAGAGGATACAGGAAACCGAATCCAGCAGCAGTGCACAGCTACAGGCAAGGGACGGCACACAGTAACATCAACTACCATGAAAAGAAGGTACAGCCCCCTGACTTCCCACTGTGTTTGTGATTATTGTCATTATGATGATCACAGCACTTTAGATCCTCTATTGCTCTTCCAGTGTCACATGGCTATTGGGTCTGAGTGTGTACAGACTGTCACACAGTAGAACCATAACAAAGTCAGCACCCAATAGCCATGTGACACTGGAAGAGCAATAGAGGATCTAAAGTGCTGTGATAATCATAAGCATGAGATGCTACTTTACACTTGCTACTTGTTTGGGTGGAATGGGGGCAGTAAAAAGATGCAGCTGAGCTGCATTTTTTAACCACCCACCAACCACTCCTCCTTAAAGAAGCTTTCACCAAATGTTACAATTAGGTCTGCCTGTTTTTTCTTATGTTGATCTGTATAAAAGCTCTATGTAGAATGGAATCCAGATGTACATAGATGTGATTCTGTTTATACCTGCCTATCTCTGGGTCCATTCAGGTCAAAAAAATAAATGCTGCTATCTCTCTGTGTTGTGGGTTTGTGATGCTTTTCTTTGTGGATTTTATACATTTAAAGCTCATTTTTTTCTGATGCTGGGAGTGCAGTCAACCTTCTTTCCACATTACCTATTGTGAGTGGACACAAGTCCAAATTTCCATGTGGCCACCTATAGAGACATCACAAGTCCTCTTCTGTCTGCTGTGTGTTGCAGATGCAAACTAAACAGACCTGGAAATCAGAACACTGATGTCTGTCCCTTTTAGCTCCAATTCTGCAGAGAATCCACTGTACATATGCTGAGACCACCCACCATGTTTCCTGCTGAACATTATACTTTTTAAACTACTGTTGGGGTTTTTAAAGCGGAGTTCCTCCCAAAAGTGGAACTTCCGCTTAAACCACTCCTCACCCCCTTACATGCCACATTTGGAATGTCATTTTTTTTGGAGGGGGGGGCTGGGGGCTTCGTTAGGAGTGGGACTTCCTGTCCTACTTCCTCCTTCCGCCCAGGGACTGCTTAGGTGACTCGCCATATCGCCTAATGCGGCCCCTCCCTGTAGGCGATCACCTGGGACACGTGACAGATCCCAGGCGATCGCCTGTCCACTCAGGAGACGCAGCGCCATTTGCGCATGTGCAGTGAGTGCCCGGTCGTGAAGCCGAAAGCTGTCACGGCCGGGTGCCCACAGTTGGAATGCAGACGCCAGCGGAGAGGAGGGGGAGAGGAGCGAAACTCCATTCGGCTGCGTCGCTGGACAGTGGAACAGGTAAGTGTCTGTTTATTAAAAGCCAGCAGCTACACTTTTTGTAGCTCCTGACTTTTAATAAACATAAAAAAGGCTGGAACTCCCCTTTTAAGTGGTTAAAACAGGTGGCGAGGAGGTCATACAATGCCTGTTCACCACCAGCCAAATTCTGTCAGAAGAGCAATCCGCATGCAGATCACTCTTCAGAGAGCAATGCTAGTGTGAATTGGCTCATACAGATTTTAAATAATTATGGAGTGCATGCCTCCAGCTGATTTAAAGGCATAATAGATGTGCTGGCTTAGGCTGGGTTCACACTAGTGTGACACGACATCTGTCCTACTTTGGATCCGACTTTGCCCTGCGACATGAAGCCGACATATGTCCGACTTTCAATGAACGGGGATCCGACTTGGATCCCCGCCAATAGCAGGCACTGTGTTTGGTATGAATCTTGAGGGGGAACTCCAGGCCAAATTTTAAATAAAAAACCGGCATGGGTTCCCCCTCCAGGAGCATACCAGGTCCTTGGGTCTGGTCTGGATTTGAAGGGGCGCCCCTACGCCGAAAAAACGGCGTGGGGGTTCCCCCAAAATCCAAACCAGACCCTTATCCGAGCGCGCAACCTGGCAGGCCGCAGGGGAAAAGGGGGGGACGAGAGAGCGGCCCCCCCTCCCTCCTGAACCGTACCAGGCCGCATGCCCTCAACATGTGGGTTTGGTGCTCTGGGGCAGGGGGGCGACCTGCGGCCCCCCCACCCCAGAGCACCCTGCCCCCATGTTGATGAGGACAGGGCCTCTTCCCGACAACCCTGGCCGTTGGTTGTCGGGGTCTGCGGGCGGGGGGCTTATCGGAATCCGGGAGCCCCCTTTAATAAAGGGGCCCCTGGATCCGGCCCCCCCACCCTATGTGAATGAGTATGGGGTACATCGTACCCCTACCCATTCACCTGGTGGAAAAAAAATTGCAATAAAAAAACTACACAGATTTTTAAAGTATTTTATTGCACAGCTCCGGGGGTCTTCTTCCGACTTCGGGGGTCTCCGGTTCTTCTCCCGCTCTCCGGTTCTTTCTTCCGCCGGGCTTCCGCTAACTTCTTTTCAGCTCTTTTGCTAACGGAGGCCCGGACTTCTTCGTCTTCTCGTCCGGCTCTCCGTTGTCCTTCTGCCGGCCCCTCCACTAACTTCTTGGTAGCTCTTTCGCTAGTGGAGGGGCGCGGTCTTCCCGTCGTCGCCGTCGGCGTCTTCTTCCCTCTTCTCCTTCTCGATGTTGACGCGTCGCTTCCTCCCGCTGTAATACTGGCTCTCCGCTCCGCTCCGCATTAATATAGGCTTCCCATGACGTCACAGTCACATGTTCCCATGACGTCACAGTCACATGCTCCGGGGCCATGTGCCCCGGAACATGTGACTGTGACGTCATGAGAAGCCTATATTAATGCGGAGCGGAGAGCCAGTATTACAGCGGGAGGAAGCGACGCGTCAACATCGAGGAGGAGAAGAGGGAAGAAGACGCCGACGGGAAGACCGCGCCCCTCCACTAGCGAAAGAGCTACCAAGAAGTTAGTGGAGGGGCCGGCAGAAGGACAACGGAGAGCCGGACGAGAAGACAGAGAAGTCCGGGCCTCCGTTAGCAAAAGAGCTAAAAAGAAGTTAGCGGAGGCCCGGCAGAAGAAAGAACCGGAGAGCGGGAGAAGAACCGGAGACCCCCGAAGTCGGAAGAAGACCCCCGGAGCTGTGCAATAAAATACTTTAAAAATCTGTGTGTTTTTTTATTGCAATTTTTTTTCACCAGGTGAATGGGTAGGGGTACGATGTACCCCATACTCATTCACATAGGGTGGGGGGGCCGGATCCAGGGGCCCCTTTATTAAAGGGGGCTCCCGGATTCCGATAAGCCCCCCGCCCGCAGACCCCGACAACCAACGGCCAGGGTTGTCGGGAAGAGGCCCTGTCCTCATCAACATGGGGGCAGGGTGCTCTGGGGTGGGGGGCCCGCAGGTCGCCCCCCTGCCCCAGAGCACCAAACCCCCCATGTTGAGGGCATGCGGCCTGGTACGGTTCAGGAGGGAGGGGGGGCCGCTCTCTCGTCCCCCCTTTTCCCCTGCGGCCTGCCAGGTTGCGTGCTCGGATAAGGGTCTGGTTTGGATTGTGGGGGGACCCCCATGCCGGTTTTTCGGCGTAGGGGGTTCTCCTTCAAATCCAGACCAGACCCAAGGGCTTGGTATGCCTCTGGAGGGGGAACCCATGCCGGTTTTTAATTTAAAATTTGGCGTGGAGTTCCCCCTCAAGAGCAGTACAGCACAAGTCGCATGCCAAAGTCGGATCATGCAAGACTGCGGTACGACTTTGATCCGACTTCAATGATAGTCAATGGGCTGAAGTCGGATCAAAGTCGGACCGAAGTAGTACAGGGAGCATTTTCAAAGTCGGACCGACATGTGTTGGACCAGTTAAGACGGCTCCCATAGGGAAACATTGATTTTCACACGTCATGCGACATGAGCTCCCAATGTCAGAGCGTTTGTCGCCCCAGTGTGAACCAGGCCTTAAGGAAATTTGAATCCTTAAAGTCAGCTGCAGCACTCTCTCATTCATTAGCAGGCATGGGATTAGCCTGGACAGAGATAAATATGACTTTTTTGAGGCGGCATCAAGGGCGGGGTTGGGGGGCCCCATCAGGTAGGCTGTACGGGGCCCCATGATTTCTAACAGCGGCCCTGGACACAGCAAACATGTGGAAGAAGGTACTCTAATCAAAAATTAAACTTTTTGGCCTAAAAGCAAAATGATATGTGTGGCGGAAAACTAACACTACACATCACCCTGAACACACCATCATGACATGGTGAAACATGGTGGTGGCAGCATCATGTTGTGGGGATGCTTTTCTTCAGCAAGGACAGGGAAGCTGGTCAGAGTTGATGGGAAGATGGAGCCTTACGTGCAGATACGCAGAAAAGAAAAAGTCCCTGACTCTATCCAAAATTGTGCCGCAATGAGTGGCATGGTGCTGCAGCAACATGCGGTTTGGCACTTTCGAAAAAACACGCCACATTTGCCCGCTATTAGTATTCAAAAATGCTTTTTTGGACCTCTGCAGAATTTTTTTTTTTTTTATTGGCTGGACCTCCGTGGATTTTAACTCAATACCCCTGTGTTATAACAATCTTCAGCTACATTTAGAAACTAAGATTTTTAAAGAGTAAAGCCTCGTACACACGGCCGAGTTTCTCGTCGAAAAAAAACACGTCGTTTTTTTCGACGAGATCCTTGGACAAGAAACTTGTCCCGGCCGAGTGTACAGACGCTCGATTCAAAGAACCCGCGGTTCTTTGAATGGAGCGTACGCGGTGACGTCATCGACTACGACGAGCATGCGCTCGTCACATTCGATGCCGTCGCCGCCATCTTGGTATACCCTACCTATGCCTAGGAAGCTACCGCGCATGCGTCGAATTCATTTCAAACATGCGCAGGCTTCCCGGAGGACAGGTAAGTGTACACACACTCACTTTTCTCGTCGAGAAACAGGCTGACGAGAATCTCAACGAGAAAATAGAGAGCAGGTTCTCTATTTTCTCGTCGAGATTACTTGTCGGTTTTCTTGACGAGAAACCATACACACGAACGAATTTCTCGGCAAGACATCTCTGCCAGCAAGTTTCTTGCTGGTTCTTGCCGAGAAACTCGGTCGTGTGTACGAGGCCTGAGCCTTGGGAGGACGGAGACAGAATGATTTGTCTTGTGATGGTTGTAAAGTGGTTGTAAAGGTAAAGTTTTTTTTAACTAAAAGCATTCTCTACATTAAAGCGAAGTTCAACCCAAAAATGGAACTTCTGCTTTAACCCCTTCCTTACTGGGCACATATACCCCCTTCCTGCCCAGGCGAAATTTCAGCTTTCAGCACTGTCACGCTTTGAATAACAATTGCGCGGTCGTGCGACGTGGCTCCCAAACAAAATTGACGTCCTTTTTTCCGCACAAATAGAGCTTTCTTTTGGTGGTATTTGATGACCTCGGCGGTTTTTATTTTTTGCGCTATAAACAAAAATAGAGCGACAATTTTGAAAAAAAAAGCAATATTTTTTGATTTTTGCTATAATAAATATCCCAATTTTTTTTTTTTTTATATTTTTTTCCTCAGTTTAGGCCGATACGTATTCTTCTACATTTTTTTGGTAAAAAAAAATTGCAATCAGCGTTTATTGATTGGTTTGCGCAAAAGTTATAGCGTTTACAAAATAGGGGGATAGTTTTATGGCATTTTTATATATATTTTTTTTTTATTAGTAATGGCGGCGATCAGTGATTTTTTTTGTGACTGCGACATTATGGCGGACACATCGGACACTTTTGACACTAATTTGGGACCATTCACATTTATACAGCGAACAGTGCTATAAATATGCACTGATTACTGTATAAATGTGACTGGCAGGGAAGGGGTTAACACTAGGGGGCGAGGAAGGGGTTAAATGTGTTCCCTGGGAGTGATTGTTACTGTGGGGGGAGGGGACTGACTGGGGGAGGTGACCGATCTGTGTCCCTATGTACAAGGGACACAGCATCGGTCCCCTCTCCCTGACAGGACATGGATCTCTGTGTTTACACAGAGATCCATGTCCTTGTCTCTGTAACCGCCGATCGGGGGTGCCTGGCGGACATCGCGGCCGCCAGGCACGCGCATCGGCATTGCAGTGAAGCGCCAGGCACGTGCGCGCGCCGCCGGCGGCGCTCGCGCGCCCCCCAGTGGCCAAATAGCGGAGGCCGTATAATAACGGCCTCCCGGCATTTGACAACCACCTTGCGGCCGTATATTCTCGTACGGCGGGCGCGAGGTGGTTAAGTGATGGTGACCACCTGACATGCCACATTTGGCATGTCATTTTTTTTTGGGGGGGATACCGTCTTTTTAAAGGGCCTCCAGCTCCCACTTCCTCCCGGGGCTCCGCGTAGGGTTGCCACCTCATCCCTTTAAATCCGAACACATATGTGTTACACAGGTTCTGTGGCTGATTAAGGTGGTAATTAAACTCACTTGGTGCCTTATCTGCAATAAATTCAGAACCTGTGTAATTCATATGTGTTCGGGTTTAAAGGGATGAGGTGGCAACCCTGGCTCCGCCTCGCCGGAAGGAAGTTCGCCTTTCCCCCCTCCCTCCCTGCAATCTTCTGGTACACGTCACAGGTCCCAGAAGATTGCCCGGCCATTCACAGCGCGCAGCTCGGCTCGAGCATGCGCAGTGTGTGTCTGGCTGTGAAGCCACAGCCGGGCGCCCACAGTTACAATGTCGTCGCCGCAGAGAGAAGGGGGAGAGGAGTGGGGCTTTGTTCGCCCGCATCCCTGGATCGTGGGACAGGTGAGCGTTCGATTATTTAAAGTCAGCAGCTACACTATTTGTAGCTGCTGACTTATAAATGGGTGGAACGCCGCTTTAAGGTAAAAAAAACTTTCAAATGTTGCCACCCCCCAGCCCTTCCTTAAACACTTACCTGAGCCCAATCTCGATCCAGCGCTATGCATGTCTGCAGAAGCTCTTCTCCACTCTCTCTCTCTTCCCACAAGAGGTGCAGGTAAGTATAACATGTTTGTTGAAATAATAAAAAAAAAAAACTTTACGATCACTTTAAAAAGCCCACCCACAGGACCATGTAAAATTCAACACTACATGCTGCAGTGGGTGATTTAGGATGAATTAATGAATAAATGAACACAGTGAGTGATCTGTACCGATCGCTCCTGTGTTCATTCGTAACTGAAGCATTGTAAAAAATTCCGCTCAGCACATAGCACCAATCCTTCACTGTCACAGTCCTTTCTCTCTTTTTAGACTTTAAATATTTCACCAAAATAAAAATAATAAGTAAAAAAATGTAATTGTGAAAAAAAGAATTAAAAAAAATAATAAAAATAAAAACTACTGACACCATCCACTGCCTTACTGACACCAATCTCTGCTCTACTAACACCAATCTCTGCTCTACTGACACCATCCACTGCCCTACTGACACCAATCTTTGCCCTACTGACACCGTCCACTGCCCTACTGACACAAATTTTTGCCCTACAGACACTGTCCACTGCCCTACTGACACCAATCTCTGCTCTACTGACACCGTCCACTGCCCTACTGACACCAACCTCTGCTCTACTGACACCAACCTCTGCTCTACTGACATTGTCCACTGCCCTACTGACACCAATCTCTGCTGTACTGACACCAATATCTGCACTACTGACACCAATCTCTGCCCTACTGACACCAATCTTTGCCCTACTGACACCAATCTTTGCCCTACTGACACCAATCTTTGCCCTACTGACACTGTCCACTGCCCTACTGATACCAATCTCTGCTCTACTGACACTGTCCACTGCCCTACTGACACCAATCTCTGCTGACACCAATCCCTGCTCTACTGACACCATCCACTACCCTATGGACAACAATCTCTTCTCTACTGACACTGTCCACCTACCTACTGACACCAATCTCTTTTCTACTGACACCATCCACTGCCCTACTGACACCAATCTCTGCTCTACTGACACCAATCTCTGCTCTACTGACACCAATCTCTGCTCTACTGACACCAATCCCTGCTCTACTGACACCAATCCCTGCTCTACTGACACCAATCCCTGCTCTACTGACACCATCCACTGCCCTACTGACACCAGTCTCTGCTCTACTGACACCAATCACTGCCCTACGGACACCGTCCACTGCCCTACGGACACCAATCTCTTCTCTACTGACACTGTCCTACTAACACCAATCTCTTCTCTACTGACACCGTCCACTGCCCTACTGACACCAATCTCTGCTCTACTGACACCATGCACTGCCCTACTGACACCGTCCACAATTTCACAGAGTTCGGGCATCGGCGGTAAAGCGCCGCTAGTTTTAGCAAAGTTTTAGGGGTGCTTTTAACCCCCGCTAGCGGCAGAATAAAGAGTTAATAGCGCCCGCTTCGTCGGCGCTGCCCATTGATTTTAAGTGCTAGGTGCCTCAAAGATGATGCTTCATTCCAGTGTGAAAAGCTGCTTTCACACTGAGGCGCTATAGCGCTAAAAATAGTACCTGCATAGCGCCTGTAAAGAGCCTCTCCTCTCATTTCGAGGGCTTTCAGACTGGAGCTGTGCACTGGCAGTATGGTAAAAAAAAGTCCTGCAAGCCGCATCTTTGCAATGCTGTAGGAGCGGTGTATACAAATGGACAGCGTCTCAGAACCGCCGGCAAAGCGTCGCAGCAGCAGCGCTTTGCGGCAATTTTAACCCTTTTTAGGCCGCTAGCGGGGGTTAAAAGCTCCCGCTAGCGACCGAAAAGCGGCGCAAAAAAGACGGTAAATCGCTGCTAAAAATAGCAGCGCTTTATCGCTGACGCCGCCAACGCCTCAGTGTAAAAGTAGCCAAAGCCCTCGGGCTTTCACACTGGAGTGACAGAAGAGGCACTTTACAGGCACTTTGCAAGCACTATTTGTAGCACTATAGCGCTTGTAAAGCGCCTCAGTGTGAAAGTAGCCTTAATTATGTGAAAAACGTAAGCACAAAGCCATCCACTGGAGCCTGCTCCTCCTTCTCCTCTGACAAGTGTCCCACCATCTGGGGCTTAATTTTTAGTCAACAAACTACAGTACATGCCTTTTGCCTTCCCCAACCTGTGACTGGACAGTGAAAGGTGAAGCAGCGAACTGGTAAGCTCATCTCTCTGTCACTCTGATCTCTCCTTATATCGGAATGTTTCCTGTTAGCACATGACCACTTCAGTACAACTGGCTGGCTCTGTGCACTACTTCTGGTATGGACTGGCATTGTTTCTATCCACAGCCCACCCCTAAATCATCAGCTATAGGTAGCAGTAAAGTTTAACACAATGCTGCAACAGTTGCACATCTAGGGCTCAAAACAACCAGCAGTAGACCCACGTTCTACATATTATCACAACTCTTCATACTGCCAGACTAAAAATATTACTATAGTCTAAGACATGATCTCAATTTTTGCACAATTTATTATTGCAATCTGATTTGTTTGCCTTTGAAAATAAGGACCAGGGAGCTAGTCATAAAATAAATGCAGGGCAGTGGCCTTTAAGAGCTTTTATATCATGGCCTGGTATGCTTATTTACAATGCAGAGGACATTTAATGAAATGATGCTTATATTTAGAAGCAGAGTTTGCTGATTCAGAATCTATCCTACCAATAACTCACATCTTACAAAAGGACAGCAGACTACAGGAAACATAATTATATATCAAACAGGAGAGGGCAATCTTAACATAGGAAATAATTGAAATATCAAATAAAGATATGGATTTTATTTATTAATCCAGATGGTCTCATGCCTACCCTCCAGCATCATCTCTGAGAGAATTTTCAACATGGAATATGACATTTTAACAGACAGGCTCAGAACATTATCTGCTGCATTATGAAAAAAACAATGTTTATGAAAATGAATCAGATCTGGACAAGCTAAAAGTTTCATCCACTTTTCCAAGATGTTGATGAATAGATCACCAGTGTTGCTAATAATGTCACCAATAGGCATGTGCAGGGGGTGTGCCAGGTGTCCATGGGCACACCCTAATCACTATGTGCAGTGCCGATTCCCCCTACTGCCTGGGCTTCCCCTGTGTTGCCCCCAACCCCACCCCGCAGTGCTGCTGGTTTCTCTCCTCTCCCCTCGGCTGCTGCGTGGAATGTTTCAGGATGAAGAGTGGGGAAAGGGGTTAGTAACTAATATGTCATTTACCAGTGCCTTCCTTTTTTAAATGAAAACAGTGAACACACTCACTCAGTGTGTTCATTCACAACTGATACATAGTAAACTGTGTTTACTATGCTTTAGTTTGTGAATGAACAGGAAGCCGCTCAGCACAGAGCACTTCCCATTCATCCACTGCCCCGTGCAGCTTGAGCACCCTAATGCAATAGGCTGCACACACCTATGATGTCACTTCATGCTTTACTATAAAATACTATAAAATAGAAACAATCAGTGCACAGACAGCAAAATATATGATATATATTCAATTGCAGGCTGAACACCAAAAAAGGTAATCACAAAAAAAACCAGAGTAAAATGTAAAAAATGAAAGTGCACCGCAATTATAAGTCCATAAACTAGTAGCAGCAATGACACCCCGTGATGCAAGAAATCTTCAAACGAAACGTGACATCCTCCACCATCAAGAGAAATGCTTGCTTACCAGATGAGGTGGACCATTTAAATGAACAAGTGGTCAGATACGCTTAGTCCCGCCAATGGGGAGATGGTATTGATGACTGAGATCCAACAGCGTGGTATATAGGCATCAATGCATGTGGGTCATTGATGGAATAAAGATGAACACGATCTCAGTGCAGACTGGTAAATGTATTCCAAACGATATAGCATAGATAAAAGCAGGCACACCGGCCAGAACCATATAGTCCAATGGGGATAAGAACCGCCCAAGACGGATGGATATGTGAAATAAGATAGCGGTGTGGAGCTGCGGACAGCGATAGATGGGACGCGGGTGACGTCACGGTAGAAAGCTCCTCCCCCATACGCTCCTCCCCCATTACGTCCAGTACGGACTTCGTCAGCGGTGGATACCCCACACAGAAAATGATTAGCAAATAACTCTTTCTGTCATATATATTAAGTGGTGTAGCATCTTCCACTCTGACTTTTATGTGGAACTAATGATAGTTTACATAAATGATTCCCAAAGTGTGTTTTGACTAAACTACTTCTCCATAATTAAATATAGATAAAAGATGTTGCCATCACATCAAGTATGTTTTAAAGTGCAAAGCTCTTTATTCCTGTATGTTCACGTAAAAAAAAAAAACATTTTGGGACCCTTCCTCAGGCATGTGACATGCTGGAAATCTCTCCAGTAAGTCAACGAGCGTGGGTTTTCCCAGTTCATTAAAATTGAACTTTAGTTGAAAAAGAAAATGTTTTAATGCAGAAGGAAAGAGACACACATATTTCTTATGCATGTGCTGGAGTGACTACATTCTTTTTTGCGCGTGGCTGCTGCTTTGTCACCTCCTGCGGTCAGTTTTAGACAGTCTTTGACAGCTCAGGGGAAAAATTATGTGTGAAGGAAGATTTAGGTCCTATACCAGTGCAGCCAAAACCTTTCACCCTGCGTAATCAGACCACAAGATTCCTTGAGGGGAACACCATATAACAGTTAAATAAGTACTATTAGCAAAAGTATGTAGGCATAGGACACACTCCCTGCCACATCTCCTTAAAAGAGAATTGTAGAAAAAATTGGATGGTTAAACCCACTAGTGCTTTTTTACCACTACTATTCCTTTATTGGTGTAGCCAAGTCCTGGGTCCCCTTTGGTCTAATGAGAACCTCCAGAGTTAGGGATAGCTGGCATCCTTCTATGAAGAGTGGGTTACGAGCAGGGCCGCTGATAGGCCAGTACAACTGGCCCTGTTGTACTGAGCCCGGCCAGCAGGGGGGCCCGGGCAACCTGAACAGAGACCTACTTAATGTTAAAAAAATAAAAATAAATCCTCCAGCCACCTTGACCGAACACCGTCTGTCCGAGTACACCAAATCAACTGAACGCTTTTCTTTTTCCGTTTTTTTTTTTTTCCGTTTAATGCTGATAGCTCCATAGGCAGGGGGAGGGACTATTATTTTCTATTTCGGGCATGGAAGAATGTCTCCTCTGCGCCCGCTCCTCATGCTGGCTCAAGTCCCGGCCAGCGCGTCATCTATATTGTCTTCCCCTGGCGCGGAGTGATTTCTCCCCCTCTGCTCTGTTCTTCACTCGGCCAGAGAAAAAGCAGAGAGACGAGCGGCGGCAGAAGAAAAAAAAACAAAGCAGCTGGAGCTGGCATCTGACTGGAATAGTTTGTGGACACTCGCACTCCAGGCAGCAGCAGGATCAGGGAGGAAGTGACTCCTGGGGCCTGGCTAACACAGAACACAGGTGTGTGCTTGTTTGGGGGGTGGGGGGGGGGGTTGATTCAAGATCTACTACTACTGCAGCAGCATCTTTACATTATGGCATTGGCGACATGGGTGGCGCTATCTCTGCAGCACATTACGACATTGGCGGCATGGGTGGCACTATCTCTGCAGGCAGAACATGCGTTATGGCATTAGCGGCATGGGTGGCACTGTCTGCAGCACATTACGGCATTGGCGGCACTGTTTTTGCAGGCAGCACATGCGTTATGGCATTAGCGTCATGGGTGGCACTGTCTGCAGCACATTACGGCATTGGCGGCATGGGTGGCACTGTCTCTGCAGGCAGCACATGCGTTATGGCATTAGCGTCATGGGTGGCACTGTCTGCAGCACATTACGGCATTAGCGGCATGGGTGGCACTGTCTCTGCAGGCAGCACATGCATTATGGCATTAGCATCATGGGTGGCACTGTCTGCAGCACATTACGGAATTGGCAGCATGAGTGGCACTGTCTGTAGTTAGGACATGCGTTATGGCACATGTATGTAATGTATGTGCTGCCTGCAGAGACCGTACCACCCATGCCGCCAATGCAGTATTGTGCTGCAGACAGTGCCACCCATGCTGCCAATGCCATAGTGTGCTGCAGACAGTGCCAGCCATGCTGCCAATGGCACTATGCCATTGGCGGCATGGGTGGCACTGTCTGCAGCACAATATGGCATCTGGAGAGGGGGCAGGGGCGGAGCCAGGGGTGGGGCTGAAGGAGGGACCAGGGTCGGGACCAAGGGTGGAGCTGAAGGGGGCCCCGTCAGGTAGGCTGTACGGGGCCCCATGATTTCTATTAGCGGCCCTGGTTACGAGGCATGGTGGGTGTAATGTAAGGTAGATTCATGGGCGCCAGACACTTCTTGAATACAAAGAGATTTATTGTCTCTTAAACAGAACTGTGGGAGAGAGGGTTTAGGGCCAGGACACCCTTTAGTAGTTGCAATGTTAATTGGCAGACTCCAAGACTTTTTAGGTAGACAGCCATGCAGGGAAGGGGACCCAGCCGGACACCACATCTGTATGTGTAGACACGCTGTCTCCTATGGCAATAATCTTGAACAGTTTCTAACAAAATGTTACAATGAACTCATTTACTTCCTCTACAATCTCATATTGTAGATCTTCACTCAACTGAGCTCCCATTCTCTCTCATTAGACTTACTGATCCACTGCCACTGGATCCCCTGAGCTCTTCCAACCTTCTCTCTCAGTATCTTCCTCGAGCGTCACCCCCCCCCCCCCCGCTTCCCTGCTGAGTGCCTAGCTTGGCATCCAAGATACTCCTAAAGTGTCACCCCAATGGCCTGCTCAGTCCCTTGCTTGGCACATAAGGCTGCTCTGCAAGCGTCACCTCCGCTGGCTGGGTCCCTGGCTTGACACCTGCTGAAGTTTCCCAATTCTTCACCGTCCCCGGTTGGTGAGAATACTGCTCTGGTACTTGCTTCAGATACTCACAGTGGTCCCTGGTAATAAAGGGATTTTTATAACAGCTTACCTGTAAAATCCTTTTCTTGGAGTACATCACGGGACACAGAGCGACTTAGTCATTACTAATGGGTTATATAGATACCTTGAGGTGCTGGCACTGGCAACTTCCAAAACCGGAAGTACCCTCCCCTATATAAGCCCCTCCCATCCGGGAGCACCTCAGTTTTGTAGCAAAGCAATAAGTGTCCCAAAAAGAGGGGTGGGAGCTCTGTGTCCCGTGATGTACTCCAAGAAAAGGATTTTACAGGTAAGCTGTTATAAAAATCCCTTTTTCTTTTTCGTACATCACGGGACACAGAGCGACTTAGTCATTACTAATGGGACGTCCCAAAGCAATGCCAAATGAGGGGAGGGATACACTATACATAAGCTGGGCGCCATCAGGCATGAGGATCTTTTGCGGCCTGCAACACACTGCGCCCAAAGGCGACATCCTCCTGACTTCTAACGTCTACCTGGTAGAATCTAGTAAACGTATGTACTGAAGACCATGTTGCGACCTTACAGGCTTGAGCCAGGGAGGCCTGGTGATGCACTGCCCATGAAGTTCCAACTGCTCTTGTGGAGTGCGCCCTAACTTTGAACGGAGGCGGTCTCCTTCTCAAGCCATAGGCTTGTATTATGACCTGTCGAATCCACTTGGCTAAAGTAGATTTTGATGCTGCCTGACCCTTTCTGGGGCCTTCCGGCAGAACAAACAAAGTATCCGTTCTACGAATCTGAGCAGTGGCTTTTAGATAAGCTTTAACTGCTCTTACTACATCCAAAGAATGCAATAACTTTTCCTCTACCGAGGTAGGTTTGGGAAAAAAGAAGGAAGAACCACATCTTGGTTCAAATGAAACCTCGATACCACCTTAGGAAGAAAGGCTGGATGAGGATGTAATACTACTCTGTCCTTATGGACAACCAGATATGGCTCCTTACAGGACAAGGCGGCTAATTCCGATACTCTTTTAGCCAAACAAATGGCTACTAAGAAAATCAATTTCCTGGTGAGAAGAACCAAGGAAATGTGCTGCAATGGTTCAAATGGTTGTTTCTGTAGAACCGACAGAACCAGGTTTAAGTCCCATGGACATATGGGAATACTAACCGGAGGGCTAATACGCATCACTCCTTGTATGAAAGCTTTGACTAGTGAATGCGAAGCCAAGGGCCTTTAAAAAAATATTGCCAAGGCCGAAATCTGACCCTTGATAGTACTCAAGGCAAGCTTCCTATCCACAGCCCACTGTAGGAAGTCCAGGATCCTACCTATTATGTACTTACGCGGATGCCATTTCTTGGCCTCACACCACGCGATGTACGCCTTCCAGATCCTATAATAGATCTGCCTGGATACCGGCTTCCTGGCATTGATCATGGTAGATACCACAGGATTAGAGAGACCTCTCTTTTTTAGAATGTGGGCTTCAATAGCCAGGCCGTCAAACCTAGGGCTTGTAAGGAAGGGTGGTATATCGGTCCCTGCGAAAGCAGGTCGGGACGATGTGGGAGGGTCCAAGGACTCCCCACTGACATCTTTACGATCTCCGCGTACCATGCTCTTCGGGGCCACGCTGGAGCCACCAGAATCACTGGTTTCTTTTCTACCCTGATTCTGCGGATTAATCGCGGTAACAATTGTGGCGGTGGGAAAGCATATATCAGCTTGAACTGATCCCAAGGGAACACTAGGGCATCCGAGCCGCAAGCTAGGGGATCCCTTGTGCGAGACACAAATCTGTCCACCTTTGCATTGAATCTGGATGCTAGCAGATCTACATCCGGTGTTCCCCACCGCTGGCATATTGCCTGGAAAACCTCGGGGTGAAGAGACCATTCCCCCGGGCATAATTGCTGGCGACTTAGAAAGTCCGCTCTCCAATTTTCCACTCCTGGGATGAAAACCGCGGATATGGCTGGGACATATCTTTCTGCCCATTCCAGGATGTAATTCGCTTCCCTCTGGGCTGCACGACTCCTGGTGCCACCCTGGTGATTGATATATGCCACTACTGTGGCATTGTCTGATTGAATTCTGACAGGGGACCCTTGGAGTTTGGATGTCCATGCTACTAGGGCATACCGGGCTGCTCGTATCTCTAAGAGATTGATGGGCAGGGCCTTCTCTGCTTCTGACCACTTGCCCTGGAGAGACCATTGCTCCAGTACTGCCCCCCAGCCTATGAGGCTGGCATCTGTAGTGACCACCTTCCAAGAAACCGGACTGAAGGGTTTCCCTTTTTCCAGATTCTGGGGCACCAACCACCAATGGAGGCTCTTGCGAACGGAAGGGGACAGGGACATTGGTAAGTCTAAAGCCTGAACTTTTTTGTTCCAGGTTGACAGTATGGCCCTCTGACAGTATGGATGGTTTTCTTTTTGTACCCACTAAGTGGGTCAAATCTTTCAAAGACGACACCTTCTCTGGAGGTAAGAAAATCTTTCTCTGATTTGAATCCAGCCTTAGCCCCAAGTATTCCAGACTTTTGACTGGTCTTAGAGCTGACTTGTCTCGGTTGATAATCCAACCGTGATATTCCAGATACTTGATTGTCTCGTGAATAGCTACTTCCAGTTTTTCCACTGAGTGGTCTATTAGTAGCAGGTCGTCTAAATATGCCATTATCGTTACACCCCGTGTTCTTAGATTGGCCAATAGTGGGGCCAGAATTTTTGTGAACACTCGTGGTGCTGTGGCCAGACCGAAAGGTAAGGCTCTGAACTGAAAATGGCGCCCTTCTACTACAAAGCGTAGAAATTTCTGGTGGGCCGGAAAGATGGGAATATGCAGATAAGCATCCTTTATGTCGATCGAGGCTAACCATTCCTGCCCTTGTAGGGCGGTGGCCACCGATCGGATCGACTCCATCCGAAAAGTCCTGATATGTAGGTATTTGTTTAGCCCTTTTAGATTTAATATGGGCCTCACGTCCCCATTTGGTTTGGGGACTGTGAAGAGGTTCGAGTAAAACCCGAACCCGCTTTCTTCCAAGGGAACCTTCATGATTACACCTTGGAGCAATAGTTGTTCTAGTGCCCGAAGGAGGGATCCTCTCTTCTGGGGATCGCTTGGCACGTTTGACCTCATAAAATGGGCAGGAGGAGTGTCTTAACTCCAGCTTGTATCCCAGACTTACTGCGGAGATCGCCCATCTGTCTCTGATGGTGTCCCGCCAGGTCTCTGTGAACAACTGAAGTCTTCCCCCCACCCGATTGAGTGGGGGCAACCCTTCATGACTTGGGGGGAGGTCTTGTACCTCTCTTGACCCAGGGTTTCTTGTTACCCTGTGATTGTCCCTGATTTCTGCCCCCTGGATTTGACCGCGGAGGCCATCGGGACTGTTTCACAGCCGATGTGTCAGGGACTGGAGAAGTAGGCCTCTTAAAAGAAGGACTTCTACCCTTGTTCTTAACCGGCAAGAGTGTACTTTTACCGGCAGAAATTTTCTGGATATACTTGTCCAGATCTTCTCCAAATAAGCGTTCTTCATGAAATGGGAAGCTAATCAGCAATTTCTTACAGGGAGCCTCAGCAGACCAGTTTTTGAGCCATAGAAGCCTATGCATATGTACTACAGACAGCGTAAAGCGGGAGGCCTGTTGGATTGTATCCTTTATGGCGTCCACCGCAAAACACAAGGCTCTAGGTAGGTCAGCTAGGGCAAGAGCCTGCTGATCTGGTAAGTCCCTTAAGACTTGTTTCAACTGATCCTTCACTGCTTGGCAGACCCCAATCGCTGCTACTGCAGGTTGTGTCACCATGCTTGCTGTAGAGAAAGCAGATTTTAGTAAAGACTCCAATTTTTTATCTATTGGGTCTTTGAACATTGGAACATTATCTACTGGACATGTCAGTGATTTATTCACACAAGAGATGGCTGCGTCCACTGTAGGGACCCTCCATTTTTTTATGAACTTATCCTCCATGGGATAGATCACCGGAAATCTCTTGGGGGGAGTAAATATTTTATCAGGATGCTCCCAATCCTGGTAAATAAGCCCTTCCAATAAAGGGTGGATTGGGAAGGAACAGACAGTCTGGGGAGCTTTCAGCTACCCCAGCGAGGAGACAGTAGTGGTTGATGGCTCCGCAAGGTGCATTTTAAATGCTGATCGGACCATGTTAGTCAGAGACTGAACCCATAATCTTTCAGCCTGAGATGCTGAGAAAGGTTCTTCCACTGTTGATTCCTCTATAACCGAATCAACCTCATCCTGATCCCCTTCAGGTAGGTCGATCTCTGTGTGGGGCTGTTCCTCCACTAACAGGCACTCTGAAGGAGGAGACGGAGATCGGACGCGCTTTCCCTGTGACAGGGAAGCAGCGATCAATGCTGTTAATCTCTCTTCCAATCCTCCCAGAGTTGAGGAAAAAACCTCCTCTGTTATATATACAGGAGCAGGTGGACTGGGGACAGCCGCAGCACCAGGTACTCCTGCGGGGTTCCTACGGCTACTAACCTCTGAAATTTCAGGGGAGATTGGTGCAGTACAAGCATGCCCAAAATCCTCAGAGCCCGATGGAGACCCCTTTGGCTTCTTGGAAGACTTATTTCCAGAGCGTCTGGACGACATATCCTTCAAACACAAAGCTGAGGTATTCCCGTCGTCATACACCAATTTTACTGGTAATAGTCTAACACAGTTGCTGCTATATACCAGCTGGTGTCCACTAAAGTGTCTTTCTATGGGGATGCCTGCATCAACCGCCTCTGTGTGCCACCGTTTTGTTGCTAGCTCTGCTTGCATCCAGCTGACACTTGTACTGTGTCTTTTATCCATGCTGGGACGCCTGCACATGCGCAGAAGCGCCGCGGCGCGCATCGAGCGTCATCCACCCGCCCCGCCCCTTTCCTTTCATAGGAGGCGCGTGCACGCGCCCGCGCGCGCGCCCGTGCGCCTTCGGCGCTCTTTTTTGAAAACAAGCAGGGACTAGGAGCCAGGGCCCTTTTTGCCGTAGGGCCTGTGCGGTGGATGAGCGCAGCAACAGGGCAGAGGAAGTGGATTCCCACAGAGAAACTTACCAACTGCCTGGATCTTTTGACTTGAAAAAGCCAAAGATCCATATGACAAGAAAAAATGGACCACAGCGGCCTCTAGTGGTTTCACAGGTACCGCGGTCTCCTTTTTTTTTTCTTGACTACTATTAAAATTTTACATTTTCCATTAGTTACAGGCATGCACAGATATTAGCGGGAATACCGTTAGGTAACAGACAGAAAGACAAATTAGGCTTGGGGGTCCCCCAATAGAACCAAGTTCCTGGGGGCCCTCACTTACCTGTTCCCCGCCGCAGGACTCTGTTTGGTCCACAGAAGCCCAAACTTCACCTCTCACGGCAGGCATTGTATTTAAACCTTCAGGGACCGGGTTCCCAAGGATTCCACTCCCCTGGACCTGTATAGCACCCTGCACAGACAACATCTTGGTCGTGGGTATGACCAGAGCTCTGGATCCCAGGGTACAGCCCTCCTAAGAGAGGCATTACAGGCAAAACCTTGCTCTTCTGTTGCAAGGCCCGGGTACCGACCGTTTAGCTATGAAGCTTTTTTGGTCGGATCCGGAACAGCTTACTAAGGCCCATAAAAGAACCTGTACGCAAGCCCAGTGAAAACACATGTTACTCTTTGGCCAACACCTTAGACACTGGCAAAAAACTGAGGTGCTCCCGGATGGGAGGGGCTTATATAGGGGAGGGTACTTCCGGTTTTGGAAGTTGCCAGTGCCAGCACCTGAAGGTATCTATATAACCCATTAGTAATGACTAAGTCGCTCTGTGTCCCGTGATGTACGAAAAAGAAAAGGTGGATGGTCCCTTAGTGGCAACAGCTTCCCCTCTACCTCTGACCACGACAGGTTCTCCAGCCGGCAGAACCGTCACTTCTGGTTGGACTCCAAGTCGCAGTTCCAACCCTACGCTGCTCTCTTGCTTCTGGATAGGCCCTCAAACAGCCTAGAAGCCAGATGTCCCCGGGATAGGCCTCAGGCTCTGGTGTAGCAGCCCAGGGTAGCACCACACACGTCCACCCAGACAGCCATCCAGGTAGCACAGAACCCTGATCACTTGACCTAAATATATAGGTTCTCCCAGCAGGCCAAAGGACTAAAGAAGATCCCTGCCCATTGGCTGAGATACCCTATCTATTCCTAATCTGTCCTTGCAATGCCATTGTCTTATGCCACCAGATACCCGGCCTTCTAGTGACAGAAGAGCGAAGTGCAGCAATTCCAAAATTAGGATGGAATCAATTGATCCCCTATCAATTGGCCAAGGCGACTATACCTGGCAAGTAAATTTACTAGCAACCCTGCCTAAAAATCAGGGTGCTACATCGACTTTTGGAGTTTACAAATGCTGTAATTTAGAAAGTGGATGAAAGGTTTAGCAATGTAAAACACTTTTTGATAGATACAGTAAGTAGTGCATTTTATATACAACTATATAGATCAGACCAAAATAGGGGACAAATGAGGAGGAGTAAGGGACTTTGTTCCAAGTAAGGGACAGTCCCTCGAAATCAGGGACAGTTGGGACAGTTGGGAGCAATGCTGTTACAGGGCTCCTAATTGCCTTTGGTACTGTGGTACATCTGGGTAGTTGGGGGATTCGTTTTTGGGTCCTAACTCTTAGCTTTGTTTTGTTTCCACTAGTATCTCAGAAAAGAGGGTTTAGGTTGTCACTATATGAACCAAATGAACCACAGCTCCCACTTAGCACTTTTTTGTGATTAAGGTTTCCTATTGTTTCCTCTTGTCATGTCTCATTTTCTTATGTCATGTCTTGTCTCAGCTGGAACCCACCTTTGACTTAAGGGTCCCTAATGCACATTTCCTCCCTTCCCTGCAAAATCTGACACAGATGTGCTGGATTGCTCTGCTTCAGTCAGGACCCACTGTGGATCCAATATCATACCGGGATTCCGTGAACTGTCTGAAGGAAGAATCATTTAAGACTGATTTTAGTTTGCAGCTATTAAGCCCAAACAAAAAAAAAAGTTTTTTTCTCTATTTATGAAGTCCAACCTACCCTTAAATTGATTAAATCAATGGCTCCAGCCAGAGTTCTCCGTGAGTGGGACCGCGGGTCCCGTGGACTCGATCGCCGCGGGGATCCCCGCGATCGTCTCACGGAGGCTCGGAGCGGGGAGATGTGTGTGTAAACACAACATCTCCCCGCTCCTCTACTGACAATGTCAGCGATCTCCGCTCTGTGTAATCAGAGCGGAAATCGGTGACGTGTCAGTCGTAGCCATGCCCCCCCTCAGGTAGTAACACGCCCCTAGGCACACTTAACCCCTTCAGCGCCCCTAGTGGTTAACCCCTTCACTGCCAGTGTCATTTTCACCGTAATCAGTGCATTTTTATTGCACTGATCGCTGTGAAAATGACAATGGTCCCAAAAATGTGTCAAAAGTGTCCGATGTGTCCGCCATAATGTCGTAGTCACAAAAAAAAACCGCTGATCGCCGCCATTACTAGTACTAAAAAAATATTAATAAAAATGCCTTAAAACTATACCCTATTTTGTAAACGCTATAATTTTTGCGCAAACCAATCAATGAACGCCAATTGCGATTTTTTTTACCAAAAATATGTAGAAGAATGTGTATCAGCCTAAACTGAGGAAAAAAATGTTTTTTTATATATTTTTTGGGGATATTTATTATAGAAAAAAGTAAAAAAAATGTAATTTTCAAAATTTTCGTTCTATTTTTGTTTATAGCGCAAAAAATAAAAACCGCAGAGGTGATCAAATACCACCAAAAGAAAGCTCTATTTGTGGGAAAAAAAGGACGCCAATTTTGTTTGGGAGGCACGTCGCACGACCGCGCAATTGTCAGTTAAAGCGACGCAGTTCCGAATCGCAAAAAGGGGCCTGGTCTTAATGGCCCGTATTGGTCCGGGCTTAAGTGGTTAAGGTACAATGCTTCTTCAGACTGATTCTAGTTACTGTTTGTCTGGGTTGCTCCTGGCAGCAAAATCACTTTTTTCTTCAGAGGAAACGTAAGTTGCAGACTGCAAAGTCTTCCCATTCTCTGGCTGCTAAGAAGTGTTCATATAGTTTCTTCTTGGGCCACCCCAAAGGTCTGGCAATCAGTCTAAAAAGTTCTCAGGCCATTCTTCTTCTGCATGAAGGTCTTCCCTAACTTTCCAGGGTGGGGGGGAGTATTTTTGTGGATGCTTACACAATTACATCTTTGATGCTTGGGTTCAGGAAAGTGTTAGTATGCTAACATACATAACACACTGCAGGAGAGACAGACTAAAGCTGCTTGAAGTGTTTATTGCACCATCCTGAGGAAGTAGCCTGTATAGTGCCATGAAATGCATTTACAGTGTTTTTATCATATTTCGTGGGCAATAAATATTGAATTTATGAAGAACCCATTTCTCAGCTTCTCTTTTAAATTCAGGTGCCTCTGCTGAGACCACTTTCCTTTCTTTTGGAGCTCAAAGATTTATTCGGAATCCAGAGACCAAAGTACGTAGTGTAGGATTGTCCGGATCACCCCACTAAGCATTGAATGTAACAGCTTTCGGCACAGGGACAGTTTTATTCCCCTTATCTCTCCATATCCTTGGAGGTAGTCCAATCAAGACAGGTAGGGGCTCTGTGTGATCTACCAAATCATTTGTTTCTTATTTCTCAAAAACCGATTTACCATCATATTTCTCAGTCACTGGCTTTAAGAGTGTTGTTAAAACGCAGGTTTTGAGAGACCGGGGCATCTTTAAATCTGTGATTTCTATGGTGATAAACCTAGGAAGAGTATTTCCCACAAAAATGATTGGACTCGGAAGGCATACTTTAGAGGTTTGAGCCTCAGACCTTCTACCTTAGAAATTCTTCATAGGAGGAAACCTCTCCTTCCTGCAGCTGGCTCTGGACCAGTGTTTTGGCTCTCAGCAATACCAAGGGCAAGGTTTCTACTCTTGCTATCTTGTTTGAGAGAAAAATGGCCCCCCACCCCTATTTAAGTCCTTTGAACTGGCAGTCTTCAATATAGCTCTCCCTGTCCGTTCCCATGTGACTTTGAGGCATTTAAAGCTAGTTCCCTGTGCACTTCAAAAACCACTGTTTGAAAAACATTAGTTACATTTCTCTCTGTACTCACCAACAAGGTAGTGGTCCTTGTAGCCATCACCCTTTGCATGTTAAAAACAAAAAATCAAACTGCGCTTGATGTTTATCACAAAAGCAGACTGCTGCAGCCACTATATCTGAACAAAAGATAGCTAATACAATGAAATAGAAAATGGTGCGCTGTCCAATCACAAAAACAAAATAAACATATCAAAAACAAATGACCAATATTTGATTTTTCTTATAGAAATGCTTTGTGCTCTGAAACATAGTGCTATTAAATAACCAAAGTGTCAATATACTGTACCACATCACAAAAAAATAAATATCAATAAATAATATATTGTGTTTTCTTATTGACGTAAAGTGCAATATCTGCTATGAAACAAATTCACCAAAGTGTTTTGTGCAGTAAACTATATAATAAAGTCCACAAAATTAATACAATAATTGTCCATGCAGTTCATAAAGAATCCATATACAGTATATAAGTCCATCTGATGCTCCACCGCCAATGTTGAATGGGTTAACACCACTCAGGAGTGTAAGACCGCCACCATGGAAGGGGGCGGGGGGCTGCTTACCAGAAAGTCAACCTCCACATTGTGTTTTCCAAGTCCTGTTTTGTTGACCAATAAATTTGATGTTTTTTTTTTTGTTTTCTATGCAACAAATGTGACAGCTGTAGCTTAACTATGCTTATTGGAATGTCAAAACAAAACAGGTGTGATTTGTCTACCCTGGTGCCTTCATGGTAGCATATGCATGTATTGTGTGCTGCCATGGATAGTCACCAGGAAATAAAAAATACAGAGCGGTAAGTATTCAATTTTCCTTTTTACTGCAGTGGTTCTCAGCCTCAGTCCTCAGGTACCCCCAACAGGACATGTTTTGTGAATTTATCTGATCGAGAATTGCGGTCCAAAATACCAAACCATTGACTGTGATTTAAAGCACATGTGCAAGATGAAGGAAAACCTGCAAACATGGCCTGTTGGGGGTACTTAAGAAGCACTAATTTATAGCACTGCACTTAAAAATAGCTCAAGGCAATACGATTCTAATTGTGGGCATTTTGAGGGAAACCAAGTAAGTGTTAGAACCCCTGTTCTTTTTTTTTTTTTTTTTTTTAGGTTGGGCTTTGTGTCCCTTTTAGTAAAATTGCCTTCACTTCCTGTCACACAGCTAAACAGGAAGTGAAGGTAAAAACCTACCAATGTCTTTTCTTGGGGACACACAGATAACTAGTGTCCCCATTAAGCAAATTGCACTCTAGCACTTTGTTGTGTACACCCAAAATCATTGGGTAGTTTGGGGTTTAGTAAAGGCAAATCCACTCTGCAGTACAAGTGTAGTTGCTGCAAATCTGAGGGGAAGCACTGGTGATTGTAACATCCAATCATGTAAAAGCAAAGATGGTGTTTTTTTTGTTTCCTTGCATGTCCCCCTCGGATATCCAGCAAGTGCACTTGTAGTGCAAACTGGATTTGCCTTTAGTAAATAAACCCCAAAGTCCAAAATACCTAATAATTTGGGGGTGTACCCAGCAATGTACATAATGGGGAAAGTATTTAGATTGACCTGTGTGTCCCCAAGGAAAGACATTGGTAAGGATTTACCCTCACTTCCTGTGTGGCTATGTGACAAGAAGTGAATCTTTTGGAAGGATAAAGTGGTCAAATTTGGGAGTTGTCATTACCCTATCAGGGGTGCAGACATCCCCAAAAACTGTCTAGACTTGTAATCCCTCTGCACTCTATCCCCAAGCAAAAATAAGAAAAAGGATTTAATTTAGTTTAATTTTGCAAAGACACATTCCTAAGTTGAATTGTGATGCATGTCAATGGCCCATTTAGACCCTCTTTAATCACTTGAGATCAGCGCTATAGCTGATCGATGGCCACAGCACGGTCCTCAATTGCCAGGAGTCCGTCAACAGATGTCCTCCCCTTCGTGCGCACGCTGTGGTCACCGAGTCACTGAGACTCAGGTGATGACAGATCCGAGTAAGGGGCCAATCTCTGCCCCTTACCACGTGATCAGCTGTCAGCCAATGACAGCTGATCACGTGATGTAAACAAAAGCTCGGTAATGGTTTTTGTTTTCTCCTTGTGCTGACAGCATGAGCATAAAAAAAGGCAATCACCGGCTTATGTGCAAGAGACATCTGGCCCGAGGAAGAGGCAATTCTGCGTCATCTGTGATAATCAGTAGCCCCTGCCAGTGCCACCTATCAATGCCCACCACTGGTGCCAATCAGTGCCACCTAGCAGTGCCACTTGTCAATGCCCACCAGTGCCAACTAGCAATGCCACCTCAGTGCCCACCCGTGCCACCTTATCGGTGTGCATCAGTGCAGCCTCATCAGTGTACATCAATGAAGGAGAACAATTTTCAAACTAAATATTAACCACTTCCCTACCGCCCACCGTCAAATGACGTCCTTTTCTTTTTTTGCGGTGACATCTGAATGATGCCAGGCATCATTCAGATATCATTCTTTTCAGCCGGCGATTCTGTGCACAATAAAAACGATCATAGCGGCAGTTCCGCCGCTTGATCGTTCTTATAGGCGGTGCTTCTCCGGGCTCTCCCGTGCCATCGGGGGCCCAGAGAACGAATTGTCCGGCGCCAGATGGGAAGCATAGAGATGACTGGTGACCAGATGGTCACCAGTCATCTCTATGACCGTCGGAGGCCCAGGAATGACGTTACGACGTCACGCCCCGTTCCCATATGTAAACAAACCCGTGATCTCGGCTGTCAGCATGAGATTGGTGAATTTTTTTTAACGATCTCATGCTTTCCAGCCTGGAGGAGAGATGTGGAGTCTTATTGACCTCGCATCTCTCCATAAAGAGGACCTGTCACAATAGATTCCTATTACAAGGGATGTTTACATTCCTTGTAATAGGAATAAAAGTGATAAAAAAAATAAAAAAAAGTAAAAAAAAAAAGTGTAAAAAATAAAAAAAAATGTAAAAAAACATTTTTAAAACGCCCCTGTCCCCGGTAGCTTGCGCTCAGAAGTGAACACACACGTAAGTCCCGCCCACATATGTAAACGCCGTTAAAACCACACATGTGAGGTATTGCTGCGTGCGTTAGAACGAGTGCAACAATTCTAGCTCTAGACCTCCTCTATAATGCGAAAATGGTAACGTGTAAAAAAAAATTAAAGCATCGCCTATGCAGATTTTTAAGTACTGAAGTTTGTTGTCATTCCATGAGTGTGCGCAATTTTAAAGCGTGACATGTTAGGTATCTATTTACTCAGCATAACAACATCTTTCACATTATACAAAAAATTGGGCTAACTTTACTGATTTGTAATTTTTTCATTCATTAAACCATTTTTTTTCCAAAAAAAAGGCGTTTAAAATGTATTGCGCAAATACCAAGCCAGATAAAAATTTGCAATGACTGCCATTTTATTCCCTAGGGTGTCTGCTAAAAGAAAATATATAATGTTTTGGGGTTCTAAGTAATTTTATAGCCATAAAATTATGAGTTTTACATGAAGGAGAGAAGGAGAGAAGTGCCAAAATATCCACATTTTTTTTTTTAGTCGGTCTTTTGTATTTATAGTAGAAAAAAAAAAATGCAGAGGTGATCAAATAGCACCAAAAGAAAGCTCTTTGTGTGCAAAAAATGATTACATTTTCATTGGGTTACAGTGTTATATGAGCGCGCAATTGTCATTCAAAGTGCATCAGCGCTGAAAGTTGAAAATTGATCTGGGCAGGAAGGGGGTTTAAGTGGCCTGTAAGCAAGTGGTTAATATAAGGCTACATGCACACGGACGTTTTTCCAGCCGCTTGTTTGAGCGTTTTTTGCAGCTTAAAAACGCCTCTCCATGTTAGCCTATGGCCTCATGGCCACATGGCGTTTTTGAGCTGTAAATGGCATAGCCGTTTTTAGGCCCCATGTACACAGGACGCTGGTGCAAAGTCTTCAGAACTAGGGTTGAAAGCGGAATTGTCGCGTTTGCATGCCGAGTTTTGACGCATTTGCGTCTATAAGCGTTTAGTTAGTTAACATTAGGTATGAGCCGTACACCCCCCTGTTCGGTTCGCACAAGAACCTGCGAACAGACAAAAAGTTAGCGTGAACTTTAGAACCCTATTAAATACAATGGACTCGAACGTTCAAAATCAAAAGTGCTAATTATAAAGGCTAATATGCAAGTTATTGTCCTAAAAAGTGTTTGGGGACCCGGGTCCTGCCCCAGGGGACATGTATCAATGCAAAAACAAGTTTTAAAAATGGCAGTTTTTTCGGGAGCAGTGATTTTAATAATGCTTAAAGTGAAACAATAAAAGTGAAATATTCCTTTAAATTTCGTACCTAGGGTGTGTGAATAGTATGCCTGTAAAGTCGCACTTGTTTCCCATGTTTAGAACTGTCCCTGCACAAAGTGTCATTTCTGAAGGAAAAAAAGTCATTTAAAACTCACTCGGGGCTATAATGAACTGTCGGCTCCTGGCAATACATAGAAAAGTCATTGGTAAAAAAAAAAAAAAAAATGCGTGGGGGTACCCCCAGATTCAATTACCAGGCCCTTCAGGTCTGGTATGGATATTAACGGGAACCCTGCCGCAAATTTTAAAAAAAATGGCGTGGAGTTCCCACAAAAATCCATACCAGACCCTTTATCCGAGCACGCAATGTGGCAGGCCGCAGGAAAAGGGTGGGGGACGACAGAGCGCCCCCCTCTCCTGAACCATACCAGGCCATATGCCCTCAACATGGGGAGGATGTCCCCATGTTGATGGGGACAAGGGTCTCATCCCCACAACCCTTGCCCGGTGATTGTAAGGGTCTGCGGGCAGGGGGCTTATCAGAATCTGGAAGACCTCTTTAACAAAGGGGACCCCCAGATCCCGGCCCCCCACCCTATGTGAATGAGTATGGGGTACATCGTACCCCTACCCATTCACCTGGTGGCAAAAAAAGTCAATAAAAAAACACAACACAGGTTTGTAAAGTAATTTATTAGGCAGCTCTGGGAGTCCTCTTCCGACTTTGGGGGTCTTCTTCCAACTTCAGGGGTCTTCTTCCGACTTTGGGTTCTTCTCCCGCTCTCTGGTGCCTTCTCCACGATCTCCGGTTCTTTCTGTCTTCTGCCGGGTGCCCCGCTATCTTCTTCCAGCTCTTTTGCTAGCGGGGTCCCGGTCTTCATCGTCGTCTTCTTCCCTCTTCTCTCTGCCCGATGTTGCCTCGTCGCTGTCTGCCGCTACGATGCTGTGTGCGCGGAGCGCAACGACTTATATTGGCATGGGACGTGGTCTCCGGGTTATGCCACCCGGTGACCCCACCCTCGTATGACGTCACAGTCCCATCATTCCCCGAGACTGTGACGTCATACGGGGGCAGTGTTACCGGGTGGCATGCCAATATAAGTTGTTGCGCTCCACGCACACAGCATTGTAGCGGCAGACAGCGACGAGGCAGCATCGGGCAGAGAGAAGAGGGAAGAAGACGACTTTGGGCATGTACTTCAAGTCGCCTCCAGGACACGACTTCATGCTCAAGTCGTGTCCAAGTTGCCTCGCAAAGTCGCGCTGCCCCTGTGTCAACCGGCACACGAGTCGCCCCGCAAGTCGAATCGTCTTGATCTGACTTCCCGGGCGACCTCTATTCAAATCAATGGGCTCCCATAGGGAACCATTCATTTTGAATAGAGATACAAGCGCCGCTGACATTTTTATTTACTATAGCAGTGCGCCGCTGGTTCATGCGCCCAATTAAGGATTTATCCGGCACACCAATTAAGGTATGAACCGGCGCAGCGCACTGTTGTTAGTAAATCACCCCCTTTGTCTGGAAGTTTTTTGGACTGTGAAACCTCGTACACACGATCGGATATCCTATGGATTCTAATCCGATGGTTTTGTCCATCGGAAATCCGATGAAGCTGACTTCCATCAGTCTTGCCTACACACCATTAGTCAAAAAACTGACCGTTCCAAACGCGGTGACGTAAAACACTCAGATGAGCTGAGAAAAATGAAGTTTAATGCTTCTGAGCATGCGTCAACTTGATTCTGAGCATGCGTGGGTTTTTTATCCGATGGATTTGCCCATAGATGATCGGAATTTGCCATCGGTTTTTGATCCATCGGAAAAATTTAAAACATGTTCTATTTTTTAAAACCGATGGAAAAAAGACCGATGGGTCCCATACACGATCGGTTTGTCCGATGAAAAAAGTCCATCGGACTGTTTTCATCGGTAAAACCGATCCTGTGTACAGGGCTTAAGCGTATCTCTTAACCACAGCTTTCAGGACTGACCCCCTTTATTATCTTTGAGGAACTAAAAATAACAGTGTACTAAGAAATAAACCGCCCCCTTTCCTTAACACACTCCACTGCGCCTTGGAGAAACGTCTGATAAATTCAGACTGAATTACCCTATCAGCTGCTACTTTAAAAAATAAAAAGTGAAAAATAATTTTGAATAACCAAAATAGTAGCGCTCAGTGTCTTACAACACAAATCTAAATATAAACCATATACACTCCGTGAGATAGTGCATAAATGCGAATGTTCATAAATATACACCCTGTAAAGAAATGTGTATACAATAAACTCATCAAGTGTCCATAACGTTCATGACAGTGATTTAAAACAATTGATATAAAGTGTTTAACTGAAAATGAGTCCATAAAAAAGTGCACAAAATAAGTCCATAAAAAGTGCATCCAAAAGTGACTTCAAATGAAGATGATGACAAATAAAACTTTCTTGTGTTTTCTTCAAACCTTCACCACACCAATGTGCTCAGTGATTCCACTCCCTAAGGACTTGCACTCACCACAAGAATATGCCTCGCACTCTCATGCTTGGCTAATCAGCTTGATTACCCCCCAGGGTATCACAAACTATTCCAAAATGATGAAATTAGGTCAGTCAAGTCTCCCACATGAAAAAACAAATGCTTCCAATAGTGAAGTATATCAAAACTTTTAATTAAAATAACACAGCACAAGTGACCATCAATGGTTACACTCACATTTAGACAGATCAAATTGGGCACTTCAAAGCAAACATTTCCAAACGCCAGGCAAGTTTATAGTAGGCTGCCGCGATGTATTGCGGTCTCGGCGGACCATATAAGCATGTATGTCTCACCCTCCTTCATGTACGCTTGCCTCTCCACTGCAATCGAATCACCGCAGACTCCCGCCCAAACACCAAACTGTATATTCGACGAGTGGTCGAAAGATCCGAACGCTGCACACCAGGTGACTGTCGTGTAGCTCCTCCCAGACTAGTTTCGTCGTAAGACTTCTTCCAATGGAAGAAACTAGTCTGGGAGGAGCTACACGACAGTCACCTGGTGTGCAGCGTTCGGATCTTTCGACCACTCGTCGAATATACAGTTTGGTGTTTGGGCGGGAGTCTGCGGTGATTCGATTGCAGTGGAGAGGCAAGCGTACATGAAGGAGGGTGAGACATACATGCTTATATGGTCCGCCGAGACCGCAATACATCGCGGCAGCCTACTATAAACTTGCCTGGCGTTTGGAAATGTTTGCTTTGAAGTGCCCAATTTGATCTGTCTAAATGTGAGTGTAACCATTGATGGTCACTTGTGCTGTGTTATTTTAATTAAAAGTTTTGATATACTTCACTATTGGAAGCATTTGTTTTTTCATGTGGGAGACTTGACTGACCTAATTTCATCATTTTGGAATCGTTTGTGATACCCTGGGGGGTAATCAAGCTGATTAGCCAAGCATGAGAGTGCGAGGCATATTCTTGTGGTGAGTGCAAGTCCTTAGGGAGTGGAATCACTGAGCACATTGGTGTGGTGAAGGTTTGAAGAAAACACAAGAAAGTTTTATTTGTCATCATCTTCATTTGAAGTCACTTTTGGATGCACTTTTTATGGACTTATTTTGTGCACTTTTTTATGGACTCATTTTCAGTTAAACACTTTATATCAATTGTTTTAAATCACTGTCATGAACGTTATGGACACTTGATGAGTTTATTGTATACACATTTCTTTACAGGGTGTATATTTATGAACATTCGCATTTATGCACTATCTCACGGAGTGTATATGGTTTATATTTAGATTTGTGTTGTAAGACACTGAGCGCTACTATTTTGGTTATTCAAAATTATTTTTCATCTTTGAGGAACTACTTGGGCTTTCTCCGGCTTTTTGTTCCACCATCTCTAGGTGGATCAGATACACCAGCATAAAAGCTGATCAGGTTACACCCTTGCACCATCAAGATGCACTTTACTAAATATGTGGGTGCTTCTTGGATATTCAATATAAAGCAGTTTTTCCCAAATTGCAAGGCTGCCAGCTAGTCTTCTGTTCACGTTCTTAAAGTTTTGCTAACAAAAGAAACAATAAACCTTGCCTTAACAAATATCTAATACTACATAGTGTAGCTGCACCTTTAAAGTGCAATAAATAACACTAATGCTCAAGGAAACAAAAAATAAAGTGGAGCTATTTATCCTAATAATAAGACAATAAAAATAAGTGCCGTGTGCCCATAATAAAACGGAACCATTCAAATAAATCACAGATACATCAATAACTCTAAACAATAGGTCCATATGTGCCATAAGTCTCACTGCATAAATGTACTGTATGCATATATAAGTTTTAACCACACAAATGCATGAAGCTGTAGTGAACAGTTCAAATTATGTATATTTCTTTTTCCACCACCACACTTTCTGTGTCCCTCAATGGACCAAAGGAAATAGTAAATTTGTACACAGATCACACCACTTTTGGGCTTATGATTATGCTCTTCTTTGCTACAAAAATGAAACATGCTGGCAGTGGAAGGGGTTATCCTGGGATTTCCTTGTCTGCAGGGTCCATTTTTCCTGTAGGGGGCAATATAATATGTCTTTCACCTAAAAGTTCCTGTGTTCCTCGATGGACTCTAAGGTAAGGTTTTTACAGTGAGTACAAAAATCCTATTATTATAACTTTTTAAAGTGTATGTCAGGGTGAAATAGAAAAAAAAAAAAAAAACATATTCCGTACATGAAATATAAGAATATTTGCCCATATTTTATTTATTTATTTTGGCAAGTACAAAAAAAGACCTATTGATCTGCCTGTTTGAATTGACAACACAGTACTTTTTCTGATCTGAATTCCTAAGTAGCGTTGTCAGCTCTGCCAGCTGGACTATAAATTACATATTCCTCACCCCTCTCTTTCCCACTCCAAATGTGTACATTGATTTCTTTTTTTTTTTTCCCAGCAAATTAAAGCCGATGCCTTGACTCATAAGAGCCTGTCCACCCACTGTGTGAGGAAATAAATCCTTGGAGATGTAGTTCCTGATCCTGAAAGTAGGAACTGAGATTCCAGCAGATGCTCCAACAAGAATTTTACAAGCATGGTGGTCATGTAACATAAAGCAATAAAGATGTTTTCTTGCTACAGAAGCAGGGTAAAAGCATTATTTATGGGACATGCTCTAGAAGGGGGAAGGAGTTAAATTTGGGTAATGCCTAAAGTGTGTGTGCATGTATGTGTGATGCTACCCACCAAACTAAATCGCTAAATATTCTCTGGAGTGCAGGTGGGAGAGCAGCTGTATTGCAAAGTGAACAATTTTGCCCACTGATACAATCGGTAGATTCATAGGGTATTCAGTTATTTTTCTCACAACGATGAAGCAGTTGATATAAGCCATGGTGACTGTGCTAAGCTCGGATAAAGAACTGATACCTTTTGCAGAGGTGTTCACGAACTGGGTCATGCCACGACACAGCAACACATCAGGCCCCTAGGATAGAAAGAAAAAAACTGACACTCTTCCAGAGGAGTTCGCAAAGTGGGGTCATACCAAGATAGAGCAGTCAGTTAGGGATTAAAGCAAAATGTACAGTAGGTAACCTTTCTTTTCAAAAACCATACACATTGCTAATAATCGTGTCAACACACCATCTCTAAAAAAGCAAAGTGACATCCTCGTGTGACATAACCCTCCAGGCATAGGGCTTGTTTCAAACAATAATACCATTTTTAACCTTTATGTACAGATCTCAGGGAATTACCTACTGGATGAGATTTTGAGAACTTTATATAGTGGCAAGAGGTTCTCTCTGAAGATTATATCAAAGTTTGTACTTTCTGATCAATAGTATTTGCAAGAGTTGTAAAAGGAAGCTGCAAAAAAACAAAACAGGTAGTATATCGATTAGTGTAACACTTGAGTAATAAAAGGGAATATACAGTAAAACCTTGGATTGAGAGTAACTTGGTCTGAAGGGGGTTTTGCAAGACAAGCACATTTTTTAAATTAATTTTGACTTGATAAACGAGTGATGTCTTGGTATACAAGTAGCGTCATGTCACAACTGAGTATAAAAGAGAAGAGAGGTGCCTCTAAGTGTAGCAATATGGTTACAGTTAATGAAGGTACAACATTTAGCAACTCACTTGGTTGATGATTAAAACAGGCACATCTAAGTACACAGGCATCTTAAGTCGAGCTATCCACATAGACCATCCTCCGCACCGCCATCCACATCATCCCTTCCACACTACGCGCCACGAGCGCTTCAAGCCTCGCTTTCAGATCGCTCTACTGCAGAGTAGTCTTCCCGGTCATGATTGCAGACTGACAGCGGTAAAAGCCGCAGGTGAGGAAGATGATCTATAGCAATGTTTCTCAACTCCAGTCCTCAAGGCGCCCCAACAGGTCATGTTTTCAGGCTTTCCATTATTTTGCACAGGTGATTTGATCAGTTTCACTGCCTTAGTAATTATCACAGTTGTTTCATCTGAGGGAAATCCTAAAAACATGACCTGTTAGAGCTCATTCACACAGGGGCAACTTTGGATCCGACTTCAAATCGCCCCAGGTCGTCCCTAGTCGCCTCAAGTCGCGCTGCATGAGAAAATCAATGTAAGTGAATGGAGCCATCTTAATGCACACTACTGCAGTCGCTCCGACTTCAAAAAAGGTTCCTGTACTACTTCAATCCGACTTCTAGGCAACTGCTAGGCGACCTGTACCCATTGATTTCAATGGAAGTCGCTCAGAAGTCGGATCCCCTGTCTTAACAGGAGCAACTTTCCAGGAAGAAAACATACATTTCTCAGGCAAACCTCTCCCTCTATCCTCCCTCCCACAGAGCTGATTCTTGTTTGATTGGCCACTGGAATGTCTCCTGTCCTGCAGGCAACTTGAAGTTGTCTTGTAAGTAGCTCCAGGTCGCACTGTGATTCATACTCAAGTCGTGTCCAAGTTGCCTGCCAAAGTCACGCTGGAAGTCGTGTTGCCCCTGTGTGAATGGAGTCTTAAGCCTCGTACACACGGTCGGACTTCTATCGGACTTTTCCGTGTTTTTTTGTCCGAACGGAGTTGGTCGGGAACACCCATAGCATACACACGCTCTGACTTTTCTGCAAACTTTTCCAAAACTTTTTGCAACATCACGTGGTTTTTCTGCTCTTTTCTGCTCTTTACCGCCACCCTTTGGTCAACTTCTGCTATTGTTGGTTGATTTTAACATTATTTGTTTTGTCCATCGGACAAAAGTCTGATGGTTTTCTGTACACACGGTCGGACTTTGCTCCATCGGACTTTTGTTGGGCAAAAGTTTGTCCGTTTGCAGACCCAACTTTTGTCCGATGAAAACAAGAAAAAAGCAAAAAAAGTTTGTCCGATGGAGCGTACACGCGGTCGGATTGTTGGTCCAACTTGCTCAAAATGAAGTTTGTTGGCCAAAAGTCTGACCGTGTGTACGGGGCTTAAGGGTGCCTTGAGGACTGGAGTTGAGAAACATTGATCTATAGTATGTGGACAGCTTTACCCCGGTTACCTGCATACTTAGATGTGCCTGTTTTAATCATCAACCAAGTGAGTTGCTAAATGTTGTACCTTCATTAAATGTAACCATATTGCTACACTTAGAGGCGCCTCTCTTCTCTTTTATACTTTGTAGCTCCTGCTGGATTTTGCTTCAAATCCCCTTGTAGAGGCTTCCATTTGACAATGGACATTTAATGGTTACACAACCTATCACATTGCTATAATCTTTTTATATGGATTATAAACTGAAGGACCTATGAATAAATGGTTGTGGAACAAATCATCTGAGTTTCTATTATTTCTTATGGGGAAATACGCTTTGATATGTGAGTGCTTTGGATTACAAGCATGTTTCCGGAACAAATCATGCTTGCAATCCAAGGTTTTACTGTATAGTGATTTTATTAAAAAAAAATGATAAACTGTAATGACTAAATGCAATGGTTGTAAAAAAAAAGCCTATTGTTAATGGAGCGCATCGCTGTCTGCCGCTACGATGCTGTGTGCGCAGAGGACAACGACTTATATTGGCATGCCACCCGGTGACCCCGCCCCCGTATGATGTCACAGTCCCGGGGAATGATGGGACTGTGACGTCATACGGGGGCGGGGTCACCGGTGACCACGCCCCATGTCAATATAAGTCGTTGCGCTCCGCGTACACAGCATTGTAGCGAGGGAACATCGGGCAGAGAGAAGAGGGAAGAAGATGATGATGATGAAGACCGGGACCCCGCTAGCAAAAGAGCTGGAAGAAGATAGCGGGGTGCTCGGCAGAAGGCATAAAGAACTGGAGATCGTGGAGAAGGCACCGGAGAGTGGGAGAAGAACCAGAGAGCGCGGAGACGACACCGGAGAGCAGAAGAGACCCCCAAAGTCGAAAGAAGACCCCCGAAGTTGGAAGAAGACCCCCCGGAGCTGCCTAATAAATTACTTTAAAAACCTGTGATGTGTTTTTTTTATTGACTTTTTTTGCCACCAGGTGAATGGGTAGGGGTACGATGTACCCCATACTCATTCACATAGAGTGGGGGGCTGGGATCTGGGGGTCCCCTTTGTTAAAGGGGTCTTCCAGATTCCGATAAGCGTCCTGCCCGCAGACCCCCACAATCACCGGGCAAGGGTTGTGGGGATGAGGCCCTTGTCCCCCCGCTCTCTTGTCTCCCCCTCTTTTCCGTTGCGTGCTCGGATAAAGGGTCTGGTATGGATTTTTGGGGAAACTCCACGCAATTTTTTTTTTACATTTGGGGTGGAGTTCCCCATAAAATCCATACCAGACCCGAAGGGCCTGGTAATTGAATTTGGGGGGACCCCCACGCATTTTTTTTTTTTTTACCAATGACTTTTCTATGTATTGCCGGGAGCCGACAATTCATTATAGCCGCGAGTGAGTTTTAAATGACTTTTTTTCCTTCAGAAATGACACTTTGTGCAGGGACAGTTCTAGGCATGGGAAACAAGCGCGACTTGACGGGCATACTATAAACACACCCTAGGTACGAAATTTAAAGGAATATTTCACTTTTATTGTTACACTTTAAGCATTATTAAAATCACTGCTCCCGAAAAAACAGATGTTTTAAAAAAAAATGTTTGCATTGATACATGTCCCCTGGGGCAGGACCCGGGTCCCCAAACACTTTTTAGGACTATAACTTGCATATTAGCCTTTATAATTAGCACTTTAGATTTCGAACGTTCGAGTCCATTGTATTTAATAGGGTTCTAAAGTTCACGCAAACTTTCTGTCTGTTCGCAGGTTCTGGTGCGAACGGAACAGGGGGGTGTTCGGCTCATCCCTAATGTTAACTAACTAAACGCTTATAGACGCAAATGCGGTAAAACGCGGCATGCAAACGCGACAAAACGCGCGTTTAGAAACGCCGCTTTCAACCTTAGTTCTGAAGACTTTGCACCAGCGCCCCGTGTACATGGGGCCTAAAAACGCCTATGCCATTTACAGCTCAAAAACGCCATGGTGGCCATGAGGCCATAGGCTAACATGGAGAGGCATTTTTAAGCTGCAAAAAACACTCAAACAAGCGGCTGGAAAAACGTCCGTGTGCAAGTAGCCTTATATTAACCACTTGCTTACAGGCCACTTAAACCCCCTTCCTGCCCAGACCAATTTTCAACTTTCAGCGCTGATGCACTTTGAATGACAATTGCGCGCTCATAAAACACTGTAACCCAATGAAAATTTAATCATTTTTTGCACACAAATAGAGCTTTCTTTTGGTGCTATTTGATCACCTCTGCGTTTTTTTTTTTCTATAAATACAAAAGACCGACAAAAAAAAAAAAAATTGGATATTTTAACTACTTCAGCACCGGGCCTATTCTGGCACTTCTCTCCTTCATGTAAAAATAATAATTTTATGGCTATAAAATTACTTAGAACCCCCAAACATTATATATGTTTTTTTAGCAGACACCCTAGGGAATAAAATGGCGGTCATGGCAAATTTTTATCTCGCTCGGTATTTGCGCAATAAATTTTCAAACGCCTTTTTTTGGGAAAAAAATGGTTTCATGAATTTAAAAAATTACAAAACAGTATGGTTAGCCCAATTTTTTTATATAATGTGAAAGATGTTCTTATGCTGAGTAAATAGATACCTAACATGTCACGCTTTAAAATTGCGCACACTCGTGGAATGACACCAAACTTCAGTACTTAAAAATCTCCATAGGCGATGCTTTAATTTTTTTTACACGTTACCATTTTCGCATTACAGAGGAGGTCTAGTGCTAGAATTGTTGCACTCATTCTAACGCACGCAGCAATACCTCACATGTGTGGTTTTAACGGCGTTTAGATATGTGGGCGGGACTTACGTGTGTGTTCACTTCTGAGCGTGAGCTACCGGGGACAGGGGCGTTAAAGTAAAAAAATAATAATATTTTTTTTTTTACTTTTTTTTTTTTTTACACTTAACTTTTTTGTTTTTTTGATCACTTTTATTCCTATTACAAGGAATGTAAACATCCCTTGTAATAGGAATCTATTGTGACAGGTCCTCTTTATGGAGAGATGTGGGGTCAATAAGACCCCACATCTCTCCTCCAGGCTGGAAAGCATGAGATCGGTAAAAAAATTCACGATCTCATGCTGATAGCCGAGATCACGGCTTTGTTTACATACGGGAACCCGGCGTGAGGTCATAACGTCGCGCCGGGCCTCTGACGGTCAGAGATGACTGGTTACCATCTGGTCACCAGTGATCTCTATGCTTCCCATCCGGCGCCGGCCAATTCGTTCTCTGGGCCCCCGATGGCACGGGAGAGCCCGGAGAAGCACCGGATGGCGGCGGGAGGGGGGGGGGACGTCCCCTCCCACCGCCTATAAGAACGATCAAGCGGTGGAACTGTCGCTATGATCATTTTTATCGTGCACAGAATCGCCGGCTGAAAAGAATGATATCTGAATGATGCCTGCAACTGCAGGCATCATTCAGATGTCACCACACAAATTCAAGGACGTCATTTGACGGTGGGCGGTAGGGAAGTGGTTAATATTTAGTTTGAACAATTTTCTCCTTCATTGATGTACACTGATGAGGCTGCACTGATGGGCACCGATAAGGTGGCAAGGGTGGGCACTGAGAGGTGGCATTGCTAGTTGGCACTGGTGGGCATTAAGTGGCACTGCTAGGTGGCACTGATTGGCACCAGTGGTGGGCATTGATAGGTGGCACTGGCAGGGGCTACTGATTGTCACAGATGATGCAGAATTGCCTCTTCCTCTTCGGGACCGATGTCCCTTGCACATAAGCCAGTGATTGCTTTTTTTTATGTTCACGCTGTCAGCACAAGGAGAAAACAAAAACCATTACCAAGCTTTTGTTTACATCACGTGATCAGCTGTCATTGGCTGACAGCTGATCACATGGTAAGGGGCAGGGATCGGCACTTGCTGGATATCCGGGGGGGACATGCAAGGAAACCAAAAAAACACCAACTTTGCTTTTACATGATTGGATGTTACAATCACCAGTGCTTCCCCTCAGAATTTCAGCAACTACACTTGTCCTGCAGAGTGGATTTGCCTTTACTAAACCTCAAACTACCTAATGATTTGGGGTGTACACAACAAAGTGCTAGAGTGCAATTTACTTAATGGGGACACTAGTTAGATTGATCTGTGTGTCCAAGACATTGGTAGGGTTTTACCTTCACTTCCTGTTTAGCTGTGTGACAGGAAGTGAAGCCAATTTTACTAAAAGGGACACAAAGCCCAAACTAAAAAAAAAAAAAAAAAAAAGCCAAGCAGGGGTTCTAACACTTACTTGGTTTCCCTCAAAATGCCCACAATTAGAATTGTATTGCCTTGAACTATTTTTAAGTGCAGTGCTATAAATCAGTGCTTCTCAAGTAACCCCAACAGGCCATGTTTGCAGGTTTTCCTTCATCGTGCACATGTGCTTCAAATCACAGTCAATGGTTTGGTATTTTGGACAGTAATTCTCAATAAGATAAATTCACAAAACATGTCCTGTTGGCGGTACTTGAGGACTGAGGCTGAGAACCACTGCAGTAAAAAAAGGAAAATTTAATACTTACCGCTCTGTATTTTTCATTTCCTGGTGACTATTCATGGCAGCACACAATACATGCATATGCTACCATGAAGGCACCAGGGTAGACAAATCACACCTGTTTTGTTTTGACATGCCAATAAGCATAGTTAAGCTGTCACATTTGTTGCATAGAAAACAAAAAAAAACAAATATCAAACTTTGCATCAAATTTTAAGGACTTTGGAAAAACAAAGGGAAGCAAAATAAATAAATAAAAAAGACATGAAGGTAGATTTGAAACATTAGTCACATCTTGATAAAGATTTAGCAAAATAATGCAGCACAGACAATTAAATCAAAGTGAACAAACGACACACATTAACAACATCAAAAATATTTCAGGGGAACATATCCCCCACACAAAAAAATAAAATAAACAATCAACAAAAGTAAAACAAACATCTGTTTTGCAAAGACATAACAAATAAAATGCATGTGTTACCACCTTGATAAGGACACCAAAATGTACATTTTGCCGGCCACATTCACACACAATCTTGCCTCTTTTCAGGGCAAGGGAGAGAATGCTATCTGCAAGCTTTAAATAACATAGGTTTGTGTGCTAATGAGGCAATTGAAAACATATGCACAGTCCATGAAACACCCAAAATACAAGTTCACCCAATGTAGAGACTGAACTTTAAAGTGGGTACACCTGTTAAGGATGTCCTTCAATTACTAACCCAAAAAACACACTCTCTCTAAGCATGCCCAGAAATATCCAGGTGCCGTTTACACACAAAAAGCACCAAAAAAAACTACGTTCCTGACCATGCTGGGACCAACACAAATGCAGCTAGCAAAAAATAAGCACCTCCCCCCCCCATCAAAAATTAAGCACATCATCCAGCATGCTACAAAATTAGATACGGGACAAGCACCCGTCGGTCCGGGGGTCAAACAAAGAGCCTAACATGGGCAAAAGTTATACAACAAATACCATTGCAGTCTATGGGAACTGACTTGTTAATTTTGCTAGTCCCCACTTGGCTGGCTTATCTTCTAGTTATTGGCCTTAAAATGGGGGCCCAGGTCCCACCCTAAGGGACATATATCAATGTCACCAATTTGGACAACACCAAAAACAAAACAAGGAGAAGTGCCTTTAAATATGCCAAATTGCTTAAGGGCCATGTCACACCACATGCAGTACATTGAGTTTTTTATGCATCAAAAATGCATGGAAAGTTGGTTATATGGTTCTAAATGGCAGTGTTTGTTCCAGTGCGTTCCAGTTCCACAAAAAAAGTAGAACATGCTGCATTTTACCTGCACTGGACTGTACTGGAATGCTGCAAAACGCATCAAAAACACACTGGAACACACCGGAACACACCTAAATGCACCAAAAATGCACTGGAACACATTTGTCCTTATCTATGGTTAATAAAAAAGAGGGGTGAAAAAAAGCACTGGACTGTATTAAAAATGTGCCAAAAATGCACTGGAATGCATCAAAAACGCGCATGCAAAAAAGCACCTGGAATGCATCCGGATTGCGTTTCTATGGTGTGAACTGGCCCTAGTTCACACCATAGGAACGCAGTCTGGATGCGTTCCAGGTGCTTTTCTGCATGCACGTTTTTGACGCGTTCCAGTGCATTTTTGATGTGTTTTTGGTGCATTTTTGATGCAGTCCAGTGTTTTTTCCCCCTCTTTTCACTTAGGACAAGTGTGTTGCAGTGCGTCTTTGGTGCATTTAGGTGCATTCCGGTGCATTCCAGTGTGTTTTTGGTACGTTCCGTAGCGTTTTTGATGTGTTTTACTGTGTTTTACAGTCCTGTACATAAAAAATGCAGCATGACCAATTTTTTTTTCCTTTCTGAAACACACTGGAACGGACTGCAGTGGTGTGAACTATGCCATTGGCATTAATGTGATCAACTTTCTTTGCTTTTTTCATGCATCAAAAAAACGCACTCCACTGCATCCGGTGTGAACTGGCCCTAAATATCATACCTGGGGGGTGTCTATAGTATGCCTGTAAAGTAGCGCATGTTTTCCATGTTTATAACAGTTTGAGAGAAAAATGACATTTCTAAAGTAAAATAATAGTCATTTAAAAGTACTCGTGGCTCTAATAAATTGCTGGTTCCTGTCAATACAGATAAAAGTCATTGAAAGTCTTTGAAAAAAAAAATGCGTGGGGGTTCCCCCAAATTCCATTACCAGGCCCTTCAGGTCTGGTATGGATAGTAAGGGGAACTCTGCGCCAAATTTTAAAAAAAAATGGTGTGGGGGTTCCCCTCAAAATCCGTACCAGGCCCTTCAGGTCTGGTATGGATTTTAAGGGGACCCCCACGCCAAACTTAAAAAAAAAATGGCGTGGTGATCCCCCTAAAAATCCACACCAGACCCTTATCCGAGCATGCAATTGACATTAATAAAGGAATTGTCAAAAACCGGCTATTGTCATTTTTTAAATTTTTGACACTTTTTTTGTGAAATGGTAGGGGTACATTTGTACCCCATTACCATTTCACACAGGGGGGGTATCTGGGGGTCCCCTTTGTTAAAGGGGGCTTCCAGATTCCGAAAAGCCCTTCGCCCGCAGACCCCCACAACCACCAGGCAAGGGTTGTGGGGATGAGGCCCTTGTCCCCATCAACATGGGGACATCCTCCCCATGTTGAGGGCATGTAACCTGGTACAGTTCAGGAGGGAGGGGGGCCGCTCTCTCGTCCCCCCTCTTTTTCTGCGGCCTGCCAGGTTGCGTGCTCGGATAAAGGGTCTGGTGTGGATTTTGAGGGTGACTCCACGCCATTTTTTTTAAGTTTGGCGCGGGGGTTCCCCTTAAAATCCATACCAGAACTGAAGGGCCTGGTACGGATTTTGAGGGCGACCCGCACATCATTTTTTTTTCTAAAAATTGGCGCGGAGTTTCCCTTAATATCCATACCAGACCTGAAGGGCCTGGTAATGGAATTTGGGGGGACCCCGCGCATTTTTTTTTTCAAAGACTTTCAATGACTTTTCTCTATATTGACGGGAGCCAACAATTCATTATAGCCGCGAGTGCTTTCAAATGCCTTTTTTTTCCTTTAGAAATGTCATTTTGCTGTCGGACAGTTATATAACGGCAAGTTTAGGAGGTGCGCCTGTTCAACTTATGCAAATGCATTTACGTGACTTGACATTTACTAAGATTTTGCCGGTGCAGTGAACCGGCGCATTTGAACGAGTAAAATTGCCACGCAGAGCACAAAAAGATCCCTTGCAGTTATAAACGTACTTGCCGGCGCAGCGGGCTGGTTCAGAAAAAGTTACTTTCTCATTTTATTTTGGGCATGTTTGTTACTTGGGAAGTTGTCACTAAACTTCCTCACATCACCCTACGTCACCCCCATTATATTGGCACTTACAGCTTCTTTATATTTTTATTTGAAGATGCCGTGCGCCAGGTCCATAGTGGCGCACTGAGCGCCTCCTCCCGTGCGCCGAGAACACTATAGTAAATGGGGAATAGCACTGCGTTACCGGCGCAAATGTTTAGTAAATACCAAAACTGCTGTTGCGCACGCAGATGCGCCGATACTCATGGCGCAAATGTTTCGTAAATCAGCCCCAATGGTTTACAACCCCTTTAAGATTGAGTTCACACTTTTTAGTTGGGATGTATTGCGGTATCTACTTTATCCTGCGGTGACATAGTGATTGTAAGGAGCAGCCACAGCTCTCAGCGGGGGGACCAGGTATATGGCACGCCAAGAAGTGTTAGATGTGGAAAGTTATGTACGAAGAATATTCTATAAAGGAAGCAATTGCTTGAAATATGTGTTCACTAGAAATACAGTACGCTCTGGTTTTCTTTGTGGCAATAGTGTATTGCACATATGTTTAAACAAAATATACTTTCATTAAATTCAATGTAATAAATACAAGCAAACACATTTCAGCAAGATATACTGTAGAGTTTTCTACACAGGTAAAAATGAGGAAGGCTGGAAATTAATAGTGTTTTTGTTTTTAATTCAGACCACATTACAGCTCAAGTGAACCATCCTTTCCAAAATCAGGCCATGAAAACTGACATTTCCATCCAAGCCCTTAAAATCATAATCATTAATAAATCAACAGTCTAAGAGCTCAGCCACGGGAGGGGGATTTGGTTTTAGACTTCATGGCGGCTTCTCAAATTTATATATTTTGGATCTAGAATAAACCCATTAACCGTTTGTTAAATATTTTGTTGAAAAAAATCTGATTTATTGATATATAACAGATACTGTTCATGTGCAAGATTGTGTAAGATTTTGTAATGTGGATGCTAACTGTTAATACTAAACAGGTCTGAGTATGTTCATTGATATATTTTTATGTGTGCATACAAATAAATATATACAGTATGCACATAAAGACATAAATTGTACAATAATTATCAAAACAGTATCACATAAGAGAGTCAACTGGACAGACAGCTGTAAGCAAAGCCCCTTATATCCTTCCCTTAAATTTGTCCCATTCTGCCCTTTTGTTAGGCCAGAGAAAGTAAAAGTAAGATCAGAATTAGTGGGTAAATAAATCTGTAAGAAAATAGGGGGTGATTAAAAAGATAATAACAGGGGCGCCTGGGCCAGGGTTGAAATTTCCCCCCAGGCAGCCTTCCTAAAATGTCCGATGCGCTGCCTGTCTGTTACTATTTTTTTCCCAGGTTAGAAGTCATCCGCGGTGGCAGCCGACTGACTGGCTGGCTGCTGCAGAGCTGCATTCTTGGAAATGTAGTTCCGGCCGCGCTCAGTTCCTGGCGGTGGGAGGAAATTATCAGAGCAGAAAGCTAAAACTCCCACCTCCCAGGAGTCTCAGAGGCAGGGGAGGGGACGTGAATTGCTCAGGTTGTGGGCTGGGGACAGGTGCTGCCTTGAGGAGTGGCTGCAGATAGAATAGAAGAGGTGACTTTGAATTATCATCCTCCCAAAGAGGCCATTCACCGTAAAGGAACTGGTTGCTTAGGTGAGACAGACCCTGACACCCCCAGCTGACCCCCCACATCCCATGGGCACTGATCAGACTGTACTGATGGGCACTGCACTGGTGAGGCTACATTGTGGGCACAGATCAGGCTGCACTGATGGGCACTGTCTGAACTGGTAAGGCTGCACTGATGGGCACTGATCAGGCTGCACTGATGGGCACTCTCTGCACTGGTGACCATGAGGCTACATTGATGGGCACTGATCAGGCTGCACTGATGGGCACTTTCTGCACTAACGAGGCTGCACTGATCAGGCTGCACTGATGGGCACTGTATGCACTGGTGAGGCTGCACTGATGGGCACTGTCTGCACTGGTGAGGCTGCACTGTTGGGCACTGATCAGGCTGCACTGATGGGCACTGTATGCACTGGTGAGGCTGCACTGATGGGCACTGTCTGCACTGGTGAGGCTGCACTGATGGGCACTGATCAGGCTGCACTGATGGGCACTATCTGCACTGTCGCTGCATTGATGGGTACTGATCAGGCTACATTGATGGACACTGATCAGGCTGCACTGATGGGCACTGTATGCACTGGTGAGGCTGCACTGATGGGCACTGTCTGCACTGGTGAGGCTGCACTGATGGGCCCTGATCAGGCTGCACTGATGGGCACTGTCTGCACTGGTGAGGCTGCACTGATGGGCACTGATCAGGCTGCACTGATGGGCACTATCTGCACTGTTGCTGCATTGATGGGTACTGATCAGGCTACGTTGATGGACACTGATCAGGCTGCATTGATGGGCACTGTCTGCACTGGTGAGGCTGCACTGATGGGCACTGATCAGGCTGCACTGATGAGCACTGTATGCACTGATGAGGCTGCACTGATGGGCACTGTCTGCACTGGTGAGGCTGCACTGATGGGCACTGATCAGGCTGCACTGATGGGCACTGATCAGGCTGCACTGATGGGCACTATCTGCACTGTTGCTGCATTGATGGGTACTGATCAGGCTACGTTGATGGACACTGATCAGGCTGCACTGATGGGCACTGTCTGTACTTGTGAGGCTGCATTGTTGGGCACTGATCAGGCTGCGTTGATGGACACTGATCAGGCTGCATTGATGGGCACTGATCGGGCTGCACTGATGGGCACTCTATGCACTGGTGTGGCGGCACTGATGGGCACTGGTGAGGCTGCATTGATAGGCACTGGTGAGGCTGCATTGATGCATTATTTTCATTAAACCTCCTTTGTTGCTATTAACATTAAACTTTGCTACCTCGTATCATATTTGTCTTGTTTCATAGCATCAATATCCGTTATAAAACCAGGTGGGCATGAATGGTGAGCTAATTCGGTGGTTCAATGGGCCACTTGACTGGACTTGCCCCCCAGGCCTAAGGCTGCCAGCCCTCCCCTGGATAATAATATGGACATTGATAACTAATGTCAATATTAATAATCAACACCCACTTCTCATTGTTCTATAGGGGTGGTTCAGCAATGAAACACACATCACAAACTGCAGGTGAAAAATAATATCTCCATTATTATACTAGTTCCTTCCATTCACTATCATTGAGGAATCTCTGATTGGTCCGTGCAATCATATCGTTCTATTGAAACCAATTGGATAGAATTCAAGTCCATTTTAAATGAGATGGCTATCCAAAATTAAAGTGGTTGTAAACCCACTTATGCAACTTGCACCTACAGGTAAGCCTAGATTAAGGCTTACCTGTAGGTGCAAGAAATATCTCCTAAACCTACACGGTTTAGGAGATATTTGCAAAAAAAGACATGCACCGATGTCTACGGCGCATGCGCGCCGTAGACAACGGTGCATTCACAGGGTTAATCCCATTCACAAATCCGGCCTTGCTGGATTTGACGGCTCCCGCACGCATGCGCGGAGTGACGTCTTCGCCGCTGCGGCCAATCACAGCGCCGAAGCGGCGCTGTGATTGGCTGGAGCGACGTTACCCGGAAGTAACCTTCCGGGTATCTGTGGAGTGATGGCTGCGGCTGGAGGGGAAAACGAGGACGGCTTCAGGGGCCCCGATCTAAGGTAAGTGATGCATAATGAGCTAGTATGCTAGTCATACTAGCTCATTATGGCTTTGTCTTGCAGGTAGGTTTTTAAAAAAAATAAAAAATTCCGGGTTTACAACCACTTTAAGATCTCTCCTTACTATTTGGTGACATGACATCTGCTGCAAGTATAGATTCATAAATTTTTGTATATCTGCCATCACTCCTGGACATTTGGATAAACAGTCAGCCAAGCTAGCTATCAAATCTATGGAGATGCACTGGGGTGGGTTAACTAAAGGCAAATAGACTGTGCAATTTGAAAGTGCAGTTGCACTCATTTTCCTAAGAGCTTAGTGACAGTGGTAAAGCTTCATTTTTAAAAGAATACCCAATCAGGTGCAAGGAAAATAAAATCGGGCTTTTTTCTATATACTGACATATAAATTAAACTACTACAGCCAGTTTTCAAGAATAGAAAATATATAGAAATTCCTATACTTTTTCCAATGAATCCCTCCATCTATTGTTGCTGCAATGCCTGGTTAAACACTATGCTACATATATGGTGGGCTGCCATTGCACTAAACCCCTGTGGGAAAAGATCTATGACATATATTGCTAAATCACAGGAACAACTATCCCCTTTCCTTCCTGGACCCTATGCTATGATCTTCACTGCTTTGTTTGCTTCTTCTTTGCTGCTATGTGCACCGTAATCCCCAGGCACATGAGATATTCCATTGTCCTTCACGCAATGGACTGATTAACTAAAGTATCTCTCCTGGTGAAGACAGAAAATATAACTACATATCTACATGATACTCAAGAACAATATAATGCAGTATGGGAAGCCCCCTGGTTATCTTTATGAACACACAAACATTTAAGTTCCTCGTCTGTTCCTCCTGGATCCAACAGGTCTCGATCCTCACTACCTGAACTCTCATTGATGGACCATATACCATAATCCTAATTTGATTTAGCTGGCGTCCTATTAGGTACTGTGTCTGAGACCCCATACACACTATTAAACTTTCTGCAGATTTTTGTCTTCAGATTTCCCAAAACCATATATTATGAGGTCAAACCTTAAGAGTTTCAATTTGTATGCAATCAGGCAGGTCCTTGCACTACATGGATTGGGAAGTCTGAAAACAAAAATGTGCAGAAAATCTAACAGTGTGTATGGGGTCTTAGGGTCTGGTTTACCGCACCATGCATATTCCCTCCCAATTCATGACTTACCTCCTTCGTTCTCCCTTTGACTCTCTTGCCTCCTCAATGTTTCTGATGGTAACAGGCTGCCAGTCAATATGTCACGCTCTCACTCCCAACAAGATTGGTCCATTTGTCAATTGCAGCTACCTTTTACACTATTGCTGACCCTATTTCTGCATGAGCCAATGAAAACATATTATTTAAAAATAAATAGGATAGTTTATAATATCATTAACAACTGCCATGATAAATGATATTGCAATTATCAGTTAACATTTCAAAACTATTTTTGACCTTTGAGATTTTATTGCTTATATATTCTATCTCTCATGTCAGAAATCCTATTTCTCATTTTACAATGCACGCAATAAAAATGTGTAGCACAGGTCTACTACCAAAGTTATCATTAAGAAATGTATTGTTCTTTAGAAAGGGTTTGGCTCCCTCTAGTGACCATTGGAACTATGTCAGGTTTCTTTTTTTCCTTCTGTTTAAAGAAAGTAAACAGCTAAGCATTGTGGGATATGGAGTACAATGAGGAAGTGACTCATGGTGTTAAATCAGTCTGGGAACGACTGACCCACAATGCCAAGCCTCAGAACAGCCTGCTGGGTAAGCAGATAAAAGGACAGACGTGCCCTGCTTTCACTCTCTCTGGATGCCATTCAACAACCAGCAAGAGGCCTGTGTGTGCCCAGGGCTGGGAGAGCCTGCGGCCTACAGCAGAGAGAGCGGATCGCCTGCCAGATGGATCCTCGTGAGCAGCCCTGCGGATTGAGCAGGAGGACTAGCCTGCGCTTCAGAGCTATTGAAGCTATCTGCCTTCCAGCACCCCGGGAGGAGAAGCACCGCGTGGAGGTGCCATCCACACAGAAAGAGGCCACAGCCAGCTGGGATCCAGAGAGGGTGAGAAGGCATCTGCCTATACAAGCAGTGACTGTGATATTAAAAAGTGATTGCCTGCTATACAGACTGCGCTAAGACCTGTAGTTCCACGGATGTGGATAAGCTGCATTTGAGCCTTTTTTGCAATCAGATCCCGGGGCCTTGTTTTCTTTTTTACCCATGCTGCCAGACCAGTAATGTACTGTTCACTCTCAGAAGGAATTACAGGTGGGAATAGTTTGCAGCTAAGTAATCAATCACACCATATTCTACAGTTATTGTTTCCTTTTTATTTGGATTAAAAATACGTGCATCACCTCACACTGCATTACAATTGAGCTAGCTGAAGAACAGACTGCAACTGAAGTGACTTCCACTACTTTATTCTTCCACAAGGCTTCACTGCTATAAGTTGTGTATCATTTGGAACTGCACTCTAGAGGGAGACATTTAGCAACATACAGTTGAATGTGCATTTTTATCCCTGTGTTCACTGTTGTGTATTCTGCGTGTATTGATCTGTGTGCCGAGGCCTCAGTGGGGAGGTGTTTCAATACAGGTATTAAAGTATTGGGGACCAACTTAATGATAAGATCAAGAGAGCCCTTGTTCTGGCCTTCCTTAAGAAGTACTCTCCCCACATTTGTATCCTCCAGGAGACGCATCTGGTGGGACGCAGAGTCCTCGGCCTGAAGAAACCCTGGGTAGGTCATTATTATCATGCCACGTATTCTGGTTATGCCAGGGGGCTTAGTGTACTCATCCACAAATCCCTAGCTTATACCCTATTGGATGTTAAAATTGACCCGGACGGCAGGTACGTGCTATTACATGCCATTGTGGATACTGTGGAAATGCTGATCCTGGGCCTTTACATACTGCCACCGGCCACGATATCCCTTCTGAAGTCCTTGGCTCCTATCCTCTCTAGATACCCCACGGATAATCTCATTATTGCTGGGGACTTCAACATGGTCCCGAATCCGTCCCTGGATAGGCTGACCCTGGACACCTGCAGTGATTCCCCCCTACAGAGATGGGTGTCACTGTATGGTCTCACTGATGTCTGGCGTTGGAAATTTTCGACTGACGGGGCGTACTCCTGTCATTCCGCCTCCTATCGCACCATGTCCAGGATTGACCTAGTGTATGTTAGCGGGGGGCTACTCCCCCGGGTTTGAGAGGTGAGCATACTCCCCAGGGGTATCTCGAATCATGCTCCTGTACTCCTCAGTTTGCGGACCCAGACACCCCCGTTGGAGAGGCTGTAGCGGCTTTCCCGCTACTGGATCTCTGATGAGAGGTTGAATCTGAGATCTCCAAATGCATTGCTGATTTCTGGGTGACTAATGTGGGGTCTACGCCTGTGTACAATAGGTGGGACGCCTTTAAGGCGTACATTTGGGGATGCTATCAATCGTCCATATCCCAATCTCGATATGATGATAGGATCTGTCTTGAGGAGGCTGAGGCTAAAGCACAAGCCCTGGAATCCCAATACCATAACCCAATCACCTACTTGGATATGCAGGCGGCCTATCGTGAGGCCATGCTTCACCGAGTGGCTAAGGTGAATAAGCAGCAACTGGCCCAGACGCAGCGCATCTTTGAGCAGGGGGAAAAGTCTGGCCGTCTCCTGGCTTGGCTTGCTAAGGAGCAACAACCTGTCACCACTATTGCCCATATTCAAAATGCTGATGGGACGATAGAGAGAGACCCGGCGCCATTAACGCGCGCTTTGCCTCATACTATGGTTCCCTGTATTCCTCTAGGGTGGACTATTCGACAGAGGAATTAGACTCCTTCCTTGGGCAGCTCACCTTCCCGACTCTTAGCGACGAGGCCCGTGCGCACTTGGCTAGCTGCATGAAATGATTGTTACAACCCTGAGGAATGACACCCTCCCCCCCTCCATGGCCGGGTAAGGATCCTGCACTATGCTCTTCCTACCGCCCCATTTCCCTCCTCAACGTGGACGCTAAGGTCCTTACTAAGGTTTTGGCTAGGAGACTTAATGAGATTATCCTCACCCTGATTCATGAGGATCAGACCGGCTTTATGCCCGGTAAGTGCACGGACATAAATCTCCGTAGGCTCTATACGGTTTTGGGTGCCCAGAGTTCCCTCATCGAATTCGATGTAGTGGCCTCCCTGGATGCAGAGAAAGCATTTGTTTCGGTGGAATGGAGTTACCTATGGGAGGTCCTGCATCAGTTTGGTTTTGGGCCTAGATTTGTTTCCTGGGTACAATCCCTTATACAGGTCCCCTACAGCTAGAGTCTGCACGGGGTCGGTCCTGTCACCACCCTTTCGTCTAGTATGGGTACTAGGCAGGGATGCCCGCTATCCCCAGCCCTTTTCGCGCTGGCCATTGAGCCAATAGCGATTCTCCTACGTTCCTCTCCAGAGGTTCGTGGTATCCCTTTAGGTCCAGTCCAGGAGAAAATATCTCTTTATGCGGACGATACCCTGCTGTATTAATGTATTTACGGAATGATTCTGACTCCCTTGGGGCGGCCCTAGTGCTTATTGACACGTTCTGTAAATACTCAGGGGTTTGTATTAACTGGAAGAAGTCTGTTATCTTCGCGCTACACCCCTTGGAGGCCTTTATACCTGCAGACACCCCTCTGCAACGGGTTTCACAGTTTAGGTACCTCAGAGTGATAATTCACAGAGACCTGACACAGTTCATCCCTCTTAATCTAACTCTGGTGCTGTCCCTACTGACTCAGATGCGCTGCTTGGAAAACATTGCCCCTTACCCCGGTCGGACGTGTTAATCTTGGTAAAATGACTGTCCTCCCATTAACGAATTACAATGCTAACGAATTCAACCGAATCCGAAATAACGTTTCGAATCGAAAAACCACGGACGAAATTCGAATCGAATTCGAAAAAAATTTGAATCGAATTCGAAAAAAATTCTAGTCGAATCGAATTTGAAAACAATTAGAATAGAATAGAATCGAAAATATTGGAAAGAATCGAATAGAAAAACAATAGAACAGAATAGAATAAAATACAATATATATATTATATTTTATTCTATTCTGTTCTATTTTTTTTTCTAGTCTATTATCTATTTCTATTCTAATCTTTTCTAATTGGAATTCGAAAAATCGGTCGCATTCTAAAGTATTTCAACCAAATTCGAAAATATTTCTACCGGATTCGATAATATTTCATCCGCATTCGTTAATATTTCAACCAAATTCGATAATATTTCAACCGGATTAAAAATTATTCCAACCGAATAGAAAAGATTATAATAAACCATGTTCCGACATTCAAATTTCGTATAGAATGAATTAAAATTCCAATTAGAAAAGATTAGAATAGAAATAGAAAATAGACTAGAAATAGACTAGACTAGGGAAATGGCTGCTAATAGTTTGCAGGAGACCTGCAAAAAAATATGAATTAGATGCTTATAGTCTGCAGATCTGATGAGAAAATTAAATAGATACTAATAGTCTGCAGGAGATCTGCAAAAAAAAAATATATAAATGCTAATAGTCTGCAGGAGATCGGATCGAATAGATAGTAATCTGCAAAAAAAATAAATGAAATAGATGCTAATAGTCTGCAAGGTAATAGGCAGTTGTAAAGTGGATCTGGCAATTCTCGGGGTGCCACCATTCCAGATGAATGAGGTAATCAATAGACATGTGCAAAAGGAAAAAATTTGTTTAGTTTAGTTTCGTTTTAATTAGTTAATTAATTAATTTCGTTTAGTTAGATTCGTTAAATTCGTTAAATTCGTTTTCGGATTTCGTTTAGTTTTCGACCGAATTCGAAAAATCGGTCGCATTCGAAAATATTTCAACCGAATTCGAAAATATTTCTACCGGATTCGAAATTATTTCAACATGATTCGAAATTATTTCAACCGCATTCTAAACTATTTCAACCGGATTCGAAAAATTTTCAACCGAATTTAAAAAAAATTCAACCGGATTCGATAATATTTCAATCAGATTTTTTTGCAGATTACTATTTATTTCCATCAGATCTCCTGCAGTATATTAACATCCATTTCATTTTTTTGCAGATCTCCTGCAGACTATTAGCATCTATTTGATTTTTCTTTTTTTTTCTTTTTTTGTATTAGAGCAGACATTTCCTTTATTTCAGCAGATCTCCTGCAGACTATTAGCATCTATTTATTTTTTTATTTTTTTGCAGATTACCATTTATTTCCATCCGATCTCCTGCAGACTATTAGCATTTATATAATTTTTTTGCAGATCTCCTGCAGACTATTAGTATTTATTTCATTTTCTCATCAGATCTGCAGACTATAAGCATCTATTTCATTTTTTTGCAGGTCTCCTGCAAACTATTAGCAGTCATTTCCCTAGTCTAGTCTATTTCTAGTCTATTTTCTATTTCTATTCCAATCTGCAAAAAATCAGATTGAAATATTATCGAATCCGGTTGAAATATTTTCGAATTCGGTTGAAATATTTTCGAATCCGGTTGAAATAGTTTAGAATGCGGTTGAAATAATTTCGAATCATGTTGAAATAATTTCGAATCATGTTGAAATAATTTCGAATCCGGTAGAAATATTTTCAAATTCGGTTGAAATATTTTCGAATGCGACCGATTTTTCGAATTCGGTCGAAAACGAAACGAAATCCGAAAACTAATTTAACGAATCTAATTAAACAAAATTAATTAATTAACGAATTAAAACGAAACAAAACAAAACAAATTTTTTCTATTGATTACCTCATTCATCTGGAATGGTGGCACCCCGAGAATTGCCAGATCCACTTTACAACTGCCTATTACCTTGGGGGGCCTTGCTCTCCCATGTTTTAAAAAATACTATTGGGCTACAGTCCTTGTTACACTCAGATGGTGGCTGTCGGAGGAGCCCGCTAACCCGCCGTCCACTTTGGAGGCCGCCCTGCTTGGATCCTACTCTGAACTGTGCAATCTCATACATCGGGGTCCTAGATCCAATCCCAATGTCACTCCATCAATGCGGACTACACTGAGGGTTTGGAAAACTGTCCGGATCAAGGTTCAAAAACCCAGTGGCTGGTCTCCTCACACCCCACTGTGGGGGAACCCGCGATTGGCGCACTTCCATTTCATCCCGGATCCCGTGTTGTGGGCCTGGTTTGAAATCAAGACCTTGGCGGATATAGTTTCATCGGGTGGTCTGCTTGTCTTCAATGAACTAAAACAACTAAAGGGGCTCCATAATCATATGTTTTTTAGGTACCTTCAGCTCCACCATGCTTTCCGATCCCAGTTCCCTGAGTCACTGGTAATGGAAACAACGGGTGTCGAACGTCTGCTTGCTACGGCGGAGGAAATGAAACCCCTGTCCGCCCTGTATTCCCTGTTGGCAGGTTTGGATACCTCTAAGGTTTCCCAACTGTTCTCGGTTTGGCAGGCAGATATCCCCACTCTGGCTGACGACAACTGGGAGGAGGGCATTCAGCAGTACCTCACCCTGGTGGTCTCTGCCAGAGATAGATTCACCCAGGTAAAGTTTCTCCATAGGGCATACTTCTCCCCCAAACGCCTAGCTAAAATATACCCACAGCAGAGCCCTATTTGTCACAGGTGTGGCACGGAGGAGGGCTCCTTCTTTCATGTTTTCTGGTCCTGTCCACTGATACAGCGCTTCTGGAGGGGGGTGGTTCACACTATCTGCTCTGTGAGCAAACTCACATTACCCTGTGACCCGATTCCACTGTTGCTCGGCATAGTGGATACGTTGGAGGGCCCTCAATCAAAAAAATAATTTGTTTTCTACGCGGCCTTCTATGCCAGGAAGGCCATCCTGATACGGTGGAAGGAGCCCTCCCCCCGTCCATACAACAATGGAAAGCCTTAATTAACACAGCCCTCCCCCTCTATAAGCTTACCTTTCTGGGGCGTAACTGCCCCAAAAAGTTTGATAAGATCTGGGCGGCCTGTGTGGGTGCGGAACAATGAGCCATGGACTAAGAGATGGGTCTTCAGACTTGTCTGCGTGACAATCTGCGAATGCTGTACCTGTTTGTCTGTTGAGGTTGTGTAGGTGCCTTTTATAGAGCTGTTTTATGCTGCCCCTGCCACCGCACCCTATGTTAGACAGCTCCCCCCCCCCATCTGCATTATCCTGTTTGATATCCCGGTTAAGGCCTCCCATCCCGATGCAGAGTGAGACCTCTTCCTCGTTTTTCCTTCCCATCACCTGATGATGGGTTGGTTCCCTGGTCCTACGCTTTCCTCAGATGGGGGACCAAGGTGCGCTTGACTGGTATTGCTATATAATTCTACTGTTGGTTACTGTGTGTTTTGTTCTATCTATGGGTTAACCCTCTCTGAAGGAACAACTGCATTGACGATTGATTTCTTGTGTAACATGTCTGAGACTATGTATAATCACTGCAACTCCTATTTCTGTTGTTTTGTTTATTTTCTTTTACAAAATAAAAAACTCTTCTGTTAAAAAAAAAAGTGTTGGGGACCTTTTCCACTGTGCACTTGTTCACATATACCCTTATCAGGTTGCTATTTGATACAGTGGTATGACATTTTTGCTTTGAACAAATATCTCTGTCAATTATAACTTGTGTTATTATCTATTATTCACACCATTGCTTTATGTTATTCTTCACCATTCTTCATCATAGTAAACTTCTACAAGTTGTTCATTGATATCTTGTGTGAGTCTCTATTCACTACCACAGCTGATGAAGGCCCGGTTCACATAGGGGCAACTCGTCAGGCGACTCAGTCGCCTGACGAGTCGTGTCCCGCTCTGTTGAATGGAACCGTTCTAATAGGAGCGACTCAGGTCGCTCCGACTTAGAAAAAGGTTCCTGTACTACTTTTGGGGGCGACTCGGGATGACTTGCATTGACTTCTATACAGAAGTCATTATGCAAATCGCCTGAACCGGGCGTCTCAAGTCGTCTTGAGATCGCGTCGCGGCAGTCGCCCCCAAAGTCGTGCCGCCCCTGTGTGAACCGGGCTGAAGTGACTGAGCCCAGAGTATTGGTAAATATACTACATGCTCTATTATTATTGTGTTTTCTCTCTGTTGTTGGGTCCTACAGCAATATTACTAAACAGGTGTGCTAGAGGGGTTGAGGCAGTTCTTGGGGTTGAGAGGCAGAGTGCAGAAACATACATACATTAGCGGCTCCTACGGGGGTAGCGCTACAAATGTATAGAATGAAGAAAGCAACATAGAGAGTATGGAACTACAGATGAATAATTTGAGTAATGAATATGAGTACAGCCTTGGACGTCCACACTGATCCTCCATAAGGACTTGAGTGCAAACACAAAAAACACAGGTCAGTATGCCCCTAAAATTAATCTTGTTTATGTCTTTGTTCCAAAACCTCCCAGGTCCCAGATCCTAACACAGGAACTGTGTTCAGGCACAGACAACATTTGGTTGATTAGACAGAGTCAAATAACAATGTCTTTGTCTGAACCTACTCCCCTAGCTAAAGCTAGCCAACACACCTGAAGGGGCCTTCATACAGTATCAATTTTATTTAATCCCCTACAACTCAATTTGTTAATGTAGAAAACTTTCTGTTAATCACTGACATGTCTATCCTTACAAAATATATATATTGAGTCAGTCTCGACCTGCAATGCCTACAATGCATTGCCTACCATGATCCCAAACCTTTCATCACTTTGCATTATTACTGACATATACTTTATGGGTTTTTTTCTCTACCATTTGAACATTCCTAATGTTGTAGTGGGAAATAAACTATATGTTCATAATTTATGCACTTTTCTCTTAGTATTTTAACATTCTCATTGTTGAAGTGAGATTAAAAACTAGATGTTCATTATTGTAAAACCTTTGCCCTTTCCTACACCTTAAAAGATTATATTTACCCTCCACTAAAACAGAACAGTCCTCCTTAAATGTGGCTTATCAACTGCTTGAATTAAAAAAATCTGTTTCGTGAAGCAAAATTTCCTTTTTTATATGCAGTGCACTTGTTAGGCTCTACTATTCCCAAATCCAATACACATCAAAATCTGTGTTCAATTGGAAATACGCGTGCATTGGCAAAGCTCAGGTTTATTTGAGCATGAGAAGGTACAATTGATCTTTATATCAAGTTAATCACACAGTCAAACTTCATAAATTAGTAATGTCTTCAGCATGTAACATTGTCCATATGCAGTTTTAAAACATCCACATGGATTTTATTGAACATTTCCTCTGTGGCTATGTACTGACTGCATCACCGACATTAAATAGAATCCTAATACAGCTCTATATATCAGGTGTCACCATCCCCGTTTTTTAGGTTATAAATTTATACATCAAATAAGTAACATTCCAATGACAATTATTTTTTTTTTTAGCTGTACAATAGTTTCAGTAATGACTAAGGCTGCATATATTGACAGACCTCTTAAAAAATAGACCTAGCATCTGATGTATACTTTACACAAGTGTGTAACTTCATTAGAAAGATGTCACAAACTAGGACCTACAATGAAGGAGGCTTTAAACTCACCTATCCTTCAATTATCTTCCTTTTACAGTGCTTACACTTCTTTTGGTGTTGGATAAAAAAGTGGCAACCGCCCCAACCTATAACTGGCCCTTACAGCAAAGTGCACATGGAAGGGCAATGCACATCAGAAACAAACAAAAGATTTCCCAGCACACTTATCAGCCAGCCTGCAAAACAATCAAATTGGCCCTCTCTAACAAATTATGTTAAAAACAGAGGGTTTTGCACACATTTGAAAATATATGCATAAGCTACAGTGACCACGCCAAGGGACCTCTGTATATACTGCGATCCTAACTCTAAATTTCCAGAGCCTCCATAGTAAGAGAACATATAAGAATGAATAGATTAGGGGCAGGTATGCCTGCAGGGAGCCCACCCCTCCTTAAAGGCACAGGGATGTACATGATGCCCAGCAAGAGCACAATGGCAGTGAAGGCATCCGGTGCGTCTCTGCACCCAATTCATTCAGCTAGTAAGTGTGCTGGAAAATATTTTGTTTGTTCTTTGTTTGTTGGATGGCTGTGGTTACTTCGACCAGCTCCTATATCATAATAGTACACAGTAGCGACCAAGTGTCAGTGGAAGAAATCACACTGCATGGCAAGGGACACAGGTATTCGATGCTTCCAGAACTGTATCCAATTTAAAGATTCTTCGGGTGGCTGTAGTTCTTGAGCAGAGAAACCTTAACAACTTTGGCACTAGAGCAATGTTTTCATTTTTTGCACACATGTAAAAATCAGAATTTTTGGCTATAAAATGACATAAAGCCTCCAGAACATTAAATACTTTCTGAATGCAGAGGGTCTGTAGAAAAAAAAATAACTGTTGCAATTTTTTTATGTCGTATCATATTTAAGCAACAGTATACAGTAGTAAACACATTTTCACACACACACAATATAATACCACTTTCTTGGTAAAATAGAAAAGATGAGGTTGCATCAAGTTAATAGATACTAGGCATGTCAAATCAAATTGTGAGCGCCTGTGATAGTGCTAAAAATTTGCAGTACCCAAAAACCTCCATAGACGATGGTTCAAAAGCCTTTACAGCTCTGTAAAAAAACTCCCATGTGATAGTATTGGGCAGGTGACAGGTACTCTTAATGGAGATATTTGGATTCTAATAGACTGTAGTTACTCCCCTGTCCTCCAAAAGCATGTAAGAGATCTGCTCGGTTACATGCTTTCCCAGCTGTGTCACCCAGGGAAAGACCACTCTGAAACCAGAAGTGATGTGAAAAAGTCACGTGACATGTGACGCAACGCGTCAGGAGAAGCCTAAGTGACGACATCTACTGTGTAATATCATACTGGATGCTGAAGCCAGGAGGACACATGCTACTTTGGATCTGATCGTTTTAATACATGCGGCAAACTATCTGGTCTATGTGAGTGGTTCTAAGTGTACGAAAACCTGTATGCTAATCCTTTTAACTGCGCAATGATATATTCTCTTTATTTTTGCATGAGAATCAATACGCATGGGAACAGTTAGAGGAGGAACCATAAAGATTTATAGGATTGCTGGCAAGGGAACTGGCTGTTATTAGAAGTGCGCACCTGGAAGATCATCGGCTGTTACTTCATACTACCAAAGAAGGTTAACTGTTTGATGGACTGATCATTATATGCACCTAATTACTCTTTTGCGGTTTATGTGTTTTGCACAACAGTTAAGGAATTATTTGCACTTTTTATTGTTTAATTTACATCCACTGTGCTTATTAAGAGGTTGATAGCAGCGCATCATTGTACAATTTATCATTTTACTTGATGGTGTCAGAGCACTCTTTTAATGGTTGCAGCTTTTATCATTTGGTTAATCCTAATAGGAGAGAGTTACCGCTCAGATGTGACTGGTGACTCATTCACAAGATCCAGAGCCGTGGGTGCAGGCAATGCATATGACAATGCAAAAAATCTGAGGAAAACGCTTGGACAGCCGCACTCCAAAAAAGGTTCTTTTATTTAAAACAAAAGCACAAACAACATGCCACAGCAAAAAAACAGCAAGTATGAGCTGACGTTTCGCACTGATTAAGCACTGAATCGCAGTGCGAAACGTCAGCTCATACTTGCTGTTTTTTTGCTGTGACATGTTGTTTGTGCTTTTGTTTTAAATAAAAGAACCTTTTTTGGAGTGCGGCTGTCCAAGCGTTTTCCTCAGATTTTTTGCATGGTTAATCCTAATAATTTATAATTGGGATATACATTTCAGCGCTTTAGTAATCACTTATCACGAAATCACTGTCGCTTACTATTTTAATCTGGGCAGAGGGGACAACCATTTTGAAGCCCTCCGATGTGATACTGAGCTTTCGGTAAGAGCAGGAGAGCCCAAGAAACCATACAGGGAGGTGATGTGGCATCAACACTTTGAAAGTGATTGGCAGCTATTGCAGCTATCAGCTTGTGCTTAGCCCTCACTCTTTGTGCATATGTGGAGCAGAACAAGTAAGGGAAATGTTCCCCTTGTCATACAAAGCTGTCCCAGTGAGCTGTTAAACCTTTATATTATCGATAGAACTTAATCTAGTGATAGCTCATTAAATACTGTATTTGTTAAAACAATCAACATGCACCTTTGACTGATCCTATTTCACATTTTGGATTCTTGTTATATGTGTTACAATTTTAGGTTGTTTAGCAAGCAAAGCCCAATCTTGTACATTGTGAAAGGTGATTTCATAATTGCTTATACCTATTATACCTATTAGAACAGGTGTGAAAAATCACATCATAAATGGCCAAATCTAGACCTAAAATGATTGGTCCTTCTGAAATTTGGATTTGTTTTAGAGATACAGAAAGTCCACTTCAGGAGTGTAATGATTGTGTTATGCCTAGTACACACATGCGTTTTTTTCGACTGTTTTCCCGACAGAATTCCTCTCAGGCTGCCTTGCATTCACACGCTCAGACAAAAGTCTGCCCGTCCAAAGCGCGGTGATGTACAACATATACAATGGCACTATAAAGGGGAAGTACCATTTCAATGGCGCCACTCTTTGGGCTGCTTTTGCTGATCCTCGTGTTAGTAAAAGTTTGGTGAGAGACGATTCTCGCTTTTCAGCCTCATGCTTTTTAGTCCGTTACAGCGTGATGAATGTGCTATCTCCATTACGAACGCTAGTTTTACCAGAAAGAGCGCTCCCGTCTCATACTTGATTCTAAACAATTGTGGTTTTCTGCCCGTCGGAAAACAATACAGACAGACAGATTTGACGCTCTGATTTTTGGCCTGAAGGGAAAAAAGAGATCCTGATCTCTTTTTTGTCCGACAGTTTTCCCGTCGGAAAAACTGCGATGGAGCACACACACAGCCGGGATTCCCGACCAAAAGCTCTCATAGCAGATTTCCCGTAAAAAAAAAAAAAAAACGGTTGTGTGTACGAGGCATAACAGATAAAATATGATGTGTACAGATACAAAACCATTGCATGCTGATAAAAACCTATAACGTTTCAAGTTAATGTAAGTCAGCATTGTTATTGAAAGATTAAGAGATTTACAGGAGGGCTTACTCTTTTTTGCACATGTCTTAGGCTAGCTATTTATTAGTTCTCTGACTAATTTTGCATGAAGTGGTGGCCATTATCTATTTATGCAAGGCCATATTTAACCATATAGTACTCATGGGTCTGAATTGTGGGAACATCAAACCACAGCATTTACATATTGTGCTAACTATGTCCCATTTTCCCCATCTCTTGCCATGTCTGGACCTTTGTGGTTCTTTGTTATCAAGCCACAATGCTCTCTGTTCACACTTAAAGTGGTTATTAAGCCACTACTACCTCTTTATACTATCTGCTCTGTCTCCTAATGCTGTGTGCCCGTGTGTGATTTATAAAAAATAATGGCATCTATACCTGATTTCAGAGCGCCGCTCGGCACTCACGTGACCGGCCACCACTCTCCTCTCCCCATCTGACAGCTGCAGCGGAAGGGGCCAAGAATCCCCCCGCTGATGTCAGCCAGGAGGAGAGGATGAGAGAAGCGGCCGGTCACGTGAGCGGCACTCTGAAATAAGGTATAGACTGCATTTTGTTTATAAATTACACACACAGGGACACACAGAATTAGGAGACAGAGCGGATAGTATATGTTAGATGTCATTTCAGCAGCAGGAGGGGCGGTGGCGGGCACTGTAACTAGCTGACAGGCAGAGAGAGGAGGGGGGAGAGGACAGAGGAGGACAGAGAAGAGGAGACAAGAGAGACAGCAGATGGCGGAGGCATGATAAACCGTGGTCAGTTTACAGGGGGGAGGGTAGAAACTGGCAGGATCAGCCAGGTTTTTTAGGTTAAACAAGGGGCCAAATTACACAGCACAAGCACTGTGCTGTAGAGCATGCTTTAAATGGACAGGGTCCATTAAAAAAATTAAATAAAAATTTAGGGTAACAAACGCTTTGAGGCCCAATCCCACTTTCATATCACCCTTTGCCCTCCTGCTTTTCTCTCCACCTGGATCTTTCCTCAATATTGAAAGAAAAATATCTGCATACATGCAGTACCTTTCTTTTAGGTGTTTTTGGTCAGATTGGGTTCCTCTGCCTCTTCCTCCCTCCTCTGAGGGACCTAAGAACTGCAGAGAACAGAAACTCACAATATGACCCGGCAGCATTCACCTATGAGACCAGAGTGGCTTAATGACAGATCTCTGAGGTGGGTCCTTGATGCCCTGGGATCACAGAAAGGGGGTTAAATGACACTGAACATCATTCAGCCAAGCAAATCTGGGCTGTGGGAGACAGCACAAGAGGTAGAACAGGTTTTGCAACAAGAGCAGTTATTTTATTTATTTTAACCAGGCCTAAGCTGTATTAAAAATAAAGAAGAAAGGAGGGCGCACCGACCTAGTGCATTACCACTTAAAAGTTTTATTAAAATATGAATAAAAAGCAATAATCCTACTCACAGACGGAGCTTAGGTAAAAGCTTATCGGACAAATGAGCTGGAATTTCTTGGCACCCGCCGACTGAACTCGATGACAGAGAGGGTCGGACAATACCTCAAACATCTAGATAGCTGACGCGTTTCTGGGGCGCACCCCTTTCCTCAGAGCCTAAATTCCAGCTCATTTGTCCGATAAGCTTTTACCTAAGCTCCGTCTGTGAGTAGGATTATTGCTTTTTATTCATATTTTAATAAAACTTTTAAGTGGTAATGCACCAGGTCGGTACGCCCTCTTTTCTTCTTTCTTTTTTCTAGCCACATGAACACCCATTGTTCTGAGGAGGGCTGCAAGACTTTAGACTTTGCCTTTAGACGGAACCACACTACCCGTGTTTTGACAATACACCGAGAGCGCAGGAGATTTTTGTCTAAGCTGTATTAAGGCAGTCCTTGCTTATGCTTATTTCAATGTGTGTATGGTTGAACAGAAGTTAAACATATAATAACATGCTTTCACCAACAGAATAGTTTTGGTATTCATTATACTTTTAGCAAGGGTTAAAGCCTGTACAGGATCATTTATGTGTGTTTAAAGCAAAACACATCTAAATACAAATCTATGGATTTATAGGATGAAAAATACTTTTTAGAGCCATACTTATAAAACATAACTAATAGCCACTGATTTGGGGTGATTTTATGCTAGATGTTGTATCCATGGATTGATAAATTACACCTGTATAGGAATGCTGTACTCAGCACCCAAAGCATGGCATTCTAGCATTTGAATTATTGGTCTATTTCACCACCATCAACAGACTATGACAGCATCCTTTTGATGTGTGTGGTGTGGGATGCTTGACTTTGACCACAATTATTTTTATTCCATACATTTAAAGATTATATTACCCAGCTGCAGTAAAATATATCCAACTTTCTTTTCTCTTTTTTTACTTAAAGTCCACATATTCTAAGGAAATCCAGACGAGCACATGAATTGCTTTTGTGAAAATCTTTTATGTAAAAAAAAATAACATAAGAAAAAGGGCAAATTAATGTCCACTAATTATTAGATTGCATGCATGGCAATGTACACTTCCTTGATATAGGTAAATTAATGAGTAGAGGTGAGCAAATCAATCTGCCGAGTTTGAAATTCTGCTTAAATCAGGCAAATTCACTCGAGGCAGAAATGGAAAAGCATTTTTTGGTTTACATTGTGGTTCACCACGACATATAAATCTGATCCTGCATTTCAATAAAAAACTGTGTCTGTTTGCCCCATATTGGCACCATTAATGTAGTATTTTTCTAAATAATATTCTATATTTTTGTGAATGTGTAGGAAGTAGTGAGCTGTAGTCAGCCTAACTGTTCCTCAGCAGAAATTATCTTTTAGCGCAGAGTGTATTTTCTTTGCCAGACTGACACTTTTTAGTTTTTTTGAGATTATTCCAAAAGGTGTGCTAAAGTGGTGGCAATTTGTGTTTAATGACCTATCCTATCACCAGGCTTGGAGGGGAGGGATGGTGGTGATGCATGCTGGGAGAACTGTTAAATATTTAAGGTACTTCCTGTCTGCCTTATGGGTTTCTGGAAAAGGAAAGACCTAACTCTCTCCTCAGGTCTTTGGATCTAGGGATTGGAAAGAAAAAGGGCTCACCTGGGAAGTATTCCTGAAGATGCTGGGTGCTGAAGTTGAAGGAGTATCTATCCCCTATATGTGGTGAATAACTGCTTGAGTGGTAGTTATACACAGGAATCTTTCCATGTTATCCTGCCTTGGAAAATAAATATAGAAATACCTCTTGAACCTCAATTGTCAACGAGCCAAAGTTCTATGAATGTCCTGCTAGCACAGTCTGTGTTCAGAAGGTACAAGAAAACATTGACAGAAATAAGAGTTTAAGAAGAGGTTAGACCGTTAGAGCCTAGTCTAATGTTTGGGACTATCCACGTTTTGGGAATTTCCTGATCTGCATCCCACTTTCCTATCCATATTGCCATGTGCAATGAGCTGGACTAAAGTGAGTGGCTCCCATCCTTTTCATCCCCTGAGAAAAGAACTACACCTGAGGATGAATGTGCCTGGGATCTTCTTGCCATGTATGAGCGCTTACGGCATGCACAGTGTAGTGGAAGTCAATACTTATTGAAGAACAGTAGCCAATGTGCTTACATGTCCATTTATAGTATGCTATGTTCAATTTCGTATTTGACATTTTGCAAAGTAGAGTAAGTGCTGGCTAGTTGGCACAGTTGGCCAACTTGAACATGAACTATAATATATGCAAATGAAGAATCACTGGTTATGCAAAAGTTTGCTAGAAATATTTAGGGGTGCAGATCAGTGTGAAGATGTCTAATTGGGAAATCTCCAATGCTTGCTAATTAGAAAACACACCTATTTGCTTTACTGCTGTTAAACAACAAATTCTGCTTACAATTTTTCCTAAAGTTTTTCCCACACCATTAAAAGTGTTAATTTCCACAAGTATTAGGTCACAGTAATGAAATGCTTATTCTTGCAGTGCCATTAACAGTGAATAAAAAACGTTATCACCAACAAAGATTAAAATCATCAATTCCTATTTGTTTTCCCTTAATATGTTTTAGAAATGCATTTCCTAAATGAAGTACAATGAGTTCTATTACACACAAAACTCCATTAGTCTAGCAAATAATCTTTAACATAATTTAGTAAACAAAAAATAGGCATGCCGCACAAGAACATCAGAATGAACAACTGTTGGCCTGTGGACTTGAGAAAGGGTAGGGATGCCTGAAACTGTATTTCATTTTGATGTTCCTGTGTATGTAATCTTTATTGATTAAATGTAAATAAGTGGAATTTGCAGCAATAACCATGCAGCATCCCTATGATTTTATGGTGTTTTGAAACTCACCTGATGTATTGGTGTGGAAGAAGTATTGTGAAATATACTGTATATATATATATATATATATATATATAAATATATATATATATACAGTGAAACCTCGGGTTGCGAGTAACGCAGTTAACGAGCGCTTCACAATACGAGAATTTTTTTCTCTAAAATGCAAAACGAGCAGGATTCAAGCCTTTGTGGTGTGCAGTACCGCATTTGGCCAAAGGTGCGGGGGTGCCGGAGCCATTCGGAAATACTCGTAAACACTCAGAAATACTCCGTTCCCGAGCCTTTCCAAGGGTTTCCGAGTTCAGCCGAGCTGTCCCGAGTATTTCTGAGGTTCTGCGGCGCGCCCCCACCTCTGGCCACATGCGGTATTGCATGCCATAGAAGTCAATGCGGAAAAAGATTATTTTCGTTTCCATTGACTTTTATGGGGAAACTCGCTTTGATATGCGAGTGCTTTGGATTACGAGCATTCTCCTGGAACGGATTATGCTCGTAATCCAAGGTTCCACTGTATGTATATGTGTATATATATATATATATATATATATATATATATATATACACTATGTTACCAAAAGTGTTGGGACGCCTGCCTTTTCACACACATGAACTTTAATGGCATCCCAGTCTGTAGGGATGCACATATCCGTTCTGTACCAGGGTCCTACATAACATGACTGTGGAAATGCCTGTGCAAATTATTTTTATTTGATTGATTCTTCCCTTGAGGTGTCATAAGAATTCATTTTATAAGTAAATCAGATCTTTTTTTCTCTCCCTCCTGCCCTTCATTAAACCTTCTGGTGAGCTACTAAAGCTTATTAGTGACGAGTGAATCTGCTGATATTTGGTTTAGCCCAAATTAGTTGAGTTAAAAAGAAAATTGTTGAACTAAAATTAGAATCTGAAGTTTTTTTTTAATTCATTGCAATGATCTTCAATGACATCCATAGCCAATTATAAGAGATTGTGTACAATACAGCTAAGTCATATTTCTTTTTTTTAAATAGACTTGTTTGCCCAATGATATGAATCTAGTCATTGAGTTCACTGTGATGCTGATTTACTGGCTCACAGTGAAGTATTTTAATCAATTAGTGCATTGGAAAGATTTTTATTTTTAAAACAAATATATTTTTGAGGTGTCAGGAATCATGCTCTGTGCTGAGGTAACAAAGGTTTGTTGATGTGACCATCGTTTGTCACCTAGTGTCAGGGATAGACAAGGCAATATCTACATAATAGTGCCTTGTTTTAAAGCAACAGGGGCAGGAGTCAAACTTTTTTTAAAACAACCCACTTATTACCGGATAGTTTAAAAATGTTTGTGCAGAGCATTATGGGTTGTGCCAAACTCAGCCAATACAAAGTTAATTGAAATTCAATTTGCTTGATTAAATTAGAATTCTGAAAAATTCATGTTAAATTCATTTTTGACCTGAATCTGAAGCTTAACAGTACAATTCTTTTTAAAGCTTGTGAAATCATGCTCTGGCGCTTTGTTGATGCTTCCAAATTTGTTTGAGGAATATATAATTAAGGTACATTTAGGCTACCATTACTGACTTCACCTTTTAAAGCAATAGTAAAGCCTTGTTTTTAATAAACAAAAAACAAACATCTTATACTTACCTTCTCTGTGCAGTGGTTTTGCACAGATCAACGTTGATCCTTCTCTTCTTGGGTCCCATGTTGGCGCTCCTGGCTCCTCCCTCCTGCCGGGTGCCCCCACAGCAAGCAGCTTGCTTTGGCGGCATCCAAGCAGGTGCGCTCCCGAACCATGGCTCTTTGTGTCCATTCACACACAGAGCCGCCGCCCAGCCTGGCCCCGCCCCATCCGTCTCCTGATTGGCTCACTGGCTGTGATTGACAGCAATGGGAGCCAATGGCTCCCATTGCTGCCCAAAGCCAATCAGGAGTGTGAATCCATGGAGAGCCAAGGCTCTTGTGGACATCGCTGGATTGAGAGGGGGCTTAGGTAAGTATTAGGGGGGGCTGCTGCACACAGAAGATTTTTTACCTTCATGCATAGAATGCATGAAGGTAAAAAAAGTGTGCATTTATAACCACTATAAAAATGCTAGTTGACTAGCTCCTGTAATGATGCAAATATTTTAATACTTTCAATGTCCATGCCCTTTGCATGTATGTTTCTAAGTATGAAAGTTAGCAGTTCTGACTTTTCTCTGACTTCACCTGATGTTCGGAGTCAATGGTTTAAAGTGATCGTTCTGCTTCTGCAATCTAAGTGTAGCACCCTCTAGGTAGGTACAGTAGGTGCTAGAGGTAGGATTTTTGGAGGACAGATAAATTTAGACAGGCCTGCCTGGCAGCCAGGTCTCTTTGTTTTGATCTGATCTGGGCTGGGATTGGCTTAGGGTAGCAGCTGGTGATTCACTGAGACCGCCCTCTTCTTTCCAGAGTTTACTAGAAATATCCGGAAAGAGAGGAGGAGAGGTGGAGCTGCCTGGGGTGTTTTAGGGAGCCCTGACCAATCCCCAACCTGGATTGGCAGGGGGCAGGCCTCCTTAAATACCCAGGATTAGCCCAGCTGGGGAGGAGTTGTCGGGTGGAAGAGCTCGAGTGAGAGAGTGTGGAGGCTGTCAGGGCCTTTGAGGGAGCTCCCCAGTCTGGAGGTGTGACCTTTGGCCTGGGCTTGGGTGCAGTCGGGACCACCTTCAGGGACACATGAGAGAGTAAAGAGAAGACAGCGGGAGAGAGTACTGTTAAGAGACTCCAGGGAGGACAGCTGGTCACATTTAGGAGGGCTGGTGAGTGAGGCACAGTCAGGAGGACTGGGGAGGTACGCCTGAGTGGACTGGGAGCTTGCAGTCTGAGATGAGTGCAGAACCAGAAGTGTGGACTGTGGTGGAAGGGGCAGTGGAAAGAGGCAGCTGCAGCCAGGAGGGCTGGCAGGGCCTGAAGAGGGCTAACTGGGGTCAGTAGCCATAGTAAGGGTGGCTAGCATGCTACACCTGTGGAGCCTGAGGTCCCAGCCTGAAAAGGGCATTTGCTGAAGCCTGGCTGAGTCACTGTCAGGTCTAACCAACAAATAGTGCTAGCTGTCCCTGGGGAACCAAGTGATGTGCTGGAGGTGATTAGAAGTAACAGTTTGCAGCAAGTGATGTGCTGGTGGTGTGAGGAGTAAAGAGCTTCAAACAAGTTTGTGCAGAAGGAAGCTCAAGGAGTATGTACAGGGAGCGTACATAGTTATCGCAAAGAAACCGATTGCTGTTTATTCACGCTGGGCATCCCATATCGCTGATCCCCATTCAAGTTATACCGCTCAATAAAACAAAAAAAAAACAAAGTTCACTGACTGCTTTATGTCTCAGAGTGCCTGAGAGTGAATGCAGGGCTGAGCAGGGTGACAGACTATAGTTCTCAGCAGCCCCTGCAGGGGTACCGTTACATAAGCACTGAAAGTGTGTTCTCTATAACTGATCCAGGTTGTGGTGAGATAGATTCATTTATTATCTCAGTAGCTTCGCAGACAGTGATTTGATCCAAATGACATCTTGCAGATCGTAGAAAGCTTTAATTCAAAAACGTGTGCAGATCATACCAGATGAACATCAGATAGGTCAAAAAATTACATGTGCTCATAAACAGACACTAAAGACACACTGAAAAGAGGGTAGGACTAGCTATGGAGTAAGGAAGGGAAAAAATATTTAAAGGCAAACAAACAACAATGAATGCATAACATGATACTCCCTGTCAAAATCTATGATTTCAAATATTAAACATTTGAGAATCAAGTCCACTATTTGCTGTCTGTGTAAAAGTGAAAAAAGTCTATTTCACATTTTATAAGTGTAGCGGGGTCTCCTTTAAGACTTCCCAGGACTACATTTCCCAGAGTCCCGTTTGGCACCCAGGGTGCAATGTTGCCACCGCAGAGACTTGTGGGAGGGAGATAAAAGGAGGAGGCGTGAACAGCTCGGCCTCTTTTGGACACCGCGCGGCTGCTGACTGGTCTTCCTGTGCGGATCTGCTGGAGTGCAGGGCCTGAAGCCTGGGGCCTTGCGCAACTTCTGAAGAGCCTTCCATCCCACTGCATAGCCTGGGTGGCATCTGACTTTGTTTACTGCGGACATCAGTTGGATCGGGGGCCCCGACCATTGCAGACGCTGTGTGCGGAGACACAGCAGGTGGAAGTCCCGGACTGGGATTGCGTCCGGAGTGGTGAGCGAGCACCTGCTTAATCCAATAGGCTGTACTGTGTTTAGGCCTATAGACTACCTTGGCCCACCGATCATTTATTTGCTGTTCCGCTGGAGACCGGTAGCAGGACAGAGTTAAAGGGTCTCCAGCATAGTGTTTCTTGTGATTGCCTACTTTGTGGATTACAATATTGTTCCTGAACGTGCACCACCATTTCAAGTTTGCATGCAAAGAAATCCTAATGCAAAAGACTGAGTTTAATTCTGTGTCAGGCCTGACCAGGGAGGGGGTAGAATATTGTTTAGTGCGCCACAGGGCGCGTGGATGATAATAGCTGCGCGTGGTGGATTACCGCGCTGCGCTATTACTGTACACTATATCTATTGCTGCAGGGCTCTGTAGGCAAGTTTTATGTTATGTTTGACCTATGTCTTTTAGCCTAAAGTAAAGCCGTTACCTTACCACTTGCTATCTCTGTGTTATTATTGCACATAGTGCTTATATCTCACGAGAAGTTGGGCTGTGTTTAATCAGGTATAGATTGTGATAGATAACATCCCTAGACTAACTGTGCCATAAGAGACTAGACAAGATTGCCGGGGGTTGGTGGAGCTGTACTCAGGGCCCGAAATCAAACCAGCGGCTCTCTTAACTGGGGGTAGCGCTACATAAGCTTAGCAATTTAATGGCTAAAATGAATGCACAGTTCAAGCCTTGGGATGGTATGTGCTGATTTTGGGGTCAGCTTGGCCTTAAGGAGGACATTACATTTGTTAGTCTATCACTTTGTTGCTGTTATGATACCATCAGAAGTTTCTGTCGTCTTCTCAGACGAATGAAAGTTGGACATAACAGCAACTGGTACTTGTTTGAAGTGGAGCAAAACTCATAAAAGATTGTTGTTCAGGATAGGCCCAGTGAGAAGGACACCATTGAGGGAAACATCTTCATATCGAACACTTGACTCGAAAATCACCCTGATCTGATCTGGCTTGCGATGATGGTACATGCCAAAACATGAGCATTTCTCAAATTCCCTAAGAGGTGGTGCAGGCTCAGCATGCTGCACAGTGGTCTGGACGGTAATCTGGGGAGGCTGCAATGCTGCACAGTGCTAAGCACACCACAACACTAAGCACGCTAGGGTCGCTACCTTGCTTTCAGGGAGAAAAAACACTCACAGGCTTTATAGGCGAAGCTCCAAGGAAAGCAGAAGTTCATGTGGGTAAATGTCCCTCCTTAACATTTTCGTTCCATTTTCATTCTTTGATGACAATTGGAATAGATTTTCGTCATAGTTTTTATCAATTTAAGAAAATTCGGAGTAGTTTTCGCTTAGTTGTCATCACTGGAAACATGCCGATGGATGAAATTTATGACGAAAATATTTTTGCCAATAAAATTAACGCTGCTGAACAGAAACTAAAGACACACTTAAAAGAGAATGGGACTAGCTATATAGAGCATTTCCTATCTACAAAATGAGAAAGGAACACAATTATTTAAAGGCAAACAAACAACAATGCATGTGTAACATGAAAGTGCTGAATCTAGATATAGCAATGCAGCTAGAATTCTGAGAAGGAAATCAACAATGACAGTGTCAAGGTCACCTGTGGCCAGGTGACAGATGCACACCGTAGGGGGACAGGAGTGCACCGCAAGGTAGTGAACCCTATGGCTGACTGCTGCGGATAGGAAACTGGGTGGTTGTGGAAAGCGGGACCAGAGGAGCACAACCGGGATCCTAACGGAAGCTAGAGCCAAGATTCCCCAGGGCGCGGAGTCTAAGACCCAGCAGGTCTTCTCCAGGGCCTCTAGTGGTGAGGATGTTATGCTGCAGGCTGGGACCAGGTCGCGGCCCCTGGAGTTTCCTAGCTCACGCCCCGTAGGATAAGGGGAAAAGAGGGGAAGCAGCAGCACAAGATATGAGAGAACCGAATAACAAGCTGAAGGTCAGGGGCCACAAGCAGACAAGGATAACGAAAGAACGAGCCGAAGGTCAAGGGTCACGAGCAGACAGGGATAGTCGGGGACAAGCCAAATATGTAACAGAGAGACAGACGTAGCACACGGCAGGCAGGAACCCAAACACACAATGCCTAACAAACACGTTGATCAGCAAAGCAGGCTTGCAGTGCACAGGTTAATATAGTGTTCTGTGATAGGGTCTGGGGTGGAGTCTGGCTGGGAGGAGATTATAAAGGAAGCCAGGTGAAAGGGCTCAGGCCTCTAAGATGAACACATGGGAAGGAAGGTAAGCTGACAGACAAACACTACTGCATATCCATGACAGTACCCTCCCTCTTATGGGCCCTCCCCCGCCTGGGCCCAGGCTTAAAGGGAAATCTCTGATGAAACCTTCTCAACAGATGAGGTGCAGCGACATCAGATGCAGCGATCCAAGACGCCTCCTCAGGACCAAAACCTCTCCAATGCACAAGGTACTGAAGAATGCCTCTGCAGAGCCGAGAATCCAGAACTTGTCTAACCTCGTACTTAAGATTATCCTCAGAGACCGAAAACGAGGTAGGGAGATGACAAGAAGATCTATTGAGGACCAAAGTCTCTCTAGGAATAAGCAAGGGCATGAGAGGATCAACAGGAATCTGAGGAGGGCCCCCTAGACCCTTAAAGGGGAACTGGTCATCTTGCACAGGACCATCAGACTGGGCAGATGTCAGTGGAACCCTGAAGTCAGGTTGGTTAGAAGGTGACATGTCGCCGGAGTCAAACTGAATAGCTGAAGGACAAGCAGAATGTCCCGAACAAGAAAAAGTAGGAGGCTCACTGGGCATGGGCTGGACTGGCATAACTAGTACAGAGGCAGAGTGAATAGCTGAGTCAGGTGTAGCGACTACCTGAATCACATCGCAAGACGTAGCGACTGCAGGACTTGTAGACAAGCTAGCCTGGCTGTGCGTCCAAGGGTGGTTAGGGACAGAGAAATGTAAATGGTTATGCAACCTGGAATGAATGACCGGCTCAGATTCACAGGGGGCAACCTTGGGTAGGCAGGACGAGGAACAGGAGGGACCCCAAGCCAGGATCTGTCCAGTAGTCCAGTCCACATGAAGAGAATGGAGCTGTAACCATGGGAGACCCAAAATTATAGGCGTTGAGGCCTTGGGTAAGATAAGGAAGGATATCCACTCCTGGTAGAGTGTCCCTACCGACATCTTAACAGGGAGGGTCTGGAAGCGGATAGGTCCCCCTGGGAGAACAGTACCATCAATCGCCAAGACCACCAATGGTGTGGTGAGGGGCAAAAGAGTAAGTCTCATGGACGATGCGATTTCCCAGTGCATAAAATTACCAGCGGCTCCGGAATCCAGATATGCTGAGACCGAATGAGAAGAAGCACCAACATGAAGGAACACAGAAAGCAGAAGACGAGAAGGGGAAGGTGATATTTCTGGGTCCAATACTCCACTTTCCAGATGAAGTGGACCCGAACGTTTTTCTGGACAAAGAGAGCAAGTGTCACGAAAATGACCTTTGCCCCCACAGTAAAGACACAGACCAAGAGTTCTGCGCCTAGCACGTTCTTCGGGGGATAGCCTGGTCCGACCCAGCTGCATAAGTTCCTCAGCTGGTAGGAGATGCTCTACGGGTCGAAGAGAGGGGAGCTCAGGCTGACTAAGAACCAAGGAGTGCTGGCGTTGCTTTTCTAAGGTCCTCTCCTGAAAGCGAATATCGATCTGGTTACACAAGGAGATAACGCCGGCCAGATCAGTGGGGATGGTTCTTCCTGCTAATTCATCCTTCACTCTATCAGACAGGCCATGCAAAAAGGTTGCGACTAAGGCCTCATTGTTCCAGCTCAACTCAGCCGACAGTATGCGGAAATGAAGGGCATACTGTCCCACAGAAGCAGACTCTTGGCGGAGACGTAAAAGGGCGCTGGCCGCTGAAGAGACACGAGCCGGTACTTCGAAGATATTCCGAAAAAGTTTCAAGAAGCCAGACAGGCTAGAAACCACTGGATCATTCAGTTCCCACAGAGGGGCTGCCCAGGCTAAAGCTTCACCAGAGAGGAGGGAAATGATATAGGCTACCTTAGCCCGATCAGACAGGAAGTTTTGGGGCTGGAGCTCAAAATGAATTGTGCATTGGCTAAGGAACCCCCTGCAAGCCTTGGAGTCCCCAGAGAAACGGGATGGAGCTGGCAGTTGTAGTGAGTGTGTGACTGCGACTGGTGCAATAGGTGCAGCCGCTGGTTGTATTTGAGGTTGCGGATTCAAGGTTTCCAAGGAGGCCTGAAGCTGCTCGAAGCGAGAAGCCAGATCCTGGAGGAATCGCATCACCTGAGTCTGATTCGATTCCTGGGTTTCAAGTCTGCAAACTATGCCCTGCAACGGATCATCCACGGGTAACGGGATGTCAGCCGGGTTCATGGCTGATCAAACTGTCAAGGTCACCTGTGGCCAGGTGACAGATGCACACCGTAGGGGGACAGGAGTGCACCGCAAGGTAGTGAACCCTATGGCTGACTGCTGCGGATAGGAAACTGGGTGGTTGTGGAAAGCGGGACCAGAGGAGCACAACCGGGATCCTAACGGAAGCTAGAGCCAAGATTCCCCAGGGCGCGGAGTCTAAGACCCAGCAGGTCTTCTCCAGGGCCTCTAGTGGTGAGGATGTTATGCTGCAGGCTGGGACCAGGTCGCGGCCCCTGGAGTTTCCTAGCTCACGCCCCGTAGGATAAGGGGAAAAGAGGGGAAGCAGCAGCACAAGATATGAGAGAACCGAATAACAAGCTGAAGGTCAGGGGCCACAAGCAGACAAGGATAACGAAAGAACGAGCCGAAGGTCAAGGGTCACGAGCAGACAGGGATAGTCGGGGACAAGCCAAATATGTAACAGAGAGACAGACGTAGCACACGGCAGGCAGGAAACCAAACACACAATGCCTAACAAACACGTTGATCAGCAAAGCAGGCTTTGCAGTGCACAGGTTAATATAGTGTTCTGTGATAGGGCCTGGGGTGGAGTCTGGCTGGGAGGAGATTATAAAGGAAGCCAGGTGAAAGGGCTCAGGCCTCTAAGATGAACACATGGGAAGGAAGGTAAGCTGACAGACAAACACTACTGCATATCCATGACAGACAGTCTAAAGACTTGTTGCTGATGGCTATTTTTTTCTTCATTTTTTCCACATATCCAGTGTTACACTGAAAAGGGTGCATAGCAGAAATATTTCCCAATTGTGGTTCATTTTTTCTTTTTTTCTTTTTTCTTCTTTAAAATGGATGAAGATATCTGACCAGGTGATAGAGTAGATTTTAAAGAATAAGATTGAGACATGTGTACAGAATGATAATAATTAAATATAAATGGAAAAAAATGGGAATAAACAGTGTAGACAAGCTACTCTCCCAATGGTATCTCATGCATATAATTATATTTGAGTGCTGATTTGTATATTTTCCCTGTGGTTACACAAGCATCATTAGTGATGAGCCGAACACCCCCGGGTTCGGTTCGCACCAGAACCCGCGAACGGACCGAAAGTTCGTACGAACATTAGAACCCTATTAAATACAATGGATGCGAACGTTCGAATTCTAAAGTGCTAATTATAACAACTATTATGCATGTTATTGTCCTAAAAAGGGTTTGGGAACCCGGGTTGTGCACCAGGGGACATGTATCAATGCAAAAAGAAGTTTTAAAAACGGTCGTTTTTCGGGAGCAGTCATTTTAATGATGCATAAAGTGAAAAAAAAAAAGTCAAATATTCCTTTAAATATCGTACCTGGGGGGTGTCTAAAGTATGCCTGTGAAGTGCCACGTGTTTCCCGTGTTTAGAACTGTCCCTGCACAAAATTACATTTCTAAAGGAAAAAAAGCCATTTAAAACTGCTTGCGGCTTTAATGTAATGTCTGGTCCCGGTAATATGGATGAAAATCTTTAAGAAAAATGGCATAGCTACCCCATGACCCCCCCCCCTACCCCAGCCCATTACCAGCCCCTTTGGGTCTTGTATGGATATTAAGGGGAACCCCGCACATAAAATAAAAAAGGCCCTATATACTCTGAACAGCCGTATACAGGCGGTGCATACAAGACAGGGACTGTAGGTTTGTTCTTATGTAGAATCTGTTTGTAATTTTGAACAGGTACATTGTTGAAGTGTAGCTCCAGCCCACAAATCTATTTTTAAACTTTTTGGAAAACATAGGTAAGGGTTATCACCCCTGTAACATTTGTTTTGCTGTCTGTGCCCCTGTTCAGAACATTTCACCTCACTTTCCGTCCCAATGACAACTGTTTTTGAAATGTGGTGTTTTTCTTGAAACAAGGATTGCTGATAAAGCATCAGTACAGAGGAGACACCTTTCTCCCATATTTATTCTTACAGGAGAGAATTTTCCTTCCTAGTGGTAGATTTCCTCTCACTTCCTGTTGTCTTCTTGCGTTTGCAAGTAGGAGTCGTTTGTAAGTTGGATGTTTGAAAGTAGGGACCTGCCATATATACTCTGCAGAAATAGGCCCCTTAGTTGTTGGTGTTGGCACAACACTGTAAGCACTCACAGTTACTCTTGGTTGGTGCTGGAACGCCCTGCTGTCAACTATTATATCAGGAATTTTAATTACATATAATTGTTGAACAGTGGTAGTAAAAATTGGGCCTTTGATGGTGGTGCTGGTGCCACAACACTGTAAGCCCTGACAGTTACTCTTGGTGGGTGCAGCAATGGGCCCTGCTGTGAATTATTAGATCAAGAATTGTAATTGCATGCCCCTGTTGAACAGGGGCTGAAAAATTGGGCCTTTCGTGGTGGTGGTGGTGGTGGTGGTGTTGCCACAACACTGTAAGCCCTTAGAGTTACTCTTGGTGGGTGCAGGAATGGGCCCTGCTGTGAATTATTAGATCAAGAATTGTAATTGCATGCCCCTGTTGAACAGGGGCTGAAAAATTGGGCCTTTCGTGGTGGTGGTGGTGGTGGTGGTGATGGTGTTGCCACAACACTGTAAGCCCTCAGAGTTACTCTTGGTGGGTGCAGCAATGGGCCCTGCTGTGAATTATTAGATCAAGAATTGTAATTGCATGCCCCTGTTGAACAGGGGCTGAAAAATTGGGCCTTTCGTGGTGGTGGTGGTGGTGGTGGTGTTGCCACAACACTGTAAGCCCTTAGAGTTACTCTTGGTGGGTGCAGGAATGGGCCCTGCTGTGAATTATTAGATCAAGAATTGTAATTGCATGCCCCTGTTGAACAGGGGCTGAAAAATTGGGCCTTTCGTGGTGGTGGTGGTGGTGGTGGTGGTGGTGTTGCCACAACACTGTAAGCCCTCAGAGTTACTCTTGGTGGGTGCAGCAATGGGCCCTGCTGTGAATTATTAGATCAAGAATTGTAATTGCATGCCCCTGTTGAACAGGGGCTGAAAAATTGGGCCTTTCGTGGTGGTGGTGGTGGTGGTGGTGGTGTTGCCACAACACTGTAAGCCCTCAGAGTTACTCTTGGTGGGTGCAGCAATGGGCCCTGCTGTGAATTATTAGATCAAGAATTGTAATTACATGCCCCTTTTGAACAGGGGCTGAAAAATTGGGCCTTTCGTGGTGGTGGTGGTGGTGGCGTTGCCACAACACTGTAAGCCCTCAGAGTTACTCTTGGTGGGTGCAGCAATGGGCCCTGCTGTGAATTATTAGATCAAGAATTGTAATTGCATGCCCCTGTTGAACAGGGGCTGAAAAATTGGGCCTTTCGTGGTGGTGGTGGTGGTGGTGGTGTTGCCACAACACTGTAAGCCCTCAGAGTTACTCTTGGTGGGTGCAGCAATGGGCCCTGCTGTGAATTATTAGATCAAGAATTGTAATTACATGCCCCTTTTGAACAGGGGCTGAAAAATTGGGCCTTTCGTGGTGGTGGTGGTGGTGGCGTTGCCACAACACTGTAAGCCCTCAGAGTTACTCTTGGTGGGTGCAGCAATGGGCCCTGCTGTGAATTATTAGATCAAGAATTGTAATTGCATGCCCCTGTTGAACAGGGGCTGAAAAATTGGGCCTTAGGCACTGGTGGCACAACACTACAACCCCTCACAGATACTGTACTTGGAGCACAGCAATGAGCCCTGTTGCAAAGTATTGCTTCAAAAATTGTAATGACACGCCCCTGTTAAACAGGGGCTGAAAAATTGGGCCTTAGGCATTCGTGCCACAACACTCCAACCCCTCACAGATACTGTACTTGGAGCACAGCAATGAGCCCTATGGCAAATTATTGCTAAAAAAATTGTAATTACACGCCCCTGTAAAACAGGGGCTGAAAAATTGGGCCTTAGCCACTGGTGGCGGCACCCATAAACAAAAATGATCTTCCAAGCTATCATCATCAATCGTATCATTGAGGACTCGGAGGAGGAGGATAGCCAGTCAACATAACAGCACAGGCACTCAGCATCAGCATCAGTCTTGAAGGGATGTGACATGTTAAAATCAATTAGTCTGTTATATCAGCATCAGGTGTGTGGTAGCTGGTGGTGATCCAAGACTGGTTCATCTTGATGAAAGTCAGTCGATCAACCGAGTCGGTAGACAGGCGCACCCTGTGATCCGTGACAAATCCTCCAGCAGCACTGAATGTGCGTTCCGAAAGAACGCTGGATGCAGGACAGGCCAGTAGCTCAATTGCATACTGTGCAAGCTCTGGCCAGTGATCCATCCTCAAGAAGACCCAGTAAGCCAGAGGATTTTCGGTGGGGAAGGTGTCCAAGTCTGACCTTGCCCCTAGATATTCCTGCACCATGTTTATCAGACGCTGGCGATGGTTGCTGGAACTGATCATACTTTGGGGCTGCGGACTAAAGAATTGTCTGAACGCATCGGTCAGACGGCCACCTTCCCCACCGCTCCTTCTTTGACTGGCCGAAGCCTCAGCAACTCGTTGTCCAGGACCAGGAGTTTGTAACCTCCCAGTCTCTGGGAACGCGTTGCACAGACCTTTCTGCAAGGCCTCCCGGAGTTGTCTCATCCTCTGCTCCCTCTGCGACGGTAACATAAGGTCCGCAACCTTACCCTTGTACCGTGGATCAAGGAGAGTGGCCAGCCAGTAATGGTCCCTCTCCTTGATCCGAAGAATACGAGGATCCTTCCGCAGACTTTGCAGGATCAGGGAGGCCATGCAGCGTAGGTTTGCTGAGGCATTCGCTCCGGAGTCCTCTGGGTCACTAAGGACGACATGATCCGCAGCCACCTCCTCCCAGCCACGTACAAGTCCACTGGTTTCTTGGGACTGTAAATCATCCCTAAAAGACTGCTGCTGATGATGCTGAGTGCCAGCCTCCACCTCCATGCTGACACAATCCTCCTCCTCCTCCTCCTCCTCCTCCTCCTCCTCGTCCTCTTCCTGTGCGATGGGTGGGACAGAAGGAACACTGTCTGGGTAAAGGGGGCCTTGAGAGGCAAGGAAGTCCTCCTCTTCCTGCCTCTGTTCTGCCTCAAGTGCCCTGTCCATTATTCCACGCAGCGTGTGCTCCAACAGGTGGACAAGAGGTACAGTGTCACTGATGCATGCACTGTCACTGCTCACCATCCTCGTGGCCTCCTCAAATGGTGCCAGGACAGTGCATGCATCCCTGATCATGCCCCACTGGCGTGGAGAAAAAAAAACAAGCTCCCCTGACCCTGTCCTGGTGCCGTAGTCGCACAGGTACTCATTGATGGCCCTCTTCTGCGTGTGCAGCCGCTGCAGCATGGCCAACGTTGAGTTCCACCTGGTGGGCATGTCACATATAAGGCGGTTCTTGGGCAGGTTCAACTCCTTTTGCAGCTCAGCCAGGCGAGCACTGGCATTATAAGATCTGCGGAAATGCACACAGACTTTCCTGGCCTGCCTCAGGACATCCTGTAAGCCCGGGTACCTGCCCAAGAACCGCTGCACCACCAGGTTAAGGACGTGAGCCACACAGGGCACATGGGTCAGTTGTCCCTGTCGGAGGGCGGAGAGGAGGTTGGTGCCATTGTCGCAAACCACCATTCCTGGCTTAAGCTGGCGTGGCGTCAACCACCTCTCGGCCTGGCCCTGCAGAGCAGACAGGACCTCTGCCCCAGTGTGGCTTCTGTCCCCCAAACACACCAGCGCAAGCACGGCATGGCATCTTTTTGCCTGCGTACTTGCGTAGCCCCTTGAACGCCTACGGAGCACCGCTGGTTCCGAGGACAAACCACAGGAAGAGGCCATGGAGGAAGAAGAAGAGGAGGGGGTGGAAGAGAGAGGTGTGTCACAACCAGTAGTAGCATTTTGGAGGCGTGGCGGTGGAACAACCTCCAACACTACTGCACCTTGTCCTGCATCCTTCCCAGCTGCCAAAAGAGTGACCCAATGGGCCGTGAAAGAAAGGTAACGTCCCTGTCCATGCCTGCTGGACCATGAGTCAGCGGTAATATGCACCTTACCGCTGACCGCCCTGTCCAGCGAGGCCAAGACATTGCCTTCCACATGCCGGTAGAGAGCCGGAATAGCCTTCCGTGAGAAAAAGTGGCGTTTGGGAACCTGCCACTGAGGAACCGCACATTGCACAAACTCACGGAAGGGGGCCGAGTCTACCAACTGAAAAGGCAGCAGTTGAAGCGCTAGCAATTTAGCCAAGCTAGCATTCAACCGCTGGGCATGTGGATGGCTGGGAGTGAACTTCTTTTGACGGTCCAGCAGCTGGGGCAGGGAAATTTGCCTACTAGAATCGGACGTCGGTGTACTGCTAGCAGAGTGGCCGCAAGTACTTGGCTGTGACACACCTAATTCTACACCTTCATTCCTCTCAGTGCATGTTTCAGAGAGGACTGAAGTTATAGTGGGGTTGGAGATCCCAGCTGATGCGGTGCAAGGAGAGGTCCGCTTTGTTCTTTGGTGTGGGTCTTTGAGGTAGGCTTGCCAACGAGCTGCATGGCAGGTCAACATATGTCTGGTCAGGCATGTGGTACCCAAGCGGCTGATGTTTTGGCCACGCGATATACGCTTGAGACATATGTTGCAAACAGCAGCTGTGCAATCTGATGCACTAGCCTCAAAAAAGGCCCACACCAAAGAACTTTTTGAATGACGGGCAGAGGCAGCGCCCTGCACAGGCGGAGCTCTGCGGTGTGATTCCGTTGGTGTACTGCCCTTACGCTGGCCACCAAAGGGCATCCTGCCTCGTTGGAGATGTGCCTCCTCCTCATCCTCCTCCTCTTCCTCTCTCCTATTAGGCACCCATGTGAAGTCAGTGACCTCATCATCACCTCCCTCCTCATCACTGGAGCCAATCTGGCAGTATGCTGCAGCTGCTGGAACATGACTGCCAGATTGGTGTCCTTCTTGAGCATCCCCTCTGTCTGCTCTCACGCTACTGCCTTCCTCTAGCTGGGTTTCATCATCAGACCCTTCGAAACGCTGGGCATCCTCCTGGAGCATGTACCCAACACTGTGCTCAAACAGTTCGGGGGACTCCTCAGGAGGGGGACATGGTGGGTCTAGGGAAGGAGTGACTGATGATGAGTCTGACATTGATACCAGGGAAGAGGACGCTTTGGCAGCTGCTTTGCCAGTACCCTGAGCCTGGGTGAGAGAGGATGAGGAGGAGGAGGAGGGCTTGGTCATCCACTCTACCAAGTCTTCGGCATGATGTGGCTCAACATGTCCAGCTGCCGAAAAGAAGGACAAGCGTGTCCCATGGCCATGTGCTGATGACAATGCACCGCGTCCACGACCAGCACTGTTGCCCCCAGACACAGAGCCTGCTTGCCCTCTTTTATTGCCTCCTGACTGTCTGCCTCTCCTTGTTTGCCTTCCAGACATTCTAATAGATGGCCTGCAGGGAGATGGGAAAAAAGCAATAAGGGCTACCTTCAGGTGTCCTTCTCTGTCCCTTTACTTAAGGATTTCTAAATATGGTTGAGGATGATTGCTTTTGCACAGAATAGCACAACGACAATTTCCCTGACTGTCCAAAAAAACAAGGATTTCAAAGATGGTTGATGAGGAATGCTTTAGCACACTATAGCACAAGGAGAATTCCCTCACTGTCCTTCCCTGTCCCTAGAAACAAGGATTCGCACAGTAAAAGACACTGACACTCTCCCTACCTATAGTTTTCTGTCCCTAGAAAAAATGTTTTTTTAAAGCACACTATAGCACAAGGAGAATTCCCTCACTGTCCTTCCCTGTCCCTAGAAACAAGGATTCGCACAGTAAAAGACACTGACACTCTCCCTACCTATAGTTTTCTGTCCCTAGAAAAAATGTTTTTTTAAAGCACACTATAGCACAAGGAGAATTCCCTCACTGTCCTTCCCTGTCCCTAGAAACAAGGATTCGCACAGTAAAAGACACTGACACTCTCCCTACCTATAGTTTTCTGTCCCTAGAAAAAATGTTTTTTTAAAGCACACTATAGCACAAGGAGAATTCCCTCACTGTCCTTCCCTGTCCCTAGAAACAAGGATTCGCACAGTAAAAGACACTGACACTCTCCCTACCTATAGTTTTCTGTCCCTAGAAAAAATGTTTTTTTAAAGCACACTATAGCACAAGGAGAATTCCCTCACTGTCCTTCCCTGTCCCTAGAAACAAGGATTCGCACAGTAAAAGACACTGACACTCTCCCTACCTATAGTTTTCTGTCCCTAGAAAAAATGTTTTTTTAAAGCACACTATAGCACAAGGAGAATTCCCTCACTGTCCTTCCCTGTCCCTAGAAACTAGGATTTGCACAGTAAAAGACACTGACACTCTCCCTACCTATAGTTTTCTGTCCCTAGAAAAAATGTTTTTTTAAAGCACACTATAGCACAAGGAGAATTTCACTCACTTTCCTTCTTTGTCCCTAGAAACAAGGTTTATCACAGTGAAAGAAACTGACACTCTTCCTTCCTATAGTTTTCTGTCCCTAGAAAAAAATGTTTTTTTAAAGCACACTATAGCACAAGGAGAATTCCCTCACTGTCCTTCCCTGTCCCTAGAAACAAGGATTCGCACAGTAAAAGACACTGACACTCTCCCTACCTATAGTTTTCTGTCCCTAGAAAAAATGTTTTTTTAAAGCACACTATAGCACAAGGAGAATTCCCTCACTGTCCTTCCCTGTCCCTAGAAACAAGGATTCGCACAGTAAAAGACACTGACACTCTCCCTACCTATAGTTTTCTGTCCCTAGAAAAAATGTTTTTTTAAAGCACACTATAGCACAAGGAGAATTCCCTCACTGTCCTTCCCTGTCCCTAGAAACTAGGATTTGCACAGTAAAAGACACTGACACTCTCCCTACCTATAGTTTTCTGTCCCTAGAAAAAATGTTTTTTTAAAGCACACTATAGCACAAGGAGAATTTCACTCACTTTCCTTCTTTGTCCCTAGAAACAAGGTTTATCACAGTGAAAGAAACTGACACTCTTCCTTCCTATAGTTTTCTGTCCCTAGAAAAAAATGTTTTTTTAAAGCACACTATAGCACAAGGAGAATTCCCTCACTGTCCTTCCCTGTCCCTAGAAACAAGGATTCGCACAGTAAAAGACACTGACACTCTCCCTACCTATAGTTTTCTGTCCCTAGAAAAAATGTTTTTTTAAAGCACACTATAGCACAAGGAGAATTCCCTCACTGTCCTTCCCTGTCCCTAGAAACAAGGATTCGCACAGTAAAAGACACTGACACTCTCCCTACCTATAGTTTTCTGTCCCTAGAAAAAATGTTTTTTTAAAGCACACTATAGCACAAGGAGAATTTCACTCACTTTCCTTCTTTGTCCCTAGAAACAAGGTTTATCACAGTGAAAGAAACTGACACTCTTCCTTCCTATAGTTTTCTGTCCCTAGAAAAAAATGTTTTTTTAAAGCACACTATAGCACAAGGAGAATTCCCTCACTGTCCTTCCCTGTCCCTAGAAACAAGGATTCGCACAGTAAAAGACACTGACACTCTCCCTACCTATAGTTTTCTGTCCCTAGAAAAAATGTTTTTTTAAAGCACACTATAGCACAAGGAGAATTCCCTCACTGTCCTTCCCTGTCCCTAGAAACAAGGATTCGCACAGTAAAAGACACTGACACTCTCCCTACCTATAGTTTTCTGTCCCTAGAAATTTTTTTTTTTTAAAGCACACTATAGCACAAGGAGAATTCCCTCACTGTCCTTCCCTGTCCCTAGAAACAAGGATTCGCACAGTAAAAGACACTGACACTCTCCCTACCTATAGTTTTCTGTCCCTAGAAAAAATGTTTTTTTAAAGCACACTATAGCACGAGGAGAATTCCCTCACTGTCCTTCCCTGTCCCTAGAAACAAGGATTCGCACAGTAAAAGACACTGACACTCTCCCTACCTATAGTTTTCTGTCCCTAGAAAAAATGTTTTTTTAAAGCACACTATAGCACAAGGAGAATTCCCTCACTGTCCTTCCCTGTCCCTAGAAACAAGGATTCGCACAGTAAAAGACACTGACACTCTCCCTACCTATAGTTTTCTGTCCCTAGAAAAAATGTTTTTTTAAAGCACACTATAGCACAAGAAGAATTTCACTCACTTTCCTTCTTTGTCCCTAGAAACAAGGATTATCACAGTGAAAGAAACTGACACTCTCCCTACCTATAGTTTTCTGTCCCTAGAAAAAATGTTTTTTTAAAGCACACTATAGCACAAGGAGAATTCCCTCACTGTCCTTCCCTGTCCCTAGAAACAAGGATTCGCACAGTAAAAGACACTGACACTCTCCCTACCTATAGTTTTCTGTCCCTAGAAAAAATGTTTTTTTAAAGCACACTATAGCACAAGGAGAATTTCACTCACTTTCCTTCTTTGTCCCTAGAAACAAGGATTATCACAGTGAAAGAAACTGACACTCTCCCTACCTATAGTTTTCTGTCCCTAGAAAAAATGTTTTTTTAAAGCACACTATAGCACAAGGAGAATTCCCTCACTGTCCTTCCCTGTCCCTAGAAACAAGGATTCGCACAGTAAAACACACTGACACTCTCCCTACCTATCCTTCTCTTTCCCTAAACTAAAGGAATCCAGGTTAAGCAAGAAAAAAATAAATGTCACTGTCTCTGCCTATGTTTCTCTTTCCCTGCTCCGGAACACACTACACTAGGCCGCCGTGCTGGCGGCCTTTTATAGTGTGGGGCGTGTACTAAACACCCTCAGCAATAATTGGCAACAGGCATCCTGCCTGTGGCCAATCATTGCTCTCCTCGCTGCCGGCGCTGTGATTGGCCAAGCATGCGGGGTCACAGTGCATGCTTGGCCAATCACAGCGCCTGGATGACACTGCGATGGCGTAGTGCATTGTGCGCCGTTCGCGTCACTCGAATTTGGCGCGAACGGCCCAAATCGTTCGATCTTCGTCGAACGATCGAACAGCCGATGTTCGAGTCGAACGTATGTTCGACTCGAACACGAAGCTCATCCCTAAGCATCATGAAGGCTTTTTTGCAAAACCTGCCATTTGCTCATTGTTGTGCTTTGTGTTGCCTTTGAACAGAGCATAGAAATACAGGTTGTTTGACAGGAAAAATGCCAGACAAGGAGTGAATCCCCAAACTGCCAAAAAAATATGATGCAATCATGAGCTGGGAATCAGTCAGGGTCCCAGAGGAAAGTGCAAATGAGAAAACTGTATGCTTGGAGTAACTGTAAAAAACATGTTCATGCAACACATGCCAGTGTAAAAACAAGACACAGGAAGCATACAGGGGTCCCATTCATTGTGAAGCTGCACAAAGAACATTGCACATTAATGCCATTCTATTAGGAGGATTAAGAAATAGTTACATGGAGATAAAGCAAGCTCTTCTCTAAATACTGATGAATAATCATTTTGTCTCTCCCCGAGGAAAACAAAGTTGCTAATTAAAAACTGATTTCTTCTGTTTGCATGTGTTATTTTTTAGGTCAGTAAATCTATCGGCTTGTTGTTGTATTTACAGAACTAAGATGAATGAACTGAAGCAGTGAGAATTTAAAGTCATAAATGTTTATTATTTTTGAAGCGTTATGTGGATCTTCTCCATACCATAGGTGGTAGTATTTGGTACCTTCAGTTTTAACTTAAACAAACAATGATCAGGGTACCAGTAGGATAGCCACTAAAAATATCCATAAACAGAGTCAGTCTTATTCTCATCTGGGGAGTACTTAGGGACAAACAGATGCAGAAAAAATGAGGAGAGAGTAGGGAGATTAACTCATGAGTCTGCTGCTTCTCCTTTAATTTCCAACCCAAGCTGAATGTATGAATGAATGACTTGTATAGCGCTCACATGCAAACTGAATCGCCTCTAGGTGCTTTTTGCAGCCAGTGTCTGCTTGGCTGGTGCGGTCATTTTACCCCGTAGGATCTCGACACGCTTGGGACACACAGTCGTACACACATATATACTGGGCCAATTTGGACAAGATCCAATTAACCTACCAGCATGTCTTTGGAGTGTGGGAGGAAACCGGAGTACCCGGAGGAAACCCACGCAGACACAGGGAGAACATGCAAACTCCAGGCAGATGGTGTCATGGTCAGGATTTGAACCAGTGACCCTTTTGCTGCTAGGTGAAAGTGCTAACCACTACACCACTGTGCTGCCCTTGTAGGTGTCCTTAAGGCTACTTTCACACTGGGGCGAGGGCTGTCATTTTTGCGGCGCTATTCAGCCACTAGCGGCCGAAAAAGGGTTAAAACCACCCGCAAATCGGCGCTTTTCCGGCGGTTCGGTGGCGCTGCCTATTGATTTCAATGGGGGGGGGCGCTTTAGCAACATTGTATACACAGCGCCTACAGCGCCTCAAAGATGTGGCTAGCAGGACTTTTTTGAGCATCCTGCCAGCGCACCGCTCCAGTGTGAAAGCCCTCAGGCTTTCACACTGGAGTGAAAGAGGAGGTTCTTTCAGGGCGCTTTGCAGGCGCTATTTTTAGCGCTATAGCGCCTGCAAAGTGCCTCAGTGTGAAAGTAGCCTAAAGTGATTGTAAATGATCACCTTGTAAAGCAACCCATTCCGTTCGAAATAAAAATGAAAGGCAAAACATTTTTGTATAGTTATAAAAAAAAATTATATCGGCGTATAACTCGCGCCGGCGTATAACACGCACCCCAAGTTTAGGAGGGAATTTTAAGGAAAAAAACTTTTAGGAGGGAAGTTCAAGGAAAAAAACTTACATTTAAATGCAGCCTTGTCCATCATTGCAGCCTTGCCCAGTGTCCATCTGCAGCCTTGCCCAGTGTCCATCTGCAGCCTTGCCCAGTGTCCATCATTGCAGTCTTGCCCAGTGTCCATCTGCAGCCTTGCCCAGTGCCTTTGCAGCCTTGCCTTGCCCAGTGCCTTTGCAGCCTTGCCTTGCCCAGTGCCAGTGTTTGAATTTGGCGCCGATTTCTGCTGTGGAGAGGAGCGAGCGAAGCCGAGTGTACTTCGGCTAGACTCGGCTCCTCTCGCAGTCCCGCCCATCTCCACTGATTGTGCCGCTGACATACAGAAAGCCGTGTATTTTCGGCTAGACTCGGCTCTGCTCACAGTCAGGGGCGGGACTGCGAGAGGAGCCGAGACTAGCTGAAGTACACTCGGCTTTCTGTATGTCAGTGGAGGTGGGCGGGACTGCGAGAGGAGCCGAGTAAAGCCGAATGTACTTCTGCTTTGTGTATCTCGGCTCCTCTCGCTCGTTTCAGCAGGGGATCGGCGTATAACACGCACCCACGATTTTCCTTATGGGGAAAAAAGTGTGCGTTATACGCCGATAAATACGGTACCCTTTTTCCCTTTTTTATAAATGATCAAATTCCCTATGTTGTCAGCTTTATATGAGCTGGGGGGAGGGGGAGCAGCAGCACACTGAGCTTCCCAGTGAATGGCTGTGCAGCGGGGGCATGTCAGGACAAGTCTGATCATTGGAGAAGAGTACACTGAGTTCCCAGCATAGCTAGAGAACTGGCCACGCCATGCTCTCCTGCTTAGTGTGGTCAGTTTTTAAATAGGAAAGCAAGGGGACTGGCAGGAACACCAGAGATTTCACACAAAGGAAACAATACAAGGAAGGCTACTTTCTCATACATTTCAGCAGGCACATATCAGGAATATGAAGTGTTGGGGTAAAAAATGCTTTAATATTTCACTTAATTAATATAGAGAAAAAAACAGGTCAGCTGGCTGACTTTGCTGTTTGGCAGGGATGTGTACATCCCAGGAATGGATGGATAGAAATTAGTTGTTAGTGAGTAGTGAGGCGCTGATAGTTAAAGGGGTTGTAAACCCTTGTGTTATTTCTTCTTAATGCATCCTATGCATTAAGGTGAAAAAACTTCTGACACTAACCGGCCCCCAGCCCCCCGTTTTACTCACCTGAGCCCTTTGATTCCTCGGCGGAGACGTGCTCTTCCTTTTCGCCCAGGGTTCTCGGCTCTTGATTGGATAGATTGATAGAAGCACAGCCATTGGCTCCCGCTGCTGTCAATCAAATCCAATGATGCGGGTGCTGGGGGACGGGGCCGAGTCTGGCATTCTGTGTCCATAGACGCAAATGCTGGACAAGGTAACCCCCCGGGAGAGCGCTTCTCCCAGGGGGTTTACTGATGCGAGGAGGAGCCGCGAGCGCCGCTGGGGGACCCCAGAAGATGAGGATTGGGGCCACACTGTGCAAAACGAACTGCACAGGGCAGGTGAGTATGAAATGTTTGTTATTTAAAAAAAAAAAAACGAAGGTTTACTGTCACTTTAACTCAATCTAACCAATATGTGATGTGAACTCTTGTGGTAGGTAAAACCTAGTTAATCACTCCTAATAGATAACCATCAAAATAAATATAAATATAAAGTGACTTCAGTGCATAAACCAATTGAACATTAATGGATGTGACATCAAGGCTAAAAGCAATCACTCTGTGATGCCCCTAATCACAGCGATCGCCACACTCTTCACACTGTGTTAAATCAGCAGCAATAGAAAATAGGTGTATAAACATGCAATATAAATAATGATCCAAAACATGTAATAAACGTGATCCTGGTGCATAAATAATAACTTGTGTCTCAAGGCTGGACACCTAACACACAAATCTAAACAGCAAGTAATGGTGCATGTCCATTGATACAAGTCCTTATATAAAAAGTGCTTTTTGTGAGGTAGTGCACAATATCCCTACACCCTTAGTGGTGATTATTCATAATATAGGTGACAATCTTGCTCCCATATCACCCCCGTGCTCTCTAGCCTCTCACCTCAGGTAAGTATTAAATCAGCATAGCCTATGGTTACTTGGATGGTGTACTGACGTTATACAAAAAATATTCGCGCTACTAGTGCTAAACTCAAGGTGAGTGAATCCAAAGAAAAGTCTATATGAATAAATACAAAATTCAATGAGATTGAAAACGTGTTGAAAAAGTCTCTGGTGACCATTCAAAAGTGGATAAAAAGCCTTCCAAAATAAATACGTGATTTCAAAGAAATATTGAGGGAAAGATAGATTGATAGATTGATTCAGAGCGGTTTGGTGGAGCGCATCGTGATTGCGCGATCATGTGATCGCGCTCGGTATTCGTCGCAGACGTCTTTACGTCTCGCGACGCCTTCCATCAGTCACATGAGTCTCGTCACATGGCTCCCTGTGACGTCACAGCTGCGACGTGAGTCGGGGCCATTCATGTTTTACGATGCGTTCCATCTCTTATACTTCCGTTCGGTCTTGCACTGGGTATGAATCATCAGGTCAGTGATCTGATATCATTTAATGGCCATTTCCCCTCCCCATCAGTGCAGTCTTTATACAATATGGAATATTTGGCACACTCTGCATACCATTCAGAGGGAGGCGTGGAACGCACACCGAAGCGCCATTTTGAAATTGTAATTTTTCAGGAAGTGATTGCACAATGGATTAACGAGGGGGAGGCCCTAGGAGAATCTATAAATATCATGAAGGCAACAGTGGAGGTACACCCCAGACGATGCAAGGTATTGCGAAACGCGTTGGGGAACTCCACTGCTGCCACTGAGTGTATTGCAAAGCGCTTTTTTCACAGATATAATGTAAGTGTATCTACCTGCATTTAATAAATATTTGTTACTGTATTACGCTATGTGCCCTCTCCTTCTTTCCCTCAATATGGTCCTGCTGCTGTGAGTCACTCAAGTATGTGATTGGGTTTTGGAGATTCGGTGATATTGTTGGATCTTGGATTTACATACATGAGACGCCAGCTGGGATCTTGGACCCACGGATATATATATACCAATCAAGCCTGAGTTGACCCCATAGACGTACGTCTATCGGGTCCACTCATTCTGGTAAGCCTCCCTTCTATGTGGTGGTGGTCATGTCACAGTCACCTGTTGTTTGAAGTCACTATTTCATGTTGGAAGATTTGTCACTCACTCTGAATGGTCATCAGAGACTCTTTCTTTGAAATCACGTATTTATTTTGGAAGGCTTTTTATCCACTTTTGAATGGTCACCAGAGACTTTTTCAACACGTTTTCAATCTCATTGAATTTTGTATTTATTCATATAGACTTTTCTTTGGATTCACTCACCTTGAGTTTAGCACTTGGGTGTTATAAGTTCTGTACATTTTTTACTCATAGCGCTACACTTTTTTTGTATATCTGGTGTACTGACGTGTAGTCACCTCTTGGGGTCCTCTGTAGTTGTTTCTGATGATCTGCTCTCACATATGTTGTGTCTCTGTTTTCTCCCAGGAGGTTTCCTCTAATGTCCTCTCAAAGGGGTATATATAAAGGAAGAAGAGCACTCTCGTAGTGTAGTAACTTAGAATGAATTTATTAAAATCATAACATCATACAGTGCACTCACATTAAAAACAGAGTAACCGTTGGCACTCTTGCGTCATCACTTAAAATGCAGGACCAGCAATCCTGCATTGTAAATGGGAATGGTGAGGGCCTACCTAAAATCCAGAGTGACAGTGTAAAGAGGAGAGAGCTGGCTGCTGGGAGAGCAAGGGCTAAGGTAAGTAAAAATACTTTTTTAAGGTAGCCTAGGTAAAAAATATTATTTATCCCTTGTAATGTGAGGAAAAACCCCAGTGTAGGGAAGTTTTTTTTTTTATATTTCCCCAGAGTTTAGCACTAAGGTAGTGTGACAAGTTGGGAATTTGTAGCTCATTGGTAGTGCCAAATAGTGAATTTACATCCTGCCAGAAGTACGTTTTAGCGGGCTTTTCTGCCCACTTATTTAAAAGTAACACACACAAGTTCACAAGGAAGTCTTCCCACACAAGGGGTTCTCACCATTATTATGCTAAGAAAAACAACATTCAGTCTCATGGCTCTCTTTGCAGCTTTACTGCTCAACTTAATAGTTTTGGTCTTCTTCAGCTCTGTGTCTTTTCTGCAGAGTGCCAGATACTCCATCTGTCCCAAACTCTCTCTCTCACAGGCTCCTGCCTCAAACTGTCTTGTCCTAGACAATATGGTGCAACGTGCACCTCTCACGGCTCCCTTGCAATCACTGACACCCTTGGGAGCTTTAGGCTGGTTTCACACTGGGGCGGTGGGTGCGGTGGCGGTATAGCACCGCTATTTTTAGCGGCGCTATACCGTCGGGATTGCTGAGGTATTTGGCCGCTAGCGGTGCAGTTTTAACCCCCGCTAGCGGCCGAAAAAGGGTTAATACCACCCGCAAACCGCGGCTACAGCTGCGGTTTGCGGGCGGTATTACAGCGGTGTCCCATTGATTTCAATGGGAAGGAGCGGTGGAGGAGCGGTAAACACACCGCTCCTCTCACCGCTCCAAAGATGCGGCTAGCAGGACTTTTTTTCACGTCCTGTTAGCGCACCGCTCCAGTGTGAAAGCCCTCGGGGCTTTCACATTGGAGAGACAGCAGCTGCTGTTTAGGCTCGGTTTGCAGGCGCTATTTTTAGCACAATAGCGCCTGCAAACCGCCCCAGTGTGAAAGGGGCCCTAACCCTGGTTTTAAGATCAATGCAGCACACACCTGCATCATTAGTATTCTTGCTTCCCAGAAAACCTGGCCCAGACCACCTTATTAAACAGTGGCATGGGCTCGCCCTGCCACAGTAGTCATAAACACTAGATGATTTTTGCTCAACAACTGCAACATCAATATGAACAAACAACTAGGCAACATATTAGGAATGCATTCATTGTACCAAACATCTCGTAGATATATGCTTTAGATAATTAACTTATCATCCAAGGGTGTTGTTAATGTAATTATTAGAAGACATTGTTAGTGCAATAGACCTCCTGTAATGCACCTGGTTGTGGAGCCTGAAGTGTTGAGGAAGGTCTCTCTTACAGCCCTGGCTCTGGAATCCTTGGTAAGGAAACAAGGGAGTACAAAGTGGCATGAGTGCCTGGTAAGTCTCTCACTGGTAGCTGCTGGTGTGCATCTGGAACGCAGGAATGGCAGGACTGGACACGCTGGTGGAATGACAGGAGTCAGAGAAGAGCATAGATCAGCTGGTGCAGGATGAGCACAAGACAGAGTCAGGCAGTCTGGGTCAGCAACTAGTGAGCAGATCAGGTTCAGGCGGCAGGCAGGCAGGAGAGCAGTCAGGAATAAGGCCAAGGTCAGTAACAGCAGGACGGATAAGCAGAAGAAGCAGGCAGAAGTGTAATCCAGCAACAAGCCAGGGGTCAGTACAGGCTGCGTTCAGGGCAGGTCAGAGGCAGATCAGGTCGGCAACAGAAGAACAACAGGAACCGGTAACAGGAACATGGGAACATAGTAGACCAAACGGCACTGACACAAAGCACTAGTGCAGTTTAAATAGCCCTTCTGGCGCCAATACGTGCTCATGCGCATGCATGCACCCGCAAACCAGCCACGGGCAGGGTTCCTTAGCTTTGTGTGTATGCGTACACAAATATTCCTTTCCTGACACCTCCACACTGGAGTCTAATTTGTTTCAAAGCCAATCACCTAGTTAAAAATGTTTTATTCAATTATTCCCTCGTGATCAGGATGGTGGTCTGGGCTGCTTCCAATTTCCCTTATCATCACATCCATTGGTATTAGATACAAACATTATACATATATACAAAAACATGGAGGTGATCACATTGGAAAATTCTAACTCCACCTGTCAGCAGTCTAAACATGTATCATTCAATAAAAAGCATCTTTGCCACAAATCATATCTCAGGAAGGATTAAACAGGAGCAGCAATAGGGATTTGCTATTAGATTGCAGCTTGGCTCATACATTTCACCCTCTGCTGCTCAGAAGAAGCAATACATCAATTGGAGCATGTTTAACAGAGAAAATATCACATGTTTAATGGTAAACCTGTTGCAGAAATTTGCAAAACTGTGACAGTAAGCTGTTCAGAATTGTAGGTGCTGGGATCACAAACACACACAAAACTGATACATATACTTTGCTAAATATGGTTTGGAGTCTGATTTCATCAGATATATGATATAGATTAGACTGATTTGTTTCATATCTTGCTTGATAAATCTTAGCACTCATGCAAATGGGCATAGTAGGGAACATACCATAAACATTTGTATTTTGATGCCCGGGTGCCACAGGTGTTGCATTCATCCACCTGTATAAATGAATTACAGGATATGGCTGTATGCAGGTTTACACAGCTTAAAGTTTGGACATATAAATGTGGCCCTATTTTATATGCCCCAATATGCCCATGTGCATGAACCCTAAAAGTGTGTGTACCAAAGATGTATATTTACTCCAATAAAGATAAATAAAACACATTACAGGTAAGTACAATGGTATACATATAAATTGTAGCGCTAAGCATGTGAGTTAAATTAAAAATGCAAAAAATACACCAAGTGAATAAACACTGTGCTCAATACTGGATCAGTAAACAATTGTCCATGTAAAAAGACATATGAAGAGTCTCTGATAAAGTAAAGACAATGAAAAAGTTCAATGTATATGAAGTGTTGGTGCTCCCACAATCTTGACAGAAACAAGTGAAGTGAAGATGGCCACCACCAATATAGGAGAGGCTTACCGGAAACAATGGACCCCAAAAAACATACGTTCAAAGGGTCAATTGGGCATGGTATAAACCACTGTAGAAACTGGATCCTCTGCTGTAGTTCCCAAAACCGTCTCACACGTCAGACAAATGCAGGAGGGTAAGCTTATGCTAAGTACTTGGGGATGGTTACCCAATGATGCCAGGAAAGGAACCAGGTGGAGTATAAATAGAAAAGAGAAGGGCACATATCGTGATACTGTATGTGAATTGAATTTAATGTAGGTAGGAACACTTACATTTAGGAGATGAAACAAGAGCTTATCAAAATGTTAAAACGGCAACAGTGGAGTCGCGTTTCGCAACTTGTGCATCGTCTGGGGTATACAATGGTATAAAATTGTCTTATTATTAATATTACTAATATAAATAAAAACATGAAAATGAAGGGTCAGTGAACTAAACATTCACTGTAGGTGAATCTTGCAGGAATATGTATTTTACATGACAGTGATTGGTTAACCACCAGAGAATGTCTGGTGAAAGTCACATTTGCTGCTTTATAAATAGACCCCAAAGTGTTCTATTACAATAATCACAAACCTCCATCCAATGTCTACATTTGACATAAATCATCCCAAGGATACCAGGCACTGGCTGATTGGGAAAACCCTGTCGCAAACATCAGAGGACAGTCACTTCATCCAGCCAATTTTAAATAACATCCTCATATCTATGGGGTGAGGCTGTCCACTCTCTGGGAGAATGATAATTGAACAGGTTGGAAAACCACACTGTCTACCCTCCCAGATGAGCAATAATGGCAGTGTGTTTGTGTGCCAATCTTCGGCTCCCCCCTTCAAGCCAAATTGTTCATTTTTTTTAAGTGCTGGGCAGCAAGCGTGCCATAGTGCGGTCAGATCATGACTGCGTCTCCAAACTTTGTCTAGTGCCTATAGGTTTAAAAGCTGCAGTAGCTGATAAGAAAATAAACACTGAATTTCTCAGCTTTAAGGCCTCATCCACTTGGTGGTTTCATTTGCAGTGGATTTATGTGCAAGTATCCTGAAAATACTCCAGCCATGTTTAGATGTGGCATGGTCTTCATGGCCCTGAAACCCTTTCAATTTCTGGGCGTTCACGAGAAATTCTTTTTTAAACATTACAAGTTTATTGAGCAAATAACAAGTGTTACAGAGAGAAACAGGAGTAGGCGCAACTACTCTTATTGCAACATTCCAATTATTTTAGGTAATAAGACCTATTAGAACATAATATGTTAATACAAACTTGTACATCACTGGGGCTTTATGCAAGCACGTTTCAAGTCGGTACTCACTATTGCCAACTAGCGCCCAAAAAAGAAAAAAATTATAAACAGTCAATAGCAAAGAGAAAGAGAAAAGAAAGAGGAAATCAAGAGGAAAAGTGTGTAAAGCAGAAGTGGAAGGACAAATTTGGTCTGTGTACCCTATGCAAACAGTCTCAGTCTGGAGGGGGCGGTATAATATCAGTGTATTCAGCTGAGAATTTAAAGAGCAGCCAGGGCTGCCATGTCTCATGAAATTTTTCCACCTCATCAGTGGTCTGTGTCAGCGTCTCTTCCATCTTGTAGATGTCAGAGACCCTGTTAAGCCATTCTACAATGGAGGGAACCCTTTGAGACCTCCAGTGCAGCGGAATCAGAGATTTTGCCGCATTTAGGAGATGTCTCGTCAAGGATTTTTTGTATCTCCTCAACGAGACATTCGTGATATGGAGCAGGCATGCTGCAGCATTTAGGTTAATCTTGGTCTCAGTTATTTTCTTGATTAGAAGGTTAACTTCCTCCCAAAAGTGCGCGATTAGCGGACACTGCCACCAAATGTGTAGCAGTGTGCCCTTTTCAGTTTTACACCTCCAGTATGTGTCTGGAAATTGTGGGTTCCATCCATGTATCTTGGCTGGAGTGTTGTACCAGTGAGTGAGGATTTTGTAGGCTGTCTCTTGCATTTTTGAGCTTATTGAGCACTTATGAGTCAAAATACACGCATACCTCCAGTCTTTAGTGGTTATTTCCGTCTGTAGATCCGTGGCCCATCTCACTCTGAGCGCCTCCTCCGGCCCATATTTCAAATCTCGTAACAACGCGTAGGCCATGGAGGTGGCTCTTGGGCACCTGACACCAGCGAGGCAGATCTCCTCCAGGGCCGTGGGGGGCCTATGTATCTTGGTTTTATCTGGCAGCCTTCCCAAGTAGCTGCGGAGTTGCAGGTACGTCCAAAAGGGCAAACGTGGGGTATTCAATTTCAATTTAAGCGTTGTCCACTCCCTGATAACCCCCCCTTCAAAGCAGTCTCCTAGTAGGCACGGTTTAGATGCGTCCAAGGGTTGGAAGTGTGGGTTAAACAGACCAGTCTCAAAGTCTGGGTTGTCTTTTAGGGGGGTCAAGGGGCTGGGTTGTGAGGATATGTTCAAGGTTTTGGTCAGTCTGTGGAAAATCTCCAAGGTACAGCCGGTGACTGGGTGCTTTTTGAGGTTATTCGGACAGTTATCCCATGTTATCCACGGAGAGAATTTCAACGGGAGTGGACATAAGTCATTTTCCAGGGTCACCCAATCTTTAGTATTTCCATGACAGTGCCAGTCCACTATCCTGGTCAGGTGCGCGGCCTGGTAGTAGGACCCAAAGTCAGGTATACCCATGCCACCAAAAGCCTTTGGTTTCATCAAGAGGGAATACCTGATCCTCGGTCGCTGAGCATTCCAGAGAAATCTCAACAAAATGGTTTTCAGCGAGGAGAAGAAGGCTGTAGGGGTCTTGAGGGGTAGGGCATGGAGCAGATAAAGCAACCTGGGTAGGATCATCATCTTTATTATGGCCGCACGACCAAACCAAGAAAAATAGCCTGACTGCCATCTGTCCAAGTCCTCCTTAACCGTCTTGAGAAACCTCGGAAAGTTCTGTCCATAAGTGTCGGCCAATCTGGGCGTAAGCCACACTCCAAGGTACTTAAGTTTCTCAGGTTCCCATCTAAAGGAAGATGTTGACTTAACTCGACCTAGCAGGGTGTCTGGCAAGGATACATTCAGGGCCTCAGATTTAGCATAGTTGATTTTGAGATTAGAAACGCATCCGTATACCGCAAACTCCCTGAGGAGAACGGGTAGGGATGTGACAGGGCTTGTTAGAAAGAAGAGGAGGTCATCCGCATAAGCGGCGACCTTGTATTCCCTATCCAAGACCCTGAAGCCCCGGATGTCTGTATTGGCTCTAATTAATCTAATGAACGGTTCCAGGGATAGTATGAACAACAGAGGAGACAGCGGGCAGCCCTGTCTTGTGCCATTTAGTATCTGGACCTTGTCTGATAAAGCACCATTAATTTTAAGCTTCGCCGAAGGGCACTGGTACAACGCCGAGATCCTGGCCATCATGTGCGGACCCAATCCGATTCTAGAACATACAGCCAGCATGTAGTCCCAGGCAACACGATCGAAGGCCTTCTCCGCATCCGTGGACAGGAGAAGGCCCTCTGCGTTACCGTCCCGGGCCGCTTGAATCAAGAGCATAGCTTTTATAATGTTGTCTTTGGCTTCACGGCCAGGCATGAAGCCTACCTGGTCCATTCCTATTAAGTCCGCGAGCAAAGGGCTCAAGCGCGAGGCCAGGATCTTAGCGTGTAATTTGGCGTCTAGATTTAGTAAAGATATAGGTCGATAACTTGCACAATCTGCCGGATCTTTACCTTCCTTATGGATCACCGTGATATGTGCTGACAAAAAGTCTGGGGTAATTACTCTAGGTTCAGACATAGAGTCTAGCGCGGCCCTAAGTGGGTCTACTAATATGTTGGAAAAGGTTTTATAAAAAATGGAAGTGAATCCATCTGGTCCTGGGCTCTTACCAGATTTAAGTTGCTTAATGGCCACCGCGATCTCCTCTGCCGTAACTGGTCACTCTAAGAGTGATATGTCCGAATCTGAGAGGGTGGGCATGCCACTCTTCTCCAGGTAAGCACGAATGATCTGTGGTCTCTCTCCCTCCATGTCTGCCAGTCTATGATGGGTTGGTAGGTTATATAGCTTTGTGTAGAAGGCATGGAAGTGGTTCGCTATGGCTTCAGTAGATACATCCACATTGCCATCTGCCCTTCTAATACCCTGTATGAAATTTTTCCCCGTCTGCTCCTTTAGGGCCCTCGCCAAAAATTTCCCCGACTTATCTCCAGACTCGTAGTAGATTCCCCTCTTAAAGAACAGGAATCTCCGCGACTTGTCATCGAAAACCTGTTGAAGGGCCTTCCTTTTTTCTAAAAGTTCGGTGGCTGTCTGGACAGTAAGGGATTGTTTATGAAGCGTTTCTAAGTGTTTTATTCTGTCTGTCAGGTTCTTGATAAGTTTTTCTCTTTCTTTTTTGCGCCTCGCTCCCATTCCCATGAGGACCCCCCTAATCGTGCACTTGTGCGCCTCCCAGGTCATTAGTGGGTCAGTATCAGCGGAAGAATTTCGCTGAAAGAAATCAGTCAGGGAGGCGGTCAGTTCTGCCAGGAGGGCTGGATCAGTTAGCAGGGAAGCATTCAACCTCCAAGCGAATGATTTGGGGGCTGGAGTGACTTCCTTTACTGAGAGTGAAATCGGGGCATGGTCCGAGAAGGATTGGATGCCAATGTGAGCTCCCGTTATGAGGGCTAAATCCTTTTGTGTAATGAAAAGGTAGTCTACGCGGGAGTGTCGGTTGTGGGGGGGAGAGAAAAACGTAAAGTCACGACCGTCAGGGTGCACAAATCTCCAGGTGTCAGTCAGGTGCAAGGATTGTAGCATAGCCTTAATTCGTTTAAGGGTCCTATACGTAATGCATGTTTTCCCGTTGGACGTATCCTGCAGCGGGTTGAGTGGCACGTTGAAGTCTCCACCCAGGATTATACAACCCAAGGAAAACCCCAAGAGCTCTTGAACAATTCGCTGACAAAAGGATATATGAGACTTGTTTGGAAAGTAGACATTGACTAACGTCATGGGTGTATTGTTATACAACCCCTTGAGGAATACATATCTACCCTTGGGGTCCAGCTTTTTTTCCTGTAGGGTGAAGGGTGCATCTCTACCAATCAAAATAGATGCCCCCCTGGCCCTGGAATCATCACTCGTAGCATGAAATGCCTCGCTAAAGTAAGAACTTGTGAGTTTGGGGACATGGTGCGTTTTGAAATGGGTCTCTTGTAAAAATACGAAATGCGGCCTACCTTTTTTGAGCTCCCTCAGCAGAGTGGAGCGCCTTTCGGGTATGTTCAAGCCCCTAACATTGTGGGATATAACGAGTGGATTTCGGCCGAGATCTGCGTACGCCATGCCGGGAGCCCAAAGCGAGACGGCCCGGAGTGATCCTAGAACACAGAGCTGTTAATATCAGGTCAGACCAAACAAAAACAAAACACAAAAAAAAAAAGGAGAAAAAGAAGAAGGAAAAGGTGAGTCAGAAAAGGAGAGAGTAAAGATGATGGAGCAATTTAAAGAATTCCCTAGACAGGCCGGAAATCCTGACCTGAGTAGTAGGTAGATTAGTGCGTCTCACGCCCAACCAGTAGGCGAAGAGGCACTTGGTGGGGGTAGAGGGAGGCAGCTGACAACAGGGTAAAACAGTCAGCTACTCGACTCTGCCAGTATAACTCTGTAAGAATAAACGTTAAATGTATGTGGATAGGGTGCAACATAACACACACAGCCTGCACATGAAAGCAAATCTGGCCTCATCTAAAACTAGATGAAAGTGTTTTCTCCCCCCGACCCAGGGGTGGTACAAACTTAAGTGCTCACGGGCAACGCATTAGATAAAGCGCCCCTCTACGCAACAACATGCAACAATATAACAGTATTATCCTCCTTGATCTGGCAAAAAAAAAAAAAGGGAAGGGGGGGGGAGGACTCCCCCATTTCACCCATTGCCCCCCATAGTCCCGTACCCTCTTTGGTCGCTAGGCATCTGGTCACAGGGAATGTTAGCCATTATCAGAGTTTCTAGTCTTCAAGCCAGGGCAGCAGATGACCAACCTCCAACTATGACTCCCTGTGAACTTGTAACCTGATAGCCAGTATCGAAGCTCAAGATCCAGGTCCGTCTTATCTGAACAGCAGCAATTGTCCCATGTAGGTCCAGGTCAACAGGCTTCCAGGCTTGGAGGAGGTACATGGTACTGTGGTAGGTGACAGAGGGACAGACTCTGGCTTCACATGGGGGGGGTAAGGCCAGCCAGGAGAACAAACCCGGGAGTAGGGAGCGAGTAATAGATTTTTAGCACAGTTGTTAATATTTCCTCAAGGGAATCTCCAAGGGACCCATAGTAAACGAATAAAAACAAAGGAGCATGGCAGGTTGAACTCAACAAGTGTCGATCAGTCATCAGCATGATCTCTGTGTTCCTCTCTGCTGGGACCTGGGGTTCCAAATTTCCCAGAGCGGTTCTGCTTCTGTTTCTTGTTCACTCTTTTGTCAGGAGTGGAGAAGGGGGATCTGGAAGGTGACCGGTCTCGGGGTGGTTCCTGGAACATAGCATACCAGTCAGGCAATGGGATGTATTCAAGGTCTAGAGCGGCACAGAAGGCTGGAAGGTCACCCGGATCGTGCAGAATGAATTGACGACCATTGTAATGTACAGATAGTGCAAAAGGGAACTTCCAGGTGTATTTTAATTCACGTTCCCTGAGTTTCTCCAGCAGAGGGCGCAAGGCTCTTCGGTTTCTCAGGGTAATCTGAGATAAGTCCTGAAACAACAGGATAGTGGCTCCATTGAAAATAATATGTTCATTTCTCCTCGCCTTTCTCATTATGTCTTCTTTAAGCGTGAAGCTCTGAAGGCAACATATGATGTCCCTCGGAGGAGCATCATCTGGGCCTTTTGGTCTGAGTGCTCTGTGGGCCCTGACAAAATCGATCGCCATGTCTTCCTGCCGCTCCAGCAAGCTATTGAAAACTCGTTGCAATGCCGGAATGATTTGAGCTGCGTCTACTGTCTCAGGGATACCCCTCACCCGTATATTGGCCCTCCTTCCCCTGTTATCCAGGTCTTCCAAATGCCTATTTATTTCAATAAAATGGTGGTTTTGAGTCGTGCATTTCTTCTCCAATCTGAGAATTGCTTTGTCCCTGTGCCTTCCCGCTGCCTCAGATACCGCCATCCGCTCATTCAGAGCCAATAGGTTAGATTTAATGTCCGTGATGGCGGCCGAGAAGGAGGATTTAATATCCGCGGCTATCACTGACATATCGGCTAGGGTGAGGGGATGATTCAAGCGGGCATTTCCTTTACCTGAATCCTCAGGCGGGGATTGGGAGTCCTCGCTGTATTCCTCCTCGTGTGGCTGCATCAGCGCCATCTTGGTCTTCCCCACGTTGTTGCGGGTCCCCGCCGCAGGTTTAAATAGCTCTGTGATGTTCCGCGCTGCGGTGGAAGTCGAACCTCTCCTCGGGCGTGAGTGCGGGGTGTTGTACAGGCGTTTGCCCGGCATCTGGAGGCTTAGGGTCGGGAAATTAGGCGATTGCAGGCTGTGTGTGTGCCGGAGCTCTCCTAGTGTGCGTCCATACCCGTTGCGCGCCAAGCCACGCCCCTCACGAGAAATTCTTAATTTGCCACACTTTGTTCGGTAACTATCCACAGATAATTGCGGTTTTGCGATAACTTTGGATAGTTGCAGTCAGCTACAGCAATCCATCTTTGGATACAGCACTTCTATATTTTTTCCAAGCCCAACTAAACTGAATGTAACAACGTGCTGCTAAACATGCAGGGGAATTTATCAAAACTGGAGTAGACAGAATCTGGAGGAGCTGTGCATGGCATTCAAACATCCTCTATCTTCAGCATGTTAAGTTAAAGCAGAACTAAAGTAAAATGTAAAGATCCTATGAGCAGGCAGACTGTTTAGGGCAGAAGAGACATTCTTTACTTAGCTTTACTTACAGGATGATAATCAGCATAGATTCCTAAAGAGCTGCAGGCTATTCCTACAATAATTACTATTTCCTGCTGCAATGACAACATGAACAGCAGTAAAGTCTTCTTCTCTTGTTGATGTTCTGACTAGGATCCCTTCAAACAATAGCCTTACTCCATATTATAAAACATCTGCTGGTCTTGGATCGAGGGATTACATTTTTTTTCATAATAAGTGAGATTTTGGAAGGAAACCATCATTTAAAATAAAATTTTATTTTGAGTTTATAAAATAATATTTTATAGAATTGATTTTTTTTTTTTTTACAAATAAACACGTAAAGGACCACAAATCTGATATGGATTAATATACGTAATGATATTGTTCAGTATATGTATATTTTATTTATATTTCTCTCTACCTTTATAGACAAACCAAGATGACCACCAAAAGTGACCATGAAAAGATTTGGGACAAATTATAACACTGTTTTAATCTGCTAACCAGAGGATTGTACCAGTGCCATTTTTGTTCATTTTTGAGACATAAAGCTAGTGTGTTAAATATCTATAGTAAAGTCAAGTACACAAATTCAGAAAAAGAATAGCTTCTGTGCATAATTCTCTATGGAATTACTGTGTTGTTTATAAGTCAGATATGCATGCAAGTTCTTTATGGTAAATTTTAACTAACCAGTATCAATTGGTGCATATATTTACATTTGTTTACCATGTGAAATCTCATAACTGGTCTAAAATTTCCAAAGAAAACCCTGGATACCCTGCAGTGAGGTAATATCAAAAGTCCATTGTGAGTCAAGTATGAAGATAGCTCTTTACTTTTCAAATGTTCAAACTTCTTAGTAAAGCAAGACGGGGATAAGCATTATCACTGAGCATCAGTATTATATACATTCTTCAATTTTCGGTATACTGTAGGTTTAATGGGAAGAGAACTTGTCATTAAATATTAAACAATTATCTCCATCTACTTATACTGTGCCTTATAACTAAGGTTGAGCGGACCTGAACTGTAAAGTTCGGGTTCGTACCGAACTTTTGGGCTTTTGGGTCCCGGACCCGAACCCGAACAATTGACTGTATGTTCGGGTTCGGGTCCGGTGTTCGGCAATATGCATGTAAAGCAGGGCTTGTTTCCCATGCTTAGAACTGTCCCTGCACAAAGTGTAATTTCTGCAGGAAAAAAAGTCATTTAAAACTCACTCGCGGCTATTAATGAATTGTCGGCTCCCAGCATTACATAGAAAAGTCATTGATGAAAAAAAAAAAAAAGCGTGGGGGTTCCCCCAAAATCAATTACCAGGCCCTTCAGGTCTGGAATGGATATTAAGAGGAACTCCAACCCAAATTAAAAAAAAAAATGGCGTGGAGTACCCCCAAAAATCCAGACCAGACCCTTTATCCGAGCACGCAACCTGGCAGGCCGCAGGAAAAGAGGGGGGGATGAGAGAGCGCCCCCCCTCCTGAACCATACCAGGCCACATGCCCTCAACATGGGGAGGATGTCCCCATGTTGATGGGGACAAGGGCCTCATCCCCACAACCCTTGCCCGTTGGTTGTAGGGGTCTGCGGGCAGGGGGCTTATCGGAATCTGGAAGACCCCTTTTACAAAGGGGACCCAGGATCCCGGCCTCCCCCTATGTGAAATGGTAAAGGGGTACATTGTACCCCTACCATTTCACAAAGAAAGTGTCAAAAATGACAATAGCCGGTTTTTGACAATTCCTTTATTAATGTCTTCTCCTTTCTTCCATCTTCTTCCATCTTCTTCTTCCATCTTCTTCTTCAATCTTCTTCTTTTCTCCATTCGGGTTTCTTCCTCTTCATCTTCATCTTCATCTTCATCTTTCTTCTTCCTTCGGTGTTCTCATCCGCATCTTGCTCCGGCTTCTTGTTCCCCTTCTTCTTTCTCCGGCCGCTCCGTTTGAATTGGAGATTCCCGCTGTGTGACGCTTCAGTTCTTCAGTTCTCCTCTTGGTCCGCTGCCACCCGGTGACCCCGCCCCCCTCTGACGCACATGGATTTCACGGGGACTTCCCCCGTGGTGTCAGAGGGGGCGGGGCCACCGGGTGCCAGCGGACCCAGAGGAGAACTGAAGAACTGAAGCATCACACAGCGGGAACCTCCAATTCAAACGGAGCGGCCGAAGAAAGAAGAAGGGGAACAAGAAGCCGGAGCAAGATGCAGACGAGAACACCGAAGGAAGAAGGAAGATGAAGATGAAGAACAAGATGGAGGAAGAAACCCAAATGGAGAAAAGAAGAAGATGGAAGAAGAAGAAGATGGAAGAAGATGGAAGAAAGGAGAAGACATTAATAAAGGAATTGTCAAAAACCAGCTATTGTAATTTTTTACATTTTTGACACTTTCTTTGTGAAATGGTAGGGGTACATTTGTACCCCATTACCATTTCATACAGGGGGGGGCGGGATCTGGGGGTCCCCTTTGTTAAAGAGGTCTTCCAGATTCTGATAAGCCCCCCGCCCGCAGACCCCCACAACCACCGGCAAGGGTTGTGGGGATGAGGCCCTTGTCCCCATCAACATGGGGACATCCTCCCCATGTTGAGGGCATGTGGCCTGGTACGGTTCAGGAGGGAGGGGGGGCCGTTCTCTCATCTCCCCCTCTTTTCCTGCGGCCTGCCAGGTTGCGTGCTCGGATAAGGGTCTGGTCTGGATTTTTAGGGGTACTCCACGCCATTTTTTATTTTTAAATTTGGGGTGGAGTTCCCCTTAAAATCCATACCAGATCTGAAGGGCCTGGTATGGATATTTGGGGGAACCGCACGCATTTTTTTTTTTTATTTGCGGCAGAGTTCCCCTTAATATCCATTCCAGACCTGAAGGGCCTGGTAATTGAATTTGGGGGAACCCCCACGCTTTTTTTTATTTTTTATAAATGACTTTTCTATGTATTGCCGGGAGCCGACAATTCATTAATAGCCGCGAGTGAATTTTAAATGACTTTTTTTCCTTCAGAAATGACACATTGTGCAGGGACCGTTCTAAGCACGGGAAACAGCGCTAATAGTCCTCAGAAGTTCTGGTCCCCATTGACTTCAATGGGGTCCGGGTTCGGGGTAAAGTTTGGTCCCGAACCCGAACTTTTTTTCGAAGTTCGGCCGAACCCGTCGAACCCGAACATCCAGGTGTCCGCTCAACTCTACTTATAACTGTAAATGGAGTTTTGTACTTGCCTGTAAAATCTATTTCTTGAAGTAAATCACAGGACACAAAGCAGCCTATAATTCATGACTACTTGGGTTATGCACCACTTATTGGTGAATGGACAAGGCATAAAAAGACAGACATTATTATATAAATAAGGGGGGGGGAGACAGTGTAACCACTCTAGTGTAGTGAGTTCCAACAGATTTTCATAAAAACTTTTTTTAAAAGATGTATACTCAAAAAAGTGAATATAAAATACATGTAAAAACCAGGGAGAGGATGAGCCTTTACTGATGACACTGTCCCATGCACATGCAGCTGGATGGATGGGCTGCTGGAGACACAGAGTCCAGATCGCTGTGCTGGTGGATGAGAAGCTGCTCTGACTCTCCAGCTTGCATGATGTGCCTTGGTTTCTTCACTCCCAGAATCATTGGCCGATTGATGGATTGTGTGGTCCAGGGTCACAGGATGCATTTCAAGGAACCTTCCTCTTCCTCAGCTGACCCCTTTGGGCTACCCGCTTGGTTTAAAAAGCCCCCAAAACCAGGGAGACCCAATGCTCGGTGCAGGCTGCAGGAGTACTGGGCTGGCTGCAAGATGCGGACTTGGAGAATCCACCTCCGGCAGAAACTGTCAAAAAGAACACACAGCCTCCCTGCGAGCTCCAAATGGGCAGCTTAGAAGAGGAGGAACCGGGAACTGGAGTTGCAGAGCCTCTATAGGCAAGTCACTTGCCATTTTTCCTAAGCGGCAAGAAGGAACTCTTTCGGAAATATTTGCCTAGGACCTCACTGAAAAAGCATTTCCCATGAAAAAGAACCCTTGCTAACAATTTTTTACAGGGCAGTTCAGCAGACCAGTTTTTCAACCACAGACCCTATGCATGTGAACATGCACCAGAGCAAAACAAGAAATTTGCTGTATAGTGTCTTTCAGAGCATCTAATGCAAAACACAAGTTTTTACCAACCACTTAATGCGATTCTTCAGGCTTTGACACATGCCATTGGCTGCCACTGCAGGTTGCATAGCAGAGCCCACCAATACATAAGAAGCTTTTAATAGCATTTTCAGTCTCTTTTCAACTTCAAAACCTGCACATTATCCATTCCATTCTGAACATTATCCATTCCATATCCATTGTTTATTGACACAGGATACCACTGTGTCCACTGGGGGCATACTTCACTTTTTTAAGAATTTTTTCTCTAGTGGACAGAGATGAGAAAACATCTTTGGTGGCACAAGCACGCTATCCAGGTAATCCCACTCAGCATACAATACCTCCTTTAACAGGCAGGGGAAATGGTTGTCAACTCTGAGGCGGGTGTACCCCAGCCACCTCCTCATTAATATTCACCCACTCCTCCTCTACCACCAGAGGAGGATTTGGGGAAAGGGACATTTACTGCCTTTTACCGCCCATGGAAGTAATCATAGCAGCAATTTTACCATCCATACAAAAAAAAAACGCGTTTCAGCCGTCAGGCCTTAATCAGCGATGATTAAGGCCTGACAGCCAAAACACGTTAGATTCTTTTTGACTGTTGTTCAAATCACATGCAATAACAAAATTATGTTTTAGCCAACTTCCATGGCACCAGCCGCTCTCCTTTTTTGCATGGACTATATGGAGGTTTACAGAGACTTCACAGAGTGAAGAGAGTGCTCTGTTCTTGAGGCTCAACAGGTATTGCACAGGAGGTAGTAGCTCGGATGCACCAACTCCAATTTTACCTTCCAGGCCAGCCAAAGCTGCAGCCAAGTCATCCCTAGTGACATAAGCCCAGGTTGATGCCCCTGCAGTGGTCACCATACTAGACAGAAGCAGTGGCTCAGATGCACCTGTCACCTCTGGTTTATCCACAAATGCAAACACAGCAGGACTATGACTAGAGTCCTCAGGACCTGGCAGAGCGGCTTGCGATGGTGACACTTCAAATGTAGGAGGACCAGAGAGCGCTAGTGGGGGACCCCAGAAGAGGAGGTGTGGGGCTGACATTGTACAGAGCAGGTAAGTATAACATCTTTATGATTTAAATAATTTACATTTACAATCACTTGAAAGGTAGATACCAAAGAATGCCCTGTAATTGCATTGCTGTGCTGAAGCTGGTACATTATACTGGCCCATGTCTATCCAACATTACACTAACAGGAACTCCCTATCCTTTCAGTAAATGCCACATCAAAATCCCAAGCTAAGAACATAAATAAACATGTAGATGCATGAGCAAGCATGATATCATGAAAATAAATAAGGGCTTTATTTGCATATATTATTGCTACATAATTTAGACTCCTTGTTAATACATAATGCAAATCCTTTGAAGTGACTCTAACAAGCATATTGCTTTATACAGTGTTCCCTGTGTTTATTATAGCGCTAGCTGTGTTTAATGTCAAATTATAGATAAATGTGATGGTTTATCTGTAGGAGTTACAATTTAAATGACATGCAAGCTTTTATAAACTTTTGTAAATCTTGTGTATCAGCCGCTCTAAGCAATAATACATCAGGAATCAAAGTGCATAGTAAATGTTGGAAGGGATAATGCACTGGTCATGCAGAATTAGCTGCACGAGTAATAAATCTCACATAAATCTTTCCCATGTCAACCCGATAACTTCTGTTCTCTGTGCATTAGCAGGCCATCAAGTTACCATTAGAAGTAACGCTATGCATACAGCTGCGTAAGTTCAGCTCAATGTCCTGGGAGGACATTAACAAGCTGTCCACAATCACGAGCTGCCTTAAAAAGGACCTAACACTAGTCCTAAACTAGCCTTGACCCAGCATAGAGGTCTTAGCTGAGCTTACAAGCTAACATTAATCAAACAAGGCCTCAATTTGTAGATCAATACAAGCCAATTAGACTGCTCCCTGCGGGGGCTGCACTCTGGAGACTGCAGGTGACCTTTGGCCTGTGTATTTTATGGTGCATGTGCACAGATGCTTCATATAAATGATAGTAACTCACCTTTTTTCATTAAGAGCACATGCAGTCATATCATAAAGACAACATTGTTTCAGTGTCCAGTGAATTATGGGTGTTAAATTCGAATCAATACAGCACGCAAAAATGCAACAACTGTATCTGAACATAGCTCTGTTAAGCCTTTTAAATACATCTTTTTAGTATAGGAAGCTAAGGTAAGGGAAAAAAATATATATGCTGTACACACAGTTTTTTAGCACAATGATATGCTACATTTAGAAATACAATCAAAAAATATTGGTGATAATGCTAAGAGTATGCAATGTAGACCACGCAAATAAAGTTCTGATTTTGGTGGAATTGGGAAAAGATAGCACATCTGTAGTGTTGAGCGAACCCGAACTGTAAAGTTCGGGTCCGTACCGAACTTTAGCTTTTCCCGAACCCGAACCCGAACCCGGACTTTGCCCAAAAGTCCGGGTTCGGGTTCGGCAATCTAATAACGCATTTAGAAATGCTTCAGGGGCCAGCCAATCACCTTTTGATTAGCTGGTGTGCCCTTAGAGGTCATCATAGCCATGCCTACTAATGGCATGGCTGTGATTGGTCAGTGCAACATGTGACCCAGCTTCTATATAAGCTAGAGGCACACAGCACACATGTCACTCTGCTTCAGAATAGATAGGGAGAGGATCTAGTCTGCTGCTGCTGCTTTTAGGGAGAGATAGAAAGATAGATGAGGTAGTCCTGATTCTACAATCTGAGGGAAAAGATAGAGAGATAGTGTAGTGTAGGGCCAGGTTCCTGTGTTGGTGCTTTCAGGGAGAGAGAATATTATATAGGAGTCCAGATTCAGAGATTAAAATCAGCGATCTGCATAGGTTTACCTATTTGTGTTGCGGTGCAGTCTTTTTACACTGCCGTGAGCCCAGTGTCAGATAAAATCTAACTTTTAGGGGGAAAAAAAAGGCACTTTATTGTTCTCTTTTCCAAAAGACCCATAGGGCAAAAAAAAAAAAAAAAAAAAGCGTTTTATTTTGCTCGTGCAAAAAAAGACCCGTTTAGGGCAAAAAAAAAATTAAAAAAAATTTGCACTTTAATGTACGCTTGCAAAAAACGCAGTTTAGGGGCACCAAAAAAAGTTTGCAGTGTGTTATACATATTTTGAGGTGTGTGAAATAAACAATTTCTATATAGTTTTCTCCTACTGTGCTATACTAAAAAAACAAAATTTTTTTTGAATAACATTTTCTGCAGTTCTGTAGCTGTGTGATTCAGCGGTTACGTACTGTGGGTGTGTTCTGCTCTTCCAAAAAACGCTGTTTAGTGGCACAAAAAAAAGTTTGCAGTGTGTTATACATATTTTGAGGTGTGTGAAATAAACAATTTCTTTATAGTTTTCTCCTACGTTGCTATACTAAAAAAACAACATTTTTTTTGAATAGCATTTTCTGCAGTTCTGTAACTGTGCGATTCAGCGGTTACGTACTGTGGGTGTGTTCTGCTCTTCCAAAAAACGCCATTTAGGAGCACAAAAAAAAGTTTGCAGTGTGTTATACATATTTTGAGGTGTGTGAAATAAACAATTTCTATATAGTTTTCTCCTACTGTGCTACACTAAAAAAACAACTTTTTTTTTTAATAGCATTTTCTGCAGTTCTGTAGCTGTGCGATTCAGCGGTTACGTACTTTGGTTGTGTTCTGCGCTTCCAAAAACACCCATTTAGGGCAAGATCCTAAATTTTGAAAATATGAGAAGGTCAAAGGGACGTGGTGGCCCCGGTCGTGGTGCTGCTGGTGGAGCTCCTGTTGCAGGGAGAGGACGTGGTGGATCTGTGCCAGATACACGCACAAGTGAAACACCTTCCTCAGGTGCGAGTAGGCGACCGAGCCTGCGGCGCTATTTTGTCGCGCCTAATGAGGCTGTACGAATGTTTAGGCCAGGACAAGTACAGGCGATAGTAGATTGGGTTGCTGACAGTGCCTCGGGTTCCTTCACATTGTCTCCCACCCACTCTTCTGATGAAAGAACAGAGTTGGCACCTGAAACCCATGTCCATCAGTCTTTCACCTCACCCCCTTGCAAATCAGCCAAGCAGTCTGAGCCCCAAATCATGCAGCAGTCTCTTCTGCTTTTCGATGACTCTGTTTGCAGGGTTTCCCAGGGCCATCCACCTAGCCCTGCCCCAGAAGTGGAAGAGATTGAGTGCACCGATGCCCAACCACTTATGTTTCATGATGAGTACATGGGAGGACCATCGCAGTACGTCTCGGATGATGACGAAACACAGGTGCCAACTGCTGCTGCTTTCGCAATTGTGCAGACAGACAAGGAGGGCAGGGGTGAAGACTGGGTGGAAGATGATGTGGAGGACGATGAGGTCCTCGACCCCACATGGAATGAACGTTATGCAGGTGACCAGTGTAGTTTGGAGGAAGAGGCGGTGGTCGCACAGAGCCACCAGCACAGCAGAAGAGGGAGCAGGGTGCAAAAGCGCAGCGTCTGTCAGCTAGACAGTATGTCTGCTACTGCCCAACGCAGCAAGGGACCGAGCACACCAAAGCCAGGTCCAAGGAGTTCCCCAGCGTGGCAGTTCTTCACACAATGTGCTGATGACAAGACACGAGTGGTTTGCACGCTGTGCAATCAGAGCCTGAAGCGAGGCATAAACGTTCTCAACCTGAGCACAACCTGCATGACCAGGCATCTAAGTGCAAAGCACGAGCTGCAGTGGAGTAGACACCTCAAAAACCAAGAAAGGTCTCTAGCTTCTCCTGCTTCCTCTTCTGCTGCAGTCTCGGCCTCTTCATCCACCTCTGTAGTGACAGTGGCACCTGCCACCCCGCAAACAGAGGATCTGCCAGCAACACTACCACCTGGGTCACCAACCATCTCCACAATGTCCCATGGAAGCGTTCAGCTCTCTATCTCCCAAACATTTGAGCGGAAGAGGAAGTACCCCCCTAGCCACCCGCGATCCCTGGCCCTGAATGCCAGCATTTCAAAACTCCTGGCCTTTGAAATGCTGTCATTCCGTCTGGTGGAGACGCAGAGTTTTAAAAGCCTGATGGCATTGGCTGTCCCACAGTACGTCATGCCCAGCCGCCACTATTTTTCCAGGCGAGCCATCCCTTCCCTGCACAACCAAGTGGGGGACAAAATCAGGTGTGCACTGCGCAACGCCATCTGTGGCAAGGTCCACCTAACTACGGATGCGTGGACCAGTAAGCACGGTCAGGGACGTTATATCTCCCTAACAGCACACTGGGTAAATGCAGTGGCGGCTGGGCCTGAGGCAGATAGCAGTTTGGCGCATGTCCTTCCACCACCGAGGATTGCAGGGCGCTTCAGTTTGCCTCCTGTTGCTAACTCCTCCTACTCCGCTTCCTCATCCTCTACCGCCTCCTCATCCGGTCAGCGTAACACCTTCACCACCAACTTCAGCACAGCCAGGGGTAAACGACAGCAGGCAGTTTTAAAACTTTCCTGTTTGGGGGAAAAACCCCACACCGCGCAGGAGTTGTGGAGGGACATGGAACAACAGACCAATGAGTGGTTGCTGTCAGTGAGCCTCAAGCCCGGCCTGGTGGTGTGCGATAATGGGCGAAATCTCGTAGCAGCTCTGGGCCTAGCCGGTTTGACGCACATCCCTTGCCTGGCGCATGTGCTGAACTTGGTGGTCCAGAGTAGGGATGAGCTTCGTGTTCGAGTCGAACCTACGTTCGACTCGAACATCGGCTGTTCGATCGTTCGACGAAGATCGAACGATTTGGGCCGTTCGCGCCAAATTCGAGTGACGCGAACGGCCCACAATGCACTACGCCATCGCAGTGTCATCCAGGCGCTGTGATTGGCCAAGCATGCACTGTGACCCCGCATGCTTGGCCAATCACAGCGCCGGCAGCGAGGAGAGCAATGATTGGCCACAGGCAGGATGCCTGTGGCCAATTATTGCTGAGGGTGTTTAGTACACGCCCCACACTATAAAAGGCCGCCAGCACGGCGGCCTAGTGTAGTGTGTTCCGGAGCAGGGATAGAGCAGCATAGGCAGGGACAGTGACTTTTATTTCTTTCTTGCTTAACCTGGATTCCTTTAGTTTAGGGAAAGAGAAGGATAGGTAGGGAGAGTGTCAGTGTGTTTTGTGCTTGTGCTATATTGTGCTTAAAAAAAACATTTTTTCTAGGGACAGAAAACTGTAGGTAGGGAGAGTGTCAGTTTCTTTCACTGTCAAAGTCCTTGTTTCCAGGGACCTGGAAGGACAGTGAGTGAATTCTCCTTGTGCTAAATTGTGCTTAAAAAAAACATTTTTTCTAGGGACAGAAAACTGTAGGTAGGGAGAGTGTCAGTTTCTTTCACTGTGAAAGTCCTTGTTTCCAGGGACCTGGAAGGACAGTGAGTGAATTCTCCTTGTGCTAAATTGTGCTTAAAAAAAACATTTTTTCTAGGGACAGAAAACTGTAGGTAGGGAGAGTGTCAGTTTCTTTCACTGTCAAAGTCCTTGTTTCCAGGGACCTGGAAGGACAGTGAGTGAATTCTCCTTGTGCTAAATTGTGCTTAAAAAAAACATTTTTTCTAGGGACAGAAAACTGTAGGTAGGGAGAGTGTCAGTTTCTTTCACTGTGAAAGTCCTTGTTTCCAGGGACCTGGAAGGACAGTGAGTGAATTCTCCTTGTGCTAAATTGTGCTTAAAAAAAAACATTTTTTCTAGGGACAGAAAACTGTAGGTAGGGAGAGTGTCAGTTTCTTTCACTGTCAAAGTCCTTGTTTCCAGGGACCTGGAAGGACAGTGAGTGAATTCTCCTTGTGCTAAATTGTGCTTAAAAAAAACATTTTTTCTAGGGACAGAAAACTGTAGGTAGGGAGAGTGTCAGTTTCTTTCACTGTCAAAGTCCTTGTTTCCAGGGACCTGGAAGGACAGTGAGTGAATTCTCCTTGTGCTAAATTGTGCTTAAAAAAAACATTTTTTCTAGGGACAGAAAACTGTAGGTAGGGAGAGTGTCAGTTTCTTTCACTGTCAAAGTCCTTGTTTCCAGGGACCTGGAAGGACAGTGAGTGAATTCTCCTTGTGCTAAATTGTGCTTAAAAAAAACATTTTTTCTAGGGACAGAAAACTGTAGGTAGGGAGAGTGTCAGTTTCTTTCACTGTCAAAGTCCTTGTTTCCAGGGACCTGGAAGGACAGTGAGTGAATTCTCCTTGTGCTAAATTGTGCTTAAAAAAAACATTTTTTCTAGGGACAGAAAACTGTAGGTAGGGAGAGTGTCAGTTTCTTTCACTGTCAAAGTCCTTGTTTCCAGGGACCTGGAAGGACAGTGAGTGAATTCTCCTTGTGCTAAATTGTGCTTAAAAAAAAACATTTTTTCTAGGGACAGAAAACTGTAGGTAGGGAGAGTGTCAGTTTCTTTCACTGTCAAAGTCCTTGTTTCCAGGGACCTGGAAGGACAGTGAGTGAATTCTCCTTGTGCTAAATTGTGCTTAAAAAAAACATTTTTTCTAGGGACAGAAAACTGTAGGTAGGGAGAGTGTCAGTTTCTTTCACTGTCAAAGTCCTTGTTTCCAGGGACCTGGAAGGACAGTGAGTGAATTCTCCTTGTGCTAAATTGTGCTTAAAAAAAACATTTTTTCTAGGGACAGAAAACTGTAGGTAGGGAGAGTGTCAGTTTCTTTCACTGTGAAAGTCCTTGTTTCCAGGGACCTGGAAGGACAGTGAGTGAATTCTCCTTGTGCTAAATTGTGCTTAAAAAAAACATTTTTTCTAGGGACAGAAAACTGTAGGTAGGGAGAGTGTCAGTTTCTTTCACTGTGAAAGTCCTTGTTTCCAGGGACCTGGAAGGACAGTGAGTGAATTCTCCTTGTGCTAAATTGTGCTTAAAAAAAACATTTTTTCTAGGGACAGAAAACTGTAGGTAGGGAGAGTGTCAGTTTCTTTCACTGTCAAAGTCCTTGTTTCCAGGGACCTGGAAGGACAGTGAGTGAATTCTCCTTGTGCTAAATTGTGCTTAAAAAAAACATTTTTTCTAGGGACAGAAAACTGTAGGTAGGGAGAGTGTCAGTTTCTTTCACTGTCAAAGTCCTTGTTTCCAGGGACCTGGAAGGACAGTGAGTGAATTCTCCTTGTGCTAAATTGTGCTTAAAAAAAACATTTTTTCAAGGGACAGAAAACTGTAGGTAGGGAGAGTGTCAGTTTCTTTCACTGTCAAAGTCCTTGTTTCCAGGGACCTGGAAGGACAGTGAGTGAATTCTCCTTGTGCTAAATTGTGCTTAAAAAAAACATTTTTTCTAGGGACAGAAAACTGTAGGTAGGGAGAGTGTCAGTTTCTTTCACTGTGAAAGTCCTTGTTTCCAGGGACCTGGAAGGACAGTGAGCGAATTCTCCTTGTGCTAAATTGTGCTTAAAAAAAACATTTTTTCTAGGGACAGAAAACTGTAGGTAGGGAGAGTGTCAGTTTCTTTCACTGTGAAAGTCCTTGTTTCCAGGGACCTGGAAGGACAGTGAGTGAATTCTCCTTGTGCTAAATTGTGCTTAAAAAAAACATTTTTTCTAGGGACAGAAAACTGTAGGTAGGGAGAGTGTCAGTTTCTTTCACTGTGAAAGTCCTTGTTTCCAGGGACCTGGAAGGACAGTGAGTGAATTCTCCTTGTGCTAAATTGTGCTTAAAAAAAACATTTTTTCTAGGGACAGAAAACTGTAGGTAGGGAGAGTGTCAGTTTCTTTCACTGTCAAAGTCCTTGTTTCCAGGGACCTGGAAGGACAGTGAGTGAATTCTCCTTGTGCTAAATTGTGCTTAAAAAAAACATTTTTTCTAGGGACAGAAAACTGTAGGTAGGGAGAGTGTCAGTTTCTTTCACTGTGAAAGTCCTTGTTTCCAGGGACCTGGAAGGACAGTGAGTGAATTCTCCTTGTGCTAAATTGTGCTTAAAAAAAAACATTTTTTCTAGGGACAGAAAACTGTAGGTAGGGAGAGTGTCAGTTTCTTTCACTGTCAAAGTCCTTGTTTCCAGGGACCTGGAAGGACAGTGAGTGAATTCTCCTTGTGCTAAATTGTGCTTAAAAAAAACATTTTTTCTAGGGACAGAAAACTGTAGGTAGGGAGAGTGTCAGTTTCTTTCACTGTCAAAGTCCTTGTTTCCAGGGACCTGGAAGGACAGTGAGTGAATTCTCCTTGTGCTAAATTGTGCTTAAAAAAAACATTTTTTCTAGGGACAGAAAACTGTAGGTAGGGAGAGTGTCAGTTTCTTTCACTGTCAAAGTCCTTGTTTCCAGGGACCTGGAAGGACAGTGAGTGAATTCTCCTTGTGCTAAATTGTGCTTAAAAAAAACATTTTTTCTAGGGACAGAAAACTGTAGGTAGGGAGAGTGTCAGTTTCTTTCACTGTCAAAGTCCTTGTTTCCAGGGACCTGGAAGGACAGTGAGTGAATTCTCCTTGTGCTAAATTGTGCTTAAAAAAAACATTTTTTCTAGGGACAGAAAACTGTAGGTAGGGAGAGTGTCAGTTTCTTTCACTGTCAAAGTCCTTGTTTCCAGGGACCTGGAAGGACAGTGAGTGAATTCTCCTTGTGCTAAATTGTGCTTAAAAAAAACATTTTTTCTAGGGACAGAAAACTGTAGGTAGGGAGAGTGTCAGTTTCTTTCACTGTCAAAGTCCTTGTTTCCAGGGACCTGGAAGGACAGTGAGTGAATTCTCCTTGTGCTAAATTGTGCTTAAAAAAAACATTTTTTCTAGGGACAGAAAACTGTAGGTAGGGAGAGTGTCAGTTTCTTTCACTGTCAAAGTCCTTGTTTCCAGGGACCTGGAAGGACAGTGAGTGAATTCTCCTTGTGCTAAATTGTGCTTAAAAAAAACATTTTTTCTAGGGACAGAAAACTGTAGGTAGGGAGAGTGTCAGTTTCTTTCACTGTGAAAGTCCTTGTTTCCAGGGACCTGGAAGGACAGTGAGTGAATTCTCCTTGTGCTAAATTGTGCTTAAAAAAAACATTTTTTCTAGGGACAGAAAACTGTAGGTAGGGAGAGTGTCAGTTTCTTTCACTGTGAAAGTCCTTGTTTCCAGGGACCTGGAAGGACAGTGAGTGAATTCTCCTTGTGCTAAATTGTGCTTAAAAAAAACATTTTTTCTAGGGACAGAAAACTGTAGGTAGGGAGAGTGTCAGTTTCTTTCACTGTCAAAGTCCTTGTTTCCAGGGACCTGGAAGGACAGTGAGTGAATTCTCCTTGTGCTAAATTGTGCTTAAAAAAAACATTTTTTCTAGGGACAGAAAACTGTAGGTAGGGAGAGTGTCAGTTTCTTTCACTGTCAAAGTCCTTGTTTCCAGGGACCTGGAAGGACAGTGAGTGAATTCTCCTTGTGCTAAATTGTGCTTAAAAAAAACATTTTTTCTAGGGACAGAAAACTGTAGGTAGGGAGAGTGTCAGTTTCTTTCACTGTCAAAGTCCTTGTTTCCAGGGACCTGGAAGGACAGTGAGTGAATTCTCCTTGTGCTAAATTGTGCTTAAAAAAAACATTTTTTCTAGGGACAGAAAACTGTAGGTAGGGAGAGTGTCAGTTTCTTTCACTGTCAAAGTCCTTGTTTCCAGGGACCTGGAAGGACAGTGAGTGAATTCTCCTTGTGCTAAATTGTGCTTAAAAAAAACATTTTTTCTAGGGACAGAAAACTGTAGGTAGGGAGAGTGTCAGTTTCTTTCACTGTGAAAGTCCTTGTTTCCAGGGACCTGGAAGGACAGTGAGTGAATTCTCCTTGTGCTAAATTGTGCTTAAAAAAAACATTTTTTCTAGGGACAGAAAACTGTAGGTAGGGAGAGTGTCAGTTTCTTTCACTGTGAAAGTCCTTGTTTCCAGGGACCTGGAAGGACAGTGAGCGAATTCTCCTTGTGCTAAATTGTGCTTAAAAAAAACATTTTTTCTAGGGACAGAAAACTGTAGGTAGGGAGAGTGTCAGTTTCTTTCACTGTGAAAGTCCTTGTTTCCAGGGACCTGGAAGGACAGTGAGTGAATTCTCCTTGTGCTAAATTGTGCTTAAAAAAAACATTTTTTCTAGGGACAGAAAACTGTAGGTAGGGAGAGTGTCAGTTTCTTTCACTGTGAAAGTCCTTGTTTCCAGGGACCTGGAAGGACAGTGAGTGAATTCTCCTTGTGCTAAATTGTGCTTAAAAAAAACATTTTTTCTAGGGACAGAAAACTGTAGGTAGGGAGAGTGTCAGTTTCTTTCACTGTCAAAGTCCTTGTTTCCAGGGACCTGGAAGGACAGTGAGTGAATTCTCCTTGTGCTAAATTGTGCTTAAAAAAAACATTTTTTCTAGGGACAGAAAACTGTAGGTAGGGAGAGTGTCAGTTTCTTTCACTGTGCAAGTCCTTGTTTCAAGGGACAGAGAAGGACACCTGAAGGTAGCCCTTATTGCTTTTTTCCCATCTCCCTGCAGGCCATCTATTAGAATGTCTGGAAGGCAAACAAGGAGAGGCAGACAGTCAGGAGGCAATAAAAGAGGGCAAGCAAGCTCTGTGTCTGGGGGCAACAGTGCTGGTCGTGGACGCGGTGCATTGTCATCAGCACATGGCCATGGGACACGCTTGTCCTTCTTTTCGGCAGCTGGACATGTTGAGCCACATCATGCCGAAGACTTTGTAGAGTGGATGACCAAGCCCTCCTCCTCCTCCTCATCCTCTCTCACCCAGGCTCAGGGTACTGGAAAAGCAGCTGCCAAAGCATCCTCTTCCCTGGTATCAATGTCAGACTCATCATCAGTCACTCCTTCCCTAGACCCACCATGTCCTCCTCCTGAGGAGTCCCCCGAACTGTTTCAGCACAGTGTTGGGTACATGCTCCAGGAGGATGCCCAGCGTTTCGAAGGGTCTGATGATGAAACCCAGCTAGAGGAAGGCAGTAGCGTGAGAGCAGACAGAGGGGATGCTCAAGAAGGACACCAATCTGGCAGTCATGTTCCAGCAGCTGCAGCATACTGCCAGATTGGCTCCAGTGATGAGGAGGGAGGTGATGATGAGGTCACTGACTCCACGTGGGTGCCTAATAGGAGAGAGGAGGAGGAGGAGGATGAGGAGGAGGCACATCTCCAACGAGGCAGGATGCCCTTTGGTGGCCAGCGTAAGGGCAGTACACCGACGGAATCACACCGCAGAGCTCCGCCTGTGCAGGGCGCTGCCTCTGCCCGTCATTCAAAAAGTTCTTTGGTGTGGGCCTTTTTTGAGGCTAGTGCATCAGATCGCACAGCTGCTGTTTGCAACATATGTCTCAAGCGTATATCGCGTGGCCAAAACATCAGCCGCTTGGGTACCACATGCCTGACCAGACATATGTTGACCTGCCATGCAGCTCGTTGGCAAGCCTACCTCAAAGACCCACACCAAAGAACAAAGCGGACCTCTCCTTGCACCGCATCAGCTGGGATCTCCAACCCCACTATAACTTCAGTCCTCTCTGAAACATGCACTGAGAGGAATGAAGGTGTAGAATTAGGTGTGTCACAGCCAAGTACTTGCGGCCACTCTGCTAGCAGTACACCGACGTCCGATTCTAGCAGGCAAATTTCCCTGCCCCAGCTGCTGGACCGTCGAAAGAAGTTCACTCCCAGCCATCCACATGCCCAGCGGTTGAATGCTAGCTTGGCTAAATTGCTAGCGCTTCAACTGCTGCCTTTTCAGTTGGTAGACTCGGCCCCCTTCCGTGAGTTTGTGCAATGTGCGGTTCCTCAGTGGCAGGTTCCCAAACGCCACTTTTTCTCACGGAAGGCTATTCCGGCTCTCTACCGGCATGTGGAAGGCAATGTCTTGGCCTCGCTGGACAGGGCGGTCAGCGGTAAGGTGCATATTACCGCTGACTCATGGTCCAGCAGGCATGGACAGGGACGTTACCTTTCTTTCACGGCCCATTGGGTCACTCTTTTGGCAGCTGGGAAGGATGCAGGACAAGGTGCAGTAGTGTTGGAGGTTGTCCCACCGCCACGCCTCCAAAATGCTACTACTGGTTGTGACACACCTCTCTCCTCCACCCCCTCCTCTTCTTCTTCCTCCATGGCCTCTTCCTGTGGTTTGTCCTATGAACCAGCGGTGCTCCGTAGCCGTTCACGGGGCTACGCAAGTACGCAGGCAAAAAGATGCCATGCCGTGCTTGCGCTGGTGTGTTTGGGGGACAGAAGCCACACTGGGGCAGAGGTCCTGTCTGCTCTGCAGGGCCAGGCCGAGAGGTGGTTGACGCCACGCCAGCTTAAGCCAGGAATGGTGGTTTGCGACAATGGCACCAACCTCCTCTCCGCCCTCCGACAGGGACAACTGACCCATGTGCCCTGTGTGGCTCACGTCCTTAACCTGGTGGTGCAGCGGTTCTTGGGCAGGTACCCGGGCTTACAGGATGTCCTGAGGCAGGCCAGGAAAGTCTGTGTGCATTTCCGCAGATCTTATAATGCCAGTGCTCGCCTGGCTGAGCTGCAAAAGGAGTTGAACCTGCCCAAGAACCGCCTTATATGTGACATGCCCACCAGGTGGAACTCAACGTTGGCCATGCTGCAGCGGCTGCACACGCAGCAGAGGGCCATCAATGAGTACCTGTGCGACTACGGCACCAGGACAGGGTCAGGGGAGCTTGGTTTTTTTTCTCCACGCCAGTGGGGCATGATCAGGGATGCATGCACTGTCCTGGCACCATTTGAGGAGGCCACGAGGATGGTGAGCAGTGACAGTGCATGCATCAGTGACACTGTACCTCTTGTCCACCTGTTGGAGCACACGCTGCGTGGAATAATGGACAGGGCACTTGAGGCAGAACAGAGGCAGGAAGAGGAGGACTTCCTTGCCTCTCAAGGCCCCCTTTACCCAGACAGTGTTCCTTCTGTCCCACCCATCGCACAGGAAGAGGAGGAGGAGGAGGAGGATTGTGTCAGCATGGAGGTGGAGGCTGGCACTCAGCATCATCAGCAGCAGTCTTTTAGGGATGATTTACAGTCCCAAGAAACCAGTGGACTTGTACGTGGCTGGGAGGAGGTGGCTGCGGATCATGTCGTCCTTAGTGACCCAGAGGACTCCGGAGCGAATGCCTCAGCAAACCTACGCTGCATGGCCTCCCTGATCCTGCAAAGTCTGCGGAAGGATCCTCGTATTCTTCGGATCAAGGAGAGGGACCATTACTGGCTGGCCACTCTCCTTGATCCACGGTACAAGGGTAAGGTTGCGGACCTTATGTTACCGTCGCAGAGGGAGCAGAGGATGAGACAACTCCGGGAGGCCTTGCAGAAAGGTCTGTGCAACGCGTTCCCAGAGACTGGGAGGTTACAAACTCCTGGTCCTGGACAACGAGTTGCTGAGGCTTCGGCCAGTCAAAGAAGGAGCGGTGGGGAAGGTGGCCGTCTGACCGATGCGTTCAGACAATTCTTTAGTCCGCAGCCCCAAAGTATGATCGGTTCCAGCAACCATCGCCAGCGTCTGATAAACATGGTGCAGGAATATCTAGGGGCAAGGTCAGACTTGGACACCTTCCCCACCGAAAATCCTCTGGCTTACTGGGTCTTGAGGATGGATCACTGGCCAGAGCTTGCACAGTATGCAATTGAGCTACTGGCCTGTCCTGCATCCAGCGTTCTTTCGGAACGCACATTCAGTGCTGCTGGAGGATTTGTCACGGATCACAGGGTGCGCCTGTCCACCGACTCGGTTGATCGACTGACTTTCATCAAGATGAACCAGTCTTGGATCACCACCAGCTACCACACACCTGATGCTGATATAACAGACTAATTGATTTTAACATGTCACATCCCTTCAAGACTGATGCTGATGCTGAGTGCCTGTGCTGTTATGTTGACTGGCTATCCTCCTCCTCCGAGTCCTCAATGATACGATTGATGATGATAGCTTGGAAGATCATTTTTGTTTATGGGTGCCGCCACCAGTGGCTAAGGCCCAATTTTTCAGCCCCTGTTTTACAGGGGCGTGTAATTAAAAAATTTTTAGCAATAATTTGCCATAGGGCTCATTGCTGTGCTCCAAGTACAGTATCTGTGAGGGGTTGGAGTGTTGTGGCACCAGTGCCTAAGGCCCAATTTTTCAGCCCCTGTTTAACAGGGGCGTGTCATTACAATTTTTGAAGCAATACTTTGCAACAGGGCTCATTGCTGTGCTCCAAGTACAGTATCTGTGAGGGGTTGTAGTGTTGTGCCACCAGTGCCTAAGGCCCAATTTTTCAGCCCCTGTTCAACAGGGGCATGCAATTACAATTCTTGATCTAATAATTCACAGCAGGGTCCATTGCTGCACCCACCAAGAGTAACTCTGAGGGCTTACAGTCTTGTGGCAACGCCACCACCACCACCACCACGAAAGGCCCAATTTTTCAGCCCCTGTTCAAAAGGGGCATGTAATTACAATTCTTGATCTAATAATTCACAGCAGGGCCCATTGCTGCACCCACCAAGAGTAACTGTCAGGGCTTACAGTGTTGTGGCACCAGCACCACCATCAAAGCCCCAATTTTTACTACCACTGTTCAACAATTATATGTAATTAAAATTCCTGATATAATAGTTGACAGCAGGGCGTTCCAGCACCAACCAAGAGTAACTGAGTGCTTACAGTGTTGTGCCAACACCAACAACTAAGGGGCCTATTTCTGCAGAGTATATACGGCAGGTCCCTACTTTCAAACATCCAACTTACAAACGACTCCTACTTGCAAACGAAAGAAGACAACAGGAAGTGAGAGGAAATCTACCCCTAGAAAGGAAAATTCTCTCCTGTAAGAATAAATATGGGAGAAAGGGGTCTCATCTGTACTGATGCTTTATCAGCAATCCTTGTTTCAAGAAAAACACCACATTTCAAAAACAGTTGTCATTGGGACGGAAAGTGAGGTGAAATGTTCTGAACAGGGGCACAGACAGCAAAACAAATGTTACAGGGGTGATAACCCTTACCTATGTTTCCCAAAAAGTTTAAAAATAGATTTTTGGGCTGGAGCTACACTTCAACAATGTACCTGTTCAAAATTACAAACACATTCTACATAAGAACAAACCTACAGTCCCTGTCTTGTATGCACCGCCTGTATACGGCTGTTCAGAGTATATAGGGCCTTTTTTATTTTATGTGCGGGGTTCCCCTTAATATCCATACAAGACCCAAAGGGGCTGGTAATGGGCTGGGGTAGGGGGGGGGGGTGTTGATGGGGTAGCTATGCCATTTTTCCTAAAGATTTTCATCCATATTACCGGGACCAGACATTGCATTAAAGCCGCAAGCAGTTTTAAATGACTTTTTTCCCTTTAGAAATGTTATTTTGTGCAGGGACAGTTCTAAACACGGGAAACACGTGGCACTTCACAGGCATACTTTAGACACCCCCCAGGTACGATATTTAAAGGAATATTTGACTTTTTTTTTTCACTTTATGCATCATTAAAATGACTGCTCCCGAAAAACGACCGTTTTTAAAACTTCTTTTTGCATTGATACATGTCCCCTGGTGCAGAACCCGGGTTCCCAAACCCTTTTTAGGACAATAACATGCATAATAGTTGTTATAATTAGCACTTTAGAATTCGAACGTTCGCATCCATTGTATTTAATAGGGTTCTAATGTTCGTTCGAACTTTCGGTCCGTTCGCGGGTTCTGGTGCGAACCGAACCCGGGGGTGTTCGGCTCATCACTAGTCCAGAGGTTCCTTAAAAATTACCCCAATATGCCAGAGCTGCTGCAGAAAGTGCGGGCTGTGTGTGCGCACTTTCGGCGTTCTCACCCTGCTGCTGCTCGCCTGTCAGCGCTGCAGCGTAACTTCGGCCTTCCCGCTCACCGCCTCATATGTGACGTGCCCACAAGGTGGAACTCCACCTTGCACATGCTGGCCAGACTGTGCGAGCAGCAGCAGGCGATAGTGGAGTTTCAGCTGCAGCAATCACGCGTGAGTCGCTCTGCGGAACAGTACCACTTCACCACCAATAACTGGGCCTCCATGCGAGACCTGTGTGCCTTGTTGCGCTGTTTCGAGTACTCCACCAACATGTCCAGTGCCAATGACGCCGTTCTTAGCGTTACTATCCCAGTTCTATGCCTCCTTGAAAAAAACGCTTTGGGCGATGATGGAAGAGGATGTGGCACAGGAGGATGAGGAGGAGGAGGAGGAAGCGGGATCATTTCAAAGGCTTTCAGGGCAGTCTTTCACAAGTGGCTATGAGTGTGGGTTCCTGCACCAACAAACGCCAGGTACACAATTGTCCTGCAGAAAGGGCACAGTTCTGGAGGATGACGAGGTGGAGGAGGAGATGGAGGAGGAGGAGGAGGAGCCATTTTCACAGCAGGGTGGCACCCAGACCAGCTCGTGGCCATCACTGGTGCGTAGCTGGGGGGATACAGAGGACACAGACGATACACCTCCCACAGAGGACAGCTTTTCTTTGCCTCTGGGCAGCCTGGCACACATGAGCGATTACATGCTGCAGTGTTTCCGCAATGACCGCCGAGTTGCCCACATTTTAACTGGTGCTGATTACTGGGTGGCCACCCTGCTGGATCCCCGTTACAAGGACAACGTACCGTCCTTAATTCCCTCACTGGAGCGGGATCGTAAGATGCGCGAGTACAAGCGCACGCTGGTAGACGCGCTGCTGGTGGCATTCCCACCTGACAGCGGGCGTACGGTGGAAGCACAAGGCGAAGGCAGAGGAGGAGGAAGAGGTCGCCAACCGGCAGCACCTCAGAAGGCAGGGTTAGCATGGCTGAAATGTGGAAAAGCTTTGTCAGCACGCCACAACAACCAGCACCACCAGCTGAGATGGAACGTCTTAGCAGGAGGCAGCATTTCACCAACATGGTTGAGCAGTATGTGTCCACAGGCCTACACATACTGGATGACGGGTCTGCCCCCTTTAACTTCTGGGTCTCCAAATTGGGCACATGGCCTGAGCTTGCCCTTTATGCCTTGGAGGTGCTGGCCTGCCCTGCAGCCAGTGTATTATCTGAACTTGTATTTAGCACGGCAGGGGGCGTTATCACAGACAAGCGCAGCCGCCTGTCCAGAGCCAATGTGGACAAGCTCACGTTCATTAAAATGAACCAGGCATGGATCCCACAGGACTTGTCCGTACCTTGTGCAGAATAGACATGTATACCGGTGTTGTGACAAAAACTGTCCGGCCATCGGATTGTGTCCGGCCCATACTGCGAAGGCGCAGCGCTTGCGCAGTACAGAGGACAAGGAGATTCACAAAATCTCCGAAGATGAACGGCGCCTGCGCTGTGAGTGCAGGTTCAAGCCCCACCATCCAAGTGGACATACGGTAGCACATAGTAACAGGGCCCCTCACGGGCTCGGTTCGATCGCCACGCTTCGGGCACGGCCTCACTTGGCTCGGCTTGAACCACGGTTGGTGTGGCCTTCACCTGAACTCACCACGCAGGCGCCGTTCGTCTTGGGAGATTTTAGAAATCCCCTTGTCCTACATACTGAGCAAGTGCAGTACAGGGTGGACACTATTTGACGGGGGACAGAATTCGACACATCACCGGCCTTACCCAGCCATTGTTGTATTTTTGAATCAGTGTTGGCTACCTCGTCCTCCTCCACCGCCGCTTCCACCTACACAGCCACATCCACCGCCACCTCAACCTCCTACTCCATATGGACCTCGTCCTCCTAGGTCAAGATTATTATTTTTTATTTTTATATTTTTTATGTTATTTTAAGTTATTTCCCTATCCACATTTGTTTGCAGAGCACTTGCCATGCTCTTAACAACATTTTGCTGCCATTTGCAGCCCTCTAGCCCTTTCCATTACCTTTTTAGAGCCTTTTTAGTCCTTAGAAGTCCAAGTCCCCATTGACTTCAATGGGGTTCGGGTTCGGGTCCGGGTTCGGGTTAAAGTTCGGTCCCGAACCCAAACTTTTTTCCGAAGTTCGGCCGAACCCGTCGAACCCGAACATCCAGGTGTCCGCTCAACTCTACACATCTGTCAATTTTTTTTCTTTTTTACCTCTTTGGGGAATTTTTCTGCTACCTCCCAACTTTGCAAGATGGAAAGGAAGGACACATTATAGAATGAAGTATAAAAGCAAATGACATGCCCCTGTCATGCCCCTAGTAAGGTGGAGTATGAGAATTAACCGCTTAGCGACCGTCCCACGCACATATACTGTGGCAGGATGGCTGCTCTGTGCCAGTTCATGTACCTAGTACGTGATCTGACACTTCCGGGTCTGGGGCATACGTGCGCGTGGCCGGCGACCTGGTCCCGCTGTGATTGGACACAGCAGGAGCCAATCAGCTGGTCTGGCGGACGCAATGTCCACTGGGACCCGCTGATCGTTCGGGAGTAAGGCAGAACTGCAGTCTACCTATGTAAACAAGGCAGACCACCGTTCTGTGAGAGGGGAATGCTAAGCAGAAACATGGATCTTTACATTCCCCAAATCAAAGCACCTCCCCGCAGTTGGTAATCACTCCCAGGTGACACATTTAACCCTTTGCTCACCCCTGATGTTTGTTAACCCCTTCCCTGCCAGTGTCATTAGTACAGTGACAGTGCATATTTTTTAGCACTGAGCACTGTATTATTGTCACTGGTCCCCAAAAAGTGTCAAAAGTTTTAGTTAGTTGTCTGATTTGCCCACCGCAATGTCACAGTCCCGCTATAATTCGCTGATCGCCGCCATTACTAGTAATAAATAAATAAAAAAAATAAAAAATTAAAATATACCACAGTTTGTAGACGCTATAACTTTTGCGCAAACCAACCAATATACACGTATTGGGATTTTTTTTACCAATAATATGTAGCATAATTCGTATTGGCCTAAATTGATGAAGAAATTTGATTCTTTACATTTTTTTATTGAGAATATTTAATAGCAGAAAGAAAAAAATAGTTTTTTTTTTAAATTGTCAGTCTTTTTGTGTATATAGCGCAAAAAATAAAAACCGCAAAGGTGATCAAATACCACCAAAAGGAAGCTCTATTTGTGGGAAAAAAAGGACATACATTTTATTTGGGTACAGCATCGCACGCCCACGCAATTTTTCTGAACTTTTTATTAACCACTTAACGACCGCCCACTGTAAATATACGTCAGCAGAATGGCACCGACAGGCAGAATCACGTATATGTACGTGATTGCCTTTGTATAGTTGGGGGGTCCGATCGGACCCCCCTTCCTTACAGTGAGCGGTCGTTTTACCTTCGGGAGCGATCCGGCATGAGGGGACGGCCGTTCGATTCCGGCCACCCCCTCTCGATCGCTCCCGGCGAATGAGAGAGCTTCCCCTGCCTGCCAGGAAGGAGGAAGTGATGTCATCTCTCCTGGGGCGCTCACATATACCGAGCGCCGTACAGGAGAAGATGCCAGGTTAGTACACAAAACAGCACACTGACACCAGGACACATAGGCACATAAATCGCCCCCCCAGGCCCCCCCAGACACCCCCAGATCACCCCCCAGCCCCCCCCAGCCCCCAGTCACAGTGTCACTGATTGCAGTGACCATTTATTTAGTGATCACTGCAATCAGTGACATTTGTGACTGTAAAAGTGTCAGTACATTTAGTTTTAGGTCCAGTGTAGCCCCCTAACCCCCCCTAATAAAGGTTTAACCCCCTGATCACCCCCCAGATAACCCTTTCACCCCCTATCACCACTGTCACTAAGCAATCATTTTTCTGATCGATGTCTTAGCGTCGGTGATGCTGATCGGTAGCCAGTAATTTTTTTTAGGTTCGCCGCAGGTTTTTATAGCGTCGGGTACCCCCATATATTACCTAATGAAGGTTTAACCCCCTTGATCGCCCCCCAGGTAACCCTTTCACCCCCTATCACCACTGTCACTAAGTTATAATTTTTCTGATCGATGTCTTAGCATCGGCGATGCTGATCGGTAGCCAGTAATTTTTTTTAGGTTCGCCGCAGGTTTTTATAGCGTCGGGTACCCCCATATATTACCTAATAAAGGTTTAACCCCCTTGATCACCCCCCAGGTAACCCTTTCACCCCCTAGCACCGCCGTGGCTATGTGATCATTTTTCTGATCGATGTCTTAGCATCGGTGATGCTGATCGGTAGCCAGTAATTTTTTTTAGGTTCGCCGCAGGTTTTTATAGCGTCGGGTACCCCCATATATTACCTAATAAAGGTTTAACCCCCTTGATCGCCCCCCAGGTAACCCTTTCACCCCCTATCACCACTGTCACTAAGCGATAATTTTTCTGATCGATGTCTTAGCGTCGGCGATGCTGATCGGTAGCCAGTAATTTTTTTTAGGTTCGCCGCAGGTTTTTATAGCGTCCGGTACCCCCATATATTACCTAATAAAGGTGTAACCCCCTTGATCACCCCCCAGGTAACCCTTTCACCCCCTAGCACCGCCGTCACTATGCGATCATTTTTCTGATCGATGTCTTAGCGTCGGTGATGCTGATCGGTAGCCAGTAATTTTTTTTAGGTTCGCCGCAGGTTTTTATAGCGTCAGGTACCCCCATATATTATCTAATAAAGGTTTAACCCCCTGATCGCCCCCCAGGTAACCCTTTCACCCCCTATCACCACTGTCGCTAAGCAATCGTTTTTATGATCGTTGTCTTAGTGTCGGTGATGCCGATAGGTAGCCAGTAATTTTTTTTTAGGTTCGCCGTCAGGTTTTTATATAGCGTCAGGTACCCCCATATATTACCTAATAAAGGTTTTAACCCCCTAATTGCCCCTAGTTAACCCTTTCACCAGTGATCATCATATAAGTGTTACGGGTGACGCTGGTTAGTTAGTTTGCTTTTTATAGTGTCAGGGCACCCGCCGTATATAACCCAATAAAGGTTTAACCCCCTGATCGCCCGGCGGGTGATATCAATTAGGTTTTAGCGTCAGACAGGGTCTGCGTCACACCCCAGGCAGCGTCAGGTTAGTGCCAGTAGCGCTAACACCCACACGTGAAGCATACACCCCCCTTAGTGGTATAGTATCTGATCAGCTCAATATCTGATCTGATCAGATCTATACTAGCGTCCCCAGCAGTTTAGGGTTCCCAAAAACGCAGTGTTAGCGGGATCAGCCCAGATACCTGCTAGCACCTGCGTTTTGCCCCTCCATCCAGCCCAGGCCACCGAAGTGCAGTATCGATCGATCACTGTCACTTGCAAAACACAACACACATAACTGCAGCGTTCGCAGAGACAGGCCTGATCCCTGCGACTCCAGTGCTGTAGGAGGTAATTTCACCACCACAGTTAAAAAAAAAAAAAGCATATATGCCGAAGCATTGGGGCAGCAGGAGCGGAGGAGCGATTTTGCTCCTAATGCCGCGTATATACGGTCGAAATTCCGACGGAGGCTTGCCCGTGGAAAAGTCTGACCATATGTACGCGGCATAACTTTTGCGAGAAGATGCCCCCATGCTTCGGCATATATAAATGGTGCATGTATGCCCATCATTAGAAGTGGGTGGATGAAGGGCGGTATTCTAATGGTGGGCATACCCACCGATCAATCTTTTTTTTTCGTTCAGCCAACAGGCTGCATGAAAAAAAAGATTACAATACATGTCCAACAAGGACCAGCAACGTACTGGTATGTTGCTGGACTTTGAATGTTTATACCAGAATGATGCCTGCGGGTTTAGGTATCATCTTGGTATCATTCTTTTCAGCCAGCGGCCGGCTTTCATGTAAAAGCAATCCTAGTGGCTAATTAGCCTCTGGACTGCTTTTACAAGCAGTGGGAGGGAATGTCCCCCCCCCGGATATAAAAAGCGCCATTGGGAAATTGGGAAAGCATTTTATCACACCGATCTTGGTGTGGTCAGATGCTTTGAGGGCAGAGGAAAGATCTAGGGTCCAATAGACCCCAGTTTTTTCAAAAAAGAGTACCTGTCATTACCTATTGCTATCATAGGGGATATTTACATTCCCTGAGATAACAATAAAAGTGATAAAAATAAATAAATATGGAAGCAACAGTTTAAAAATAAAATAAAAAAGCAAAATTAATAATAAAAAAAAAAAAAAAAAAGCACCCTGTCCTGCCCTGCTCTTGCCCAATGGCGAACGCAAGCGTCGGTCTGGCGTCATATGTAAACAGCAATTGCACCATGCATGTGAGGTATCACTGCGAAGGTCAGATCGAGGGCAGTAATTTTAGCAGTAGACCTCCTCTGTAAATCTAACGGGGTAACCTGTAAATGCTTTTAAAGGCTTTTAAAAATGTATGTAGTTTGTCGCCAATGCGCGTTTGTGCGAAATTTTAAAGCATGTCGTGTTTGGTATCTATGTACTCGGCCTAAGATCATCTTTTTTATTTCATCAAACATTTGGGCAATATAGTGTGTTTTAGTGCATTAAAATTAAAAAAGTGTATTTTTTCCCAAAAAAATGCGTTTGAAAAATCGCTGCGCAAATACTGTGTAGAAAAAAAAAATGCAACACCCACCATTTTATTCTGTAGGGCCTTTGCTTTAAAAATATATATATAATGTTTTGGGGTTCAACATAATTTTCTTGGAAAAAAAAAAATGTTTTCATGTAAACAAAAAGTGTCAAAAAGGGCTTTGTCTTCAAGTGGTTAGAAGAGTGGATGTAAGCTTCCTAATGTTGTGTATAAAATGCCAGAACAGTTCAAAACCCCCCCAAATGACCCCATTTTGGAAAGTAGACACCCCAAGCTATATACTGAGAGGCATGTCGAGTCCATGGAATATTTTATATGTTGACACAAGTTGCGGAAAAAATACATTTTTTTTTTTTTTTTTTTTTGCACAAAGTTGTCACTAAATGATGTATTGCTCAAACATGCCATGGGCATATGTGGAATTACACCCCAAAATACATTCTGTTGCTTCTCCTGAGTACGGGGATACCACATGTGTGAGACTTTTTGGGAGCCTAGCCGCGTACGGGACCCCAAAAACCAAGCACCGCCTTCAGGCTTTCTAAGGGTGTCAATTTTTGATTTCACTTCTCACTGCCTATCACAGTTTCGGAGGCCATGGAATGCCCAGATGGCACAAAACCCCCCCCAAATGACCCCATTTTGGAAAGTAGACACCCCAAGCTATTTGCTGAGAGGTATTGTGAGTATTTTGCAGATCTCGCTTTTTGTCACAAAGTTTTGAAAATTGAAAAAAAAAAGAAAAAAAAAAAAAATGTTCTTTCTTCATTTTCAAAAACAAATGAGAGCTGTAAAATACTCACCATGCCTCTCAGCAAACAGCTTGGGGTGTCTACTTTCTAAAATGGGGTCATTTGGGGGGGTTTTGTGCTATTTTGGCATTTTATGGCCTTCAAAACTGTGATAGGTAGTGAGGAGTGAAATCAAAAATTTGCGCCCTTAGAAATCCTGGAGGCGGTGCTTGGTTTCCGGGGTCCCGTACGTGGCTAGGCTCCTAAAAAGTCCCACACATGTGGTATCCCCGTACTCAGGAGAAGCAGCAGAATGTATTTTGGGGTGCAATCCCACATATAACCATGGCATGTGTGAGCAATATATCATTTAGTGACAACTTTTTGTAATTTTTTTTTTTTTTTTTGTCATTATTCAATCACTTGGGACAAAAAAAAAATATTCAATGGGCTCAACATGCCTCTCAGCAATTTCCTTGGGGTGTCTACTTTCCAAAATGGGGTCATTTGGGGGGGTTTTGTACTGCCCTGTCATTTTAGCACCTCAAGAAATGAGATAGGCAGTCATAAATTTAAAGCTGTGTAAATTTCAGAAAATGTACCCTAGTTTGTAAACTCTATAACTTTTGCGCAAACCAATAAATATACGCTTATTGACATTTTTTTTACTAAAGACATGTGGCTGAATACATTTTGGCCTAAATGTATGACTACAATTGAGTTTATTCGATTTTTCTTATAACAAAAAGTAGAAAATATCATTTTTTTTCAAAATTTTCGGTCTTTTTCCGTTTATATCGCAAAAAATAAAAATCGCAGAGGCAATCAAATACCATTAAAAGAAAGCTCTATTTGTGGGAAGAAAAGGACGCAAATTTCGTTTGGGTACAACATTGCATGTCCGCACAATTTACAGTTAAAGCAGCGCAGTGCAAAATTCTGAATTCACCTCTGGTCCTTTAGCTACCAAATGGTCCGGGGCTTAAGTGGTTAAAGAATTCTCAGCATGACTCTCTGTTGCTATAGAGTCCTACAGTATAGTGACTACATGTTACCGTGACAGAGCCACAGAGATATTGCTGTGTCCATATTTGTGCAGCCTTCATAATCTGTTTTTTATTATTCTTCGGTGTATGAATGCTCTTTACCATTCTGATCCTGTTCTACATTATTACCTTTATCTTTGTACCTGTTTAGTACTCATCTATTTACAAGATATCAATAGAATATTGCAGATACTGTTTCCTATTCCAGCAACTGAAAGTATTTTTCTGCTGTACCTTTTAAGGCCCCATGTACACGGGATGCTGTTAAACGCGCGTTCAGAGGCAGTTGGACACTTTTTTCAACTGTCCCTGAACACATTCAATCTTATCCTATGTGACCATGTACACAGTCTCGTTTATTGCCGTTTTTAGGCAGTCGCGTTTAACAGCGTTTCTTTGAAAGCAAAAAAATGGGTTCAGACACAGAAGATTTCCACGTTTCAGATGCAAAATGCGACTAAACATGGCTAAACGCGCTTAGCAGCATTTCGTTTATAGGCGTTTTTCTTTTTTTTTTGTCTAAACGCTTCTAAACGTAAACGCGGCAAAACGCCACTAAACGCGGCATGTAAACGCAGCAAAACGGAACTTTTAAACGTGGGTTACTATCTGTCAAGTTTAATAATTTAGGAGCAGTTGTAAAAACGTCCCGTGTACATGGAGCCAAAGACATATTATATCCATTCCTGTCCCCATGGCACCCATTCACCTACGTAAAAAATTTGATGAAATCTGCTCATTAAAAACTCAAACAGCAATAAATACCTGTCAGGGGTTCTTGAACTTGGCTTTCGTTAATAGTATTTTATTTTTATGAATCAAGTTGGAATAACAACTGACAATTAGGGTATCTATAATCACATTACAATGTTAGCTGGCAAAACAAGGTGATCATTTTCATAGAAAAAACACAACTGGCCTGCTTGGACTTTCTTGGTCATATGCCATTGTCACATGAAATGCTAAACTCAGCCTAAATTACAGACATAAAAATCAGCACAAGGGACATAACTTACATTTGGTATTGCATGTCCCTTATGCTGATTCGTCTTGGCTTAGAATACATTTTCGTCTCCCCTGGTCTAAAATTACAAGCAGTGTTATCAGCCCTGCCCATTTCAGCTCTGTGGACTACAGTATGTCCTCTCTATACTATGAAGATGAGGAAAGAGGGGATGTCCTGTAGCCCCTACAAGCTTCCTGTCCTAAGACAACAATGCTGTTTCTACCTAGATACAGTAAAGTATGAGCATGACACCCCAGGCAGGATCACCAGGTGAAAATAAATAAAGAAAGCAAACTTATGCAGCCACCACATCTTAGGACTGGTAAGATGCAATATATAGCATTTTGCTTTGCTTTTAGATAGAATTTAGGGCCATAGGATGCATCAAACCCTTAAATCATACTTTTATCATCGAGAGATATAGAAGCAAGTACAATCATTGGACAGCAATGTCCAGAAAAAGGCATAGTTGATGTAATGCACTTTTTTAAAAAGTTGCACATTTATATGCAATTTATATCTTAAAACCATCTCACCCCATCTCATCCAGTCAGCAGTTATTACAAAAAGAAAAATAAATTATGATAGTCACCTTTATCTGCCATCCCTGTTCCTGGCGTCTTTTCTGGGAGTGACAACCAGTAGATCTAATTCTGCATTGTGGGCCCACACTAACCAGTCACCTCTTTGTGAGGTTATCAAGCTGCTACAGCCAATGGGAAGTGTCCACATCCCTAAAAAAATAAAAACCCTCCTCCTTCTGCAGTCGGGAAGATAGAAGACTTGGGACCTGGCACATCATGGTACCATGGTCTTGGGTGAGTATTTTTTGACATTTATATTAGTGCTTTTTTTTTTAAATAACTCAGTTATTAGTGGGATGGGTAGGGGCATGATAGGTGGGATGACTATGAGCTATGTCTATGAGTTCAGCTTTAAAAACGTAAAAAAAAAGGATTTTTAGCTTAATTTAATGTTACTAGACGTGTACCATATAATTTATAGCTAAACGTGTCTGATTTTGTTATAAATACACAGGCATAGCATAGTATAGCAGTATATAATTTTTTTTTTCTTTTACATGAAAGAAAATTCTTCATGAATATCCACAGCACCTATTCTCTATACCACACTAGAATATCATTATTTTTCTCTAGTGGTGACACTGATACCCTTTTCAGCTTTGGTGTATTGTTGTACTTATCAACTGTCACTCAAGTATGCATTCTATCTTGTTGTTGTATTTTGACATAGGCATCACATTAAACATAGCATAGCTGAAACCATTTCCAAAAGAAGAGCGTGGATGACTGACAATGGGCTATTTGCAGTAAAAGGAAAGTTGCAATTTAAAAACAGGGGGGAAAAAACACAGTTGATTTTTCAAACAGCATTTTAAATATGTTTTATGTTTCTTTGCTGTTTTATACATAATAACTTACAATGCATCATCGTTTTTTTTACACGTTTCAGAATATGGGTATATAAAAGCATAATATTTATTCAAAAACATACCAAAAAACAATCAAATGTGCCCATGAGTATTTAGTAGTTTACACAGCATTAAGGAAAAAAAGCCTTAAAATAAAATATCAGCAACTACATACCAGGTAAACCTTTGTAGTGGGTTTTAATTTCCTAGACACGTCTTTTTTGCCCTTTTAAGTGTGATACGTCACATCCTACCAAAAGGGAATTTCTTCCTCTGTCTTACCAACAAGTCTCAACAATAAGTATTTTGAAGGAAAAGAAGGTATGCTCTAACAAACTGTGGAGAAAAATGCTGCAGTAGGAAGCCTAGGAATAGAATAAAGCTTGGAAATTTGTCCGGATCGCCAGGAACCGGACACATTTCGGTACCTGTCTACCGCCCTCTGTTCAACAGAAGTCAGTCTAATGTAGTGAAGATGACTTGCTGAAGTTCAAACCAAGCATCAGAATCGGGAAGAAAGGGGATTTAAGTGATTTGAACGTGGCATGGTTGTTAGTGCCAGAGGGGCTGGTCTGAGTATTTAAAAAACTGCTGAATTACTGGGATTTTTAGACACAGCCATCTCTAGGGTTTACAGAAAATGGTCCAAAAAAGAGAAAAAATATCCAGTGAGTGGCAGTTGTGTGGACGAAAATGCCTTGCTGATGTCAGTGGTCAGAGGAGAATGGGCAGACTGATTCAAGGTGATAAAAATTCAGCAGTAACTTAAATAATCACTTGTTTCAACCAATGTATGCAGAATACCATCTTTGAATGCACAACACCTTAAAGTAGATGGGCTACAGCAACAGAAAACCAAACTGGGTGCCAATCCTGTCAGCTAAGAACAGGAAACTGAGGCTACAATTCGCACAGGCTCACCAAAATTGGACAAAAAAAGATTGGAAAAATGTTGCCTGGTCTGATGAGTCTCGATTTCAGATGGGACATTCAGATGGTAGGATCAGAATTTGGCATAAACAACATGAAAGCATGGACCCATACTTTCTTGTATCAACGGTTCAGGCTGGTGGTGGTGGTGTAATGGTGTGGGGATATTTTCTTGGCACACTTTGGGCCCTTAGTACCAATTGAGCATTGTTTAAATGCCATGGCCTACCTGAGTACTGTTGCTGACCATGTCCATCCCTTTATGACTACAGTATACCCATCTTCTGATGTCTACTTCCAGCAGGTCAATGCACCATGCCACAAAGCTCAAATCATCTTAAACTGGTTTCTTGAACATAACAATGAATTGACTGTACTCCAATAGCCTCCGCAATCACAAGATCTCAATCCAATAAAGCCCCTTTGGGATGTGATACAATAGGAGATTTACATTATGGATGTGCAGCTGACAAATCTGCAGCAACTGTGTGATGCTATCATGTCAATATGGACCAAAATCTCTGAGGAATGTTTCCAACACCTTGTTGAATCTATGCCACAAAGAATTAAGGCAGTTCTGAGAGCATAAGGGGGTCCAACCTGGTACTAGCAAGGTGTACCTAATAAAGAGGCCGGTGAGTGTATACAGTATCTCACAAAAGTGAGTACACCCCTCTCATTTTTGTAAATATTTTATTATATCTTTTCATGTGACAACACAATAATTACACTTTTCTACTAAGTTGTGAGTGTACAGTGTTAGTGTTACAAGGTCTCAGGTGTGAATGGGGAGCAGGTGTGTTAAATTTGGTGTTATCGCGCTCACTCTCTCATAGTGGTCACTGGAAGTTCAACATGGCACCTCATGGCAAAGAACTCTCTGAGGATCTGAAAAAAAGAATTGTTGCTCTACATAAAGATGGCCTAGGCTATAATAAGATTGCCAAGACCCTGAAACTGAGCTGCACGTGGCCAAGACCATACAGCGGTTTAACAGGACAGGTTCCACTCAGAACAGGCCTCGCCATGGTCGACCAAAGAAGTTGAGTGAACGTGCTCAGCGTCATATCCAGAGGTTGTCTTTGGGAGATAGATGTATGAGAGCTGCCACAATTGCTGCAGAGGTTGAAGGGGAGGGGTTCAGCCCGTCAGTGCTCAGCCTATACGCCGCACACTGCATCAAATTGATCTGCAGGGCTGTCGCCCCAGAAGGAAGCCTCTTCTAAAGATGATGCACAAGAAAGCCCGCAAACAGTTTGCTGAAGACAAGCCGACTAAGAACATGGATTACTGGAACCATGTTTTGTGGTCTGATGAGACCAAGATAAACTTATTTGGTTCAGATGGTGTCAAGCGTGTGTGGCGGCAACCAGGTGAGGAGGACAAACACAAGTGTGTCTTGCCTACAGACAAGTATGGTGGTGGGAGTGTCATGGTCTGGGGCTGCATGAGTGCTGCCGACACTGGGGAGCTACAGTTCATTGAAGGAACCATGAATGCCAACATATAATGTGACATACGGAAGCAGAGCATGATCCCCTCCCTTCAGGGACTGGGCCGCAGGGCAGCATTCCAACATGATAACGACCCCAAACACACCTCCAAGACGACCACTGCTTTGCTAAAGAAGCTGAGGATAAAGGTGGTGGAAATTATTTGCGGGCTTTCTTGTGCATCATCTTTAGAAGAGGAGCAATGACAGGCTGAACCCCCACCCCTTCAACCTCTGCAGAAATGCTGGCAGCACTCATACATCTATTTCCCAAAGACAACCTCTGGATATAACGCTGAGCACATGCACTCAACTTCTTTGGTCGACTATGGTGAGGCCTGTTCTGAGTGGAACCTGTTCTTTTAAACCACTGTATGGTCTTGGCCACGTGCTGCAGCTCAGTATCAGGGTCTTGGTAATCTTCTTCTAGCCTAGGCCATATTTATGTAGAGCAACAATTCTTTTTTTTTGGATCCCCAAAGAGTTCTTTACCATGAGGTGCCTTGTTGAACTTCCAGTGACCAGTATGAGAGAGTGAGAGCGATAACACCAAATTTAACACACCTGCTCCCCATTCACACCTGAGACCTTGTAACACTAACGAGTCACATGACACCAGGGAGAGAAAATGGCTAATCAGGCCCAATTTTAACATTTTAATTTAGGGGTGTACTCTCTTTTGTTGCCAGCGGTTTAGACATAAATGGCTGTGTGTTGAGTTCTTTTGAGGGAACAGCAAATTTACACTGTTATACAAGCTGTATACTCACTAATTTACATTGTAGCAAAGTGTCATTTCTTCAGTGTTATCACATGAAAAGATATAATAAAATATTTACAAAAATGTGAGAGGTGTACTCACTTTTGTGAGATACTGTATATATATATATATATATATATATATAGATATATAGATATATCTATATCTATATCTATATTGATGTAACTATATAGATATAGATATATCTATATCTATATAGATATAGATATATTTATATCTATATCTATATATAGAAACATGCAGAACCAAATACCCACCCCCTAATGTCATAGTGACATATTCCTGCCTGGAAAAAATGACAGTGCTACGCTCAGAAAATTATTTATATACAAATAAATATTTCATATAAAAAACCAATCAAGTGCAAAGGGTACCCCAAAACCCAGAAATGCACACACCAAAAGAATAAGACCGAATAAGATATTTTTCTAATGAAGATTTGTATGATCCCTGGAGGTGTTTGCACTCAACCGAAAGGGACTATACATTTTATTCTCCACAAATCCTACTCAAGGATAGACAATTTTACCACAGACAAGTTACTACTTCAGAACATAACCAAAGCTCAGATCCACAATATTTCTTGGTCTGATCATGCCCCAATAACAATAGAAATTAACACAGGGAAACCCTGTACCAATAACAAATTATGGAAGAACAACACTTACAGTACATTCTTTCCCAAGAGAAACATTTGTCCGTGATAAAAAAAAGCCTCAAGCCTCGTACACACGAACGAGTTTCTCGGCAAAAACCAGCAAGAAACTTGCTGGCAGAGATTTTTTGCCGAGAAATTTGTTCGTGTGTATGGTTTCTCGTCAAGAAAAGCGACAAGAATCTCGACAAGAAAATAAAGAACCTGCTCTCTATTTTCTCGTTGAGATTCTCATCAGCCTGTTTCTCGACGAGAAAATTGTGTGTGTGTACACTTACCTTTTCGCCGGGAAGCCCGCGCATGCTCGAAATGACTTCGGCGCATGCGCGGTAGCTTCCTAGGCATAGGTAGGGTGAACCAAGATGGCGGCGACGGCATTGAATGTGACGAGCGCATGCTCGTCTTATTCGATGACGTCACCGCGTTCGCTCCATTCAAAGAACTGCAGGTTCTTTGAATCGAGCATGTGTACACTCAGCCGGGACAAGTTTCTTGTCCAAGAATCTCGTGGAAAAAAACGACATGTTTTTTTCGACGAGAATCTCGGCCGTGTGTACGAGGCTTCAGAGAATGTTTTGCACTTAAAGGGGGCTATTTACGAAAGGCAAATCCACTTTGCACTACAAATGCAAACTACAAGTGCAAACTGCACTTGAAATTGCACTGAAAGTGCACTTGGAAGTGCAGTCGGTGGAAATCTGAGGGGTAGATCTGAAATAAGGGGAAGCTCTGCTGATTTTATCATCCAATCATGTGCAAGATAAATACTGTTTTTTATTTTCCTTGCATGTCCCCCTCGGATCTACAGCGACTGCACTTCCAAGTGCACTTTCAGTGCAAATTCAAGTGCACTTTGCATTTGTAGTTTGCACTTGTAGTGCAAAGTGGATTTGCCTTTCGTAAATAACCCCCAAAGTGTTTGTTAGGGGACATATATAAGTCTATGCCAACCCCTCTATTAGAGCCGGGCATAGCTCATTGTGTATGTTTTATTTTAAAACGATTGCTGTAAATACTGTCTTCAGGCCGGTCTCATTACTTGCGGCCACTTTCCAGCTCTGATAGATGTCTTCTGTGAGAGGGGCCCTCTGACGTCAGAAGGAGATCTCCCTCTGACGTCAGAGGGAGATCACGTGACCACTCGTCTCCTCTGCAGAAAACACCCATCGGAGCTGGAAAGCGGCCGCGAGTCACGTGACCTGCCTGAAGACAGCTGATATTTAGTATTTACAGCGCTCGTTTTAAAATAAAACATACACAGTGTGCTATGCCAGCCTCTAATAGAGGGGCTGGTATAGACTTAATGTATATTTTAATATTAAAATAATAGGGACGGGGGAGGCGGGGGCTGGCCCGGAGACAGACAGAGAGGCTCTGACAAGGAGGGGGTGAGGGGGGAGAGAGGAGAGCAGAGGGGACAGCAGCCTATCACAGATGGAGGCACTTTGACCATGGTGATCAGGGCGGAGCTGCCCTGGGTATCGTGGTCTGATTAGAGAGGGAATACAGGAAATGGTAGGTTTCGCTTTTTTTTTTACAGTTTAGAGGGGGGCAGATTACATAGCATAAGCCCAGTGCTGTGTAATCTGCTTTAAGTGACCAGTATCTACATTTTTTTTTTAGGTTAACAAATGCTTTAATGATAACGGTTTGATGAAAAGTACCACACTATCGTGTGCTTATAAAGCATACGTTAGGGGTCTCCTATTACAGATAGCAGCTAGGGGAAAAAAAGGAAATCCTTTGAATTAAACAAAACATTAAAAGACATTTCCGAAGCTGAAGAAAAACAAAAAATCTCTAAGTGATATAAAAATAGCACAACAACTCAATAACCTAAGGACTGAACTGAGATATATACTGATAGATAACCATGACAAATACATAAAACAAATGAAACTGAATTACTATTCTCAAGGTAATAAAGCTGCTAAACTATTGGCTAACCAGCTACGACAACGCCAAAATAAAAATAAAATTAACAAATTAATACACCACAAATCAAGTAAAGCAATATACAACCCTCAAGAAATTGCTGACTCCTTCTCAGAATATTATGAATCTCTATATAACCTTAAAGGGGTTGTAAAAGTTTGTTTTTTATTTTCTAAATAGGTTCCTTTAAGCTAGTGCATTGTTGGTTCACTTACCTTTTCCTTTGATTTACCTTCTAAATGTTTTTTTTCTTTGTCTGAATTTCTCACTTCCTGTTTCTCCTCACTAAACTTCACACCATCATCCGAGTGGTGTGGAGTCAGCCAGAACAGCTTACTGAACAGCTTACTGAGGAGGAACAGGAAGTGAGAAATTCAGACAAAGAAAACAAAGAAAAAAAAATATTTAGAAGGGAAATCTAAGGAAAAGGTAAGTGAACCAACAATGCACTAGCTTAAAGGAACCTGTTTAGAAAATAAAAAACAAACCTTTACAACACCTTTAGAGAAGATCAAAACACTCCACAACCTACACCCCAAAACATAGCTGACTACTTAAAAAATATCAATCTACCAAAAATTGATCCTGAAGACCTAAAATATATCAATGACCCAAAGTTATAAATTCCCTAACTAAAAACAAAACCGCAGGCATAGATAGACTCTCAGGAGAATATTACCAAGTATTTAGTGAAATACTATCGCCTCATTTGACCAAAATGTTCAATCAAGCAGCCTTATCTAGCCAATACCCAAAAGAGATGTTAGAAGCACTAATAATTACCCTCCCAAAAACAGACATAAATTACAGACCTATATCATTACTAAATGTAGACATAAAAATGTATGCTAAAATTCTAGCCAATCTCTTAATAAATATCACATCATATCTCATTGGGCCCAATCAAGTACGATTCGTTAAAGGCAGACAAGCCCCTGATGGTACTAGATGGATGGTGAATCTAATCAATCATATTGAAAACAACTGAACACCCACTCTCTTTTTGGCACTAGATGCTGAGAAAGCATTCGACAGAAAAATGTGGTATTAAAGGATTCATACACTCAGCTATTATGTCACTATATTCCCAGCCCTCGGCAAAGGTACTCTTCTCAGGATTAATCTCCAAAAGTTTCAATCTAACCAATAGCACTAGACATGGTTGCCCACATTCCCCAATAATATTTTCCCTAGCAATAGAACTATTAGCAGGATATATACGCACTAACCCGGACATCAGCAGCATAAAAATAGGACAATATGATCATAAAATGAGCCTATTTGCAGATGACATCATCTTAACCTTGACAAACCCCGATATATCCCTATACAATGTTCTGAAATTATTAGATCAATACAGTAACGTGTCTTACTATAAAATTAACCAAAATAAATGTTGTATTTTACCCATGAACCTCCACAAAGATCAATCTGAAATACTTCGTAATAGCTACAGATAAAACTGGAACGAGACAACTATAATATATCTAGGTATAAAACTCACATATTCATCCTCCAAACTATATGATGTAAATTTTCCAAAACTCTTAGAACAAGCTAGCAAAGACCTACACTAAATCCAAAAAGTTCAACTATCATGGGTTGGTAAAATAGCAACATTTACGATGCAAATACTACCTAAGATATTGTATTATTTCTGCTCCCTCCCAATACCATTACCCTCCAAATTCTTTAAACAAATGAACACTAAATTAAAAACTTTCATATGGAATGGGAAAAAAACAAGAGTAGCATTCTCAATACTTAACACCAACAAAGACCTGGGAGGAATGGGACTACCAGACATTAGAAATTATCACTATGCATCTTTATTAGACCAAATAAATGTTGGTTTACCTCCCTTAATGATAAACTATGGTTAAATATTGAAAAATAAATAACTATAGGCTATGATCTATTCGCCCTTTCTATGGCAAAACTCATAATACCCAAAACAATAATTATACCAAACCTCTGTTCTATTAAATCAACTTTAGTAGCATGGACACATATTCTATTCAAAACCAAAAAGGGAAATTTGTACACTAAAATAGCATTACCTTTAAGAATAATAGATTACTGTAAAATATGTCAATCAGCAAAAGAGTGGACCAAACAAGGCTTCCAAAGATATAATTGCCTATCAACACACTTCAAGAACATAATAGAAGTGAAAGTCAGTAAATGTGCATATCTAAAAAGTAGGATTTTTTAAAACAGCTTACCTGTAAAATCCTTTTCTTGGAGTACATCACGGGACACAGAGCAGCATAGTCATTACTATGTGGGTTATATAGAATTACCTTCAGGTGCTGGCACTGGCAACTTCCAAAACAGGAAGTACCCTCCCCTATATAAGCCCCTCCCATCCGGGAGTACCTCAGTTTTGTAGCAAAGCAATACGTGTCCCCAAAAGAGGGGTGGGAGCTCTGTGTCCCGTGATGTACTCCAAGAAAAGGATTTTACAGGTAAGCTGTTTTAAAAAATCCTACTTTCTTGTTCATACATCACGGGACACAGAGCAGCATAGTCATTACTATGTGGGACGTCCCAAAGCAATGCCAAATGAGGGGGGGGATACACCATACATAAGCTGGGCGCCATCAGGCATGAGGATCTTTTGCGGCCTGCAACACACTGCGCCCAAAGGCGACATCCTCCTGACTTCTAACGTCCACCTGGTAGAACCTAGTAAACGTGTGTACTGAAGACCATGTTGCGGCCTTACAAATTTGAGCCAGGGAGGCCTGGTGATGCACTGCCCATGAAGTTCCAACTGCTCTCGTGGAGTGCGCCCTAACTTTGAACGGAGGCGGTCTACTTCTCAAGCCATAGGCTTGTATTATGACCTGTCGAATCCACCTGGCTAAAGTAGATTTTGATGCTGCCTGACCCTTTCTGGGGCCTTCCGGCAGAACAAACAAAGAATCCGTTCTACGAATCTGAGCAGTGGCTTTTAGATAAGCTTTAACTGCTCTTACTACATCCAAAGAATGCAATAACTTTTCCTCTACCGAGCTTGGTTTGGGGAAAAAAGAAGGAAGAACCACATCCTGGTTCAAGTGAAACCTCGATACCACCTTAGGAAGAAAGGCTGGGTGAGGGCGTAATACTACTCTGTCCTTATGAATAACCAGATATGGCTCCTTACAGGACATGGCGGCTAATTCCGACACTCTTCTAGCCGAGCATATGGCTACTAAAAATATCAATTTTCTGGTGAGTAGAACCAAGGAAATGTGCCGCAAAGGTTCAAACGGCTGCTTCTGCAGAACCGACAGAACCAAATTTAGATCCCATGGGCATATGGGAGCTTTAATCGGTGGAATAATACGAGTCACCCCTTGCATAAAGGATTTGACAAGTGAATGCATAGCCAGGGGCCTTTGAAATAGTATTGATAAGGCCGAAACCTGGCCCTTGATAGTACTTAAGGCAAACTTCCTGTCTACAGCCCACTGCAGGAAGTCCAGAATTCTGCCTATAACATACTTACGTGGATGCCATTTTCTGGCCTCGCACCAAGTGATGTACGCCTTCCAAACTCTATAGTAGATCTGCCTGGATACAGGCTTCCTGGCATTGATTATAGTTGATACCACAGAGTTAGAGAGACCTCTCTTCTTTAGGATGTGGGATTCAATAGCCAGGCCGTTAAACTTAGAGTTAGTAAGGAAGGGTGGTATATCGGTCCTTGCGAAAGCAGGTCCGGACGACGTGGAAGGGTCCAAGGACTCCCCACAGACATTTTGATGATCTCCGCGTACCAGGCCCTTCGGGGCCACGCTGGAGCCACCAGGATCACCGGCTTCTTTTCCAACCTGACTCTGCGAAGGAGTCGAGGCAACAATTGTAGCGGAGGGAATGCATATATCAGTCTGAACTGATCCCAAGGGAACACCAGAGCATCCGAGCCGCAAGCGAGGGGATCCCTTGTCCGGGAGACAAATCTGCCCACCTTTGCGTTGAATCTGGATGCTAGCAGATCTACATCCGGTGTTCCCCACCGCTGACATATTGCTCGGAAGACCTCGGGATGAAGGGACCATTCCCCTGGGCATAACTGTTGGCAACTCAGAAAGTCCGCCTTCCAATTCTCCACCCCTGGAATGAAGACAGCTGATATACATGGGACATGCTTTTCTGCCCATTCCAGGATGTGACTTACTTCCCTCTGGGCTGCACGACTCCTGGTGCCTCCCTGATGATTGATATATGCCACTGCTGTGGCATTGTCTGATTGAATTCTGACAGGGGACCCTTGGAGTCTGGATGTCCAGGCTACTAGGGCATACCGGGCTGCTCGTATCTCTAAGAGATTGATGGGCAGGGTTTTTAGTACATTTGACCATCTGCCCTGGAGAGACCATTGCTCCAGTACTGCCCCCCAGCCTATAAGGCTGGCCTCTGTAGTGACCACCTTCCAAGATATCGGACTGAAGGGTTTTCCCTTCTGGAGATTCTGGGGGATCAACCACCAGCAGAGACTCTTCCGAACGGAAGGGGACAAAGCCATCGGGAAGTCTAGAGCCTGAATTTTTCAGTTCCAGGCTGACAATATGGCCCTCTGTAAATTCCTTGAGTGGAATTGGGCGTATGGCACAGCTTCGAATGATGCTACCATCTTTCCTAGCAGCCTCATGCACAGGCGTATGGACGGCTGTCTTTTTGCATAAAGCAGACGGACCAAGCCCCTCAAAGAGGATACCTTGTCTAGAGGTAAGAAAATCTTCCTCTGGTCTGAATCCAGCCGTAGCCCTAGATATACCAGGTTTTTCACTGGCTGTAGGGCTGACTTGTCCAGGTTGATGACCCAACCGTGAGATTCTAGATACTTGATTGTATCGACAATTACCACTTCTAGCTTGGCAACTGAGTGGTCCATCAACAACAGGTCGTCTAGGTATGCCATTATCGTTACACCTCGTGTTCTTAGATCGGCCAACAGTGGGGCCAGAATTTTTGTGAACACTCGTGGTGCTGTGGCCAGACCGAATGGTAAGGCTCTGAACTGAAAATGGCGCCCTTCTACTGCAAAGCGTAGAAATTTTTGATGACCTGGAAAGATGGGAACATGCAAGTAAGCATCTTTGATGTCGATCGAGGCTAACCATTCCTCCCCCTGTAGGGCAGCGGTGACCGATCGTATCGACTCCATCCGGAAAGGCCGGACGTTTAGAAATTTGTTTAGACTCTTTAGGTCCAATATGGGTCTTATGTCCCCGTTTGGCTTCGGGACTGTGAAAAGGTTTGAGTAGAAACCCAACCCCCACTCTTCCATAGGAACCTCCATAATTACTCCTTGGAGCAATAGTTGTTCTAACGCCAATAGGAGAGACCCTCTTTTCAGAGGGTCTCTTGGCATGCCTGACCACATAAAATGGGAAGGAGGAGACTCTTTTAACTCCAACTTGTATCCCAGAGTTACTGCGGAGAGCACCCATCTGTCTTTGATCGTCTCCCGCCAGGTCTCTGCGAACAACTGAAGTCTTCCCCCCACCCGTTTGAGTGGGGGCAGCCCTTCATAGGCTTGACTTGGAGGCTGGTTTAGTACCCCTTCGGATCCAGGGTTTCTTATTACCCTGTGACTGTCCCTGATTTTTACCCCCTGAGTTTGACCGAGGAGGCCGTCGGAACTGCTTAGTAGCAGACGTCGCAGGGATAGGAGAGGTAGTCCTCTTAAAAGATGAACCCCTAGACCTCTTCTTACTCGGTAAGAGAGTACTTTTACCACTGGAAATCTTCTGGATATACTTATCCAGGTCCTCGCCAAAAAGGCGTTCCCCATGAAATGGGAAGCTAACTAAGAGCTTCTTACAGGGAGCTTCAGCAGACCAGTTTTTGAGCTACAGAAGCCTACGCATATGTACCAAAGACAGCGTGAGGCGGGAGGCCTGATGGATAGAATCCTTGATGGCGTCAACCGCAAAGCATAATGCTCTAGGCAGATCAGCCAGAGCCTGGGCCTGCTGGTCTGGCAAATCCCTCAGGACCATTTTCATCTGATCCTTTAAAGCTTGGCAGACCCCAATAGCTGCCACTGCTGGCTGTGTAACAGCCCCTGCTGTGGAAAAAGCAGATTTTAATAAAGATTCCAATTTTTTATCTACTGGATCTTTGAACATTTGAACATTATCTACTGGACATGTCAGTGATTTGTTTACAGAAGAGATGGCTGCATCCACCGTAGGAACATTCCATCTCTGGGTGAACTTTTCCTCCATGGGATAGATCACCGGAAATTTCTTAGGCGGAACAAATAGTTTATCAGGATGTTCCCAGTCCTGGTATATAAGTCCTTCCAATAATGGATGTATTGGAAAGGAGCAATTAACCTGGGGAGCTTTTAGTGACCCCAATGAGGAGACAGCAGTAGTTAATGGTTCAACAAGAGGCATTTTAAATGCAGATCGAACCATGTCAGTTAGGGTCTGGACCCACAATCTTTCAGTCTGTGATGCTGAAAATGGTTCATCTACTGTCGATTCCTCAAAAACAGAGTTAACCTCCTCCTGATCCCCTTCAGGTAGGTCGGTCCCTTCCTGGGACTGTTGCTCTGCCAACAGGCACTCTAATGGAGGTGATGGAGATCTGGCGCGCTTTCTTTCCTGCAGAGAAGAAGCGATCAATGCTGCCAATCTCTGCTCCAATCCCTCCAGAGTTGAGGCAAAAACCTCCTCTGTTATATATGCAGGAGCAGGTGGACTGAGGACAGCCGCAGTACCTGGCACTCCCGGGGGTTCCTTATGGGTATTAACCTCTGATTTCTCAGGGGAGGAGGCAAAAACCTCCTCTGTTAACCATGGCCAACACCTTAGACACTGGCAAAAAACGGAGGTACTCCCGGATGGGAGGGGCTTATATAGGGGAGGGTACTTCCTGTTTTGGAAGTTGCCAGTGCCAGCACCTGAAGGTAATTCTATATAACCCACATAGTAATGACTATGCTGCTCTGTGTCCCGTGATGTATGAACAAGAAAATATAAACCATTCTGATAGCATGGATATTCCAACAGAAATATGGCAATATTTCAAATACCAGTTGAGTAGTTAAAAAAAAAAAAAAAAAAAGGAATTAGACTTGTCTATAAACCTCTCTCCCCTTCCTCTCCAGATGAAAAAAACAACATGTTAAAATGGGAAAAGGATATTTTACAAAGCTATACAGTACATTGAAACAATGGCAGAAAACACTATCAATCACTAGTAAAGCATCCTCATTTATCGAACACTGGGATAATTCACACAAAATCCTTAACAGATGGTACCTGACACCCTATAGATTATCAAAAATATTCCTTTCCACCTCTCCTATCTGCTGGAGGCGTAAGGAATTAGTGGGAAACCTATAGCACACTCCTTGGTCATGCAAGAACCTTTCACGTTTTTGGAACTCGGTTTCCTCCTTTATTGTAGATCTCACAGGTAATCTGACAGAACTGACACCTGCAACAGCATGATTAAGTTTGGATGTATATCCGCATTGCTTTAGAACAATAGTATCACATACCCTAATAGCAGCGAGACTGCCAACAGTGGAAATGTACAGAAGCTCCTAACCTGTCAAACGTCATCATAAGACTAAACACTCAAGCTCAATACGAATTGATGTTAGCATTCAAAAACTTCTCTATTATTAATTTCAAGAAAAAATGGCAAGCTTAGATAAACAACCCGAGAGCCTCCAATCACTTAAAGAATAGCGTTATTTGATACACCAAGATAATGAATATCATAAATACCCTCCTTTCTTCTTCTCATCCCTAAAAACTTGAGTATTTGATAACCAATCCCGCTTACAGTATGATCACACTTGGGGTAGGCGGTAGTAGGTTATCAAAATTCAGATAATGTACGTTACCGTTATAACTTCTTATTATTAATTTCTTAATTCTGGGTATAAAATTATATATGCAACATGATAAGCAATACCAAATAACTGTATTCATTTGTGTTGAAAATCATTCTGTCAAAAACCCAATAAAAAATGTAAAGTTAAAAAAACAAAACAGAAATGCAATATGACCAGGTAAATGGAGAATTTGACAGTAGCATCATTGTTGTCTGCAACCCCATGTGTCTCAATGCATGTTTAAGCATGTTGAACAAAGATGTAATTTTGCTGCAAGCAGTCTCTCCAGTAATCACTTAATAGACCCGCTGTAATATTGAAAGCTCACAAGGTCACACGGTGGAAGGTGGCGACAGAAGGACGAGCTGTGTAAGACTATAGAAATATGCAAAAACACGGCCAAGAACTTAAAGGCTACCGCACAGGCTGTGGGATCTAAGTGACTGAGACATGGAAGATGCTCGAACAAAGATGGTGCCAGGCCTTTTAAGGAGATAGGAACATGAAGCCATTGTCAGTTTATTAAAAGTGTTAAGTTTACATGTTACATTGACATTCAAACCCTTCCTCACTTTATCAGAATCTAAGGAGGACCCCAGTGATGTTGAGGATCAGCCCACTCTTGGTGAGTACACAAGTGTGTATTTCACTAGAAGTGTATTTGCCTGAGATTGTGCAGGCTCAAAGTCAATACGTTGCACTCATCACAGTATTCAGTTGTTCACAGTTCTAAACAAATAACCCCTTTTATCTCAGGACAGGCCAATCTTAAGCTGTCCATACATGTTTTTTTTTCTTTCATTCGGCTGGCTGAACTGACGAAATTCTCCCAACCACACATTTGGTGGGAATACAGGGATCTGCCTCCGCACTGTCAGAATACACTCATCGGTGCCTCAGCTTATTGGCTGCAGTGCTGATCGAACTGCAATTATCCAGCAGTCCCATTCAAAATAAGTCAATCAATAGTTTGACTTCTCATGAACAGGAACAGCCATACATGAATCAAAGTTCAGCTGTTTCCTGCTGATCACTGCTTTGATTCGAGTATGGCCAGCTTTGGCTTTGAAAAGAAAATGTAATCAGACTAAGAAAGTTTTAAAGTGGTAGTGAACTCTTTTTTTTCAATTTTTACCTACAGGTAAACTTATAATAAAGCTTACCTGTAGATAAAATGAATATCTCCTAAACGTGCACCGTTTAGGAGAAATTCTCGTGAGCAGCACCCGATGACGTCACCGACACATGTTCTCTGAAGGAACGGCATACCTGTGCTGTTTCTTCAGAGCTATGTGCCGTGGCTCATCCAGTCATCATGGCTCATCCAGTCAGAGGGTCGGAGTCCTTCGAACCCGGAAGGAAGCTTGGGTGAGGATGGAAGCCTCTGCAGCAGTTAACAAGGGGTCGATAAGGGCTTCCTTCTAAGGAAAGTCTTTCATAATGTGCTAGTATGCAGTGCATACTAGCATATTATGCCTTTACCTTGCAGGGTTTGTTTTTTTAAATGCCTTTACTAACGCTTTAAGGCAAGGTTACTGATGTGAAAATTTCAGGCTATTATCTATGATTGCATTTAGCAAAAAAGGAATGAATATCAACATCTCAGATCGATTTACACTAGCCACCATGTATATAGGTATCAGAGAATCATTTATTTATATTAAAAAAACGATGATGTCAAACTAACGCTTTTTTATATTTATTAATTTACATATCTTAATTTCAGAAATTTGCTATGTCATTTAAAGTGGTTGTAAACTCTTACTCATATACCCAGTGAAATTACTGGCCTCAAGTGATAGTGAGGTGAAACAAATCCTCCTACATAAGTTGTACCTGTTTGTCTACAGTTTTCTCTTCTCTCCATCCATTCAAAGTCCAAAATGTATAAAGCTTGTCTTACACTCTGCAGAGCTTAGTTAGGAGAGCTCTAATAGACCTTATTGGAGGGAAAATGACACCCCTCCCCCCTTATACAGCACACAGGAACAGAGCTGAAGCTGTAAATCAGCTGGGGCTCCCTTCCCTGTCACTTTTTTCTCTTGGTGTCAGAAGAGATTCATGTTGATAGCAGAGGAAGGAAGCAGCAGACAGAAATTACACTTAGTGTTCTTAATTGAGACAAGTACACACTATAGAGGGATATGCTTTGTTTATATTTAATGTCTGAGGTTTACAACCACTTTAACAAATAAGCTAATACAGTCAGGGAGCAATATATCCCATTTATATTTTTTACAACTGTTGGGATTTCCATAATATAAGCCTAAGCCAATAAAAGATATATTAGCCAAAGTGCTCATTAATATTCATTATTCCTCACACTGCTTCCACACATGCCCCAGAAGTCCCATCCATGGGAGTCTGAGGAAATCTCATTTAGACAACTTAGGGAAAACTCTAAGAGGATATTTACTAACACTGGTGCACACAGAATCTGGTGCAGCATTGCATAGTAACCAATCAGCTTATAAAGTCTTTAATTGAACTTTTCCAATAAAACCTAGAAGCTGATTGGTTACTTTGCACAGCTGCACCAGATTCTTGGTGCACCAGTTTTAGTCAATCTCCCCCTAAGCCCAGGTTTACACTGGGCTGTGGGAATGAAGCCGTGCGAGTTCAGCTGTACTCGCACAATTTCACTCCCGCTTGTCAGTCCCGATTTCGGTCGTGATTTCAGAGACAACTGTGCAGGTTTCTGCACAGCAGTCAATGTAAATCGCAGCCCGAAATCTCAAAAAGTAGTACAGAAACTACTTTTTGAAATCGGTGCAGCGCCGCAGATGCAGCATCACACCGATTAGGATGGTGCCATTGCCGGAAATCGCATGTCAAATCATACCAATGTGAACCAGGTCTGTGTCAACTTTAAATTAATAAGCAGTACCGCAATTCAGAAAGCTTAAATATTCAATCGCTGCAGACTGGTCTGATTCGGGGGAAATCATATTTGGGCAAACCAATTTCTTCCTCAATAATTTGTAATGAATTTTTTTAAATAAAAATATATAAAAGCATTAAAATATAGACGGTGGGGCTTCTGCAAGTGTGTAAATTGTTAAATACATAAAGTACAAATCATATGTAAATCCTAATAACATAATATTAAAATAAATCCATGTGAAACAAAAAAAAAATTAAAAAATGTATCCACTCTGTGAAAAAGTTCAAAACACCGGTGGACGAATATTAAGGTCATTCTTTTGTAGGCTTGATTTCTATTTTTTATTTTGAGACTTTTTATTCATTGGAATTATGTGGCTTATATGATTTTTATTTTATTTATTGTTTTTACTGATTACATATTACGAGGTGTGCAACATGGATAATATTCTGTATATTAGATTAATTAGGTTTAAAGTAACATGGGGTATACTACCTTGAAAATAAAAATATTTTGTTTATTTTATTAATTATATGAATATTTGTTTCATTTTATATTTTATTGGTTTAATGCTAACGTATCTAGACAATGATATACCGTATTTATCGGCGTATAACACGCACAGGCATATAACACGCACCCTAACTTTAAGAGGGAAGTTTCAGGAAAAAAACTTTCCACAGCCCCCTCCGTATAACACGCAGGCACAGTTTACCCTCTATTTTCAGGGTAAAAAAGTGAGTGTTATACGCCAATAAATACAGTAAATAAGAAATTTATTGTATAAAAAAATCAAACTGGCTGCTTTCCCTTCTCTGTAGTTTTAGGTCCACAATCTTTGTTCAACTTGTTTATTTGAGTCCTCTGACTGCATTCCTTCATAACCACCCACATTTGCTGTAGTGATGGCAGAATTTATTGTTTGCAAACATAATAAACAGGAATAAATGTGGGTCGATGCCAAAGCAGGAAACAATGTAGGTATCTAAAACTCTGCCAGACTGCGAGCCATTAAAGTGTATTAAAGTATACTTTAAAAAGTAGGACTAAACATTCCTATCTTACTTTTCTAACAAAACAATTAAAATATATTTTTTTTAATTCTTTATTAAGAAAAGGGTTATTGCCTGACATAATTGTTAAATAAGACAATGCAGAATTTGTGAGACCACTTGTCTATTTATTGTTAATGTCTAAAAAATAAACCTTTGTATGGAAAAGTGGCCAAAAGCCCTTATTAATTTTGCCCTTTTTAGTTAGAAAGAAGAATGAAGTGTGTGTGAAAACACAGAAAAAAATAAATAAAAACGAGGGGATTATAGGAATGCAAGTGAAATATAAAAAGGATAAGCCTTTGGAAGCATAGATTCTTAACCACTTCCCTACCCAGCCATAGTCAAATGACGTCCACAGATGGGATCTCCCATTCTGGGTGGACGTCATATGACGTCCTGGCTTTGTAGGGGGATATCTGAATGATGCCTGCAGCTAGAGGCATCATTCAGATATCCTTTTAAAGTGCCGGCGATTCTGTGCACCATAAGAACGATCATAGCGGCGGTTCTGCCGCTTGATCGTTCTTATAGGCGGCGGAAGGGGACATCCCCCACCTCCCGCCGCCATCCGGTGCTTCTCCGGGCTCTCCCGTGCGATCGGGGACCCGGAGCGAATCTTCCGGCGCCGTTGGTGGGTCGCGTGACGAGCATAGAGATGACTGGTGACCAGTCATCTCTATGATTGTCGGAGGCCTGGGCGCGATGTGATGAAGTCACGCCCGGGTCCTCAAATGTAAACAAAGCCGCCATTGCGGCTGTAAGTATGAGATCAGTGAAAAGATTTTCACTGATCTCATGCTTTCCAGCCTGGAGGAGAGATGTGGGGTCTTATTGACCCCGCATCTCTCAATAAAGAGGACCTATCACACACATTCCTATTACAAGGGATGTTTACATTCCTTGTAATAGGAATAAAAGTGATCAAAAAAAAAATAAAGTAAAATAATTGTAAAAAAATAAAGAAATAAGTAAAAAAAAAAAAAAAATAGTAAAAAAAAAATTTTTAAACGCCCCTGTCCCCGGTAGCTCGCGATCAGAAGCGAATGCACACGTAAGTCGCCCACATATGTAAACGCCATTCAAACCACACATGTGAGGTATCGCCGCGTGCGTTAGAGCGCGTGCAACAATTCTAGCACTAGACCTTCTCTGTAATTCTAACCTGGTAACCTGTAAAAAAAATTAAAGCATCGCCTATGGAGATTTTTAAGTACCGAAGTTTGCCGCCATTCCATGAGTGTGCGCAATTTTAAAGCGTGACATGTTAGGTATCTATTTACTCGGCGTAACATCATCTTTCATATTTTTCCAAAAAATTGGGCTAACTTTACTGTTTTGTTATTTTTTAATTCATGAAACCATTTTTTTTTTTAAAAAGGCGTTTGAAAAATGATTGCGCAAATATCGTGCAAGAAAAAAAGTTGCAATGACCGTCATTTTATTCCCTAGGGTGTCTGCTAAAAAACATATATAATGTTTGTGGGTTCTGAGTAATTTTCTAGCAAAATAATGATGATTTGTACATGTAGGAGAGAAGTGCTAGAATAGGCCCGGTATTGAAGTGGTACAAAAAGCCCTGTATTGAAGTGGTTAAAGTGTATACGGTAGTACCCCAACATTTCATATTCCTGATATTTGCCTGCTGTACCATGTACTTGTATGAAAAAGTATCCTGTTCTCTTTATATTGCTTCTTTTGTGTGAAATCCTTGGTGTTCCAGCTAGTCCTTCTGCTTTCCTATAAAAAAACTGACCAAATTAAGCAGGAGAACACACCGTGGTAAGTTCTCCGGCTATGCCGGGAACTCAGTGTACTTTCCTCTAATGATCAAGACTTGTCCTGACACACACCCCCTATACAGCCATTCACTGGGAAGCTTAGTGTACTGTTGCTTCTCCTCCCCCCCAGCTCTTATGCAGCCGGGAAGGGAATGTGACCACTGATAAAAAAGGGAAAAAAGGTATTTATAATATATTTTATATCTACAGTATACACAAATATTTTGCCTTTTTTATTTCTATTTTAAACTGAATAGTTTTTTTTTACAAGGTGATTGTTTACTTTAAGCTTTACTTTAAGCTGGCCAAACACAGTCAGTTTTTTTTGTTCAGTCAGGGGGCTTGAAAAAAAAAATCTGATCCCTCTATCCACACCATGGGCGGATCCAGAGTCTTTTCTCTATGTTTTTTTGTGGGAAATTTATCGGGGAAACGGCTTGTGTCGGCGCTTCAATCATCCCGGCACCATGGTTGTTATGGTGTCAGGATGATTGAAGCGCATTATTTCTATTATTACATTGTAATATAAAATTAAATAATTCAATGCAGAATCAGTGGGAGCCCCGAGTGTGTCACTTGCCACCGTCGCCTGCAATTAGTGGGAGCCCTGAGCGTGTCACTTGCCACACGTTGCGGATTGTCACTTGCCACGTCACCTGCCACATCTTGTGGATTGTCACTTGCCACACCTTGTGGATTCTCACCTGCCACATCACCTGCCACACCTTGTGGATTGTCACTTGCCACACCTTGTGGATTGTCACTTGCCACATCACCTGCCACACCTTGCAGATTGTCACTAGCCACACCTTGCGGATCGTTACTTGCCACGTCGCCTGCCACACCTTGCTGATTGTCACTTGCCACGTCACCTGCCCCACCTTGCTGATTGTCACTTGCCTGCCACCAGATGCAGATTGTCATTTGCCACGTCACCTGCCACAATTTGCGGATTGTCACTTGCCACGTCGCCTGCCACACCTTGCGGATTGTCGCTAACTTGCCTGCTAAGGTGTAGTTTTGGTTGTCTCTTGCTGTGTCCCAGACTCCCAGAATCAGGCAGCAGAGAGATAATGTAATCTCTCTGCTGCCTGCACAGTGAGGGCGGAAGTCACTGCAGGAATGCAGGGCAGGCACGGGCGGTGAGAGATGATCTCATCTCTCTGCTCCCCCGCTCCCGGCTAACTGATTGGCCAGCTGCCACACTGAGCCTGCTCTCTCACTCTGACCTGCGCTGCCAACACACTGAGCAGCACGGTTTGCCCATGAACCGTGCCGCCCGCCCACAAACCGCGCCGCAAGCGGAACCGCCCGCTTTCTTACCCGTCTGTGGAGCCGCACGCTATCGCACCTGCCCACAGAGCGGCCCGACGTGACTCACTGACGTCACTCGTTGCTAGACACCAAGCGGCCCAAGCGGCCCAGGCATTAGCAACGAGTGCAGGGAAGAGGCTCCACCCACCTCCTCCTCCGCTCCTGGTATCTTGTCAGTGCGCAGCGTAACTACATTAGACGAGTCTCTCTCTCAGCGCCGCTAATCGGCTGATGTGAGAAACTGAGAAAGAGACTCAGAGAGGCAGCGGCAGCCGCAGCCGCAGAACAAGTACTGTATATACTCGAGTATAAGCCGAACCGAATATAAGCCGAGGCACCTAATTTTACCCCCAAAAAACTGGGAAAACTTATTGACTTGAGTATAAGCCTAGGGTGTCCATCTGCATGCCTCACTGTGCCTCACTTTTCCTCACTGTGCCTCACTGTGCCCATGCTTCACTGTGCCCATGACCAGACTGATGTTTAACATGGGAGTCTATGGAAGGAGTGCCCGGCTTTGAAAAATCGCTTCTCCCTGGCCATAGGTCTTCCAGACACCAAACTTTGCACACTTGTAGAGGAGACATGGGGATACATGTGTGCTAAGTTTGGGGACCAGAGAACCTACGACCGGCCCGTACTGTGTCCGCAAAATCACTGGAGAAATGACCATTTAATTGGAGTCTATGGAAGGGGTGCCCAGTTTTAAAAAATCAGTGCTCCCCGGCCGTAGGTTCCCCAAACTTTGCACACTTGTAGAGGAGACAGGGGACCTACGGCTGGCTGGTACCGGGTCCCCAAATTTCAGAGATCAGGCACAAAAAAAAAAAACAGAGCAAGCAAGTGAGAGTGTGACAGATGGTCTCGGGGGGGGGGCAATTGCCCTGTTGCCCCCCCCTGGATCCGCCCCTGATCCACACAAATGAAGTAAATGTATGAATACCCCTCGCCACTGATTAACTGCAGCTGCTGATCAATTTCAATTTGCTAATATGTCCATTTGATAGAAGTCAATCAAATAATCAACTGCTGTCAGAAGGAGACCACCACACACTGATCGAAATTCAGCAAGTCCCTCCTGAACCTACTTTTGATCAGTGTATGGCCGTCTTAAAGTGTAAGTAAACCCCCTATCATTTTCAGCCAAGGAAGCTGCCATCTTTGCTTCTGTTTAATCCACAACTGCCATGATGTGGCACGTTTGATCAGTTATGACACAAGCCATTGGATGGTTTGACAGTTTGGTTGAGAGCACAACCAATAGGAGTGTTACATTTCCGGCACGTGTCGGGAAATTAAACTGTTTTATGGATGGGTTTACTTCCACTTTAAGCCCAGGTTCACACTGGGCTGCGAGAGTGAAGCCGTGCAAGTTCAGCTGAACTCGCACGATTGCACTCCTGCTGGTCAGTCCTGATTTTGGCCGCGATTACAGAGACATCTGTAAAGGTTTCTGCACAGATGTCAATGTAAATCGCGGGCCAAATTTGCAAAAAGTAGTACAGAAACTACTTTTTGAAATCGGTGCAAGGCCGCAGATGCGGCATCGCACCGATTAGGACGGTGCCATTGCCGGCAATTTGCGGCAAATACCGCCGATTTGACATGCCAAATCGCATGTCAAAATGCACCAGTGTGAACCAGGGCTAAGTCAATTTTACAAATCTTAGCAATGAAAGCTATTTCCATGCCATAAGGGTTACCCAGAAAAACCATATTTGTTCAAATCTTTCTTCTTGGCGGTGAAGTGCGGCTGTCAGTTATTTTATCATTTTGAATTCATTTATGTTAGTGAACCAAAGTTGGACAGATGGAGGAGAGTCCTATTTTCAAAGAGTAGATATGCAGATTCTTCCTATTTCTGCTTCTGGGTAGGGAGCCCAGATGAAAATAGCAAGCAGTATTTTTCCTGGACCCAAAAGGTTTTTAACCACTTAACGACCGCTCACTGTATATATACGTCGGCACAATGGCACCGACAGGCACAATCACGTAGAGCATACGTGATTGCCTTTGTACAGTTGGGGGGTCCGATCGGAAACCCCTTCTGTACAGTGAGCGGTCGGAATTCGTTGGGGAGCGATCCGACATGAGGGGACGGCCGTTCGATTCCGGCCACCCCCCCTCGATCGCTCCCGGCAAATGGAAATGCCCCCTCTGTCTGTTGAATGTACACACAGACAGAGGAAGCAGGAGGAAGTGATGTCATCTCCTGTGCGGCGCTCACATATACCGAGCGCCGTACAAGAGAAGACATCAAGGTTAGTGCACAAACACTACACTAACACCAGCACACATAGGCACATAAATCGCCCCCCAGGCCCCCCCAGATCACCCCCCAGCCCCCAGTCACAGTGTCACTGATTGCAGTGACCATTTATTTACTGATCACTGCAATCAGTGACATTTGTGACTACATTTAGTTTTAGGTCCAGTGTAGCCCCCTAACCCCCCTAATAAAGGTTTAACCCCTTGATCACCCCCCAGATAACCCTTTCACCCCCTAGCACCGCCGTCGCTAAGCGATCATTTTTCTGATCGCTGTCTTAGCGTCGGTGATTCAGATCGGTAGCCAGTAATTTTTTTTAGGTTCGCCGCAGGTTTTTATAGCATCAGGTACCCCCATAAACTATCTAATAAAGGTTTAACCCCCTTGATCGCCCCCCAGGTAACCCTTTCACCCCCTATCACCACTGTCGCTAAGCGATCATTTTTCTGATCGATGTCTTAGCGTCGGTGATGCAGATCGGTAGCCAGTATTTTTTTTTTAGGTTCGCCGCAGGTTTTTATAGCGTCAGGTACCCCCATAAATTATCTAATAAAGGTTTAACCCCCTTGATCGCCCCCCAGGTAACCCTTTCACCCCCTATCACCACTGTCGCTAAGCGATCATTTTTCTGATCGCTGTCTTAGCGTCGGTGATGCAGATCGGTAGCCAGTAATTTTTTTTAGGTTTGCCGCAGGTTTTTATAGCGTCAGGTACCCCCATAAATGATCTAATAAAGGTTTAACCCCCTTGATCGCCCCCCAGGTAACCCTTTCACCCCCTATCACCACTGTCGCTAAGCGATAATTTTTCTGATCGCTGTCTTAGCGTCGGTGATGCAGATCAGTAGCCAGTAATTTTTTTTTAGGTTCGCCGCAGGTTTTTATAGCGTCAGGTACCCCCATAAATTATCTAATAAAGGTTTAACCCCCTTGATCGCCCCCCAGGTAACCCTTTCACCCCCTATCACCACTGTCGCTAAGCGATCATTTTTCTGATCGCTGTCTTAGCGTCGGTGATGCAGATCGGTAGCCAGTCATTTTTTTTAGGTTCGCCGCAGGTTTTTATAGCGTCAGGTACCCCCATAAATTATCTAATAAAGGTTTAACCCCCTTTATTGCCCCCCAGGTAACCCTTTCACCCCCTATCACCACTGTCGCTAAGCGATCATTTTTCTGATCACTGTCTTAGCGTCGGTGATGTAGATAGGTAGCCAGTAATTTTTTTTAGGTTCGCCGCAGGTTTTTATAGCGTCAGGTACCCCCATATATTATCTAATAAAGGTTTTAACCCCCTAATTGCCCCTAGTTAACCCTTTCACCAGTGATCATCATATAAGTGTTACGGGTGACACTGGTTAGTTAGTTTGCTTTTTATAGTGTCAGGGCACCCGCCGTATATAACCCAATAAAGGTTTAACCCCCTGATCGCCCGGCGGGTGATATCAATTAGGTTTTAGCGTCAGAGAGGGTCTGCGTCACACCCCAGGCAGCGTCAGGTTAGTGCCAGTAACGCTAACACCCACGCGTGAAGCATACACCTCCCTTAGTGGTATAGTATCTGAACAGATCAATATCTGATCTGATCAGATCTATACTAGCGTCCCCAGCAGTTTAGGGTTCCCAAAAATGCAGTGTTAGCGGGATCAGCCCAGATACCTGCTAGCACCTGCGTTTTGCCCCTCCGTCCAGCCCAGGCCACCCAAGTGCAGTATCGATCGATCACTGTCACTTACAAAACACAACACACATAACTGCAGCGTTCGCAGAGACAGGCCTGATCCCTGCGACTCCAGTGCTGTAGGAGGTGATTTCACCACCACAGTTAAAAAAAAAAGCAAATATGCCGAAGCATTGGGGCAGCAGGGGCGGAGGAGTGATTTTGCTCCTAATGCCGTGTACATACGATCGAAATTCCGACGGAGGCTTGCCCGTGGAAAAGTCCGACCATGTGTGTGCGGCATAACTTTTTTGCGGGAGGATGCCCCCATGCTTCGGCATATATAAATGGTGCATGTATGCCCATCATTAGAAGTGGGTGGATGAAGGGCGGTATTCTAATGGTGGGCATACCCACCGATCAATCTCTTTTTTCGTTCAGCCACCTGGCTGCATGAAAAAAGTAGGATTTTTAAAACAGCTTACCTGTAAAATCCTTTTCTTGGAGTACATCACGGGACACAGAGCAGCATAGTCATTACTATGTGGGTTATATAGAATTACCTTCAGGTGCTGGCACTGGCAACTTCCAAAACAGGAAGTACCCTCCCCTATATAAGCCCCTCCCATCCGGGAGTACCTCAGTTTTGTAGCAAAGCAATACGTGTCCCCAAAAGAGGGGTGGGAGCTCTGTGTCCCGTGATGTACTCCAAGAAAAGGATTTTACAGGTAAGCTGTTTTAAAAATCCTACATTCTTGTTCATACATCACGGGACACAGAGCAGCATAGTCATTACTATGTGGGACGTCCCAAAGCAATGCCACATGAGGGGGGGGATACACCATACATAAGCTGGGCGCCATCAGGCATGAGGATCTTTTGCGGCCTGCAACACACTGCGCCCAAAGGCGACATCCTCCTGACTTCTAACGTCCACCTGGTAGAACCTAGTAAACGTGTGTACTGAAGACCATGTTGCGGCCTTACAAATTTGCGCCAGGGAGGCCTGGTGATGCACTGCCCATGAAGTTCCAACTGCTCTCGTGGAGTGCGCCCTAACTTTGAACGGAGGCGGTCTACTTCTCAAGCCATAGGCTTGTATTATGACCTGTCGAATCCACTTGGCTAAAGTAGATTTTGATGCTGCCTGACCCTTTCTGGGGCCTTCCGGCAGAACAAACAAAGAATCCGTTCTACGAATCTGAGCAGTGGCTTTTAGATAAGCTTTAACTGCTCTTACTACATCCAAAGAATGCAATAACTTTTCCTCTACCGAGCTTGGTTTGGGGAAAAAAGAAGGAAGAACCACATCCTGGTTCAAGTGAAACCTCGATACCACCTTAGGAAGAAAGGCTGGGTGAGGACGTAATACTACTCTGTCCTTATGGATAACCAGATATGGCTCTTTACAGGACATGGCGGCTAATTCCGACACTCTTCTAGCCGAGCATATGGCTACTAAAAATATCAATTTCCTGGTGAGTAGAACCAAGGAAATGTGCCGCAAAGGTTCAAATGGCTGCTTCTGCAGAACCGACAGAACCAAATTTAGATCCCATGGGCATATGGGAGCCTTAATCGGTGGAATAATACGAGTCACACCTTGCATAAAGGATTTGACAAGTGAATGCATAGCCAGGGGCCTTTGAAATAGTATTGACAAGGCCGAAACCTGGCCCTTGATAGTACTTAAGGCAAACTTCCTGTCTACAGCCCACTGCAGGAAGTCCAGAATTCTGCCTATAACGTACTTACGTGGATGCCATTTTCTGGCCTCGCACCAAGTGATGTACGCCTTCCAAACTCTATAGTAGATCTGCCTGGATACAGGCTTCCTGGCATTGATTATAGTTGATACCACAGAGTTAGAGAGACCTCTCTTCTTTAGGATGTGGGATTCAATAGCCAGGCCGTTAAACTTAGAGTTAGTAAGGAAGGGTGGTATATCGGTCCTTGCGAAAGCAGGTCCGGACGACGTGGAAGGGTCCAAGGACTCCCCACAGACATTTTGATGATCTCCGCGTACCAGGCCCTTCGGGGCCACGCTGGAGCCACCAGGATTACCGGCTTCTTCTCCAACCTGACTCTGCGAAGGAGTCGAGGCAACAATTGTAGCGGAGGGAATGCATATATCAGTCTGAACTGATCCCAAGGGAACACCAGAGCATCCGAGCCGCAAGCGAGGGGATCCCTTGTCCGGGAGACAAATCTGTCCACCTTTGCGTTGAATCTGGATGCTAGCAGATCTACATCCGGTGTTCCCCACCGCTGACATATTGCTCGGAAGACCTCGGGATGAAGGGACCATTCCCCTGGGCATAACTGTTGGCGACTCAGAAAGTCCGCCTTCCAATTCTCCACCCCTGGAATGAAGACAGCTGATATACATGGGACATGCTTTTCTGCCCATTCCAGGATGTGACTTACTTCCCTCTGGGCTGCACGACTCCTGGTGCCTCCCTGATGATTGATATATGCCACTGCTGTGGCATTGTCTGATTGAATTCTGACAGGGGACCCTTGGAGTCTGGATGTCCAGGCTACTAGGGCGTACCGGGCTGCTCGTATCTCTAAGAGATTGATGGGCAGGGTTTTTACTACATTTGACCATCTGCCCTGGAGAGACCATTGCTCCAGTACTGCCCCCCAGCCTATAAGGCTGGCATCTGTAGTGACCACCTTCCAAGATATCGGGCTCAAGGGTTTTCCCTTCTGGAGATTCTGGGGGATCAACCACCAGCAGAGACTCTTCCGAACGGAAGGGGACAAAGCCATCGGGAAGTCTAGAGCCTGAACTTTTCCGTTCCAGGCTGACAATATGGCCCTTTGTAAATTCCTTGAGTGGAATTGGGCGTATGGCACAGCTTCGAATGATGCTACCATCTTTCCTAGCAGCCTCATGCACAGGCGTATGGACGGCTGTCTTTTTGCACAAAGCAGACGGACCAAGGCCCTCAAAGAGGATACCTTGTCTAGAGGTAAGAAAATCTTCCTCTGGTCTGAATCCAGCCGTAGCCCTAGATATACCAGGTTTTTCACTGGCTGTAGGGCTGACTTGTCCAGGTTGATGACCCAACCGTGAGACTCTAGATACTTGATTGTATCGACAATTACCACTTCTAGCTTGGCAACTGAGTGGTCCATCAACAACAGGTCGTCTAGGTATGCCATTATCGTTACACCCCGTGTTCTTAGATCGGCCAACAGTGGGGCCAGAATTTTTGTGAACACTCGTGGTACTGTGGCCAGACCGAATGGTAAGGCTCTGAACTGAAAATGGCGCCCTTCTACTGCAAAGCGTAGGAATTTTTGATGACCTGGAAAGATGGGAACATGCAAGTAAGCATCTTTGATGTCGATCGAGGCTAACCATTCCTCCCCTTGTAGGGCAGCGGTGACCGATCGGATCGACTCCATCCGGAAAGACCGGACGTTTAGAAATTTGTTTAGACTCTTTAGGTCCAATATGGGTCTTATGTCCCCGTTTGGCTTCGGGACTGTGAAAAGGTTTGAGTAGAAACCCAACCCCCACTCTTCCATAGGAACCTCCATAATTACTCCTTGGAGCAATAGTTGTTCTAATGCCAATAGGAGAGACCCTCTTTTCAGAGGGTCTCTTGGCATGCCTGACCACATAAAATGGGACGGAGGAGACTCTTTTAACTCCAACTTGTATCCCAGAGTTACTGCGGAGAGCACCCATCTGTCTTTGATCGTCTCCCGCCAGGTCTCTGCGAACAACTGAAGTCTTCCCCCCACCCGTTTGAGTGGGGGCAGCCCTTCATAGGCTTGACTTGGAGGCTGGTTTAGTACCTCTTCGGATCCAGGGCTTTTTATTACCCTGTGACTGTCCCTGATTTTTACCTCCTGAGTTTGACCGAGGAGGCCGTCGGAACTGCTTAGTAGCAGACGTCGCAGGGATAGGAGAGGTAGTCCTCTTAAAAGATGGACCCCTAGACCTCTTTTTACTCGGTAAGAGAGTACTTTTACCACTGGAAATCTTCTGGATATACTTATCCAGGTCTTCGCCAAAAAGGCGTTCCCCATGAAATGGGAAGCTAACTAAGAGCTTCTTACAGGGAGCTTCAGCAGACCAGTTTTTGAGCCACAGAAGCCTACGCATATGTACCAAAGACAGCGTGAGGCGGGAGGCCTGATGGATAGAATCCTTGATGGCGTCAACCGCAAAGCATAATGCTCTAGGCAGATCAGCCAGAGCCTGGGCCTGCTGGTCTGGCAAATCCCTCAGGACCATTTTCATTTGATCCTTTAAAGCTTGGCAGATCCCAATAGCTGCCACTGCTGGCTGTGTAACAGCCCCTGCTGTGGAAAAAGCAGATTTTAATAAAGATTCCAATTTTTTATCCACTGGATCTTTGAACATTTGAACATTATCTACTGGACATGTCAGTGATTTGTTCACAGAAGAGATGGCTGCATCCACCGTAGGAACATTCCATCTCTGGGTGAACTTTTCCTCCATGGGATAGATCACCGGAAACCTTTTAGGCGGAACAAATAGTTTATCAGGATGTTCCCAGTCCTGGTATATAAGTCCTTCCAATAATGGATGTATTGGAAAGGAGCAATTAACCTGGGGAGCTTTTAGCGACCCCAATGAGGAGACAGCAGTAGTTGATGGTTCAACAAGAGGCATTTTAAATGCAGATCGACCCATGTCAGTTAGGGTCTGGACCCACAATCTTTCAGTCTGTGATGCTGAAAATGGTTCATCTACTGTCGATTCCTCAAAAACAGAGCTAACCTCCTCCTGATCCCCTTCAGGTAGGTCGGTCCCTTCCTGGGACTGTTGCTCTGCCAACAGGCACTCTAATGGAGGTGATGGAGATCTGGCGCGCTTTCTTTCCTGTAGAGAAGAAGCGATCAATGCAGCCAATCTCTGCTCCAATCCCTCCAGAGTTGAGGAAAAAACCTCCTCTGTTATATATGCAGGAGCAGGTGGACTGAGGACAGCCGCAGTACCTGGCACTCCCGGGGGTTCCTTATGGGTATTAACCTCTGATTTCTCAGGGGAGGAGGGTGCAGATGACTGCTCCAGATCCTCAGAGCCCGATGGAGACCCCCTACACTTCCTGAGAGGTATATCTCGGAGTTTTTTAGGCGGCATATTCCTTAGTTCAAAGCTGAGGTATTCCAGCCGCAATACACCCCTTACTGAAATAGTCTAATGCAATTTGCTGCTATGTACATCAGTGGGTGTCTACTAATGCGTCTTTCTGGGGATGCCTGTATCAACCGCCCGCTGTAAGCCCCTATACCATGCTACCAGCTCCTTTTCATGCTCTGTGTCCATAGCAAGCAGCGTGGACTGAGTCCTTTTATCTTGCTGGGACGCCCGCACATGCGCAGAAGCGCTGGGCGCACAGAGCGCGTCATCCGCCAGGCTCCGCCCCCTTTTTTGAAGCTAAACCTTATAAAAGGAAAGCATGTGTGCGCGCGCGCGCGTGCACGTGTGCGCTCTTGGCGCCATGTAGGGAGAGGAGCCAGGGTCCCTGTTTCACCAGGACTCGGGGATGGAAGGAAACTACTTGGCAGCATGACAGAGGAATGCAGCTTCCCTGATAGAGAGCTCACTCATCTGCCTGGACTTTCACCATGGAAGGAATAGTCCCAAGAAAAAAGACGTTCCACAGCGGCCTCTAGTGGACAAACACAGGTACCGCACCTTTGTCTTTTTTTTTTTTTTTTTTAAAACCTCCTTTATGAAAAAACATTTCCAGGTTTACAGTTTTTTTAAAACTTCCCTTATGAAAAAACATTTCTAGGATTACTTAGGCATATACAGCTATTAGCGGGAATACCCTTTAGGTAACAGGCAGAAAGACATATTAGGCTTGGGGGTCCCCTCAATAGAACCAAGTTCCTGAGGGGCCCCCACTTACCTTTTCCCCGCCGCAGGACTTTGTTTGGTCCACAGAAGCCCAAACTTCACCTCTCACGGCAGGCATTGTACTAGACCTTCAGGGACCGGGTTCCCAAGGATTCCACTCCCCTGGACCTGTATAGCACCCTGCACAGATAGCCTCTTGGTTTTGGGTATGACCAGAGCTCTGGATCCCAGGGTCCAGCCCTCCTTAGAGAGGCATTACAGGCAAAACCCTGCTCTTCTCTGCAAGGCCCGGGTACCGACCGTTTAGCTATGAAGCTTTTTTTGGTCGGATCCGGAATAGCTTGCTAAGGCCCAGAGAACCTGTACACAAGCCCAGATGAATACATGTTAACCTTGGCCAACACCTTAGACACTGGCGAAAAACTGAGGTACTCCCGGATGGGAGGGGCTTATATAGGGGAGGGTACTTCCTGTTTTGGAAGTTGCCAGTGCCAGCACCTGAAGGTAATTCTATATAACCCACATAGTAATGACTATGCTGCTCTGTGTCCCGTGATGTATGAACAAGAAAAAAGATTACAATACATGTCCAACAAGGACCAGCAACGTACTGGTATGTTGCTGGACTTTGAATGGTTATACCAGATTGATGCCTGCGGGTTTAGGTATCATCTTGGTATCATTCTTTTCAGCCAGCGGCCGGCTTTCATGTAAAAGCAATCCTAGTGGCTAATTAGCCTCTGGACTGCTTTTACAAGCAGTGGGAGGGAATGTCCCCCCCGGATATAAAAAGCGCCATTGGGAAATTGGGAAAGCATTTTATCACACCGATCTTGGTGTGGTCAGATGCTTTGAGGGCAGAGGAAAGATCTAGGGTCTAGACCCCAGTTTTTTCAAAAAAAGAGTACCTGTCATTACCTATTGCTATCATAGGGGATATTTACATTCCCTGAGATAACAATAAAAATGATAAAAAAAAAAAAAAAAAATATGGAAGGAACAATTTAAAAATAAAATAAAAAAGCAAAATTAATAATAAAAAAAAAAAAAAAAAACACCCCTGTCCTGCCCTGCTCTTGCCCAATGGCGAACGCAAGCGTCGGTCTGGCGTCATATGTAAACAGCAATTGCACCATGCATGTGAGGTATCACCGCGAAGGTCAGATCGAGGGCAGTAATTTTAGCAGTAGACCTCCTCTGTAAATCTAACGGGGTAACCTGTAAAGGCTTTTAAAAATGTATGTAGTTTGTCGCCAATGCGCGTTTGTGCAAAATTTTAAAGCATGTCGTGTTTGGTATCTATGTACTCGGCCTAAGATCATCTTTTTTATTTCATCAAACATTTGGGCAATATAGTGTGTTTTAGTGCATTAAAATTAAAAAAAGTGTATTTTATTCTGTAGGGCCTTTGCTTTAAAAATATATATAATGTTTGGGGGTTCAACATAATTTTCTTGCAAAAAAAAATATGTTTTCATGTAAACAAAAAGTGTCAAAAAGGGCTTTGTCTTCAAGTGGTTAGAAGAGTGGATGTAAGCTTCCTAATGTTGTGTATAAAATGCCAGAACAGTTCAAACCCCCCAAAATGACCCCATTTTGGAAAGTAGACACCCCAAGCTATATACTGAGAGGCATGTCGAGTCCATGGAATATTTTATATGTTGACACAAGTTGCGGAAAAAAGACAATTTTTTTTTTTTTTTTTGCACAAAGTTGTCACTAAATGATATATTGCTCAAACATGCCATGGGCATATGTGGAATTACACCCCAAAATACATTCTGTTGCTTCTCCTGAGTACGGGGATACCACATGTGTGAGACTTTTTGGGAGCCTAGCCGCGTACGGGACCCCAAAAACCAATCACCGCCTTCAGGCTTTCTAAGGGTGTAAATTTTTGATTTCACTTCTCACTGCCTATCACAGTTTCGGAGGCCATGGAATGCCCAGATGGCACAAAACCCCCCCAAATGACCCCATTTTGGAAAGTAGACACCCCAAGCTATTTGCTGAGAGGTATTGTGAGTATTTTGCAGATCTCGCTTTTTGTCACAAAGTTTTGAAAATTTAAAAAAAAAAAGAAAAAAAAATGTTCTTTCTTCATTTTCAAAAACAAATGAGAGCTGTAAAATACTCACCATGCCTCTCAGCAAACAGCTTGGGGTGTCTACTTTCCAAAATGGGGTCATTTGGGGGGGTTTTGTGCTATTTTGGCATTTTATGGCCTTCAAAACTGTGATAGGTAGTGAGGAGTCAAATCAAAAATTTGTGCCTAGAAATCCTGAAGGCGGTGATTGGTTTTCGGGGTCCCGTACGCGGCTAGGCTCCTAAAAAGTCCCACACATGTGGTATCCCCGTACTCAGGAGAAGCAGCAAAATTTATTTTGGGGTGCAATTCCACATATCACCATGGCATGTGTGAGCAATATATCATTTAGTGACAACTTTTTGTAATTTTTTATTTTTTTTGTCATTATTCAATCACTTGGGACAAAAAAAAAAATATTCAATGGGCTCAACAGGCCTCTCAGCAATTTCCTTGGGGTGTCTACTTTCTAAAATGGGGTCATTTGGGGGGGGGGGGGGGTTGTGCTATTTTGGCATTTTATGGCCTTCAAAACTGTGATAGGTAGTGAGGAGTGAAATCAAAAATTTGCGCCCTTAGAAATCCTGAAGGCGGTGCTTGGTTCCGGGGTCCCGTACGTGGCTAGGCTCCTAAAAAGTCCCACACATGTGGTATCCCCGTACTCAGAAGAAGCAGCAGAATGTATTTTGGGGTGCAATTCCACATATAACCATGGCATGTGTGAGCAATATATCATTTAGTGACAACTTTTTGTAATTTTTTTTTTTTTTTGTCATTATTCAATCACTTGGGACAAAAAAAACTATTCAATGGGCTCAACATGCCTCTCAGCAATTTCCTTGGGGTATCTACTTTCTAAAATGGAGTCATTTGGGGGGGTTTTGTACTGCCCTGCCATTTTAGCACCTCAAGAAATGAGATAGGCAGTCATAAATTTAAAGCTGTGTAAATTCCAGAAAATGTACCCTAGTTTGTAAACGCTATAACTTTTGCGCAAACCAATAAATATACGCTTATTGACATTTTTTTTACTAAAGACATGTGGCTGAATACATTTTGGCCTAAATGTATGACTAAAATTGAGTTTATTCGATTTTTCTTATAACAAAAAGTAGAAAATATAATTTTTTTTCAAAATTTTCGGTCTTTTTCCGTTTATATCGCAAAAAATAAAAATCGCAGAGGCAATCAAATACCATTAAAAGAAAGCTCTATTTGTGGGAAGAAAAGGACGCAAATTTTGTTTGGGTACAACATTGCATGTCCGCACAATTTACAGTTAAAGCAGCGCAGTGCAAAATTCTGAATTCACCTCTGGTCCTTTAGCTACCAAATGGTCCGTGGCTTAAGTGGTTAATCTGGGGCATTTTAAATATATATGGAGTATGATGCCTTGGACTGCATGCATCTCCAACAGGACTCAGAGGTTTGTGGCAACATTTTTTTGTAAGATGGTTGGTACCCTGTACCGCCTCATCAGTATTTTATATTATGATTCCCAGAATCTGCTAGAGATGGATGATCTGTGTGAAAAGTATAACATGTTTTACCTTTGGTTTGGAGTGGTTCTAAAGGCTCAAGGTTTTTTATGTTATGTTATGCTATTTATATTCTATACAAGGAGATAAAAAAATGTTCTCCATGCAGCTCCCCAGCCCCCAGTCCCCTCCGAAACTTAAAACAACTGTCACTGCCCCTACCTATGACTGGTCTTCACAGTAAAGAGCACTGGAAGGGGCAAATGCATGTCAAAAAACACACAGAATATCCAAGCTCAACTTACCAACCAATCAGAAACCAACCAAATTCATCTGTTTAACAGTGGGTTAAAAACAGGGGTTTAGTTGCACACATTTGCAAATACATGTGTAAGCTGCAGGACCCGTCAAGGCTCCCTGTGTACTGCAGACCCTAACTCTAAAATTTAAAAAGTCTCCTCAGTGGAAGCACATGTATGCTGATAGATAGATAAAGGGAAGATGACTGGAGGGAGCCAAACCCTCCTTAAAGGAGCAGGAGCACACTAGACACCCAGCACATTGCAGCAAAGGTCCTAGTGCATTGCCTGACCCCTCCAATACTTACCTGAGCCCAATCTAGATCCTGCGATGTGTACAAGTGCCTCGGCTCTCCAGGGACTCTGCCTCCTCATTGGCTGAGACAGCAGTGGCAGCCATTGGCTCCTACTGCTATCAATCACAGCCACTGAGCCATTTAGGAGAGAGAGGTGGGGCTGGGCCGAGCCACAGCTCTATGTGAGAATTGACATGCAGATCATCGGCTTAGGAGCACGTGTGCTCGGGTGCCCCCATTGAAAGCTGCTTGCTCTGGGGGCACTCGGCAGGAGAGAGGGGCCAGGAGCGCCAGTGAGGGACCCGAGAAGAGGAGGACCGGGGGAAGCTATGTACAAAATCTCTGCACGTAGCAGGTGAGTATGTTGTTTTTTGTTTTTTTAAAACAGACTTTGATATCACTTTAAGTAGAAAGGGTGTTGTGTAGGAGTTGGGAGGTCAAGAGAGAAGTGCATATACGTTAGACAGAGAATTAGGGAGTGAACCAGACTCTGCACACAGGGCTTAATAGGCTGAAGGTTTCCTTTTTGGGTCATATTGTTTTGTGATGGAGTTAAAATGTAGTGTAGTTGCAGTGCTTTCCATCTTTCCAAAGGATTGACTGGATCTCTGAGATAAGGAAAGTACAATCGATAACCTTGAAATCGTAGGTCAGAATTTGTTAGCAGGGAGGAGGGAAAGCAGATGTTTGTCAAAGTCTGAGCTTCACAAGACAGGGATCAATCCTGTGACCACCTGTTCTGTGGAGGTAATGCATTCTGTAGTGGCAATGATGCCTAAAAGTGCCCATGGTGGAGTGGGTTTTAAGAGTTTTGACATGTTTCTTCACCAGACACTGAGTGCATTTTAATGGGGTGTTTGCATATTCCTTTTGCAAGGAAATAATTCCTTTTGCCAGTCTTTAATCCCGGAGAGGTATAATTCAAAGCTATTTTACCTTCTCACTTTAACAATTTAAATCCCTTTTAACTTTTGCTAATGCTAATTTAAAAAAGGCATTTTATAGTCAGTCAATATGTTGAGTTATTTTTGTAAACACATAATAAATAAAAACCTTTTATTTTAAATTTGCAATGAACAAGCAATTAGGTTCACAATCTGCAAGTTTGATATGGTAGATAATACATTAGCACCATTGCTTCACAACCTATAGTCTATGCATTTAGTAGAATTTATTAAGTTTTGTCACTGTCTGGTAGTGAGAGGTGTCAGAAATTGTCCTTTCCAGAGTACAGTGTTTATAGTATAGTAGCTGCTGTTTCAAGAAAAACAAGCAAAAACTACTAATAATTAATAGGCAGACTCAATGGACATTTTGGTCTTTTTCTGCAGTCTTTTTTTATGTTTCTATGTGTGCAGGGCTTCTTTAAATGAAGTGAAATTTATTGCCTCTCATTAGGTTTAGCCAACACTGTCCTGCTGTGGAAACTTAGGACTGTTTGGGCTGAATATGCATGTTCTATGGATCTATGGCTGGAGTCACTAGACAAGGGGGCTCCTCTTGGTACACCTCCAGGAGGAATGGGGGACCTCTACCACGATAGTGCCACATGATTGGTTAACACAATATTTATGTATATGCAACAATAACAGTAGAGCCCAAATACAGAAAAATACTGTACTGCATAGTTGGACCTATACATATAGCAAAAACTTTATGAATGTGTAGCACCCTCTAGTTTTCTAGGTGTACAGAGTAGGTAAATTGGCATGGCTGAGAGTCATGCCTGGGCTGAATCTGGGTCAGGGATGACTGACTCAGGGAGGCTGTATGACTCATCAAGCAGCACCTCTGGAAACTTGGAGAAGCTTCCAGAAGTAGAGGGTGGAGTCTGGCAGGAGCTGATTGGAGTATTGAGGAGGGCCCCAGCCAATCCCCAGAAAAGTGGGCTGGCAGGGGGTGGGAACCTCTTAAATACTCTTGGGTCATGCCAGCAGGGGCAGTCGGGTGGGAGATGGAGATGAATATGGAGATTGAGGGAGCCCCCTAGTTTGAGGGATGACCTTGAGCCTGGGGCTTGGGCGCTGGAGGGACCCTCTACAACACACTGAGAAATCCTTGCCTGGATGCACTAGAGAGGTGTGAGGACAGCAAGAGAGAAAGTCAGCACGTTCAGGAGAGTGGCAGTCAGGAGGGCTGGTGAGTGTCAGTCTGGAGGGCTGGTGAGTGTCAGTCTGGAGGACTGGGGAGCGTCAGTCAGGAGGACTGGGGTGCGTCAGTCAGGAGGACTGTTCAGAATTAGCCAGAAGGGCTAGTGAAAGGGGCTGCTGCAGCCAGGAGGGCTGGAAGAGCCTGAAGAGGTGGTGCTGGGATCAGTGACCACAGGAGGAAGTGCAGTAAATGATAGTGTCATTACTCTACATTCCACAAATATAGGGGCTGTGAGTCTGGCCTGGCACTACTCGTGATTCTGCAAGCAAGTGAAGTGCTGGAGGAAGGAAAGGAGCTGTATATAGGACTGTATATACTAGGAGTTGTCCCTGAAGAGTTTTCAGAAGTCAAGTGGGCATCCCATAATACCCCTACTCCCCATCCAAGTTTTAGCCCCTTAATAAAACAAAATTGCTGGACTGTTTCCTAACTCAAGTTTGCCTGGCTGTGCAGGGTGGCGGATCCCGCTTCACTTGCAGCTCCTACATAGGGTGTGCTACAAATATTAAATCAAACAGTCTGTAATCATTAAATATCTGAAAATAAGTGCATTGGAATGTTGTTGGTGTGAAGTTACCTTACAGTAAATTAGGGAACAGCTTTTGCTGACTTATTTACTAAGCTGCTGACCTGAAATTAGCATGCAGAATAGTAGAATTTGTTGGTTGCCTATTTGTTTGAGATCAGTTACTCACTGTCTGCACAACCAGGATCACAATGCCAGGCCTTGAATCTGCAACTAGACATCAATGTAAACTTATTTATGTACTTTTATGTACTTTTGCCCCACCCCTGCATTTGGGATCCTGGTTATAGTACTGAAAGGAAGACGCTCATAAACTCCCCCTATGTTAACACCACCCCTATGGGCACTGAGCATGCATGTCAGCCTAAGTGCCCCTTGGCATGCAGGGGGAATCTTGAGAACTCTTTAAAAAGGGGTACCCTTCCCAATAGTCATTGAGTGGGATGTTAACAGCACCCCTTTTTAAAGAACCTTTCTCAAGACTCCCCCTACATGCCAAGGGGTACTCAGGCTGACATGCATGCTCAGTGCCCCTTGCGATGGACATACCACCTCTCATGCCTGGTGTTTGAGGCTGGTAACAGAAGGAAGGGGCTTTTTATTTAATTTTTATTTTTATTTAGCAAAAGATTTAAAAAGGGGAAAAACATTAATCCTCTGTGTATTGAACCTGTGTAAAAAAAACACAGGTTCAGCACAATGAACATCAGCTAATGAGGTGTAATTTCACCCTGGTGAATGTGAAAAACAATAGTGTGCTGCAACTGTGGATGTTACAATAAGCACATATTCACATTCAAAACACAAGTTTACAAGTATTATGTGAGCAGTGATTGTGTTTTATAAATGGCAAATGTGTCTCAAATTAATATGCAAGAAATTGTTTATAAATATACCACACTATGACTATTACATTTATACATACTTTCAACATTTAAAAAATCAGTACAAACATATGTCACTCCAAATTATTTTTCTGATTTTATTTACAATAACTTGTTACCAAATGTGCCACAAATAGATAAATGGTTTGTGTGGGGCAAAAAAAGTTTTCAAATTACCATTAATACCAGTGATCATTTGTCTTTTATGCTTTTCTGATGTAAAACAGGAATTGCCACAAGCCTAGATTGTTAATGGCAAGACCAAACCCAGTTAATTTGATCCCTTATTTGCTTTTTGATAAGAGAGATAAGCTAGAAAGCAGAAGGATGGTGAAGAGGACAAGCAGAGAAATAAGGAAAAAAGGAAGGAGGATTATTAGCAGCAGATGGCAGATATGAATTATTTACCACTTACATACAAGACAAAAAACACACGAGCTTTAACTGCACTGACAAAACAAGTCCAATAAAGATCTGCAAGCATACGGAAATAAAACCGCACCGTTTAAGGGCTGGCAATAAATGTTCTCTATTCTTTCTAATCTTCCCTGCCAGAATCACAATTGTTTCAGCCTCAGTAAATTACAGCTAAAATCTAAAAGAAGCATAAAAAAGAAATTACCCACACAAATAACCCTAAAGGCAGTGAAATGTTAAATTTGTTTGAAAACGAAGCGTCTGTTTCAAATCGTTAATTACAACAGTGCCAGGATTTTGTATAAGCTGCCCCTGCATGTATGCTTGTGTGTATGTTTAATGTTATTGGAATAGTTCTGCTGCTAACTACTGAATTGATGATCTGAGAGCAATTTTCATCATTCCTCTCCAACCTTCATTATATTCACTGAACTTATGAGCATTTTGTCCTGCTCATGCCAATAAGTGATTGGTGGTGTCAATAGGCGGAATTACATGAGCAATTCGGTATGTACTTATCATAAAAGAGTATTTTACATTCACTGTACAAGATGATCATTTTCCTTTTCAAAAGATAATGTGAAAATAATACATCAAATCCGGACCTTCTCAAACACCCATTTCTTTTACCATTTTGTGGTGAGTGTAAGAATAAAAATAAAGAGTGAAAGAAATGATATATAGCCACAATAATTTAGATTAAAGGGTGACTGTATAAGTGGCGAACAAGGGAAATATAACTGCCCATCCTTGGATGAGTCCCCTGCATGTCATAACCCATCATGTCACTCCCCAGACTGTGCTTCAATCCTTCATTATTCTACATCAGAAACAGACCCACTCACAGGAATAGTTCTCAACATCCATGAAAGCTGAACTCTAGGCAAACAGCTAAATCCACAGATGAAATATATTGGGGACTTGTTTTATCTGCCATAGGATTTGTATTTTTGTCCTTCCATTCTTGAGATTTATATAGCTATGTTACACAGCATAGAATTGCGGGAGACTTCAATTGTAATCTGCTTTTGTTAGGTCACACTTACACGTTTTGTTCCTCTCCCAGCAGGTAACTAGACAGTTAGGCTGCTTTCACACTGAGGCGCTTTGCATGCACTATAACGCAAAAAATAGTGCCTTAGTGCCTGCAAAGCGCCTTGAAAGTGCCTCTCCTCTCACTCCAATGTGAAAGCCTGAGGTGTTTCACACTGGAGCGGTGCTGTCAGGGAAGGCATGGCCATGCAGTAGGAATCGCATGGCAGACACGCACATTCGCAGCGCATCGGCGCGCACATGCGCGCGTGCACGGACGCGTGTGCCTGTCACCAATATTGGCGCCAGAGGGGCTATTTAAAGTGAGTGCACCAAAGACTCCTTGCTGTTTGGTCTGCAGCTTCTGTGTGTCCTGAAACCCATTATCTGTGCTGACTTCAGATCCGTGACCCGGCCTGCCCTCACTAACCTTGTCTGCTTGATACCCTGACCTCGGCTTGTTTTGGACTTCTCTTCTGCCTGCTGCTCTGCCTGTTCCACCAGTACGTCTCCGATCCGGCCTGCCTGACTCTGCACCTGTTCCTCCAGTCTGCTGCAGTTCTGCTCTGCAAATCGCACCAGTTCCTGTTTCCATCTGCGATCCAGTCTGCCACCGTCCTGGTCTACCTAGCCAACTGGTTGCCTGCTGCATCTCCAGCTACGAGCATTCAGCCACTATATTGGACTGATCCTAGGCACTCCTGCGTCACCATGCTTCCGTGGCCGCTGTCTCAACCTCAGGGGCCCACAAGCTGGTGCGGCAAGAGAGGCTCTCCTCTACACGTCAGGCTCACGATCCAGGTACGTGACAGGTGCACTAGCAGGACAGTAAAAAAGTCCTGCTAGCGGCATCTTTGCAGCACTGTAGGACCGGTGTTTACACCGCTCCTAAAGTGCCCCTGCCCATTGAAATCAATGCAGCGGCGCCCTATCGGCTGAAAAGCGATGCAAAAGAGACGGTAAAGCGCCGCTAAAAATAGCGGCGCTTTACCACCGACGCCCCCAATGCTTAGGCGTGAAAGCAGCCTAACACTTTTTCTTCACAAACCAACATCAGAATATGAAGGACTAATACAGGAGGTGGAACAACCAAATCATAAGTGCATGCAGGACCGGGACAAGGGGTGGGCAGAAGGAGCGGCTGCCCTGGGCACTGTGGTATCATGTGAGGTAGGGGGCACCACGAGGAGATTGGGGTAGGGAATTTGTGTTAGGAGGGGAATTGGGGGTATCAGGGGGGTAAGAATTGTTCTAGCAGGGGAAATTTGGAGAGGTATGCTAGGAGGGGTGATTTGGAGGGATTTGTGTTGGAAGGGGGATTTGTGGTAATATGGTAGGGTGGGGGGATTTGTGCTAAGATCAGATTTTTTTTTTTGGGGGGGATTTATGCTAGTAGGGATGATTGTGGAGTATTTGTCTTAGAAGGGGGGGGGGTTTGGAGTGGGGGAGGAGGGGATGTGTGCTTGGAAGTTGGAAGGGAAATTTGAGTGGTAGAGGATTTGTTCTAGGAGGAAAAAAAAAATCAGGGATGGGGATTTGTACTGGGACAAATGGGGAGAGAGAGGATTTGAGCTAGGGGCATGGGGGGCACATATTTGACCCAGGAGGGGGGATTTCAGCAGGGTGATGGATTTGTACTGGGAGGAAGGGGGGATTTATGCTTGGGGGGAGTATGCAGATTAGTGCTCAATATTTTTTTGGGGGGATTTTTGCTGACACACAATCATACATCTTGGGGGGGGGCGCAATTTTGCATGTTCGCATTAGGCTTTAGATGACCTTGTCCCGGCACTGAGTGCATGATTTGCATTCCTAGCATTCGCTGTTTTTGGGCTGTAAATATTAGGGCATCCAAACATCGTTACAGTTAGTGTGGCACTCCCTGAAGTGTTTCCAACACATGCATAATCCTCAGCCCAGTCCCATGCTTTTCAATGTAATCCAGCATCATGAATAGGCAGTTTGTGTATTCAGTCCCACATTCCACTGAGAATTTCTTCCTGCCAGCCCATCAATAGTACAACAGGCTGTGAGTGGAGGGAAGAAAGCAAAACAATGCAGATACATCCAATAGCCTAAATCAGCCTTTTTCAACCAGGGTGCCCAGGCACCCTGGGGTGCCTTCTGGGTTCTTCAGGGGTGCCCTGGCAAAATGCCCAAAAACTGTCAACAAGTCAGTTAGTGGATCAAGCTTGCCATTTTTGTTACAAAAGGCTTAACGTTTTTATTGTGCAGTATTACAACCTTGGACAAATCATGTGGGCCAGCATCCTAACAAGTGATGATGGATGTCATCGGTTGATAATGAGAACTTCTGCACAACATCCTTGTTTGCCCCTAGCTTGCCCCTCACCATTAACATTGGTGTCATGTTAACTGAATGAGGGAAACTGAGAAAGAAAAGAAAAGCTGGAATATCCGTCAGTACCAGTGTGCAAAGATGTATTTGCTTTGTAAGAATAAATCACTTCTACTTTTGAGTATCCTACGTGTGTGGAGGATCCTGCAATATGTAAAACTATTAGTTCAGTTCTTTACATTTTTCAATGGGGTGCTTCAAAATTGTGAAAAATTTTAAAGGGTGTTGTGACAGAAAAAAGGTTGAGAAGCACTGGCCTAAATAAAAGAAAACGTATCTGTTGTACCTACTGGGTCAAACAAATAGAAAATTTAATTTTACAAAATAACTTGGGTTTTATCACTGTTACCTCTTATCTGTGGGTATCTTAAAGTTGGCTGTTCAATTATGGAAAAATTCAGGGATGATTTTACATATATTGTTTGGTTATTTGAAGAACAATAGCTAAAAGTCTTTTAGGTACAAATGTGATTACCAACAACACAGAAAATAAGTAAAATCCGTCTAAACAAGTCTGTGCAGAAGACAATTTTGAGAACAAATCACAATTGAACATTCAGAATAACTATAATTTAAGTTACTGATCAAAGAATAAACAATCAGAAAGAACACTAAGCATCCTAAAAGTTGCATAAAATAACTACAAAATTTTTCTCTAGTGTTCAGTCACTTGTGATTATTTCACTAAAGTATATTGCTTGAAAGCTTGTCATCTTTCCAAAAATGGCCAACCTAAGATAAATATGAATAGACAGAAAGGGGAGAGAAAACACCCCTCCAAAAGTAATTAGGAACTTTAACGGCTGTGCAAAGAGTGAGGTAGCACAATTAAGTATAAAACAAGAACTTTATTACATGGATAGATTAAAAGAGCTCATGGGTCTATACAACCATCAAAAATGATTACAATCATAAAATACAGTCATCATAAAATGCTAAACAAGTGTTGAATAGATAAAAAGTGTTGATGCCCATTGGAATAATGGATATTAGATTGTACAATTTAATATATTAACTAAAGAAATTCACAGCTGCATTTTGTTTTGTTTTTTAAAGTATGAATGTGTTGGATCCTCTGTGAGACTGTTACAGTTGCTGTCTGTGTGCCAGTTATAAAGATTTCATCTGACTTTAGGGGACCCCTGATTTCAAATCATGGAGGCCCCATTGCAAAATTTTGATCTCCCTGTGTGGCACCTGGCAGTGTAAATTGGAACACTAGGATAAATGATCTTGAAGTGCATGTCCATCTTTGAATGGAGTGGGGGAGGATTAGAACTCCTGTCTGTTTTTTATTGCTATCAGGGCTTCATTATAGGAACTTCCCTTCACTTTTTGTCTTGGTGACACTGGTTTTATCAGTCAGGAAGTGAGAGGAACTCTCCATCAAAAATGCTTTTCTTTAGTAGTGTAGGGTTAAGCTAAAACACCTACCAGATTTGTATTTTAAGGGGAAACAGAAAAAGTAGCACTTGAACACTAGCGTTATTATGTTATTATAGGAGTTGTGATGGTATTTGAACATGACATCTGAATTCTGGACTTCCCCTTAGCAAAAGATTCCCACAGTGTCCTTGGCTTGTAAATAATAAACCTGAGATTTAAGCACCACACCAGTAATTAATTGTCCAGATATACACTTATTACAATTTCAATTAGAATAGAAGAATACAAGGTGTGAATAATACAGATCCAATGTATTTTGAGGGCCAGAAAACACCCCCTTCATCAGGGCTAGAAGGTGGCGAATAAAATATACTAGACTAAATAAAAGATATGAATTATCCACTTACTTACTGCCCTATAGCAGATTTACTGCTACAGGGAGGCTCTCCTGTGCAGGATCATGTATCTATATATACGAGATTCTGCACTTCCGCCTACAAGGGGCACACGCGCCTGCTGGCGGGCCACTTCTGCTGTGATTATTCACAATCATTACTAGTATAAAAAAAATCCAGTATATATATACCATAACGTTTGCCCAAACCAAGCAATATACGCTTATTGGGATTTTGTTTACAGAAATATTTAGCAGAATGTATATTGGTCTACAGTTTTGAAGAAATTTGATTTAGATATGTTTTATAGTGGAAAGTAAAAAATATATATATTTTTTTTTTCTAAATTGTCGGTCTTTTTTGTTTATAGCGTTACTCTTATAGGGGTGCTCTTTGTTATAATAGAAGGGTAAACGTAGATTTAAAATGTGTCATCCTTATTTCCTTTGTTTGAATTTTAACTGGCGTGCACTTCACTTTTTGTTTGGTACCCTAATCAATCAATTTCTTTTTGGCAAAACATGTTAAGATATTAGTTTTATAGAATATGCTGTTTTGCACACTTGGACATTAAGCAAGTGAGAGCAAGACAGAGAAAGATAGGGTCCTCTAATATCTGTCTACTCATTCCGCTCCCCTCCCTTAAGCCCAGAAGTATTGAGAAAAGATGAAAAAACTCTTCAATTCTTTTAGGGGTTCTCTGCAGCAGGGACTGGAGCACTCGTCAGGATAGAAGAAAAATGGATGGGGCAAAATACCATCAAGTTCTAGAGGAAAATCTGCTGCCCTCTGCCAAAAAGTTGTCAATGGGAAGAAGTTTTACCTTCCAACATGCTAATGACCCAAAGCACACAGCAAGTATAACAACACAGCGGTTGAAGGAGAAAAAATGTAATGTTCTTGCATGGCTTAGTCAGAGCCCAGACTAAAACCCCATTGTAAATTTGTGGAATGAGTTGAAGATTGCAATCCACAAACGGTCACCATCAAACTTACCTGAACTTGAGCAGTTCTGCAAAAAATAGTGGGCAAATGTTGCAAAGTCTAGATGTGTAAAGTTAGTAGAGACATACCCAACAGACTAAAGGCTGTAATTAAAGCAAAATGTGGTCCAACAAAATATTGACATAAGAGGGGTGATTATTTTTCCAACTCCAATTGATTCTGCTTTTGAGTTTTTTTTATATTTTCTGACAAGTTGGTGTTATATCTTTCACTTGAATGTTGCACTAGTAAATACAGCTGGATAAAACAAAAACTGTGTCTGTCTTCATTTCAGGCTGCAAAGCAACAAAATGTGATTTAAAGGGGGTGATTCTTTTCTATACCCACTGTAAGACTGATGCATGTGGTTTATGCAAGATAAAAGGATGCCTAGCAGCCAACCTAATGATTCGTACAGGTGGACCTAAGGTCATGTTTGAGCATCATATACTTTTGAATTATCATCATGCAATTTATTCCTTTTTGGATGCTAAAATTGGGACAATCATATTAAAACTGAGACTTTGAGGAGATCTGCTATCATATTGTACTATAGAATGGGCCAAATGTGACTGAGATGTCTCTCCGAAGATTTTCTAGTAAGGGCTTAGCTCCCAATTTCCTGGCCTGTTCCTAACACTCCTGGGGGGTTAGAGAAGGACTTCATCTAAATCAATCACTATGGCCTAATGACCCAACATGTCCTGCTTGCAATAGCAGAGTTGGCCTGTAATGCTGCCAATTGGCACTGAATCCTGGGCTAGTAATCTCCGGTATGTTTTGTGCTATACAGGTCTATGTCAGTAAGCCCTCTGGAGGGGAGTTGAGTCCCTAAAATCCCTGTAGGGGACACCTGCCATATTGGATGAAGATTTGGCCTTCTGACCCTTCAGCATGTGGTAGTCCTCCCTAGAAGTTTCCTCATGTGAGGAGGGCTATTGAGGCAGTTTTTGTCCATGTGGAGCGATATATGGCAGTGGTAGATCTCAAAAGGGGCAGTCTGGTGCAGCACTCATGCGTGATAAGGTCATCACACACATCTGCTCATGGGAATGTGTGAGTGGGATTTGTACCTGTTCTGGGTGAAATTAAACGTACATTCTGAGCTCCTGGGGTTCCTCGACACCACACTGCAAACTTCTTACTGATCCAGCTACATTCTAGCTGCAGCCCTGCACAACCATTGCTAGCTCTATCTAGGTGCCAATCACAGCGATTATTGGGATGCTTATCTACAGGGTGTGAATTGCCACATAGGTGTTCTGGCATAGTTTAACATTCCTCTCAGCTGGGTGGCCACTTCCGTCTGAGTTTCAAAAGCCTCTTACCCTCATTGAGCTATGGCCTCACACAGGCAGAGAGGTACAGAGAAGGATGAAAGGGAGGGCTCTCAAATACCTCTATTATACCCCGCAATGGTTCCCCAAAGGGTCAGATTAGCTCTAAATCCCTGCCTTATCTGGTATTTTCATCATTTCAGGGGCACAATGCTCCAATTCATTTGGGTCAAAGTAAGAATTTTCTGCAGCCATATATGGGCCGCAAGATCAGCTCTCAGGGGTTTTCAATAGCTTGGAATGTCTGGGAGGCAAATATGGGCACTCTCCTTACCCTTCTTCCCTCTTGAGAGAGGATGAGGTGTTGGAGGAAAATCCTCATAATGAGGAAAAAGAAGGAAGCTACCAAGGATCAGGAATCCTCTGTGGATGAGCCCTCCGAGGAGGAACTCAGGGTCAGGGTTATCTCAGACATCTTGTAGACATCTCACAGTCTCCAGATCTCAAAAGACCACAATGGGCTATTTGGTAGATGTGGTGTGCACTAAACTGAAGTTAAAGAGAAATAAGTAAGCACGTTATTGGCCAAAATGACAGAGAAAAACAGCTCATACATATATACTGTGTATTCTAATATACATTATATACAATGTCAATAGTGAAAGTATAGCTTTAAATTTCACCACTATTCCACCAACACAATAAATGTATTATGTGCACAGAAAAAAAACAATCATGAAAAAAATATTTAACAAAAATATTATCCATATACAAAGAAAAAATGTTCATCCAAATAGTAAGTCTTTCACAGAACTATAGGACCCAAAAAATACCTCTATGTTCAATGGTGTGTACCTAATTCATACATAGTGCTCTGATTACCAAAAAAAAAAAAATTTAGGGTTATTTCATTAAGTGGGCACTTCTGCGATTGCACAAAGTGAAAATACAGACTGCAGGTTGTTGAATCTACATTAACTGAGACCCATTTAACTATTCTGATGAACACCCCCATAAAAGGTACTAATGGTGTTGTCGGAGGGGGCCGCAATGCTGACTGCCTGAAGGGGAGATATATATATAAAATACTATTGACCATTTTTAAATTAAATATTCCACATCATCCGGTAAGAGGCTTGTGTCTTTTCTCATGGTTGTTGTACAACTGCGGAGATTAGTTATTACACTGAATTGTGGAATGTTGTCTTTAAATTGCTATTAATCATTTATGTACAAATGATCTACTCTGTCTAGTAAAGGCTCACAGTTTTTCTTGTTCACTGAAGAAGATGGAATATGTCTATGTGGAATTATGTGGAAAGGAAGTCCAGCTGCAATAGGAAGCTTTATATTGGTTTGGCAATACAGTGGGACACTTTTGGTGTTTTTTTTTTGTTTTGTTTTTTGCAGTTTTATAAGCAATATATGGGAGAGTTATTTAAACTTCGATTTTTTTAGCACTTTATTGAGGATATAGCTTACTGTAAATTTAGCACTTTGTTGTTCATATGTATTGAGTCATATATAGCTTTGCACTTTATATCTATTGATTTTAGTAGATTAGGTTTTATAATGAAATAAAAAATAATGTGTATTATTTCAGACATAAAAGCAAGAAATAATGTTCATACTTGAATTACACATAGGAGTTGATTTCCTAAAACTGGAGAGTGAAAAAAACTGGTACAGCTCTGCATATAAACAAATCAGCTTCCAGTTATTTTTTGTGTTTTTTTTTTTTTGTCAAAGGTTTACTGAAGTTAGAAGCTGATTGGCTACCATGCACAGCTGCAGCAGATTTGGCACTCTCTGTTTTTAGTAAATCAACCCCTATGTAAGCATCCTTTGTTTGCTGCAATTTAAAAGGCAAAAACTAGACATGTTTTATCATGAAAAAAAAATTAGAGTGTATTTTTTCAGAGCCAAAATCCATAAATAGAGTACAGATTCAATGCACAGTATGTAACAAATTTTAGAGGGTGCAATGTCACCGAAAAAAACTAGGCAGTATTTATTTTCTGAGATTAAACCAAGAAATACAGTACAGATTTGATGTACAGTATGTCGGCCTTTTCACTAAGCAACACATTCAGAGGGAAAAACCTGGTGGGTGTTATACAGAAATAAATATTAGAGTGTATGTTTTATGAGACAAAAGACAGAAATAAAGTACACCGCTCCTCATGCTTCCTCCGCTCTGTACCTCTTCCCCCAAAGTGCTGGTCATCCAATAGGCTCACCTGGCACTTTGGGCAATCGGGAAACAGGTCTAACTGACCTGCCTCCTGATTGGTGGGGAGGCACTGTGGTGTGAAAATAGTGAAAATTAATTTGCCTCTTAAGTGGATGGGATCAGGGCGCACTCTCTGCGCCCGATCCCACACTTTTTTTTAAGCCTATTAGAGCCTCTGGCCTCTGGCTCTAATCAGGTGCTTAAAAAAACACCCCCCACCCCCGCCATAGAAGTCCATGTGTCCGGCGCAGTGGCATATCCAGGGTATGGCACTCCATGGCAAGTGCCATGGGCGCCCTGGGGGGGGCGGCAAAATAGACTAAACGAAAAAAATAAAAATCCCACCCGCACCTGTCCTCCTGCGGGCCGCCTCCCGCACTATAGCCCCCGGCGGCGGCAATGCGGCATGGCACTTCACTCTTACTTGGCTGGATGGCAGTGTGTAGGAGAGTGACAGGCGCGGGCGCCCCCATGTTTGTAGATGAGTGGGACCGTCCACTGTGTCTCCACTCTCCAGACCGTCATCCGGCTAACTGGCGGAGGCGGAGCTTTCTTCCTCTGCGCTGCTTCCATCTTCTCCCTGAGCGCGAGCGGGTCGGTGACGTCACGTGAGGTCGCCGTCGCTGAGGAGGAGAACTTCAACTGAACTGGACTCTGGAACCCGAACCCCAGAGCCAGGCAGCAACTGCAGCAGGTACTAGTCAGTGTACTTTGTAAATAAAGCATTTTTTTATTAGAGAAAGTTTTCACTGTGAAGTCAGTCAGTGTTAATGATGTGTGCCAGTATACTGTAGTGCCTGCTTGCTCAATATTGATTAAATAAATTGTAATTATGCATAGCCATAGTTATCATAAATAAAGTGATTTGTGCAAGTAGTACTTGCACAAATCACTTTATTTATGATATCTATGGCTATGCATAATTACAATTTATTTAATCCATATTGAGCAAGCACTATATTTGATTGGCTGCTTGCTTCTGTTTGGGCCCGTGCCTGGCACATGATGACTTAGGCTATTTTTACACTGGGGCGTTGCGCCGTCGGCGGTAAAGCACTGTCGCTAGCGGGACGCCTCAAAGATGCGGCTGGCAGGACTTTTTTGAGTGTCCTGCCAGCGCACCGCTAGCGGCCCAAAAAGGGTTAAAACCGCCCGCAAAGCGCCACTGCAGCGGCGATTCCGCAGCGCTGCCCTTTGATTTTAATGGGCAGGGGCGCTTTAGAATCAGTGTGTACACCGTTCCTACAGCGCCTCAAAGATGCGGCTAGCAGGACTTTTTTGAGCGTCCTGCCAGCGCACCGCTCCAGTGTGAAAGCCCTTGGGCTTTCACATTGGGGTGAAAAAAGAGGCTCTTTCAGAGCGCTTTGCAGGCGCAATTTTGTAGCGCTGTAGCACCTGCAAAGCACCTCAGTGTGAAAGTAGCCTAAGACCCCTTTCTCACTGAGGCGCTTTGCAGCCGCTATAACGCTAAAAATAGCGCCTGCAAAGCACCCTGAAAGAGCCCCTTTATTCACTCCAGTGTTGGAGCAGTGCGCTAGCAGGTTGGTAAAAAATTTCCTGCAAGCAGCATCTTTGAGGCGCTGTAGGAGCGGCTCCTAAAGCGTCCCTGCCCATTGAAATCAAAGCGGCGCTTTGCAGGCGTTTTTTTTAACCTTTTCTCAGCCGCTAGCGGGTGTTAAAAGAGCCCCGCTAGGGGCTGAAAAGCGCAGCGAAAACAACGGTAAACAACGCCCCCCACCTCCCCAGTGTGAAAGAGGCCTTAAAGTCAACATCATGTGCGATTGAGCGTGTGTGCTAAGCAGACAGGACCCCTGGTGATCCTACTCCCTCTCTCCCTCTGTACAGTATCAGAGGCGCTGGCGCAGCAGTGGCAGAGGACTGTATCCATTATGAGGAAACATCCCCTGCACAGCTGCGTGTCCCTGTTCCATTCCACTCTGCCTTTCTGCCCAGTGCTGTGCCCGTACATCTCATGATCCGCTACATGGAGGCCGCTCTCTGTCTCTGTCCCTCCTGCTAAGTGCCCATACATCGCACGATTCCTCCGCATTTATGGGTGCTGATGTTACTGCATTTATGGGTGCTGATGTTACTGCATTTATGGGTGCTGGTAAGGCCGCATTTATGGGTGCTGGTAAGGCCGCATTTATGGGTGCTGATGTTACTGCATTTATGGGTGCTGATATTACTGCATTTATGGGTGCTGATATTACTGCATTTATGGGTGCTGGTAAGGTCGCATTTATGGGTGCTGATATTACTGCATTTATGGGTGCTGGTAAGGCCGCATTTATGGGTGCTGATATTACTGCATTTATGGGTGCTGGTAAGGCCGCATTTATGGGTGCTGGTAAGGCCGCATTTATGGGTGCTGATGTTACTGCATTTATGGGTGCTGATATTACTGCATTTCTGGGTGCTGGTAAGGCCGCATTTATGGGTGCTGGTAAGGCCGCATTTATGGGTGCTGATGTTACTGCATTTATGGGTGCTGATGTTACTGCATTTATGGGTGCTGATGTTACTGCATTTATGGGTGCTGATGTTACTGCATTTATGGGTGCTGATGTTACTGCATTTTTGGGTGCTGATGTTACTGCATTTATGGGTGCTGATGTTACTGCATTTATGGGTGCTGATATTACTGAATTTATGGGTGCTGATAAGGTCGCATTTATGGGTGCTGGTAAGGCCGCATTTATGGGTGCTGGTAAGGCCGCATTTATGGGTGCTGATGTTACTGCATTTATGAGTGCTTATATTACTGCATTTATGGGTGCTGGTTTGCATTAGTGCATCAGCTGCAGTTTGCATCAGTGAAAGCAAGGAAGGTGCAGTTGTAATTTTTATGTAGTGCCAATCCATAATTTGTTAATTGGAAGATTAAAGAGTTTGACTTGTAGTTTTGTCAGCTGTTTTTTTTTTGTTAAGGTTATCTGAAAGATGGGTTTTAAATGTTTTGACAGGGGCGCAGTTTCAGTTCTTGCCATAGGCGCCATTTTCACTAGATAGGGGTCGGGCGCATGGATAGAGAGGCGGCGGCAGGGGCAGGGGGGGCGGCGCCCATGTGTCCACAATGCACGGGTCACCACTGTTTGTTTGGCTCATCCCTAGTGCATGACTTCAGATACAAGCCAGAATTTATAAAAACATCGTTTATTATACTAAAAAGCACAAAACCTTTTATAGTCCCAATACACCGTATGTAATCAGGATTAAGTAGGCAGTTTTTAGTCTGAATTAAAAAAAATACTGTTCTGTGTGACAAAAGCCAGAAAGTAGTACAGACTTGATGCACAGTATGTTATTCTTTCTAATAGGATGCAATTTCAGAGGGAGAGAACAGGCAGATTTCAACTGGAGTTTTCAGCACAGATGTCAATGTAAATCACGGGCCGAAATCGCAAAATGTAGTACAGAAACTACTTTTTGAAATCGTTGCAGCGCCGCAGATGCGGCGTCACACCAATTAGGACGGTGCCATTGCCGGCAAATGCCACTGATTTGACATGCGACTTGACAAATCGCATGTCAAATCGCACCAGTGTGAACCAGGGCAAAAACACAGAAAAATTGTACAGGTTTGATGCAACGTTTGTTATCCTTTTTACTTGGATGAAGCTTTAGAGGAAGAGGGCAGTCAGGATTTCAATGGCATATAAATATTTAGAGTGTCTTTATTCTGAGACAGAACACAGAAACATTTTTCATTATTGATAAGATAAGAGCAGGAGAGCAAGCAGATTTTAGCTGGAGTTAAAAATTACAGGATACATTTACAGAGGGAGAGAGCAGGGATATTTCAACTGGCAATACAAATTTATTGTGAATTTTTTATGAGACAGAAGACAGAAAAAGTGTACAGAATTCATGCACAGTATGCTATCATTTTTACTAGGATGCATGTTCAGAGGGAGAAGCAGGCAGATCTCAACTGGTATAAACATTGCAGTGTTTTTTCTGAGAAAATTGTATAGATTAAATGCACAATTGTCGTCCTTTTTAATAGGATGGAATTTCAGAGGGTGAGAGCAGGCAAATTGCAAATGCAAAAAAAAGGACAGTGTGTTTTTTTCTGGGACAGAAGACAAAAAACATTGTAGAGATTGAAAGTAGAGCCTTTTTGATAGCTGTGATTTCAGAGCGAGAGACCAGGCAGTTTAAAATAAAGGAATCGCTGTTAGACTATACTATTTCAGAGAGACTATATCCAGAAATATCCTTTATTGAGGCAGTGCCCTAAAATAGGCCCAAAAAGAAGACAATTAGCCTTATTTGGCTTACAGCAAACAAAAGCATGTTCACACTGAAGAGCAACATGCAAGAAACATTGAGGTTGATGTGATGGCAGGGTGGCCTCTTTAATGTGGATCTAAAAGGTGCTCAATTAGTAATGATTACTTTCTTAAATGGTCTGAATTCTGGGGTCCTTTTGTAATCACTGCAGCATTAATGATCCCATTAACCACAAATTTCTGGGGGCAGAGGAACCTTAGTTTCCTGGGTTGCTGAGGACAACATTGTTATTAACTATCCGGTTGTCCCTTCAAATAGTGACAAAATGGTATATGTGCCCAGAATGAGAAGCCACTGTTGTGAAAAACAACAGATCTGCTGAGCCTGCTCTCATGCCTTACTCATAAAAATACAAATTATGGCCCTGCAAGTGCAATCACCACAGCATGGTAAAGGTGGAGTTCCTGGGGGGCGTGACCGGATGTAGAGGGGTGAGGTGAGAGGCTGTAGCAGCACGGACCGCACACCGGCTCCCGTGCCACTCGCTGTCTGAGCCGTCTTTACTACCCTGTATGGAGGAGTAGGAGGAGGGAGAGCTGAAGGAAGGTGGAGATACCGGACACACAGCCACTGCGATCCCGAAATCAACCCAAGCCATCTGAGCTGCCTGAACTGCTCTATATGGAGGAGGTAGGAGGACCGTAATGTCCGGATGTCCAGCCGCCGCAACACCGCAACGCCGCAACCCCATAACGCCACAAACAGTGCACACTGCCTGTAGCATTTGAGCCGCCCTGCATGGAGGAGGAGGAGGGGAAGCCCTAGGGTGGATACTCCGGAGATCCCGGGCGTGACAACCTTACAGCATATATGGTAAGGCAGTTTATGCGGTGGAAATAATGCATGCCTCTTTTTTTTAAAAAATACAATAGACTGTCCCTTGAGATCACTACTTTTATGGAGGAGCGGGTGGCCGGGGACTGTGGAGGTGGAGAGCATAAGGTGGCCTCTCCAGCTGGTGGGCTGCTCTGTTTTTTGCTAACTTTTTTTTTTTCCTGCCTGTGATTTACTTTTTGGCCGCACTATTGGGTGTCTGGCTCTTTGTGTCAGAGCACAAGCCAGGTTAGGTATCTGGGACACTAAAAAGAAGAACTGTGGGGCATTGTGAAGCATTGTGAAGCATCATGAACAGGGGTCAGATTCAGTGTAACTCAGTGTAACTCAGTGTAAACCCTGTGTAAACCCTGTGCTCATAGATACTCTGTATGCCAATCTGTACTGGGGTCGCTGCAGGGACTGGCGGTATAATGACACTGAGACAGAAAGAGACAATATAAAGACCTCTCAGATGCACTATACCTGGTATAGGTAAGATTGCCACACTGGCTATCTGTATCCTTTTTTTGAAACTGCTCTTTATCATCTAGATCCCCCACAGGGACCCGCTACATTGGCACCTTGCATTGTAAGATACATACCCTGTCTCCAGAGATTTGTGATAAAGGAGACTAGGGGGCAGAGCTATACAGCTATACAGCTTGGACGCCGGGAAAATTGCAGGAACAAGATTACCTGACTTGGAAACTACGGAAGAAGTAAAAGCTATAAAGCTGTACAGCCCCATAACTCCACAGTCCTAACAAAAACTGGAGGATAACGCCGGATACCTTGTCAGTATTGACAAAGAAAAAAGGAGTGGAAGTTACCTCTCAGGAAAGAACCAGCTCAGGTGGCAGGGAACAGATGTATGTACAGTCGCAGCCACAGTCGCAGATACAAACAACGCGAGGAACCAAGGCAAGTCAGGCCGCAGCAGCGGCTGCGGCAGCCAAGCTGGAGAGATTTGCACATACGGCAGGCCATACACCGAGCCAGACACCCAAAAAAGTACAGGGGGAGCAAAAACCCACTTTTCTGAGGAGAAGTCAGGGAAAGATATTAACAATGGACATATCAGCAGCTGCGGCCGGCAATACGGGGGCAAAGAAAAAGACACAGAAGGAAAATGCAGAACTGATTGCAGAACAGGCAAAAGAGGGTGAACCATCCAAGAGAGAGATTCTCCAAGCAGTGAATAACTGTAAGTCTTCATTAACCGATATATTTGGTCAACTAAAAGTTATAAGAGAAGACATGTCAGTGCTTAAGCAAGATGTGCAGGGGATTGGGGAATGGACATCTGTTCTAGAGGGGAGACTTAGTCAGGTAGAAGACGATGTGGACCCATTAAAAAATGAGATAAAAGTAATGCGGGAACAGCTAAATATATGCATGAATAAGATGGACGATATGGAGAACAGATTACGCAGGAAAAATATTAGGGTACTAGGTCTCCCCGAAAAAAGTGAAGGTAACAATCCCACAGAATTTATGGAAGACTGGCTTGGAGGAATGCTCGGTAAAGATTGCTTATCAAATTTTTTTACAATTGAACGAGCCCACAGAGTGCCATCTAGGAACCTCGCTACTGGAGGCTAGCCTAGGCCCCTCCTCATTAAATTGCTCCATTTTAGGGACAAGGTTGCAATCCTGCGAAAGGCAAGAGAAATGGGGGAGATACAATATAAAGGTGTGAGAATCTCAATCTATCCAGACTTCTCCCCGGAATTACAGAGACAAAGGGCAAAATTTGCGGACTGTAAGCGTAGGCTGCAACATAATAAACTGAAATATGCAATGTTTTATCCAGCCGCCTATGGATAACGGATAACGGGGAACATTTTTCACTACACCTGCAGAAGTGACACTATGGTTGGATGGGAGGGATGGGAGGGATGAGAGGGAACGGGGTGGAGGGGAGGAGGGTAGGGGATAGAGGGAATAGGAAGGTAAAGGATAAAGTTTTGGTCCCTTTTCCCATCCACCATCCTGTTTTTTCCTCTCTTCCCTCCCTCCCCTTTCTTCTTCTTCTTTTTTCTTTTTTTTTTTTGACGGCCAGGACACGGGGAAGCGGGGAAAAGGGTGGAGTGGGGAAGTGTTGTAATATGGCCAACCTGAAATGTGTATGTGTTTTGCTTATTCTTTGTTTGGCACCATGTGTGAAGGGGAAAAGGAAGTACCGTATTTATTGGCGTATAACACGCACTTTTTTCCCCTTAAAATCAGGGGAAAATCGTGGGTGCGTGTTATACGCCGATACTCCGTCGAATTCCCCTGCTGAAAACGAGCGATAGGAGCGAGCGGAGCCGAAGCCGAAGTACAATCGGCTTTACTCGGCTCCTCTCGCAGTCCCGCCCATCTCTGACTGCGCCGCTGACATAGAGAAAGCCGAGTGTACTTTGGCTAGTCTCGGCTCCTCTCGCAGTCCTGCCTGTGACTGTGAGCAGAGCCGAGTCTAGCCGAAGTACACTCGGCTTTCTCCGTCAGCGGCGCAGTCAGTGGAGATGGGCGGGACTACGAGAGGAGCCAAGTCTAGCCGAAGTACACTCGGCCCCGCTCGCTCCTCTCCACAGAAATCGGCGCCAAATTTTAAAAAACGCCGGGACTGACACGATCGCAAAGGCACTGGGCAAGGCTGCAGATGGACAGATGGACACTGGGCACGGCTGCAGATGGACAGATGGACACTGGGCACGGCTGCAGATGGACAGATGGACACTGGGCAAGGCTGCAGATGGACAGATGGACACTGGGCACGGCTGCAGATGGACAGATGGACACTGGGCAAGGCTGCAGATGGACAGATGGACACTGGGCAAGGCTGCAGATGGACAGATGGACACTGGGCAAGGCTGCAGATGGACACTGGGCAAGGCTGCATGCTGCATTTAAATGTAAGTTTTTTTTCCTTGAATTTCCCTCCTAAAAGTTTTTTTCCTTAAAATTCCCTCCTAAACTTGGGGTGCGTGTTATACGCCGGTGCGTGTTATACGCCGATAAATACGGTATATAAATATAAATGGTCGAAACTGGGAATATGGGGAAACACAGCGAAAGACAAAATAGCACTAAGCACCTTAAAGGGAAGACACGGTCACTTTAGATGCCCTCAATATAGGCCCAAAGGAGGGCAGGGAAGGGGGGGGAGAGAGAGCAAGGGTGGGATAAAGATATGAGTGGGGAGTATGAATGGGTGAATCCACTAAACATAAAACACGATTTTTGGAAAGGAATTAAAAACAAAGACATGAAAATTAAAAGGAAAGCATGTTTGAGGCACAAATGTTTGAGACACAGAATTACAATACGGGAAGTACACTGATAAATTTGAATAATGGTAGTTAATAGACAGGATAAAGGGGTATTCCTAGGACAGACTAAAAGTATTAGGGTATGTTCCTGGAATGTTCGTGGGGTAAGAGAACCAGCCAAAGGAAGCATAATTTACTCGATGGCAGAGCTGGATAACATTGGGATACTGTGTCTGCAGGAGACGCATCTGGAAAAGGAAACTATCGGTACACTAAAACATAGAAAATATCAAGTACAATACCATGCTACGCATACCTCATATTCAAGGGGTGTGAGTGTGCTGATTGACCCTGGAATAGTGTTCTCCTGCAGGCAGAGTAAAGTGGATGATAAAGGGCGGTTTATATTCCTTTTTTGGCAGATAGAGACAAGGGAATATGTGCTGGCCAACGTCTATATCCCACCACCATTTAGTACCGAAATTTTAGAGGAGCTAATAAAGTTTTCTATGGACAGGGAAGGGGTGCCAGTTATAGTGACAGGAGATTTTAATATGACTATGAATAAAAAGGTGGATAGGTTCCCCCCCCCCGGGTCTCCCCCAGTGGCACGCCTGGCAGTCCCCTCCTCCAATTCTGTGTAGAGACGGGACTGGTGGACGTGTGGAGGGTGAGACACCCGGAGGAAAAACAGTTTTCTTGTCACTCAAAAACGCACGCGACCCTGTCCAGAACAGATTTGGTGCTTTGTAGTGAAGATGCCCTGAGGGAGGTGGGGGAAGTGAAATATGAACCGAGAAGTATTTCAGACCATGCTGCAGTAATTTTTGAAATAAATACAAGTAGGAAACTTAGTAAAGGGGATTGGAAGTTGAATCCATTTTGGCTAGGAATAATTAACGATGTGGGGGGAATCTGTGCCAGCCTGGAAGAATTTATAAAACGAAATGAAGGATCAGCACCTAAAGGAACTATTTGGGATGCCCTGAAAGCTTTCCTTCGGGGAGTCCTAATACAAAAAATGTCATATGTAAAAAAACAAACACAAGCTAAGGAAGTTACAGCAAGGGAAAAGGTGAGAAGGTCTGAAGTAAAATATGTGGAAAGTCCAACAATAGAGAAACATAAAGAATGGGTGAAAAGTCAAGAAGAATATAAAGACCTGTTATTAAAAAAGGCAGAAAATAAAATGCTGTTTCAAAAACAGACCTTCTTCGGGGAGGGAAAGAGAGTGGGGAGGATGCTGTCCCTGATTGCTAGGGCCAATGCCCCCTCCTCGGTTATATCGGCTATATGTGATAAAGAAGGGGAGATTAGGAGAGGTACTAGTAAAATAACAGAGGTCTTTAAAAACTACTACCAAAACTTGTACAGTAGTACTCCATCAGAAAACGTAGAAAGGGAGATGGGAACCTTTTTTGAAGGGCTACAGGTCCCCCAACTATCAAGGGAAGACAGAGAAGGATTGGAGGCACCACTGACGCTGGAAGAATTACATAAAGCAACAGCAGATATGGCGAACCAGAAGGCCCCCGGACCTGATGGTTTGCCAATAGAAATATATAAGACTTATGCCCCGTACACACGATCGTTTTTAATGTCATTTTTTAAACCGACGTTTTTCTCCTCGTTTTTTTTCATGTTTCCTCTCAAGCCTGCCTTGCGTACACACTATCATTAAAAAAAACGATCAAGCAAAGCGCAGTGACGTTCAACACGTACGACGGCACTATAAAGGGGAAGTTCCGTTCGAATGGCGCCACCCTTCATGTTAGTAAAGTTTGTTGAGCGATGATTCGCGCTTTTCAGTCCGTTACTGTGTAATGAATGTGCTATCTCCATTACGAACGCTAGTTTTACCAGAACGAGCGCTCCCGTCTCATACTTGATTCTGAGCATGCGCGTTTTTTTTCACGTCGTGAAAGCATACACACTATCGTTTTTCACGTCGTTAAAAAAAACGACATGAAAAACGACGTGAAAAAAGAGAGCATGTCCGGAATTTTTAATGGCTGTTTTTCACGTCGTTAAAAATGCTCTGGAGCCTACACACGATCATTTTTAATGGCCATTTTTTAAAATGGCATTTTTAACGGCATGAAAAACGATCGTGTGTATGGGGCATAACAGTAAGGTGCTGCTTCCAAAACTTCTGGAAGTACTTAACTGGGCAGCTGTAGAGGGGAAGTTGCCACTGTCTATGACAGAGGCAACAATTATAGTGCTTCCTAAGAAGGGGAAAGTCAACTTGACGTAGCATCATATAGGCCGATATCTCTCCTATGTTCGGACGTGAAGATACTGGCTAAAGTACTGGCAACACGACTTAACAGAATAGTTGCGAAATTGGTGCACCCGGACCAGACTGGATTTATTCCAGACAGATCCACAAGTATCAACATAAGAAGGACATATCTAAACATTCAACTGCCAATAGAGAATGAAGGGACAAGAGCTATTCTGTCCTTAGATGCAGCCAAGGCGTTTGACAGCCTTGAGTGGCACTTTTTGTGGAGGGTACTGGCCTAGTTTCAGTTTGGTCCGAGATTCATCCAATGGGTTAAGATACTGTATGAGGGTCCAAGAGCAAAAATAAGAATAAATGGTGAGTGTTCAGAGTGGTTTCAGTTGGCGAGAGGGACAAGGCAGGGGTGCCCGCTGTCGCCCCTGCTTTTCGCCCTCGCAGTGGAGCCTCTGGCCATATCAATAAGGGCATCCCCAGAGGTACATGGATTCAAGAGAAAACTTGGGGAAGAAAAGATTGCCATGTATGCAGATGACATCTTGCTCTTTCTGGGGGATACACAGTCCTCATTAGATGCAGCAATGGGGATAATCGGAGAATATGGAAAAATTTCAGGGTTGAGAATTAATTGGGAAAAATCAGCACTTTTGCCGATGGACCCAATAACACAGCAGATAACCCAAGTTAAGGTTGTGAGTCAGATGAGGTACTTGGGAGTAAATGTAACAAAAGATCCAGGACATTATATAGCCAATAATCTGGTACCATTAATGACAAGGTTGAGACAGAAGTGTCGCATGTGGAACAGACTCCCACTTTCGGTGGTCGGACGTTGCAATCTTGTCAAAATGGTTTGGATGCCTCAGATCCTATATGTAATACATAACCCCCCAGTATGGATTCCAAAGTACTGGTTCAAAAAAATAGACAGTGTATTTAGGGAACAAAAAAATGGAGCAGCAAGAGTTCGCCTTCGTACTTTACAGCAATCAAGAGAAAGGGGGGGATTGGCATTGCCCAATCCGAGATATTACTTTCTAGCTGCACAAATGCAGCATATGAGGGGAAGTAACCTACCGGTGAGTAGGGAGGGGGGGAAGAATCTACTATTGAATGATACAAGTCATGATACAGAAGTAGAGGCAGTGGAGGCTGACTCTTTCTGCTCCAGATGCCCAACAGAAAAACTGATGGTAAAATGCTGGAAGACGGTTAAGGAGATATTGGGGTACAGCAGATTCTCAGAATTCTCTCCTATTTGGGACAATAGTAATCTAGAAAAGCTTAAAAAGATGGGAAAAGTTGAGGAATGGGATATATGTGGAGTACATCTCTTGATACAGCTTTTCAAAGAGGGAAGAATAAAAACATTTTAAGAGCTAAGAGAGGAGTACTCAGTCCACAATAAATCATTCTACAGATACCTACAGGTTAGGCATGCCCTGAACGCACAATTCAGGCAAGAAATACCAATATGGAATGAAATGACCCAACTCAGTAGGTTAGTGAATGCGGATATATCTAGAGGGATAATATCGGAGATATATAAATGTATAAGTGAGGTAGATCAGGAAGAGAGACTCGAAAGCAAGGGAAAATGGGAAAGAGATTTGGGCCCAATAACACAAGATCAGTGGAAAAGGATACTAGAGGCAGGCCCGAGAGTTACACTTTCCCCCTCTCAAATGGTTTCACAATTATAATTAATACACAGAGCATATTATACACCCCGAAGAATGTATCAGTTTGGTAGTAGGAAAGATGCGAAATGCCAGAGATGTAGAACTGAGGAGGGAGATTTGATGCACATGATGTGGAAATGTCCCAAATTGTACTGGTATTGGAAAGAGATAATAGATAGAATAAACTTTGTATTTGGGACATCTTTACAACCAGAAGCTAAACTATGTGTGCTAGGATTGATAGAAGATAGGGGAATATCAGCAGACACACAAACGGCAATATTAAGGTGTTTGTTCCAAGGTAGGAAACTTATAGCGCAAAGGTGGCAAGCAAAAGACCCTCCAACAGGGACAGAATGGAGGAAAATAATAGACAATACCATTAGAAAATAAGAATTTATATATAATAAGAGGGGAAACAGGAAGAAATTTATGAACATATGGAAACACTGGTTAGAGGTGGAGGCACAGTAGAGAGTGAGGGGTGGAATATGGGGATGGGAGGGGGGGGAGGGAGGGAGGGGGAGAGGAGAGGATGTGGGAAAATGTGAAGGGGTGGGAGGAGGGTATTTTATTATTTTTTTGTGTTTAAATGATATATATATATTGTTGTTTATGGAAGAAAGTATCATACATATAAGAATGTTTACATAAAAAAAAGAAATAAAGAATATTTGATTAAAAAAAAAAAAAGGTGGAGTTCCTGCATGTGGGCAACTCAGATATCAGATATTGCAGGCAGATTGAGCTGCCACTTAATTTTAACCAGGTACACACTCACTTGGTAAGACCGCTTGAAGTAGCCACAGGCTCCTGTGGCCTGCCTTAGAAGATCATGTAAGACAGGATACCTAACTAGGAACTGCTACTCCACCAAGTTCAGGGTGTGTGCCAGGCAAGGCAAGTGTAAAATGTTTCACTGCCAAGGTACGGACAGCAGGTTGCTGCCATTGTCACACAGGCCTTGCACAAAATTGGGTGGGGTCAGCCACCTCTAGGCCCGGCCCTACACAGCTGGGAGAAACCAAGAAGCACTAAACCATGATCACCAAACCTAAAGCACTATAACCAAAAAATACCCTTTTAAATAAATGTTTATTTTTTTATTTATTTTTAGAAACTTAGTGTAATTTCACTTTCGTGGGGAAAAAACACACCTGAAGGGATGCAGGCCCTACCACTTTCCTTATTAGAACCCTGCAAGTACAGCAGCTGATTGATAAGTATAAAATCATGCTCATTTTCATTAACTTTGCACATCAACAGAGACAAACAAACAGATATTTCCTCAGAATAACAAAGGGTAGCAATCTGCAACAAAGTTTGTTATAATCCTTGCAATGTACATTGAACACCCAAAGGGTAATTTTTTTTCTCAGCAAAAGTGGAGTTACTCTTTAAAAAAATAAACAGTAAGGCCTCATGCACACTAAGGGTTAAAATAATGGTGCATAGGGACATCTGGTGGTTGTTTTTCTGCCTCTAAACTCCCCTCCATGTTAGCCTATGTGTCCATGCAGAGGCGCTTGGAGACGGGGGTGTTTAAAGTCAGAAAAAAAAACTGACACTGTGTCCAGGAGCAGCTAGATGACCCTCTTGATAAAGTCATCATGTCGGTGAAATGCTGTAGGAGGCAGAGCCTAAAAATGTGTGCAGTCTCAGCTTACAGTGCAGACGTTATCCACATACAGCATGACTGGCTGTATCATCAGTGCGGGGGAAGCTGACAGCTTATGTTTTTGACTGAATACTGTTGCTAATATGTAAGTGCATTACTGTTTCCAATATTATTATTATTATTATTATACAGGATTTATATAGCGCCAACAATTTGTGCAGCGCTTAACAAAATAAAGGCAGACATTACAGTCACATTACAATTTGGTACAAGAGGAATCAGAGGGCCCTGCTCAATAGAGCTTACAATCTAAAAAGGGAGGGTCAAATGATACAAAAGGTAATAGCTGTGGGGGATGAGCTGATGGAGGAAGTAAAACAGTGTTAGTTAGAAGCAGGATAGGCTTCTTTAAAGAGAAGGGTTTCCAGGGATCGTCTAAAGATGGATAGATTAGGGGACAGTCGGACAGATTGGGGTATGGAGTTCCAAAGGATGGGAGAAGCTCTGGAGAAATCCTGAAGGCGAGCATGGGAGGAGGTGACAAGGGAGCTAGAGAGCAGGAGGTCTTGGGAGGACCGAAGACAGCGGCTTGGTTGGTATTTTGGGAATAGGTAAGTGATGTAGCTGGGGGCCGAGTTGTGGATGGATTTGTAAATTATTGTTAGTACTTTGAATTTTATTCGTTGGGTGAGTGGAAGCCAGTGGAGGGATTGGCAGAGAGTTGTGGAGGACACTGAACGGTTGGTAAGGTGGATGAGTCTTGGAGCAGCATTTATGATGGACTGAAGGGGGGATAGTGTATGTAAAGGTAATCCAATGAGAAGGGAGTTGCAGTAGTCAAGGCGAGAGATAACCAGGGAGTGAATTAGAAGCTTGGTGGTGTCATTAGTTAAAAAGGGGCGTATTCTAGAAATGTTGCGGAGGCTAAGGCGGCATGATTTAGACAGGGATTGGATGTGGGCCTGAAAGGATAGTTCAGAGTCTAGGGTTACCCCTAGCACCCGGGCATGTGGGGACGGACTGATAGATGTGCCATTGATCTTGATAGAGAAGTCAGGGGAAGAGGCACGCGGGGGAGGAAATATAAAGAGCTCAGTTTTAGATAGATTCAGTTTGAGGAAGTGGTTTGACATCCAGGCTGATATGTCTGTTAGTAAATCAGTGATGCGTGAGGAGATTGATGGGGTGAGCTGAGGGGCAGAGAGATATATTTGGGTGTCATCAGCATAGAGATGGTATTGGAAGCCATGGGAGGCTATCAGCTGACCCAGGGAGGAGGTGTAGATTGAGAATAGTAGAGGTCCAAGGACAGAACCAAGGGGGACCTCAACAGTAAGAGGAGTTGGAGAGGAGGAAGTGAAGTTGTAAGTGACGCTGAAGGTGCGATGAGATAGGTAAGATTCGAACCAACGGAGAGTGCAGCCATGGAGACCAAGCAAATTTAGTTTTTTGAGGAGGAGCGGGTGGTCAACTGTATCAAAGGCAGCGGAAAGGTCCAAGAGTAGGAGTACGGAATAATGACCGTTGGTTTTGGCTGTTAGTAAGTAGTTTGTGAGTTTTAGGAGGGCAGTTTCTGTTGAGTGTTGTGGGCAATCCAGACTGAGGGGGATCAAGCAGGTTATTCTCAATGAGTTGGCCGCTCAGTCGGTTGTAGACTAAACGTTCAAGGAGTTTGGAGGCAAAAGGGAGTAAAGAGATGGGTCTAAGGTTGTTAAGATTGGTGGGGTCTAATGAGCCCTTTTTTGGTATAGGAGTGACTAGCGCATGTTTAAGAGGGTTGGGGAAGATGCCAGTAGAGAGTGAGAGGTTGAAGATATGAGTTAAAGAGTGTAGGATAGAGTCAGATGGTGACCGTAGTATTTGAGAAGGAACAGGGTCCATGGGGCAGGATGTTAGGTAGGCGTTAGAAAAAAGTTTAGAGACTTCCTCTATAGTAGCTACTAGCTGGGTTAAACAAGGGAAGTGTTGATTTTGCAGGAGGACAAGGAGTGTAAAGTGAGGGGGATATCTGTAGAGCGGAGATCTCAAGACGAATCGTCTCAATCTTATTTTTAAAGTGATTAGCAATCTCCTGGGAAGTGAGTAAGTTAGTGGGTGGAGGTAATGGAGGACGATATAGAGTGGTAAAGGTAGAAAAGAGTTGACGGGGACTGCGTGAGAGAGTGTTAATGAGAGTGATAAAGTAGGTCTGTTTGGCAGTGTGGAGGCAGGAATGGTAGTTTTGGAGGGCAGATTTATATTGGCTGAAATCTTGCTGTGACTTAGTCTTACGCCACAGACATTCAAGAGCGCGGCTACGTTTTTTTGAGTCTTCTGGTATTGTCTGTCTGCCAGGGGTGTAGCGGTCAAGGCCTGATTCTGTGTGTAGTGAGGGGGGCAAAGGTATCCAGGGTGGATGACAGTGAACTATTGTAGACAGAAGTGGCCAAGTTGGAGCAGGACAAGGATGAGATTTTGTTGTATAGACAATCTGTGGCAGAAAAAAGGAGAGAAGGGTTAAGATGGCGAAGGTTTCTACACGTAATAGTTTGGTAGTTGGAAGGCAAGGAGGAGGCCAACAGGGAGAGAGTGAAACTAATAAGGTGGTGATCAGAGAGAGGAAAAGGAATATTGGAGAGGTTGTGCAGAGTGCATAGGTAGGAGAATATGAGGTCAAGGCAGTTGCCAACAGAGTGAGTAGAAGCGTGTGTCCATTGTTTTAGGTCAAAAGAGGAGGTTAGGCTCAGCAGTTTAAAGGTAGTGGGAGTGTTAAGATTAACAGGAATGTTGAAGTCACCAAGAATGATTGTTGTGATTTCAGAAAAGAGAAAGTAGGGTAGCCAGGCAGAGAAGTCGTCAAGGAAGCTTGATACCAGTCCAGGGGGCCGATATATATCACAGCAATTCCCAATGAAACTGGAGAAAATAGACGAATACAGTAAGCTTCAAACGAGGAGAGGGACAGAGAGGGGGGTGGGTGAAGAACCTGAAAAGTGCTTTGAGGGGATAACACCACCTCCTCTCCATACACTAGGCCTGGGAGAGTGAGTCCACAGGAGACCACCATAGGAGAGAGCAGCAGGAGAAGGAAGGTCAGATTCTTGAATCCAGGTCTCAGTAATTGCAAGTAGGTTCAGGGAGTTTGTGATAAATAGGTCATGAACGGTGGTAAGTTTGTTACAAACAGAGCGGGCATTCCAAAGGGCACAGGAGAAGGGGAGGTTGGTTCTAGGCAGAAGAGGAATAGAAATGAGATTGTGTGCATTGCGGCTGCTATCAGAGGATGGGGGGGTGCTGGGTATGTTGGCCGAAGCTAAATGATGGCGGTCCAGGATTTGGGGAAACATCTCCAGAAATTAGGAGAAGCAGAAGGGTGAGAGAGGTGATATGGGAGTGTGACTTATGTGGGGGGACATGTCCCAGTGTCCGCAGGTTTTATTGGTATATGGGTTAAGAATTAGCAGGAGCTGATACGTGCAGTAATTAGGTGAGGACAGGAGTGAGGGTGATATATATAAGCTGTGGGGTGGAGAAGAGGGGTGAAGGAGAGAGAATTTAAGGAGAGAGGATGCAACTGTGAAAAGGAAAAGTAGGGAGTGCATGATACAGAGTGGTGAGATTGAGAGGAAGCCTGGATGAGAGATGAAATCATTTGATGAAGGATCAGGTCACCTGTAGTCTGTTTAGTGTGCTCAGGGCCGCTGTTAGAAATCATGGGGCCCTGTACAGCCTACCTGACAGGGCCCCCTTCAACCACGCCCTTGACCCCACCCCTGGCCCCGGCTTGAAGCGATTTACATATGTGTGCGGAGCCACTGCATGCATTTGCAATTAAAAAGCATGACGGAGTGGGGGCAGTTTAAATTTATTTAAAATTGTATTTTATTTATTTTATTACACAGAAAAACAAATCTTACACTGTATCTTTACATATTTTTTTTTTTCATTTTTGCTTTCACAAGAGATGAACAACATCCCTTGTGATAGCATGGGCCATGACATGTCCTCTTTATGGAGGGATCTGGGGTCTTTTAGACCCCATATCTGTCCTCTGGCCTCCAAAGCATAAGATCAAACCGAGATCAGTTTGATCAGATACTTGTTCAAGCCGGTAATGGTTTCATTAAATGAGCCCGAAACCGAAAGTGATAAAATCCTCATCACTTCCAGTTTCTGACATCACACGGTGGGCGGAATGACATCCATCCCTCCCACTGTGTACCAGTAACCAGATGCTACTGGTCACATCTTAAAAGCAGTAAAGGTGGTGGTGGAACCCCCTTCCACTGCCTGTAAAAGTAATACAGGGGCTTCTTAGCCACTAGGATTACTTTTACTTCGTGCAGAATTCCTGGTGTTAAAAAATGGTATCTTGATCATTGCTGTAGTGATGACCAAGATATCACCCTTCCAATCCAGCGACGTACTGATACATCGCTGGACAGGAAGCAGTTAAAATGAAGTGTAAATTAGCATTACACTGTTTCTTATTATCATCAGCATTACAATTATCACACAGGCAGCACTGTAAGCAGGTGCTCTATCATGTCTCTATGTCACATTGCTTTTGGGTGCTGACTTTGTTATGGCTGTTACATACAGTAAGTACAGCAATAAGTTAACAGCCATAACAAAGTCAGCACCCAAAAGCAATGTGACATAGAGACATGATAGAGACATGATGGAGCACCTGCTTACAGTGCTACTGCTACCTGTGTGATAATTGTAATGCGGATAACCTGCTGTGCTGTGAAATACATAATAAGACACAGTGAGTATTCTATCCTCTAATCCCCACTCACTGTGTCCAGTGCAGCCACGCTGTCCTCCTGCTCTTCTGTCAGCCACTCAACTTCTTCACATCTTGCTAGGATTGCAGCCGAGAGCCGAACGGAGAATTGCAATATCACTCCGCCAGCCGGGACTAATAGAATAGTGGGCGGCATGATGTACATGTGCCCGAAAATAAGAAAATAGTCCCTCCACTGCGCTCCCCTCCTGGGTCTCTGAAATGACCTGATGGGACCCAGGAAAATTATATACCCTCCCTGAAAGTGAGTAGAAGTGGGGGAAAAGTTTAGAAAACTATTTTTTTTAAAATGCAGTAACGAATTGCAATGATGCCAGGGCCCCACTGTGTAGCTGATGAGAGCGGGCCCAGTACAACAGGGCTGGTTGTACTGGCCTATCAGCGGCCCTGAGTGTGCTGCAGTAATCTGTGGTGGATTTTCGCTTTGTGCATTCGCTAAAGTGCTGAGCTAAAGTGCAATACTTAATCCAATATGAACACTTTATCCAAGATGATAGTTGCCAATGCAATCCCTGGCTGTGCATCCCCTAGAGAGGGCCTAAATTTATACTGAGTTTGGGTGGGGGTATTGCCAATTAATTAGTCAGGATTGCATAGGAGGAACACATAGCTAACAGAATTAACTTCTCACAAAGTCTGACTACAAGACACAGCAAGAGAGCAGAAGGGTCACGGTCATAAAAATAAGAACAGCTCATAATTTAGGTATAGACAATAAGAAAGCAAAATAAACATCACAGAGGTATGGACAGAGGTAAAGAATATGAACACAGCATAGATCATCAAAAGCACATACACAGAAATAGCAAGCAGATTCCAGTTTCAATTAAAGGTGGAAGATGTGGTTGAGCTGACACATACACAGAAATAGCAAGCATAATCCAGTTTCAATTAAAGGAGGGGTAGAGAAGAGTTGTGTTAGATAGTGCTGAGCCTAAAGCCCCGTACACACGGTCGGACTTTTGCCCAACAAACTTCGTTTTAAGCAAGTTGGACCAACAATCCGACCGTGTGTACGCTCCATCGGACAAACTTTTTTTCGTTTGGTTTTGTTTTCATCGGACAAAAGTTGGGTCTGCAAACGGACAAACTTTTGCCCAACAAAAGTCCGATGGAGCAAAGTCCTACCGTGTGTACAGAAAACCATAGGACTTTTGTCCGATGGACAAAACAACTAATGTTAAAATCAACCAACAATAGCAGAAGTTGACCAAAGGGTGGCGGTAAAGAGCAGAAAAGAGCAGAAAAACCATGTGATGTTGCAAAAAGTTTTGGGAAAGTTTGCAGAAAAGTCCTGTGGTGTGTATGCTATGGGTGTGCCCAGCCAACTCCGTTCGGACAAAAATCCAGGGAAAAGTCAGATGGAAGTCCGACCGTGTGTACGAGGCTTTAGTGCAATACTTAATCCAATATGAATACTTTATGCAAGATGATAGTTGCCAATGCAATCCCTGGCTGTGCAAACCCCAATAAATGAAGGTGCTTTTTTAATACTACACTATATGGACTTTTTTTTTTATTGGGAGCGATGTACATGGAGGTTTTTTTTTATTGTTGCATTATGTAACTATTTAATCACATCAGCACTTTGTATATGTCTTTATATTATTGAGGTGAAGTGCTGCATTGAGGATTGTTTTTGATTCTCTGTTTACACTTATTTTTCTCGTCGGGAAAAATTTAATTTTTTCTCTTTGACGAGAAAAACGCCCGTAATTTTTCTCGTCGTGATTCACGGCATTTTTTTCCGCGGCAGTTTTTCCATAGGGAAACACTGCCAGGGAGCCTACACACGGTCGGTTTTCTCGACCAAGAGAAAAAATTTCATGAAAACCAGCCGTGTGTAGTGGACCAAGCCGGTCCTCGTTTTTCATGTCGAATTTCTCTGCAGTGTTTTCACCGTCGAGAAAATCGATCGTGTGTACACGGCATAAGAGCCCTTTCACACTGGGGCGGTGGGGGCAGCAGCGGTAAAGCTTTACCACTGCTATTCGGATGGGAGCGGGGCACTTTTAACCCCCTAGAAGGGGTTAAAAAGGAATTAAAAGCGCCTGTGCCAAAGTGCTTTGGTAGCGCTGCCCATGTATTCCAATGGGCAGGGGTGGTGGAGGAGCAGTGTATACACTGCTCGCAAACTACCCCAAAGATGCTGCTTGCAGGACTTTTTATAACGTCCTGCAAGCGCACTACCCAAGTGTGAAAGCACTCAGGCTTCCACACTGGGACTGCAGATGAGGCATTTTTCAGGCACTTTACAGCTAAAGCGCCTGAAAAACGCCTCAGTGTGAAAGGGGTCTAAGGGATATATCTGTATAAGTTCACGTCCATTTTGTTTCATATATTTTTTACCAGTATTATAATTTATCAGTATAATGGAGTATTGATGCTACTGAACAGTACAGTGAGTACAGGGGAGGTACACTCCACTCTTTGACCCACCACACTCAATTTTACTGTAATGTAGCTGCAGCACTGTATATAGCACTGTATAGGTCTGTTGTAGCACGATAACCTTGTACAGTAGCTCTGTCTCTCTCTCTCCAATTACTGTCAGCTGTCCCTCACTAACTCCAACACACACTGACAAAAGGCTTATGAGAGTGCTGACTTTCACACTGAAGGCGCATTTCAGGCGTTTTAGCGCAAAAAATTGTGCCTGAAAAGTGCCTCTCAAGCCTCCCCTGTGTGAAAGACTGAGTGCTTTCACACTGGGGTGGTGCGCTTGCAGGACGGAAAAATAGGTTCTGCAAGCAGCATCTTTTGGGGTGGTGCTGGAGCGGTGTATACACTGCTCCTAAACTGCCCCTGCCATTGAAATCAATGGGCAGTGCTGCCGAAGCGCCTGTAAAGTGCCTGTAAAGCACTTTGGCAGCGGCGCTTTATGGGTGCTTTTAACCCCCTGGTAACCCCTTCTTTGGAGTTAAAAGCGCCCCGCTCCTGCCCGCACAGCGCCGGTAAAGCGCAGCTAAAATTAGCAACGCTTTACCACTAACACTCAGGCAGTCAGTGTGTGAAAGTAGGCTTATGGTTAAGGGCCTAGCACTTTGTTAGAAGCACATTATTGGCTAGACAATTCCACCTGATCACAGTTCACAGTGCATTGCTAAGCATGATTAGTGATTTGTTTTGGTGGTGTGGTGAACAGGGCATAAAAGTTCAATGTTTGGTTGAATGTGGAACAGGCAAAGTTTGGGTCAAACCCTGCATTAGATCAAACTCAAATCCCTAGCAAACATATGTTTAAGGACATTTAGTTTAATAGACAGTGCAATAAAGTGTTGTATCCCATAGCAACAATCAGTAATTCATCTCACTGAGCTCAAGCCAGTACTTATTTTGCTCCTTAAAGTGGTTGTAAACCCTTTTATCAATTTTTTTTTCTTACTAACCTGCAAGACAAAGCTATAATGAGCTAGTATGACTAGCATACTAGCTCATTATGTACCACTTACCTTCGATCGGGGCCCCCAAAGTCGTCCGTGTCCCTCCTCTAGCCGCATCCATCGCTGCGGCGATAGCCGGAATGTTACTTCCGGGTATCGCCGCTGCAGCCAATCACAGCGCCGCTCCGGCGCTGTGATTGGCCGGAGCGGCGGAGACGTGACTCCGCGCATACGCGCGTGAGCTGTCGAATTCGGCTATGTCGTCGAATGTTGCGACCTAGCCGAATTTGTGAATGGGGTGACGTCAGCGTCGCCGCATTTAAATGCAAATATCTCCTTAACCGTGTAGGTTAAGGAGATATTTCATGCACCTACAGGTAAGCCTTAATCTAGGCTTACCTGTAGGTCTTTGCTTAAAAAGTGGGTTTACAACCACTTTAACCACTTCAGCCCCAGAAGATTTGGCTGCTCAAGCCATTTTTTGCTATACGGCACTGCGTCGCTGTAGATCTGAGGGGGACATGCAAGGAAAATAAAAAACAGCATTTTAGCTTGCACATGATTGGATAATAAAATCAGCAGAGCTTCCCCTCATTTCTATCCAACCCCTCAGATTTACAGTGACTGCACTTCCAAGTGCACTTTCAGTGCAATTTCAAGTGGATTTGCCTTTCGTAAATAACCCCCATTATCTTTAACTTTTTGCTATAATAAATATCCCAAATAAAAAAAAAAAAATTTCCTCAGTTTAGGCGTACATATTTTTTCCTCGGTTTAGGCCTACATATTTTTTCCTCAGTTTCGGCCTACATATTTTTGGTAACAAAAATCGCAATACGTGTATATTGTTTGGTTTGCACAAAAGCTATAGCGTCTACAAAATAGGGGATAGATTTATGCCATTTTTATTCTTTTTTTTTTTTTTACTAGTAATGGCGGTGATCAGCAATTTTTATCAGGACTGCAATATTGCAGCGGACAGATCGGACACTTTTGACACATTTTTGGAACCAGTGACAATTATACAGCGATCAGTGCTATAAAAATGCACTGATTACTGTATAAATGTCACTGGCAGGGAAGGGGTTAACACTAGGTGGCGTTCAAGGGGTTAACTGTGTTCCCTAGGTGTGTTCTAACTGTGGGGGGATGGAACTGACTAGGAGGAGAGAGAGAGATTGGTGTTCATACTTAGTATAAAGACACGATCTGTCTTCCCTCCCCTGTGAAAACCAGGATCTGTCATGAGCGATCGCGGGTGCCCGGCAGTCATTGCACCCAGCGGCACTCACATTGGCTCCGGCGGCGAGCCACGGGCATGCCTCCAGCAGGGCGCGCCCCCTAGTGGTCAAAAGGTGAATCGACGTAAGGTAACCTAGTTTTGCTCAGGGGAACCAACCTGCTGCAGTAAAACTGCAGCGGCTGGTTGGGAAGGGGTTAAATTATTGTATTGAATGAGTCCATTTGTCACTAGGGATGGTAACAACAGTATCCAGATATTCGGCTTCACTGGACTGGGCTTTTTTCTGTGGGGCCACATATCTGCATATCTGATTTTTTGCTGGAAGCGTGCTGTGAGGCTGTGAGCCCTCCCAGCACAGAGACTGTGGTCTCTCCGAGAGCCCGAGGTCCTGTACTAATGATCAGGACCTGGAACTCCCGATTTCACATCGCCTGATCGCTGTGATAACCTCTGATTGGCTACCACAGTGTTCAGTCACTGAAAAGCCTGCCCCTGTTCCCCCTACTCTATTTGTAGAGAGAAAAAAAACAAAATAAGTGTGTGTAAAAAAAGAATAGAATTTCAAAAAAAACACCTAGATCAAGGTTGGATCTAGGTTAGTGTTTGGGTTAAATATGGGTCAAAAGTCATAGTGTCAGGTCACCTGAAGCCAGGTGACAGATGCACACCATTGGGGTCAGGAGTGCACCATTAAGGTAGTGAACCCTATGGCTGACTGCTGCGGATGGAACACTGGGTGATTAAGCAAGGCAGGTCCACTGGAGCACTAACACGGATCCCACAGGGAGCTAGAGCCTAAGATTCCCCAGGGCGCGGAGTCTAAGATCCAGCAGGTGTTTACCAGAGCCTCTAGTGGTGAGGATGGACTGGGCTGCAACTGGATCCAGGTTGCGGCCCCCAGAGTCCCCCAGCTCATGCTCACAGTAGGCTATAGAGCAGGGATATGTAATAAGCGGACCTCCAGCTTTTGCAAAACTACAAGTCCCATCATGCCTCTGCCCCTGGGTGTCATGCTTGTGGCTGTCAGAATCTTGCTATGCCTTATGGGACTTGTAGTTCTGCAACAGCTGGAGGTCCGCTAATTGCATATCCCTGCTATAGAGGATAGAGGGGAAGCAGCAGCTCAGGATACAAGAGATAGTGAGGGGATAAGCCAAAGGTTGGAGCAACTAGCAGACAAGGATAAACAAAGGACACGCCAAAGGTCAAGGTCACAAGCAGACAGGGATAGTCAAGAACAAGCCAAGATCGGTAAAACAGAGACAGACGTAGCACACGGCAAGCAGGAACCCAAACACACAATAGCTTAACAAACAACGTTGATAAGCACGGCTGGCTTGCAGTGCACAGGTTAATATAGTGTTCCCCGATAGGGCCTGGGGTGGAGCCATGCTTAGTGGAGAGATTACTTAAGCAGCCAGGTGAGAATGGCTGGCCTCTAAAGCAGGACACATGGAGAAGGGGTAAGCTGAGAGACAAACATTACTGCATAACCATGACAGTACCCCCCTCTTATGAGCCCTCCCCCTCCCCCGCCTGGGCCCAGGCTTAAAGGGAAATCTCAGATGAAACCTCCTCAACAGACGAGGTGCAACGACCTCAGATGCAGCGATCCAAGACGCCTCCTCAGGACCAAACCCTCTCCAATGCACAAGGTACTGAAGAATGCCTCTGCAGAGCCGAGAATCCAGAACTTGTCTAACCTCGTACTTTAGATTATCCTCAGAGACCGGAACCGAGGTAGGGAGAGGACGAGAGGATTTATTGAGGACCAAAGGCTTTTTAGGAATAAGCAAGGGCATGAGAGGATCAACAGGAATCTGAGGAGGGTCCCTCCAGACCCTTAAAGATGAACTGGACATCTAGCACAGGACCATCAGACTGGGCAGAGGTCAGTGGAACCCTGAGGTCAGGTTGGTTAGAAGGTGACATGTCACAGGAGTCAAGCTGGATAGCTGAAAGACAAGCAGAATGAGGATGGATTGAACCCCTTAGACAGTTTTGAATGGATGTAACAGTATTAGCGTGAGGCGACTTTGCAGAAGGTCCTGAATAAGAAAAGGCAGGAGGCTCACTGGGCATGGGCTGGACTGGCATAACTAGTTTAGAGGCCAAACGAATAGCATGGTCAGGTGTAGCGACTACCTGAATCGCATCGCAAGGCATATTGACTGCAGAACTTGCAGACAAACTAGCCTGGCTGTGGGTCCAAGGGTGTTTAGGGACAGACAAAGGTAAATGGTTATGCAAACTGGAATAAAGGATCGGCTCAGGTTCACAGGTGGGCTCCTCATCCAGAGTGCCACATGACCTAGAGAGTGCATCAGCCCGACTATTGCAGGACACATCCCAGAAATCACTATATGCAGTAGGAAGAGCAAAAGATATTGGGATGGTGGCAGCAGGAAGTTTCTCTTTTGGGACAACCTTGGGTAGGCAGGACGAGGAACAGGAGGAACCCCAAGCCAGGATCTGTCCAGTAGTCCAGTCAACATGTGGAGAATTGAGCCGTAACCAAGGAAGACCCAAAATGATAGGAGTTGAGTCCTTGGGTAAGATAAGGAAGGATATCCACTCCTGGTGGAGTGTCCTCAGCGACATCTTAACAGGGAGGGTCTGGAAGCGGATAGGACCCCCTGGGAGAACAGTGCCATCAATCGCCAAGACCACCAATTGTGTGGCGAGGGGCAAAAGGGTAAGTCTCATGGACGATGCGATTTCCCAGTCCATGAAATTGCCAGTGGCTCCGGAATCCAGATATGCCGAGACCAAATGAGAAGAAGAACCAACATGAAGGAACACAGAAAGAAGAAGACGAGAAGGTGAAGGTGATATTTCTGGGTCCAATACTCCACTTTCCAGATGTATTGGACCCAAACGTTTTTCTGGACAAAGAGAGCAAGTGTCACGAAAATTACCTTTGCCCCCACAGTAGAGACACAGGCCTAGAGTTCTGCGCCTAGCACGTTCCTCAGGGGATAGCCTGGTCCGAGCCAGCTGCATGGGTTCCTCAGCTGGCAGGAGATGCTCCACGGGTCGAAGAGAGGGGAACTCAGGCTGACTAAGAACCAAGGAGTGCTGGCGTCGCTTTTCTAGGGTCCTTTCCTGAAAGCGAATATTGATCTGGTTACCCAAGGAGATAACTTTGCCCAGATCAGTGGGGATGGTTCTTCCTGCTAATTCATCCTTCACTCTATCAGAAAGGTCATGCAAAAAGATTGCGACTAAGGCCTCATTGTTCCAGCTCAACTCAGCCGTCAGTATGCGGAAATGAAGAGCATACTGTCCCACAGAAGCAGACTCTTGGCAGAGACCTAAAAGGGCGGTGGCCGCTGAAGAGACACGACCCGGTTCTTCGAAGATATTCTGAAAAAGTTTCAAGAAGTCAGACAGACTAGAAACCACTGGATCATTCAGTTCCCACAGAGGAGCTGCCCAGGCTAAGGCTTCACCGGAGAGGAGGGAAATTATATAGGCTACTTTTGCCCGATCAGACAGAACGTTTTGGGGTTGGAGCTCAAAATGAATAGTGCATTGGCTAAGGAACCCCCTGCAGGCCTTGGAGTCCCCAGAGAAACGGGACAGAGCTGGCAGTTGTAGTGAATGTGTGGCTGTGACTGCGACCGGAATAGGTGCAGCCGCTGATAGCGGTTGAGGTTGTTGAACCGGGGGTCCTAAGGAGGCCTGAACCTGTTCAAAATGGGAGGCCAAATCCTGAAGGAATCGCATCACCTGGGTCTGATTAGATTCCTGAGTCTCAAGTCTGAAGACTATGCCCTGCAACGGATTATCTGCGGGTAGCGGCACATCAGCTGGGTCTATGGCTGATCAAACTGTCAGATCACCTGAAGCCAGGTGACAGATGCACACCGTTTGGGTCAGGAGTGCACCGCTAAGGTAGTGAACCCTATGACTGACTGCTGCGGATGGAACACTGGGTGATTAAGCAAGGCAGGTCCACTGGAGCACTAACAGGGATCCCACAGGGAGCTAGAGCCTAAGATTCCCCAGGGCGCGGAGTCTAAGATCCAGCAGGTGTTCACCAGAGCCTCTAGTGGTGGTGAGAATGGACTGGGCTGCAACTGGATCCAGGTCGCGGCCCCCAAAGTCCCCCAGCTCACGCTCACACTAGGCTATAGAGGGGAAGCAGTAGCTCAGGGTACAAGAGATAGTGAGGGGATAAGCCAAAGGTCAGGGCGACTAACAGACAAGGATAAACAAAGGACACGCCAAAGGTCAAGGTCACAAGCAGACAGGGATAGTCGAGAACAAGCCAAGATCGGTAAAACAGAGACAGACGTAGCACACGGCAAGCAGGAACCCAAACACACAATAGCTTAACAAACAACGTTGATCAGCACGGCTGGCTTACAGTGCACAGGTTAATATAGTTTTCCCTGATAGGGCCTGGGGTGGAGCCATGCTTAGCGGAGAGATTACTTAAGCAGCCAGGTAAGAGTGGCTGGCCTCTAAAGCAGGACACATGGAGAAGGGGTAAGCTGAGAGACAAACATTACTGCATAACCATGACACATGGTCAATATATTTTGGACAGAATTTAAAAAAAAGCAAAAACATTTTACATTTAAAAAAATATGTATTTTTTTACTATTGTGGGGCAGTTGTCCTTTGTTAATAAAAAATATCAGGAGATATCCATTACCATTTACCACCAATTGAAAGCCCAATTTGTCCTAAAAAAACAAGTTATAATCCATCTGGATGCATAAAATAGTTGTGATGATATGTACAGTTTTACTAAAACATGGCAAATTGTGCTTAGGCATTAACATTTGTTTTACCCTTAGGCATGAAGGGATTAAGGTTCATTGTAAATTTTGGCTGTTCTGGCATTTGTCCAATCACTGGACTTTTTGCTTGTTTGGCAGGGGCCAAATGTCATATACAGTACTGATATTTCTATCTGCACTATAAATGGAGGATATATTTTTGCTTTTGGTACATGTTGCCAAAGCCAGCACCCGGTCCCCCATGCTATTTGTTTGCCAACTCCATACCTTTTAGCCTAGAAAATGGCCATTGCTGTTTTTTAACATTGGGCTCCCATTGACTTCACTGGGGTTGGGATTCCGCACTAGTTTTGGTCCAACTACAAGTAGTGTCATTAACAAAACTCAAAGCATACTGGTAAATCAAGTAAGCAAAAACACACAGCTGTTAACTAAAAGTCACTCTTGCTAAGGGACGACCATCTAACCCTGGGTAACACTAGATCACTGCGAGCAACCTCACTATTGGCTATTGGGACTAGTGACTTTGAAAGATTAAAGTGGTTGTAAAGGCAGAACGTTTTTATTTTTATTTTAATGCATTCTATGCATTAAGATAAAAAACATTCTGTGTGCAAGAGCCTCCCTCAGCCCCCCTAATACTTACTTGAGCCCCACCTCAAACGAGTGCCTTAGCCGTCCGGGACTCTCTCTCTTGATTGGCTGAAAAAAGCAGTGGCATCATTGGCTCCTGCTGCTGTCAATCAATTTCAGTTAGGAAATGAGGTGAGAGAGGGGCCGGGGTGGGGCTGGCTCCCGGGGCACTCAACAGGAGGGAGGGGCCAGGAGAGCCAGCGAGGGACCCGAGAAGAGGAGGGTCTGGGCTGTTCTGTGCAAAACCACTGCACAGCGCAGGTAAGTATAACGTGTTTAATTTTAGAGGAAGAAAAATAAAACGTTAGTATCACTTTAATTGCCCTCTAGCAGCCTTCCATCGTTTGTTGGCTACCTATTTACCCCCCAGCCATTTTTCCACCCCTGGATAGTCCCTTAAACCCTTGGGAGTCAATATTGGCCACTTTGGGTAACCCTAATTTAGAGCATATCTAGAAAAGGAAGGGAAGGGTTTGGGACTTTGCATGAGGCATGTATATGTGCATGATAAACAGGACAGGTATCTAGTTGTACATAGGCTACATGTCATAGATCCCTGTGGGAGTAGGCATGTAGCTATGGAGTAATACATAGAAATTAATGGAACCAATCAATACAATACAACCAATATGAACACTAATTAATATGCTATAAATTGTAGCGTATAAATGATATATGCCACATGATTTTCACAAAAATGAGTATAATCAATGAATTATAACATATTTAATGTCTTTGATATGTATAATTGGTACAGGCAAAAGCAATTAATGAATAACATTGATACATATACAGATAAATTATAATCAACATAATAAATATAAAATATAATAAAAACTGTAAGAATTCATGATGTATAAACAAGCTTGGCATGGCATCCTAGAGTCAAGACTCGACGCGTTTCGTGGCACTAACAGCCACTCATCAGGAGTAGGGATGCATAGATTGGGGCTATAAGATAAGATGGAAAAATAAGTAGGTAAATAAATCAGATCTAATTGGGTGTACCAAAACCTCTATAAGAGGGAACTGAGATCTTAAACGTTACCTGGGGTAGATCCCATGTGTACATAGTTAACCCAGCAATTGCCCTTGATGTATAGGGATATTTACCCCCCAGCCATTTTTCCACCCCTGGGTAGTCCCTTAAACCCTTGGGAGTCAATATTGGCCACTTTGGGTAACCTTAATTTAGAGCAACTACTATAAACATGGCACCTTAGGGCACTGCACCACCGATGTTAGTGTGTTCCATAGCTGGCACGCAGGGGGAATGATTGGTGGGTTGGGCGCACCTCGCCTGGTCTTACGGCCTGGTTGATGGCGCCTTCCCTCCTCTCTCCCCCACTTGCATGTGTCAGTGTGACGTTGGGGGCGTGGTTATGGCGGCACTTCCCATATAAGCCTCTCCCTTTGCTGGGCCCTACACTCAGGATCACACACATCACTTTTCAGTTTGGAACAGCACTCACACTGCATAACTTGCTCTCTTCACTTTGCAACAGGTATTTTCTTTTCTCCTCAATATTCACACACTATCTGGCTTTTTTATTTGTATGCCTTTTCCACTTTGCAACAGGTATCTTCTTCTCTTCCCAATATTCACTCTCTATTTGGCTTTCCTATCTTTAATCCCTTTTATTGCTCCCTTTTTTATTTTTTCTCAGCCGTTTCTTTTTCCTTTTCTCCCTTTTTCTTTTCTTTCCCTGCCTAATTAATGTCCTCTCACCTCACACTACCCTCCCCCACACCCTGATACACACCACTTTTTCACATACAGATACACACAGCTTTTAGTGTTACAACATTTTTTCAGTGTGACAGCTTTTAATTTTTTTCTTTTTTTCACAGAGGTCCCCACATTTGGGGTTACCCTACATAGTTTACAACCACTTTGAATTTTATTTTTCCACCCTCACGGGGCGTTGTCAGTATGGGTCGTTGTCGCCCTGCCATGCCTCCCCAGCTCCCGGTCGTGACGCCCTCTGGCTGGTCCGTGACTCTCGTGGACGCACCGCCCCCATGCAGACGCATCCGTAAGTTCTGTGGGTTAAATGTATGGGTGGGGGATTTTTCTCCTATTCTATGTTTGCCCACCAGTTCTGTAGCATTCTTTTAGATCATTAAAATGTATCTGTCTTTTTCATCCCCAGATGATCACTTCGGTTTTTGCTCCTGATGAGCGGCCCGCAAGGCCCGAAATGCATAGAGCTAATATCTACCGATAAGTGTATATACCCATCAACCTTTATGGACGTTCCTTCTAATATATACCAAATCCCCCCCTGCTTATGTCTCCTTTTTTAAAAAAAATGTTTTAGTGGATTACCAAGTTGCATAGGTAGCGACTGCAATGTCTGGAAGATATGTACTGTGTATCTGCAAATATATGAAATATCCTTGATGGAATATTTATTAACTATTTTCTATTGTGCAATATTTGGTTCGGATGAAATATAAAAAAGTATTGATATATAGCAAAATGCATAAAATTTAAATATGAAATTGTATTGCGATTTGAACCAATTAAAAGCTGTCCTCCATCAAAGTTATCTCTTTGTGTCCGTGTGCCTCATACAAAGTCCCACCCTCTACTTTCCTTTTTGAATGGCACCTTAGAGTGTAAGCTCCTTGAGGGCAGGGACTGATGGGAATGTGTAATAATATATGTAAAGCGCTACGTAAATTGACAGCACTATATAAGTACCTGTAATAAAAAGCAGATTTTCCTAAACATTAGTATCTCTGATCTGTTTCTCTAAGTAGACTGTTTGATTTTCCTGGTAAGATACATAGGTTTCATGGTAAATGGAAATAGTTTCCAACTATTTTTAAAGCTACTCTGGGTCAGTTTTCCTACTCACGTCTTACATATTCTCTATGGCGATTGTACCCTTTAAATATAAATATATTGTGCATATACATTTGCCAATCTATAAAGTTTTATGGGTTTTCTGTTGAAAATGTTGCTAGTGTCTTATATTAGCCTGAACAAAATGTTGTGAATTCATTTTAATTTGAGTTCATTATTAATAGAGCCTTTTATTCACCAATCTCCTATTTACCGTTTTCTATTTCAACATTGCAGTTTTCCAATTGAAATTTTAATAAATTGAAAACAAAATTTAATGGTAAAATAAGGTGAAAGAAACAGCTATTATTGCCCTGATCTTTATGAGCAGGGCCCAATTTGCAAAGCTTGGTACAAACAGAAGGCAGAGAACCTTTCTATTATAATGACAACTGCCTTCGAAAATTTGGAATTGGAATTAAATTTTAGAATGTTATTATGGAGAAATATTTTCAGGAAAGCCTGAAGCAAAATATAATTTGTTGCTTCACCTCTACCATCAATAAAATACTGTATTAAAATTATTAATTCTGTCATATGATTTCATATTTCAGACATCAGGTCTGCATATGAAACATTTTCCATTATTTAATTTAAATTACATTTAAAAACATTATGGTAAGTCTTGTATCTGTACCATACTAACTAGCTTCCTGGAAGGTCTACGCTAGTAACTGAAGAGTACTTGTTTCAGAATCACTAGAGTCCTATTTTGTATGTACTCACATTTCAAGTGAATTATATATTTAACATTTTGTTTTCTCAGTAAGGATAAGTGAAGATTATGTTTTTCATTTTGCAATGCTGTTCTCATTGATGTTTTTTGTAACTATTGTACAATGTAGTAAGTCAGGTTGATAAGCGGGGTTCTAAACAAATAGCAATGCCTTCCAGGTCAACTACAACAAAACAATACTCCTGCGCTCTGATGTCTTGGTGTATGCGGGGCGTGTCGATCATTCCTCAGTAAACAGGCAACACTTTAGGAATCTTGCAGCCCTCCTCAGAACTATGGGTGTTCATACAACTGTAAAAAAACAAAAAACAGGTCAACTATACATTGCAAACATTTCAGCAAGAAAGCATCTTTCTCTATTTATGTTCTGTTGCTCAAAGGGAGTGCTAAGTGACGGGGTTTGCCTTCTATTTTCTATTATCACCACTGGCTCCTGCTGCGGTTATACACAGCCAGAGCCTGTCAGCAAGTCCCAGTGAGGACATGCTGATCTGCTGTGTACATTCACAACTGAGAGCTCTGTGTTGACAATCAACACAGAGCTCTGTACACAGGGAACGATCTCTGTGTTTAACATCCCTGTAAAGCAGAGAAACTTGCAGATCAACTAGTAAAGCAAAGCAGCACGTTTTACACACATTACACATAGTTAGGCATATATCTAACCCCTTGATGACCCTATATGTTAACCCCTTCTCAGCCAGTGTCATTAGTACAGTGACAGTGCATATTATTAGCACTGATCACTGTATTAGTGTCGCTGGTGATGTCAGTGGCAGTAAGTTCTCCTTCAGTATCAGTTAGCGTCAGATTGTCTGGCACACTATCACAGCCTCCTGATAAGTTGTTGATCGCCGCCATTCCAGTACATATACTATAGTTTGTTGGTGCTATAACTTTCATGCAAACCCATCAATATACACTTATTGGTATTTTTTTTAACAAAAACATGTAGCAGAATACATTTTGGCCAAAATATATAAATACATTTGATTTTTTTTTATGGATATGTTTTATAGCAGAAAGTAAAAAGTATTGTTTTTTCACAGTCTTTTTTCATATATATATATATATATATATTGTGACAGCAGGAAGGTAAAGTCACCTGGTTGCATCCAGGGGGGTAGATATATTTCGCCCAGATTCAGGCTTTACGCCGACTTATACAACTAGGTGGAGAGTTGTATAAGGCTAGTGGGCTCATGGATGACTCATACCTCTAGGGAGAGGGCTGGGCGTCGTGCAGGCAGGGAGTTGATGAGACCAGCTGAAGCCTGTCAGTTCGTTTAAGGCCTCTATAAGAACTCCCAGCTTCATTAGATGTTAGCTCATGCCTGGAACCAGACCTGTGTGGACTGTCTAGGGAGAGTGAACCCCTGTGCGGTGAGACAAAGCCTGTGTGGCTATTTGCTTGGACATTTAAAACCAGGGACTTAGGGACTAGGACAGCACTAGGCTGATCCCAGTTGTTAGTTAGGAAACCTGTATGTTTAGTCAGAGGTCAAATTGACCAGGATTTATTTTGTTTATGTTTCTTTTGCTTTGCTGTGTTTTGTCACTGTAAATAGAAAATAAACCGCACCTTTTTGATTTTGAAAACCACAACCTCCGTCTGCTGGGCCTGTTTTTGTGTGGGGAGCCCATCCCGGGGGTCACACACACCCGCTGCCGAGCCAACCCCCTCACAGTTGGTGGAGAACCAGTGGCAGTTTTTTTTAAGCCAGCATGGAGGAGATACTGAAGCAGCTGGCTCTAGCAAATGCCAATCAACAGCAGACAAATGCAGGTTTGCAAAAGAGCCTTGCAGCTCAACAACAGAACTTCGCAGCCCAGCAGCAAGCCCAGCAGCAAGCTCACCAACAGAGTCTGGAAGCTCAGCAACAAGCCCAGCAGCAATCTGAGGCCCGCTTCATAGACCTGTTACAGAAGCAAGAGCAGAGACTACAACAAATGGAAGCAGTAATGCAGCAACGTCCGCAGACCAGTGAGGAAAGCCGTCCCACTAATACCGCGTCCTTTGGGGTGAGTCGTTTATTGACAAAAATGACTGGAGAGGATGATCCAGAGGTATTTTTGACCACATTTGAAAGGACTGCTGAAAGAGAAAAGTGGCCTGAGGAGCAGTGGGCTGGACTGGTGGCTCCTCTGTTAACTGGTGAATCGCAGAAGGCTTACTATGACCTAGAGCCTGACCAAGCAAAAGACTATGTGATGCTAAAAGCTGAGATATTGGCAAGGCTGGGTGTCACCCAGGCTGTCCGGGCTCAGCGTGTGCATAACTGGACTTTCCAGCTTGGAAAACCCCCCAGGTCTCAAATGTATGATCTCATTCACCTGAGCAGAAAGTGGCTACAGCCAGAGACTTTGTCCGCACCAAAGATTGTGGAACGTGTTGTAATGGATCGGTTTTTGAGAGCTCTTCCTACTGCCATCCAAAAGTGGGTAAGCCATGGAGACCCAGAGACGGCCGATGGTCTTGTGGATCGTGTGGAGAAATACTTGGCTACAGAGAACCTGACGGCCTCTTCCAGAGACACTCGGACTTTCCACCCTAAGACCAGACCATCCCCAGGGGCGGATAAGAGGATTCCAAGGGGTAAGGGTGGAGAGAGTGAGAGGGTGGGAGCTCTACCCCAAGTTTGGCGAGAACAGCCTGGGAAATCAGCGGCTCAAGAGGCGGCAAGAAGGATCGTTTGCTACCGCTGCCGGCAAGCGGGACATATTGCAGCCAATTGCCCGGTTGTGGAGGAACCCATGCAGTGTGACTTTCTGACGGGCAGACGTCAGTCGCTGTGTGCGACAGTCGCATGCACTGCCATTCGAGGAACTGAGAAACATTTATGCAAAATGTGTGTTAATGGTAGAAATGTTGTGGTATTGCTGGATTCAGGTAGCCTTGTGACCCTGATAAAGGCTGAGTTAGTTAAAACAGAGGTCTCTGGGAATAGCAAGGTAGCTGTTATTTGTGTGCATGGGGACACCCGAGAGTATCCAGTGACTACAGTGTGTTTCGAGACCCCCAAAGGTACCCTCTCTCATCCAGTGGGCTTAGTATCTCAGTTACCGTATGACGCCATTGTGGGAAGGGATTTTCCGAAGTTCTGGGAACTGTGGGATGATCCTGAGCCCCCCACTGGTGCCCCTATGTACCAGGAATGTGATAGCCAGAACTCCCCTGAGAGTGGTGAGGACTCTCCGGAATTTCCCTTATCAGTATTGGCAGGGGAGACTCAAGAAACTGGAGAGGAGCCCACCTCCTCAGACGAAAACCTACCGTCTGTGGAGTTTTCTGATCTTGAGGTTCACAGGGAAAACTTTGCCACAGAACAGTTGAAAGACCCCGCCCTAATAAAGGCACGGGAAAACGTAGTGAAAATAGATGGCGAGTTAGTGAACCCAGATAATACCTGCACTTACCCATACTTCAGCGTAGAGAAGGACCTACTGTATCGGGTGGCAAAAAGGGCAGAAGAAACCGTTGAGCAGCTTGTGGTGCCCAAACCTTACAGGAAGTTGGTGTTGGAGTTGGCCCATGGGCACATTCTTGGAGGTCATCTGGGGACAGAGAAAACCCGAGAGAGGGTATTACAGAGATTCTATTGGCCGGGGGTGATGAAGGACATAGAAAATTATTGTTCCTCCTGCCCTGTGTGTCAGAGGTCGGCCCCGATGCCACATTTCCGTAGCCCGCTGGTCCCTCTACCCATCATTGAGGTCCCGTTTGAGAGGATCGCCATGGATTTGGTAGGTCCTATAATCAAGTCCGCTAGGGGGCACCAGTACATATTAGTTATAATGGACTATGCCACCCGTTATCCAGAAGCGATCCCTCTCCGAAATACCTCGGCCAAAACCATAGCCAAAGAGCTATCTCTTGTGTTTAGCCGGGTGGGTATTTGTAAAGAACTGCTTACGGACCAAGGTACACCCTTTATGTCCCGGGTTATGAAGGAGCTGTGTAAATTGTTCAAAGTGACGCAATTACGTACATCTGTGTATCACCCCCAGACCGATGGGCTGGTTGAAAGATTCAACAAAACCCTAAAACAAATGTTGAAGAAAGTGGTGGATAGAGATGGAAAGGATTGGGACTGTCTACTTCCTTATCTGATGTTTGCTATTAGGGAGGTGCCCCAATCCTCTACGGGATTCTCACCCTTTGAGTTACTGTATGGGAGACACCCAAGAGGGCTGTTGGATATTGCCAAGGAAACTTGGGAAAGTGAGAGTTCTCCCCACAGGAGTGTGATTGAGCATGTCGCCCTGATGCAAGACCGAATTGCACAGGTAATGCCCATCGTGAAGGAACATTTGGCCCAAGCGCAGTTAGCACAGCAGAGAGTGTACAACCGTGGAGCCAAGACCCGTACCTTTTCCCCGGGGGATAGGATACTGGTACTTGTCCCTACGGTTGAAAGTAAATTCCTTGCCAAATGGCAAGGCCCCTACGAGATAATGGAAAAAGTGAGCGAAGTGAATTACAAGGTCAGACAACCAGGAAGGCGAAAGCCCGAACAGATCTATCACGTTAATCTGTTGAAAGCCTGGAGGGATAGAGAGTCCCTAGTCGCAGACACTTGGTCACCAGCTCAAACTGGTTGCGTCATTCCTGAGGTTGGAATAGCAGCCACCTTGTCACAACCCCAACAACAGGAGGTTAAGGAGTTTGTGCTTCGCAACAAGGAGGTATTCTCTGAGCTGCCGGGACAAACATTTGGGGTAGAGCATGACATCATTACCCCGCCCGGTGAAAGGGTGAAGTTAAAACCCTATCGGATCCCAGAGGCCCGACGGGAGGCAATACGGGAGGAAGTACAGAAAATGCTGAACTTAGGGGTGATAGAGGAGTCCCAAAGTGATTGGTCTAGTCCCATTGTGTTGGTGCCTAAACCGGATGGGAGCTGGCGATTTTGTAACGATTTTCGTCAGTTGAACAAAGTTACAAAATTTGACACCTACCCCATGCCACGTATAGATGAGTTGATCGACCGGCTGGGAACAGCCCGATACATGACGACTCTTGACCTCACAAAAGGGTATTGGCAAATCCCCCTGGCCAAATTGGCCAAAGAGAAAACCGCATTTGTAACCCCAGACGGGGCGTTCCAATATAAAAGAATGCCGTTCGGGTTACAGAATGCGCCGGCCACATTCCAGCGGAAAATGGACCAGATGCTGAGGCCCCATCGGAAGTATGCTGCGGCTTACCTGGATGACGTAATTGTCCATAGCACAGATTGGGCCTCACATCTGCCAAAAGTGCAAGCAGTCCTGGACTCTGTTCGAGAAGCGGGGTTTACGGCTAACCCCAAGAAGTGTACCATTGGGCAGGAGGAGGCCAAATATCTTGGGTACACCATTGGGAGGGGAGTAATAAAACCCCAACTCAACAAAGTCGAGGCCATCCAGAGTTGGCCACGTCCCAACAGCAAGAAGCAGGTACGAGCCTTTCTGGGAATCGCTGGGTATTATCGGCGATTCATTCCCCACTTTGCTTCTAAGGCTGTGCCCCTAACCAACCTAACGAAGGGGAAAGGGTCGGTCATGATTAAATGGACCCCCGAGGCTGAGGCAGCATTCCAATTCTTGAAACAAGCCTTATGTAGCCAGCCAGTGTTGTACTCACCCGACTTCTCTAAAGACTTTGTCGTACAAAGTGATGCGTCAGATGTGGGGTTAGGAGCAGTATTGTCCCAGGTCTGGAACGGGGAAGAGCACCCAGTCATTTACCTCAGCAGGAAATTGAAGTCCCATGAGGTAAATTACGCCACCGTTGAAAAGGAGTGTTTAGCGGTGAAGTGGGCTCTAGATTCCCTTCGGTACTACCTGCTAGGTAGGCACTTTGACATGGTTACGGATCACGCTCCGTTAAAGTGGATGGCTCAAAACAAGGAAACAAATAGAAGAGTGAATAGGTGGTTCCTGGCCCTCCAGGAATTCAACTTCACAGTAAAGCATCGCCCTGGCGTTCAAATGGGGAATGTGGATGCTTTGTCTCGAGTACATGAATGCCTGATTGCTGGTGTTCCAACCCCGAGGTTAAAACAAGAGGGGGGGGTATGTGACAGCAGGAAGGTAAAGTCACCTGGTTGCATCCAGGGGGGTAGATATATTTCGCCCAGATTCAGGCTTTACGCCGACTTATACAACTAGGTGGAGAGTTGTATAAGGCTAGTGGGCTCATGGATGACTCATACCTCTAGGGAGAGGGCTGGGCGTCGTGCAGGCAGGGAGTTGATGAGACCAGCTGAAGCCTGTCAGTTCGTTTAAGGCCTCTATAAGAACTCCCAGCTTCATTAGATGTTAGCTCATGCCTGGAACCAGACCTGTGTGGACTGTCTAGGGAGAGTGAACCCCTGTGCGGTGAGACAAAGCCTGTGTGGCTATTTGCTTGGACATTTAAAACCAGGGACTTAGGGACTAGGACAGCACTAGGCTGATCCCAGTTGTTAGTTAGGAAACCTGTATGTTTAGTCAGAGGTCAAATTGACCAGGATTTATTTTGTTTATGTTTCTTTTGCTTTGCTGTGTTTTGTCACTGTAAATAGAAAATAAACCGCACCTTTTTGATTTTGAAAACCACAACCTCCGTCTGCTGGGCCTGTTTTTGTGTGGGGAGCCCATCCCGGGGGTCACACACACCCGCTGCCGAGCCAACCCCCTCACAATATATATATATATATATATATATATATATATATATATATATATATATTGTCATGGACCTTTGAATACGGAAGTATTTCTCCTTTGAATCTGTTACAGACCTAGCCGGGACAGAGGCTTTTGGAGGGGGTGTTACTTTGGATTCAGGTCCATGTCCCCCCAAGACACACAGAATCTGGGGACCCTGTATATGCCATATTAGAGTGACTGAGGCATACTGTTGGGACGTTCACACCTTCACACTAAGGATATGCGAATACAATCACCTCCAGCCATCTGTCTGTCCTCTGTGCTAAAATGTGTGATGTTTACACTTAGGAATGTGTATTGTATAGCAGGTGAGACAGGTAGGAGCCGGGATGTCTACCCTGAAAGGTCATATCTATGAGTCACCTTGGCTGGCTAAAGGATTTAGTTAATTAGCTCATGTTAATTTATGTTCTGGTTACACCCTCTGTTACTGTATATAAGACTTGATTTTTGGTTCTAATAAAGTCTCTGTTGGTTGAACTTACATACAGCCTGCCTGGTGTTTGTTCTAAACCGATCACAAATGGATTTGAATGGCACATAGCTGTAGATTGAATCCTGGAGCACCGGATGATCCAATAGAGCAGAGGAGTGTCGGGAGAGTGGAACCGAACGAGCAAAGGGGCCTGTTACATTGGTTGGCAGCGGTGGGATTTGCTCTCCAGTTACTGGGACACTCCAAACCACCACAGTGAATGACCAGCTATGCAGCCTGCAGGAAAGTCACGCTGAAAGACCTACTTCAGAGCCGTGGAGGGACCGGTGGGACAAAGAACAAGGCCACCCTGATCAGGGAGCTAGCCGAGATGGATGAGAGGGATGGTGATGCAGGACCCCGGTCAGTTGAAGACTTGTTTCAGCAACGAGTTCGAAAGCGGTTGGCATTATATGGGGCTAACCCATCAGAGACCGCCATACAGAATGCCATTACAGACATCAAGCTGCAGGATGAGCGACAAGAGAAAGAACGAGAGCGACAAGAGAGAGAACGAGAGCGACAAGAGAGAGAACGAGAGCGACAAGAGAGAGAACGAGAGCGGCAACATGAGCAGAGAATGGCGGAAATACGACAATCGGAGACAACACCTAAAGATGCAGCACCTGTCCGTAAGTTGCCCTTTCGGGCGTTCAAACTATTTAAGGAAGGAGAGGAGGAAATTGAAGTGTTCCTGCAGGACTTTGAGAGACTATGCCAGATACATAAAGTACTGCCCCAAGATTGGGTCGCCTTACTGGCGAGTAATTTAACTGGCAGAGCGGCGGATGCGTATCGGGCCCTGGAGGATGAGGACGCTAAAGACTATGACCGGGTAAAAGAAGCTCTGCTAGCCCGATTTGACATTACACCCGAAGCCAGCCGGATGAAGTTTCGAGAATCCCGGAAACAAGCCCACATAACATACGTGGAGTGGGCACATCGTCTGCAGCGAAACCTTAAGGGCTGGTTCCAGGGAAGCTGCGCTCATACCATAGAGGACATCACCCAGCTAGTACTCTTAGAACAGTTCTTTAACCACACCCCTCCGGTACTACGGGATTGGGTGCGAGATAAGCTACCACGGACTGTACAGCAAGCGGCTACTTTGGCCGATGAATATCTGGACTCTCGAAGGTCAGGCGAAAGCGAGCGCTATCCACTATCTCGGCCCAGTTTACCAGCCTCTAACCCAACTTCAGTACCTCAGTGGTCTGCCTCTAGACCCCTAGCCCGACCCAACCCTCCTACCGGACCTAAGTGCTATACCTGTAACCAAACCGGTCATCTGCAGCGATATTGCCCTACCCGATCCACGAGGTACCGAGAGACGGCCCATCCATCCAGACCAGCGGCTCATCGCTTCCAGAATGAGCCCAACCATCGAGATGTTCAGGAAGAGTGCGGCAAACTTTTTGAGGCTGATCCTGTCCAAGCTGCTGCCGGAGATAATCGGCAGCACCATCGTCAGGCAGTATGGGTTAATGGGCAGCCGGCCCAGGGACTCCGCGATTCCGGGGCTACGATTACCCTCATCCAGCCTCACATGATTCCCCAGTCGGCCCGGACCGGCCAGACTGTTGCAGTCAGGGTAGCAGGGGGCAAGGTACTACGTTTATCCACCGCCCAAGTCCTCTTGGATTGGGGCTCAGGGGAGCGACAAGTGCGAGTGGGATTACTACGCGAGTTACCCGCAGAAGTACTTTTGGGAAACGATTTGGGACATTTAACTTCCTCATATGCCCCAGAGGACGCTATGGCCGTGACCACCAGACGTCAGAGCCAACTTCAAGGCAACTCCACTCCTATGGGGACCCAGGTAAGACCAAATCCTCCTACGTTACCCAGACGTGACAACCTCTTGTCCTGGGATTCTCCCTCCGACGTTAGGCAAGAGACTCAGAGTGACCCAACTTTAGCTGGTTATCGGGACAGGGCGGGCAAGGATCCAGGGGGGTTGGGGGAAGACAGAATAGAGTGGGAGGGGGGGTTTCTTTATCGTTACACTGAGGGAATGGGCACTGGGAAGCGACAGGGTCCCCACAAACAGCTAGTTGTACCCCAGAAATACAGACGGGAGCTATTGCGCCTGGCTCACGACATCCCCTTGGCCGGACATTTAGGGATAGCCAAGACCCGGAGTCGGTTGTCTCATGCTTTCTTCTGGCCCAGGTTACATGCCGAGGTGCGAGAATACTGCCGGACCTGTGAGACTTACCAGAAAGTAGGGAAGACAGGGGATCACCCAAAAGCCTCGCTGCAACCCCTGCCGATTATTAGAGAACCCTTTAGCCGCATAGCGGTAGATATTATAGGCCCACTGGCCCGCCCCAGTGCCACCGGGAAGAAGTCTATTCTTACGGTGGTGGATTACGCCACCCGCTACCCGGAGGCCATTCCCTTATCCAATATCCAGGCTGATACAATAGCAGATGCCTTGCTGCGGGTATTTACTAGGGTAGGGTTCCCCCAGGAGATATTGTCCGATCAGGGTACCCAGTTCACAGCTGAGCTCACGCAGCAGCTCTGGCGTCTCTGTGGGATTAAACCCCTCCAGAGCGCCCCCTACCATCCTCAGACTAATGGGCTGTGTGAGAGATTTAACGGGACCCTGAAGCAGCTGCTTCGGGCCTTTGTGGAGAGTAGAAAGGATTGGGAGAAATATCTTCCCCATCTACTGTTTGCCTATAGAGAGGTACCCCAGGAGTCCACTGGGTTTTCCCCATTTGAGCTGTTATATGGGGCGAAGGGTTAGGGGACCCTTAGACTTAGTGAGGGCCCAGTGGGAGGGGGTAGAGGATCCGGATGGCCTCCCCATCCTTAGTTATGTCTTGGAACTCAGGGAGCGACTGCGGGAACTTACCGATCTAGTCCATGAGAATATGCAATCGGCCCAGAGTCAGCAGAAGGTTTGGTATGATCGGTCTGCGAGGAATCGCACCTTTTATATCGGACAGAAAGTCCTGGTACTAAAACCCCTGAAGCAAAATAAATTACAGGCCTCCTGGCAGGGCCCCTATCAGGTGGTAAAACAGCTGTGCGATACAACCTACGTGGTTGCCAGCTGTGCAGACACAAAAATTAAGAGGACGTTCCACATTAATATGATGAAGGCCTATCATGAGAGGGCTGAGGCAGTAGCCGCCATATGTGCTCCTGCCACCGGGGACTCTGAAAATCTACCAATGCTGGAGCTTCCCGAAATCAGTAACTGTGCCGGGGGTGTGGAGGATATACGGCTAGGAGATAGATTAGGATCCCAAGAACGAGAACAGGCCAGAGAATTACTCCAAGACCGTCAGGAGATGTTCTCGGCACGCCCTGGGTACACTCACATAGCTGTGCACAAGGTAGAGACCCCCGGGCAGAAGCCCCTGAGACAACCAGCCTATAGGATTCCTGGAGCAGTGCAAGAAGGGATGAGAGCGGAGATTAGGGAGATGCTCGCGTTAGGGGTGATCGAGCCATCAGCAAGCCCCTGGGCTTCCCCTGTAGTATTAGTCCCAAAACGGGATGGCACGACCAGATTTTGCGTGGACTATAGGCGACTGAATGACTGTACTGTGACAGATGCCTACCCTATGCCCCGAGTGGACGAATTGCTGGACAAAATAGCTCAGGGACATTATCTGACGACTATTGACTTGTGTAAGGGCTACTGGCAGATTCCCTTGGAAGCGGAAGCAATTCCGAAGTCGGCCTTCATCACTCCGTTCGGCCTTTACCAGTTTTGGGTAATGCCATTCGGGATGAAGAACGCGCCAGCTACCTTCAGGCAGATGATAGATGAACTCCTTGATGGTCTGCAAGATTTTGCATGCGCATATCTTGACGACATCGCAATCTATAGCCAGACCTGGGAGGAACATCTTAGACACCTGGGAATAGTGCTAGATAGGATCCGAGCCGCAGGCCTGACCCTGAAGCCAGACAAATGTAATATCGGGATGTCTGAGGTACAATATCTGGGACATAGAGTAGGATGTGGGAAGCAGAGGCCAGAACCTGCAAAAGTAGAGGCCGTCCTAAACTGGCCGGTTCCCAGAACCAAGACCCAGGTACTTGCATTTTTAGGGACAGCAGGGTACTACAGGAAGTTTGTACCCCACTATAGTGACATAGCCAATCCCCTGACGGACCTGACCAAAAAGACTCTCCCTAGACAGGTCCTGTGGTCCCCGGAGTGCGAGACAGCATTTCATCAGTTAAAAACCGCCCTAACGCAAGCTCCCATACTGGCGGCCCCTGATCCTAACAAACGCTTTGTCATTCATACGGACGCCTCCATGTTCGGACTGGGAGCCGTACTAAGCCAAGTTGGCGATGACGGGAAAGAGCACCCCGTGGCATATCTCAGCCGCAAATTGTTACCCCGTGAAGTTGGATATGCTGCCGTGGAAAAAGAGTGTTTGGCCTTAGTCTGGGCTTTAAAGAAATTGCAGCCCTACGTGTATGGACGCTCTTTTACCGTCATGACGGACCACAATCCCTTGATATGGCTTAACCGGGTGGCGGGAGAGAACGGGCGATTACTAAGGTGGAGCCTGGCTTTGCAACCGTACAATTTTACCATACAATATCGGCCAGGGCCTCAAAACGGGAATGCGGATGGGTTATCCCGGCAGACAGACCTGGAACCTTAAGACTACTTTTCCAACATCCTCGAGTTGACCCGTTTGGGGTCCCACTGTGGCTGTTGGACTGTTTCCCAGGGGGGAGTATTGTCATGGACCTTTGAATACGGAAGTATTTCTCCTTTAAATCTGTGACAGACCTAGCCGGGACAGAGGCTTTTGGAGGGGGTGTTACTTTGGATTCAGGTCCATGTCCCCCCAAGACACACAGAATCTGGGGACCCTGTATATGCCATATTAGAGTGACTGAGGCATACTGTTGGGACGTTCACACCTTCACACTAAGGATATGCGAATACAATCACCTCCAGCCATCTGTCTGTCCTCTGTGCTAAAATGTGTGATGTTTACACTTAGGAATGTGTATTGTATAGCAGGTGAGACAGGTAGGAGCCGGGATGTCTACCCTGAAAGGTCATATCTATGAGTCACCTTGGCTGGCTAAAGGATTTAGTTAATTAGCTCATGTTAATTTATGTTCTGGTTACACCCTCTGTTACTGTATATAAGACTTGATTTTTGGTTCTAATAAAGTCTCTCTTGGTTGAACTTACATACAGCCTGCCTGGTGTTTTTTCTGACCGACCACAAATGGATTCGAATGGCACATAGCTGTAGTTTGAATCCTGGAGCACCGGATGATCCAATAGAGCAGAGGAGTGTCGGGAGAGTGGAGCCGAGCGAGCAAAGGGGCTCGTTACATATATATATATATATATATATATATATATATATATATATATATCACAAAAATAAAAAGGCCAGTGGTGATCAAATACCATCAAAATAAAGCTCTATTTGTGTGAAAATAAATAAATATATATAAATGTTATTTGGGTACAGAGTTGCATGACAGCGCAACTGCCAGTTGAAGTAGTGCACTGCCGAATAGCAGAAAATGGCCTGGTCATGAAGGGGGTAAAATCTACTAGAGCTGCAGTGGTTATAGAGAATGTGCAGCTTAGTGTACATTCTCTGTATGCCTTGGGTACTGTGATGCATTAAAGTGATTGTAAAGTCTAGTTTTTTTGTTTTTTTTAAATAACAGTTATAATTACCTCCTCTGTGCAGTTGGTTTTGCTCAGAGCAACTCAGATCCTCCTCTGCTTAGGTCCCTCTTTGCTGCTCCTGGACCCTCCCTCCAGTCGAGTGCCCCCTACAGCAAGCAGCTTGCTATGGGGGCACCTGAGCCGAGTGACAGCTCTGTGTGTCCATTCAGACACGGAGCCCTGGCCTGGCCCCATCCCCTCTCTCCCCTGATTGGCTAACTGACTTTGATTGATAGCCATGGGAGCCAATGGTGCCACTGCTGTGTCTCAGACAATCAGGAGGAGAGTCCTGGACGGCTAAGACACCAGTGGACATCGCTGGAGAAAGATGGGGCTCAGGTAAGTATTAGGGGGTGCTGGGAAGGCTGCTACACCCAGAAGTTTTTCTATCTTAATGATAAAAAATCTTCAGCCTTTAACAACTTCTTTAACTCCTGAGCGCCTGCTTGGCACTTTTGTCATTCCAGGCTGGTCAATCAAGAACAAGATGACTAAAGACACTGATCCTGGGTGAAGACCAGAAGACTGGTTGCAGCAGATGTCAGCAATGGGGATGGAACGATAAACGTCTGCCATAATGTGCAAATATGCTGTTCATAATGCCCTGGGCAGATTTAGCATTTGACGTCATCACTCTAGTGGCATGTCAGCTGGTCCCACTGCCACACTGAGCTGTTTTATGCTGATTTTAATCAATGTAAATGTAAGTGCAACACTTTTTCTCAATAAAAGAGTTGTAGAAACATACTGCATGATGAGCCCTCCCTCTATTCATGTTTCTTGTATGTGAGTGTCGGTTAACGGCAGCCGGAGTGGAGGATATAACAGGACCTTCCCATAAGTGAAGTGCACTAGTGTTCAAGACTTAATTGCCGCAGCAGTCTCTTTTTTTCAGTGTCAGCCAAAGTCAAACTTCAAGCTTCATGTCCCCTCCCTCCCCCCCTCCCCCAGAGGATCAAACCTCCCCCCTTCTACCGGAAGCCTTATTGGCAGGATGGTATTATACTTAATTTTTTCTGATGTCTTCTGGCTGGTTATGTAATACACAGAGGTTCAACTGTCTTCTCCTAGTGTTAGGCTGCTAGTGATGGCATCAGTGGCATTCTTTGTACTAATTCACTGTGGAGGACATTTAGCAATTTGGTCAAACAGCAAGGCAATTTAAACAGGAGCAGAGACAGATGGTGTGACAGATTTATTACAAGGTTACAGCCTGACTTATAAATTTCTCCTTTGACTGCTCCAAAGCAGGGATGAGCCGAACACCCCCCTGTTCGGTTCGCACCAGAACCTGCGAACAGACAAAATGTTCGTGTAAACTTTAGAACCCTATTAAATACAATGGACTCGAACGTTCGAAATCTAAAGTGTTAATTATAAAGGCTAATATGCAAGTTATTGTCCTAAAAAGTGTTTGGGGACCCGGGTCCTGCCCCAGGGGACATGTATCAATGCAAAAAGAAGTTTTAAAAACCGCCGTTTTTTTGGGAGCAGTGATTTTAATAATGCTTAAAATGAAAAAATAAAAGTGAAATATTCCTTTAAATTTCGTACCTGGGGGGTGTGTATGATATGCATGTGAAGTGGCGCATGTTTCCCGTGCTTAGAACTGTCCCTGCAAAAAATGTCATTTTTGAAAGAAAAAAATGCATTTAAAACTGACTCGCGGCTATTAATGAATTGTCGGCTCCCGGCAATACATACAAAAGTCATTGATAAAAAAAAAAAAAAAAAAGCGTGGGTGTTCCCCAGAATTCAATTACCAGGCCCTTCAGGTCTGGAATGGATATTAAGGGGAACCCTGCCGCAAATTAAAAAAAAAATTGACGTGGGGTTCCCCCAAATATCCATTCCAGGCCCTTCAGATCTGGCATGGATTTTAAGGGGAACTCCACCCCAAATTTAAAAAAAAAATGGCGTGGAGTCCCCCTAAAAATCCATACCAGACCCCTTATCCGAGCACGCAACCTGGCCGGCCGCAGGGGAAAAGGGGGGGACGAGAGAGCGGCCCTCCCTCCCTCCTGAACCGTACCAGGCCACATGCCCTCAACATGGGGAGGATGTCCCCATGTTGATGGGGACAAGGGCCTCATCCCCACAACCCTTGCCCGGTGGTTGTGGGGGTCTGCGGGTGGGGGGCTTATCGGAATCTGGAAGACCCCTTTAACAAAGGGGACCCCCAGATCCCGCCCCCCCCTATGTGAATTGGTAAGGGGTATGTTTTTTTTTTTTTTTTTTTTTTAATAAAGGACTTTTTCAAGGTGTTTGTGTGTTTTTTTAAACATTTTTTTACGCTTTCTTCGTGAAATGGTAGGGGTACAACGTACCCCTTACCAATTCACATAGGGGGGGGTGGGATCTGGGGGTCCCCTTTGTTAAAGGGGTCTTCCAGATTCCGATAAGCCCCCCGCCCGCAGACCCCCACAACCACCGGGCAAGGGTTGTGGGGATGAGGCCCTTGTCCCCATCAACATGGGGACATCCTCCCCATGTTGAGGGCATGTGGCTTGGTACGGTTCAGGAGGGAGGGGGGCCGCTCTCTCGTCCCCCCCTTTTCCCCTGCGGCCGGCCAGGTTGCCTGCTCGGATAAGGGGTCTGGAATGGATTTTTAGGGGGACTCCACGCCATTTTTTTTTTAAATTTGGGGTGGAGTTCCCCTTAAAATCCATGCCAGATCTGAAGGGCCTGGAATGGATATTTGGGGGAACCCCGCGTCAATTTTTTTTTAATTTGCGGCGGGGTTCCCCTTAATATCCATTCCAGACCTGAAGGGCCTGGTAATTGAATTCTGGGGAACCCCCACGCTTTTTTTTTTTTTTTTATCAATGACTTTTGTATGTATTGCCGGGAGCCGACAATTCATTAATAGCCGCGAGTCAGTTTTAAAATACTTTTTTTCTTTCAAAAATGACATTTTTTGCAGGGACAGTTCTAAGCACGGGAAACATGCGCCACTTCACATGCATATCATACACACCCCCCAGGTATGAAATTTAAAGGAATATTTCACTTTTATTTTTTCATTTTAAGCATTATTAAAATCACTGCTCCCGAAAAAACGGCCGTTTTTAAAACTTCTTTTTGCATTGATACATGTCCCCTGGGGCAGGACCCCGGTCCCCAAACACTTTTTAGGACAATAACTTGCATATTAGCCTTTATAATTAACACTTTAGATTTCTCCCATAGATTTTTCGAATTTGCCGCGAACACCCCAATTTGTTCGCTGTTCGAAGCTCATCCCTACTCCAAAGTAACACTGTAACTGGATAGAACCAGGCCCTGACCACTTCTTAATTATGTGACTGTTTAGAGTACACATCTGTCTCATCTTCAATTATAAATCTGTTGCAAACCTTCGGATTCTGTCGCAGCTGGTTGCCCAAGACTTCAGATGCGTGGGTTGCAAATACATTGTAAACCTGTTGCAGAGACTTTGCTAAGTGAAACACAGTCCGATTTGTGTCTAGTTGGGTTGTTAATTGTTTAATAGATGTCTCCCTGTATGTACGGTGTGCCCTGTACACAGCCTTTCTTTGATCTTTCAAGTCTAGAAATGCTGAGTCAACCCAGAAGGTTGAGGACATCCTGTGGAGAGGACAGGTTCAGATTGAAGTAAGAGCTGCTTTTCAATTTTCATATAATTTATATTATATAACATTTAAAAAAGTTAGCCATAAGTTGGACTTTAGGTGATGCAGATAATTTAGCGCCATTTAAATTTTGTGCGTTCTCCTAAATTGTGGGTCTCTGTTATTTAAAACTCTTATGAACACTCAGGAACTGGGAGAAGCACGTGTTAACAGCATAAATTCATGCAGTGAACAAGGCAGTAACTATGAGATCTTGGGGAAAGGGGAGCATTCAGCTCTAATTCTTAGGTCCAAGAAAAGCCTCTGAAAAGTAAAGCTAGTAAAGGTGCCCATATGAATATTTCCCATTCAAAGCTGCCAAGTTATAATACCAGTGTAAACATTCATATTCTTGCAAAAGGTCAACTTCTTATTGTGAATATTGTTGTAAATCTGTTACTCTGCAATCTAAAAAAGAGAGACACTAAAGAGTTTAATATACTGCACATTTTTTTATTGTTTTTAATTTCTCCTTAATAACAGTATTCCATAGACACATTATTTAACTCGTTTGGTTGAGAATTTAAAAACAAATTTCCTAATGGAATTTAATGTATTAAGTGAGGCTCCAGTAATTCTTTTTGTGATGTCAAGACCGGCCTTTTGCTTCCTTGCACTGTGGATTCTATTCAATAAGCAGAACTCCTCATGCAACACATGCTAATTAGTGAAGAATCATTGGGAGTGAAAAGAAAGCATGTTTTATTGACTGGAACATTAGTTACACAAAGGAATGCTGTCAAATAACTACTTTACCAGAGATCATCATGCACTTAATGCATTTGTAGAAAAGATATTAAAATTTGTCTTTACCATGTAATGAATGTTTTCAGTTTTTCAAGAATGCCCACATAAGGCATTGTCTGAAAAAAATGAAGTGTATCTAAATTCAGAAACTGATTTTAAGTCTGCCTGTCACTTCAAAATACGGACTACTGTTTGTAAAAGAACACCCAAATATCTTTTCAGTCACCATGCAAGACTGAATGGCCCCTGACTCACCAATTCATTCAGCATAACCTGACAATTAAAGGACTAAAAGAGCAAAAAAGCTAAAACCATGGGTGGGTTTTTACCTCAGTCTCCATGATTAAAAGTGTATATATTATGAATATACGGTATATGTACTAATTATCGCTACACAGCACTGTCTTTTGCCTCATAAAATATACATGTGTACAAAATAAATACATAAACAAAACAACTGTGTATCATCAAGTCATCAGAAAACCATCATCAAGTGCATATATAAGACTCCATTTCTTCCATAAGTCCCATCAACCAATTTAAAGAGCTCTTATTCTGTAAACAGGTCACCATTACAATTCTTTATTCTTCTTTGTGCTTCATGCAAAAACAATTGTGCACCCCCTGCTTTCCCGCACTCACCAGAGAGTGTTGACCCAGTGCTTTTCAGCAGATGAGTCAAACACATTTGTGGATTCCATCGTCCAGGGTATTGCCAGTGGTTAGCCTCCTTTCTGCTCTCCTACTATTATCCTCCAGTTCTTCTCACCTCAGTGATAAATTCAGATCTAATTGGGGCTTGTATGCTCAATACTGTGTACAGTATGTAGATTACATTTAGGATCATCAACTTTCTCAGGATCCTGAGGTAAGGCTGAATAATGTCACTGGCAACCAGAAGAGGGGTGAGTATTTTTTTGCCTTGTCCTCTTAATGTGTTTTTTTAGGTCCACTTTAAGCCACTTGGATGAGTGGTGCAGCATATTCCAACGGCATAATTACGAACATTTTCGAGCTCAATACTTGTTCCATAATAATATATTTATTCTACTCTAAATTCCACTTAATAGTGGCCCAATATTGTTCATTTTCATTTAGATTATAACAGTACTTACACGGGTGGTGCAGTAAGTGTATTTAAGTACGTTTTGGTATTTTTCTTCTTTCACACTGTGTTTCTGAGCTAAAGCTTACTCAGATGAGTCAAAGGTCAAGGCAGAAAGTGGAGGTTTAGGAAATCAAGGATAAGCAAAATTGGCAACAAAACATTAACACTAACAGAGCATCTAGGCAATCTTTATACCAAACACTGGGCTAGGGATGAATACACCTTAAATATGACAGCAGGCCATGGGGTAGTCTGGTCTGGATGCATAAGCTCATGCATTTGTTCTAATGCATAAGAAAGCACAAGTGACCATGCATGGTGCTGTCAGGGCCTGAACTTGAACCTGAGACCCCTGCTGTGTCTGGCAACAACTCTTCTCGCTGAGCTACCTGAGATGCTGGGCAGCACTCTGTCTGATCTATTGGTCAACCCAGTCTTGTGCCTTAACTTCTGCTGAACCTTAAACTCTTTGCTTCTCCGATGAAATTCCTGATCTTTGCCATGTCTCTGCAATTCCTGTTTGCCAGCTTATTGTGCTCTCTTCAGTAAGTTTCTCACTCTCGTCTTCCCTGTTGCTGTCCCTTTTTTGATATTGCTCTGTATTGACCCTTGGCTTGTTCCTCGACTATGCTTCTGCCTGATCCCAACCTGCAACTACTCGTTAGTGACCTTTGGCTTGTTTACTGACTACTCATCTGTTTGATACTAACCTGCTTATGCGCTACTGGACCCCGGCTTGCTCACCTCTTGGTTTGGTGATCCTGAGAACTGTGACCTGGTACTAACATGCAGCAATATCATTCTTCACCATCAGGAGCTCTGGTGGACACCGGTTAGCACTCACACTCCGCACCTTTAGATGAGCCATCAGTCAAACTGAACAACTTGTTACCTGTGTGCTCAAAAAAATATTTAATGTAATCCACTGTTTTTATCAGATAAGTAGAGTTTTCCAACCTTTTATAAAATGTCCATAATGTTTTCCAAGACTTTAACTTTTTATGTACCATCATCACAACTCCTACAATGTCCAAAATCCAAGGGTGCTTTTAAAAGCTGAACCTATACCATTCAATAACACATTGTTACTGGTTGTAAAAGCATGGTTTTATCCACAAACGTTGTCACAGGTTTAAAATAATGTTTTTTTATGGGTTTTACAGGTTAAGCTGACAGGAGGACTCTATAATTACGTAACTCAAAGGAAGGTCTGTGCCAGAACAAACTACACCTGATGACACTTTTCACCCAATCTCCTGCAACCACTTGTAGAGTAAGCCTGGGATTCTTGTTGTCTTATTTTTATTGGATACAGATATCATTCATGCTCATTTGCCAGGAAGGATAGTTAGTGTTTGTGCATGCTTGTTGTAGGTATATCTGTCAGTCTTGTATTGTATTCCTATACCTATAATAGTTTGTATGTAGAGCATGTTTGTTTAGTAAAGGCACATTAATCCAATTAACAATCCAGACTAGACCTAGTTCCCATACCCACTCAACCCATTAATTTCTAACACAACATACTAATATACAAAAAATAAGGAATTGAATTGTGGATACACAGTGCTTTTAAACCTACCGCTTAGTGTTGACTATACTATTTTTTAAAACTCATCTTTACATTTGCTTTCCAAAAGACCAAAACACACAAACTCATGAGGAAGTTAGGTTGTATTTTGGTCCAAATATGTAAGCTTGCATTACATTGTTAACCACTTTCCGACTGGGTTAAAGCCGAAAGATGGCTACAGCAGTCCAGTTCTGGGAGGGCACCTATTGATGTCCTCCCAGAACCCCACCCCCTGTGCACCCTGTGATCGTTGTGTTTGTCAGACACAGCTGATCACAGATCGAGGTAAAGGGCAAATCACAGCAGCCCTTTACCATGACATCAGCTGTGTCCATCATAAACAAATGCCGATTATCTGCATTTTCTTTCTTCAGCACTGTCAGTGTGCGAGGAAAGGAAAGATGATATCTGGCTATCCTGTGACAGGGGGCATTTACACTGACAATCAGGGCTCTGATCATCAGTGCCCTGATTATCAGTGCAGCCCCATCAGTGCAGCATACCAGTGTCCATCAGTGCAACATATCATTGTTCATCAGTTCTGTCTATCAGTGCCACCTATCAGTGCCCATATGTTCCGCCTAATCAGTGCAGCCTCATCAGTTCCCATCAGTGCAGCCTCATCAGTGACCATCAGTGTACCTTATCAGTGCCCATCAGTTACTTATGTGTAACATTTTATGACAAAAACTAAGAAAACATATTTTTTTTCAAAATTTTCAGTGTTTTTTTTTTCATTTAATTAGCAAGTTATAGCTTGCTTTTGGTGATTGTACCGCCAAAAGAAAGCTCTATCTATCTCAAAAAAATTATACAAAATTCATTTGGGTACAGTGTTGCATGACTGCCCAATTGTCATTTAAAGCGTGACAGCACTAAAAGCTGAAAATTTACCATAACACAATGTATTCAAGAGGGGACCACACAAATGCACCACTTTGAAATTACTGACCAAAACGTGAAGGCCATCAACCTTTTCTGCATTCCTGTGCTCGGGAATGAATTAATTTGCACAGAGTTTATGTGTAACTTACCTGCTCCTAGTATCTGTTTCCTGTGTTTATTAACTTTATACTCATTTCTTGTTTACCATAGATCAAGTGAAGTCTTACCAGGCCTTAGCATATTTGCTCTGAATCATTACTGTCCCACCTGCAATTACATAGTTACAGTCAGGTTGAAAAAAGACACAAGTGCCTCAGTAAGCATATGTTGTCTCGTCTGCACACTGAGTGAGCAAATGCTGTATCACAAACTCTAAAATCTGCTTAGAAGTAGCTGAGGATCAGATTAATGTCTCCTGCATTAACCTCATGTGTCTGATCTCACTTATTGAAAGCATATTTTGTTCAGTTTGGAAAACTGTGCATGCATTGACATTTTCTGTGTATTGAACTTGCTTGTGAAAGTACGAACACAGTTTTTTCTAGAATTATCTCTGCTTTTGGAATTGCTGTGCTGTGATTGACTGTGTTTCATTTTCTTTCAAATGCCATGCTGCATGGACTCAACAGAGTTATCCACTGTGAGCAATCAAGTCTACATTAGAGAATCAGCTTGCACTATCAGTGAAACAATATCTCAAATTAATAATGACAGCAGCAAGTCTGAAACTTTAACAGTTAACCACAAGTTTACCAATACTAAGATCTTGCACCACAATACTAATGTTTATCAGTGTGTGGATTGTGTAACTAGTGACTAGGGATGAGCCGAACACCCCCGGGTTCGGTTCACACCAGAACCCGCGAACGGACCGAAAGTTCGCACGAACATTAGAACCCTATTAAATACAATGGATGCGAACGTTCGAATTCTAAAGTGCTAATTATAACGACTATTATCCATGTTATTGTCCTAAACAGAGTTTGGGAACCCGGGTTCTGCACCAGGGGACATGTATCAATGCAAAAAGAAGTTTTAAAAACGGCCGTTTTTCGGGAGCAGTCATTTTAATGATGCATAAAGTGAAAAAAAAAAAGTCAAATATTCCTTTAAATATTGTACCTGGGGGGTGTCTAAAGTATGCCTGTGAAGTGCCACGTGTTTCCCGTGTTTAGAACTGTCCCTGCACAAAATTACATTTCTAAAGGAAAAAAAAGCCATTTAAAACTGCTTGCGGCTTTAATGTAATGTCTGGTCCCGGTAATATGGATGAAAATCTTTAAGAAAAATGGCATAGCTACCCCATCACCCCCCCCCCCTACCCCAGCCCATTACCAGCCCCTTTGGGTCTTGTTTGGATATTAAGGGGAACCCCGCAACACAAAATAAAAAAAAGCCCTATATACTCTGAACAGCAGTATACGGTATAGGCGGTGTAAACAAAACCGGTATAAACAAGACAGGGACAGTAGGTTTGTTCTTAAGTAGAATCTGTTTGTAATTTTGAACACGTACATTGTTTAAGTGTAGCTCCAGCCAAAAAATCTATTTTTAAGCTTTTTGGAAAACATAGGGAAGGGTTATCACCCCTGTAACATTTGTTTTGCTGTCTGTGCCCCTGTTCAGAACATTTCACCTCACTTTGCGTCCCAATGACAACTGTTTTTGAAATGTGGTGTTTTTATTGAAACAAGGATTGGTGATAAAGCATCAGTAGAGAGGAGACACCTTTCTCCCATATTAATTCTTACAGGAGAGAATTTTCCTTCCTAGGGGTAGATTTCCTCTCACTTCCTGTTGTCTTCTTCCGTTTGCAAGTAGGAGTCGTTTGTAAGTTGGATGTTTGAAAGTAGGGACCTGCCGTATATACTCTGCAGAAATTGGCCCCTTAGGTGTTGGTGTTGGCACAACACTGTAAGCACTCACAGTTACTCTTGGTGGGTGCTGGAACGCCCTGCTGTCAACTATTATATCAGGAATTGTAATAACATATAATTGTTGAACAGTGGTAGTAAAAATTGGGCCTTTGATGGTGGTGCTGGTGCCACAACACTGTAAGGCCTGACAGTTACTCTTGGTGGGCGCAGCAATGGGCCCTGCTGTGAATTATTAGATCAATAATTATAATTGCATGCCCCTGTTGAACAGGGGCTGAAAAATTGGGCCTTTGGTGGTGGTGGTGGTGGTGGTGGTGGTGTTGACACAACACTGTAAGGCCTGACAGTTACTCTTGGTGGGCGCAGCAATGGGCCCTGCTGTGAATTATTAGATCAATAATTATAATTGCATGCCCCTGTTGAACAGGGGCTGAAAAATTGGGCCTTAGGCACTGGTGGCACAACACTGCAACCCCTCACAGATACTGTACTTGGAGCACAGCAATGAGCCCTGTTGCAAAGTATTGCATCAAAAATTGTAATTACACGCCCCTGTTAAACAGGGGCTGAAAAATTGTGCCTTAGCCACTGGTGGCGGCACCCATAAACCAAAATGATCTTCCAAGCTATCATCATTAATCGGATCATTGAGGAGGAGGAGGAGGATAGCCAGTCAACATAACAGCACAGGCACTCAGCATCAGCATCAGTCTTGAAGGGATGTGACATTTTAAAATCAATTAGTCTGTTATATCAGCATCAGGTGTGTGGTAGCTGGTGGTGATCCAAGACTGGTTCATCTTGATGAAAGTCAGTCGATCAACCGAGTCGGTGGACAGGCGCACCCTGTGATCCGTGACAAATCCTCCAGCAGCACTGAATGTGCGTTCTGAAAGAACGCTGGATGAAGGACAGGCCAGTAGCTCAATTGCATACTGTGCAAGCTCTGGCCAGTGATCCATCCTCAAGACCAGTAAGCCAGAGGATTTTCGGTGGGGAAGGTGTCCAAGTCTGACCTTGCCCCTAGGTATTCCTGCACCATGTATATCAGACGCTGGCGATGGTTGCTGGAACCGATCATACTTTGGGGCTGCGGACTAAAGAATTGTCTGAACGCATCGGTCAGACGGCCACCTTCCCCACCGCTCCTTCTTTGACTGCCCAAAGCCTCAGCAACTCGTTGTCCAGGACCAGGAGTTTGTAACCTCCCAGTCTCTGGGAACGCGTTGCACAGACCTTTCTGCAAGGCCTCCCGGAGTTGTCTCATCCTCTGCTCCCTCTGCGACGGTAAGATAAGGTCCGCAACCTTACCCTTGTACCGTGGATCAAGGAGAGTGGCCAGCGAGTAATGGTCCCTCTCCTTGATCCGAAGAATACGAGGATCCTTCCGCAGACTTTGCAGGATCAGGGAGGCCATGCAGCGTAGGTTAGCTGAGGCATTCAGTCCGGAGTCCTCTGGGTCACTAAGGACGACATGATCCGCAGCCACCTCCTCCCAGCCACGTACAAGTCCACTGGTTTCTTGGGACTGTAAATCATCCCTAAAAGACTGCTGCTGATGATGCTGAGTGCCAGCCTCCACCTCCATGCTGACACAATCCTCCTCCTCCTCCTCCTCCTCCTCCTCTTCCTGTGCGATGGGTGGGACAGAAGGAACACTGTCTGGGTAAAGGGGGCCTTGAGAGGCAAGGAAGTCCTCCTCTTCCTGCCTCTGTTCTGCCTCAAGTGCCCTGTCCATTATTCCACGCAGCGTGTGCTCCAACAGGTGGACAAGAGGTACAGTGTCACTGATGCATGCACTGTCACTGCTCACTATCCTCGTGGCCTCCTCAAATGGTGCCAGGACAGTGCATGCATCCCTGATCATGCCCCACTGGCGTGGTGAAAAAAACCCGAGCTCCCCTGACCCTGTCCTGGTGCCGTAGTCGCACAGGTACTCATTGATGGCCCTCTTCTGCGTGTGCAGCCGCTGCAGCATGGCCAACGTTGAGTTCCACCTGGTGGGCATGTCACATATAAGGCGGTTCTTGGGCAGGTTCAACTCCTTTTGCAGCTCAGCCAGGCAAGCACTGGCATTATAAGATCTGCGGAAATGCACACAGACTTTCCTGGCCTGCCTCAGGACATCCTGTAAGCCCGGGTACCTGCCCAAGAACCGCTGCACCACCAGGTTAAGGACGTGAGCCACACAGGGCACATGGGTCAGTTGTCCCTGTCGGAGGGCGGAGAGGAGGTTGGTGCCATTGTCGCAAACCACCATTCCTGGCTTAAGCTGGCGTGGCGTCAACCACCTCTCGGCCTGCGCCTGCAGAGCAGACAGGACCTCTGCCCCAGTGTGGCTCCTGTCCCCCAAACACACCAGCGCAAGCACGGCATGGCATCTTTTTGCCTGCGTACTTGCGTAGCCCCTTGAACGCCTACGGAGCACCGCTGGTTCCGAGGACAAAGCACAGGAAGAGGCCATGGAGGAAGAAGAAGAGGAGGGGGTGGAGGAGAGAGGTGTGTCACAACCAGTGGTAGCATTTTGGAGGCATGGAGGTGGAACAACCTCCAACACTACTGCACCTTGTCCTGCATCCTTCCCAGCTGCCAAAAGAGTGACCCAATGGGCCGTGAAAGAAAGGTAACGTCCCTGTCCATGCCTGCTGGACCATGAGTCAGCGGTAATATGCACCTTACCGCTGACCGCCCTGTCCAGCGAGGCCAAGACATTGCCTTCCACATGCCTGTAGAGAGCCGGAATCGCCTTCCGTGAGAAAAAGTGGCGTTTGGGAACCTGCCACTGAGGAACCGCACATTGCACACACTCACGGAAGGGGGCCGAGTCTACCAACTGAAAAGGCAGCAGTTGAAGCGCTAGCAATTTAGCCAAGCTAGCATTCACCCGCTGGGCATGTGGATGGCTGGGAGTGAACTTCTTTTGACGGTCCAGCAGCTGGGGCAGGGAAATTTGCCTGCTAGAATCGGACGTCGGTGTACTGCTAGCAGAGTGGCCGCAAGTACTTGGCTGTGACACACCTAATTCTACACCTTCATTCCTCTCAGTGCAGGTTTCAGAGAGGACTGAAGGTATAGTGGGGTTGGAGATCCCAGCTGATGCGGTGCAAGGAGAGGTCCGCTTTGTTCTTTGCTGTGGGTCTTTAAGGTAGGCTTGCCTACGAGCTGCATGGCAGGTCAACATATGTCTGATCAAGCATGTGGTGCCCAAGCGGCTGATGTTTTGGCCACGCGATATACGCTTGAGACATATGTTGCAAACAGCAGCTGTGCGATCTGATGCACTCGCCTCAAAAAAGGCCCACACCAAAGAATTTTTTGAATGACGGGCAGAGGCAGCGCCCTGCACAGGCGGAGCTCTGCGGTGTGATTCCGTCGGTGTGCTGCCCATACGCTGGCCACCCAAGGGCATCCTGCCTCGTTGGAGATGTGCCTCCTCCTCATCCTCCTCCTCCTCCTCTCTCCTATTAGGCACCCACGTGGAGTCAGTGACCTCATCATCCCCTCCCTCCTCATCACTGGAGCCAATCTGGCAGTATGCTGCAGCTGCTGGAGCATGACTGCCAGATTGGTGTCCTTCTTGAGCATCCCCTCTCTCTGCTCTCACGCTACTGCCTTCCTCTATCTGGGTATCATCATCAGATCCTTCGAAACGCTGGGCATCCTCCTGGAGCATGTACCCAACACTGTGCTCAAACAGTTCGGGGGACTCCTCAGGAGGAGGACATGGTGGGTCTAGGGAAGGATTGACTAATGATGACATTGATACCAGAGAAGAGGACGCTTTGGCAGCTGCTTTGCCAGTACCCTGAGCCTGGGTGAGAGAGGATGAGGAGGATGAGGTGGGCTTGGTCATCCACTCTACCAAGTCTTCGGCATGATGTGGCTCAACATGTCCAGCTGCCGAAAAGAAGGACAAGCGTGTCCCATGGCCATGTGCTGATGACAATGCACCGCGTCCACGACCAGCACTGTTGCCCCCAGACACAGAGCCTGCTTGCCCTCTTTTTTTGCCTCCTGACTGTCTGCCTCTCCTTGTTTGCCTTCCAGACATTTTAATGGATGGCCTGCAGGGAGATGGGAAAAACAGCAATAAGGGCTACCTTCAGGTGTATACTGTGCAGGAGGCTTAGCAACAATGACACTGACACTGTCCCCTGCCTATCCTTCTCTGTCCCTAAACACAAGGATTTGCAATATGCTTCAGCAAGATTGGTTTAGCACAGAATAGCACACTGACAGTTTCCTTCACTGTCCTTCTCTGTCCCTACAAACAAGGTTTAGCACAGAATAGCACACTGACAGTTTCCCTGAGTGTCCTTCTCTGTCCCTAAACTCAAGGATTTCAAATATGGTTCAGCAAGATTGGTTTAGCACAGAATAGCACACTGACAGTTTCCCTCACTGTCCTTCTCTGTCCCTACAAACAAGGTTTAGCACAGGATAGCACACTGATAGTTTCCCTCACTGTCCTTCTCTGTCCCTACAAACAAGATTTAGCACAGAATAGCACACTGATAGTTTCCACGAGTGTCCTTCTCTGTCCCTAAACTCAAGGATTTCAAATACGGTTCAGCAAGATTGGTTTAGAACAGAATAGCACACTGACAGTTTCCCCGAGTGTCCTTCTCTGTCCCTAAACTCAAGGATTTCAAATATGGTTCAGCAAGATTGGTTTAGCACAGAATAGCACACTGACACTTTCCCTCACTGTCCTTCTCTGTCCCTACAAACAAGGTTTAGCACAGAATAGCACACTGACAGTTTCCCCGAGTGTCCTTCTCTGTCCCTAAACTCAAGGATTTCAAATATGGTTCAGCAAGATTGGTTTAGCACAGAATAGCACACTGACAGTTTCCCTCACTGTCCTTCTCTGTCCCTACAAACAAGATTTAGCACAGAATAGCACACTGATAGTTTCCACGAGTGTCCTTCTCTGTCCCTAAACTCAAGGATTTCAAATACGGTTCAGCAAGATTGGTTTAGAACAGAATAGCACACTGACAGTTTCCCCGAGTGTCCTTCTCTGTCCCTAAACTCAAGGATTTCAAATATGGTTCAGCAAGATTGGTTTAGCACAGAATAGCACACTGACACTTTCCCTCACTGTCCTTCTCTGTCCCTAAACTCAAGGATTTCAAATACGGTTCAGCAAGATTGGTTTAGAACAGAATAGCACACTGACAGTTTCCCCGAGTGTCCTTCTCTGTCCCTAAACTCAAGGATTTCAAATATGGTTCAGCAAGATTGGTTTAGCACAGAATAGCACACTGACACTTTCCCTCACTGTCCTTCTCTGTCCCTAAACTCAAGGATTTCAAATATGGTTCAGCAAGATTGGTTTAGCACAGAATAGCACACTGACAGTTTCCCTCACTGTCCTTCTCTGTCCCTACAAACAAGGTTTAGCACAGAATAGCACACTGATAGTTTCCCTTACTGTCCTTCTCTGTCCCTACAAACAAGATTTAACACAGAATAGCACACTGACAGTTTCCACGAGTGTCCTTCTCTGTCCCTAAACTCAAGGATTTCAAATACGGTTCAGCAAGATTGGTTTAGAACAGAATAGCACACTGACAGTTTCCCCGAGTGTCCTTCTCTGTCCCTAAACTCAAGGATTTCAGATACGGTTCAGCAAGATTGGTTTAGAACAGAATAGCACACTGACAGTTTCCCTCACTGTCCTTCTCTGTCCCTACAAACAAGGTTTAGCACAGAATAGCACACTGATAGTTTCCCTCACTGTCCTTCTCTGTCCCTACAAACAAGATTTAGCACAGAATAGCACACTGATAGTTTCCACGAGTGTCCTTCTCTGTCCCTAAACTCAAGGATTTCAAATACGGTTCAGCAAGATTGGTTTAGAACAGAATAGCACACTGACACTTTCCCTCACTGTCCTTCTCTGTCCCTACAAACAAGGTTTAGCACAGAATAACACACTGACACTCTCCCTACCTATCCTTCTCTGTCCCTAAACACAAGGAATCCAGGATTAGTAAAGGAAAAAAATGACACTGTCCCTGCCTATGCTTCTCTTTCCCTGCTCCGGAACACACTACACAAGGCCGCCGTGCTGGCGGCCTTTTATAGTGTGGGGCGTGTACTAAACCCCCTCAGCAATAATTGGCCACAGGCATCCTGCCTGTGGCCAATCATTGCTCTCCTCGCTGCTGGCGCTGTGATTGGCCAAGCATGCGGGGTCACAGTGCATGCTTGGCCAATCACAGCACCTGGATGACACTGCGATGGCGTAGTGCATTGTGGGCCGTTCGCGTCACTCGAATTTGGCGCAAACGGCCCAAATCGTTCGATCTTCGTCGAACGATCAAACAGCCGATGTTCGAGTCGAACATATGTTCGACTCGAACACGAAGCTCATCCCTGCTAGTGACTGTAAATCACTGTCTATTTCAGTAGATACTACAGAGTTACTCAGTGAACCAGTTTCAAACTCAAGCTAGTCCTATCATTAATGAAACTGGCAAACTGCAAAACAGTAGTGTCCTTTTGTGTAGGGGAATCTCATGGAATGCCCCAAATACTTTGATCCTTCATTCCTGCTAAAGAGACCTGACCTAAGCTGCAATTCAGCTGCAGGTGTATCTACCAAGGTCCAAATTGACATTGCTGACAGCTCAGTGTCCCAGAAATCTTGCTAGCAGTCAGCGACCTAAGAAATATATCCAAGTCTTCTACCTATTCCTCAAAGAAGTACATTCTCCACTTCACAGTTTAAAAGCAGAGCCTCCTGCAGACAGAATCATCCAGAATTCTTTCAGATCAACAAGAAAGCATGATTTTCCATCTATGCAGGAGTTACTTGATGCCTTCAAAGACTGTTTCAGGTATCAAGACTTCAACATCAAAGATCAAATTTAATCAAATGTTTTTGGACTTGTGTATGGTTTGCATGTTCTCCCTTTCTTGTTTTTCACATTCAAGGACAAGTAATTTTTTATGGACTTATACAGTAATTGTCATATATTATAGTTACATTTAAAGATTTCAGGATGAGAGTGTTTTGTCCCACCAACAATATATTTTTCTGTGATTGCATTGAGGTGTATCAGGTTTTTATTCATATATCGGAAAGCCCCTAGTCTGGGAAATAAGTTAGCCTGGAATATACCCAATCCACCAAAAAAGATGTGTACCTTTTTAGATCAATTAGGATTTTTTCCCTGTGGAAGGTATAATGCATGTAAAACTGTAGAAAATTAAATTAGAAAAAGTGCCTTCTTTAAGTCCATTAGTACTGGTAAAGAATATAAAATAAATACATTTTTTCACCTGCCAAAGTGACCATGTAATGTACTTGTTACTTTGTCTTTGTGGGACCCAGTACGTGGGGCGCACCATAAGAAAATTAGGGGTCAGAATCAATGAACACATTAATAAGATTAAGAAAGGCTTTTCATAGCACAGTGTGTCTAATCATTTTAAACTTTATCATAATAGAGATCTGGGATTACTAACTTTTTTGCGGTATTGATAGGATTGAACGACACAAGAGGGGTGGAAATACGAAATGAAATGAAACAAAATGGATTTTTAGTTAACTAAGTCTGCCCCGAGCCTCTTTCTTAATTTTGGTTTTTACAAGTTAAAAACATTTTTTTTGCAAGAAAATTACATAGAACCCCCAAAAATTATATATATTTTTTCTAACACCCTGAGAATAAAATGGAGGTCATTGCAATACTTTCTGTCACACCATATTTACGCAGCGGTCTTACAAGGGGACTTTTTTTGGAAAAAATTGAGTTTAATTAATTAAAAAATAGGACAACAGTAAACTTAGCCCAATTTTATTTTTATATTGTGAAAGATAATGTTACGCTCGTGGAATGGCGACAAACTTCTACCCTTAAAAATCTCCATAGGCTTTGTTTAAAAAATTCTACAGGTTGCATTTTTTGAGTTACAGAGGAGGTCTATAATTATTGCTCTCACTCTAACGATTGTGTTGATACTTCACATGTGTGATTTAAACACCGTTTTCATATGTGGGTGCTGCTCACATATGTGTTCGCTTCTGCATGCGAGCTCGGCGGGACGGGGCACGTTTACATTTTATTTTATTTTTTCTTATTTATTTTGCCTTTTATTTTTACACTGCTCTTAAAAAAAAAATAATTGTGTCACTTTTATGCCTATTACAAGGCATGTAAACATCCCTTGTAATAGAAAAAAAGCATGACAGGACCTCTTAAATATGAGATCTGGTGTCAAAAAGACCTGAGATCTACTATTTACGCAAAAATTTAATAAAAAAAGAAAAACATTCAATTTAATTTGAAAAAAAAATGTCTCTTTAAGAGCTACAGTATTTATTGATGATGTGACAGCTGAAAAAAGCAGCAGGATGAATTCTGAAGTGTTTCGGGCAATATTATCTGCTCATATTCAGCCAAATGCTTCAGAACTCATTGGACGGTGCTTCACAGTGCAGATGGACACTGACCCGAAGCATACTGCGAAAGCAACCAAAGAGTTTTTTAAGGGAAATAAGTGGAATGTTATGCAATGGCCAAGTCAATCACCTGACCTGAATCCAAATGAGCATGCATTTCACTTGCTGAAGACAAAACTGAAGGGAAAATGCCCCAAGAACAAGCAGGAACTGAAGACAGTTGCAGTAGAGGCCTGGTAGAGCATCACCAGGGATGAAACCCACCGTCTGGTGATGTCTATGCATTCCAGACTTCAGGCTGTAATTGACTGCAAAGGATTTGCAACCAAGTATTAAAAAGTAAAAGTTTGATTTATGATTGTTAATCTGTCCCATTACTTTTGGTCCCTTAAAAAGTGGGATGCACATATACAAACTATTGTAATTCCTACACCGTTCACCTGATTTGGATGTAAATACCCTCAAATTAAAGCTGAAAGTTTGCAGTTAAAGCACATCTTGTTGGTTTCATTTCAAATCCATTGTGGTGGTGTTTAGAGCCAATAAGATTAGAATTGTGTCGATGTCCCAATATTTATGACCTGACTGTATGGGCACAAGTGACGTTTTGATGTCGCTTAAGCCCTGCAATGGTATGGAGATGGGTGGGTGCCATCTCCCCCTCACTCATCTCCATACCACACACGGAAGAGGACCTGATCCCCTCCGCCGCTCCTGACGGCTCCGGTACGCGGTGGAGGGCACTGGAGCGCGGCGGGAGGGGGGGCCTCTCCCGTCGCTGATAAAAGTGATCTTGCGGTGAATCCACTGCAGAGACCACTTTTATCTGAAAGCAGACCGCCTGCTGAAGAAGAGGATACTAGGGTTATGGCAGCTAGATGCTGCCCTAATAACGATATCCCTCTTCAAAGTACCACCGTATAACGATTGCGAGCCGTCCGTAAGTGGTTAAATAGAGGCTGTCCCCAGTTTACAAACAAGATAGGGTCTGTAAGTTTGTTCTTTAAGTTGAATCTGTTTGTAAGTCAGAACAGGTACATTTTTTAAGTGTAGCTCCAGCCAAAAAAACTGTTTTTTATAAATCTTTTTATTAGTTTTATGTTGAATCTGTTTTATTAAGTTTTAAACTTTTGGAAAACATATTGGTTAAACATAGGCCAGGAATAACATATGTCCATTGAGTGTACAAGTATACATTAGGATCGGAAAGACACGTATCACATATGCATTGTCAGGTAGATATCCTTAACGAACGTAGAAATAAGTGAAGTAAACCAAGCAATGGTAAATCAAGTAACCAGAAGACCACTATAAACAGTGGTGTAGAAAACGGAAAAAAACAAGGCTCAACACATATGGCCTGAAAGTGTAGTGAATCTACCGGTAACATTACTATAATCTTATAAAGGTGCGGGAGGAGGAGAAATAAGGAGAGAAAAGAGAAAAAAAAGGGGAAAAAGAAAGAAAGGGAAAGTGGGGAAAAGGGATATCACGCTAGTCATGAGAGTGCCCAGGGGAAGAGGTAGGAGCTGTATCCGCTATAAAAGAGCCAAAATCAGCAGAGAACCTGAAGTGTAACCAAACGGTCAACAAACTTGTGTGGGACTCACTCTTGTCAGCATCCCACGCTAACATCCTTTCAATATGTTCGATCCTGTCCATTTCACAGGCCCAATCAGCTAGAGAGGGGACCACTGGTTAACGCCATGCTCTAGCAATAACTGAACGTGCAGCCGTCAGCAAATGGCAAATTAAGCTCTTCTTAATTTGTTTGTATGACCCCGGTAACATAGATAGGACTGTTAAGCGGGGTTCATTGGGATATTTGTCCCCTACAAGTTTGTCATATAGCTTGAGAATCTTGTCCCAAAAGGGGGTAACACGTGGGCACGTACCTCAAATGTGTGTCATGTTCCCCGAGGCCTGCAAACATTTTCAACATACGTCCAAAACATTAGGATCAAACTTGTGTAGAATAGTGGGGCAACTGTACCACCTAGAGAAAATATGGTAATTCCGTTCTTGGGCATGAGATGAGATAAATAATTTAAAAGAAAGCTCCAGTGTTTTGCCCCATTTCATATCTTCCAGAGACAGATTCATCTCCCTTTCTCATTTTGAGAGGTACTGATATATCAGGGATAGTGAATGCTCTGGTCTGTACGACTGGGATAGCAATGACTCAAAGGCTGTATGTGGTCTAGTCATATCGTCAGCCAAAAAACAAACAAAAAAAGTAAGCTTTTTGGATAGCATAGGGAAGGGTTAACACCCCTGTAACATTTGTTTTGCTGTCTGTGCCACTGTTCAGAAGATTTCACTTCACTTTCTGTCCCAATGACAATTGGATTTTGAAAATTTTAGGTTGTTGTGGAAACAAGCCTTGGTGATAAAGCATCAGTGGAGGTTCATTTTTCCCATAATAACTCTTACAGGAGTGAACTTTCCCTTCCTAGGTGTAGATTTCCTTCCTGTTGTCTACCTCCGTTTGTAAGTAGGAGTCGTTTGTAAGTCGGATGTTTGTAACTAGGGTTCCGCTTGTACTCTGAATCCTGCAGGTCTCAATTTAGATATAGATTTGAATTGTTTTATTTCTAATTTTTAGTGTTGTAGGTTTGTTTATTATTTTTTAATAATATTGTGTTTTGCACTGAATTAATCCAGTCATCCTAATTTAAAAACTAACAATATATACAAATATATTGTATTTATATATTTTTTATTTTTTCATTCATATACATTTTTATTCATCACCACAGCATGACCCTTTAATTTATTCTTTATTATAGTTAGTATAGTTTACCCTCAGATGGTACACCTGTTTTAGGCCATTAGATGTCCTCACTATATATGGTAATTCAACTCTGTTTGGCCACTAAATGTCCTCACTATATATGGTAATTCAAATCTAATGTTTGGCTACTAAATGTCCTCACTAATATTAGACCAAAACAAATATACAAACATATTTTTAAATACATTTTTTTTAAATATTTATAATTTCACAAATGATTAAGGTTTTAATTAGTTTAATCATCATAGAGATGGAGTAAGGAGTTTGGATTCACTTTATATATAGGATGGTCCTGGTTTTGGTTGGATTGAAAAGGAGCAAGATGGCAGTTATAATGTAAAAATATGGGAAGTGATGTGTATATGACCTCTGATGATGACAAAACGCATTGGACGGATTCTGTAACACATCCCTTCCAGTGTTTGGAGTGCAGGTAGAGCGCAAATCAGCAGTATTGGTTTCCATTTGTATGCTGTAATGTGCCTGATAAAATTTTACTGATGTAAGTGTAATTTTAAACAATTGTTTAGAAATGTTTGAAAATACTACACTATGAGAGATAGCGGTACCGTCCTAGCTGTGCCCTCCCTGTTTTCTTTCATGTTCCCTTAGTCAATGTTAGATATCACAGGGACCATGTATAGAAATGTATTGTCTTCTTTCACTTCAAAGGACTGGAAAAACATCCTCTGTACTTTTCTGTACAGAGGTAGATTTATATTTAACAGGATGGAGTTCTGCAGCTAAGGCATAAGGAAAGGTGAATATTTACTCTCTTCTTTGGGCGCATAGGCGTGCACACAGGGTGTGTCAGGTGTGCCCAGGCACACCCTAATCACTCCCTGCAGTGCAGATTTCCCCTGCTGCCCGGTGCCCCCTCCCACAGCATGGCTGGCTTCCCTCCTCTCCCATTGGCTACTGCAGTGGGCACACATAGATGATATTTCAGGATGAGTGAGGGAAGGTCTAATGATATTTACCGGCCCCTTGCCTTTCTGAATGAACACAGTGAGAGATCGTCACAGTTTTTTTGAGCTTTCAGGTGCACACCCTAATGGAACAGGCTGCGCACACCTATGTTTGGGCGTTAGTTCTTTGTGGCCAATTTTATTTACCTAACAGAATAAGATTTGCTTTGATTTAGATTTTTTTATGTGAGAGAGAGGTACATCAGGTATGCAAAGCAAAATTCCCATATCATTACATAATGCCTGTATTGCAGGTTTAGCTGTCATGTGATTAGTGGTTCACTTTGCAGCACTATTTGCACAAACATACATGGAAGAAGCCTTAAAGGAGAAGGAGGACCAAAGCTCTTTTGGCCCTACGTCTCCAGGGGATCACAGGAGTGTACTTCGTACTGCACTCCTGTGACCCATTATTAGCCAACAACGAGCTAAAGCCCACTGTTGGCTGACGTTACTTAGCTGGTCCAGGCCCTGGGGAGATCCTGACTTTAATGTCAGGATCCAACCTGATGCTGGGACCAGCAGCTGGCTCAGCCTCTTAGCGGACCGCCGGGAGCCGCCTGAGCCAGCCGCTCATGCTCCCTCCACAGTCCGGTGCTTCAGTGAGTGCTGGAGGGGAAGAATAGAGAGAAGGTGACTGACAGTCATGAGAACTGAGTGGTCAGCAGCCTTTGATCGCTTAGTTCTCACAGGGGACAGATGCAACATTGAATCAATGCTGCATCCACCTAGGTGAAAATAAATGTGTTTTTTTTTATCCCCTCGCACTTCTCTTTTAACTGTGATCCCATCTGAAAAATCAATTTCCAAAGTTGAATAAAACTTTTAGGTAAGCCAGTAGCATGCTGGAACCAAGTGATGAAAAAAAACGTTTTGGCTACAGTCGCAAAAGATATGCATGAATAAAAACACAGAGAAAACATTTTAAGAACACTATGCCAACTGTTAAACATGAGGGTATACGTAGGATTTATGCTAGGGCTGAGCCAGCAAGTGGCTTAGGAAAATTGCAGAGGCGAAGGGGAAATAGATAAGCATCAACAAATTCTGGACATTAATATCCTAAAGTTAGCCAAGAAATCATAGCTAGACATATGGGGGAGATTACGACAGCTTTATAATATACATCACCTCAAAATCAACAATGAGGGTAAGTTTACAATAGTGTAGCAACAACACATTGGTGTGGTTTTGTACATTTTTGATGCATTTTCATGCTGCTGCATTTTTTTGTAGGGGAAGGAGACTGCTCCATACACAGATGCTACTTGTTAAGGAGCTGGCACCCGCCAGTATCCTAACAACCAACTTATCCCTGTGCGCTGAGGATTTCCGGGCTGGCCATTTTTGGTCAATGATGTCTCTGGGTGTCCCCACCTCCTTTTCCATATTTGGTCAATGACATCATCGGATGACCTCTCCTCTTTGTTTACTTTAGCAGCTTGGGAAAATGCAGTGTCATTCGGCACTGGGCACGCAATGGAAGCAGTTGGTTCTCCGCGGAACGCATTTTTTTCCCCGTATAATTTATTTCTTCATTATTGGCGTGGACCTACATCACTGGATGACACGATTGACAATGAATATACAGTTGCAAAAAAAAAATGTGAACCCTTTTGGAAAGATATGGATTTCTGCACAAATTGGTCATAAAATGTGATCTGATCTTCATCTAAGTCACAATAGACAATCACAGTCTGCTTAAACTAATAACACACAAAGAATTAAATGTTGCCATGTTTTTATTGAACACACTATGTAAACATTCACAGTGCCGGTGGAAAAAGTATGTGAACCCTTGGATTTAATAACTGTTTGAACCTCCTTTGGCAGCCATAACTTCAACCAAACGTTTCCTGTAGTTACAGATCAGACGTGCACAACGGTCAGGAGTAATTCTTGACCATTCCTCTTTACAGAACTGTTTCAGTTCAGCAATATTCTTGGGATGTCTGGTGTGAATCGCTTTCTTGAGATCATGCCACAGCATCTCAATCGGGTTGAGGTCAGGACTCTGACTGGGCCACTCCAGAAGTCGTATTTTCTTCTGTTTAAGCCATTCTGTTGTTGATTTACTTCTATGCTTTGGGTCGTTGTTCTGTTGCAACATCCATCTTCTGTTGAGCTTTAGCTGGTGGACAGATGGCCTTAAGTTCTCCTGCAAAATGTCTTGATAAACTTGGGAATTCATTTTTCCTTCGATGATAGCAATCCGTCCAGGCCCTGATGCAGCAAAGCAGCCCCAAACCATGATGCCCCCACCACCATACTTCACAGTTGGGATGAGGTTTTGATGTTGGTGTGCTGTGCCTCTTTTTCTCCACACATAGTGTTGTGTGTTTCTTCCAAACAACTCAACTTTGATTTCATCTGTCCACAGAATATTTTGCCGGTATTGCTGTGGAACATCCAGGTGCTCTTGTGCAAACTGTAAACGTGCAGCAATGTTTTTTTTGGACAGCAGTGGCTTCCTCTGTGGTATCCTCCCATGAAATCCATTCTTGTTTAGTGTTTTACGTATCATAGATTCGCTAACAGGGATGTTAACATATGCCAGAGACTTTTTTAAGTCTTTAGCTGACACTCTAGGATTCTTCTTCACCTCATTGAGCAGTCTGCGCTGTGCTCTTGAAGTCATCTTTACAGGACGCCCACTCCTAGGGAGAGTAGCAGCAGTGCTGAACTTTCTCCATTTATAGACAATATGGGGCTGATTTACTATAACTCCAGGAAGTACTGAGCACTATTGCAAATAATAGCTCAAATTTTAGCCAATTAAAAATTCAACGCGCAAGTTTGCGAATGAAAATTAGCGCTATTAGCAGCAAACAAGTGTTAGTAAATATGGAATCAGAGCTAATTAGCGAATCCGCGTACATGCAAATGCCAATTTCCACTAAGTTATTATATAGCACTGCACTGTAACCATGATCCATGTATGTGAAAGAAACATTTTTTATATGAGATGTGCTCTACCTCGTGTGCATCTATTGATGTATATTGCAATTAGTATTCCTAGTTTTTTTTCCTTCTTTTGCTAACGAATGCAGTTATGAATGATTATTACATAGTAATGTCTGCTATTCTCTAAAGTTACATGTATTAAACATTTAGGTTACCTATTTGTTGTATGTTGTTTTTTTCATGTTTTTTTTTTTTTTTCATTTAGGTGGCTATAAAGCGGTAATTATTTATGTTCATTCTTTAATCATACTACACTATTATGCAGGTCTTGTACTTAGCACAATGGCTTAGTGGTCTGCTCAGATGTACAAATACCAACAATCCAGCGCTCGATGGGAGCAGTGACAACGGAATTGAAACTGATGTTGAAATAAAATTATTTTAATTGGATGCATGCAAAAGGTTAATATAAGTAGATGTGGATAAAATCAATAGGATTCAAAAAACCTCCAAGCAGAGATATTAGTCATAATGGAGCATAAAAAACACATAGAATACAAAACCGCCCGCCAAAAGGGTTAAAATCGCCCAGAGAGCCGTCAAATCCATCGCCATCCGGTCCGCTCGATCAGCTGGTCTGACCGCGACACAGGACTTCCTACGGAATGCTACATCTTCCCTCTGATTCCATGGCTCTGGCACCATCCTCCAGCTACATGCTGTATTAGAAGAGCGGCTCATCTTTCCACCTCCCTGACGGCCAGGACATCCCAGCTCCATACCAGTGATACTTCATAACACCGAGTAACTTAGCACACTTGCTGATTTTAACCCTTTGGCGGGCGGTTTTGTATTCTATGTGTTTTTTATGCTCCATTATGACTAATATCTCTGCTTGGAGGTTTTTTGAATCCTATTGATTTTATCCACATCTACTTATATTAACCTTTTGCATGCATCCAATTAAAATAATTTTATTTCAACATCAGTTTTAATTCCGTTGTCACTGCTCCCATCGAACGCTGGATTGTTGGTATTTGTTCAGTGTAAACTTTTTCCGGAAGTTACCAGCTGCACTGGGGGTCAGTTTTTAAAGAACTATTTCTATATGACATCACGTTTCTATATTTCTGCCAGTTCCTAGCGCTGAAAGACTATTTTTTGTTTCTTGTCTGTTCAGATGTCTCCACAGCTCTCATGGTACAAGTTCAAATACCAGCCAACCTACCATCCAACAGCTATGTAAATTTTTTGCACAAGCAAATTAAAATAAACAAACAAAGAAATGTAAACTGTCCGTTAGCTAGTGTGTGATGTTTGGAATTCCACACTATAATATTATTGAATAAAAGTGCATTGGCTAATTGGCATTCACCTATTTTCAGCACATGCTGCTTTGGCTAATTGGCTAATTGGCATTTGCCTTTTTTTCACCAATACAATCTTTTAGTATCTCTCTGTGGGATTTGAACCCATGAGTGCTTCAAAGCCTAAGTTTTTCCAGGTAGAAGTGCTGACCACTAGCCTATTGAGCGTAGCACAAACATCTACACCCGCTGCTGTGTTCTTCCGGTTACCCGCTAATAAAAAAAAAAAAGCTGCTCTTCTTCTGTGTCGGACTTCTGTGGCCATCCGATAACGTCACCCGGAGAGCCCGCTCCATGGCTATGTAAGAGACGCCACACAGCGTGTGACAACACAGGGGAGGAAGACCGCCACAGAAGAAGAGCGGCTTTTTTTTTATTAGCGGGTAACCGACTGCGCGGAAGAACACAGCAATGGGAGAAATATGCTGTAAAATGCACACTTTCAGGAGGTGCTGCCGTCAGTAGGATTTGAATTCATGGCTTAAACCTTTGAGGGCAGCAGGGAATACCACTATGCTACAGAGCTGAGCACATACCTACAGAGAAAATACATTTACTAATGTTTAATTCTATACAATAATGTTTTGCATTTCAGGCTTTAAAGAGGAAGTAAACCCATTTTTTTTTTAAAACCCTGCAAAAGAAAGGCATAATGAGCTAGTTCTAGCATAGCATTCTAGCACATTATGAATAACTTACCTGAGATCAAAGTCCCCGAACTGCTCGTCGTTCCCCTCCGCGGCCATCTTGCCTTGATGTCCCGTCCCTGCCGTCAGTGTATCGCCGTTCTGGCGATGTGATTGGCCGGAGCGGCGATGACATCACACGCATGCGCGCTGGGGCCGGCAAGATCCCATTCAGAAAGCCGGAAATGATGCCGGCCTGCTAGTGCGCATGCGTGTGACGTCATCAGTACTGTTTTAAAAGCAAATATCTCCTTAACCGTGTAGGTTAAGGAGATATTTCTTACACCTACAGGTAAGCCTTAATCTAGGCTTACCTGTAGGTGCAAGTTGTCTAGGTGGGTTTACAACCACTTTAATATTATAGTAACAACCATGCTCATGCTGATGTGGCATTGGATAATAGGCATTCGCCTCTTTTCAGCATATGCTGCTGAGTGTTTGATGGTGGGACTACTTTATATTCTAGGTATAATAGTACTCAGCACAGTGACTTAGGCCCCTTTCACACTTGTGACATTAAGCAATGCCTGTGTAATCTTGAGGTCTATGGACGCAGGAGTCGCAGGGAAAGGCGCGCAAATTTCCATCTGCAATTTTTCTGCGATTCCAGGGAATGCCTGTGTAAACTTAAGGTCTATGAACCTCAACTTGTATCAAAGTCAGACCAAAGTAGTACAGGGACTACTTTGAAGTCGGTGTGACTTGAAGTTGCACAGATATAAATGGTACACATTGAAAATCATGGGGTATGACTTGTCATGCAACTCTGATGACCAAAGTCACAGGAAAAGTCGCTCAAGTGTGAAAGGGGCCTCAGCCCAACTTTGTGAGCGATTTCAGAGAAATCAGTGCACTTTCCTGCAAAGATGTCCAGTGAAATCACATAGGTCTCAACTGTCCCTGATTTGGAACAAAGTCCCTCTGTCCCTCTTTCCTCCTCATTTGTCCCTCATTTTGTTCTGATCTGTATAGTTTTATATAAAATGCAATTTTTATCTTTCAAAAAGGGTTTCCCAGCGCTAAACCTTTCATCTAATTTCTAAATTGCTTTGTTTGTAAATTCCCAAAGCCAATCTAAAGGGATATTATTGTTAAAAAAAATAAGCACTTGGGGGTTTAACTAATATATATATATATTTTTTAATAATTCTCCTTTAAGAAGGTGTTTTAGGAGGTGTGTCCTATGCCTACATACTTTTGCTAATAGGTGTCCCTTATACCCATCTCAAAAAGTTGGGAGGTAAGAAATCGCCTCCTGAAGTCGCCCAAAGTAGTGTAGGAAATACTTTTGGGAATCTGTGTGGCGTTGCACCAATTCGGACAGTTCTATTGTCGTCAATAGGCGCCGATTTGGCCTGCAATTTGACATGTCAATTCAGAGCTATGTAAACATGGGTGAAGTTGCATAGATATGAATGGAACTCATGGGGGGGATACTTTTAATGCGACTCTGAGGTCCAAAGCTGCATAAAAAGTCACATAAGTGTGAAAGTAACCTAACGAGATTAAGTGATAACACCTTGAATAAAGCCCCATTTGCACTTGTGCGACCTTAAAATTGCACAGCTTTGCCATGACTTGAAGCAATGTCTGTGTTATCTTGTGGTGTATGGACCTCAAATCGCATCAAAGTCAAACCAAGGTAGTGCAGGGACGAATTTGCCCCACTTTCAGGATGCACAAGTGACAATAGGGCCAAATTCAAAGATATCCTTGAGTCTCTTTCACACTGCTGCGCCCTGAAAGTCACACAAATTTTCTGCCACTTTGCCGCTGCAACTTGGCCCCAACTTCTGGGAATGCCTGTGTAATATTCCGCCCTATGTACCTCAAGTCACATGAGGCTCTGTTTCCACTATTGCAACCCTAAATGCGCATGATTTTGCCGCAATTTTTTGCCGCGATTTTGATGTGACTTGGAGCAATGCCTGTATATTCTTGAGGTCTATGGACCTCAAGTTGTATCAAAGTGGGACCAAAGTAGTGCAGGGACTACTTTGAAGTCGCTGCGACTTGATGTCGCACAGATATGAACTATACTCATTGGAAATCATAGGGTATGACATGTAATGCGACTTTGCAGTCCCAAGTCGTATGACAAGTCGCACTAGTGGAAACTGAGCCTGAAAGTCACACCAAAGTAGTACAGGGACTTCTTTGAAGTTGGTGTGACTTAAAGTAGCACAGATGTGAATGGTTATCATTGAGAATCATGAAAAGTCGCCCAACTGTGACTGAAGTCATATATATTTTAATAGAAAGGAGCTCTCATTTATACTTGCATAGTCCTTACTGATTTACATCAGCAGAACAAATGCAAGAAGTAGTGATGTGTGCACATGGGCCAGAAGCAAATGTGTAGTGATGGCAAACAAATCAATGAAGCCCACCCACACCAAATCCACCCCCACCTTGAGTAAGCACAAGTACATATCCTACACTTACCCGGCAAATCAGCAGCACTTCCTCTATGCTAAAGAGGGAGCTCGCCATGTTCACCTAGATGGAGATCCTGACCAGCACAGGAACTTCCGGGTGACTACAATGACTCATTTCCGGGTCAGGAGGTGAAACCACGCTCTGTTGATTTTGATCAAATATTCACAGCTGCAATCACGATTAGAATTTATTATTTTTGATTATTTGCAAATATGCAAATCTGTATTTCTACATATGATATTTGAAGGTAAACTTAAGGGAGTTTGATAAGACATGGTGTCTCCCTGGCATAGCAGCAGGTGAATTACAAAGGCAAAAGGCCCAGTTTGAGCTCTGCTTCACACTGACAGCGGGAGGAAATCGTTCAGCTGAACTCACGATTTCATTCCCGCATGTCAGTCCCGACTGCAGGGGGGGGGACGGGACATCAGAGACATCTGTGCAGGTTTCTGCACTGATATCAATACAAATCACACCAATTAGAACAGTGCAAATGCCACCAATTTGACATGTCAAATTGCACCAATGTGAACCAGAGCTGACACATACAACACTGTCTATCCTCCAGCTGAATTCATTACCTGCAATTCTGCACAGCTGTTATATATATATATATATATATATATATATATATATATATATATATATATAAGATTCCACCTTTATTGACTCATTTTAAATTTGCATCAGCAATAGTATAGTTTGTGCTTTGTAAAGACACCTGTGAGTCTGGGTAAAGATTGTTGTGAGATGGAGAGTAACAAGTGAAAGTGACAGAGAAAAATATATTTTACCAAAACATCAAAACATTCCACATTCTAGCATTCTTAAAAACAAAATATTTTAATTAGAAGCAACATTGTTGCAAAGGAAAATTTATTTCAGGGAAAGATACATTTAATCTCAACATTAAAATAATTTATTTGTGAAAGTTACAATTGTACCATTAGAATCAATGGCTAAAACTTGCATTGGACTAAAATAGAGCAGGTTTTCACTTCCAAAAAATGCTCTTTAATTAGCTCTCATTTTGGTATTTACTATAACTCTTGTGAAAAAAGACACTTGAGTTAAAATTTGAGTTATTTCATGTCTGAGCATGCCCAGTTGTGTTGCACCTAGTTTTACAAAAAACTGGAAATTTTTCACTTCTCAGACTATTAAAGATATTTCAGTGTAGAAATCACTTTTTCTCACAGTTTAAAAGCAGATTATCTTTAAATAATATACTGCATATTTCAGTACTATTTAGGCAATTATATCATGCTCCAAACATTATTTCCATGTGCAATTCTCCAGCTTTTAGTAGAGTAAGGATTTGGGCGCTATTTGGATTCTGGGAGCTATAGTAAATTCGATTTTGGGAGTATTTTCTCTCCAGCGCTAGAGTGAATACCGCTTTAGCGCTAATTAGCGCAAATTGCCGTGAATCGCGCTAATTAGCGCAAATTCGCAGAAATTAGCGCTAATTAGCGCCGTGGCGCTATAGTAAATTACCCCCTTTGTCTTACCATGGACTGATGAACAGCAAGGCTTTTGGAAATACTTTTATAACCCTTTCCAGCTTTATGCAAGTCAACAATTCTTAATCGTAGGTCTTCTGAGAGCTCTTTTGTGTGAGGCATCATTCACATCAGGCAATGCTTCTTGTGAAAAGCAAACAGAGAACTGGTGTGTGTTTTTATAGGGCAGGGCAGCTGTAACCAACACCTCCAATCTCATCTCATTGATTGGACTCCATTTGGCTGATACCTCACTCCAATTAGCTCTTGGAGATCTCATTAGTCTAGGGGTTCAAATACTTTTTCCACCTGCACTGTGAATGTTTACATGGTGTGTTCAATAAAAACATGGTAACATTTAATTCTTTGTGTGTTATTAGTTTAAAGCAGACTGTGATTGTCTATTGTTGTGACTTAGATGAAGATCAGATCACATTTTATGACCAATTTGTGCAGAAATCCATATCATTCCAAAAGGGTTCACATACTTTTTTTGGAACTGTACATCAGGGGACTTTTTTTAATCAACGACTTGTCAAAAACTGTCTTTGTGGTTTAATTTACATTTGGAATTTATTTTTTGGAGATAGAGTAGGTGTACTTTGCCTCCCATACTCATTCACATGGGGGACCAGGATCTGGAGGCCCCCTTATTGTTAATGGGGGCTTACAGATTCTCTTTGCTCTCAGATTCCCTTGCTCACATGCCAACCACTGGTCCAGGTTTGTGGGGAATATGCCCTTGTCCCCATCTACATAGTGAAAAGATGCTTTGCCAGAGGGACCCCCCCGGCAAAGTATCTACCCATGTTGAGGGCATGTGGCCTGGTATGGTTCAGAAGGGGAGCACACGCTTGTCCCCCCCCCTTCCGGTCTGTGAGGCTACATGCTGGGATAAGGGTCTGGTTTGAATTTTGGAAAGGGAATCCACGCTGCTCTATTTTGTAAAATTTTGGGTTGTTTGTTTTAATGGCATGGGGCCCCACATACCAGACTTTAGGGTCCTGGTATGGCAGGGTGTCCATGCTTTCCTTGAGCATGGACTTCCTGTACAAAAGGCCCTCTGAACCCTCTGTATTGCAGATGTGATACAGATTAGTAAGCAGATTGGTTTGCACAGTAAAGCATACCTATAGTGGGGGTCGGCAACCCGTCCATAGAGGGCGGGTGACAGGTTGATCACTTCCCTTGGTTGTTAACCTCTGAACCAGAAGAGGAAGGGCGGCGGGGGTGGCATTAAGTGGAACCAATGGCTGTATTTTCCTCCTCTCTTTCCCACCCATATTCAGCTTCTGCAGAGAGGAAAATACAGCAATTTGTTACACTAAATGCTGCCCCTGCCGACCCTCCTCTCCAGGTTCATCTTCTCGGTGTTGCCCGTTCCCCTGTGTGCTCCCTTGCCCCTCCCCCCCATTGGGGATGATTTCAGGATGAAAAGCAGGGAAGGGTCTGTAGATGTGTGATTTACCTGTCCCTTCCTTTTCTGATTAAACACAGCCAGTGATCAGTACTGATCACTGACTTTGTTCATTCATACTTAAGTATAGTAAACTGTGTTTATTATCCTTCAGTTTGTGAATGAACGGGAAGCTGTTCAGCACAGAGCACTTCCCATTCATTCACTGTCCAGTGCAGTTGAAGCTGGGGAATCACCGGGGAATCCCTAAAAAAATTATTGTTCAATAACAAAAATATAATGGTAAAAAAAAATTAAGTAATAAAAAAATAATACAAATAAAAAGTTACTGACACCGCCCACTGCCCTACTGACACCGCCCACCGCTCTGCTGACACTGTCCACACTCCGTTCACTGCCCTACTGGCACTGTCCGCTACTAACTGTCCACTGTTAAGGTATGCCAAGTTTATATTTTTACAGTGACCTTTGTTTTTTTCTATTTTTCTAAGTTTTCCTTACTATTTAGTTAGGCCTTGCTATGTAATTTATAATGGGAGTGGTTTCATAATTATCAATCGGCTGCTGCACTTGCAGGGTTCTAATGAAGAAATATGCAGGGTCTGCATCCCTTTAGACATGATTTCCTATTGGGAGTATCTTGTTGAAGGGCTTGCCTGATGTCGGACTTATATCTTAAGCCCCATACACACTATTTGATTTTCTGCAGATTTTTGTCTTCAGATTTACCAAAACCATATAATATGAGGTCAAACCTTAAAGCCCTGTACACACGATCGGATTTCCTATGGATTCTAATCCGATGGATTTTTCCATCGGAAATCCAATGAAGCTGACTTCCATCAGTCTTGCCTACATACCATCAGTCAAAAATCCGACCGTCCCAAACGCTGTGACGTAAAACACTCCGACAAGCCGAGAAAAATTAAGTTCAATGCTTCTGAGCATGCGTCAACTTGATTCTGAGCATGCGTGGGTTTTTTGTCCGATGGAGTTCCACACAGACGATCGGAATTTGCTATCGTTTTTTTTCCCATCGGATAAATTTAAAACATGTTCTATTTTTTCTCACCGATGGAAAAAAGACCGATGGGGCCCATACACGATCGGTTTGTCCGATGAGAAAAGTCCATCGGACTGTTTTCATCTGTAAAACCGATCGTGTGTACGCGGCATAAGAGTTTCAATTTGTATACAATTAGGCAGGCCCTTGCACTACATGGTTTTGGTAAATCTGAAGACAAAAATCTGCAGAAAATCTAATAGTGTGTATAGGGCGTTAGTGTAGGCTTCTGGGGAAATCAGTGAGCCAATCACACAAGCAGGAAATTATATTTCTGGGGGGCGTTCTGTACAAATTATGCGTACAGAACACCTCCAGGTAGACATATTGCATTGCATTTTACAGAAAATTACAGAGCTGCAGATTAAAATAGAAAGGTAATTTTTAATAACATTAATTTACAATATGACTTGTGCCGCAATTGTACACGCTGTGTTATTATTATTTTTTTATTTGCAATTTTTTTTTTTACTCACAAAAGTGGAGTTACCCTTTAATTGGCCTTTGCTTAAGCTTGTCCTATTCTCGGTATGCATAGTTAAGACTGGGACAAGGGTTGAGCTTCGTTGGAATAGTTCAATGTTTCCTGAAAAGTGCACCAGAATACATTATGACTTCATAAACTGTATCTAGATATTATTTTATAATCTTGGCAGCTATATAGCTGATCCATTGTGGGTGCAATTTGAGAGTCAGATGCACGTTTACAGCAGTAACAAAGTTTTCACAAATGACTGGAGATTCTTTTTCTTACATATGTTTGCATACAGTATTTGTGTTCTTAGTGCACTGATGACCTACTAAATGTGTGATCCTCACAGGTCAGCATTTGCATGCTTAATTGAGTAGCCATAACCTTGAAAAATGCTTGAGTGTAAAAAACGAATATGATTTTTTTTTTCAATGGTTACTAAGTCCATTTTATGTAGTAACTGTAATAGAATGTCTTCTTGTAAAGCAAATATTTGCATCTCTGTCCATAAATGTGTTAACAATTTTCCTTGCCTGTTGATAAATGATCCCAAACATGTTCATTGCTTGTGAATAGACTTTCTAGGCATACCAGCTCTGCTGTACCCTTATCAGAGGACCTACTTCATTGTAAAGCTGGGCAGTTATTCTTCATTCAATTACAACGTAATGTGGCGTGATCAGCCCTACTCTGCCCGGCAACACATTAACCCCTGTTGTGGCTTGTTGGATCTTGCAATGCTTCATGGGCACAATGTGTATTCCATCATACATATCAGCATTAATAAAGCGGACTGTATAATATATACAGCAGACTTCATGGATTTTTATCTTTAACCCTGTGATCTTCAACATGGAGATCACAAACAAAAGATCTGTTTTGTTTCAATATAACGTAGTTTATATGTGCAGTTGTGAACATACACCTGTGTATAGTAAAATAAAATAAAAAAACAGATGTTTCTCAAATCCTTTTTATCACAAAGCTTCAACGAGACTAAGTAAATAAACTAATAAGGAAAAATAAAATAAAATAAGCAAAAGCACAAGCCAGTGCTATCATCTAGAATTATCTATCAGCCTTCAAAACATAACAAATTGGATTTTTAATCCAAATATAATTAAACCTAAACATATTTGCATAATGAAAAAAAAGTGTTGATTTATTAAATCACTTATTTTTCAGACTACTCTGATGTATACTCTAGTGTTCCACTTTACGACCAAAATACAATTTTATTGTTTTATAAAATACCAGGGTATCAATATCTAGATTATAACATAATAAACTGTGTATGGAGTAAGTGGCTTATTTTGAAATCCATTTTATAAGGGCACAGGCTCACCACCCCCACCCCCCCCCTATTCTCTCAAGCCAATTTTTAAAGTGTGCCTTTTCACATAAAATATATGAAATTGGAAACTTGTTAAAAAGATGAGATCAAGGTAAAGTATTCTTTACTTGCAGTAAAGCAGATTGCTCCTTAAAGCTTCCATTATTGGAAAGCTTATAATAGACCAGTGGGAATACACAGTATGGTAAGAAGCACGGCATCTCATTGGTTGGTGCATAGTGCTGATATATAATTTAATTTTACAAGCCTTGTGGATATAAACTACAGGGCATCCTCTTTCTGTAAAAAGCACAACATACACCCAGGACTTTCATCAGTTGCTGACACAATGGTTGAAATGCACAGAAAGTTGCCTTTATTATACATTTCCTCCATGTTGACTGTTCCTATTATACATACAGCAAGTCAATCAGAAAATTTTTAAATCTATGCTCTCAGTTTGCAGTGCTGTCTCCTGTGCTGTGCCAATCTGTTTAAAGCAATCTAAAGCTTTCAAGGGGAAAAATGCACATCTAAAAGAAGTGAATAAAAGCTTTTTTTTTTCCAAAAGGGAAAGAACCAGCTGAGAAAGTGATGTGCATTATAGAAAATAAGAGTAGCAAATCTTTTAATGCTTAAAATGCAGGGAGTATTTTTTGTGTACATAAAAATGTTTATATACATATATATATTATATAATTACACACACACAGTATATATCTAAAATATTTTTAATTATTTCTTTCATTCTTTCTTTAACTTCTTGGAGCTCGGGCCATTGTAAAAAGACGGCCACAAGGTGGCTCTAGAAATCCGGGAGGCCGCCTTTTTACGGCCTCGGCTCCTCCGAGCCAATGGGGGGCGCGCGCGCGCCCGGCGTGTCACTGAGATGCCGATGCGCGTGCCTGGAGGCCGCGATGTCCGCCAGCTACCCGCGATCGGCCGGTACACAGACAAGGACGTGGATCTCTGTGTGTAAACACAGATCGGTCACCTCCCCCAGTTAGTCCCCTCCCCCCACAGTAAGAATCATTCATACGGAATACATTTAACCCCTTCCTCGCCCCTAGTGTTAACCCCTTCCCTGCCAGTCACATTTATACAGTAATCAGTGCATATTCATAGCACTGTTCACTGTATAAAATGTGAATGGTCCCAAAAATGTGTCAAAAGTATCCGATGTGTCCGCTGCAATATCGCAGTCCTGACAAAAATCGCAGATAACCGCCATTACTAGTAAATAAAAATAAAAAAATCATAATTCTATCCCCTATTTTTACCAAAAATATGTAGAAGAATACGTATCGGCCTAAACTGAGAATTTTATTTTATTTTATTTTTTTTAAATTGGGATATTTATTATAGCAAAAAGTAAAAAATATTGTGTTTTTTTTCAAAATTGTCGCACTTTTTTGTTTATAGCGCAAAAAATAAAAACCGCAGAGATGATCGAATACCACCAAAAGAAATCTCTATTTGTGAGAAAAAAAGGACGTCAATTTTGTTTGGGAGCCACGTTGCACGACCGTGCAATCTTCATTCAAAGCGGGACAGTGCCGAAAGCTATAATTTCGCCTGGGCAGGAAAGGGGTATATGTGCCCAGTAAGCAAGTGGTTAAAAACACAAAACCTGCAATCCAATTTGCAGCTCCAGAAACATTTGCTTTTTGATTTCACATCTTATGGAGCAGTCTATTAAAATAAACAGATAGCTATTGAAGTTGCTAATGCTAGCCATGTAGTTTACTGATGATGATTTTTCTGTGCCGCAATATACCTACAAAACCACAATTTATATGCATCCACCTGAGTTGGCAGACAATTTGGAGAAAGTGCAAGGTCAAGCTTTTATCATCAATGAGATGCAGCTGTCACAAATTTTCATATGAAGCACCAAAACATTATTTGATAGCGGTGTCCAATTATACAGCTGTTTTTTGCAGACAGATTGGTAACTGCGCTACGTTAGTGCACAGTAAACCTAGGGATACAGTAATCCATCAGATGGACTGGCCTCATTAAAGGTTGATGGAGTGGGGCACCCAATAGCTTAATCAGCAGTACTCGGAGTTCATTTCCATAGGACCCAGACATCAGTGATGTCCAGTATATCAGTGTCTCCTGGACCCCCCAATGACTGACCTGTGTGTGACACAATTATTATTTCAACTGCTAGTCTAAAACCAACAATTCCCACTGCTGTGCTAAACAGTAACAAAGTGTTTTTATTGAGATGTAAATTTGCTGGCTTATCATCTTGAATAGTCATTATGAGTCTGCATGCTTAAAATAAAACCTTTCCAGAAAGAAACATGGATTCTTTCATTGATGGCTTCTCATTCTGCAATTGCTAGTGGAAGGGCTGTAATGCTCATATGATCAAATCATAATTTCATTCAATTTCAAGTATTTTTCTGACTACCCTAGTATTTAAACATGCTTTATATCTGTGTCTAAAGCCCCGTACACACGACCGGTTTTCCTGCCAGGAAAACTGCCAAGAGAGCTTTTGGCCGGGAAAGCCGGACAGGAAAACAGCCAGGAATCCCGACGGGAAAATAGAGAACCTGCTCTCTATTTTCCCGTCGGGATTCCCGGCGTTTTTTTTTTCCGCCAGATTTACTACTGCTTTCCTATGGGAAACACTGCGAGGCAGTGCCGGTGGAGCATACACATGGCTGGGATTCCCGGCCAAAGCTCTTATGGCAGTTTTCCTGCCGGGAAACCCGGCCGTGTGTAGGGGAAAAAGCTACCGAGCAGGTTCTCGGCTTTCCCCTGGGTTTTCCCGGCAGACTTTTTACCGTCAGGAAAACCGTACATGGCTTAAGAATGTATTTAAAAGATAAATGCACCTTGCTCATGTTTCATGTTACACCCATATGTAGCCCCCCCCTGCAGTCCTCTGTCATTTTTGTATTTCAACGTGGCTGCGAGTTGGTCTGCAACAGGCTTAAAGCTGCTCAGACTGGACGGGGCTGAATGGTGCACCAAATGGTACAAACATTTAGGGTAGTATGCATGCAGGGACGAATGTCCAGAATGTAAGCAGTCTACATTACATTCCTGGACACATACTATCCTAAATGTTAGCAGCACTTTGTGCACTGTCCATCCCTGTGTAGCGGGGTCTCCTTTAAGACTCTCTGGACTACCTTACCCAGAACCCCGTTTGGCACCCAGGGTGCATTGTTGCCACCGCAGAGACTTATGGGTGGGCTATAAAGGGAAGGGGTGAGGCTGAGCTCGTTCTCTTTGGACACGAGACTTCGATCGAGAGGTCCTCCTGTGCGGATCTGCTGGAGTGCAAGGCCTGAAGCCTGGGGCCTTGCGCAGCTGCCAAAGAGCCTTCCACCCCACTGCGAGCCTGGGTGGCATCTGACTTTGTTTATCCTCAACTTCTGTTGGATCGGAGACCCGACCGCTGCAGACGGTGTGTGTGGAGACACAGCAGGTGAAAGTCCCGGACTGGGATCGCGTCCGGAGGGGTGAGCGAGCACATGCTCAATCCATGCACGTTGTACTGTCATTAGGGCTACAGACTGCCTTGGCCTATCGGCCTTTATTTGATGTTGCACCGGAGACCTATAGTGGAACTGAGTTAAACGGTCTCCAGTGAAGTGTTCCTTGTTGCTGATTAACCTGTGGATTATAAATTGTTCCTGAATGTGCACCTCCAGTCAAGATTTTGCATGCAAAGAAATCATCTCCTGAGAGACTGAGTATAGATCCTGTGTCAGGCCTGCCCAGTTAGATAGTTCTCTTTAGTTGCTGCGCCACAGGGCGCCTGGTGAACTACTATCATACATAGTCCATGCGTAGTATGTTATTCAGTGCAGGGCTCTGCAAGTAATTCATGTGGTTTGTTATAACTGTTCTTTTACTTATAGAAAAGTAAACTTGTTATACTTTACTATTCTGCATTGGTGTCTGAATTTTTACCATAGAGTATAAGAGATATTACCCTAGAATAACTGTGCCAGAGTGGGTCGAGTAGATTGCCGGGGGTTGGCGGTGCTGTGTGCAGGGCCTGAGACCAAATTCAGCGGCTCTCTTAGCTGGGGGTGTACTACACGTGGGGGTTCTCGTCCGGGATCCTGATACAGCAGGTGAACACGCCAGAGGTACCGGCATGGACCCACTAACAGTAAAAGCGTGGTGCGAAGCATCTAGAGCAGAGCCAAACAAGTCGGTAGTCATCAGCCTCCCGGGGGAGGAGTGGTCAACAGAGACAGTAGAGCAGCTAATTATGTCAGTGTCCCCAGATCATACACCGTGGGTGACGGAGATAAAATCAGACCCAGATATCTCGTATCAGTATGCACTAGTGGAGTACTGGGACGAGATGCCAGAGACTCTCAAGCGCAACTGTGTGCGGACGCCAGACAACAAAACCTATAGGTTGGCGCACGCAATGACTATAAAGAAGGAGCCATCACCAACGGGATCACCGTAGGGGGCAACCCGTGTCTCACCTGAAAGAAGAGACAGGGCGACGCCTCCGGCGGCACCTGCACCTGTCACTGCCATATCACCAGAACTGATAAACGCTATAGGGGATTTGCTAACAAAGTGTCATAAGACAAGCACGGTACATGTAGAGACTAGCTACCGGAGATTAAACATATTCTCAGGGAAGCTCCCTGTCCCTTCAGGGGAGGAAGATTTTGATACTTGGGTGGAACAGGCATTACAAGTAGTGTTGAGCGAACCCGAACTGTAAAGTTCGGGTCCGTACCGAACTTTAGCTTTTTCCCGAACCCGAACCCGGACTTTGCCCAAAAGTCCGGGTTCGGGTTCGGCAATCTAATTACGCATTTAGAAATGCTTCATGGGCCAGCCAATCACCTTTTGATTAGCTGGTGTGCCCTTAGAGGCCATCATAGCCATGCCTACTAATGGCATGGCTGTGATTGGTCAGTGCAACATGTGACCCAGCTTCTATATAAGCTAGAGGCACACAGCACACATGTCACTCTGCTTCAGAATAGATAGGGAGAGGATCTAGTCTGCTGCTGCTGCTTTTAGGGAGAGATAGAAAAATAGATGAGGTAGTCCTGATTCTACAATCTGAGGGAAAAGATAGAGAGATAGTGTAGTGTAGGGCCAGGTTCCTGTGTTGGTGCTCTCAGGGAGAGAGAATATTATGTAGGAGTCCAGATTCAGAGATTAAAATCAGCGATCTGCATAGGTTTACCTATTTGTGCTGCAGTGCAGTCTTTTTACACTGCCATGAGCCCAGTGTCAGAGAAAATCTAACTTTTAGGGGAAAAAAAAGGCACTTTATTGTGCTCTTTTCCAAAAGACCCATAGGGCAAAAAAAAAAAAGCATTTTATTTTGCTCGTGCAAAAAAAGACCCGTTTAGGGCAAAAAAAAAAAATTTGCACTTTAATGTACGCTTGCAAAAAGAGCCATTCAGGGGCACACAAAATGTGTTATACATATTTGGAGGTGTGTGAAATAAACAATTTCTATATAGTTTTCTCCTACTGTGCTATACTAAAAAAACAACATTTTTTTTTGAATAGCATTTTCTGCAGTTCTGTAGCTGTGCGATTCAGCGGTTACGTACTGTGGGTGTGTTCTGCTCTTCCAAAAACGCTGTTTAGGGGCACAAAAAATAGTTTGCAGTGTGTTATACATATTTGGAGGTGTGTGAAATAAACAATTTCTATATAGTTTTCTCCTACTGTGCTATACTAAAAAAACAACATTTTTTTTGAATAGCAATTTCTGCAGTTCTGTAGCTGTGCGATTCAGCGGTTACGTACTGTGGGTGTGTTCTGCTCTTCCAAAAAACGCAGTTTAGGGGCACAAAAAATAGTTTGCAGTGTGTTATACATATTTGGAGGTGTGTGAAATAAACAATTTCTATATAGTTTTCTCCTACTGTGCGATACTAAAAAAACAACATTTTTTTTGAATAGCATTTTCTGCAGTTCTGTAGCTGTGCGATTCAGCGGTTACGTACTGTGGGTGTGTTCTGCTCTTCCAAAAACACCCATTTAGGGCAACATCCTAAATTTGGAAAATATGAGGAGAAGGTCAAAGGGACGTGGTGGCCCCGGTCGTGGTGCTGCTGGTGGAGCTCCTGTTGCAGGGAGAGGACGTGGTGGATCTGTGCCAGATACACGCACAAGTGAAACACCTTCCTCAGGTGCGAGTAGGCGACCGAGCCTGTGGCGGTATTTTGTCGCGCCTAATGAGGCTGTACGAATGTTTAGGCCAGGACAAGTACAGGCGATAGTAGATTGGGTTGCTGACAGTGCCTCGGGTTCCTTCACATTGTCTCCCACCCACTCTTCTGATGAAAGAACAGAGTTGGCACCTGAAACCCATGTCCATCAGTCTTTCACCTCACCCCCTTGCAAATCAGCCAAGCAGTCTGAGCCCCAAATCATGCAGCAGTCTCTTCTGCTTTTCGATGACTCTGTTAGCAGGGTTTCCCAGGGCCATCCACCTAGCCCTGCCCCAGAAGTGGAAGAGATTGAGTGCACCGATGCCCAACCACTTATGTTTCATGATGAGTACATGGGAGGACCACCGCAGTACGTCTCGGATGATGACGAAACACAGGTGCCAACTGCTGCTGCTTTCGCAATTGTGCAGACAGACAAGGAGGGCAGGGGTGAAGACTGGGTGGAAGATGATGTGGAGGACGATGAGGTCCTCGACCCCACATGGAATGAACGTTATGCAGGTGACCAGTGTAGTTTGGAGGAAGAGGCGGTGGTCGCACAGAGCCACCAGCACAGCAGAAGAGGGAGCAGGGTGCAAAAGCGGAGCGTCTGTCAGCTAGACAGTATGTCTGCTACTGCCCAACGCAGCAAGGGACCGAGCACACCAAAGCCAGGTCCAAGGGGTTCCCCAGCGTGGCAGTTCTTCACACAATGTGCTGATGACAAGACACGAGTGGTTTGCAGGCTGTGCAATCAGAGGCTGAAGCGAGGCATAAACGTTCTCAACCTGAGCACAACCTGCATGACCAGGCATCTAAGTGCAAAGCACGAGCTGCAGTGGAGTAGACACCTCAAAAACCAAGAAAGGTCTCTGGCTCCTCCTGCTTCCTCTTCTGCTGCAGTCTCGGCCTCTTCATCCACCTCTGTAGTGACAGTGGCACCTGCCACCCCGCAAACAGAGGATCTGCCAGCAACACTACCACCTGGGTCACCAACCATCTCCACAATGTCCCATGGAAGCGTTCAGCTCTCTATCTCCCAAACATTGGAGCGGAAGAGGAAGTACCCCCCTAGCCACCCGCGATCCCTGGCCCTGAATGCCAGCATTTCAAAACTCCTGGCCTTTGAAATGCTGTCATTCCGTATGGTGGAGACACAGAGTTGTAAAAGCCTGATGGCATTGCCTGTCCCACAGTACGTCGTGCCCAGCCGCCACTATTTTTCCAGACGAGCCATCCCTTCCCTGCACAACCAAGTGGGGGACAAAATCAGGTGTGCACTGCGCAACGCCATCTGTGGCAAGGTCCACCTAACTACGGATGCGTGGACCAGTAAGCACGGTCAGGGACGTTATATCTCCCTAACAGCACACTGGGTAAATGCAGTGGCGGATGGGCCTGAGGCAGATAGCAGTTTGGCGCATGTCCTTCCACCACCGAGGATTGCAGGGCGCTTCAGTTTGCCTCCTATTGCTAACTCCTCCTACTCCGCTTCCTCATCCTCTACCGCCTCCTCATCTGGTCAGCGTAACACCTTCACCACCAACTTCAGCACAGCCAGGGGTAAACGACAGCAGGCAGTTTTAAAACTTTCCTGTTTGGGGGAAAAACCCCACACCGCGCAGGAGTTGTGGAGGGACATGGAACAACAGACCAATGAGTGGTTGCTGTCAGTGAGCCTCAAGCCCGGCCTGGTGGTGTGCGATAATGGGCGAAATCTCGTAGCAGCTCTGGGCCTAGCCGGTTTGATGCACATCCCTTACCTGGCGCATGTGCTGAACTTGGTGGTCCAGAGGTTCCTTAAAAATTACCCCAATATGCCAGAGCTGCTGCAGAAAGTGCGGGCTGTGTGTGCGCACTTTCGGCGTTCTAACCCTGCTGCTGCTCGCCTGTCAGCGCTGCAGCGTAACTTCGGCCTTCCCACTCACCGCCTCATATGTGACGTGCCCACAAGGTGGAACTCCACCTTGCACATGCTGGCCAGAATGTGCGAGCAGCAGCAGGCGATAGTGGAGTTTCAGCTGCAGCAATCACGCGTGAGTCGCTCTGCGGAACAGCACCACTTCACCACCAATAACTGGGCCTCCATGCGAGACCTGTGTGCCTTGTTGCGCTGTTTCGAGTACTCCACCAACATGTCCAGTGCCAATGACGCCGTTCTTAGCGTTACTATCCCAGTTCTATGCCTCCTTGAAAAAACGCTTCGGGCGATGATGGAAGAGGATGTGTCACAGGAGGATGAGGAGGAGGAGGAGGAAGCGGGATCATTTCAAAGGCTTTCAGGGCAGTCTTTCACAAGTGGCTACGAGGGTGGGTTCCTGCACCAACAAACGCCAGGTACACAATTGTCCGGCTAAAAGGGCACAGTTCTGGAGGATGACGAGGTGGAGGAGGAGATGGAGGAGGAGGAGGAGCCATTTTCACAGCAGGGTGGCACCCAGACCAGCTCGTTGCCATCACTGGTGCGTGGCTGGGGGGATACAGAGGACACAGACGATACACCTCCCACAGAGGACAGCTTTTCTTTGCCTCTGGGCAGCCTGGCACACATGAGCGATTACATGCTGCAGTGTTTCCGCAATGACCGCCGAGTTGCCCACATTTTAACTGGTGCTGATTACTGGGTGGCCACCCTGCTGGATCCCCATTACAAGGACAAGGTACCATCCTTAATTCCCTCACTGGAGCGGGATCGTAAGATGCGCGAGTACAAGCGTACGCTGGTAGACGCGCTGCTGGTGGCATTCCCACCTGACAGCGGGCGTACGGTGGAAGCACAAGGCGAAGGCAGAGGAGGAGGAAGAGGTCGCCAACGCAGCCGGGGCACCAGCAGCACCTCAGAAGGCAGGGTTAGCATGGCTGAAATGTGGAAAAGCTTTGTCAGCACGCCACAACAACCAGCACCACCAGCTGAGATGGAACGTCTTAGCAGGAGGCAGCATTTCACCAACATGGTTGAGTGAGTGAGTGAGCAGTATGTGTCCACAGGCCTACACGTACTGGATGACGGGTCTGCCCCCTTTAACTTCTGGGTCTCCAAATTGGGCACATGGCCTGAGCTTGCCCTTCATGCCTTGGAGGTGCTGGCCTGCCCTGCAGCCAGTGTATTATCTGAACGTGTATTTAGCACGGCAGGGGGCGTTATCACAGACAAGCGCAGCCGCCTGTCCAGAGCCAATGTGGACAAGCTCACGTTCATTAAAATGAACCAGGCATGGATCCCACAGGACTTGTCCGTACCTTGTGCAGAATAGACATGTATACCGGTGTTGTGACAAAAACTGTCCGGCCATCGGATTGTGTCCGGCCCATACTGCGAAGGCGCAGCGCTTGTGCAGTACAGAGGACAAGGAGATTCACAAAATCTCCGAAGATGAACGCGCCTGCGCTGTGAGTGCAGGTTCAAGCCCCACCATCCAAGTGGACATACGGTAGCACATAGTAACAGGGCCCCTCACGGGCTCGGTTCGATCGCCACGCTTCGGGCACGGCCTCACTTGGCTCGGCTTGAACCACAGATGGTGTGGCCTTCACCTGAACTCACCACGCAGGCGCCGTTCGTCTTGGGAGATTTTAGAAATCCCCTTGTCCTACATACTGAGCAAGCGCAGTACAGGGTGGACACTATTTGACGGGGGACAGAATTTGACACATCAAATTCTTACCCAGCCATTGTTGTATTTTTGAATCAGTGTTGGCTACCTCGTCCTCCTCCACCGCCGCTTCCACCTACACAGCCACATCCACCGCCACCTCAACCTCCTACTCCATATGGATCTCGTCCTCCTAGGTCAAGATTATTATTTTTAATTTTTATTTTTTTCATGTTATTTTAAGTTATTTCCCTATCCACATTTGTTTGCAGAGCACTTGCCATGCTCTTAACAACATTTTGCTGCCATTTGCAGCCCTCTAGCCCTTTCCATTACTTTTTTAGAGCCTTTTTAGTCCTTAGAAGTCCGGGTCCCCATTGACTTCAATGGGGTTCGGGTTCGGGTCCGGGTTCGGGTTAAAGTTCGGTCCCGAACCCGAACTTTTTTCCGAAGTTCGGCCGGACCCATCAAACCCGAACATCCAGGTGTCCGCTCAACTCTAATTACAAGCAGTAGAGGCATGGGGAGGTGCCTGAAGTGCAGAAGAGGCAACGAGTGATGGAGAGCCTAAAAGGCGCGGCTGCAGAAGCGGTAAAAAGCTTCCGGTTTGGGAATACAGATTGCACGGCTCAAGACTGTCTAGCCATGTTACAGGAGGAGTTCGGTCAGTTGGAGAAGGTGACAGAGATGGTGTACCAATTCGAACATACTTTCCAACAGCCGAATGAGAAGCTTTCAGAATATGTCAGAAGACTGAACAGGTTGCTGTGCAAAATTGTATGGAAGAAGGGAATGATGCCCAAAGATACAGATGCGGCGAAAATGAAGCAAGTCTTGAAGGGAGAGTTGCGCTCGGATCCAGTCTGGCTTCACCTGAAAACCTCGGGAGGGGGAGCGTCGCTGACCTACTCTGACTTGATAAAAATCATCAGAGATGAGGAGGCACTACAGCAGGACCAGCAAATGATTAAGACAAATGCCGCCCCTGCAGCAGTGATAGTCAACTCAGTAATGACCCCTAAAAGAGATTCAGAAGTGGACACTTTAAAATCACAAATGTCTCAGGTGTTAGAGATGCTGACTAGGGATGAGCTTCGAACAGCGAACAATTTGGGGTGTTCGCTGCAAATTCGAAAAGTCTATGGGAGAAATCTAAAGTGCTAATTATAAAGGCTTATATGCAAGTTATTGTCCTAAAAAGTGTTTGGGGACCTGGGTCCTGCCCCAGGGGACATGTATCAATGCAAAAAAAAAAAGTTTTAAAAACTGCCGTTTTTTTAGGAGCAGTGATTTTAATAATGCTTAAAGTGAAACAATAAAAGTGAAATATTCCTTTAAATTTCGTACCTGGGGGGTGTGTATGATATGCATGTAAAGTCGCGCATGTTTCCCATGCTTAGAACTGTCTCTGCACAAAGTGTAATTTTTGAAGGAAAAAAAGTCATTTAAAACTCACTCGCGGCTATTAATGAATTGTCAAAACTTCCTTCACTGTGTAATTTAAATTTACACAGTGAAGGAAGTTTCCCGCTCAGGCCAATGACGTAGGCGGGGTCTGACATACCGAGGGGGCGGACCTGATGTGGAACTTCGTTCGCTGTGTAATACATGTATAGACTAGGCTTGTGCACAACGGAAAAATTTGTTCCGTTTCGGTTCGTTTCTTTCCGGTCCTGTTGATTCGTAATCATTCGTAATTTTGCTAGACGGGATTTTTCGTGTTCGGACTCATTCGTATTTTTGCAAGCGACATTTTTCGTTGAATTTTTTGTTGCTTTATAATTCGTACTTTCGGTAGAGTACGTTGTTTTTCGTTGATTCTGGACACAACTCCTACTTTCGTAACTTTTTTTGGGTTCGTTGATTCGTAATTTTCTGTGTCTCTCTCACGACGACGCTGCCTATTATGCCTAATGTGCTTCGAATGGATTTGTACTTTTCGAAATACATAGCGGTTATTTGTAACGATTCGAAATCTCGTATTTTACTTTTGTTTTTTACATGCGGCTATAGCCTCCGCCCCTGTACACCATTTTGAGAGGGTTCAGCACGGTGAGGGAGAAGCAGAGAGCAGAGCAGAGTGTTATTGTGCTTCGAATGGATTAGAAATCTCGTATTTTACTTTCGTTTTTTACATGCGGCTATAGCCTCCGCCCCTGTACACCATTTTGAGAGGGAGTTCAGCACGGTGAAGGAGAAGCAGAGAGCAGAGCAGAGTGAGTGTTATTGTGTTTCCAATGGATTTGTACATTCATAAGTTTTTTCATAACGAATTATGCCGAAGACATTCGGGCATTCGCTATTTTGCGGTATAATTTATTTCGGATTCGGTTTTATTCGTAATTGCTTTGTTCGGAAATTCGAATGCTTCCGAATGTCCGAAAGTTGCTAAATACGGACGAACTTCGATTCGTTACGAAACGAATTGCACAAGCCTAGTATAGACCCGCCCCTTCTCATGTTCCGCATCAGGTCCTCAGCCTTACACCTAGTCATTGGCTGAGCGGACCTGATGGGGAACTTGAGAAGGGGCGAGTCTATACATGTATTACAAAGTGAGAGAAGTTCCCCATTAGGTCCGCCCCCTCGGTATGTCAGACCCTGCCTACGTCGTTGGCCTGAGCGGGAAACTTCCTTCACTGTGTAAATTTAAATTACACAGTGAAGGAAGTTCTCCGCTCAGGCCAATGAAGTAGGCGGGGTCGGACATACCGAGGGGGCGGACCTGATGGGGAACTTTGTTCGCTGTGTAATTCATGAATAGACCCGCCCCTTCTCGCGTTTCGCATCTGGTCCGCTGAGCGGACCTGATGGGGAACTTTAGAAGGGGCGGGTCTATACATTTAAAACACTGCAGAGGAAGTTCCCCATCAGGTCTGCTCAGGCACAACCAATGACAGACAGCGCTGGACATCGGGATCGCCGCGGGACACTGGATTTCATCGCTGGAATGTTTTTTTTGTTTTTTTTTAATAAAGGACTTTCCCAAGGTGTTTGTGTGTTTTAATTACATTTTTTGACACTTTCTTCGTGAAATGGTAGGGATACAATGTACCCCTTACCAATTCACATGGGGGGGGCCGGGATCTGGGGGTCCCCTTTGTTAAAGGGGTCTTCCAGATTCCGATAAGCCCCCTGCCCGCAGACCCCCACAACCATCGGGCAAGGGTTGTGGGGATGAGACCCTTGTCCCCATCAACATGGGGACATCCTCCCCATGTTGAGGGCATGTGGCCTGGTACGGTTCAGGAGGGAGGGGGGACCGCTCTCTCGCCCCCCCTCTTCCCCTGCGGCCAGCCAGGTTGCGTGCTCGGATAAGGGTCTGGTATGGATTTTTGGGGGGACTCCACACCATTTTTTTAAAATTTGGGGTGGAGTTCCCCTTAAAATCCATGCCAGATCTGAAGGGCCTGCTATGGATATTTAGGGGGAACCGCACGCCATTTTTTTTTTTAATTTGCGGCGGGGTTCCCCTTAATATCCATTCCAGACCTGAAGGACCTGGTAATTGAATTTGGGGGAACCCCCACGCTTTTTTTATTTTTTTATCAATGACTTTTCTATGTATTGCCGGGAGCCGACAATTCATTAACCACTTAACAACCACCTGCCGACAAATAACGTCGACAAGGTGGTTGCTTAACTCTGGGAGGACGTTATATAACGTCCTCCCAGAATCGCGCTCCCGCGCGCCCCCCGGGCGCGCACACGGGAAATTCCGTGACCGCCGGGTCCAGAGGACCCGGCGGATCACGAATCGCGGTAAATCGCCGCTGATAGCGGCCGTTTACCACGTGATCGCTCCGTCAAATGACGGAGCAATCACTTGTAAACAGACCGGCGTCATTTGATGACGCCGGTTCCTCCCTCCTCTCTCTGTACCGATCGGTACAGTGTGAGAGGGGAGGGGGAGGGAGCGGATGGCAGCAGCAGCACTGTGGGCTGGATCTGTGACAATTGCAGTCACAGATCCATCCATCCATCCATCCCTGCTCAGCCATCCCTGTGCTATACCCTGCCAATACTCTGCAATACACCCTGCCAATACTCTGCAAAATACCCTGCCAATACTCTGCAATACCCTGGTGCAATACTCTGCAATACCCTGGTGCAATACTCTGCAATACCCTGGTGCAATACTCTGCAATACCCTGGTGCAATACTCTGCAATACCCTGCGAAATACTCTGCAATACCCTGCGAAATACTCTGCAATACCCTGCGAAATACTCTGCAATACCCTGGTGCAATACTCTGCAATACCCTGGTGCAATACTCTGCAATACCCTGGTGCAATACTCTGCAATACCCTGCACAATACTCTGCAATACCCTGCAAAATACTCTGCAATACCCTGCAAAATACTCTGCAATACCCTGCAAAATACTCTGCAATACCCTGCAAAATACTCTGCAAAATACTCTGCAATACCCTGCACAATACTCTGCAATACCCTGCACAATACTCTGCAATACCCTGCACAATACTCTGCAATACCCTCCACAATACTCTGCAATACCCTCCACAATACTCTGCAATACCCTCCAAAATACTCTGCAATACCCTCCACAATACCCTGTGCAATACCCTCCACAATACCCTGTGCAATACCCGTGCAATACCCTGCCATACACCGCAATACCCTGCCATACACCGCAATACCCTGCCATAGTCCGCAATACTCCGCAATGCCCTGCAATACTCTGCAATGCCCGGCAATACTCCGCAATGCCCGGCAATACTCCGCAATGCCCGGCAATACTCCGCAATGCCCGGCAATACGCCGCAATGCCCGGCAATACTCTGCAATAACCACTTCCCGCCCTCCGGCCGTCATATGACGTCCTTGACTTTGTGCGGGGATATCTGAATGATGGGAGCAGCTACAGGCATCATTCAGATATTAGCTTTTTCAGCCGGCGATTCCCTACACCATAAGAACAATCATAGCGGCTGTTCCGCCGCTTGATCATTCTTACGGGAGGCGAGAGGGGATGTCCCCCCCCCCCGCCGCCCTCCGGTGCTTCTACCGACTCACCGCTACGATCAAAGCCAGGATTGTTGTTTTTTTTTTTTGTATTTTTTTCAGGCTTCCCAGCCTAGAGGTGAGATGTGGGGTCTTATTGACACCCCCCCCCCCCCATATCTCACTGTAAAGAGGACCTGTCATGCCATATTCCTATTACAAGGGATGTTTACGTTCCTTGTAATAGGTATAAAAGTGATCAAAAAAATGTTTAGGGCGGAAAAACATGTCAAACTAAAATAAATAAAGTAAAATGAAGAATAAATTTTTTTTTTTTTAAAGCGCCCCTGTCCCCGTGAGCTCGCATACAGAAGCGAACGCATACGTAAGTCCCGCCCACATATGAAAACGGTTTTCAAACCACACATGTGAGGTATCTCTGCGAACGTTAGAGCGAGAGCAATCATTTTGGCCCTAGACCTCCTCTGTAACTCAAAACATGTAACCAGTAAAAATATTTAAAGCGTCGCCTATGGGGATTTTTTAAGTAGCGAAGTTTGGCGCCATTCCACGAGTGTGTGCAATTTTTAAGGGCGACATGTTAGGTATCTATTTACTCGGCGTAACTTCATCTTTCACATTATGCAAAAACATTGGGCTAACTTTACTGTTTTTTTTTTTTTTAAGCACAAAACATTTTTTTTCCGTAAAAAACGCGTTAAAAAAATTGCTGCGCAAATATCGTGCGAGATAAAAAGTTGAAACAACCACCATTATATTCTCTAAGGTCTTTGCTAAAAAAACATATATAATGTTTTGGGGTTCTATGTAATTTTCTAGCAAACAAATGATGATTTTTACATGTAGGAGAGAAATGTCAGAATTGGCCTGGGTGCTCCAGAACGCCTGAAGGTGCTCCCTGCATGTCGGGCCTCTGTATGTGGCCACGCTGTGTAAAAGTCTCACACATGTGGTATCGCCATACTCAGGAGTAATAGCAGAATGTGTTTTGGGGTGTAATTTGTGGAATGCATATGCTGTGTGTGAGAAATAACCTGCTAATATGACAATTTTGTGAAAAAAAAAAAAGAGAAAAAAAAATTCTTGATTTTGCAAAGAATTGTGGGAAAAAATGACAACTTCAAAAAACTCACAATGCCTCTTTCTGAATACCTTGGAATGTCTTCTTTCCAAAAAGGGGTCATTTGGGGGGTATTTGTACTTTTCTGGCATGTTAGGGTCTCAAGAATTGAGATAGGCCGTCAGTACTTCAGGTGTGATCAATTTTCAGATATTGGCACCATAGCTTGTGGACTCTTTAAGTTTCACAAAGACCAAATAATATCCACCAATTTGTACTTATTTTTACCAAAGATATGTAGCAGTATAAATTTTGGCCAAAATTTATGAAGAAAAAATAGTAATTTGCAAAATTTTATAACAGAAACGAAAAAAAAATCATTTTTTTACAAAATTTTCAGTCTTTTTTCTCTTATAGCGCAAAAAATAAAAATCCCAACAGTGATTAAATACCACCAAAAGAAAGCTCTATTTGTGTGAAAAAAAGGACAAAAATTTCATATGGGTACAGTGTTGTATGACTGAGTAATTGTCATTCAAAATGTGAGAGCACCGAAAGCTGAAAATTGGTCTGGTTATTAAGGGGGTTTAAGTGCCCAGTGGTCAAGTGGTTAAATGAGTTTTAAATTACTTTTTTTCCTTCAAAAATGACACTTTGTGCAGGGACAGTTCTAAGCACGGGAAACATGCGCGACTTTACATGCATATCATACACACCCCCCTGGTACGAAATTTTAAGGAAAATTTCACTTTTATTTTTTCATTTTAAGCATTATTAAAATCACCGCTCCCGTAAAAACGTCTATTTTTTAAACCTTTTTTTGCATTGATACATGTCCCCTGTGGCAGGACCCGGGTCCCCAAACACTTTTTAGGACAATAAATTGCATATTAGCCTTTATAATTAGCACTTTAGATTTCGAACGTTCGAGTCCATTGTATTTAATAGGGTTCTAAAGTTCACGCGAACATTCTGTCTGTTCGTAGGTTCTGGTGCGAACCGAACAGGGGGTGTTCGGCTCATCCCTGATGCTGACCTCTCTGATAGCAAAAGATTCAGAGGGTCCCGAGAGAGAAGTACCAAGGAAGGAACTATTCCCAATTGCCTCAGCACCCGCATCTCTATAGGAATGGGGAGATATAGTCTGTTTTAACTGTGGGGGAATTGTCCATATTGCAGCTGTGTGTTCGAGCCCCAAAAATAAGAAAATAGACAACCGCAAGCCGGCGGGAAACTTCAGCGGGCCCCGGTGAAGGAGTCAACCGGGTGCCCATCATCTTCAGTGAGCTCCAAACTGAATGAGAAGCCAAAGAAAGAGGAAAGACAGAACCTCTAAGAAGAAGCACAGTATTCCCCAGCGGGAATACACACCAAAGAAGGAAAATAATATGCCTCAGCGGGTCTATTCACCCAGTAAAGGGAGGGAAATCAATGCATACCAGGCCCAAGAAAGACTAAAGTCCAAAGGGAGTTGGAGGAAAGAAAGCCCAAGGGAAAAGGGCAAAGACCAGAAGAAGGCGACCCCTGCAAGGGTGTATCCAGAGAACCTGGTAGGCCCGTCTTCTATAGTACCCATTCAAGTGGAGGGAGTCTACACAAGAGCTATCTTGGATACTGGAGCACAAGTGACCCTGCTATACCGGGATTTTTATGATAAGCACTTGAGTCATCTGCCCATCCAGAAGATAGAGGAACTAGAAATATGGGGAATCGGAACCCAGAGCTTCCCTTACGATGGCTACCTGCCCATCAAGATGACCTTTGACCCATCCGTGGCTGGGAAGGCTTAAGTGTTCGACACCCTGGCAGTTGTGTGTCCTCGGCCGCCTGGAGCCAACAAGAGTTCCCTTATAATAGGGACGAATACGGATCTGGTCCGGAGACTCCTGACCCCTCTAGTACAAGGGAAGGGCCCTGCAGTCACCAAAATCCATCCCATGCTGAAGACGGCCTACCAACGACTGGTGTTGGAGCAGAAGACCCCTGCAGAAGGGATAGGGAAGGTGTGGAGACTAGGAAGAAACAGGGTAGTGTTGCAGCCCGGCGAAGTAACCTGTCTCAGAGCCACTGTAAAGCTTACTTGGGAACAACCTGGACCCTTTGTCATGCTGGAGCCCGACCCAAGGGAAGAACCCACAGGTTTGGAAGTAATCCCAGAAGTAGTTCCGCTCAAGGCCCTGAAGAAGGCCCATTGTAGAGTTCCGGTGAGTGTCAGGAATACTACAGGTGGCCCCATGGAGATCCCCGCCAGAATGCTGCTGGGCCAGGTGAGCCCTGCTGCCCCGGTTGCCCTGTCAGAACTCGAGAGGATGGGTAAAGGAAGAGATGTCTGGGAGAAGCTCTCCATGGAGAACCCGAATCTACCCAGGGCTTGGAAGGAGAGAGCCAAGGCCCAGTTGACCAGATGGGAGAAGATCTTCTCCAAAGATGAGTTCGATGTGGGGTGTGCAAGGAGTGCCACCCATCGAATCCGCCTCCAGGAAGACAAGCCCTTCCGAGAAAGGGTCAGGTGGGTCCCACTAGCAGATCTGGAGGATCTGAGGGAACAACTGGCAGAACTCAAGAGGACTGGTGTGATCCGGGAGTCTAGAAGCCCCTATGCCTCCCCGATAGTGGTGGTCAGGAAGAAGAATGGGTCATTGAGGCTATGTATAGACTACAGGACTCTCAACAGGAGAACCATCTCTGACCAGTACACCACTCCGAGGATAGAGGATGCCCTGCAGAGCTTGTCTGGAGCGAAATGGTTCAGCGTTATGGACCTCAAGAGTGGATACTACCAGATCCCTATGCATCCCGAAGACAAAGAGAATACGGCTTTCATAACCCCAGTGGGGTTCTTTGAATTTGACCGAATGCCTCAGGGATTGTCTGGAGCTCCTGCCACCTTCCAACGTCTCATGGAGAAGACTGTAGGGGACATGAACCTTATCAAGGTCCTTGTGTACTTGGACGATGTCATTGTCTTTGGGAGAACCTTAGAAGAACACGAGGAGAGGCTAGAGAAGGTATTAAGAAGACTCAGTGATGAGGGACTCAAGCTTTCGCCCGAGAAGTGTCAGTTCTACCAGTCTTCCGTTAACTATCTGGGACACATAGTGTCTGAAGAAGGAGTGGCCACAGACCCCGAGAAGTTGGAGGTAGTTACCTCCTGGCCACGACCCACTACAGTAACAGAACTCAGATCCTTCTTGGGGTTCTGCTCATACTATAGGAGGTTTGTGGAGGGATTTGCACGAATCGCCAGACCGCTGAATGAACTACTCAAGACAGAAGGGGAAGAGGACGACTCAGGGCCCAGGAAGCCGGGAGAGTCAGTCAAAGATCAGTGGAACCAGAAGTGTGAAGAGGCCTTCCAGGCGTTGAAGAAGAGCCTAACCACTGCCCCAGTCTTGGCCTACGCAGACCCAACAAGAACCTATGAACTACACGTAGATGCCAGTCATGACGGTCTGGGAGGAGTGCTCTACCAAGAGCATGAAGGGCAACTACGGCCAGTTGCCTATGTGAGCAGGAGCCTGACCCCCTCTGAGAAGAACTACCCCACTCACAAGTTGGAGTTCCTGGCCCTTAAGTGGGCGGTAGTTGACAAGCTTAAAGACTACCTGTATGGGGCAGAGTTCACTGTGAAAACCGACAACAACCCCCTGACTTACCTCTTCACCACAGCAAAGCTGGATGCCACAGGACACAGATGGCTGGCCGCCCTGTCTGGGTTCAATTTCAGCCTGAAGTACAGGCCAGGGGCCGGAAATCGAGATGCGGACACCCTAGAAGATCTCATGCCCCCACCAGTGACACAGAGGACTGGACCCAAGTGGCACCTGACGGGATGCAGGCCCTTTGCCAAGGGGCTGAATTATAAGCCAGAGGAGGTTTAAGGGCAGAAGAGATAGGAGTTACCATGGTAGGAGTTCCCAAACAATACTGTGGAGTAACTCAGTTGGACGAAGATAATCAGCCAAAACTGTCAAAGAAGGAGTTGAGATGTGACCAACTGGAAGACCCCATGGGGAGATTGGTCCTGGAGGCTCTGGAGAGTCAGGACTCAGATAGACTCCTGCGTCACCCCTCAAAGGAAGCTTGACTGTTGAGGAAGGAGTGGGACAGGTTGCAGGTTCATCAGGGAGTGGTCTACCGAAGGGGCCCCTCTGATGACCTGGAAGATAAATGGCAATTGTTTCTTCCCGAGAAACACAGAGAGACTGTCCTGGTTACCCTGCATGACAATCATGGCCACCTAGGGGCTGAAAGAACCTTTCAACTCATCAGAAAGCGGTTCTATTGGCCCTGCATGAGGGCTGAAGTAGAGGAGTACTGCCATTCATGTGCACGCTGCATCCAGCGGAAGACTTTTCCCCGTCAAGCTGCTCCAATGGGCCATCTACAAAGTCAAGGCCCGCTGGATTTGGTATGCATTGATTTTCTCTGCCTTGAACCAGACCTGAGTGGATTAGGAAATGTTCTGGTAGTAACCGATCATTTCACTCGGTATGCTCAGGCCTTCCCAACCAAAGACCAGAGGGCTTCCACGGTAGGTAAGGTACTAATGGAGAAGTATTTCGTCCACTATGGGCTACCGCAGCGACTCCATTCAGATCAAGGGAGGGACTTTGAGAGTCGGTTGATCTGGAAACTCCTGGATTCTTTAGGGATCAAGAAAGGAGATGCTCAGCCTGAGAGGTTCAACCGAACCCTGCTCAACATGTTGGGGACTCTGCGTAGTGAGAAGAAACAACATTGGAGCAAACACATAGCAGCTATAGTGCACGCTTACAACTGTACCACTAGTGATGCTACAGGCTACTCCCCCTATCGACTCATGTTTGGGAGAGAAGCAAGGTTACCCATAGACCTGGCCTTTGGCACTTCCTTAAACCATTCTTCAGCCACATCCCACAAAGGATATGTAGACAGACTTAGACACAGCTTGAAGTTGGCCTATGAGCAGGCCCAAGCGGCCTCAGATCAAAGGGGGGCCCGCAACAAAAAGAACTTTGACTTGAAGGTCCGGATCCAGGACCTGCAGCCTGGGGACCGAGTACTACTATGCAACCTGGGGATCCCTGGAAAACACAAACTTGCAGACAGATGGAGACCTGAACCCTATGTCATTTGTAAGAAGCTGCCAGGCCTACCTGTTTACAAGTTGAAGCCAGAGGGGAAGGTGGGGCCACTGAAGACCTGGCATCGGAACCACCTACTTCCACTTGCTGAAGCAGTCCGGATACCTCCTGTGAGGGACTCCCCAGAACCAGCCTCCATCCTGGATACTTCCAGGCCAAGCACTCGGTCCCAGACCTCTCGAGCTGAAGATGTAGAGGCCTCTGAATTGAGTGAAGATGAAGGGAAAGAACTTGATTGGCTATGGCCTTCTCCGACTCCAGGAGCTTCTGCTATAGATCTTCCACCTATTGAAGACACTACAGACAGTACACTGAATACAGAAGCTACTGAGTTCATCCCATCTAATCCTTTATCAGATCAATGGGAAGATGCCTGTGACACCTACTCAGAGGAGGACCCCAGGGACTCTATGTACCTTCCGGCTCCTGAATCAGATGCTCCTGAGCCTGCAGCATTTCCCGAGCCTGCTCCGGAAGAAGAACCTGTGGTGTCGGAGCCAGAAATCCCAAGAGAGCAAAGGACTAGAAGAGTCATAAGGCCTCCTAAGAAGTTGACCTACCCACAAATGGGGGAGAGCTCAGAAGATTCTGTGGTGACTGCCAGGAGGAGTGCTGAGAATCCGGATCCTTCCACTGTTCATTTGGTGGAGGGCAACCCCAACTCACTCTCTGGCACAGTTAGGCAGGTTACTTATGATAGTGTGACCTGTAGGCAAGGGAATCCAACCCCTCAGTTTTGGTGGGAATTCCCTTTGCCAGCATCACACGCCACTTTATCTAGGGTTGTCCGTAGAGTATGTTAAATTTATCTTTGGGGACCAAAGAATTTAAGTGGGGGGAGTGTGTAGCGGGGGCTCCTTTAAGACTCTCTGGACTACCTTACCCAGAACCCCGTTTGGCACCCAGGGTGCATTGTTGCCACCGCAGAGACTTATGGGTGGGGCTATAAAGGGAAGGGCGAGGCTGAGCTTGTTCTCTTTGGACACGAGACTTTGATCGAGAGGTCCTCCTGTGCGGATCTGCTGGAGTGCAAGGCCTGAAGCCTGGGGCCTTGCGCAGCTGCCAAAGAGCCTTCCACCCCACTGCGAGCCTGGGTGGCATCTGACTTTGTTTATCCTCAACTTCTGTTGGATCGGAGACCCGACCGCTGCAGACGGTGTGTGTGTGTGGAGACACAGCAGGTGGAAGTCCCGGACTGGGATCGCGTCCGGAGGGGTGAGCGAGCACATGCTCAATCCAAGCACGTTGTACTGTCATTAGGCCTACAGACTGCCTTGGTCTATCGGCCTTTATTTGATGTTGCACCGGAGACCTATAGTGGAACTGAGTTAAACGGTCTCCAGTGAAGTGTTCCTTGTTGCTGATTAACCTGTGGATTATAAATTGTTCCTGAATGTGCACCTCCAGTCAAGATTTTGCATGCGAAGAAATCATCTCCTGAGAGACTGAGTATAGATCCTGTGTCAGGCCTGACCAGTTAGATAGTTCTCTTTAGTTGCTGCGCCACAGGGCGCCTGGTGAACTACTATCATACATAGTCCATGCGTAGTATGTTATTCAGTGCAGGCCTCTGCAAGTAATTCATGTGGTTTGTTATAACTGTTCTTTTACTTGGTGTCATGCCCCAGCAGCAGAGACTCTCTCCGCGCCCATTATAGTACAGAGTGGACAGTGGAGGAGCCAGCCGGGTGGCTGCCAATAGGAATTGAGCTGCGGCGCTGCCCACCCACGCCCCTTCCCACATCATTTCACAGATAGACATCAGCAGGGCGGGAGGTGGGTGGTGCCGCAGCTCAATTCTTATTGGCAGCCACCCGGCCTCCTCTTGGTCTACAAGAAAATGGCTGCCGGCGGAGACATTGTCTCCCGCCCGGCCGCGGACCTCTAGCTGCAGTGGCGGCGGCCGTGAAGATTCGAGGGCCCCCGAGTATTTACTCTGGGCCCTACGCAGCTTGCGTAGCAAGTGTATAGGGCGGATCAGCCCTGTATATATATATATATTAATTGCGGTACTAGATATATTATTATCATTGATTGGGATATAGCACTTGTCACTTTTATTTTTAGTAAGTACGGTACTATCATTATATTATAGGAAGTGTGTTTACTGGTTACACATATATTTAGCGGGTACCTATTTGGATATTAGTTATTGGTTTATGGAGGTACAAATGTATATACATTATTTGAATTTGCACTTTATTCACCCAATCACTGGATGGATATATTAGGAATTTTCTGAAGGGGACTACATTGGTTTACCTTCGGCATCAGGAGGAGACGTTTACTTAAGCAGTGCCACATTCCCAGCCACTTCCCATTTCCTATATAATTCTGACTCTACTATGATAGTTGTTTTGCAGCGTACACATGCTCAAAATGTCTGACAACAAATGTTTGATGGGAGCTTTTGGTCGGAAATTCCGACCGTGTGTAGGCTACAACGGACATTTTCTGTCGGAATTTCCGAGATCAAAAATCTGAGAGCTGGTTCTCAAATTTTCCGACCGTGTGTACACAATTCCGACGCACAAAATTCCACGCATGCTTGGAATCAAGCAGAAGAGCCGCACTGGCTATTAAACATAATTTTTCACGGCTCGTCGTACATGTTGTACGTCACCGCGTTCTTGACGTTCGGAATTTCCGACAACATTTGTGTGACCGTGTGTATACAAGACAAGTTTAAGCCAACATCCGTCGGAAATAAATCCACGGTTTTGTTGTCGGAATGTTTGATCGGCTGTACGCAGCATTTGAGAGGGGCAGCAGCATTTTTTATATATATATACACAGTATAGTGAGTACACCCCTCACCGTAGGCAACAAAAGTGAGTACACCCCTAAGTGAAAATGTCCAAATTGGGCCCAAAGTGTCAATATTTTGTGTGGCCACCATTATTTTCCAGCACTGCCTTAACCCTCGTCGGCATGGAGTTCACCAGAGCTTCAAAGGTTGCCACTGGAGTTCTCTTCCACTCCTTCATGATGACATCACAGAGCTGGTGGATGTTAGAGACCTTGCGCTCATCCACCTTCCTTTTGAGGATGCCCCACAGATGCTCCATACTAGGGTTTAGGTCTGGAGACATGCTTGGCCAGTCCATCACCTTTACCCTTAGCTTCTTTAGCAAGGCAGTGGAGGTGTGTTTGGGGTAGTTAAGATGTTGGAATACTGCCCTGTGGCCCAGTCTCCGAGGGAGGGGATCATGCTCTGCTTCAGTATGTCACAGTACATGTTGGTGTTCATGGTTCCCTCAATGAACTGTAGCTCCCCAGTGCCGGCAGCACTCATGCAGCCCCAAACCATGACACCACCATGCTTGACTGCAGGCAAGACACACTTGTCTTTTTACTCCTCACCTGGTTGCTGCCGCACACGCTTGACATCATCTGAACCAAATAAGTTTATCAATGGCTCCAGTAATCCATGCCCTTAGTCTGCTTGTCTTCAGCAAACTGTTTGTGGGCTTTCTTGTGCATCATCTTTAGAAGAGGCTTCCTTCTGGGATGACAGCCATGCAGACCAATTTGATGCAGTGTGCGGCATATGGTCTGAGCACTGACAGGCTGCCCCCCCCCACCCCTTCAACCTCTGCAGCAATGCTGGCAGCACTCATACATCTATTTCCAAAGACAATCTCTGGATATGATGCTGAGCACGTGCACTCCACTTCTTTGGTCGACCATGGCGAGCCCTGTTCTGAGTGGAACCTGTCCTGTTAAACCGCTGTATGGTCTTGGCCACCGTGCTGCAGCTCAGTTTCAGGGTCCTGGCAATCTTCCTATAGCCTAGGCCATCTTTATGTAGAGCAACAATAATTTTTTTCAGATCCTCAGAGAGTTCTTTGCCATGAGGTGCCATCTTGAACTCCCAATGACCAGTATGAGAGAGTGAGAGCGATAACACCAAATTTAACACACCTGCTCCCATTCACACCTGAGACCTTGTGACACTAACAAGTCACATGACACCGGGGAGGTAAAATGGCTAATTGGGCCCAATTAGGACATTTTCAATTAGGGGTGTATTCACTTTTGCTGCTGCCGGTTTAGACATTAATGGCTGTGGCTCGCGGCACACTGGAATAGAACATTCCTCCAGCCGATCACCTCCAAGACACGCCTACCCGGCTCAACGTCGTGACGTCAGGACGAGACTGAAACCGAAAGCAGGTACTAATGAGACTTGGACCTGGGAGCTGGTTGGATATTCATTAAGGCTTATTCTTCTCATCGTTGTGCTTAAACCCCTAAGGGGAGTGTGGAGCACGGGGTGAAGGAATTCGGTGAAAGGTGTCACCACCATTTACAAAGTCTTTCATATGTATATGGTGATGTTCATATATAAATTTTCAGTTTTGGTTAACTGAGAAATAGCGCTGCTTTGATGTGTATATATTTAACTGTTACTCAGTTTAATTACCCATCATATGTTTTTTTATACTTGATTTTTTAAGCGGCTGCTGACAGACAATTTTGTCCATTGTGTTACAGATATATATATTTATATATTTTTATATTAATGGCTGTGTGATGAGTTATTTTGAGGGGGCAGCAAATTTACACTGTTATACAAGCTGTACACTCACTACATTACATTTTAAGTGTAGCGCACCAACCCCAGACTTCACCTGCTTTTCTCTCCTTGGCTCCTCCGCAGGAAAGACTGAGGCACACCGCACCACAAGCCCATACTCTCCTGGATGGGGAGGTTGAGCGGTGTTCGTTTCTCAGGCCTGCCTGCAGCCAGTGTTTGAAAACCTCCCGAGCTGATCTCGCTTTAGCTAAACTAGATCAGTTTGTTGTGTTGTGCAGAGTGTTTTTGGTTTCCTGAAACCCTTTTTTTTGGAATAAAGGCTTTTTAACCGGAGTGCTGCGTCCAGAAGACCTTCTTTTCTTTCTTCAACTGATCTCGCTTCTGCAGTAGCCAGAAACAAGTCCTTTAGTTCTCCCCAGTAAAACGACGGGGTGTACTTTCCCCAGTAGACATGGGTGGGTCCCTGGACCTACGGGACAAGGACAGGGGCATCTTGTCCCAATTCTTCCTCTCGAATAATTCATAAATTGCGGTATCATCACCCGCATCACTGATGGACTCCAGATCGGAGGTATCGTATTCCTTCGCAGGGAGGTAACTCCTGGTGGAGGACGAGTCACCCCCCTTGGCCAATTCACAGACAGGTGAACCTTCAGGGCTAGGGGCCTTTAGCAGAGTCTCTTCCCCCGGCTTACCTCGGCTTGTAGAAGAACTCGGACGTCCGGGACTTTTCCCAACGGATGCATCCGTTCCGGGTAAGCGCTGGGGCGTTGCTCGACCACGTCCGCAGGAAGCTTTTACAAGACCGATCTTCCTCTTGGCCGGTGGGAGAAAGGACTCTGTGGTGACCGAAACATCCTCCGGCTTCTCGTTCGCTACAACAAGCTCCTCTTTGACTTCCTCTGAAGTCCCGTCAGTGCGCGCAGGGGTGGCTGTACAAGCTCTGATTTCTCCTTCTTGAGTGGTGGCGCCGGTAAGGCAATTGAGGTGGAAGGGCCGAGGCCCTTCTGTAGGTTGCTCCACCTCGAAAAGGAATTCCTTACAGCTCTCACATCGCCCGAATGGCTTTAGATCAGTGGTTCTCAACTCCTGTCCTCAGGACCCACTAACAGGCCAGATTTGCAAGATAGCTGAAATACATCACAGGTGATATCATTTGCTGCTCAGTGATTGCAGTATTCTAGTCTGCATCTCCCCAAGGTAATACCTTAAATCTGGCCTGTTAGTGGGTCCCGAGGACTGGAGTTGAGAACCACTGCTTTAGATGAACCACCAGTCCCGAACAGCCGGGACAAATCACACCGAGGGCCTCCACGTCCTTGCACACGTAGAGGGCAAATCTTCCCCGGGGCTTGAGCCGAATCCCGGTATCCGTCAGCGAAGCAGCAAACAAAGTCATCCTCGTGGTTGTGGTAGCTGGAACCCACGAAGCATAAGTGGACATGTTGACCGTTTGCTGCTACATCCGCGCCAAAGTCTCCATGTGCAACTTCGTACATGGTCAGACTCTTCCCATCTCCTGCATCGTTCGCAGGCTTTCTGTATAGGCACGCCCACGAACTACGCAGTCAGGGTTCTCCTCGTGGCACAGTTTCCAATATGGCCGACCTCCAAGGAGCTTCACTGGGGAATAAAGTTCAGCTTCTGGGGGGGATCTTCCACTCTTGACCGCAGACAAATCCCGGACTCGAGCCCCCACGTGTAGCGCACCAACCCCAGACTTTACCTGCTTTTCTCTCATTGGCTCCTCCGCAGGAAAGACTGAGACACACCGCACCACAAGCCGGTACCCTCCTGGATGGGGAGGTTGAGCGGTGTTAGTTTCTCGGGCCTGCCTGCAGCCAGTGTTTGAAAACCTCCCGAGCTGATCTCGCTTCTGCAGTAGCCAGAAACAAGTCCTTTAGTTCTCCCCAGTAAAACGACTGTCCACATCAACTGAGAGTCCAACTCAATATTTATTTATGAGAACAATAAACAGTCTCTGTGAAAGCAGACAGGTTGGACGAGAACAGTTCAGATAAGATGGGAAGAGGTCCAGGCACAAACTCAGCGTTGATTAGGGGAGCACTGTTCTGATTAGCACTAACAGCTTGATGCACAGTCATTGCCACTGACTCGATGAATAATTGTAGTCACTGCCACTGACTTGATGAATAGTTGTAGTCACTGCCACTGACCTGGTGTGCGTAGAGTCACTGCCACTATGACCTACAGAACATGCACTTTTCCTTCCTTGAATAGTTAGGCCTCTGTAGGGAGAAACCATCCCTCCGGAGAGTTACCAAAGGCCCCTTCTGTCACCATGACTCTGCGCTGGGTCTTCAGAAAGGGTCACCTCCCTGGCCTCCTCGCCCTGGATACGGGTCCCCTCGCGAAGCGGATCCCTGGGGCCCTCGATCCCTCGCGGAACCCAGCCGAAGGTCGCTGAGTCCCTGGCCTTCTCAAAAGTACCTCACCCCCAGACCTAAGGTGTCTGGGGATGGAACAGCAGTTCAGTCTCCGGGCCTAGAAGCACACAGAGACCATCCTCACACACACCCAGGCCAAGGGCACCTGGGTGTCACGAACAGCAGCCCCCAGGCTGAAGGTGCCTGGGGCTCGGAAGTCGACCGGAAGATGTCTGTCCCTTTTATACCCTCTCCCGGCAAGCACGGCAGGTTCCCCGCCCCGCCGTACCACTACCGCGAGGGGACACAAAAAGGCACAGCCCTCCAATGGTGGTTCAACCCCGGCCCATGGCGACAGCGCCACCTATAGGCCGCAGGGAACTAGACACCATTGATATCCTCCACGACAAAAATGGTCCACAACCCTAACAATTAGCGTACCTGAGCCTTGTTACCACTCAGATACTTTCCCTAAATGTAGCCACCCGCTACACAAGCAAAGTGTAATTTCTTCAGGGTTGTCACATGAAAAGATTTAATAAAATACAAAAATGTGAAGGGTGTTCTCACTTTTGTGAGATACTGTGTTTGTATATATATATATATATATATATATATATACTGTATATATATATATATATATATATATATATATATATATATATATATATATATATATACAGTGGGTACGGAAAGTATTCAGACCCCCTTACATTTTTCACTCTTTGTTATATTGCAGCCACTTGCTAAAATCATTTAAGTTCATTTTTTTCCTCATTAATGTACACACAGCACCCCATATTGTCAGAAAAACACAGAATTGTTGACATTTTTGCAGATCTATTAACCACTTAAGCCCCGGAACAATATTCAGCATAAAGACCAGGCCCCTTTTTGCAATTCGGCACTGCGTCGCTTTAACTGACAATTGCGCGATCGTGCAACATGGCTCCCAAACAAAATTGACGTCCTTTTTTCCCACAAATAGAGCTTTCTTTTGGTGGTATTTGATCACCTCTGCGGTTTTTATTTTGTGCGCTATAAATAAAAATAGAGCGACAATTTTGAAAAAAATTCTATATTTTTTACTATAATAAATATCCCCAAAAAAGATATGAAAAAAAAAAAATTTCCTCAGTTTAGGCCGATACATATTCTTCTACATATTTTTGGTAAAAAAAATCGTAATCGCCGTTTATTGATTGGTTTGCGCAAAAGTTATAGCGTTTACAAAATAGGGGATAGTTTTATGGCATTTTTATAAATTAATTTTTTTTACTAGTAATGGCGGCGATCAGCATTTTTTTTGTGACTGCAACATTATGGCGGACACATCGGACACTTTTGACACATTTTTGGGACCATTGTCATTTTTACAGCAATCAGTGCTATAAAAATGCACTGGTTACTGTAAAAATGACACTGGCAGTGAAGGGGTTAACCACTAGGGGCGCTGAAGGGGTTAAGTATGCCTAAGGCAGTGATTACTACTGTTAGGGGGCGTGGATATGAGTGCACGTCACCGATCTCCGCTCTGATTACACAGAGAGGAGATCGGTGACAGTGTCAGTAGGCGAGCGGGGAGATGTTGTGTTTACACTAACATCTCCCCACTCCATCCCTCCGTGAGACGATCGCGGAGATTCCCGCGGTGATTGAGTCCGCGGGACCCGTGGTCTGACTCACGGGGAAGGTAGCGGGGCCGGCGGCGCGCGTACGACCCCCACTTTGGGCAGTTAAAGGGGACGTACAGGTACGTTGATGTGCCTGTCCGTGCCATTCTGCCAACGTATATCTACTGGAGGCGGTCGTTAGGTGGTTAAAAAAGAAAAACTGAAATATCACATGGTCCTATGTATTCAGACCCTTTGCTGTGACACTCATATATTTAACTCAGGTGCTGTCCATTTCTTCTGATCATCCTTGAGATGGTTCTACACCTTCATTTGAGTCCAGCTGTGTTTGATTATACTGATTGGACTAGGAAAGCCACACACCTGTCTATATAAGACCTTACAGCTCACAGTGCATGTCAGAGCAAATGAGAATCATGAGGTCAAAGGAACTGCCGAGCTCAGAGACAGAATTGTGGCAAGGCACAGATCTGGCCAAGGTTACAAAAAAAATTCTGCTGCACTTAAGGTTCCTAAGAGCACAGTGGCCTCCATAATCCTTAAATGGAAGACATTTGGGACGACCAGAACCCTTCCTAGAGCTGGCCGTCTGGCCAAACTGAGCTATCGGGGGAGAAGAGCCTTGGTGAGAGAGGTAAAGAAGAACCCAAAGATCACTGTGGCTGAGCTCCAGAGATGCAGTCGGGAGATGGGAGAAAGTTGTAGAAAGTCAACCATCACTGCAGCGCTCCACCAGTTGGGGCTTTATGGCAGAGTGACCCGACGGAAGCCTCTCCTCAGTGCAAGACACATGAAAGCCTGCATGGAGTTTGCTAATAAACACCTGAAGGACTCCAAGATGGTGAGAAATAAGATTCTATGGTCTGATGAGACCAAAATAGAACTTTTTGGCCTTAATTCTAAGCGGTATGTGTGGAGAAAACCAGGCACTGCTCATCACCTGTCCAATACAGTCCCAACAGTGAAGCATGGTGGTGGCAGCATCATGCTGTGGGGGTGTTTTTCAGCTGCAGGGACAGGAAGACTGGTTGCAATCGAGGGAAAGATGAATGCGGCCAAGTACAGGGATATCCTGGACAAAAACCCTCTCCAGAGTGCTCAGGACCTCAGACTGGTCCGAAGGTTTACCTTCCAACAAGACAATGACCCTAATCACACAGCTAAAATAATGAAGGAGTGGCTTCACAACAACTCCGTGACTGTTCTTGAATGGCCCAGCCAGAGCCCTGACTTAAACCCAATTGAGCATCTCTGGAGAGACCTAAAAATGGCTGTCCAGCAACGTTTACTATCCAACCTGACAGAACTGGAGAGGATCTGCAAGGAGGAATGGCAGAGGATCCCCAAATCCAGGTGTGAAAAACTTGTTGCATCTTTCCCAAAAAGACTCATGGCTGTATTAGATCAAAAGGGTGCTTCTACTAAATACTGAGCAAAGGGTCTGAATACTTAGGACCTTGTGATATTTCAGTTTTTCTTTTTTAATAAATCTGCAAAAATGTCAACAATTCTGTGTTTTTCTGTCAATATGGGGTGCTGTGTGTACATTAATGAGCAAGTCAGGGTCCAGTAGCATATAAGGATCAAGCAGAAGCGTAGTCAAGCAACAAGCCAAAGGTCGGTAATGAATGGTAGTGAAGACACAGAACGGCAGCAGGAGAGACAAGATCGAGACATTGGCTGAAGAGAGCACAATAATCTAGCAAACAGGAAGTGCACATGGCTTAAATAAGGAAGTTCATCAGAGGAGCAAAGAGTTCAATGTTCCGCAGAAGTCAAGGCACAAGGCAGGGTTGTCCAATGGATCAGACAGGGTGCTGTCCAGCATCGCAGGTAGCTCAGTGAAAAAAGCATTTCTAGACACAGAAGAGGTCCCAGGTTTAAGTCCAGGCCCTAGCAGATATTTTTTTCAAAATGCTACAAGGATGACAAAACACATCCTTGCATGGCAGACATTAACAAATTCTTTATGGAATGACATGATGAGGACCATAATGAAAGTAGCTTTTCCCTCCAGGGTTCTCATTCCAGAAACACTTTCTGCTGCTTCTGGATCATCACAAAGTGTTTTTTCACCAGCAGCACCTTAAAGTAAGGCCTCACAAAAATAAACAAGCCCTTCATTTAAACATAAAGACTAGGGTTGAGCGAACCCGAACTGTAAAGTTCGGGTCCGTACCGAACTTTAGCTTTTTCCCGAACCCAAACCCGAACCCGGACTTTGCGCAAAAGTCCGGGTTCGGGTTCGGCAATCTAATTACGCAGTAAAAATGCTTCAGGGGCCAGCCAATCACCTTTTGATTAGCTGGTGTGCCCTTAGAAGCCATCATAGCCATGCCTACTAATGGCATGGCTGTGATTGGTCAGTGCAACATGTGACCCAGCTTCTATATAAGCTAGAGGCACACAGCACACACGTCACTCTGCTTCAGAATAGATAGGGAGAGGATCTTGTCTGCTGCTGCTGCTTTTAGGGAGAGATTGAAAAATACATGAGTTAGTCCTGATTCTGGAATCTGAGGGAAAAGATAGAGAGACAGTGTAGTGTAGGGCCAGGTTCCTGTTTTTTGCTTTTAGGGAAAGAGATATATTATATAGGAATAGGAGTCCAGATTCAGAGATATAACTCAGCGATCTGCATAGGTTTACCTGTTTGTGTTGCAGTGCAGTCTTTTTACACTGCCATGAGCCCAGTGTCAGAGAAAATCTACCTTTTATCTGCAAGCTCAGTGCACCAGCACTGCATATATTACGTTGAGAGATACACCATTTCCATACTGTGGGTATATTCTGCTCTTGGAAAAAGATCCATTTAGGGCAAAAAAAAAGGCACTTTATTGTGCTCTTTTCCAAAAGACCCATTAAGGGCAAAAAAAAAAAAAAATTGCATTTGATTTTGTTTGTGCAAAAAAAGACCCGTTTAGGGCAAAAATAAATAAATAAAAATTTGCACTTTAATGTACGCTTGCAAAAAGACCCATTTAGGGCCACAAAAAATATTTTGCAGTGTGTTATACATATGTGGAGGCGTGTGAAATAAACCATTTCTATATATTTGTCTTCTACTGTGCTATACTAAAAAAACAAAAACATTTTTGAATAGCATTTTCTGCAGTTCTGTAGCTGTGCGATTCAGCGGTTACGTACTGTGGGTGTGTTGTGGTCTTCCAAAAAATGCCATTTAGGGCCACAAAAAATATTTTGCAGTGTGTTATACATATGTGGAGGTGTGTGAAATAAACAATTTCTATATAGTTTTCTTCTACTGTGCTATACTAAAAAAACAACATTTTTTTTTTAATAGCATTTTCTGCAGTTCTGCTGCTGTTCGATTCAGCGGTTACAAACTGTGGGTGTATTGTGGTCTTCCAAAAAACACCATTTAGGGCCACAAAAAATATTTTGCAGTGTGTTATACATATGTGGAGGTGTGTGAAATAAACAATTTCTATATAGTTTTCTTCTACTGTGCTATACTAAAAAAACAAAATTTTTTTTGAATAGCATTTTCTGCAGTTCTGTAGCTGTGCGATTCAGCGGTTACGTACTGTGGGTGTGTTGTGGTCTTCCAAAAAACGCCATTTAGGGCCACAAAAAATATTTTGCAGTGTGTTATACATATGTGGAGGTGTGTGAAATAAACAATTTCTATATAGTTTTCTTCTACCGTGCTATACTAAAAAAACAACATTTTTTTTTAATAGCATTTTCTGCAGTTCTGTAGCTGTGCGATTCAGCGGTTACGTACTGTGGGTGTATTGTGGTCTTCCAAAAAACACCATTTAGGGCCACAAAAAATATTTTGCAGTGTGTTATACATATGTGGAGGTGTGTGAAATAAACAATTTCTATATAGTTTTCTTCTACTGTGCTATACAAAAAAAACACCATTTTTTTTTAATAGCATTTTCTGCAGTTCTGTAGCTGTGCGATTCAGCGGTTACGTACTGTGGGTGTGTTGTGGTCTTCCAAAAAACGCCATTTAGGGCCACAAAAAATATTTTGCAGTGTGTTATACATATGTGGAGGTGTGTAAAATAAACAATTTCTATATAGTTTTCTTCTACTGTGCTATACTAAAAAAACAACATTTTTTTATAGCATTTTCTGCAGTTCTGTAGCTGTGCGATTCAGCGGTTACGTACTGTGGGTGTGTTCTGCTCTTCCAAAAAACGCCATTTAGGGCCACAAAAAATATTTTGCAGTGTGTTATACATATGTGGAGGTGTGTGAAATAAACAATTTCTATATAGTTTTCTTCTACTGTGCCATACTAAAAAAACAACATTTTTTTTGAATAGCATTTTCTGCAGTTCTGTAGCTGTGCGATTCAGCGGTTACGTACTGTGGGTGTATTGTGGTCTTCCAAAAAATGCCATTTAGGGCCACAAAAAATATTTTGCAGTGTGTTATACATATGTGGAGGTGTGTGAAATAAACAATTTCTATATAGTTTTCTTCTACTGTGCTATACTAAAAAAACAACATTTTTTTTTTAATAGCATTTTCTGCAGTTCTGTAGCTGTGCGATTCAGCGGTTACGTACTGTGGTTGTGTTCTGCTCTTCCAAAAAACGCCATTTAGGGCCACAAAAAATATTTTGCAGTGTGTTATACATATGTGGAGGTGTGTGAAATAAACAATTTCTATATAGTTTTCTTCTACTGTGCCATACTAAAAAAACAACATTTTTTTTGAATAGCATTTTCTGCAGTTCTGTAGCTGTGCGATTCAGCGGTTACGTACTGTGGGTGTATTGTGGTCTTCCAAAAAACGCCATTTAGGGCCACAAAAAATATTTTGTAGTGTGTTATACATATGTGGAGGTGTGTGAAATAAACAATTTCTATATCGTTTTCTTCTACTGTGCTATACTAAAAAAACAAAAAAATTTTTGAATAGCATTTTCTGCAGTTCTGTAGCTGTGCGATTCAGCGGTTACGTACTGTGGGTGTATTGTGGTCTTCCAAAAAATGCCATTTAGGGCCACAAAAAATATTTTGCAGTGTGTTATACATATGTGGAGGTGTGTGAAATAAACAATTTCTATATAGTTTTCTTCTACTGTGCTATACTAAAAAAAAATTTTTTTTGAATAGCACTTTCTGCAGTTCTGTAGCTGTGCGATTCAGCGGTTACGTACTGTGGGTGTATTGTGGTCTTCCAAAAAATGCTATTTAGGGCCACAAAAAATATTTTGCAGTGTGTTATACATATGTGGAGGTGTGTGAAATAAACAATTTCTATATAGTTTTCTTCTACTGTGCTATACTAAGAAAACAACATTTTTTTTTAATAGCATTTTCTGCAGTTCTGTAGCTGTGCGATTCAGCGGTTACGTACTGTGGGTGTGTTCTGCTCTTCCAAAAACACCCATTTAGGGCAACATCCTAAATTTGGAAAATATGAGGAGAAGGTCAAAGGGACGTGGTGGCCCCGGTCGTGGTGCTGCTGGTGGAGCTCCTGTTGCAGGGAGAGGACGTGGTGGATCTGTGCCAGATACACGCACAAGTGAAACACCTTCCACAGGTGCGAGTAGGCGACCGAGCCTGCGGCAGTATTTTGTCGCGCCTAATGAGGCTGTATGAATGTTTAGGCCAGGACAAGTACAGGCGATAGTAGATTGGGTTGCTGACAGTGCCTCGGGTTCCTTCACATTGTCTCCCACCCACTCTTCTGATGAAAGATCAGAGTTGGCACCTGAAACCCATGTCCATCAGTCTTTCACCTCACCCCCTTGCAAATCAGCCAAGCAGTCTGAGCCCCAAATCATGCAGCAGTCTCTTCTGCTTTTCGATGACTCTGTTAGCAGCGTTTCCCAGGGCCATCCACCTAGCCCTGCCCCAGAAGTGGAAGAGATTGAGTGCACCGATGCCCAACCACTTATGTTTCATGATGAGTACATGGGAGGACCATCGCAGCACGTCTCGGATGATGACGAAACACAGGTGCCAACTGTTGCTGCTTTCACAATTGTGCAGACAGACAAGGAGGGCAGGGGTGAAGACTGGGTGGAAGATGTTGTGGAGGACAATGAGGTCCTCGACCCCACATGGAATCAACGTTATGCAGGTGACCAGTGTAGTTTGGAGGAAGAGGCGGTGGTCGCACAGAGCCACCAGCACAGCAGAAGAGGGAGCAGGGTGCAAAAGCGGAGCGTCCGTCCCCTAGACAGTATGTCTGCTACTGCCCAACGCAGCAAGGGGCCGAGCACACCAAAGCCAGGTCCAAGGAGTTCCCTAGCGTGGCAGTTCTTCACACAATGTGCTGATGACAAGACACGAGTGGTTTGCACGCTGTGCAATCAGAGCCTGAAGCAAGGCATAAACGTTCTCAACCTGAGCACAACCTGCATGACCAGGCATCTAAGTGCAAAGCACGAGCTGCAGTGGAGTAGACACCTCAAAAACCAAGAAAGGTCTCTGGCTCCTCCTGCTTCCTCTTCTGCTGCAGTCTCGGCCTCTTCATCCACCTCTGTAGTGACAGTGGCACCTGCCACCCCGCAAACAGAGGCTCTGCCAGCAACACTACCACCTGGGTCACCAACCATCTCCAAAATGTCCCATGGAAGCGTTCAGCTCTCTATCTCCCAAACATTGGAGCGGAAGAGGAAGTACCCCCCTAGCCACCCGCGTTCCCTGGCCCTGAATGCCAGCATTTCAAAACTTCTGGCCTTTGAAATGCTGTCATTCCGTCTGGTGGAGACGCAGAGTTTTAAAAGCCTGATGGCATTGGCTGTCCCACAGTACGTCGTGCCCAGCCGCCACTACTTTTCCAGGCGAGCCATCCCTTCCCTGCACTACCAAGTGGGGGACAAAATCAGGTGTGCACTGCGCAACGCCATCTGTGGCAAGGTCCACCTAACTACGGATGCGTGGACCAGTAAGCACGGTCAGGGACGTTATATCTCCCTAACAGCACACTGGGTAAATGCAGTGGCGGCTGGGCCTGAGGCAGATAGCAGTTTGGCGCATGTCCTTCCACCACCAAGGATTGCAGGGCGCTTCAGTTTGCCTCCTGTTGCTAACTCCTCCTACTCCGCTTCCTCATCCTCTACCGCCTCCTCATCCGGTCAGCGTAACACCTTCACCACCAACTTCAGCACAGCCAGGGGTAAACGACAGCAGGCAGTTTTAAAACTTTCCTGTTTGGGGGAAAAACCCCACACCGCGCAGGAGTTGTGGAGGGACATGGAACAACAGACCAATGAGTGGTTGCTGTCAGTGAGCCTCAAGCCCGGCCTGGTGGTGTGCGATAATGGGCGAAATCTCGTAGCAGCTCTGGGCCTAGCCGGTTTGACGCACATCCCTTGCCTGGCGCATGTGCTGAACTTGGTGGTCCAGAGGTTCCTTAAAAATTACCCCAATATTCCAGAGCTGCTGCAGAAAGTGTGGGCTGTGTGTGCGCACTTTCTGCGTTCTCACCCTGCTGCTGCTCGCCTGTCAGTGCTGCAGCGTAACTTTGGCCTTCCCGCTCACCGCCTCATATGTGACGTGCCCACAAGGTGGAACTCCACCTTGCACATGCTGGCCAGACTGTGCGAACAGCAGCAGGCGATAGTGGAGTTTCAGCTGCAGCAATCACGCGTGAGTCGCTCTGCGGAACAGCACCACTTCACCACCAATAACTGGGCCTCCATGCGAGACCTGTGTGCCTTGTTGCGCTGTTTCGAGTACTCCACCAACATGTCCAGTGCCAATGATGCCGTTCTCAGCGTTACTATCCCAGTTCTATGCCTCCTTGAAAAAACGCTTTGGGCGATGATGGAAGAGGATGTGGCACAGGAGGATGAGGAGGAGGAGGAGGAAGCGGGATCATTTCAAAGGCTTTCAGGGCAGTCTTTCACAAGTGGCTACGAGGGTGGGTTCCTGCACCAACAAACGCCAGGTACACAATTGTCCGGCAGAAAGGGCACAGTTCTGGAGGATGACGAGGTGGAGGAGGAGATGGAGGAGGAGGAGGAGGAAGAGACATTTTCACAGCAGGGTGGCACCCAGACCAGCTCGTGGCCATCACTGGTGCGTGGCTGGGGGGATACAGAGGACACAGACGATACACCTCCCACAGAGGACAGCTTTTCTTTGCCTCTGGACAGCCTGGCACACATGAGCGATTACATGCTGCAGTGTTTCCGCAATGACCGCCGAGTTGCCCACATTTTAACTGGTGCTGATTACTGGGTGGCCACCCTGCTGGATCCCCGTTACAAGGACAACGTACCGTCCTTAATTCCCTCACTGGAGCGGGATCATAAGATGCGCGAGTACAAGCGCACGCTGGTAGACGCGCTGCTGGTGGCATTCCCACCTGACAGCGGGCGTACGGTGGAAGCACAAGGCGAAGGCAGAGGAGGAGGAAGAGGTCGCCAACGCAGCCAGGGCACCGGCAGCACCTCAGAAGGCAGGGTTAGCATGGCTGAAATGTGGAAAAGCTTTGTCAGCACGCCACAACAACCAGCACCACCAGCTGAGATGGAACGTCTTAGCAGGAGGCAGCATTTCACCAACATGGTTGAGCAGTATGTGTCCACAGGCCTACACGTACTGGATGACGGGTCTGCCCCTTTAACTTCTGGGTCTCCAAATTGGGCACATGGCCTGAGCTTGCCCTTTATGCCTTGGAGGTGCTGGCCTGCCCTGCAGCCAGTGTATTATCTGAACGTGTATTTAGCACGGCAGGGGGCGTTATCACAGACAAGCGCAGCCGCCTGTCCAGAGCCAATGTGGACAAGCTCACGTTCATTAAAATGAACCAGGCATGGATCCCACAGGACTTGTCCGTACCTTCTGCAGAATAGACATGTATACCGGTGTTGTGACAAAATCTGTCCGGCCATCGGATTGTCTCCGGCCCGTACTGCGAAGGCGCAGCGCTTGTGCAGTACAGAGGACAAGGAGATTCACAAAATCTCCGAAGATGAACGGCGCCTGCGCCGTGAGTGCAGATTCAAGCCCCAACATCCAAGTGGACATACGGTAGCACATAGTAACAGGGCCCCTCACGGGCTCGCTTCGATCGCCACGCTTCGGGCACGGCCTCACTTGGCTCGGCTTGAACCACGGATGGTGTGGCCTTCACCTGAACTCACCATGCACGCGCCGTTCATCTTGGGAGATTTTCGAAATCCTCTTGTCCTACATACTGAGCAAGCGCAGTACAGGGTGGACACTATTCGACGGGGGACAGAATTCGACACATCACTGGCCTTACCCAGCCATTGTTGTATTTTTGAACCAGTGTTGGCTACCTCGTCCTCCTCCACCGCCGCTTCCACCTACACAGCCACTAACACTGCCACCTCAACCTCCTACTCCATATGGACCTCGTCCTCCTAGGTCAAGATTATAATTTTTATTTTATTTTTTGGTAGCGCACAGATCCTTTCCCCCTTACCTGCCTTTATGTTGTTGGCTCCTCGCAGGAGGGAGAAAGGCACACCGCACTACCAGCCGTACCCTCCTATATAAAGAGGTTGAGCGGTGTACTTGACGGGCCGTGTCCACAGCCGGAGTCAAAACTCCTCCAGAGGATGATTCTCACCTCTACTGTAGGTAGAGGCAAGTCCTTTAATTCCCAGTAAAGTCAATGTCCACACCAGCTGAAATTACAACTCTTATTCTCTCATGGCAAAATAAACTCTACTCGGATAGAAAAGGTTAGAGCAAAGAAACAGGACAGCTTAAGGTGTGGAGGAGGTCCAGGCAAAAACGTAGCACATTCACTTCACTGCTTAGGTTTCTCAAACAGTTTTAGGTGCACGGTCTCTGCCACAGACCTTGAGGTTGGTCTCTGCCACAGACCGGGTGTACAAGGCCCCTGCCACGGACCTGGAGAACTTTGGTCTCTGCCACAGACCAGGGTGTATAAGGCCCCTGCCACGGGCCGGGTGAATAAGGCCTCCGATACAGTCAAGATGACCTTGAGCTTCTCCTTCTACGAACCTAGCCCATATCAAGGGGAAGACATTTCTACAGGGAGTCAACAGACCCTTCCTTCACCGTGACTCCCGCATCGGTCCATCAGAATGATCCTCCCTTCCCTGGAACATGGTCCCCTACACGAGGCGGCACCCTAAGACTCCTCGACCCTTAGCGGACTCCAGACGAAGGCTCTGGACTCCAGGCTTTACTCCCGCACCTAGGCCTCCATACCCAGGGCAGCAGGAACTCCAGGATAGTACCTCACCCCGGGCTAAAGGTACCCGAGATGGAACAGGAACACATGCACCCAGGCCGAAGGCACCTGGGCGTGGACCCCACTGGACATCAGCCCCCAGGCCAAAGGTCTGCCCCTTTTATATGCTCTCCCGGCATGCACAGCAGGTTCCCCGCCCCGCTGTACTACTGCCAAGAGGGGAAACAAAAGGCACAGCACTGTATCGGCGGTTCAACCCTAGCCTACCATGGCAGCGCCATCTGTAGGCCGCAGGGAACTGCACACCAATACTGTCCCCCGAGGACAAAATGGTCCATGAATCCTACAGAATTAGGGTGTTTGAGCCTATTTACCACTCAAACACTTCCCTTAAATTTAGCACCCCGCTACATTTTTATTTCAAAGTATTTTATTTTCCCACTAGCTTATCCATTAAATTGAATAATTTATTCCAGAAAGGGCGTATTCTGGGGCATTCCCACCATATGTGTGGCATCGTGCCGTTGAGTTTCTGAGGTTCTTAATGACTTCCCGTACCTCTTCTGCTGAAAAGGGGGCCTCCAGCATTTTTTTTTTTTTTTTTATGTTATTTTAAGTTATTTCCCTATCCACATTTGTTTGCAGAGCACTTGCCATGCTCTTAATAACATTTTGCTGCCATTTGCAGCCCTCTAGCCCTTTCCATTACTTTTTTAGAGCCTTTTTAGTCCTTAGAAGTCCGGGTCCCCATTGACTTCAATGGGGTTCGGGTTCGGGTTCGGGTTAAAGTTCGGTCCCGAACCCGAACTTTTTCCCGAAGTTCGGCCGAACCCGTCGAACCCGAACATCCAGGTGTCCGCTCAACTCTAATAAAGACACGTGAAAATCAAGAGAACATTGATCAAGCTCTTGAAAGAGCAATATATGCTTCTAGATCAGCATTTTCAAGAACTTAAAATACATATATTGGCAGGAAGATTTTATAATATTTTGAGGGAATGGGGGACGGTTGCATGTTCCCATGTATAGTTGAAATATACAGTAATTGTTATTCCATTTATAATAAAAAATGCCATTTTAAAACGCATGTTTCGTTTATTTATTGAATACACTGTACTTTTATTTCAAGCATAATACTTTTATATACACTGCATTTCAAGTTCCCAGTGTAAAAAAATGACTTTCAATTTGTAAAATTATTCCACACTGAAATTTTTTCAATGTCTGCAAAATGTTTTCTGGAAAAAAAACTATATAGTAAAAGTAAAATGCGCAAAAAAACAGAACAGGTATCTGATCAGTATTAAAATATTATTGATGTACAAATATATGTACAGTCAGTGAGGGAAAGAGTCCAAGCTCTGGGAATATGTAAATAAAAGAGTTCAGGGGCCGTGGAAGAATGGTATTTCAGGAGTTACATATACATTCTCAGGGCTGCCACCAGGGGGGAACAGAAACCATGTTCCAATTCTGTAGAAAAAACAAGGGGAGAGGTGCCTCTTGGTGAAGATGTTTAAAATAATTTTAATACAGTAGTTAATACAGGCAACTCACATTTAGCGAGGTGAAAGTAGGCATTGAACGAGTCCCAAACATGGGGGAGATCATCATGTCTGTCTGTCCATTCCTTGTCCTGCTGGGGCGCTGTGCTGCTGGGAATCGACACACACTGCTGATGGATGGAGAGAAGCCGGCCACAGTGGAGGAACTTCAGAGCGAGGCCTGTAGCAAAGTTGGTCTGGGCAGGTGAGGAGTGGTGACGTCACTTGCAAGCGACGCGTTTTGTGAGTGCGCAGGCTGCGTATGATGGGGCAGCCGTGCTCCTTCATCCAGCTGATAGATAGGGATGTGGAGCTAGGTTTATATTGCAGAGAGGGGAGGGGCCGGGGAGGGAGTATCAAGGTGATGGGCGGGACATAGTTTACAAGGGATGGAACAGTCTGTTATGTGCCGCACAGTGCTTAGGTATATGGCGGAGACATGAAACAGTTAGAGCTATAAATGTGAATGCATGGTCAAAAGATATATGGTGCTGGAGCAGGATACACACTAGGCGTAACTCTCTAACAGACACCATTTATTGCTGAACAACAATGATGAAAATATTTGTAATTATTAGGTGGTATGGTTAAGTAAATAAACAGGGGGGGGGGGGGTAGCATTAAAATGAGAGGATGATGGTGATTACATTTAAAGATAATTAATAATATAAAGGATTGGTTTAAAAATTGTTTATATTTAAAGTTTTTGCCGTCACTATGTCCCCTGCTGTTGAGAACACTCTCTCAGAAGGAACTGAAGAGCCTGGCACAGCGAGATAGCATCTTGCCATCTTGGCAATATGAGGGTATTTACACTCATTGCTTTTCCACCATGCCAGTGGATCACCATCCACTGTAATGCCGCTTGCTGCCAGCAGGTAGGATGCCACCTCCTCTTTGATGATGTCAGCAGGAGTCATGCTGTCCATGTCTTTGCTGGCAAAGGTCTCTCCAAAAAGCTCTGCCATCCCCGACTTCTTCTGTGGAGGAGAAGATGTGTCCAAGTTTGATCCTGTTAGCTCTGCAGTTTGACCCTGCAGAAAAAAAATTGTTGATTAATTAAACCTATTATTTATTTTCATGTTTCATAGACATGAAAAATGTGGCAATAACATTTAATAAAAACTATTATTACTGAAAATAAAAAATTTATTTAGATTTAAATTTATAATTTTTAAATAATATTCTTTTTACCTCATCACAGTCTTCAGTGCCCAGACTGCTCACAATCTCAGTGGTGAGGTCACTGTATGTCCTCTGGCGTAGGTCAGGGTCCATGTGAGACAGGAACTTGAATCTCAGATCCAGGGCAGTAGATCTGTGAAGGTAGTCCTGTAGAGTAGGGGGTGAAGTGTATCTGGGCTGCAGGTCTTGACATCTCGAGTGATGGTGCTGTCTTCCTCTTCCACACTTGGAGCCATGGATTGTAGAATCCTTGTTTTCAGCAGCAGGATCATTGACACAGATGGTGAAGTTTCAGTGCTCAGCAGAGATGTAACAGTTTTGAGGGGTTTAAGCACCTGGAGGACCTCCTCTGCCACTCTCACATCATCATCAGACAGGGTGATGATGTCTTTGACATTTTTCTTCAGGGTCTTGTCAGTCAATGCAGAGTATATAGCTGCCTGCTGCTCCAGATAACGCTCCAACATATCATAAGTGGAGTTCCACCTTGTTGGGACATCATGTACAGTATGAGCTTATGAATAGGCAGCTTCAGCATTTCTTGCTTTGTCTCAAGCACATGAGCAGCTGTTGTGCTTTGGTGGAAGTAGGAAACCATCTTCCTGATCCTCCCAAGGAGGCAGTCCATCCTAGTATTGACTGAGATTCCCTTCTGTGATGCCAAATTCACTACATGTGCAAAGCACCCTATCTGTGGGCCCAGTCCTGCCTCATTCACTGCCGCGGTGATAAGCGGTTGTTGAGCAGCTTTCGTTTTCATTCCTGTCAGTGAAACACCGGGGTGATGTCGCTTCAAATGCGTGGCCATGCTTGATGTGTTTCCAGTGTCATATGGCTTTCTTGTGCCACAGTGCCTACACACCGTCACGGTTTTATCCACTAACCTCTTTCCTTCATCATTGTATTTGACAGGGAAGCCAAAATGCTCCCATACAGGGGATTTAAATGACACGGGGCGTTCAAGCTCCTCCGTTCCTCCACTCGCTATGACCACGCTGTGTGACTGTGGACTCAACATGCGCACACGCTGTGTGTGGACTTTTTTTCAGAAATCAATCCGCGTATCACGTGTGTGCCGAACCGAAAATGTTGATTCGTACGGATCATGGATCAATGACGATCCGTTGCACCACTAATACCACCTAATAATTACAAATATTTTCATCATTCTTGTTCAGCAATAAATGGTGTCTGTTACAGCGTTACGCCTAGTGTGTATCCTGCTCCAGCACCATATATCTTTTGACCATGCATTCACATTTATAGCTCTAGCTGTTTCATGTCTCCGCCATATACCTAAGCACTGTGCGGCACATAGCAGACTGTTCCGTCCCTTGTAAACTATGTCCCGCCCATCACCTTGCTACTCCTGCCCCTCCCCTCTCTGCAATATAAACCTATCTCCACATCCCTATCTATCAGCTTGATGAAGGAGCGCGGCTGCCCCGTCATATGCAGCCTGCACGCTCGCGAAACGCGTTGCTTGCCAGTGACATCACCACTCCTCGCCTGCCCAGACCAACTGCACTCCAGACCTCGCTCTGGAGTTCCTTCACCGCGGCCGGCTTCTCTCCATCCATCAGCGATGTGTGGGAAAGGGAGTTACCGCTCCAGGTGGATGTGCTTATGCAATCAGTGTCTTCTCAGGAAATCACGGGTGTCAGCAATGCACAAGGCAAATGGTAGAAAGGATGAATGGACATCCGCACTCCAAAAACCATGGATGGTTGTCTTTATTGTAAAAAAGGATAAAACAGCACTACAAATAACAGCAAAAAATGGGGATATACAGCCTACGCATTTCACACTACTGGTTAGTGCTTAATCATGGCCATCTACCATCAGTGGTGTGTGTCAACTCCCAGCAGCACAGCGCCCCAGCAGGACAAGGAATGGACAGACTGACCTGATGATCTCCCCCATGTTTGTGACTCGTTCAATGCCTACTTTCACTTCGCTAAATGTGAGTTGCCTGTATTAACTACTATATTAAAATTGTTTTAAACATCTATACCCAGAGGGGCCTCTCCCCTTGTTTTTTCTCTGGAAAAAAAACAGGGAACTTTTTATTTTTTTTCCCATGGCTTAAAAATTTCTGGAAATTTTGCATCTCTAGTTCTTTATAAATAAAAATGGTCACTGGTGAATGAAATGATTTTTATACTTTAACTAAATATAACAGACGTCGTTACACAATTGCTAGATTTTTCCACGAGTACAAAAATGTTGGCATTTGGAGAGGACTGCTATGTGCATAAGATGAAAAAAGTTGTGGTGATACCCCCGTAGAAGCCGCTGAATAGGATGGGTCCTCTGTTCTTTGTCTCGGAACGAAAAGGAGAATGATAGTGGAGGGGCAGGAAAATAAAAGGGGCTTGCAGAATAATTATTACAGGTAGGCCATCCCTTTGAAATGTTCTATTTCCGGCTATCATTGGGGCCATTTAAGAGTGTTGATGCACTTAACAATAATCCCAGTTTATCTGTATGCAGTATAGGTACAGTATAAATACAGTACAGTCTCAGTACAGGTGCAAGGTAGATGTGGTTCAGATGCGGCAAAGGTTTGTATAGGTGCAGTCTAGGTTTGGAATAAGAGTGGTACAGAGTGCAGTATGGGTGCAGTATGGATTGGGTACACTTGGTGTCCTTGTCTGAGTGGCTCAGTCCCTGCGAGCAGTATCAGCAATGGGTGACTAGCCCTCACACCAGTTCATTTTACTGTAGATGTCGGGTCCCCTTGGTCTCTCTCCGAAAGCCTTCAGTGATCAGCGGTGGGAGGCAGAGGGTGGACACCGTAGTTTCCCTGAGGCAGTGGTGAAGGTGCTGTGATGTGGGCAGTACTGCAATACCCCACACCCGCTCAACCCCACCCCTGGTGTGTCCTTACTCCCAGTTTCAGGCTCAGATCTCTGCTGGTATGGTCTCCATCTGGCAGACAAATATGCAGACAGAGATGCTCTCGCTCTCTCTAACTCTGTGCCAAGGGGGAGAACTTTCCATATCTCTACTGCTACTGCACAGTGCCTATTGGGATCTGCAATGTAAACTATAACTCCCAGGATTCTCAGCGCTCTGCAAAGACGTTTATGGGTTTGCTTGGCTTTAGCACCCCCCCCCCCCCCTCTGCTGGCTGGAGAAGGATAATGCAGCATAACATCAGTATCTCAGTAGAGGGAGGGAAAAATAAAGGGCAGTGGACTCAATTCACAAAACTGTATTTCCCGCTTTAAGATCAGTGGTAAAATAAAAGCCTTTGCAATTCGCTAAAAAACGCTACTAAAAGAAGTCATGCATTATTTCATCAACATGTGTGGTATTTATCTTGTGAAACTATTCAATATTTTATCCCATGCAATGTGGGGTGATACAGGGGAGAGGGATTAGAACACCTGACAATTTTTTTTTCTGTCAGTGGCCCTATTATAGTATCTATTTTTACTGTTTTTCCTTATAACTGAAAGTGAAAGGAAAATAAATTCCCACATTTTGGGTTGACATTGAACACTCTGATGGAAAGCCCCCCAAAAGAACACAGCTCAAGTTCCACACCTTTGTCCATTTGTCTATTCCTAATCCTCTGCTGTCATGCAAAAATTTTCACCAAAGATATCTCCAAAGATATTTGTGAAAAAGTAAAATATTCCCACTACATATGACATACGGTATGTTCTACCAAGGGATTAGACCATTGTAATATGCATGTACATTGTATTAGGTTTGGAGTGATTGGGAGGTTTATGCTGCAAATTATATATATATGCTTTTATATACACAAAAAAGCCTCAAAAAATCTGTCAAAATGACAGGAGAAAATAATGAGGGGAAGCACTGCTGATTTTATTATCCAATCATGTGCCAGCTAAAATGCTGTTTTTTATTTTCCTTGCATGTCCGCCTCGGATCTACAGCGACTGCACTTCCAAGTGCACTTTCAGTGCAATTTCAAGTGCTCTTTGCACTTGTAGTTTGCACTTGTAGTGCAAAGTGGATTTGCCTTTAGTAAATAACCCCCATTGGTTTGCAATGTTTGATTGCTCAGTTCTCAGTCTGAAGCCTCGTACACATGGCCGAGAATCTTGTCAAGAAAAAACACGTGGTTTTTCTTGACGAGATTCTTGGACAAGAAACTTGTCCCAGCCGAGTGTACACACGCTCCTTTCAAAGAACCTGCGGTTCTTTGAATGGAGCGAACGCAGTGACGTAATCGACTACGACGAGCGTGCCCTCCTCACATTCGATGCCGTCGCCGCCATCTTGTTACACCCTACCTATGCCCAGGAAGCTACCGCGCATGCGTCAAAGTCATTTCGAGCATGCGCGGGCTTCCCGGAGGACAGGTAAGTGTACACACACACACACACACTTTTCTCATCGAGAAACATGCTGACAAGAATCTCGACGAGAAAATAGAGAGCAGGTTCTCTATTTTTCTCGTCGAGATTCTTGTCGGTTTTCTTGACGAGAAACATGATAGCCGCGTACATCCGACCGATTTACTCAGCAAGAAAGCTCTGCCAGCAAGTTTCTTGCTGGTTCTTGCTGAGAAACTTGGTCGTGTGTACGAGGCTTTAGAGTCGGCGGGGGGACAGATGCAGCATTGGACCAATACTGCATCCACCTAGGGAAGTATGATTGAAAAAAAAAAAACCTTCCCATACTTCTATTTTAAGTATCGCATGCCTAGACCACTATTCATTTACCACATTTATTTATTTAATTTAGTGAATTTACATTTGGAACGAAACGTCCCACACTCCGCTTGAGTGCTTTCGTCATATACCGCTCCCTACCAGTCTGAATATAGATATTAGATATTCCAACCGCTCACAAGCATAAAACAAGATGATACTTGTTTGTCTGCTGAACATGGACTGTTTATTAGAACCAGAATACAAGTCTTATATACAGTAAAAGAGGAGGTTCCTACATCCTGTTCATATTACTCTAGCAATACACAGAAACATAAATTAACATGATCTAATTAACTTATTACATAAAGCAACCGTTGTGACTCCCTACTACAATACTTATTATCATACATATCAACACAGAACTCCTTCATACAATTGAAGGGTCAATTAGCAGAAGCAACAATGGGTGAGAGATCCTTAGAAGTTATCCTAGACTCATTTACATTATAGCAGACAGACAGACAGACAGGTGGCTGGAGTTTATGACATTAGCATCTAACAGTATGTGTCCCAACAGTATGAATCAGTCACTCTTTCTAATATGACATATACATGGTTCCCAGAGTCTGTGTGTCTTGGGGGGACATTGACCTGAATCCAAAGTAACACCACCTCAAGGATCCCCAGACTTACAGCTCACAAAGAGTACCATTCCCCCAAATGCCAGGGCCCATGATCACAAGGCAAGAGGCTAGCATTCAGTCCCCTCCAAAAGCCTCTGTCCCGTGTGAGTCTGTCACATTTCTCCACTATCAAAAGTCGACTAACAAGGTCCCAGACCTCCACCTGGTCTGGACATGCGTTAGTCGGGCAAAGTGAACTCACATAGTCAGTCCACATGATCTCTAATCTTGGCTGCAAGGAGTAGCTGACACCAGTAGGTGTGGGGCAGAGGTCATTGACTCTCTGTCTGGCTGCCAGCACTTCAGCTGGGTGATTTTTAACATTCCCGGGCTCGGTCTGCTGCTGGGCAGAGGGGTCGATAGCCCCAGTTTCCTGAAGCTGTAGAGACAATGTAGGTGCTAGACAGAGGCCAGCGGCGCTCTGCCCTGTTGCCAGTGATTCAGCTGGGAGTAGCAGCTTCACTACATTTGCTTGTCGCTGGAGAGAGGGACCGACAGCCCCGGCTCCCTGGATTTCCACAGTTGTTGCCGGTGCTGGGCAGAGGTTTGTAGCACTCTGCCCCATTGCCAGCACTTCTGCTGGGGACTCCACATCATCCGCTTTGGCTAACCGTTGGGGCAGGAGGCTGGATTCCTCCACTCCCAAACTCCATTAGGGAGGTGAGCCGGCTACTTCCTTTTCCGTTCCCTCATCTGGCTGCTGGGTCGACATGTCTATGGTACTGTCTCCCAGGTGCTTGGATCTTTGCTGGGAAGGAAAGCCTGCGTTCTCCACCCTGGCCGACTGTTGGGGAGGGAGGCAAACACCTCCTCTCCCTTCTCCCCCTGTATCTTCTGCTGGGAAGTGATCGCCACCTTCTCACCCTGAGCCTCCGGAACTGCCACAGGTGTGGGGCAGAGGTCTTTGACCCTCTATCCGGTGACCAGCGCTTTAGCTGGGGAAGTTCCTTGCAACTCCACAGATACTGCTGTTGGTGCTGGGCAGAGCACAGTGAAGTTTGGCCCTGATACCAGCTCTTCTGCTGGAGGCTCATCAGGTTGTTCTTCCTCAGCAGAAAAGTCTATCAAATCCCCTGTCTCTGAAACTGGTGTCTGGGGATAGAGGTTCACCATCTCCTGTCCGTGGAACCTAGAAGATGCTATCCGTGCTTGGCAGAAGATAGCAGAGCTCTGCCCTGTTGTCGGCACTTCAGCTTTGGGGATGGCAATCTCCAGATTTTCCACTGCCGATACTCTGGCATGCTGCTGGACAGGCACATTCCTCCATCCAAGATCATCCCATGCAGAAACATGATCATCGAGGTCAGTCAGCACATGCTGCATCCGCCATATGACCTCTGCGTCCATAGCTGCGGGGGCAGTTTGGCAAAGCACACTATTACTCTGCCACATTGCCGACTCTTCAGCCAGAATTTCAGAGTTGTCAACTGGTATTTTCTGATAGTCCCAGGCAAAGGGAGCCCAGCCCTGGCGCTAAGCAGAGTCTATCAGCCGTCTGTAGACGATCTCCAGCTCCCTTTCCTGAATGGCCAGAAACTCTATATCTTCCATTCCCCCGTGCTCTTCTGAGACGTTCAGTAGCCCTTCTCTGAAATCCATGATTTCGTCCAACCACCACTCCAAATCACTCCCAAAGTTAGGTTCCCCTGCCAGCTTCACATACAACAGTCCCAGGCTGCCGTAGCTTAAGACTTCCATTGGGCTGTCATCCGCTATCCAGGGACATGCTTGGGATACATGCCACCGGAGGGCTCTGTAGCTCTCATCCAGCCACATCTCTGCCCAGACCAGCCTGCTTTATTCAGCTGTCTGCTCCTTTATGCGGTTTTTCTCCCAAAAATATCACCCGCAATCCATACTGCGACCAGTACCTTTCCTGGTTGGAGGGGAGAACTTTTCCTTGGTGACGCTGCTCACGGGCTAGCGCTTCCTTCCAGAGTTTGCAGCGAATAGAATAAAACCATCCCAGCAGGACCTGCTCTGATACTGGTCCTCTGTGCTGTATCTGCATCTCTCGCAACCTCCTTCTGAATTCCTTTTCCATGGCAGCTGGTATCTGTACCTCTCCTCTCCTCTCCTGCTATCCGGACCTTGGATCCAGGTGGAGGTTTGGATGTCACAGACTGCAGAAAGCGTCCCGCTGCTTGCCACCAATGTAACGAAACGTCCCACACTCCACTTGAGTGCTTTTGTCATATATCGCTTCCTACCAGTCTGAATATAGATATCAGATACTCACAAGCATAAAACGAGACGATACTTGTTTGTCTGCAGAACATGGACTGTTTATTAGAAACAGAGTACAAGTCTTATATACAGTAAAAGAGGAAGTTCCTACATCCTGCTCTAATTACTCTAGCAATACACAGAAGCATAAATTAACATGAGCTAATTAACTAATCTCATAAAGCAGCCATTGTGACTCCCTAACTACAATACACATTATCATACATATCAACACAGAACTCCTTCATACAATTGCAGGGTCAATTAGCACAAGCAACAATGGGTGAGAGATCCTTAGAAGTTATCCTAGACTAATTTACATTATAGCAGACAGACAGACAGGCAGGTGGCTGGAGTTGATGACATTAGCATCTAACAGTATGTGTCCCAACAGTATGAATCAGTCACTCTTTCTAATATGAAATATACATGGTTCCCAGAGTCTGTGTGTCTTGGGGGACATGGACCTGAATCCAAAGTAACACCACCTCAAGAATCCCCAGGCTTACAGCTCACAAAGAGCACCGTTCCCCCAAATGCCAGGGCCCATGATCACAAGGAAAGAGGCTAGCATTCAGTCCCCTCCAAAAGCCTCTGTCCCAGGTGAGTCTGTCACAACTTTAATGCTATTTTTTGAGGTATTTACAAAGCATTTTTGGTTCTTGAGGTATAAATCACATAAAGGGATAGTGAATTGACATTTTTAACATTGTATGCATTATTTGGGAAAGATGTGTCAGATCACCTAATCACCGCATGTGATCTGATTAAGTGAATGGAGCCCTGAGGGGTTTATTTACTAGGCAAATCCACTTTGCACTACAAGTGCACTTGGAAATGCAGTCTATGTAGATCTGAGGGGGACATGCAAGGAAAATAAAAAACAGCATTTTTGCTTGTACATGATTGGATGATAAAATCAGCAGAGCTTCCCCTCATTTCAGATCTTCCCCTCAGATCTACAGCGACTGCACTTCCAAATGCACTTGTAGTGCAAAGTGGATTTGCCTTTAGTAAATCAACCCCAATGTCTCCAACTCTGTCTTGCTGTAGTCCAACACCTGACTACACAGTGATGGGATTTGTGCTTCATTATGTAAGACCCCTTTTACTCTGGCGGATCGTTCGTTGCATCAGTTCAGTCATGTTTTTTCAAACAAAAAAAACGTATGAAGTTTACATCGATTGGTCATCAGTATTTCATCCATTTTTCATCCATTTTTCTATCAGTTTTTTACATCTCCCAGCTGGAGTCCTTAATCACTTGAGTACCGGATCTATTCTTTCATGCTTTGATCTATTCCAAATATGGATGTTGACGGAAGCGGATGTAAATGGATGTAAATGGATGATCGTCCATTTATATAAATTTTTTCCGAAGAGATGCATTGATGTCTGTGTTTCATCTGTCAACGGATGAATGAAAAACAGACAAATGGTCCACATGTGTGAAAGGGGCCTAACTCTTTTATAACAAAACTGAAGCTTTCATACTACTTTACTTGCTCTGCAAAATCTATGACTTACCTTTGCGTTTCTTCGTGATATTCTGGTCTTCTGGATTGAAAGTGAAGATACCCTTGAATTCAACAAAGATTGCAATAACTGTCACAGCACAATAAACCCAAAACTGACCTATTCTGAAAGAGAAATCACCTTTCCAGATACAATTACCTACATTAAACAGTTTACTGAAATCCGTATACCACAAGCCCAGAGGCATATCAGACTACCTCAGAAATAAGTACCTTTAAACCAAGCGCACAAAAAAATCCATAATAGGCAGTTACTCAATATGGTACAATTGAATCTGTAGATCAAGATAAATGTATATTGTCATATTTGCACTGTAACCATGTAGATTTCTAGATAAACAAAGCAGCCTTCCTGCTTAGAAATACCTTTAAAATACCAGGATTTCAAGGGATGAGACCTTTGCTTCTATATGGGTCAACTAACATCCAAGATAATCCTTTTGCAAAAATTAAAGGGAATTCCAACCAATGCCATGGAAACAAAATATTCACAAACTCCCTTTTTCCTTCAACCAATTATTGTTCACAGCACCTTTAACATTTGTGTAGACCAGGGTCACACTGTTGAGTTGCATTGTGTACATTAGTGTGCTGCAGTGCCTTTCATTCTTCTTAATAGCACCTCCATATCCATGTGTTGTGATGCACCACGGTACAATAAATTGCAAGAACATTATTTGGTGTGTGTGTTTTTTTTTCTTTTTTTGCTGGCTTATACACTGCTGAGTATGTGCACTAAAAACTAAAATATATTTAAACCAACTTTACTTGATTTATTGGAATGTAATTTATATTGTCAGAGCAATGTTAAAATCGTGTCCATCTGATGCCTAAACCATCAAGCTGCAAGGTGGTACTGTATGCTAAAAGTTGCATATGTGATATTATCTTTCCATTCATCAAAAAAGGAAAAATTTATTTATTAATGTATGGATTTTCTCAAAAACTGGTTCAAAAAGTTTTTGCACTAGAAAATAATAAGACAGGTAAAAAGCTAGCTATTGCTATGTCTTTCTGGATTTTTTTATTTTTATTTAAAGTGATTGTAAACCTTTGACATGAAGTATGAACAAAGCATATCTCTCTGTACTTCTCTCAAGCCAGAGCACTTTGGGGTTGATTTATTAAAGATAAATAGACTGCAGTTGCTCCAGAGCTTAGTAAATGAGCCGAAGCTCTGCTGACTACCATCATCCAATCATATGCAAGCAAAAATGCATTTTTTTTATTTTCCTTGCATGTGATTGGATATTCTTTGCAAAGTGAAGCTGTACCTCATTTAATAAGCTCTGGAGCAACTGCACTTGCAGAGGGCAACTGTCTATTTGCCTGTGATTGACAGCCTCAGCTCTGTTTTTGTCTGCTGTCTGAAGTGGGGTTGTCTCCCCTTCATACAAACATGTTATACTTACCTGCCCTGTGCAGTGAATTTGCACAGAGCAGCCTAGATCCTCCTCTTCTCTGGTCCCTCTTTGGCTCTCCTGGCCCCTCCCTCCTGTTGAGTGCTCCCACAGCAAGCAGCTTGCTCCTATTCAGACACGGAACCCTGGTTTGGCCCTGCCCCCTTTCTCTCCTAATTGCCTAACTGACTAATTGACAGCATCGGGAGCCAATGGCACCGCTGCTGTGTCTCAGCCAATCAGGAGTAGAGTCCCAAAAAACAAGGAACTCGTGGACATCGCTGGACACAGATGGGGTACAGGTAAGTATTAGGGCAGGGGTGCCCAACCAGTGTCCGGCGGCCAAATGTGGCCCGCGGAGCCCTCTGATGTGGCCCGCGACCTCCTGCCCTGGGATGGGGGGTTGGCAAGCCCAGATTGCAGGTTGCCGACTCGCCATCCCAGAGCATCAGTATTGTGAATGAAGCCGATGGTAGAGGAAGCAAGCGGCTGCAGAGCAGAGCCGCATAAGCCAATGCTTCCTGCATAGCACCGGCTCCTTTAATAGGCGGAGTGATACTAAATGTGCTCTGCCTGGGACAGCAACAGCTGGCGATACCTGAGTGGAAAACTGTTATCAATGGTAAGTTTATTACTAAAATCACAGTGTATATATGGGCATATCTGTTCTGCAGTGGTTACTGGGCTGCTTTCAAACTGATCTGCAGGTGCACCTGCGGGTTACTTGCACTGAGCCAAAGACTTCTGGTTTTACCTGTGGGTTGGGGCGCTTTCAGAAAGTGCACTACACCTGCAGGATATAATAGAATTCTAAAAGAAGAATGGGAAGTTCCCCCAATGGGGTTTTTTAGCAGCAAAATTCCAAAAATAATTTACAATGATGCATGTTAAAAATTTATTGTGTATAACATTAAATACAATCCTAACAGGTATATACTCCGGTAAAAAACATGTATATAAAAACACACAGAATTATAGACACAACATTGCCATACAGTTTTACATTTTGCATGCGTCTGTATAAATATTCTGACGCGTTTCGATCTCAACGGATCTCTTCAGAGGATAGGTGGTTGGCTGTGGGAAATATATGTATTCAATTTCCATTCTCTACATGGGTGTATGCCCAATAGTAAAAAATATATATAGAGTGTATGATTACCAGTCAACTGTGTGTTAGAACCAATGCTTCTAACCGGAGTTCCATCACTAGCATCTCAAGGGGAATCAGCAGCCTCCCGGACACTCGACACCCAAAAGTAGGGCACCACCAGGCGTGTGCGACCTACAAGGAGTCATATTGGAGGGGGAGAGACCCGAGAGGGGACACACACGGACGCACAGCCGGCACCTGTAATGAAACACCAAGGGCATCAATGTAGGATGCATCTGTGCTGCATCCATGTACACTATGTGATTGCTGAGTATTAAGTGGACAGACTGGAAATCAGCAGGGGTATATCCTTCAGTATATATTTGTATATATCAATGTACTTCTGTAATGGTATGTAACTAATAGGGTATGTTTGTCATATTCTAAACATAATAAATGGAATATAAAGGTTGTGAGAAAAATAATGAGGGTGATGTGCACTATGAATGAGATAGTGAAGGACAAAAACGAATGTCACAAAAATGAAAAGGTGAAATGAAATGTGAGAAGTGTAAAAAATTAGAATGGTGGTGTAATGTGTAGTGTGTGTGTGAAAAAGTGGTGTGATGTGATGCGTGTGAAAAGTGAAAATGGATTGGAATGATTGTGTGTGGAATAAATGTGTGTATAAGTGGGATGACAATAGTGATGGTGGGATTAAATAAAGATGTGATGAAGGTCATTAGGATCAATTGTACTGGATATGTATTGTTGCACAACAAGTGCAAGCCACAGTGTTGTGTGAGGAAATATGTGGGTTCCATTGATCTTGGAGGGTCCCAGGCTCATTGAATGTGCCAAGGAGACCGACCAACACCACGGATGAAGCTGTAATTAGTTATAAATTAATCAAAAAATAATGCTAATCAGACCTGGTGCATAGTGCTTGAAGGGGTCTGGAAGGAATTTGGCAGCCAGCCTATATAGGGCTGGTGTACTTACATTTACCAGGCTGAGTCTAGTCGTCCACATGGAGGAGCTGGGGATCAAAGTGTGAGCCACACAGCTCTCAGGTTATATTAGTACTGCCCTTAATTAGGGAGGCCCTGGTGTAATCAGCAGGCGCCCCGCCTTAGTCCATGCAATATCCCCCAGGGATATCCCCACTGCAGTGGGCGGTCTTCCCTGAGTGGCTCCCTCGGCGTTCCGGAAAGACTCAAGGTCTCCGACAGCTGCTGTCTCCTCTGCTGCAAAAGCGTGACGTCCTGACATCACACATGTGCATGGTTTCCCACGCACGCGTGGATGGCAAGGACATCCAGAGGGGATCAGGGACGCCGCCGACAAGGAAGGAACGCCCAAATAGGGCAGGCGGAACACAAGTCCTCCGCCCCATGAGCATGATGGGAGCACAGGGCTCCCCCTCCCCCCTTGTCGGGAGGACGCACACGCATGCGCGGCCCACACTGAGGGCGACGTGGGCCGAGGAGGCAAAAAAGAAACCCCGAAATGCACTGATGGAATGGCCCATGGTGGAAAACTATATTGAGTTGACACTTAGTGCATGCAAGTGCAAATTGCATAGCACCACAGTGTGAACAAAAATGCATGTGTTTGTAAACAGTATTAAGTAAATGGTATATTAAGGATATCTGGTGTATATGAACTGGAGCTAAAAATTGGTGATTGTGGTCCAACGCTTAACCATTGGCTGTATAAACAATCAGTGTTGTATTGGGAGACATGTTAATGTCTCCCAGCAGTTTTCTGCACTGAGACAGTATTCAGTTTCCAACGGGGGAGTGGATTGGGTTAGACTCCAGTCCCCCTGAAACGGATCACAGAGACTGTCCCATCATAGTGATCACCTTGAAATTACTCATGGGATTTAGACCATAATATGATACCTATGTTGGCATAGCAACGGGACCACCAATACTATATAGCTCAAGTCTTCACTCGCATGCGTCCAGGGGGGGATGGGGTGTTTAACCACCCAAAATGAATATGAAAGAATGGGAAGGACACGTATACTGGGAGTGAAAATTACTGCGCACCCCGAAAATTGCAAGAAGAATGGGAAGTTCCCCCAATGGGGTTTTTTAGCAGCAAAATTCCAAAAATAATTTACAATGATGCATGTTAAAAATTTTACCTGTGGGTTGGGGCGCTTTCAGAAAGTGCACTACACCTGCAGGATATAATAGAATTCTATGGCAAAGTGCAGCTAACCCGCAGGAAAACCACAGGTGCACCGTGCTGCACCTGCGGCGTGGGTAAACCACAGACGATCAGTGTAAAAGCAGCCTTGGGCCCCTTTCACATGATCGGTCCGACCCAATCGGACCCTCCATTCACCTCTATGGAGCGGCAGATGTAAACAGACTTGTGTCCGTTTAAACCCGCCTACCTCCAATCCGATCTGCTAAAAAAACAGAAGTGGATCCGTCTCCTTCCATCTAATTGGATCAGAGGGACCGTAGAGTAGAGTGGGCTGTGTCTGTGCCCACTCTGTATATGGAAAGTGGACCTGTCATCAGCCCACTCGGCTCATTGTGGCCCGCGACTGGTTAATAAGTCGCTTAAGTGGTCCTTGCTCTTCAAAAGGTTGGGCACCCCTGTATTAGGGGGTGCTGGGGTGGCTGCTGCACACAGAGGGCTTTTTATCTTAATGCATAGAATGGATTAAGATAAAAAAACTTCAACCACTTTAATAACCGTAATACATTATTTCATGAGAAAGCATCTATTGCACCATTTTTAGGCATAAATTATATTTAGGATGAATGCAAAACACTTTGAAATAGCATCAGGGTTCACACCAAGTGCATACGAAGAGCTCTCAGTTTTCTAGTCTCTAACTTTAGCTCCCTGCCCCCTGCTTTCTGGGAGCTCAGAAAAGCTGAATAAATTCTGCTTTTTGAAGAGAGGAGACTGCAAATACAACTTATGTAGGAGAATTAGTTTTATCTCTGTGCATCGCCTGAGCATACCTCTTAACCTTTTTCAGCAAAAGTATGCAGGCATAGGACACACCTCTGACCACGCCCCCTTAAAGGAGAATTGTACAAAAAAAAACAAGATTGGTTAAACCCACAAGTGCTTTTTTTTACCACTACTATTCCTTTATATTGGTTTTTGGAATTTACAAATCCAGCAATTTAGAAATCAGATGAAAGGTTTAGTGCTGGAAAACACCTTTTGATAGATAAAAATGGCATTTTATATACAGCTATATAGATCAGACCAAAATGAGGGACAAATGAGGTCTAAGACAGGTATTTACACCCACTTCCGGGAGTCCTCTCTGCGGGAAATCTGCGGGAAGTACGTCACTTCCCGCAGAATAGCCGTTGTGTTCTGGGAGACACTCGGCTCCCAGAACACACGGGGACCAGTCAGAACGGCGCAGTGCAACTCGCGCATGCGCCGTAGGGAACCGGGCAGTGAAGCCACAAGGCTTCACTTCCTGGTTCCCTCACCGAGGATGGCGGTGGGGGCAGCAGAGTGACGAGCGATTGCTCGTCCTCTGCTGCGGATGTCGCTGGACTCCAGGACAGGTAAGTGTCCTAATATTAAAAGTCAGCAGCTGCTGTAGCTGCTGGCTTTTAATATTTTATTTTCGGCGGAGTTCCGCTTTAAATATAACAAATTAACAGTTTAATGAACAAGTCTTCAACAGATATTCCTGTATGTAATCTTTTATGTGCCCCTTAACTATTTTCCTAGTGCCCCTTTTCCCGTCATAAGCATGAGTCCATACCCTTGGAACCCCAGTTGGGCTCCCACAGCAGGTTGTTAAGTGCAAAATAGTGGATCACATCCTGAGCAATGTGTTCTTTCTTAGATTTGTAGACCTGGGACTGAACCTCCGTCCGTCTTAAAAACAGCGAAACCCCTGAGAGGTGGTTCCCTCCCTTTCTATGTGTTTGCCCCAGCAGAGGGCGGTACTTTCTCAAAAAACCCTGGAAAACCCTTACTTCCCATATCAGTGCCACCTCAGCAGGGCAAACACAACTAAACATTGCTACATAGTTACTTAACCTGTTGCCACCCACGCTATAGCTGAAAGATGGCTACAGTGGGGGACTAAATTGCTGGGAGGGCATCCATGTACATCCTCCCGGTCATGAGCAGGGATGAGCCGAACCCCCCCCCCCCCTGTTCGGTTCGCACCAGAACCTGCGAACAGACAAAATGTTCGTGTAAACTTTAGAACCCTATTAAATACAATGGACTCGAACGTTCAAAATCTAAAGTGTTAATTATAAAGGCTAATATGCAAGTTATTGTCCTAAAAAGTGTTTGGGGACCCGGGTCCTGCCCCAGGGGACATGTATCAATGCAAAAAGAAGTTTTAAAAACGGCAGTTTTTTCGGGAGCAGTGATTTTAATAATGCTTAAAATGAAAAAATAAAAGTGAAATATTCCTTTAAATTTCATACCTGGGGGGTGTGTATGATATGCATGTGAAGTGGCGCATGTTTCCCGTGCTTAGAACTGTCCCTGCAAAAAATGTCATTTTTGAAAGAAAAAAATGCATTTAAAACTGACTTGCGGCTATTAATGAATTGTCGGCTCCCGGCAATACATACAAAAGTCATTGATAAAAAAAAAAAAAAAGCGTGGGGGTTCCCCAGAATTCAATTACCAGGCCCTTCAGGTCTGGAATGGATATTAAGGGGAACCCCGCCGCAAATTTAAAAAAAAATTGACGTGGGGTTCCCCCAAATATCCATTCCAGGCCCTTCAGATCTGGCATGGATTTTAAGGGGAACTCCACGCCAAATTTGAAAAAAAAATGGCGTGGAGTCCCCCTAAAAATCCATACCAGACCCCTTATCCGAGCACGCAACCTGGCCGGCCGCAGGGGAAAAGGGGGGGACGAGAGAGCGGCCCCCCCTCCCTCCTGAACCGTACCAAGCCACATGCCCTCAACATGGGGAGGATGTCCCCATGTTGATGGGGACAAGGGCCTCATCCCCACAACCCTTGCCCGGTGGTTGTGGGGGTCTGCGGGCGGGGGGCTTATCGGAATCTGGAAGACCCCTTTAACAAAGGGGACCCCCAGATCCCACCCCCCCCTATGTGAATTGGTAAGGGGTACATTGTACCCCTACCATTTCACGAAGAAAGCGTAAAAAAATGTTTAAAAAAACACACAAACACCTTGAAAAAGTCCTTTATTTAAAAAAAAACAAAAAAAACATTCCAGCGGTGAAATCCAGTGTCCCGCGGCGATCCCGATGTCCAGCGCTGTCCTTCATTGGTTGTGCCTGAGCGGACCTGATGGGGAACTCCCTCTCAGTGTTTTAAATGTATAGACCTGCCCCTTCTAAAGTTCCCCATCAGGTCCGCTCAGCGGACCAGATGCGGAACATGAGAAGGGGCGGGTCTATACATGTATTACCAAAGTGAGAGCAGTTCCCCATCAGGTCCGCCCCCTCGGTATGTCGGACCCGCCTACGTCATTGGCTTGAGCGGGGAACTTCTACTTCCATGGGATTACGCCATACTGCTCAGGGACTCGTGTCCCCTGTACCCAGATTGAATGGCGTTTCCCAGCACTCCACCACCATCTGAAGCAGCAACATTTTTTGTTTTGTGCTACCTGCCCCTGTGAGGAAATCAACGCCTGCGTCCCACCTGCACCTGGCTTGATCTCCTCAGCTTCCGGGACTGACATCCTCCTGATGGCCATGGTTCAACACTTCAATTATCCCCATTATCTACACCATTCAATTTTGGCATATTTGGGAGCATCCGCCCCTGATGAGTGTACAAAACGAAACGCGTCGGAAAATCCAGGATGCCAAAGCATTCCCATATCAGTTCATTGATCCATCTACCGATTCACAAGCAACCATGTCATCATACGTTATCCCAATTGCATTATGCCGTTTTTTAAGGATTATACTGTGTGTGATTTTGTGCTCATGGGAGCTGTTCATTCATTTATGTACTGTTATGTATTATTGATTGACATCATCATGTGTCCTTGACGTCCATGTTAGATATGTATTGCCATATGCCATGAGTTCCCAAGTTGATATCATCATGTGTCTCCAATGTCCATTATAGCTATGTTTTGGTTATGTACAGCCCCAGTGATTCAGACACTGTACCACACTGTTTTCCATGTTAATAAACATGTTTTCCTTTAAAATACCCCCACGCTGTCTTGAACCTCATTTAAAGTCCCAATTTCCCCTCCCATATATATTTTTGGGATCAGGGTAAGCTGTATCCATGGCAGTAGATGTGGCATAGTGACATAGCTTTTGGCAGCAAGACCATGTGAAAGGCAAGGGGCTTCTGCACCAGGGCCAATTTAATCTCTTCCTTTTTTTAAATTTGTAAAATTCTTTATTTTAGTGGTTTTTTTACAGGTTATACAAGCATACAAAAAAGTGTATAAAACAGTCCCTTAAAACCTGTTTACCTCCCTTGTGCAAGTCCCCCGCTCTCTTTTCATCCCCCCCATCCCCCCTCCCCATCTCACCCACCCTCGTACCTCCCAACTTATGCAATTTATCCTTTAACCTGTTTCATTTAGCTCTTTTACTCCCACTGCAGATATGTTCCATCAGTCTAAGGACTAATTACCTCCACACACCTACGTGTCTTTTTCCTTGTCAAAATATTTTATTAAGGCATACAGAGGGTATCATACATACAATCTTGATTATGCTTATATTAACAAACGTAATAATTCCTTTATTTTCCAAAAGCTAGATTTTTGTTAATTTTAAAGGAGGTTGCTTAACAAACTAAACATGCAATGTATCAATATTTTAGTTCCTTTAAGAGGTTTGCAAGTAGTATATGTTTCCTTAAAACATTCTTATTGTCAATAAATTCATAACGCCTAGAAGATTTAAGTTATGATGGAGATATGGAATATAAATTCAAACAATGTTCTTATGTATACCCGATGAAATATTTATAAAAAGGAAGGAAAATGAAACGAATATATACATAATAAAGAAAAAATAGTGGTGAAAGAAAGATAGAAGAGGAGAGGAGAGGAGAGTAGAGTAGTGTAGAAGTCTGTGGGGTTAGACCCAGAGCCGCCGCCGCTACTATAGATAATTCATTTAAATCCTTTGTATCAGTTACCATGGTAAGAGAACTTTGGTGTCAAAGGTTGATGGACTAATGTAATTGATCCAGGGTTGCCACAATTTTTCAAATTTGGGGATCGTGTCCATATCTATCGCAGTCATTTTAGCATATGTCATCGCACTATTCATTCTGGTCTTTGATTCGTGTATATTTAATTGGGTTGATTTCCATGCTTTTGCTAATGTTTGTTTAGCTGTTGTAAAAAGTTGTACTAATAATTTAAATTGCATATGTGTTATGCTTTCTGGTTTCAGGTTAAGTAGAGCTATTCCCGGGTCAAATGGGATTGTCTTATTAAGCATTTCAGATGCCATTTTAAAGAGTTCTTTCCAGAATTTTTGTGCTGTTGGACACGACCACCAAACATGAAACTGTGTCCCTGTCTCTGTACATCCCCGAAAACATTGTGCTGAATAATTTGGAACATATTTCGCTATTCTTGCAGGCACAAGGTACCATCTAGTTAGTAGTTTATAATTAGCCTCAACCGCTAATATATTAGGGGAGGCCGATTTAGTTGTTATCCATATTTGATTCCATTCTGAGTTTTCTAATTCTCTTTGTAAGTCTCCTTCCCATTTTCGAGCGTATTGTGGTTTGCCCCCGTCTTCTTGTGTCAGTAATTGAGAATATAAGGCAGATATAGCACCCTTTGTGTGTGGGTCTTTCTTACATATTGTTTCAAATTTAGTCATTTGGGATGTTTGAGTAGAAGAATTTAAAAATGGTGTGAAGAAGTTTTTTATTTGAAGATATCTGAATAGTTCTGATTGTGGTAAGCCGTACGTTTTACATAGGGTCGGAAATGGGATAAACGATGATATTGACACAAAATTATACATATAAAGAATGTCTCTAGATGTTCATTCTCTAAAAGTTTTGGGGTAGACCCATGCTGGATAGAATGCAGGATTTTTGTAAAATGAGAGTAGCGGATTATGTAAAGATTGTAGTTGATATTTAATTTTCGACCTATCCCAAAGGGAGATAAAATGTTTGGTGATAGGATTTTGTATATTTTTGCGGTGTTTTGGGGGGATCCAAAGTAAGTTCGAGACTGAAATTGGATCACTCTCAGCAGCTTCTATTAATACCCATAATGGGATTTCTTTTTTTGCATGGTATTTACTGAGGCTAGCGACATGTGCTGCCTTATAGTAACTTGCAAAGTTGGGGCAGCCTAAGCCCCCTTGTAGTTTGGGTAAGAAAAGTGTGCTTTGTTGTATTCTCGGTTTGGTAGAACCCCAAATGAACTTTGATACTTTTTTCTGTAGTATCCTTAGATAATATGCTGGTATCGGGATTGGCAAGACTCTGAATAAGTATAGAATTTTTGGCAGTATCGTCATTTTTACCGCATTTATTCTTCCCATCCATGATATTGGGAGGTGTGCCCAAGAGTTCATTAAGTTTGTTAGATGTTTCAATATCTGTGGATAGTTATGAGAGAATAAATCCGAGAGAGATGCTGTCAGTTTGATACCTAGGTATGATATTGCTCCCTCAGTCCATGCATATGGGAGACCTATTTTGGCGGCCGATAATTCAATACTTGATAGAGATATGTTCATTATTGAACTCTTCTTGGAATTGATAACTAGGCCTGAAAGAGTGGCAAATTTATTAAGAATTGGGGTTAGGTTAGGACCAGATATTTGTGGGGATGAAAGAAATAGGAGGATATCATCTGCAAATAAGCATAATTTGTGCTGGTAACCTCCTACTTCTATTCCTGTTATTGTGGGTTCTAGTCTAATTAGTTGTGCAAGTGGTTCTATGAGTAAAGCGAATAGTAATGGTGAGAGTGGACAGCCTTGTCTTGTACCCCTCTCAATATCAAATGGTTCCGATCTATATCCTGCATATCTTACGTACGCTTTTGGCTTATCATAAAGTGCTTTGATCCAAGTCATAAAATTTGGGCCAAAACCCCATTTTTGTAATGTATAGGTCATGTAAGTCCAGGATACTGAATCAAAGGCCCTTCTGATATCGAGAGAGAGAGAAAGCAGGCAGGAATTTTAAGTTTTTTCGCTATTTGTGCTAAGAGAACTGCTCTTCTAACATTATCTCCTGCTTGGCGTGAGGGCATGAATCCTACCTGATCACGATGTACTAGTGTTCCTATAATTTAGTTTAAACGTGTTGCTAATATTTTTGTCAATATTTTAATATCCACATTTAACATGGAAATGGGACGGTAGTTACTGCTGAGTGTATCATCCGTGTGTGGTTTTGGAATCATACATATAATTGCTGTCAATGATTCTTGCCTAAATGTTTTGTTTCTCAATATTTCATTGTAAGCTTCTACCAGCATGGGGGAAAGAATATCCCTGTATGTTCTGTAGTATAATGATGAGTAACCATCTGGCCCAGGTCTTTTATTTATTTTTAATTCCTTTATGGCTGTGATGACTTCATCCTTTGAAACTGTTTTTTCTAGCAATGTTTTTTGAGATTCCGTCATTTGTGGGAGGTTAATTCGTGAGAAAAATGAATCTGCTTCAGAAGTGTTGAATGAATTTGTTTCCTTGTATTGAGTTTTTAGATATGTGCTGAATTTTGGACTATTTTTTGTGGATTGCAAGTGTATATATTATTGGCTAATTTGAGCTTGATAGGTTTATAGGATCTATTGATGGATTTTAGTGCTTTCGCTAGGAGTGTACCTGGTTTATTAGATTTCATATAAAATGAATGATTAGTTTTACATAACATTTTTTCTGCTGAATCTGTGAGGAAGAGGTCATATTCTAAGCGAGTTTTCTCGAGATGTGTTTTTGCAGTGGGGGTAGGATTATTCTGAAAGGCCATAAATGCAGTGTTAAATTCTTTTTCTAATTTTTGTGCGAGTGTTTTACGTTCTCTTTTCAGGATCCCTAATTTTTGTTGACAAATTCCCCTGAGTACTGGTTTATGTGCTTCCCAAAGTGTGAGTGTAGAGATTTCTGGGCTAGTGTTATGCTTCAAGTAAGTTATTAGCTCACGTTCTATATGTGTGCGGTAAGAAGGGTGTTTGAGTAGCACATCTGGAAGGTACCATGATGGATCATGCGATTTTGGCAGAATAGAGGCTATGGTAGTATATACCGCATCGTGGTCTGACCATGGGATGGGGAGAATGGTTGAAGATGTTATCTCTGGGGCCATTCCTATTGTTATGAAAATATGGTCTATTCTGCTGAATGTTTGATGAGGATTAGAGTAGTAGGAGTAGTTCCTTTTCGTTGGGTTAGATTCTCTCCAAGTGTCAATCAAATTGTACTTAGATAGAAGCTGAGAGAGTGACCATTTGGATTGGTGATTTGTTGGGGTATAAGGTGATCTATCGAGGAATGATAGAAGGACAGTGTTTGAATTCCCACACACAAAAAGTTTTCCTATCTTATGTGTGTTAATAACTTGAAAAAGATGGGATAAAAATGGTAAGGGTTTAAGGTTAGGAGCATAGTAGGAGACAATAGCTACTGCTGTGTCCATGATATGTCCCGTTAGGATGAGATAACGACCTTCTGGGTCTTTTATTTCAGATTGCAACGTAAATGGAGTGGTGCGGTGAAATGCTATAAGCGTACCTCTCTGTTTTGTGTTGGCTGAGGCTGTGTATACTTGTGGGTAGGAGTTACTGAAAAATTTAGGAGTAAGGGTTGGTGTAAAATGTGTTTCTTGCAAGCACACAATATGAGCTTTCTTACATTGGAATGACCTAAAGGCTTTAGTGCGTTTTTGTGGCACATTAAGACCTTGGACGTTCAATGAGATAATATTTAATGGGGCCATGGCAAGTGATACAACAAGCTAATCTTACCTGTAGCCTTACTGCAACAGTCTCCGGGTCCAACCCACATGGATAAGAGAGAAAGAAAGTAAAGAGAGGATCTCGAGTGATCCGACTTAAATGAAAAATAAGAAATAGATATGATTATACAACATATAAACATTTTAAATATGTTAATGCATTCATTGTTTGCCCGTGAACGGGGGTAAAGCCCCCCCTCAGGGGACAAGGAGCTTTCGTCGAATCCCCGCATATTAGTGCGAGGGCCCGAGGAAAGCTTGGTGGGGCACATGTGGTTTCCGTGCTATAGGGTGCCGCCCTATATATAATTAAATATAGAATAAAATGAAAAAATAAAAATGTATATATATACATCGTAGTGATGTATGATTCTAAGCCCTATTTATACTTGTATAAGTTGTCTAAAACTAGTACTTAATCAAACGGATGGGGAGAAAAATTAAAACCTTTAATAGTTTACCTAGGAGATACAACCTATTAACTTTAACTAAGTTGATTTTAAAAGATTACCTTAGTGTGTAAATGCATATCTAGATGAAGAGAATCTGTTTGTTAAATAAGAACTATTTTTCTATTCACTTCAATCTTCAACTAATAAGTAGTTACTCAGAACTAATAAATTATAACTAATGAATTTTCTATTCATATTGAGACCTGTATTGCGTAGTAAATATAAATGAAATATAATTGAAGATACTTAAAAAAAAAAAAAAAAAAAGTGGGGGGGGGAAATAATAATTAAAAAAAAAAAAATGTTACTTTTAAGTAGAGATAAGAGAAATGTCTCTATAAAATGTTTCCAATGAGGTTTTCAAAGTTCTTCAGTCTTGTGGTTTGACTTATATGTGTTGAAGCAGGGGTCTTTGAGTAATCAAGGTGTTTCTATTACTGGTATTCTTTGGTGGATTTGTCACTTTCACATATTATATTTCTTTTAGTCCATTGTGTCTTCTTGGCCTTGGGAAGAGGGTGTGAAGCGTCCTCTTTTGTGCACTTGGGTGCTTCCATTTTTGGACTCTAAGTGGGATGCTTTGTGCTTGGAGGGGATTGAGGCTAATCTTCTCTGTGATGCTGTTGATGTGTGTCTTTCAATCAAATTAAGGTCCTGGAGTGCTTGTTGCAGTTCTTCTGGTGTTCTACATGTGATTTTAGTACCTTGGTAGGTGAAACGTAGGGCAAAAGGAAAGCTCCATTGGTATTTCACATTGTGACGCTGTAGTTCCTGTATTTGCGGTTTCATTGCCCTTCTTTTTGATATTGTCAATTGAGATAAGTCTGCAAATATTTGATAGTTGTGTCCTTGAAAGACTAAATTATTTTGTTCCCTTGCAGCATTCATTATCTGTTCTTTAGTTTTATAATAATGAAATTTTGCTATCACATCTCGCGGTGGTCCTTCAGATTTTTTGGGCATCAGAGCCCTGTGCACTCTATCCAATTCCATTCTTTCTATTGGTATGCTTGGCTTTAATTCTTGGCATAGTGCTGTTATTGTTGATTGCAAGTCTATTATAGATTCTGGTAATCCTCTAAAGCGCAGGTTAGACCTTCTTGCACGGTTCTCAAAATCCTCCAGCTTATTTTGAAGAGTAATATTATATTCCTTCAAATTCTCTATTTCAGATTGGTGGTCTATTGTAGCATTTTCAATCTCCTCAGCTTTAATTTCTAGTGCTGCAGTGCGGTGTCCCAATTCTCTGATTTCTTTAGTTAAGTTGTTGGTAATTTGTTCTGATGTCTGCCTCAGTGCTTTGTGAAGCATTTTTTCAAATTGTTTTAAAATATTTGGGGGTGTAGGAATTTCTTTTGTTAATGGTTGTGACTGATAAACTTCAGCCTCTGAGTCAGAGTCTCCTGTGAAAATATGCTGTGCCTTTGTAAGCTTGCTTTTCTTCTCTGAGGTAAGCGTGTCTGAAGTGACAAGCGCCTTTTTCTGTGAGGAATTCCTCGCTAGTACTCCGCTAATGGGGTTCATTTTTGTCTTATTGCGGGCTCCTCCATAAACCATTCTCCTTCCAAAATGTACCCCTCACCTCTGTGAATCTTTAGACAGCTTTTCCAGTTATTTTGGAATGTCGGGCTGTTTCTATCTTGCGGCTTTGTCCCCCTCACGGAGCGGAGCTCTAGTCAGGCATTACCGTCCCGCTAGCCTCCACGCATGCGCCGTCACCTACGTGTCTTTTTAAACATTTTCCAATCCTCCCAATTATGTATTGACTCCGCGCTTTTTTCTTCAAGACTCTGCATCAGGCATTCCATATTATATGTTTCTTCAACCATATTTATCCATTCTCGGATTGAGGGGCTTTCCACTACCTGCCAGTTTTTGGGAATCAGCCTTTTCGCCGCGTTCAATAGATGTGGGATTACTGAGTTTTTATATTGTTTGACAGATCCTTCCCCCCCCCATAAAACAACACTGTCCACGGGTCCTCTGGTTACATAGTTACATAGTTAGTCAGGTTGAAAAAAGACACAAAGTCCATTCAGTTCAACCATAAAAAAATTAATAAATAAAATAAAAAATATCGTACAATCCCATATACCCAATTCTATACCCACAGTTGGTCCAGAGGAAGGCAAAACACCCCAGCAGAGCATGATCCAATTTGCTACAGCAGGGGAAAAAATTCCTTCCTGATCCCCCGAGAGGCAATCGGATTTACCCTGGATCAACTTTACCTATAAATGTTAGTACCCAGTTATATTATGTACATTTAGGAAAGTATCCAGGCCTTTCTTAAAGCAATCTACTGAGCTGGCCAGAACCACCTCTGGAGGGAGTCTGTTCCACATTTTCACAGCTCTTACTCTGAAGAAACCTTTCCGTATTTGGAGATGAAATCTTTTTTCCTCTAGACGTAAAGAGTGCCCCCTTGTCTTTTGTGTTGACCATAAAATGAATAACTCAACACCAAGTTCACTATATGGACCCCTTATATATTTGTACATGTTAATCATATCCCCCCTTATTCTCCTCTTCTCAAGAGTGAATAAATTCAGTTCCTCTAATCTTTCCTCATATCTGAGCTCCACCATGCCTCTTATCAGTTTGGTTGCCCTTCTCTGCACTTTCTCCAGTTCCCCAATATCCTTTTTGAGAACTGGTGCCCAAAACTGAACTGCATATTCCAGATGAGGTCTTACTAATGATTTGAACAGGGGCAAAATGATATCTCTCTCTCTGGAGTCCATACCTCTCCTAATACAAGAAAGGACTTTGCTCGCTTTGGAAACCGCAGCTTGGCATTGCATGCCATTATTGAGCTTATGATCTTCCAAAAACCCCCGATCCTTCTCCACTACGGATCCCCCCAGTTGTACTCCCCCAATATGTATGATGCATTCATATTCTTAGCCCCCAAGTGCATAACTTTACATTTATCAACATTAAGGCCTCATGCCCACGGACGTTTTTACAGCTGCGTTTTTTACAGCTTAAAAATGCCTGTCCATGTTATTGTATACATTTTTTGACCTTTTTTTTTAGGAAAAAAAACAAAAAACACCGGAGCTCAAAAACGCAATTGCGGCGTTTTTGCGTGTTTTCACACGTTTTTTAGCGCTTCGCGTTTTTTTATGCCTAACGCAGACGCCGAGGAATGCACTGGTCCTGGGTTTTTTTTACAGCTTAAAAACGCCTATGCTATTTGCAGCTCAAAAACGCCTAGGTGGGCATGAAGCTATAGACTAACATGGACAGGCGTTTTTAAGCTGTAAAAAAACGCTCAAAAACGCGGCTGTAAAAACGTCCGTGGGCATGAGGCCTAAACCTCATCTGCTACATAGTCGCCCAATTAGACAGAGCATTGAGGTTGGTTTGTAAATTGGCGACATCCTGTAAGGATGTTATTCCACTGCATAGCTTGGTGTCATCTGCAAAGACAGAAATGTTACTTTTGATCCCAGACCCAATATAATTTATAAAGATATTAAAAAGTAAGGGTCCCAGCACTGAACCTTGGGGTACACCACTGATAACCTTAGACCATTCAGAGTAAGAATCATTAACCACTACTCTCTGAATTATGTATTTTAGCCAGATTTCTATCCATTTACAAACTGATATTTCCAATCCTGTAGACTTTACCTTACACGTGAGCCATGTGTGCGGAACTGTATCGAACGCTTTTGCAAAATCCAAGTATACCACGTCCACCGCCACCCCTCTGTCCAAGGTTTTACTTACCGTACCTCTTTATGAAAAGAAATCAGGTTTGTCTGACAACTTCTGTCTTTCATGAATCCATGCTGTCTGTTGCTTAAATAGTTTTTTCCAGCAAGAACTCATCTATGTGGTCTTTTTTTAATCTCTCCAGTATCTTCCCAACTATAGAAGTTAAACTAAAAGGTCTATAGTTACTTGTTAAAGACTCTGTTCCCTTTTTAAATATAGGCACCACATTGGCCCTGTGCCAATCCAGTGGTACTATTCCTGTCATTAATGAGTCCCTAAAAATTAGATACAATGGCTTTGAAATTACAGAGCTCAGTTCTTTTAGGATCCGTGGGTGTATGCCATCTGGTCCAGGTGCTTTATCCACCTTTATTCTGTCTAAATATTTTGGATCATATTACTTTTGAGCCATTGTGGATTTGGGGCTGTGTCACTACCACCCCCATTATGGACGTGATCTCCCCCATGCTCCATTGTATACACAGAGCTGAAGAAAGTATTTAATAAATTAGCCTTCTCTTTGTCCCCAGTCACCCACTCTAGATTATTTTGTAAAGGGCCTACATGCTCAGACCTGACCTTTTTACTATTAATATATTTGAAGATTTTTTGGGGGTTTGTCCTACTATCTTTTGCAATCTGTCGTTCGTTTTTAATTTTTGCATCCTTGATTTCCTTTTTACATATCCTGTTATATTCTTTGTAACATTTAAACGACACTAGTGTTCCTTCATTTTTAATATTTTTTTAAAAGCTCTTTTCTTATTGTTTATAGCTTTTTTAACTTTAACCGTGAGCCACATAGGTTTTATTTTTAGCCTTTTAAACTTATTGCCCATGGGAATACACTTTGCAGTGAGGTCCCAAACAGTCTTTTTGAAGAATTCCCATTTCTGTTCTGTGTTTATCGATGCCAATATTGCCTCCCAGTCTAAGTCCTGGAGAGCAGCCCTCATCCTTGGAAAATTTGCTTTCTTGAAATTAAGTGTTTTTATCTTTCCTGTATGCATTTCTTGCTTACAGCTAACATCAAATGAAATCATGTTATGGTCACTGCTACCCAGGTGTTCCTTTATCTGAACATTAGTAATACGCTATGCATGGTTTGAGATTACCAGGTCCAACAGAGCATCATTCCTAGTTGGGGCCTCAATAAACTGGACCATAAAATTGTCCTGCAATAGGTTTATAAATTTTTGCCCTTTAACTGTCCCAGCAGTGCCATTACTCCAGTCAATTTCTGGCTAGTTAAAATCCCCCATTATTATCACCGTCCCAGCCCTTGCAGCCCTTTCCATCTGTGCAAGGAGCTGAGTCTCCACCTCCTCATTAACATTGGGTGGTCTATAACAAACTTCAATGATTAACTTTGAACTATGCACATCTATATGCAGTTCTACCCATAATGCTTCAGCCTCATCACACTCTCCATCAACCAGGTCCTCTTTCACGCTTGCTTTGAGATCACTTCTCACATAGAGACAGACCCCGCCACCTTTCCTTTTTACCCTGTCTCTCCGAAAGAGTGCATAGCCAGGAATATTAATAGCACAGTTATGTGAGAATTGAAGCCAAGTTTCAGCAATACCGATTACGTCATAGCTCTCCTCGTGCACCAGAGCTTCCAACTCACCTATTTTGCTTGACAGACTTCTGGCATTGGTGAACAAACACTTTAATGTATTACATTTTTCTCTGGTGTTTTTCATATCATTTTTAGTAGTACAAATGGCACTATAGTTTCCAATGGCTGTTTGCAACATGGGAACTTTCTTATCACCTGCCATAACCCTCCCCCCATCTATCCCCATTCCACTTTCCATTAATGTCTGACCCCTAACTGACCTGTATGCCCGATGTAATTCTGGTATTTATTTTTTAGTGATTACTTTTATTAACTGCAGGATTCCTTTCCAATATTTCTTTATTTTTGGGCACTCCCACCACAGGTGGGCCATCGTCCCTACTGCCTTACAACCTCGCCAACATTCCGCTGATTTTCACGGTTGGTACCTACTGATTTTATCGGGGGTCGCGTACCACCTTGTTAAAAAATTATAATTAATTTCAGCCGTTCTGGTGTCTATCGCAGAGCTGTGGGTTAGTTTCAAAATCTTACTAACAGTGACTTTATCTATTTGTGACCCCAATTCCTTTTCCCACTTAATTATGAATGGCAGTATCTCCAGATGTTCCATGGCCAATAATATTTTGTATATCCGAGATATACTATTTCCTGTGTTGCCTGCCATACACAGGCATTCCAACAGGGTTAAATCATCCTCTGATCTTATTGGTTGGGGTAGTTGGTCAATGAAGTGCCTCAGCTGGAGATAGCGCCATTCGTTTATCAACATTAATTCTGTGTTTTGCTTCAACTCATGAAGTGTTATAATTTTCCCCTTTTTAACTATATCTCTTTCTTGTGCATTTTCACTTATTATCCAGTTTTCTCCTATTTCAATTTTACTGGGTAAAAAATAATAATTTTCTTTCAGTGAGATCAGGGGTGAGTTAAATTTCCCCTTACTTAATTTGTGGATCCCGTCCCATATTTTTAGTGCGTTTCGTGTCAATGCGTGAGTATTCCCATCTAGTGTTCTATATTGTGGAGGATATCCAAATTATATTTCTCAGACATGCATTGCTCATTATTTTTTCTAATCTAACCCACCTTTTATCATTTTGTCCTTTAGTCCACTCTACTACTCTTGATAGCACCACTGCATTATAATACTTTTCAATGTCAGGAACCGCCAACCCCCGTGTTTTTTTTCCTTGTTTTAGTACCGCAAGTGAGGTTCTAGCTTTTTTATTTTGCCAAATAAATTTCCTTACTATGGTTGTTAGCACATTAAGATAGGATTGCGACAATGCCATCGGCAACATTTGAAACATATATAGAATCTTCGGTAGCAATACCATCGTCAAGGTGCTAATCCTCCCTATCCAAGATATGGGCCTATACATTATTCTCTTTATTTCATTTTTGAGTTCATCCAACAAAGGTATATAATTGATTTTATATATTTTCTTCATAGAGTTAGCTAATTTTATTCCTAAATACTTTAGCTCTTTTTTCCATGGGAATTTAAATTCCTTCTGCAGCGCCACTGCTTCCTGTTTATTTAGATTAATATTCAAGATCTCTGACTTATTTAAGTTTATTTAGAAATTTGCTATGTCTCCATATTGTTTTAATACTTTTAATAAATTGGGCATTGTGATCCTCGGGTTTGTTATATGAAATAACACATCATCGGCAACTTGTGTTCTTCCTCGCCTGCCCTAATACCGCTTATATCGGGGTTATTTCGGATCGATGCAAGGAGTGGTTCTAAGGACAACACAAACAAAAGTGGGGAAAGGGGGCACCCCTGTCTCGTCCCATTTTTCATCTCGAAGGAGGGGGATGGCACACCATTCATTTTTATATATGCCGTTGGGTGATGGTACAGTACTTTGATCCATTGAATCATTCTTGGGCCAACACCCATGGTTTCCAACGTTTTTATTATGAGTCCCCAGTCTACCCTGTCAAATGCTTTTTCGGCATCAATTGACAGGAAAAGACCTGGGGACCCTTCTTTTTTTATTTGCTTGAGGAGGAGCAACGTTCTCACCCCATTGTCCCTCTCCTCTCTTCCTGGGATGAACCCCACCTGGTCATGATGGACCAGGGTGGTCATCAAGGCTTTCATCCATCCTGCAAGAATTTTAGCATACAGTTTTGTATCTGCGTTAAGCAGCGATATAGGCCTGTAGCTTGAGCATAAGGTGCCATCCTTCCCCTCCTTCGGAATAACTGTTATCGATGCAAGGAGGGCCTCACTACTCATATTATATTCTGCCCCTAATCCATTCATATACTGACACAACCTTGGGGTTAAGATCCCTTTGTATTTTTTTAAATAGTATGTCGTGAACCCTTCGGGTCCGGGGCTTTTCCCCGGGCTGACTCTTTCAGCGCACCATTTATTTCCTCCTCTGTTATGGGTTTCAGCTATTTTAGGTAATCCCGCCTTTTTTAGAAAATCATTTATTTTGTCCATTTTAATGTTTACCTGATCTACCTTCTGATTTACTGAGTACAAAGTCTCATAATAGGTTTTAAAGATTTCTGCTATCTCCTTGGTCATGTGTGCCATTTCCCCATTCCTCTTTTGATTTTTTTCTATATAGTTTACCGATTTTTTCTTTTGTAATATTCTCGCTAGATGTTTACCTGCTTTATTGCTCAACTGATATCTTTCTTTAGCTATTCTGTTATATGTCCTTTTCGTCTCTTGTTCCATTAAGTCCTTTAATTCATCTCTCTTAATTACCAATGTTTGAAATAACTCCAGCTGTATGCCCTGTTGTTTTTTATGATCCTGTTCTGCTTTATATATTTCTTCAATTAACGTTTGAACTTTCTTTTTGTCTCTCTTTTTTCATCCCAGCCCCTATAGCAATAAGTATACCCCTCATGTAGGCCTTATGGGCCTCCCAGAGTGTGGCCCCCGATATCTCTTTAGTGTCATTTGTTGAAAAATATAGCTCAATTTATTTTCTCACCATTTCTTCTACATCCTTATCGTGCAAAAGTTCTTCATTCATTCGCCATGTATATGGTTGTCTTTGATACCGGGGAACACTCAATTTCATTCTCACAGGGGCATGGTCTGATAGCGTGGAAATTTCTATCTTCGTATCTATGACATTGTCCAGGTACCTGTGATCTACCAAAATATAATATATCCTAGAGTATGTCCCGTGCACAGGGGAGTAAAATGTATAGTCTGGTGTCTTAGGATGTTGAACCCTCCATGCGTCAATCATTTGACACAGATGCATTTTCTGTTTAAGTTTTTTTAACTGAACATTGTTCGTCTCCTGTGCACGGGACGTACTATCAACAGCCGGGTCCATACAGAAGTTCAGATCACCCATCATTATCACATTCCCTTTCTTAAAGTCCCTTAGTTTTCCCAATACCTCTTTCATAAATGTTATGGGGTTCCTATTGGGAGAGTATACGTTTACTAATGTGCAATCCATTTCACATAGTCTACCCTTCAGGAAAATATATCTCCCTTCTGGGTCAGTCATCCTATCCTCCAATTTGAACCTCATTGTTTTGACAAATCCAATTGCAACCCCCCCTTGCTCTCCTTGTTGTTGAATCAGCATAGTACCATATGGGGAAATCTGCGGAATATAGTTTCACCTTTATGTCATGTGTTAGGTATGTCTCCTGCAGGGATACCACATCGACACCGTTGTATTTTAGCTCTTTAAGTATCTTATGTCTCTTAGAAGGTGTATTTAATCCCCGTACATTATAGGCCATAAAATTAATTGTTGTCATCTATACTTGGTTACTTGTCTGCTGCAGGTTGATTCGCTTTCATCTTGCAAGTGTAAGAGGTTCCTCATTCCCCATTCCCTTCCCCCCCTTCCATCCCCCCTCCCCATCCAACCCCACCCTCCACCCCCCCTTTGGCTCTTTATTGGCCTCCGAATCGTTTGTGGCCCCATCCTCCACCCTCAACTCTGGTTCTATTGTTTAGAGGTGTGGCTCTGACAATACCGCTTGATCCCACCTTCCCCTCCCACTGAAACTGGGGGTGGGTAAGGTGATCCCGAGGTGTTGTTTGGAGCCCCAATAAGCTACTCTCAGCCCCCCTCCAGCTCTGTCCCTCCTTCTCCCCCCAATCTCCCCCACCCCACCCCCAGTAGATTCTTAGTGCAATTTATTCTAGTATCTTATCAACCTTTTTACCCCTAATCCTCTTCCTTATATATCTCATTTTCACTTTCTACCCAACCTGGCAGATCTGGCACAAGTCAAGCTTGTTGCAAAATCCTGCCAGTTCTTCCGGAAACCTTAATCTGGCTGATCTTCCCTCTTTCTGGCCTATTAGACAAGCTGGAAATCCCCAGTTGTACTTAATGTTCTGTGCCCACATTTGCTCCAGAAGAGGCTTCAGAAATCACCGTCTTGCAAGTGTTTCCGGTGCCAAGTCTGTAAAGATTTGTAGCTCAGTCCCTTCATACTTTATAGGTGGTTTTCCCCTTAATTTCGCCCAGATTTCTGCCTTGTCTTCATAGAACCGGAATCTCACTATTATGTCTCGCGGCCAGTCAGCTTCTGTATTTTTTGGTGCCCCTTTATCCAACAGGGGGTTAAAGATTATATTCATTTATTTTCTCAGATCTTCCTTTTTTTCCTCTGGGAGTGAGCGAATTCTCAGATTTTGTCTTCTATTCGGTTCTCTTGATCTTCTAATCTATATAAAAAAAATCTGGTTTTGTCGCGTTAATTTGACTTGCTCCTTTAATTTATTTCGTTCCTGGGCATGTTTATCTGTTCTCTCTTCCGTCACCTCTACCCTTGTCAGGAGGTGTCGAAAATCCGTTCTTAATGTATTAATCTCTACCTTGATTGCGTTTTCCAGTCTCAATACCATCTCAGTAATTTCCGCCTTTGTTGGGATTTGTGAATCAGCCCGTTGTTCCTCTGCTCTGCTTATCTCTAATTCACTCTCTGTTGTCAAGTCGTCTCTGGATTGGTCCAGTGCATCCCCTGTCTTTTTTGCAGTGCTCTTTTTTTTGTCTATTTTCTTATCTGTTTTTTCTTGCTGTTGTTTGCCCAATCCGGGGCTTTTTGGACTTGCCTCCTGGGTCATATATTGTTTAATCGTGCTGGTTGCTGCACTGTTTTTGGGGGTCTTTGGGACACTACCCTTCGTGGTTTTATTTGTAGTCTTGCTCATGATGTTTTTGTTAGCCGCTCTTATGCATTTCCCCAGTTTTAAGGCTTAGTGTTATGTTTTTGCATATTTTCTTACTGATCAAGATCTAGTCTCTTTTCTCTGATCAGTGATCCACTCACCTATATTAAGCCTGTGTACTTGCATCCAAGTGGGTTTGAAGTTTGACCACTGCGAGGGGTATTGCTGTATATCCTGCTGTATATCCCCCAGAAGGACTTTTATAAGTCAGTCTATATTGGTGGGTATGTGTGTCAAATTTCCTTCCCGTGCTCCTGTTATAAAGTTAAATGGCAGGTGTTTAGCTATGGTCCCTTTGCTCTGTAATCCCAAGTGGGGTTCATCAGCTAATTTCATTGCTCTGATTATATTGCAGCCAGTTGCTGTAAATATTCGGGGGGGGTACTCTGTTGGATGACTAGTCTAGTCCAGTGACTTGCCGGTTTCTGGACTGGAACTTTTATCTGTGTCGGTGCCTGTACAGTTTTGCCCATGCGGGGACTCGAAGGTTCAGTGCCCTATGGGTATCACGGCGATCTTCTGGGGTTTACACATTTACAATTTACAATGTCTCTTTATTCAGTTCTGGCACAGGGGGCTAGGTGTATTTGCAAAAAAAAGTCCAGTATCAATCTCTGTTTAGGTAAACTTGCAGTGCAGGAGGTATCAATTTATTTATGCAAAAGTCCACTGAGCTGAGTTGCATTTAAGTGCGTATATATTTTAGGGGATATGTCTACTGCTCTTCCTTGACCCTATCCCATCTTAAGGGGCTGAGTTTGTGCGGCCTATTGACCATGCTGCCCGGGGGGTAAATCCTCCAGTCAAAGGGGAAAAACAAGCATCTCTAAATAACAGTCACATTGCACCTATGAGCATAGTTTTACCAGACTGAATCATAGTCAGGTCACTGCGAGAGGCTAGATGAATAGCTTTTTGATGCTCAGTACAGTTAACTTGCCAGCAGTCTTTTCATCTCCCACCTTGAGAGGCTGTTTGTATGCAGCCTTATGGCCCTGCACTCAGGGAGTGATATGTCCAATCAAAGGGGGCAAGCAGGTGTCTCTCTGTGCTATTGCACTGTATGTAGCATCAAAGTTCCACCAGGTAATATCATAACTTTAGCAGATATAGAGAGCACGTAAATAGCTGTTTTAGTGCTTAATTAAGCGTACCTGCTTACATGTCTTTTATACATTCATCCGCTGTTCACATAAAGTTTATTTCACATCAGCGTTACCTTACATCCTTTGTTGGTTTACTGTCAGAGGGGAAGCTCACACCTAGCCCCACTCATGGGGTCCGACTACTTCCGTGTTGTGTTTATGAGGGCTGGTAGCCGGTGCTCCAGACGGGGCTTCGGGGGGTGGGCGGGGGGTCAGCGGTACGGGGTTCAAGCCTCCAACCTTCGTCTGTGCTCCAGAGTCCAATTTGCTGTATCCATTAGCTGCCTTGTTATTGGGAGGGAGCAAGACGGGGGCATCATCTGAGGCGCCGCAACCTCTCACGCTGCGGTGAAGCCGCGGCTTGTCTCTGAGCTCTCCTCACACCTCCTTCGGCAGCACAGTCAGGCCCCTCCCTCAGAACGTGAGCGTCATGTCCTCACGTCCATCTTTCTTATGAACACAAAGAGTGATTTATTCTCTTTCTAATGTTGCAGCAGCCAATAACATGCATGCTCTTTGACATCATTGATCACTAGATGTTAACACTTCCTTTCACATGTCTGATCATGTTTCCTTTACATGTGTCATGGTTAGGGATGAGCTTCGTGTTCGAGTCGAACATACGTTCGACTCGAACATCGGCTGTTCGATCGTTCGACGAAGATCGAACGATTTGGGCCGTTCGCGCCAAATTCGAGTGACGCGAACGGCCCACAATGCACTACGCCATCGCAGTGTCATCCAGGCGCTGTGATTGGCCAAGCATGCACTGTGACCCCGCATGCTTGGCCAATCACAGCGCCGGCAGCGAGGAGAGCAATGATTGGCCACAGGCAGGATGCCTGTGGCCAATTATTGCTGAGGGTGTTTAGTACACGCCCCACACTATAAAAGGCCGCCAGCACGGCGGCCTAGTGTAGTGTGTTCCGGAGCAGGGAAAGAGAAGCATAGGCAGGGACAGTGACATTTATTTCTTTCTTGCTTAACCTGGATTCCTTTAGTTTAGGGAAAGAGAAGGATAGGTAGGGAGAGTGTCAATGTGTTTTACTGTGCGACTCCTTGTTTCTAGGGACAAAGAAGGAAAGTGAGGGGAATTCTCCTTGTGCTATAGTGTGCTTTAAAAAAACATTTTTTCTAGGGACAGAAAACTCTAGGTAGGGAGAGTGTCAGTTTCTTTCACTGTGCGAATCCTTGTTTCTAGGGACAAAGAAGGAAAGTGAGGGGAATTCTCCTTGTGCTATAGTGTGCTTTAAAAAACATTTTTTCTAGGGACAGAAAACTCTAGGTAGGGAGAGTGTCAGTTTCTTTCACTGTGCGAATCCTTGTTTCTAGGGACAAAGAAGGAAAGTGAGGGGAATTCTCCTTGTGCTATAGTGTGCTTTAAAAAAACATTTTTTCTAGGGACAGAAAACTCTAGGTAGGGAGAGTGTCAGTTTCTTTCACTGTGCGAATCCTTGTTTCTAGGGACAGGGAAGGACAGTGAGTGAATTCTCCTTGTGCTATAGTGTGCTTTAAAAAAACATTTTTTCTAGGGACAGAAAACTCTAGGTAGGGAGAGTGTCAGTTTCTTTCACTGTGCGAATCCTTGTTTCTAGGGACAAAGAAGGAAAGTGAGGGGAATTCTCCTTGTGCTATAGTGTGCTTTAAAAAAACATTTTTTCTAGGGACAGAAAACTCTAGGTAGGGAGAGTGTCAGTTTCTTTCACTGTGCGAATCCTTGTTTCTAGGGACAAAGAAGGAAAGTGAGGGGAATTCTCCTTGTGCTATAGTGTGCTTTAAAAAATCATTTTTTCTAGGGACAGAAAACTCTAGGTAGGGAGAGTGTCAGTTTCTTTCACTGTGCGAATCCTTGTTTCTAGGGACAGGGAAGGACAGTGAGTGAATTCTCCTTGTGCTATAGTGTGCTTTAAAAAAACATTTTTTCTAGGGACAGAAAACTCTAGGTAGGGAGAGTGTCAGTTTCTTTCACTGTGCGAATCCTTGTTTCTAGGGACAAAGAAGGAAAGTGAGGGGAATTCTCCTTGTGCTATAGTGTGCTTTAAAAAACATTTTTTCTAGGGACAGAAAACTCTAGGTAGGGAGAGTGTCAGTTTCTTTCACTGTGCGAATCCTTGTTTCTAGGGACAAAGAAGGAAAGTGAGGGGAATTCTCCTTGTGCTATAGTGTGCTTTAAAAAAACATTTTTTCTAGGGACAGAAAACTCTAGGTAGGGAGAGTGTCAGTTTCTTTCACTGTGCGAATCCTTGTTTCTAGGGACAGGGAAGGACAGTGAGTGAATTCTCCTTGTGCTATAGTGTGCTTTAAAAAAACATTTTTTCTAGGGACAGAAAACTCTAGGTAGGGAGAGTGTCAGTTTCTTTCACTGTGCGAATCCTTGTTTCTAGGGACAAAGAAGGAAAGTGAGGGGAATTCTCCTTGTGCTATAGTGTGCTTTAAAAAAACATTTTTTCTAGGGACAGAAAACTCTAGGTAGGGAGAGTGTCAGTTTCTTTCACTGTGCGAATCCTTGTTTCTAGGGACAAAGAAGGAAAGTGAGGGGAATTCTCCTTGTGCTATAGTGTGCTTTAAAAAATCATTTTTTCTAGGGACAGAAAACTCTAGGTAGGGAGAGTGTCAGTTTCTTTCACTGTGCGAATCCTTGTTTCTAGGGACAGGGAAGGACAGTGAGTGAATTCTCCTTGTGCTATAGTGTGCTTTAAAAAAACATTTTTTCTAGGGACAGAAAACTCTAGGTAGGGAGAGTGTCAGTTTCTTTCACTGTGCGAATCCTTGTTTCTAGGGACAAAGAAGGAAAGTGAGGGGAATTCTCCTTGTGCTATAGTGTGCTTTAAAAAAACATTTTTTCTAGGGACAGAAAACTCTAGGTAGGGAGAGTGTCAGTTTCTTTCACTGTGCGAATCCTTGTTTCTAGGGACAAAGAAGGAAAGTGAGGGGAATTCTCCTTGTGCTATAGTGTGCTTTAAAAAAACATTTTTTCTAGGGACAGAAAACTCTAGGTAGGGAGAGTGTCAGTTTCTTTCACTGTGCGAATCCTTGTTTCTAGGGACAAAGAAGGAAAGTGAGGGGAATTCTCCTTGTGCTATAGTGTGCTTTAAAAAAACATTTTTTCTAGGGACAGAAAACTCTAGGTAGGGAGAGTGTCAGTTTCTTTCACTGTGCGAATCCTTGTTTCTAGGGACAGGGAAGGACAGTGAGTGAATTCTCCTTGTGCTATAGTGTGCTTTAAAAAAACATTTTTTCTAGGGACAGAAAACTCTAGGTAGGGAGAGTGTCAGTTTCTTTCAGTGTGCGAATCCTTGTTTCTAGGGACAAAGAAGGAAAGTGAGGGGAATTCTCCTTGTGCTATAGTGTGCTTTAAAAAAACATTTTTTCTAGGGACAGAAAACTCTAGGTAGGGAGAGTGTCAGTTTCTTTCACTGTGCGAATCCTTGTTTCTAGGGACAGGGAAGGACAGTGAGTGAATTCTCCTTGTGCTATAGTGTGCTTTAAAAAAACATTTTTTCTAGGGACAGAAAACTCTAGGTAGGGAGAGTGTCAGTTTCTTTCAGTGTGCGAATCCTTGTTTCTAGGGACAAAGAAGGAAAGTGAGGGGAATTCTCCTTGTGCTATAGTGTGCTTTAAAAAAACATTTTTTCTAGGGACAGAAAACTCTAGGTAGGGAGAGTGTCAGTTTCTTTCACTGTGCGAATCCTTGTTTCAAGGGACAAAGAAGGAAAGTGAGGGGAATTCTCCTTGTGCTATAGTGTGCTTTAAAAAAACATTTTTTCTAGGGACAGAAAACTCTAGGTAGGGAGAGTGTCAGTTTCTTTCACTGTGCGAATCCTTGTTTCTAGGGACAGGGAAGGACAGTGAGTGAATTCTCCTTGTGCTATAGTGTGCTTTAAAAAAACATTTTTTCTAGGGACAGAAAACTCTAGGTAGGGAGAGTGTCAGTTTCTTTCACTGTGCGAATCCTTGTTTCTAGGGACAGGGAAGGACAGTGAGTGAATTCTCCTTGTGCTATAGTGTGCTTTAAAAAAACATTTTTTCTAGGGACAGAAAACTCTAGGTAGGGAGAGTGTCAGTTTCTTTCACTGTGCGAATCCTTGTTTCTAGGGACAAAGAAGGAAAGTGAGGGGAATTCTCCTTGTGCTATAGTGTGCTTTAAAAAAACATTTTTTCTAGGGACAGAAAACTCTAGGTAGGGAGAGTGTCAGTTTCTTTCACTGTGCGAATCCTTGTTTCTAGGGACAAAGAAGGAAAGTGAGGGGAATTCTCCTTGTGCTATAGTGTGCTTTAAAAAAACATTTTTTCTAGGGACAGAAAACTCTAGGTAGGGAGAGTGTCAGTTTCTTTCACTGTGCGAATCCTTGTTTCTAGGGACAAAGAAGGAAAGTGAGGGGAATTCTCCTTGTGCTATAGTGTGCTTTAAAAAAACATTTTTTCTAGGGACAGAAAACTCTAGGTAGGGAGAGTGTCAGTTTCTTTCACTGTGCGAATCCTTGTTTCTAGGGACAGGGAAGGACAGTGAGTGAATTCTCCTTGTGCTATAGTGTGCTTTAAAAAAACATTTTTTCTAGGGACAGAAAACTCTAGGTAGGGAGAGTGTCAGTTTCTTTCAGTGTGCGAATCCTTGTTTCTAGGGACAAAGAAGGAAAGTGAGGGGAATTCTCCTTGTGCTATAGTGTGCTTTAAAAAAACATTTTTTCTAGGGACAGAAAACTCTAGGTAGGGAGAGTGTCAGTTTCTTTCACTGTGCGAATCCTTGTTTCTAGGGACAGGGAAGGACAGTGAGTGAATTCTCCTTGTGCTATAGTGTGCTTTAAAAAAACATTTTTTCTAGGGACAGAAAACTCTAGGTAGGGAGAGTGTCAGTTTCTTTCAGTGTGCGAATCCTTGTTTCTAGGGACAAAGAAGGAAAGTGAGGGGAATTCTCCTTGTGCTATAGTGTGCTTTAAAAAAACATTTTTTCTAGGGACAGAAAACTCTAGGTAGGGAGAGTGTCAGTTTCTTTCACTGTGCGAATCCTTGTTTCTAGGGACAGGGAAGGACAGTGAGTGAATTCTCCTTGTAATATAGTGTGCTTTAAAAAAACATTTTTTTTAGGGACAGAAAACTCTAGGTAGGGAGAGTGTCAGTTTCTTTCACTGTGCGAATCCTTGTTTCTAGGGACAAAGAAGGAAAGTGAGGGGAATTCTCCTTGTGCTATAGTGTGCTTTAAAAAAACATTTTTTCTAGGGACAGAAAACTCTAGGTAGGGAGAGTGTCAGTTTCTTTCACTGTGCGAATCCTTGTTTCTAGGGACAAAGAAGGAAAGTGAGGGGAATTCTCCTTGTGCTATAGTGTGCTTTAAAAAAACATTTTTTCTAGGGACAGAAAACTCTAGGTAGGGAGAGTGTCAGTTTCTTTCACTGTGCGAATCCTTGTTTCTAGGGACAAAGAAGGAAAGTGAGGGGAATTCTCCTTGTGCTATAGTGTGCTTTAAAAAAACATTTTTTCTAGGGACAGAAAACTCTAGGTAGGGAGAGTGTCAGTTTCTTTCACTGTGCGAATCCTTGTTTCTAGGGACAAAGAAGGAAAGTGAGGGGAATTCTCCTTGTGCTATAGTGTGCTTTAAAAAAACATTTTTTCTAGGGACAGAAAACTCTAGGTAGGGAGAGTGTCAGTTTCTTTCACTGTGCGAATCCTTGTTTCTAGGGACAGGGAAGGACAGTGAGTGAATTCTCCTTGTGCTATAGTGTGCTTTAAAAAAACATTTTTTCTAGGGACAGAAAACTCTAGGTAGGGAGAGTGTCAGTTTCTTTCAGTGTGCGAATCCTTGCTTCTAGGGACAAAGAAGGAAAGTGAGGGGAATTCTCCTTGTGCTATAGTGTGCTTTAAAAAAACATTTTTTCTAGGGACAGAAAACTCTAGGTAGGGAGAGTGTCAGTTTCTTTCACTGTGCGAATCCTTGTTTCTAGGGACAGGGAAGGACAGTGAGTGAATTCTCCTTGTGCTATAGTGTGCTTTAAAAAAACATTTTTTCTAGGGACAGAAAACTCTAGGTAGGGAGAGTGTCAGTTTCTTTCAGTGTGCGAATCCTTGTTTCTAGGGACAAAGAAGGAAAGTGAGGGGAATTCTCCTTGTGCTATAGTGTGCTTTAAAAAAACATTTTTTCTAGGGACAGAAAACTCTAGGTAGGGAGAGTGTCAGTTTCTTTCACTGTGCGAATCCTTGTTTCTAGGGACAGGGAAGGACAGTGAGTGAATTCTCCTTGTGCTATAGTGTGCTTTAAAAAAACATTTTTTCTAGGGACAGAAAACTCTAGGTAGGGAGAGTGTCAGTTTCTTTCACTGTGCGAATCCTTGCTTCTAGGGACAAAGAAGGAAAGTGAGGGGAATTCTCCTTGTGCTATAGTGTGCTTTAAAAAAACATTTTTTCTAGGGACAGAAAACTCTAGGTAGGGAGAGTGTCAGTTTCTTTCACTGTGCGAATCCTTGTTTCTAGGGACAGGGAAGGACAGTGAGTGAATTCTCCTTGTGCTATAGTGTGCTTTAAAAAAACATTTTTTCTAGGGACAGAAAACTCTAGGTAGGGAGAGTGTCAGTTTCTTTCAGTGTGCGAATCCTTGTTTCTAGGGACAAAGAAGGAAAGTGAGGGGAATTCTCCTTGTGCTATAGTGTGCTTTAAAAAAACATTTTTTCTAGGGACAGAAAACTCTAGGTAGGGAGAGTGTCAGTTTCTTTCACTGTGCGAATCCTTGTTTCTAGGGACAGGGAAGGACAGTGAGTGAATTCTCCTTGTGCTATAGTGTGCTTTAAAAAAACATTTTTTCTAGGGACAGAAAACTCTAGGTAGGGAGAGTGTCAGTTTCTTTCACTGTGCGAATCCTTGTTTCTAGGGACAAAGAAGGAAAGTGAGGGGAATTCTCCTTGTGCTATAGTGTGCTTTAAAAAAACATTTTTTCTAGGGACAGAAAACTCTAGGTAGGGAGAGTGTCAGTTTCTTTCACTGTGCGAATCCTTGTTTCTAGGGACAAAGAAGGAAAGTGAGGGGAATTCTCCTTGTGCTATAGTGTGCTTTAAAAAAACATTTTTTCTAGGGACAGAAAACTCTAGGTAGGGAGAGTGTCAGTTTCTTTCACTGTGCGAATCCTTGTTTCTAGGGACAAAGAAGGAAAGTGAGGGGAATTCTCCTTGTGCTATAGTGTGCTTTAAAAAAACATTTTTTCTAGGGACAGAAAACTCTAGGTAGGGAGAGTGTCAGTTTCTTTCACTGTGCGAATCCTTGTTTCTAGGGACAGGGAAGGACAGTGAGTGAATTCTCCTTGTGCTATAGTGTGCTTTAAAAAAACATTTTTTCTAGGGACAGAAAACTCTAGGTAGGGAGAGTGTCAGTTTCTTTCAGTGTGCGAATCCTTGTTTCTAGGGACAAAGAAGGAAAGTGAGGGGAATTCTCCTTGTGCTATAGTGTGCTTTAAAAAAACATTTTTTCTAGGGACAGAAAACTCTAGGTAGGGAGAGTGTCAGTTTCTTTCACTGTGCGAATCCTTGTTTCTAGGGACAGGGAAGGACAGTGAGTGAATTCTCCTTGTGCTATAGTGTGCTTTAAAAAAACATTTTTTCTAGGGACAGAAAACTCTAGGTAGGGAGAGTGTCAGTTTCTTTCAGTGTGCGAATCCTTGTTTCTAGGGACAAAGAAGGAAAGTGAGGGGAATTCTCCTTGTGCTATAGTGTGCTTTAAAAAAACATTTTTTCTAGGGACAGAAAACTCTAGGTAGGGAGAGTGTCAGTTTCTTTCACTGTGCGAATCCTTGTTTCTAGGGACAGGGAAGGACAGTGAGTGAATTCTCCTTGTGCTATAGTGTGCTTTAAAAAAACATTTTTTCTAGGGACAGAAAACTCTAGGTAGGGAGAGTGTCAGTTTCTTTCAGTGTGCGAATCCTTGTTTCTAGGGACAAAGAAGGAAAGTGAGGGGAATTCTCCTTGTGCTATAGTGTGCTTTAAAAAAACATTTTTTCTAGGGACAGAAAACTCTAGGTAGGGAGAGTGTCAGTTTCTTTCACTGTGCGAATCCTTGTTTCTAGGGACAGGGAAGGACAGTGAGTGAATTCTCCTTGTGCTATAGTGTGCTTTAAAAAAACATTTTTTCTAGGGACAGAAAACTCTAGGTAGGGAGAGTGTCAGTTTCTTTCACTGTGCGAATCCTTGTTTCTAGGGACAAAGAAGGAAAGTGAGGGGAATTCTCCTTGTGCTATAGTGTGCTTTAAAAAAACATTTTTTCTAGGGACAGAAAACTCTAGGTAGGGAGTAGGGATGGGCCCGGTGCTCGATTCGAACCCATGTTCGAATCGAACATCGGGCGTTCGCTCGCTCGTCGAGCCCAGAACTATTTGGGCCGTTCGCATCACATTCGTGTGATGCGAGCGGCCCCGCAATGCATTGCGGCCGGCGCGGCCGGCGCAGTGCATTGCTGGCTGATGATTGGCCAAGCATGCACTGTGACCCCGCATGCTTGGCCAATCACAGCGCCCGAAACTCGGAGAGCAATAATTGGCTACAGGCAGGACGCCTGTAGCCAATTACAGCTCAGGGGCTTTAGTACACGCCCCACCATTTAAAAGGCCGCCACGCCATCGGCCCCGGTCACATGAGTTCCGGCTTTAGGAGAGATTAGTCTGCTGATTCAGTCTTTGCTTGATACTGAAAGATTTGCTCTTCTTTGCTAAACCATTGGCTATTTCTTTGCTAAACCATTGCTACCTAAGTCATTGATCGTTCATTGCTGCTGATTGCACAGTTAGTGTGTTATTAGCTGCTGCTGGGGATTAGTCTGGTGCGTGCTTACTGTTAGTACAGTATTGCAGTAGTACCAACCGCAGTGCTGTTAGCACAGCATTGCACCCCAACAGCACCCATAGGACTTCTAGTGTGTTAGTGGCAGCAAACAGAGCTCCTATATTTTCTTCTCAGCAGCACCCATAGGACTTCTAGTGTGTTAGTGGCAGCAAACAGAGCTCCTATATTTTCTTCTCAGCAGCACCCATAGGACTTCTAGTGTGTTAGTGGCAGCAAACAGAGCTCCTATATTTTCTTCTCAGCAGCACCCATAGGACTTCTAGTGTGTTAGTGGCAGCAAACAGAGCTCCTATATTTTCTTCTCAGCAGCACCCATAGGACTTCTAGTGTGTTAGTGGCATCACACAGAGCTCCTATATTTTCTTCTCAGCAGCACCCATAGGACTTCTAGTGTGTTAGTGGCAGCAAACAGAGCTCCTATATTTTCTTCTCAGCAGCACCCATAGGACTTCTAGTGTGTTAGTGGCAGCAAACAGAGCTCCTATATTTTCTTCTCAGCAGCACCCATAGGACTTCTAGTGTGTTAGTGGCAGCAAACAGAGCTCCTATATTTTCTTCTCAGCAGCACCCATAGGAATTCTAGTGTGTTAGTGGCATCACACAGAGCTCCTATATTTTCTTCTCAGCAGCACCCATAGGACTTCTAGTGTGTTAGTGGCAGCAAACAGAGCTCCTATATTTTCTTCTCAGCAGCACCCATAGGAATTCTAGTGTGTTAGTGGCATCACACAGAGCTCCTATATTTTCTTCTCAGCAGCACCCATAGGACTTCTAGTGTGTTAGTGGCAGCAAACAGAGCTCCTATATTTTCTTCTCAGCAGCACCCATAGGACTTCTAGTGTGTTAGTGGCATCACACAGAGCTCCTATATTTTCTTCTCAGCAGCACCCATAGGACTTCTAGTGTGTTAGTGGCAGCAAACAGAGCTCCTATATTTTCTTCTCAGCAGCACCCATAGGACTTCTAGTGTGTTAGTGGCAGCAAACAGAGCTCCTATATTTTCTTCTCAGCAGCACCCATAGGACTTCTAGTGTGTTAGTGGCAGCAAACAGAGCTCCTATATTTTCTTCTCAGCAGCACCCATAGGACTTCTAGTGTGTTAGTGGCAGCAAACAGAGCTCCTATATTTTCTTCTCAGCAGCACCCATAGGAATTCTAGTGTGTTAGTGGCATCACACAGAGCTCCTATATTTTCTTCTCAGCAGCACCCATAGGACTTCTAGTGTGTTAGTGGCATCACACAGAGCTCCTATATTTTCTTCTCAGCAGCACCCACAGGACTTCTAGTGTGTTAGTGGCAGCAAACAGAGCTCCTATATTTTCTTCTCAGCAGCACCCATAGGACTTCTAGTGTGTTAGTGGCAGCAAACAGAGCTCCTATATTTTCTTCTCAGCAGCACCCATAGGAATTCTAGTGTGTTAGTGGCATCACACAGAGCTCCTATATTTTCTTCTCAGCAGCACCCATAGGACTTCTAGTGTGTTAGTGGCAGCAAACAGAGCTCCTATATTTTCTTCTCAGCAGCACCCATAGGACTTCTAGTGTGTTAGTGGCATCACACAGAGCTCCTATATTTTCTTCTCAGCAGCACCCATAGGACTTCTAGTGTGTTAGTGGCAGCAAACAGAGCTCCTATATTTTCTTCTCAGCAGCACCCATAGGACTTCTAGTGTGTTAGTGGCAGCAAACAGAGCTCCTATTTTTTCTTCTCAGCAGCACCCATAGGAATTCTAGTGTGTTAGTGGCATCACACAGAGCTCCTATATTTTCTTCTCAGCAGCACCCATAGGACTTCTAGTGTGTTAGTGGCAGCAAACAGAGCTCCTATATTTTCTTCTCAGCAGCACCCATAGGACTTCTAGTGTGTTAGTGGCAGCAAACAGAGCTCCTATATTTTCTTCTCAGCAGCACCCATAGGACTTCTAGTGTGTTAGTGGCAGCAAACAGAGCTCCTATATTTTCTTCTCAGCAGCACCCATAGGAATTCTAGTGTGTTAGTGGCATCACACAGAGCTCCTATATTTTCTTCTCAGCAGCACCCATAGGACTTCTAGTGTGTTAGTGGCAGCAAACAGAGCTCCTATATTTTCTTCTCAGCAGCACCCATAGGACTTCTAGTGTGTTAGTGGCAGCAAACAGAGCTCCTATATTTTCTTCTCAGCAGCACCCATAGGACTTCTAGTGTGTTAGTGGCATCACACAGAGCTCCTATATTTTCTTCTCAGCAGCACCCACAGGACTTCTAGTGTGTTAGTGGCAGCAAACAGAGCTCCTATATTTTCTTCTCAGCAGCACCCATAGGACTTCTAGTGTGTTAGTGGCAGCAAACAGAGCTCCTATATTTTCTTCTCAGCAGCACCCATAGGAATTCTAGTGTGTTAGTGGCATCACACAGAGCTCCTATATTTTCTTCTCAGCAGCACCCATAGGACTTCTAGTGTGTTAGTGGCAGCAAACAGAGCTCCTATATTTTCTTCTCAGCAGCACCCATAGGACTTCTAGTGTGTTAGTGGCATCACACAGAGCTCCTATATTTTCTTCTCAGCAGCACCCATAGGACTTCTAGTGTGTTAGTGGCAGCAAACAGAGCTCCTATATTTTCTTCTCAGCAGCACCCATAGGACTTCTAGTGTGTTAGTGGCAGCAAACAGAGCTCCTATATTTTCTTCTCAGCAGCACCCATAGGACTTCTAATGTGTTAGTGGCAGCAAACAGAGCTCCTATATTTTCTTCTCAGCAGCACCCATAGGAATTCTAGTGTGTTAGTGGCATCACACAGAGCTCCTATATTTTCTTCTCAGCAGCACCCATAGGACTTCTAGTGTGTTAGTGGCAGCAAACAGAGCTCCTATATTTTCTTCTCAGCAGCACCCATAGGAATTCTAGTGTGTTAGTGGCATCACACAGAGCTCCTATATTTTCTTCTCAGCAGCACCCATAGGACTTCTAGTGTGTTAGTGGCAGCAAACAGAGCTCCTATATTTTCTTCTCAGCAGCACCCATAGGACTTCTAGTGTGTTAGTGGCAGCAAACAGAGCTCCTATATTTTCTTCTCAGCAGCACCCATAGGACTTCTAGTGTGTTAGTGGCAGCAAACAGAGCTCCTATATTTTCTTCTCAGCAGCACCCATAGGACTTCTAGTGTGTTAGTGGCAGCAAACAGAGCTCCTATATTTTCTTCTCAGCAGCACCCATAGGAATTCTAGTGTGTTAGTGGCATCACACAGAGCTCCTATATTTTCTTCTCATTAGCACCCATAGGACTTCTAGTGTGTTAGTGGCAGCAAACAGAGCTCCTATATTTTCTTCTCAGCAGCACCCATAGGACTTCTAGTGTGTTAGTGGCAGCAAACAGAGCTCCTATATTTTCTTCTCAGCAGCACCCATAGGACTTCTAGTGTGTTAGTGGCATCACACAGAGCTCCTATATTTTCTTCTCAGCAGCACCCACAGGACTTCTAGTGTGTTAGTGGCAGCAAACAGAGCTCCTATATTTTCTTCTCAGCAGCACCCATAGGACTTCTAGTGTGTTAGTGGCAGCAAACAGAGCTCCTATATTTTCTTCTCAGCAGCACCCATAGGAATTCTAGTGTGTTAGTGGCATCACACAGAGCTCCTATATTTTCTTCTCAGCAGCACCCATAGGACTTCTAGTGTGTTAGTGGCAGCAAACAGAGCTCCTATATTTTCTTCTCAGCAGCACCCATAGGACTTCTAGTGTGTTAGTGGCATCACACAGAGCTCCTATATTTTCTTCTCAGCAGCACCCATAGGACTTCTAGTGTGTTAGTGGCAGCAAACAGAGCTCCTATATTTTCTTCTCAGCAGCACCCATAGGAATTCTAGTGTGTTAGTGGCATCACACAGAGCTCCTATATTTTCTTCTCAGCAGCACCCATAGGACTTCTAGTGTGTTAGTGGCAGCAAACAGAGCTCCTATATTTTCTTCTCAGCAGCACCCATAGGACTTCTAGTGTGTTAGTGGCATCACACAGAGCTCCTATATTTTCTTCTCAGCAGCACCCATAGGACTTCTAGTGTGTTAGTGGCAGCAAACAGAGCTCCTATATTTTCTTCTCAGCAGCACCCATAGGACTTCTAGTGTGTTAGTGGCAGCAAACAGAGCTCCTATATTTTCTTCTCAGCAGCACCCATAGGACTTCTAGTGTGTTAGTGGCAGCAAACAGAGCTCCTATATTTTCTTCTCAGCAGCACCCATAGGACTTCTAGTGTGTTAGTGGCAGCAAACAGAGCTCCTATATTTTCTTCTCAGCAGCACCCATAGGACTTCTAGTGTGTTAGTGGCAGCAAACAGAGCTCCTATATTTTCTTCTCAGCAGCACCCATAGGAATTCTAGTGTGTTAGTGGCATCACACAGAGCTCCTATATTTTCTTCTCAGCAGCACCCATAGGACTTCTAGTGTGTTAGTGGCAGCAAACAGAGCTCCTATATTTTCTTCTCAGCAGCACCCATAGGAATTCTAGTGTGTTAGTGGCATCACACAGAGCTCCTATATTTTCTTCTCAGCAGCACCCATAGGACTTCTAGTGTGTTAGTGGCAGCAAACAGAGCTCCTATATTTTCTTCTCAGCAGCACCCATAGGACTTCTAGTGTGTTAGTGGCAGCAAACAGAGCTCCTATATTTTCTTCTCAGCAGCACCCATAGGACTTCTAGTGTGTTAGTGGCATCACACAGAGCTCCTATATTTTCTTCTCAGCAGCACCCACAGGACTTCTAGTGTGTTAGTGGCAGCAAACAGAGCTCCTATATTTTCTTCTCAGCAGCACCCATAGGACTTCTAGTGTGTTAGTGGCAGCAAACAGAGCTCCTATATTTTCTTCTCAGCAGCACCCATAGGACTTCTAGTGTGTTAGTGGCAGCAAACAGAGCTCCTATATTTTCTTCTCAGCAGCACCCATAGGAATTCTAGTGTGTTAGTGGCATCACACAGAGCTCCTATATTTTCTTCTCAGCAGCACCCATAGGACTTCTAGTGTGTTAGTGGCAGCAAACAGAGCTCCTATATTTTCTTCTCAGCAGCACCCATAGGACTTCTAGTGTGTTAGTGGCAGCAAACAGAGCTCCTATATTTTCTTCTCAGCAGCACCCATAGGACTTCTAGTGTGTTAGTGGCAGCAAACAGAGCTCCTATATTTTCTTGTCAGCAGCACACATAGTACCTATAGTGTGTTAGTGTCAGCACCCATAGGACCTACAGTGTGTTGTGAGCACACATAGGAGTTCTATTTTTTATACTATATACACTACCGACTACAATGGCTGGAAGACCGCCAAGGAGAGGCAGAGCGTGCCGAGGCAAGAACACAGGGCAGGCAGGCTCTGTTTCTAGAGACAACAGTGCTGGCCGTGGACGTGGTCGTGCATCGTCATCAGCACGTGGCCATGGGACACGCTTGTCTTTGTTTTCGGCAGCTGGACATGTGGAGCCGCATCATGCCGAAGGCTTGGTAGAATGGATGACCAAGCCCTCCTCATCCTCCTCATCCTCTCTCACCCAGGCTCAGGGTACTGGCAGAGCAGCTGCCAACGCGTACTCAATGGCATCATCAGCCACCCCTTCCCTAGACCCACCATGTCCTCCTGAGGAGTCCCCCGAACTGTTTGAGCACAGTGTTGGGTACATGCTCCAGGAGGATGCCCAACGATTCGAAGGCTCGGATGATGATACCCAGCTTGAGGAAGTCAGTAGTGTGCGCGCAGAGAAAGGGGATGCTGAAGGACAGCAATCTGGCAGTAGTGTTCCACCAGCTGCAGCTTACTGCCAGGTTTGCTCTAGTGGTGAAGAGGGAGGGGATGATGAGGTCACTGACTCCACGTGGGTGCCTGAAGGGAGAGAGGAGGAGGAGGAGGAGGATGCAGCGTCACATGTCCAACGAGGCAGGATGCCCCCTGGAGGCCAGCTAGAGGCCAGCACAGCAACTGTACCACACCGCAGAGCTCCGCCTGTGCAGGGCGCTGCCTCTGCACGTTATCACAAAAGTTCTTTGGTGTGGGCCTTTTTTGAGACGAGTGCATCAGATCGCACCACTGCTATTTGCAATATTTGTCTCAAGCGTATCTCGCGTGGCCAAAACATCAGCCGCTTGGGCACCACAAGCATGAGCAGACATATGTCGACCTGCCATGCAGCTCGTTGGCAAGCACACATAAAAGACCCACACCAAAGAACAAAGCGGACCTCTCCTTGCTCCTCATCAGCTGGGATCTCCATCCCCACTATATCTTCAGTCCTCTCTGAAAGCTGCTCTGAGAGGACTGAAGGTGTAGAATTAGGTGTGTCACAACCAAGTACTTGCAGTACACCGACGTCCGATTGTAGCAGGCAAATTTCCCTGCCCCAGCTGCTTGACCGTCGAAAGAAGTATACTCCCAGCCATCCACATGCCCAGCGGTTGAATGCTAGCTTGGCTAAATTGCTAGCACTTCAACTGCTGCCTTTTCAGTTGATAGACTCGGCCCCCTTCCGTGAGTTTGTTCAATGTGCGGTTCCTCAGTGGCAGGTTCCCAAACGCCACTTTTTCTCACGGAAGGCAATTCCGTCTCTCTACTGGCATGTGGAAGGCAATGTCCATGCCTCGCTGGACAGGGCGGTCAGCGGTAAGGTGCATATTACCGCTGACTCATGGTCCAGCAGGCATGGACAGGGACGTTATCTTTCTTTCACGGCCCATTGGGTCACTCTATTGGTAGCTGGGAGGGATGCAGGACAAGGTGCAGTAGTGTTGGAGGTTGTTCCGCCACCACGCCTCCAAAATGCTACTACTGGTTGTGACACACCTCTCTCCTCCACCCCCTCCTCTTCTTCTTCCTCCATGTCCTCTTCGAGTGCTCTGTCCTCGGAACCAGCGGTGCTCCGTAGGCGTACAAGGGGCTACGCGAGTACGCAGGCAAAAAGATGCCATGCCGTGCTTGCGCTGGTGTGTTTGGGGGACAGGAGCCACACTGGGCCAGAGGTTCTGGCAGCTCTGCAGGGGCAGGCCGAGAGGTGGTTGACGCCACGCCAGCTTAAGCCAGGAATGGTCGTTTCTGATAATGGCACCAACCTCCTCTCCGCCCTGCGACAGGGGCAGCTCACCCATGTGCCCTGTATGGCTCACGTCCTCAACCTGGTGGTGCAGCGGTTCTTGGGCAGGTTCCCAGGCTTACAGGATGTCCTGAGGCAGGCCAGGAAAGTCTGTGTGCATTTCCGCCGATCTTATAATGCCAGTGCTCGGCTGACTGAGCTGCAAAAGGAGCTGAACCTGCCCAAGAACCGCCTAATATGTGACATGCCCACCAGGTGGAACTCAACGTTGGCCATGCTGCAGCGACTGCACACGCAGCAGAGGGCCATCAATGAGTACCTTTGCGACTACGGCACCAGGACAGGGTCAGGGGAGCTTGGCTTTTTTTCCCCACGCCAGTGGAGCATGATCAGGGATGCATGCACTGTCCTCTCACCATTTGAGGAGGCCACGAGGATGGTGAGCAGTGACAGTGCATGCATCAGTGACACTGTACCTCTTGTCCACCTGTTGGAGCATACGCTGCGTGGGATAATGGACAGGGCACTTGAGGCAGAACAGAGGCAGGAAGAGGAGGACTTCCTTGTCTCTCAAGGCCCCCTTTATCCAGACAATGTTCCTTCTGTCCCACCCATCACACAGGAAGAGGAGGAGGAGGAGGAGGAGGATTGTGTGAGCATGGAGGTGGAGCCTGGCACTCAGCATCAGCAGCAGCAGTCTTTTAGGGATGATGTACAGTCCCAACAAACCAGTGGACTTGTACGTGGCTGGGAGGAGGTGGCTGGCGATCATGTCATCCTCAGTGACCCAGAAGACTCCGGACCGAATGCCTCAGCTAACCTACGCTGCATGGCCTCCCTGATCCTGCAAAGCCTGCGGAAGGATCCTCGTGTTCTTCGGATCAAGGAGAGTGACCATTACTGGCTGGCCACTCTCCTTGATCCACGGTACAAGGGTAAGGTTGCGGACCTTATCTTGCCGTCGCAGAGGGAGCAGAGGATGAGACATCTCAGGGAGGCCTTGCAGAAAGGTCTGTGCAACGCGTTCCCAGAAACTGGGAGGTTACAAACTCCTGGTCCTGGACGACGAGTTGCTGAGGCTTCGGTCAGTAGCAGAAGGAGCGGTGGGGAAGGTGGACGTCTGACCGATGCGTTCAGACAATTTTTTAGTCCGCAGCCCCAAGGTATGATCGGTTCCAGCAACCATCGCCAGCGTCTGATATACATGGTGCAGGAATACCTAGGGGCAAGGTCAGACTTGGACACCTTTCCCACCGAAAATCCTCTGGCTTACTGGGTCCTGAGGATGGATCACTGGCCAGAGCTTGCACAGTATGCAATTGAGCTACTGGCCTGTCCTGCATCCAGCGTTCTTTCCGAACGCACATTCAGTGCTGCTGGAGGATTTGTCACCGATCATAGGGTGCGCCTGTCCACCGACTCGGTTGATCGACTGACCTTCATAAAAATGAATCAGTCTTGGATCACCACCAGCTACCAGACACCTGAAGCGGATATAACGGAATAATTTATAATGTCTCATCCCTTCAAGACTGCCTATGCTGATGCTGAGTGACTGTCCTGTTATGTTCACTGACTATCCTCTTCCTCCTCCTCAATGATCCATGCCACCACACCAGTGCCTAAGGCACAATTTTTCAGCCCCTGTATAACAGGGGCGTGTAATTACAATTTTTTAAAAAGATGGTTCGCAACAGGTGTGACTGCTGTGCTCAGAGTACAGTATCTGTGAGGGGTTGCAGTGTTGTGGCACCAGCACCAGTGCCTAAGGCACAATTTTTCAGCCCCTGTTGGGGCGTGTAATTACAATTTTTAGGCAATGCTTTGCAACAGGTCTCATTGCTGTGCTCAGAGTACAGTATCTGTGAGGGGTTGCAGTGTTGTGGCACCAGCACCAGTGCCTAAGGCACAATTTTTCAGCCCCTGTATAACAGGGGCGTGTAATTACAATTTTTTAAAAAGATGCTTCGCAACAGGTGTGACTGCTGTGCTCCAAGTACAGTATCTGTGAGGGGTTGCAGTGTTGTGGCACCAGCACCAATGCCTAAGGCACAATTTTTCAGCCCCTGTTTAACAGGGGCGTGTAATTACAAATCTTGATCTAATAGTTCACAGCAGGGCCCATTCCTGCGCCCACCAAGAGTAACTATGAGGGCCTACAGTCTTGTGGCAACACCGTCCACCACCACCACCACCACCAAAGGCCCAATTTTTCTGCCCTGTTCAACAGGTGCATGCAATTACAAATCTTGATCTAATAACTCACAGCAGGGCCCATTCCTGCACCCACCAAGAGTAACTGTGAGGGCTTACAGTCTTGTGGCAACACCGTCCACCACCACCACCACCACCACCAAAGGCCCAATTTTTCTGCCCGGTTCAACAGGTGCATGCAAGTACAAATCTTGATCTATTAACTCACAGCAGGGCCCATTCCTGTGCCCACCAGTCTTGTGGCTACACCAATATCTAATAGGGCAAATTTCTGCAGAGTATATACGGCAGGCCCCTACTTTCAAACATCCAACTTACAAACGACTCCTACTTGCAAACGGCAAGAGAAAACAGGAAGTGAGAGGAAATCTACCCCTAGGAAGGAAAATTCTATCCTGTTAGATTTAATTTGGGAAAAAGGTATCTCCTCTCTACTGATGCTTTATCACCAATCCTTGTTTCAATTAAAACCCCACTTTTCCAAAAACATTTGTCATTGGGACGGAAAGTGAGGTGACATGTTCTGAACAGATGTGCAAAGACAGCAAATGTTACAGGGGTGATAACCCCTCCCTATGTTCTCCAAAAAGCTTAAAAATTGATTTTTTTGGGATGTAGCTACACTTCATAATGTACCTGTTCAGATTCTACTTAAGAACAAACCTACAGTCCATGTCTTGTTTGCACCACCTATATACTGCTGTTCAGAGTATATAGGGTTGTAGGTATAGGGTTTTATTTTGGGTGCGGGGTCCCCCTTAGTATCCATACAAGACCCAAAGGGGCTGGGGTGGGGGGGGGGTGATGGGGTAGCCATGCCATTTTTCTCAAGGATTTTCAGCCATATGGCGGCCAGGACAAGACATGACATTAAAGCCGCAAGTGGTTTTAAATGGCTTCTTTTTTTCCTTTACAAATGTCATTTTGTGCAAGGACAGTTCTAAACACGGGAAACACATGCCACTTCACAGGCATACTTTAGACACCCCCCAGGTACCGTATTTAAAGGAAAATTTCACTTTTTTTTTTTTCACTTTATGCATCATTAAAATGACTGCTCCCGAAAAAACTTTAGTTTTTAAAATTTCTTTTTGCATTGATATATGTCCCCTGGGGCAGGACCCGGGTCCCCAAACCTGTTTTATAACATTAACATGCATATTGGCCGTTGTAATTAGCAATTTTGATTTCGAACGTTCGCGTCCATTATAACGAATAGGGTTCGAAAATTCGCGCGAACTTTCGGTCCGTTCGAAGGTTCTGGTGCGAACCGAACCCGGGGGTGTTCGGCTCATCCCTAGTAGGGAGAGTGTCAGTTTCTTTCACTGTGCGAATCCTTGTTTCTAGGGACAAAGAAGGAAAGTGAGGGGAATTCTCCTTGTGCTATAGTGTGCTTTAAAAAAACATTTTTTCTAGGGACAGAAAACTCTAGGTAGGGAGAGTGTCAGTTTCTTTCACTGTGCGAATCCTTGTTTCTAGGGACAAAGAAGGAAAGTGAGGGGAATTCTCCTTGTGCTATAGTGTGCTTTAAAAAAACATTTTTTCTAGGGACAGAAAACTCTAGGTAGGGAGAGTGTCAGTTTCTTTCACTGTGCGAATCCTTGTTTCTAGGGACAAAGAAGGAAAGTGAGGGGAATTCTCCTTGTGCTATAGTGTGCTTTAAAAAAACATTTTTTCTAGGGACAGAAAACTCTAGGTAGGGAGAGTGTCAGTTTCTTTCACTGTGCGAATCCTTGTTTCTAGGGACAGGGAAGGACAGTGAGTGAATTCTCCTTGTGCTATAGTGTGCTTTAAAAAAACATTTTTTCTAGGGACAGAAAACTCTAGGTAGGGAGAGTGTCAGTTTCTTTCAGTGTGCGAATCCTTGCTTCTAGGGACAAAGAAGGAAAGTGAGGGGAATTCTCCTTGTGCTATAGTGTGCTTTAAAAAAACATTTTTTCTAGGGACAGAAAACTCTAGGTAGGGAGAGTGTCAGTTTCTTTCACTGTGCGAATCCTTGTTTCTAGGGACAGGGAAGGACAGTGAGTGAATTCTCCTTGTGCTATAGTGTGCTTTAAAAAAACATTTTTTCTAGGGACAGAAAACTCTAGGTAGGGAGAGTGTCAGTTTCTTTCAGTGTGCGAATCCTTGTTTCTAGGGACAAAGAAGGAAAGTGAGGGGAATTCTCCTTGTGCTATAGTGTGCTTTAAAAAAACATTTTTTCTAGGGACAGAAAACTCTAGGTAGGGAGAGTGTCAGTTTCTTTCACTGTGCGAATCCTTGTTTCTAGGGACAGGGAAGGACAGTGAGTGAATTCTCCTTGTGCTATAGTGTGCTTTAAAAAAACATTTTTTCTAGGGACAGAAAACTCTAGGTAGGGAGAGTGTCAGTTTCTTTCACTGTGTGAATCCTTGTTTCTAGGGACAAAGAAGGAAAGTGAGGGGAATTCTCCTTGTGCTATAGTGTGCTTTAAAAAATCATTTTTTCTAGGGACAGAAAACTCTAGGTAGGGAGAGTGTCAGTTTCTTTCACTGTGCGAATCCTTGTTTCTAGGGACAAAGAAGGAAAGTGAGGGGAATTCTCCTTGTGCTATAGTGTGCTTTAAAAAACATTTTTTCTAGGGACAGAAAACTCTAGGTAGGGAGATTGTCAGTTTCTTTCACTGTGCGAATCCTTGTTTCTAGGGACAAAGAAGGAAAGTGAGGGGAATTCTCCTTGTGCTATAGTGTGCTTTAAAAAAACATTTTTTCTAGGGACAGAAAACTCTAGGTAGGGAGAGTGTCAGTTTCTTTCACTGTGCGAATCCTTGTTTCTAGGGACAAAGAAGGAAAGTGAGGGGAATTCTCCTTGTGCTATAGTGTGCTTTAAAAAAACATTTTTTCTAGGGACAGAAAACTCTAGGTAGGGAGAGTGTCAGTTTCTTTCACTGTGCGAATCCTTGTTTCTAGGGACAGGGAAGGACAGTGAGTGAATTCTCCTTGTGCTATAGTGTGCTTTAAAAAAACATTTTTTCTAGGGACAGAAAACTCTAGGTAGGGAGAGTGTCAGTTTCTTTCAGTGTGCGAATCCTTGTTTCTAGGGACAAAGAAGGAAAGTGAGGGGAATTCTCCTTGTGCTATAGTGTGCTTTAAAAAAACATTTTTTCTAGGGACAGAAAACTCTAGGTAGGGAGAGTGTCAGTTTCTTTCACTGTGCGAATCCTTGTTTCTAGGGACAGGGAAGGACAGTGAGTGAATTCTCCTTGTGCTATAGTGTGCTTTAAAAAAACATTTTTTCTAGGGACAGAAAACTCTAGGTAGGGAGAGTGTCAGTTTCTTTCACTGTGCGAATCCTTGTTTCTAGGGACAAAGAAGGAAAGTGAGGGGAATTCTCCTTGTGCTATAGTGTGCTTTAAAAAAACATTTTTTCTAGGGACAGAAAACTCTAGGTAGTGTGACAGCAGGAAGGTAAAGTCACCTGGTTGCATCCAGGGGGGTAGATATATTTCTCCCAGATTCAGGCTTTATGCCGACTTATACAACTAGGGAGTTGATGAAGCCCAGCTGAGGCTAGTGGGCTCATGGATGACTCATACCTCTAGAGAGAGGGCTGGGCGTCGTGCAGGCAGGGAGTTGATGAGACCAGCTGAAGCTTGTCAGCTCATTTAAGGCCTTTATAAAAACTCCCAGCTTCATTAGATGTTAGCTCATGCCTGGACCCAGACCTGTGTGGACTGTCTAGGGAGAGTGAACCCCTGTGCGGTGAGGCAAAGCCTGTGTGGCTATTTGTTTGGACTTTTACTAAACCAGGGACTTAGGGACTAGGACAGCACCAGGCTGATCCCAGTTGTTAGTTTAGGAAACCTGCATGTTTAGTCAGAGGTCAAACTGACCAGGATTTATTTTGTTTATGTTTCTTTTTGGCTTTGCTGTGTTTTTGTCACTGTACATAGAGAAATAAACCGCACCTTTTGATTTTGAAAACCACAACCTCCGTCTGCTGGCCCTGTTTTTGTGTGGGGATCCCAACCAGGGGGTCACACACACCCGCTACCGAGTTAACCCCCTCACAGTTGGTGGAGAACCAGTGGCAGTTTTTTTAAGCCAGCATGGAGGAGATACTGAAACAGCTGGCTCTAGCAAATGCCAATCAACAGCAGACAAATGCAGGTTTGCAAAGGAGCCTTGCAGCCCAGCAGCAAGCTCATCAACAAGCCCAGCAGCAATCTGAGGCCCGCTTCATAGACCTGTTACAGAAGCAAGAGCAGAGACTACAACAAATGGAAGCAGTAATGCAGCAACGTCCGCAGACCAGTGAGGAAAGCCGTCCCACTAATACCGCGTCCTTTGGGGTGAGTCGTTTATTGACAAAAATGACTGGAGAGGATGATCCAGAGGTATTTTTGACCACATTTGAAAGGACTGCTGAAAGAGAAAAGTGGCCTGAGGAGCAGTGGGCTGGACTGGTGGCTCCTCTGTTAACTGGTGAATCGCAGAAGGCTTACTATGACCTAGAGCCTGACCAAGCAAAAGACTATGTGATGCTAAAAGCTGAAATATTGGCAAGGCTGGGTGTCACCCTGGCTGTCCGGGCTCAGCGTGTTCATAACTGGACTTTCCAGCTTGGAAAACCCCCCAGGTCTCAAATGTATGATCTCATTCACCTGAGCAGGAAGTGGCTACAGCCAGAGACTTTGTCCGCACCGGAGATTGTGGAACGTGTTGTGATGGATCGTTTCTTGAGAGCTCTTCCTACCGCCATTCAAAAGTGGGTAAGCCATGGAGACCCAGAAACGGCCGGTAAACTTGTGGATCGTGTAGAGAGATACTTGGCTACAGAGAACCTGACGGCCTCTTCCAGAGACTCTCGGACTTTCCACCCTAAGACCAGACCATCCCCAGGGGCGGATAAGAGGATTCCAAGGGGTGAGGGTGGAGAGAGTGAGAGGGTGGGAGCTCTACCCAAAGTTTGGCGAGAACAGCCTGGGAAGTCAGGGGCTCAAGAGGCAGCCAAATGGATTGTTTGCTACCGCTGCCGGCAAGCGGGACATATTGCAGCAAATTGCCCGGTTGTGGAGGAACCCATGCAATGTGACTTTCTGATGGACAGACGTCAGTCGCTGTGTGCGACAGTCGCATGCACTGCCATTCGGGGAACTGAGAAACATTTATGCAAAATGTGTATTAATGGTAGAAATGTTGTGGTATTACTGGATTCAGGTAGCCTTGTGACCCTGATAAAGGCTGAATTAGTTAAAACAGAGGTCTCTGGGAATAGCAAGGTAGCTGTTATTTGTGTGCATGGGGACACCCGAGAGTATCCAGTGACTACAGTGTGTTTTGAGACCCCCAAAGGTACCCTCTCTCATCCAGTGGGGTTAGTATCTCAATTACCGCATGATGCCATTGTGGGAAGGGATTTTCCGAAGTTCTGGGAACTGTGGGATGATCCTGAGCCCCCCACTGGTGCCCCTATGTACCAGGAATGTGATAGCCAGAACTCCTCTGAGAGTGGTGAGGACTCTCCAGAATTTCCCTTGTCAGTATTGGCAGGGGAGACTCAAGAAACTGGAGAGGAGCCCACCTCCTCAGACGAAAACCTACCGTCTGTGGAGTTTTCTGATCTGGAGGTTCACAGGGAAAATTTTGCCACAGAACAGTTAAAAGACCCCGCCCTAATAAAGGCACGGGAAAACGTAGTGGAAATAGATGGCGAGTTAGTGAACCCAGATAATACCTGCACTTACCCATACTTCAGCGTAGAGAAGGACCTACTGTATCGGGTGGCAAAAAGGGCAGAAGAAACCGTTGAGCAGCTTGTGGTGCCCAAACCTTACAGGAAGTTGGTGTTGGAGTTGGCCCATGGGCACATTCTTGGAGGTCATCTGGGGACAGAGAAAACCCGAGAGAGGGTATTACAGAGATTCTATTGGCCTGGGGTGATGAAGGACATAGAAAATTATTGTTCCTCCTGCCCTGTGTGTCAGAGGTCGGCCCCGATGCCACATTTCCGTAGCCCACTGGTCCCTCTACCCATCATTGAGGTCCCGTTTGAGAGAATCGCAATGGATTTGGTAGGTCCTATAATCAAGTCCGCTAGGGGGCACCAGTACATATTGGTTATAATGGACTATGCCACCCGTTATCCAGAAGCGATCCCTCTCAGAAATACCTCGGCCAAAACCATAGCCAAAGAGCTATCTCTTGTTTTTAGCCGGGTGGGTATTTGTAAAGAACTGCTTACGGACCAAGGTACACCCTTTATGTCCCGGGTTATGAAAGAGCTGTGTAAATTGTTCAAAGTGACGCAATTGCGTACATCTGTGTATCACCCCCAAACCGATGGGCTGGTTGAAAGATTCAACAAAACCCTAAAACAAATGTTGAAGAAAGTGGTGGATAGAGATGGAAAGGATTGGGACTGTCTACTTCCTTATTTGATGTTTGCTATTAGGGAGGTGCCCCAATCCTCTACGGGATTCTCCCCCTTTGAGTTACTGTATGGGAGACACCCAAGAGGGCTGTTGGATATTGCCAAGGAAACTTGGGAAAGTGAGAGTTCTCCCCACAGGAGTGTGATTGAGCATGTCGCCCTGATGCAAGATCGAATTGCACAGGTAATGCCCATCGTGAAGGAACATTTGGCCCAAGCGCAGTTGGCACAGCAGAGAGTGTACAACCGTGGAGCAAAGACCCGTACCTTTTCCCCGGGGGATAGGATATTGGTACTTGTCCCTACGGTTGAAAGTAAATTCCTTGCCAAATGGCAAGGCCCCTACGAGATAATGGAAAAAGTGAGCGAAGTGAATTACAAGGTCAGACAACCAGGAAGGCGAAAGCCCGAACAGATATATCACGTTAATCTGTTGAAAGCCTGGAGGGATAGAGAGTCCCTAGTCGCAGAAACTTGGTCACCAGCTCAAACTGGTTGCGTGATTCCGGAGGTTGGAATAGCAGCCACCTTGTCACAACCCCAACAACAGGAGGTTAAGGAGTTTGTGCTTCGCAACAAGGAGGTGTTCTCTGAGCTGCCGGGACAAACATCTGGGGTAGAGCATGATATTATTACCCCGCCCGGTGAAAGGGTGAAGTTAAAACCCTATCGGATCCCAGAGGCCCGACGGGAGGCAATACAGGAGGAAGTACAGAAAATGCTGAACTTAGGGGTGATAGAGGAGTCCCAAAGTGATTGGTCTAGTCCCATTGTGTTGGTGCCTAAACCGGATGGGAGCTGGCGATTTTGTAACGATTTTCGTCAGTTGAACAAAGTTACAAAATTTGACACCTACCCCATGCCACGTATAGATGAGTTGATCGACCGGCTGGGAACAGCCCGATACATGACGACTCTTGACCTCACAAAAGGGTATTGGCAAATTCCCCTGGCCAAGTCGGCCAAAGAGAAAACCGCATTTGTAACCCCAGACGGGGCGTTCCAATATAAGAGAATGCCGTTCGGGTTACAGAATGCGCCGGCCACATTCCAGCGGAAAATGGACCAGATGCTGAGGCCCCATCGGAAGTATGCTGCGGCTTACCTGGATGACGTAATTGTCCATAGCACAGATTGGGCCTCACATCTGCCAAAAGTGCAAGCAGTCCTAGACTCTATCCGGGAAGCGGGGTTTACGGCTAACCCCAAGAAGTGTACCATTGGGCAGGAGGAGGCCAAATATCTTGGGTACACCATTGGCAGGGGAGTGATAAAACCCCAACTCAACAAAGTCGAGGCCATCCAGAGTTGGCCACGTCCCAACAGCAAGAAGCAGGTACGGGCCTTTCTGGGAATCGCGGGTTATTATCGGCGCTTCATTCCCCACTTTGCTTCTAAGGCTGTGCCCCTAACCAACCTGACGAAAGGGAAAGGGTCGGTCATGATTAAATGGACCCCCGAGTCTGAGGCAGCATTCCAATTCTTGAAACAAGCCTTATGTAGCCAGCCAGTGTTGTACTCACCCGACTTCTCTAAAGACTTTGTCGTACAAAGTGATGCGTCAGATGTGGGGTTAGGAGCAGTATTGTCCCAGGTCTGGAACGGGGAAGAGCACCCAGTCATTTACCTCAGCAGGAAGTTGAAGTCCCATGAGGTAAATTACGCCACGGTTGAAAAGGAGTGTTTAGCGGTGAAGTGGGCTCTAGATTCCCTTCGGTACTATCTGCTAGGTAGGCACTTTGACATGGTTACGGATCACGCTCCGTTAAAGTGGATGGCTCAAAACAAGGAGACAAATAGAAGAGTGAATAGGTGGTTCCTGGCCCTACAGGAATTCAACTTCACAGTAAAGCATCGCCCTGGCGTTCAAATGGGGAATGTGGATGCTTTGTCTCGAGTACATGAATGCCTGATTGCTGGTGTTCCAACCCCAAGGTTAAAACAAGAGGGGGGGTATGTGACAGCAGGAAGGTAAAGTCACCTGGTTGCATCCAGGGGGGTAGATATATTTCTCCCAGATTCAGGCTTTATGCCGACTTATACAACTAGGGAGTTGATGAAGCCCAGCTGAGGCTAGTGGGCTCATGGATGACTCATACCTCTAGAGAGAGGGCTGGGCGTCGTGCAGGCAGGGAGTTGATGAGACCAGCTGAAGCTTGTCAGCTCATTTAAGGCCTTTATAAAAACTCCCAGCTTCATTAGATGTTAGCTCATGCCTGGACCCAGACCTGTGTGGACTGTCTAGGGAGAGTGAACCCCTGTGCGGTGAGGCAAAGCCTGTGTGGCTATTTGTTTGGACTTTTACTAAACCAGGGACTTAGGGACTAGGACAGCACCAGGCTGATCCCAGTTGTTAGTTTAGGAAACCTGCATGTTTAGTCAGAGGTCAAACTGACCAGGATTTATTTTGTTTATGTTTCTTTTTGGCTTTGCTGTGTTTTTGTCACTGTACATAGAGAAATAAACCGCACCTTTTGATTTTGAAAACCACAACCTCCGTCTGCTGGCCCTGTTTTTGTGTGGGGAGCCCAACCAGGGGGTCACACACACCCGCTACCGAGTTAACCCCCTCACAGTAGGGAGAGTGTCAGTTTCTTTCACTGTGCGAATCCTTGTTTCTAGGGACAAAGAAGGAAAGTGAGGGGAATTCTCCTTGTGCTATAGTGTGCTTTAAAAAAACATTTTTTCTAGGGACAGAAAACTCTAGGTAGGGAGAGTGTCAGTTTCTTTCACTGTGCGAATCCTTGTTTCTAGGGACAGGGAAGGACAGTGAGTGAATTCTCCTTGTGCTATAGTGTGCTTTAAAAAAACATTTTTTCTAGGGACAGAAAACTCTAGGTAGGGAGAGTGTCAGTTTCTTTCAGTGTGCGAATCCTTGTTTCTAGGGACAAAGAAGGAAAGTGAGGGGAATTCTCCTTGTGCTATAGTGTGCTTTAAAAAAACATTTTTTCTAGGGACAGAAAACTCTAGGTAGGGAGAGTGTCAGTTTCTTTCACTGTGCGAATCCTTGTTTCTAGGGACAGGGAAGGACAGTGAGTGAATTCTCCTTGTGCTATAGTGTGCTTTAAAAAAACATTTTTTCTAGGGACAGAAAACTCTAGGTAGGGAGAGTGTCAGTTTCTTTCACTGTGCGAATCCTTGTTTCTAGGGACAAAGAAGGAAAGTGAGGGGAATTCTCCTTGTGCTATAGTGTGCTTTAAAAAAACATTTTTTCTAAGGACAGAAAACTCTAGGTAGGGAGAGTGTCAGTTTCTTTCACTGTGCGAATCCTTGTTTCTAGGGACAAAGAAGGAAAGTGAGGGGAATTCTCCTTGTGCTATAGTGTGCTTTAAAAAAACATTTTTTCTAGGGACAGAAAACTCTAGGTAGGGAGAGTGTCAGTTTCTTTCACTGTGCGAATCCTTGTTTCTAGGGACAAAGAAGGAAAGTGAGGGGAATTCTCCTTGTGCTATAGTGTGCTTTAAAAAAACATTTTTTCTAGGGACAGAAAACTCTAGGTAGGGAGAGTGTCAGTTTCTTTCACTGTGCGAATCCTTGTTTCTAGGGACAAAGAAGGAAAGTGAGGGGAATTCTCCTTGTGCTATAGTGTGCTTTAAAAAAACATTTTTTCTAGGGACAGAAAACTCTAGGTAGGGAGAGTGTCAGTTTCTTTCACTGTGCGAATCCTTGTTTCTAGGGACAGGGAAGGACAGTGAGTGAATTCTCCTTGTGCTATAGTGTGCTTTAAAAAAATTTTTTTTCTAGGGACAGAAAACTCTAGGTAGGGAGAGTGTCAGTTTCTTTCACTGTGCGAATCCTTGTTTCTAGGGACAAAGAAGGAAAGTGAGGGGAATTCTCCTTGTGCTATAGTGTGCTTTAAAAAAAACATTTTTTCTAGGGACAGAAAACTCTAGGTAGGGAGAGTGTCAGTTTCTTTCACTGTGCGAATCCTTGTTTCTAGGGACAGGGAAGGACAGTGAGTGAATTCTCCTTGTGCTATAGTGTGCTTTAAAAAAACATTTTTTCTAGGGACAGAAAACTCTATGTAGGGAGAGTGTCAGTGTCTTTTACTGTGCGAATCCTTGTTTCTAGGGACAAAGAAGGAAAGTGAGGGGAATTCTCCTTGTGCTATAGTGTGCTTTAAAAAAACATTTTTTCTAGGGACAGAAAACTCTAGGTAGGGAGAGTGTCAGTTTCTTTCACTGTGCGAATCCTTGTTTCTAGGGACAGGGAAGGACAGTGAGGGAAATTCTCCTTGTGCTATAGTGTGCTAAAGCATTCCTCATCAACCATCTTTGAAATCCTTGTTTTTTTGACAGTCAGGGAAATTGTCGTTGTGCTATTCTGTGCAAAAGCAATCATCCTCAACCATATTTAGAAATCCTTAAGTAAAGGGACAGAGAAGGACACCTGAAGGTAGCCCTTATTGCTTTTTTCCCATCTCCCTGCAGGCCATCTATTAGAATGTCTGGAAGGCAAACAAGGAGAGGCAGACAGTCAGGAGGCAATAAAAGAGGGCAAGCAGGCTCTGTGTCTGGGGGCAACAGTGCTGGTCGTGGACGCGGTGCATTGTCATCAGCACATGGCCATGGGACACGCTTGTCCTTCTTTTCGGCAGCTGGACATGTTGAGCCACATCATGCCGAAGACTTGGTAGAGTGGATGACCAAGCCCTCCTCCTCCTCCTCATCCTCTCTCACCCAGGCTCAGGGTACTGGCAAAGCAGCTGCCAAAGCGTCCTCTTCCCTGGTATCAATGTCAGACTCATCATCAGTCACTCCTTCCCTAGACCCACCATGTCCTCCTCCTGAGGAGTCCCCCGAACTGTTTGAGCACAGTGTTGGGTACATGCTCCAGGAGGATGCCCAGCGTTTTGAAGGGTCTGATGATGAAACCCAGCTACAGGAAGGCAGTAGCGTGAGAGCAGACAGAGGGGATGCTCAAGAAGGACACCAATCTGGCAGTCATGTTCCAGCAGCTGCAGCATACTGCCAGATTGGCTCCAGTGATGAGGAGGGAGGGGATGATGAGGTCACTGACTCCACGTGGGTGCCTAATAGTAGAGAGGAGGAGGAGGAGGATGAGGAGGAGGCACATCTCCAACGAGGCAGGATGCCCTTTGGTGGCCAGCGTAAGGGCAGTACACCGACGGAATCACACCGCAGAGCTCCGCCTGTGCAGGGCGCTGCCTCTGTCCGTCATTCAAAAAGTTCCTTGGTGTGGGCCTTTTTTGAGGCTAGTGCATCAGATCGCACAGCTGCTGTTTGCAACATATGTCTCAAGCGTATATCGCGTGGCCAAAACATCAGCCGCTTGGGTACCACATGCCTGACCAGACATATGTTGACCTGCCATGCAGCTCGTTGGCAAGCCTACCTCAAAGACCCACACCAAAGAACAAAGCGGACCTCTCCTTGCACCGCATCAGCTGGGATCTCCAACCCCACTATAACTTCAGTCCTCTCTGAAACATGCACTGAGAGGAATGAAGGTGTAGAATTAGGTGTGTCACAGCCAAGTACTTGCGGCCACTCTGCTAGCAGTACACCGACGTCCGATTCTAGCAGGCAAATTTCCCTGCCCCAGCTGCTGGACCGTCGAAAGAAGTTCACTCCCAGCCATCCACATGCCCAGCGGTTGAATGCTAGCTTGGCTAAATTGCTAGCGCTTCAACTGCTGCCTTTTCAGTTGGTAGACTCGGCCCCCTTCCGTGAGTTTGTGCAATGTGCGGTTCCTCAGTGGCAGGTTCCCAAACGCCACTTTTTCTCACGGAAGGCTATTCCGGCTCTCTACCGGCATGTGGAAGGCAATGTCTTGGCCTCGCTGGACAGGGCGGTCAGCGGTAAGGTGCATATTACCGCTGACTCATGGTCCAGCAGGCATGGACAGGGACGTTACCTTTCTTTCACGGCCCATTGGGTCACTCTTTTGGCAGCTGGGAAGGATGCAGGACAAGGTGCAGTAGTGTTGGAGGTTGTTCCACCGCCACGCCTCCAAAATGCTACTACTGGTTGTGACACACCTCTCTCCTCCACCCCCTCCTCTTCTTCTTCCTCCATGGCCTCTTCCTGTGGTTTGTCCTATGAACCAGCGGTGCTCCGTAGCCGTTCACGGGGCTACGCAAGTACGCAGGCAAAAAGATGCCATGCCGTGCTTGCGCTGGTGTGTTTGGGGGACAGAAGCCACACTGGGGCAGAGGTCCTGTCTGCTCTGCAGGGCCAGGCCGAGAGGTGGTTGACGCCACGCCAGCTTAAGCCAGGAATGGTGGTTTGCGACAATGGCACCAACCTCCTCTCCGCCCTCCGACAGGGACAACTGACCCATGTGCCCTGTGTGGCTCACGTCCTTAACCTGGTGGTGCAGCGGTTCTTGGGCAGGTACCCGGGCTTACAGGATGTCCTGAGGCAGGCCAGGAAAGTCTGTGTGCATTTCCGCAGATCTTATAATGCCAGTGCTCGCCTGGCTGAGCTGCAAAAGGAGTTGAACCTGCCCAAGAACCGCCTTATATGTGACATGCCCACCAGGTGGAACTCAACGTTGGCCATGCTGCAGCGGCTGCACACGCAGCAGAGGGCCATCAATGAGTACCTGTGCGACTACGGCACCAGGACAGGGTCAGGGGAGCTTGGTTTTTTTTCTCCACGCCAGTGGGGCATGATCAGGGATGCATGCACTGTCCTGGCACCATTTGAGGAGGCCACGAGGATGGTGAGCAGTGACAGTGCATGCATCAGTGACACTGTACCTCTTGTCCACCTGTTGGAGCACACGCTGCGTGGAATAATGGACAGGGCACTTGAGGCAGAACAGAGGCAGGAAGAGGAGGACTTCCTTGCCTCTCAAGGCCCCCTTTACCCAGACAGTGTTCCTTCTGTCCCACCCATCGCACAGGAAGAGGAGGAGGAGGAGGAGGAGGAGGAGGATTGTGTCAGCATGGAGGTGGAGGCTGGCACTCAGCATCATCAGCAGCAGTCTTTTAGGGATGATTTACAGTCCCAAGAAACCAGTGGACTTGTACGTGGCTGGGAGGAGGTGGCTGCGGATCATGTCGTCCTTAGTGACCCAGAGGACTCCGGAGCGAATGCCTCAGCAAACCTACGCTGCATGGCCTCCCTGATCCTGCAAAGTCTGCGGAAGGATCCTCGTATTCTTCGGATCAAGGAGAGGGACCATTACTGGCTGGCCACTCTCCTTGATCCACGGTACAAGGGTAAGGTTGCGGACCTTATGTTACCGTCGCAGAGGGAGCAGAGGATGAGACAACTCCGGGAGGCCTTGCAGAAAGGTCTGTGCAACGCGTTCCCAGAGACTGGGAGGTTACAAACTCCTGGTCCTGGACAACGAGTTGCTGAGGCTTCGGCCAGTCAAAAAAGGAGCGGTGGGGAAGGTGGCCGTCTGACCGATGCGTTCAGACAATTCTTTAGTCCGCAGCCCCAAAGTATGATCGGTTCCAGCAACCATCGCCAGCGTCTGATAAACATGGTGCAGGAATATCTAGGGGCAAGGTCAGACTTGGACACCTTCCCCACCGAAAATCCTCTGGCTTACTGGGTCTTGAGGATGGATCACTGGCCAGAGCTTGCACAGTATGCAATTGAGCTACTGGCCTGTCCTGCATCCAGCGTTCTTTCGGAACGCACATTCAGTGCTGCTGGAGGATTTGTCACGGATCACAGGGTGCGCCTGTCCACCGACTCGGTTGATCGACTGACTTTCATCAAGATGAACCAGTCTTGGATCACCACCAGCTACCACACACCTGATGCTGATATAACAGACTAATTGATTTTAACATGTCACATCCCTTCAAGACTGATGCTGATGCTGAGTGCCTGTGCTGTTATGTTGATTGGCTATCCTCCTCCTCCGAGTCCTCAATGATACGATTGATGATGATAGCTTGGAAGATGATTTTTGTTTATGGGTGCCGCCACCAGTGGCTAAGGCCCAATTTTTCAGCCCCTGTTTTACAGGGGCGTGTAATTACAATTTTTTTAGCAATAATTTGCCATAGGGCTCATTGCTGTGCTCCAAGTACAGTATCTGTGAGGGGTTGGAGTGTTGTGGCACCAGTGCCTAAGGCCCAATTTTTCAGCCCCTGTTTAACAGGGGCGTGTCATTACAATTTTTTAAGCAATACTTTGCAACAGGGCTCATTGCTGTGCTCCAAGTACAGTATCTGTGAGGGGTTGTAGTGTTGTGCCACCAGTGCCTAAGGCCCAATTTTTCAGCCCCTGTTCAACAGGGGCATGCAATTACAATTCTTGATCTAATAATTCACAGCAGGGCCCATTGCTGCACCCACCAAGAGTAACTCTGAGGGCTTACAGTGTTGTGGCAACGCCACCACCACCACCACCACGAAAGGCCCAATTTTTCAGCCCCTGTTCAAAAGGGGCATGTAATTACAATTCTTGATCTAATAATTCACAGCAGGGCCCATTCCTGCACCCACCAAGAGTAACTCTGAGGGCTTACAGTGTTGTGGCAACGCCACCACCACCACGAAAGGCCCAATTTTTCAGCCCCTGTTCAAAAGGGGCATGTAATTACAATTCTTGATCTAGTAATTCACAGCAGGGCCCATTGCTGCACCCACCAAGAGTAACTCTGAGGGCTTACATTGTTGTGGCAAAGCCACCACCACCACCACCACGAAAGGCCCAATTTTTCAGCCCCTGTTCAAAAGGGGCATGTAATTACAATTCTTGATCTAATAATTCACAGCAGGGCCCATTGCTGCACCCACCAAGAGTAACTCTGAGGGCTTACAGTGTTGTGGCAACGCCACCACCACCACCACCACCACGAAAGGCCCAATTTTTCAGCCCCTGTTCAAAAGGGGCATGTAATTACAATTCTTGATCTAATAATTCACAGCAGGGCCCATTCCTGCACCCACCAAGAGTAACTCTGAGGGCTTACAGTGTTGTGGCAACACCACCACCACCACCACCACCACGAAAGGCCCAATTTTTCAGCCCCTGTTCAACAGGGGCATGCAATTACAATTCTTGATCTAATAATTCACAGCAGGGCCCATTGCTGCACCCACCAAGAGTAACTGTCAGGGCTTACAGTGTTGTGGCACCAGCACCACCATCAAAGGCCCAATTTTTACTACCACTGTTCAACAATTATATGTAATTAAAATTCCTGATATAATAGTTGACAGCAGGGCGTTCCAGCACCAACCAAGAGTAACTGTGAGTGCTTACAGTGTTGTGCCAACACCAACAACTAAGGGGCCTATTTCTGCAGAGTATATACGGCAGGTCCCTACTTTCAAACATCCAACTTACAAACGACTCCTACTTGCAAACGCAAGAAGACAACAGGAAGTGAGAGGAAATCTACCACTAGGAAGGAAAATTCTCTCCTGTAAGAATAAATATGGGAGAAAGGTGTCTCCTCTGTACTGATGCTTTATCAGCAATCCTTGTTTCAAGAAAAACACCACATTTCAAAAACAGTTGTCATTGGGATGGAAAGTGAGGTGAAATGTTCTGAACAGGGGCACAGACAGCAAAACAAATGTTACAGGGGTGATAACCCTTACCTATGTTTTCCAAAAAGTTTAAAAATAGATTTTTGGGCTGGAGCTACACTTCAACAATGTACCTGTTCAAAATTACAAACAGATTCTACATAAGAACAAACCTACAGTCCCTGTCTTGTATGCACCGCCTGTATACGGCTGTTCAGAGTATATAGGGCCTTTTTTATTTTATGTGCGGGGTTCCCCTTAATATCCATACAAGACCCAAAGGGGCTGGTAATGGGCTGGGGTAGGGGGGGGGGTCATGGGGTAGCTATGCCATTTTTCTTAAAGAATTTCATCCATATTACCGGGACCAGACATTACAGTAAAGCCGCAAGCAGTTTTAAATGGCTTTTTTTTCCTTTAGAAGTGTCATTTTGTGCAGGGACAGTTCTAAACACGGGAAACACGTGGCACTTCACAGGCATACTTTAGACACCCCCCAGGTACGATATTTAAAGGAATATTTGACTTTTTTTTTTTCACTTTATGCATCATTAAAATGACTGCTCCCGAAAAACGACCGTTTTTAAAACTTCTTTTTGCATTGATACATGTCCCCTGGTGCAGAACCCGGGTTCCCAAACCCTTTTTAGGACAATAACATGCATAATAGTTGTTATAATTAGCACTTTAGAATTCGAACGTTCGCATCCATTGTATTTAATAGGGTTCTATTGTTCGTACGAACTTTCGGTCCGTTCGCGGGTTCTGGTGCGAACCGAACCCGGGGGTGTTCGGCTCATCACTAGTCATGGTCTCTTTGCTAGCTTCAGGTGCATGCAGGGAGCATATCCTGCTGACTATGCCAGGCTGTGGGCACTAGAAGAGGACTCTCGCTAGTGCCCGCAGACTGGGTCCCTAGATGCCCAGTGCCACAATGTTGGTCCCATTATTGGAAGGAAGAAGGAAGAAGCCTAAGCACACAATCTCCTTCCATATAAGGGCCCTCCATCAGCTATGCCAATTGTACTGTATCTTCTCTGACTCATCTTTTCCCCTAGTAAGCTCTATTTTTGTAATACGCAATGTGTGCATGCACAACTATAAGATTGTCCTCAAGTAACCTCAGACCAGCTAAGTTGAATAACAATAATCGTTCTTTTACTGACGTTGTTAAACAATATAACATTCTCCTAGTGCCCCTTTTTCCCATGAGGTACTTATACCTTGAATAGGCATGGAAAGTCCTTTAATTTCTTAGAGCCAGAAACATGAGTCCATACCCCTGGAACCCAAGCTGGGCCCCCACAGTGAGTGGTTAAGTGCAAAATAGTAGATCACATCCTGAGCAGCATGTTCTTCCTTAGATGGGGAGACCTGGAACTGAACCTCCCGTCGTTTTACACACTGCGGCATCCCCGAGAGGTGGTTCCTTCCGTTTTTTGGGTTTGCTCCAGCAGAGGGTGGTACTTCCCAAAAAAGCCCTGGGAAACCTAGCCAGCAGAGATAACCCTTACCTCACTGAGAGCGTCACCTCAGCAGGGAAAACACAACTAAACATTGCTACATAGTTACTCAAAATTCTACCCACATACAGTACAAGTGTGTACTTTATTCTTAAAGGTGCTATAAATGTCTTTGTAATTAATTACTCATGGAGTTTATGTTTACTTCCTTACCAGCGCATGCGGATATTGAAGAGAGCTCTTCTTTGTACATTGATGTGGATGTTGATGTTATTTGGAAGTGTTTTGCATTTATCTTGAATATAGTTTATGCCAACAAATGAGTCAATATATTATTTCTCATAATTTTTTATTTTATTAATTAACTCTTTTGGTGTGCATTACATTTATCTTAATTCTCTTATTTTGAAGTGTGGATTTTGCAGGTTGTTTTGCGCATTTGGGTTGTTTTTCTGTTTTATGTTGTCCAGTCTTCATCTGCTGCCCACAGCTGCAAATTGCTGCATTCAAATGAAAGTTTTCATGTAAGTCTTGATCTTAAGTTGTAATTGGGTGATTGGCATCTTAGTTTTTTTCTTTTTTTCATGGTCAGCAAAAACGCTTTGCATTGTGGGATGCAGAGTAAGAGCATACCTGCCCTACCAGGAAGGTCACATTCATGGGGCCCCTGTGAAGCTCTGCAAATCTGTTTTTAAGCAAGTCCCGGCACCTTAGGGCTCATGTAGACAGGTGTACATTTCTCCGTGTTTGATATGTTGGAAGTGCATGTCAAATGCAAATCTGCTGATTCTTATTTACTTCATGGGTGTAGTGTGGATGACAGTTCTGAGGCTGCATTTGACCTGTTTTGATTTGTTTGTGTTCCTTTGGATAATGCAGATCGTATTCAGATGCTGTAAGAAAAGTCCAGTATGTTTTAAATCATGAAGACTATTGCGAATATTAATGTGCAAGCTAAGCAGCGTGTGCATAGGTGCACCTGTAAGCTTGGCACTGGTTTTGGTGCCAAATGGCCTATTTAAGCTGGATTATGACATAAACAGATTCCTGAGTGGACTTCAGCTAGTCCCTAATTTACCCGTGACATGAACAGCTATGTTTGATTTCCTGTGTACAACTTGAATTCCCTGTCTACTTGTTGGTACCTTGGCCAGCGTTTGGACTCTATCCTGATTCCTAATTCAGTACCTCGCTGCCCAACTGTGAACTGATCTTGGCTTGTATCCTGACTCTGCTTCTACCCCAAGTTGCTGTACCTCGCTGTCCGGCTGTTAACAATCTTTGGCTTGTGTCTTAGTTTTGCTCCGGTCTTTTTATCGAGTGTCACTGTGCTCCAGCCTCTAGTTCTTGTCTGGTGGTCCACCATCATCTGTGTTCTGCAATCAACAGTTGGTGCAGCTCACTACATCAGCCCTTGTGCCCTTCATATCTTGTGTCCTTACATCTCCTGTTACCACTACCAGGGATGTTGGACAAGCGGTGCAAAAGAAGCACCCTCTCCAGCTCGATCTCCACCAAGGTACATGACAGATTCATTTGTGTTGCAGGCAAAGCAGATCAAATGTGTCCCTTTCTGCATGCATTTGAGCAACAGTGTGTATCATTTTAAATACTTTTTTTTATTACTGATCACATGACCTGTGTTCTTAGCTGCATAATGGGCAAAGAGAGGTGGGGGTGGAGACTTTTTGTGATGATGGGGGTGGCAGCAGCAGCTTAAATGGGACACAGATGCTGTCCAGTGTAAAATGCAGAGACAAAAAAAAACACTGTGAGCAACTGGGGGGTGGGGGTGCCAGGCAGAGAAACAGCAGTACATTGATCTTACCAGTGAAGAGCTGGGTAGGGGGGGGGGGGGTGCCAGCAGGAGGTAGAGAAACAGCAGTACACTGACTGGTCTTCCCTGTTAAGAGCAGTGCAGGGGGGCATGTCAGCAGAAGTCTTACCACTGGAGTAGAGGCAGGCTGTGCTCCCAGGTAGCATGCAAAGAAACACACTGTCCACGCATGGATTGATATGCTTCCAAGCCCTGGCATGGTCAATTTGAAATAGGAAAGCAGGGGGACTGGCAGGATTACAAATACATGGTAACTGAGAACACACATCAGAAATATTAAATTTTGAGGTCACATACACTTTAACTTCTGTCTATTCTAGGCTCTCAAACCCCATTTGTAAACACACAAAGAATACAGGCTTTCCCAAATATATGTACCAGCGTGCAGTTAGGGCTCATTTGCACATGCTTTGCCCTCTAAAGAGCAATCAATTGGTGGAATGTTTTTCAGAGGGTGTTTGAGAGATGATGAGGAGACAGTATGTTTCCTCCTTACCACCTATTTTAACACCTAAAAGTTAGCACAACTATGTCACAGCCAAATCTATTTAAATGAGTTGCATTCAGCAGCAGGTAATTTCCGCTAAATGTAAAGGGGTATAATTTTTGTCATACTGCGAAGCAAAGTATTGTGGCCACGTTAGCTATACAACCCTATCTGGTTGCCTTCGCATCTTAAGGGGTGGACAGAAAATACATGGCTAAACTACCCCCCCCCCCTAACTGCAATGTAAACTTTGCTTTAGAAAGTGAAAGAAATCCAGGCCAAAAATGGTTTACGTTAAGGTAGCAACTTAGGATTCCTGCATTCTATGTACAATACCATATGATCTATGATAACTAATATGCTGATTGATGTAATGCTTATTTTATTCACCATATAAACATTTTACCCTACTATGGTATTGTACTTGGTGATGGTATTAGGGAACCTGGGCAATCAGCTCCACACAGTTTTCTGCATTCTTACAACATTTTGTAGCCAGGGTACCCCTGGAGAATGAGTTTGGGGTCTGGGATCTCTGCAGAGGACAATAGTTTTGTTTTGAATAATATATATTTTTTTATAACTTATTTAACAGTAAAAAAAGTGCAAGAAATTTCTCTTAAAATCAACGGCAAGTTTCTGTTCAGTATTCATTATTTTTGCATACATTTGAATTTGCATTGGAATAATGAATCATGAAAAGATTAAGAAGCAATCCGACGCAAACCACTTTTTGCACTGAATTGCTTCATTTATGGATCTTAAGTAAAGTAAGCCCCTGGAGTAAAAGCTAATGAATTTTTGGCATACATAAAGCTGAACTCCAGTCAAATAGCTAATAATGGAGCTGAAAATTGTAAGTGAACTGTCTTACATGGCAAAATATTTGTAATTCAGTTCAGCTACTCTTGTAATCTGTCATCCCTATTAAACAGCATTCATAGGCTGGTGGCCTTATTTTTCTTCTCTGTAGGTAAGCAGTGCAGCTTGGTCACCAGCCTGTCCCAGCCTGAAGTTGGACAGTGAAATAGCAGAAGCATATCAATGAGTTTATGCCCCTGCCCTCTCATCTTCTATGCATGTTCAGAAAGGGAACAGCAATAGACATTCATTTAACCACTTGCTTACTGGGCACTTAAACCCCTTTCCTGCCCAGGCCAATTGTCAGCTTTCAGCGCTGTCACACTTTGAATGACAATTGTGCGGTCATGCAACACTGTACCCAAATTAAATTTTTATGATTTTTTTCACACAAATAGAGTTTTCCTTTGGTGGTATGTAATCACTGCTGGGTTTTTTATTTTTTGCAAAAAAATATGAAAAAGACAGAAAAAATAAAATAAAGTTTCATAGTTTGTTATAAAATGTTGGTAATTTTTTCCTTCATTGGTGTGCACTGATGTGGCTGCACTGATAGGCACTGATAGGCTGCACTGATAGGCACTGATAAGGCAGAACTGATGGCCACTGATAGGTGGCACTGATGGGCAATGATGAGGTGGCACTGGTGGGCACTGATAGGTGGCACTGATGGGCACTGATAGGGGGCACTGAGAGGTGGCACTGATTGGTGGCACTGATGGGCACTGATGGACGTTACTGAAGGGTACTGATAAGTGGCACTGAAGGGCACTGATAGGTGGCACTGATAGGCAGCACTTATATGTAACAATGATGGGCACTGATGGGCCCTGATAGGCACTGGTAGGTGACACTGATAGGCAGCACTGATAGGTGGCACTGATGATGAGGCACTGATGGGCACTGATTTGCAGCACTGATGGGCACCGATAAGTGGCACTGGTGGGCATTGATAGGTGGCACTGGTGGGCACTGGTAGGTGGTGGCACTGACTTGGTATGCTTTTGGAGGGGATTCTAGGCCTGAGGGGTCCCTAATTACGGCCTAGCTGCCTCATTAAAAATAGTGACTGCTTCACACTGTCGGACTCATAGCAGATCTCAATGTCATCAGGTTCCGTCAAAGGTGGCACTGGTGGGCACTGATAGGCAGCTCTGATATGCACTGGCAGATGGCACTGGTGGGCACTGCTTAGCAGCAGTGGGTGTCTGTGTGTGGGACCGATGTCCCTTTAACAGAAGCTGGTAATCTACTTTTTTTTCCTCCTCACGCTGTCAACTTGAGGGGAAAAAAGCAGATTACGATCTTCTGTTTACATCACGTGATCAGCTGGCATTGGCTGACAGCTGATCATGTGGTAAGGGGCCGGTATTGGTCCCTTACTCTGATCTGTGATCAGCCGTATGCTCGGGAGGACGTACATGGAGCCCTCCCGGGAATTTAGGCCCGTGCTGTAGCCGTCTTTCGGCTATAGCGCGGGCATGAATAGGTTAAAGTGGTTCTAAAGGATAAAGGGTTTCTACTTTAATACATTCTCTGCATTAAGGTAAAAAAAAAAATCCAGCGTGTGTGCCTCCCCTGCCCCCTTTCCATAAACACTTACCGGACACCACACTTTCGCTCCAGCGCAGTCCTACAGCCCCGCTTTGCTCTCTTCCTGCATTCGCAAGCTTTACCGAAAACAGTGGGAGCTCATGTTCCTGCAGCTGTCAGTCAAAACCTGTGAGCAGAGACCAGAGGGCAGGCCAAGCCACACTGTTTATGTCTATGAACGCACACAAAAGGGAAAGAGAGAGCACAGGCTCTGGTGCAAAACCTTTTATTAGAATGAAATAAAAATAGTAAAATCTAGACACTCACAAACATGAGCCGATGCAAGCATTGAAATCCTTTGACAAGTCTCCCTCAGCAGCGAGCGTTCCATGCCAGGCTGTCAGCAAACACAGCAGGGAGCCGGATGTTCAGATCAGCTTGCAGGCGCTGACAAGCTGCACGCTGACCACTCTCTCTGTACAGGGACTCCGTTGCCGTACGATCATGAGAGCCACCCTCACCACCACGTGACTCGCCAGGCTGGACTGCAGTACTGGATTGCATGTGTATGGACGCACACAGCCTGGCTCTGGAGCATGCCGCCACTGGCAGGGGACTCTAGAGAAGGAGGTTCAGGGCTGCATTATATATGCATTTAAATATACAATGTTTATTATAGAAAAAAAAAAATCATATATATATATATTGTTACAATCACTTTAATTTAGCTGCTCCTAGCTCTATGACTCATAGTCCTGCTGAACAGAAGTTTGCAAAAGTCTATTAAGACATATTCAGGTATTTATATGAGTTTTATGGAAATACATTTGCATGGTGTTAAGCTTTACTGTCTTTTTTTAATCTAACCACTTTAGCCCCGAAGGATTTGGCTGCCAAATGAACGGGCCACTTTTTGCGATTCGGCACTGTGTCGCTTTAACTGACAATTGCGCGGTCGTGCAACGTGGCTCCCAAACAAAATTGACGTCCTTTTTTCCCCACAAATAGAGCTTTCTTTTGGTGGTATTTTATCACCTCTGTGGTATTTATTTTTTGCGCTATAAACAAAAATAAAGTGACAATTTAAAAAAAAAAAAAACAATATTTTTTACTTTTTGCTATAATAAATATCCCCAAAAAATATCTAAAAAAACTAATTTTTTCCTCAGTTTAGGCCGATATGTATTCTTCTACATATTTTTGGTAAAAAAATTGCAAGAAGTGTTTATTGATTGGTTTGCGCAAAAGTTATAGTGTCTACAAAATAGGGGATAGTTTTATGGCATTTTTTTAAAAAATGGCGGCGATCAGCGATTTTTATTGTGGCTGCGATATTATGGGGGACACATCGGACACTTTTGACGCTATTTTGTTATACAGTATTCACATTAATACAGCGATCAGTGGTATTAAAATGCAATGATTACTGTGTAAATGTGACTGGCAAGGAAGGGGTTAACCACTAGGGGGCTAGGAAGGGGTTAAGTGATTCTAACTGTGTGGGGGTGGGGCTTACTGTGACATGACAGTGATCACTTCTCCTGATGAGAGGGAGCAGACAATCAGTGTCCTGTTACAAGGCAGAACAGGGAGATGCCTTGTTTACACTGGCCTCTCCTTGTTCTGCAGCTCCATGACACGATTGCGGTACAACGGCACGGCGCGAAATTCAAAGCAACGTATATATACGTTGCTTTGCGCAGCCGTGCCATTCTGCCGACGTAGATCTACATGGTGTGGTCGGCAAGCTATAACATATTAATTTTCAAAAGTGGTTTTCTATTTACTGTATTTATACTTGTTTTAAATAATGTGGCTCAAAGTGTGTCCAAAGCCAAAACTTTTGTAGTTTTGGATATAGTAATTAAGTGTTAGAACACTAGGCTTTACTGCCATCGGAAGCTCCATTACAGAGATTCCTTCACTTCCTGTTTGGTGAAAAGGTTGTCACTATGGACATGGAGTGAGGGGAAATCTCTTATAGCAACACAGAAAGAGGTAAAAAAAAAAAAAATTCATTATAATTTTTTTATTTACAGTTGTGCTCATAGGTTTACATATCCTGGCAGCAATTATGATTTCTTGGACATTTTTTAGAGAATATGAATGAAGACACAAAAACATTTCTTTCACTCGCGGTTAGGGTTTGGCTGAAGCCATTTATGATAAATCAACTGTGTTTACTCTTTTTAAATCATAATGACAACAGAAACTACCCAAATGACCCTGATCAAAAGTTTACATACCCTGGTGATTTTGGCCTGATAACATGCACACAAGTTGACACAAAGGGGTTTGAATGGCTATTAAAGGTAACCACCCTCACCTGTGATCTGTTTGCTTTGTAATTAGCGTGTGTGTATAAGCCCAGGTTCACACTGGGGCTGCGGGAGTGAAGCCTGCGTGTTCAGCTGAACTCGCATGATTTCACTCCTGCTGGAAGTCCCGATTTCAGCCACGATTTCAAAGACATCTGAAACAGATGTCAATGTAAATCACGGCTGAAATTGCAAAAAGTAGTAGAGAAACTACTTTTTGTAATCGGTGCAGCGCCGCAGATGCGGCGTCACACCGATTAGGATGGTGCCATTGCCCGCAATTTGCGGCAAATTTCGCCGATTTGACATGCGATTTGACATGTCAAATCGCATGTCAAATCGCACCAGTGTGAACCAGGGCTAAAAGGTCAATGAGTTTCTGGACTCCTGACAGACCCTTGCATCTTTCATCCACATTGGATGGACTTTATATGACTGCACTTTATTTGTCTGCACTTTAATTGCACTGAGCACTTTATTATATTATGTCACTACACATGTTGGTATAGGCATTTGAATGTTAGATACTGTATTGCTTAAAGTTACAGGAACAGCGCAGAGTTTAATATTCATAAATTTTTGTATCACTTGGGGTTTTCAACGTACACTACAGCAGCAGCCCAACTGTATATTTTTTATATCACTATATATTTAATTCCCATAGCAAAGGTTTTTCTCTTCAAACTTTTCATAGTATACTGTCAGCTTGATTTAAATAGAGTGGGTTAATGCTTCCATTGGATGTGTCATAAGTGTACGTGGTGATACTCATACCACAGATTAGTAGCTCTTTGTCAAGAATGAAACCACCAGCCTTGAAATTTAGTGCCATTTGTCTCTCAGAATAACGAGACAATGAAAGTGGCTTCCTTTAAGTTTTTGTTAATCACTCACTATGATGCCATGGCTATTTTATGCGTGGGCATGAGAATATGCAAAATCTCCTTATGGCTTTTGTCGGATGATGGCTCACCAAGGATGAGGTCACTGCTGGGAAACCCAAAACAAAATGGGAATTGGGTTTACCCTCTTTACTTTGAAAAGGCATTCAAATTAGTGTTATCAGGAATTCTTTAGTTGTCATGGAGTATAAACACTGTTTAAACCCATGTTGTGTTTTTACCATCTAGTAAAAAGACTCATTCACGTTGCTCAATGACTATTTCTGCAATCCTGGAAGAAAAAGGAGCAGACAAAATAGTGTTAACATTATTTTTCATGGCTGTTGTTTAGTTCAGTTTAATGGAAATAGGCTTTTAGAAAAGTTTAATAAAACTTTAATAGAACTGTAAATTAAAGCTGCATTCCTGGCTAACAGCTAGACACAGACTTGAAACACATATATGGTAAATACTTTACCTACAAAATGATTTTGAATTCTGTGTAGCCACTCATGTAATTCCGACACCCCAGACAAACCAGATAATGGATGTCCACTGCAGCAGCAACACAACTTGGTCTAGAACACTCAGGGAACACGCTTTAGCATTTCAAGGTCCATATGGACACTCCATCCAGCAGCTGAGCTCCCTCCTGCAGCTGCAGCTATCACAAAAATAACACAACAAATTAGGGTTTTTATAGCTGGGTGGGCGGAGCCAGATGGGGACTCCCATCCCCCATCAGGTTGATTACCTTTGTAACTGACAGCAGTCAGTGAACAGATCCATAGCCAATAGACAGCCTGCTGTTGGCTATAAAATCCACCCACTTCCTGTTGTCAATCACAACAAAAGAGCAGACCTGATGGGGAACTAGTACCTCAGCTTCCTGACCAAGTTCTACCCACTGCCTACATCACTTGTTGCTTGAAAGTTGTTGGCTGTGAAGTCAACAGCATCCTTAACGTGGAGCTTTAGTCAGAAAATGTAATCCTGCTAGATCACTTCAGACTGGCCCCTTTTGCCGGTATAGCTATGTAAAACCTTAAAAAGAAGTGCCTATACTGTTTAAAATCCAGTAAGACACTGTTTTACCCTGCTCTGCACATGCTCAGTTGCTCTCCATTTTTAGACATTTTTTAGGCACTGCCAAATTTGTAGAGGCCGATCTGCTGACATCCTTGAGGCCCCTTTCACACTGGGGCGGTTTGCAGGCGCTATTTTGCTAAAAATAGCGCCTGCAAACCGAGCCTAAACAGCGGCTCCTTTCTCTCCAATGTGAAAGCCCTGAGGGCTTTCACACTGGAGCGGTGCGCTAGCAGGACGGTAAAAAAAGTCCTGCTAGCCGCATCTTTGGAGCGGTGAGAGGAGCGGTGTGTTTACCGCTCCTCCACCGCTCCTTCCCATTGAAATGCATGGGATACCGCGGTAATACCGCCCGCAAACCGCGGCTGTAGCCGCGGTTTGCGGGTGGTATTAACCCTTTATTGGCTGCTAGCGGGGGTTAAAACCGCACCGCTATCGGCCAAATAGCTCAACAATCCCGACGGTATAGCGCCGCTAAAAATAGCGGCGCTATACCGCCACCGCCCCAGTGTGAAACCAGCCTAAAGTGGAATTAAACCCTTTTATCCTTTACAGCCAAGGAAGCTGCTTCTGTTTGATCTGCATTTGCCATGGTGCTGCACGTGTGATCAGTTATGACACAAGCCATTTGATGGTTTGACAGTTTGGTTGAGGACACAAGCAAATGTGACAGTTAGCAATCCCGGCATTCCAGGAATGTAACTGTTTTTTGAAACCATTAAATCGATGGGTTTAGTTCCGCTTTATGATTTACTACTGTTCAGGGGCCCTGCCTTCAGCAAGAAGAAACTGGAGCAATGCTGGAGGCAATTTACAGCACACACCAATTTTGGTAACATAATTATTCATATGGAATGTATGTTCCTTGCTAAACAACATGATTTTTTATCAAGTTGTTATGGGTAAAGTTCCGCTTTAACAATCAATGACAGGTTAGAAACATAAAAACATAGAAAAGTGATGACAGAAAAGAGAACAAGTGGTCCATCGAGTCTGCCCTTTTTTTTTTATTTTTACAGGTTGTTTTTTTTTTTTTTATCTGGGTATACATTGTAGCGGGGTCCTCAATTTAACCACTTAACGACCGCTCACTGTATATATACGTCGGCACAATGGCACCGACAGGCACAATCACGTAGAGTGTACGTGATTGCCTTTGTACAGTTGGGGGGTCCGATCGGACCCCCCTTCTGTACAGTGAGCGGTCGGAATTCGTTGGGGAGCGATCCGACATGAGGGGACGGCCGTTCGATTCTGGCCACCCCCCCGCGATCGCTCCCGGCGAATGGAAATGCCCCCTCTGTCTGTCGAATGTACACACAGACAGAGGAAGCAGGAGGAAGTGATGTCATCTCCTGTGCGGCGCTCACATATACCGAGCGCCGTACAAGAGAAGACATCAAGGTTAGTGCACAAACACTACACTAACACCAGCACACATAGGCACATAAATCGCCCCCCCAGGCCCCCCCAGATCACCCCCCAGCCCCCAGTCACAGTGTCGCTGATTGCAGTGACCATTTATTTACTGATCACTGCAATCAGTGACATTTGTGACTGTAAAAGTGTCACTACATTTAGTTTTAGGTCCAGTGTAGCCCCCTAACCCCCCCAATAAAGGTTTAACCCCTTGATCACCCCCCAGATAACCCTTTCACCCCCTAGCACCGCCGTCACTAAGCGATCATTTTTCTGATCGCTGTCTTAGCGTCGGTGATGCAGATCGGTAGCCAGTAATTTTTTTTAGGTTCGCCGCAGGTTTTTATAGCGTCAGGTACCCCCATAAATGATCAAATAAAGGTTTAACCCCCTTGATCACCCCCCAGGTAACCCTTTCACCCCTATCACCACTGTCGCTAAGCGATCATTTTTCTGATCGATGTCTTAGCGTCTGTGATGCAGATCGGTAGCCAGTATTTTTTTTTTAGGTTCGCCGCAGGTTTTTATAGCGTCAGGTACCCCCATAAATTATCTAATACAGGTTTAACCCCCTTGATCGCCCCCCCCCCGGAAAATCCTTTCACCCCCTATCACCACTGTCGCTAAGCGATCATTTTTCTGATCGATGTCTTAGCGTCGGTGATGCAGATCGGTAGCCAGTATTTTTTTTTAGGTTCGCCGCAGGTTATTATAGCGTCAGGTACCCCCATAAATGATCTAATAAAGGTTTAACCCCCTTGATCGCCCCCCAGGTAACCCTTTCACCCCCTATCACCACTGTCGCTAAGCGATCATTTTTCTGATCGCTGTCTTAGCGTCGGTGATGCAGATCGGTAGCCAGTAATTTTTTTTAGGTTCGCCGCAGGTTTTTATAGCGTCAGGTACCCCCATAAATTATCTAATAAAGGTTTAACCCCCTTGATCGCCCCCCAGGTAACCCTTTCACCCCCTATCACCACTGTCGCTAAGCGATCATTTTTCTGATCGCTGTCTTAGCGTCGGTGATGCAGATTGGTAGCCAGTAATTTTTTTTAGGTTCGCCGCAGGTTTTTATAGCGTCAGGTACCCCCATATATTATCTAATAAAGGTTTTAACCCCCTCATTTGCCCCTAGTTAACCCTTTCACCAGTGATCATCATATAAGTGTTACGGGTGACGCTGGTTAGTTAGTTTGCTTTTTATAGTGTCAGGGCACCCGCCGTATATAACCCAATAAAGGTTTAACCCCCTGATCGCCCGGCGGGTGATATCAATTAGGTTTTAGCATCAGAGAGGGTCTGCGTCACACCCCAGGCAGCGTCAGGTTAGGGCCAGTAACGCTAACACCCACGCGTGAAGCATACACCCTCCTTAGTGGTATAGTATCTGAACAGATCAATATCTGATCTGATCAGATCTATACTAGCGTCCCCAGCAGTTTAGGGTTCCCAAAAACGCAGTGTTAGCGGGATCAGCCTAGATACCTGCTAGCACCTGCGTTTTGCCCCTCCGTCCAGCCCAGGCCACCCAAGTGCAGTATCGATCGATCACTGTCACTTACAAAACACAACACACATAACTGCAGCGTTCGCAGAGACAGGCCTGATCCCTGCGACTCCAGTGCTGTAGGAGGTGATTTCACCACCACAGTTTAAAAAAAAAAGCAAATATGCCAAAGCATTGGGGCAGCAGGGGCGGAGGAGTGATTTTGCTCCTAATGCCGCGTACATACGATCGAAATTCCGACGGAGGCTTGCCCGTGGAAAAGTCCGACCATGTGTGTGCGGCATAACTTTTTTGCGGGAGGATGCCCCCATGCTTCGGCATATATAAATGGTGCATGTATGCCCATCATTAGAAGTGGGTGGATGAAGGGCAGTATTCTAATGGTGGGCATACCCACCGATCAATCTCTTTTTTCATTCAGCCACCTGGCTGCATGAAAAAAAAAGATTACAATACATGTCCAACAAGGACCAGCAACGTACTGGTATGTTGCTGGACTTTGAATGGTTATACCAGATTGATGCCTGCGGGTTTAGGTATCATCTTGGTATCATTCTTTTCAGCCAGCGGCCGGCTTTCATGTAAAAGCAATCCTAGTGGCTAATTAGCCTCTGGACTGCTTATACAAGCAGTGGGAGGGAATGTCCCCCCCCGGATATAAAAAGCGCCATTGGGAAATTGGGAAAGCATTTTATCACACCGATCTTGGTGTGGTCAGATGCTTTGAGGGCAGAGGAAAGATCTAGGGTCTAGACCCCAGTTTTTTCAAAAAAAGAGTACCTGTCACTACCTATTGCTATCATAGGGGATATTTACATTCCCTGAGATAACAATAAAAATGATTAAAAAAAAAAATATGGAAGGAACAATTTAAAAATAAAATAATAAGCAAAATTAATAATAAAAAAAAAAAAGCACCCCTGTCCTGCCCTGCTCTTGCCCAATGGCGAACGCAAGCGTCGGTCTGGCGTCATATGTAAACAGCAATTGCACCATGCATGTGAGGTATCACCGCGAAGGTCAGATCGAAGGCAGTAATTTTAGCAGTAGACCTCCTCTGTAAATCTAACGGGGTAACCTGTAAAGGCTTTTAAAGGCTTTTAAAAATGTATGTAGTTTGTCGCCAATGCGCGTTTGTGCAAAATTTTAAAGCATGTTGTGTTTGGTATCTATGTACTCGGCCTAAGATCATCTTTTTTATTTCATCAAACATTTGGGCAATATAGTGTGTTTTAGTGCATTAAAATTAAAAAAAGTGTATTTTTTCCCCAAAAAATGCGTTTGAAAAATCGCTGCGCAAATACTGTGTAGAAAAAAAATGCAATACCCACCATTTTATTCTGTAGGGCCTTTGCTTTAAAAAGATATATAATGTTTGGGGGTTCAACATAATTTTCTTGCAAAAAAAAATATGTTTTCATGTAAACAAAAAGTGTCAAAAAGGGCTTTGTCTTCAAGTGGTTAGAAGAGTGGATGTAAGCTTCCTAATGTTGTGTATAAAATGCCAGAACAGTTCAAAACCCCCCCAAATGACCCCATTTTGGAAAGTAGACACCCCAAGCTATATACTGAGAGGCATGTCGAGTCCATGGAATATTTTATATGTTGACACAAGTTGTGGAAAAAAGACAATTTTTTTTTTTTCTGCACAAAGTTGTCACTAAATGATATATTGCTCAAACATGCCATGGGCATATGTGGAATTACACCCCAAAATACATTCTGTTGCTTCTCCTGAGTACGGGGATACCACATGTGTGAGACTTTTTGGGAGCCTAGCCGCGTACGGGACCCCAAAAACCAATCACCGCCTTCAGGCTTTCTAAGGGTGTAAATTTTTGATTTCACTTCTCACTGCCTATCACAGTTTCGGATGCCATGGAATGCCCAGATGGCACAAAACCCCCCCCAAATGACCCCATTTTGGAAAGTAGACACCCCAAGCTATTTGCTGAGAGGTATTGTGAGTATTTTTCAGATCTCGCTTTTTGTCACAAAGTTTTGAAAATTGAAAAAAAAAAAGAAAAAAAAAATGTTCTTTCTTCATTTTCAAAAACAAATGAGAGCTGTAAAATACTCACCATGCCTCTCAGCAAACAGCTTGGGGTGTCTACTTTCCAAAATGGGGTCATTTGGGGGGGGTTTGTGCTATTTTGGCATTTTATGGCCTTCGAAACTGTGATAGGTAGTGAGGAGTCAAATCAAAAATTTGTGCCTAGAAATCCTGAAGGCGGTGATTGGTTTTCGGGGTCCCGTACGCGGCTAGGCTCCTAAAAAGTCCCACACATGTGGTATCCCCGTACTCAGGAGAAGCAGTAAAATTTATTTTGGGGTGCAATTCCACATATAACCATGGCATGTGTGAGCAATATATCATTTAGTGACAACTTTTTGTAATTTTTTTTTTTTTTGTTGTCATTGTTCAATCACTTGGGACAAAAAAAAAATATTCAATGGGCTCAACAGGCCTCTCAGCAATTTCCTTGGGGTGTCTACTTTCTAAGAAATGAGATAGGCAGTCATAAATTTAAAGCTGTGTAAATTCCAGAAAATGTACCCTAGTTTGTAAACACTATAACTTTTGCGCAAACCAATAAATATACGCTTATTGACATTTTTTTTACTAAAGACATGTGGCTGAATACATTTTGGCCTAAATGTATGACTAAAATTGAGTTTATTCGATTTTTCTTATAACAAAAAGTAGAAAATATCATTTTTTTTCAAAATTTTCGGTCTTTTTCCGTTTATATCGCAAAAAATAAGAATCGCAGAGGCAATCAAATACCATTAAAAGAAATCTCTATTTGTGGGAAGAAAAGGACGCAAATTTCGTTTGGGTACAACATTGCATGTCCGCACAATTTACAGTTAAAGCAGCACAGTGCAAAATTCTGAATTCACCTCTGGTCCTTTAGCTACCAAATGGTCCGGGGCTTAAGTGGTTAAGGGAAGTGTTTGGGAGGTAGTATGCCCAAACACCCTAATTTGTCAGGGTTTGCAACCATTTTATCCGCAGGTGGCGCTGCCATAGTAGGCATAGTAGGCTAGGGTTGAACCACTGATACAGGGCTGTGCTTTTTGTGTCCCTTCCCGGCAACCGTACGGTAGGGCGGGGTTAACCTGCTGTGCATGCTGGGAGAGGAGGTAAAAGGGGCAGACGCTGCCTGTTCGGGGTTGGTTGGTAGTGGTTAGTCGGTGGGGTCCTACCCCAGGTTCTTGTTCCAGTCCGCCCTGGGTGCCCTCGGCCCAGGGGCGGGTGTTCCTGTTCCATCCTGGGCACCTTTAGTCCCAGGGTGAGGTACTACTCTGCTGTTCCTGTCTGCCCTGGGTGCGTGGACTCGGAAATTGCAGCAAAGGCCTGGGCCCAGCACCTTTGGCTGAAGCCCATCGGGGATCGAGGAGTCTCAGGGTGCCGCCTTGCGAGGGGACCCATATCTGAGTAGAGAAGGCCGGGTGAGGAACCGTTCCGAAGGACTGATGCGGTAGTCACAGTGAAGGAAAGGGTCCCGGTAACTCTCCAGAGGGATGTCTTCTCCCTAGGCCCAGGTCAAGTTCACCAGGTCTGTGATAGAGGCCTTGAGTAAAGTGTGAGTGTCATTTGGCTGCTAGTCTTGTCCTAAATAGACTATCCATTTGAGGCTGAGTCTGTTCGAGAAGCTGAACAGTGAAGTGATTGAGATTGTGCCTGGACCTCTCCCCACATTTTGTGCTGTCCTTTTCTTGCTCCAACCTTTGTTCCTATCAAGAGACTGTTATTTGCTAAGAGAAGAAATAAACTCTCTGTTGGAGTTACAGCAAGTGTGGACATTCTATTCACTGGGGGAAACAAGTACTCAAATCTGTTATCCACAGAGGTGAGAAAAACTATTTCTGGCTCGACCGTGAAATGACCCACCAACAACACGATCAATCTCTTAATACAGGAGGGTACGGGCTTGTGGCATGGTGTGCTCCTTCTTTCTGCGAGGAGCCGAAGAACAAGGCAGGTAAAAGGGGGTCTGTGTGCTACATATCTTTGTTTGTCCCAAGCATGTTTGAATCCACTTACTGTTGACTGATTCACTACCTATGCTGGAAGTCTCTTCCAAGCATCAACTACCCATTCGGTAAAATAATACTTTCTAAGATTAGTTTTCAACTTTCCTCCTGCTCGTTTGAGGTCATGTCTCTGTGTTGTTGATCTTGACTTCATATTAAAAATCCTGCCCTCCTAAACCTTATTCACCCCCTTGATGTATTTAGGATTTCAATCATGTCTCTCCTTTCTTTATTCTCCTCCAGACTGTACATATTAAGTTCTTCAAGTCTTTCCTGATATGTTTTATCACCAGACTTTTCACCATTTTTGTTATTCGTCTCTGGACTTGTTCTGTCTTATCAATAACTTTTTGTGAGGTCTCCCGAATTGGACACAGTATTCTAAATGAGTTCTTACTAAAACTATATATAGGGGAATCAGAACCTACTTCCTCCTGCTTGTAATCCCTCTAGTGATGCATCCTGGAATTCGATTCACTTTCCCCACTGTCTGGTCACACTGTTTGTATGTACTCCCAAATGTCTTTCTTCTGTAGTGCTGGCCAACACTGTAACCCAAATGTACACTGTCGAGGGATTCTTTTTCCCTAGATGTAATATTTTACATTTAGATACATTGAACTGCAATTTCCACTGCAATGCCAAATCGTTGTTTAGGTATTTTATTGAAAATAAAGAAAATAGAAAATATAGTAAAGTCACAAACAGAGTGTAAATACATCCAAGATTATGTTGAATAGGGATAAGATATCATCCAGCCAAAAATATGTACTTAATAAAAATGAACAGAAGAACAAAATACCGTACATAAATAGGTCATTGGTGCAAATATCACAATAGTAACGGCAATCTGACCTAGAAGGGGAGATAGGAGCAAAAAAGGAATAAAAAGGGGAGTCCCTTATCAGGGAGTGAAGGGGTGGGAGGAAGCTATGTTGAGTGGGAGAAATTGTTGTAGGAACATATACAATAATGGAGATGCATTCAAAATACAAGATTAATTAAAGGAGTGGGTGAGGGAGATTAGAGTATTCTTTAACCGCTTAAGGACCGCCGCACGACAAAATACATCGACAACATGGTACGGGCAGGCAAATGGGCGTACCTGTACATTCCCTTTAAATTTGCCGCCCAGCGGTCACGCGCACGCCGCCGGGGGCGCGCTTTGCACCCCCCGCGTGCCTCGCGACTGTGCTCGTGGGTCCCGGGAACTCGATGTTCCCGGGCGGCCCACAATTGTGGTCGGCAACGGCAGAACAGGGGGATGCTTTTGTAAACAAGGCATTCCCCTATTCGGCCTAGTGACACTGTCACTGATGACTGTTCCCCGTGATCAGGAAAGGTCATCAGTGACGTGTCACGTGTAGCCACGCCCCCTAAAAAGTAAGAATCACTCCCTAGTACTGACTTAACCCCTTCAGCGCCACCTAGTGGTTAACCCCTTCACTGCCTGTGTCACTTTCACAGTAATCAGTGCATTATAGCACTGATCGCTGTAAAAATGACAATGGTCTCAAAAATGTGTCAAAAGTGTCCGATGTGTCCGCCATAATGTCGCAGTCATGATAAAAATCGTTGATTACCGCCATTACTTGTAAAAAAAAAAAATATTAATAAAAATGCCATAAAACTATCCCCTATTTTGTAGACGCTATAACTTTTGCGCAAACCAATCAATAAACGCTTATTGTGATTTTTTTTACCAAAAGTATGTAGAAGAATACGAATCGGCCTAAACTGAGGAAAAAAATAGTTTTTTTATATAATTTTTGGTGATATTTATTATAGCAAAATGTAAAAAATATTGAATTTTTTTCAAAATTGTCGCTCTATTTTTGTTTATAGCACAAAAAATAAAAACCGCAGAGGTGATAAAATACCACCAAAAGAAAGCTCTATATGTGGGTAAAAAAGGACGTCAATTTTGTTTGGGAGCCACGTCGCACGAACACGCTATTGTCAATTAAAGCGACACAGTGCTGAATTGCAAAAAGTGGCCCGGTCTTTGACCAGCGAAATGGTCCGGGGCTGAACTGGTTAAAAAAAAAACTTGATTCCGGTAATATCGGAAGTATAAGGGTCAGATTAGGTGACTAAGGGAACAGAGTCCAACATCAGTTTCCAGTGTTGGTAAAAAAACAAATCAAAGGAAAATAGAGGGGAAAAAAAAACTGGGAAGGCAGAGAACATAAATGGTTAAAGTCAAGAGAAGAAGCAGAAAATATGGAAAGAGGTGGGTAGGGGGCAGTGTTGGTCATCTTACTTTAAAAAAGTAATTAGTTACAGTTAGACATGTGCGATTAGTTTCGTACGAATCGGAAATTCATACGGATTTTTCGAAATTCGTACATTTGTACGAATCAGAATTACGAATTTTTATGAATACGAATTCTGTACGAAATACGAAATTTCGTTTACCAATTTCGGCTCCAAATTATCTGAATCAAAACTACCAAATAACGAATTTCAACTAATACGAAAGAAATTATAGCGGATATAACAAATGATTTGAATGAACTCGAGATTCAGTATAACGAATATCGACGCTCTACGAATAATAACAAATTTGTTTTCAGTCCAAATTTCTTTACTACAGAAACATGTGACTGTTGGTTGACCAATCAGAGGTTTTCTTCTGATGCTGAGGCCTACAGGGCAGGCCCGATCATGTGACTTCCCTTTGTGGGTTAGTTAGTGTAGTGGAGCAGATCACACAATTATTTGTCTGTGCATCTGAGCGAATATCTTTGCAATCCTTTGATTTTCGTTGTTCATTTTAGTTTATATCTCTTGTAGTGTGCAAGTGTATCATCTGTTAGTGTTTAGTTTCTGGTTTTATTCGTTTTTTGGTTGGTTTTGAGAGATTCATTTTCTTTTTTATTTCTTGTTTCATTTAGTTAATATTTAGTTATTTTCTGTTGGTATAATTTTTTTTTTTTGTACATTTGGTGATTTTGGTGTTAGTTTGCTGCGATCAAAATCATATTTTTTTTGTCTATTTTTCTAACTTTCAAAGGAAAAATGAGCAGCAAACAAGGCCAAAAAAGCAGTAAGAGTGCTGCTGGGAGAGGGAGAGCTATGAGTCGTGTACATGAGCAGCAGGTGGGACGTTCTGTCTCTGTGCCCTCTGAGCTCAGCTCACCTCCCATAAAGCTGAGGCGAACGGGAGTGAAGACTGCTGGTGGTAAAGAGCCTGGCAAACAGCAGATGGATAATTATTTCGGATAATTCGTTATTATTCGTAGAGTGTCGATATTCATTATCAAAATTAATGATTCGTACAAAATTCGTATTTCGTACGAATCCGAATTAAATTCCGTACACTAATTACGAATTACGAATTTTTTTAAATACGGAACGGAACGAAACAAAACAAATTTTTTGACGGCTCCCATGTCTAGTTACAGTTACAAATTACTTCTGCCAAAAAGTAATTGCGTTAGTAACTCAGTTACTACATTGAAAAAGTAATTAGTTACTCAGCAAAGTAACTGTGACTTAACTAACTTTATAGTCTTGTATTGGATAAAATAACATGGATATAAATATAGCACATATTAATTGAACACTAAAAATGCACACAGTTGGCAATGATTGTGGTATAGTAAGAAGAGCAGCAATGATACCACTGTAGAGTCAGAAATGGAAAGGGTTAACATCGATCCATAGTAAAGTATGGGTCCCCAGGGAAAATCTTTCAATTACAACAAGGTAACCACCGAATGCAGGTGGAGTGGAGAGATGTGATGGGATGGGATGGCTCTGGTGTACCTGTAATGAAGGATGTCACGGCTGATCTGTGGGGTGTAGAGCATGATGCTGGAGTTCCGATAAATGCCGTGTCACTTCAAGAAGCGGGCAGGCGGACTGCACCAGGGTAACAACCTCTGAAAGAACCGGTGGATGTGGCCGCTCCTATGCCGGGAGCTCCATGGCTGCTGATGGGTGGGCGGCTCGGCGGAAGAACGGAGAGCTATGAACAAACCAATAGGAAGCCGGGCACGCTCGAATGACGTCAGCGCCGGCCAAATCAGATGGAAGCAGTGTTCCGATGAATGGGGACCCAGGCGCACTGGTGTGGCGTCAGAAATGGCGTGGATGTTGTCCAGGCAATAAGGATAATGGATGGAAATGGGATTCAAAATCTAGTGGCGGTAGATGTAATTGCGGTAACGCCACCCAAGTAATGGGAACGGCGTTACCATGAGGGGATGGGTAATCAGTTAGATTACTCGTTACCCTCTAAAGTAACTGCGTTAAGTAACACAGTTTACTTTAACGCAGTTACTACCATCACTGGTAGGGGGAGGGTTAGAAGAGGGGGAAATAGGAGAGGGGGTCCCTGGAACTACCAGAAGGAGAGATAGGAAGAGCTGATAGTAATAGCCATGTGAGCAGCTTATCATGGGAGAGGTAAGGATTCATCGAAGCCTGATGGAAGAAAATGGGTCACCCAGAGGTTCCAAAGGGCGTCATATTTGGTCACTTCTGCATTGCCAAATGCTGTTCAATGTAACAGACACCTCCAGGGATATCAACCCTATTGCACACTTTTGTGTCATCAGCAAAAAGACATACCTTACCCAACAACCCTTTAGTTATATCACTAACATGTAGATTAAATAGAAAAGGACCTAGTACAGAGCGTTGTGGTACACCGCTAGTGACTGGTCTCTGTTGGGAGGTGAACAGGTAGAGGAGACAAATATGCTGTCTGCTACACAGCATATAGGCACATAGTGCCTCTGTACACTAACTCAAAGTTGGTCTTAATTGCCTCCATTTCCATTATCTATCAAATTCAAACATTTTTGAATGTGGTGCAGTAAAAGTGGCTCTATTAAAAACTTACTGAATTGGCCGTACATGCTTTTAAAGCTTCTCAAATGGGCAGTAGGTATTTTTTAATCTGGCGCAGGCTATTTTAAAGAGCCATACTGCCAGAAAAGTGTCACTAGGACTTGAATTCCCCCAACTTCCTAGAGTCAAAGCATATGTCGCAGGCTGCTGATTGGATGATGCAGAAACAGAAGAACACTGTAAAGGTCATTGTTCTTCTAATAAACAAAGAAAACCTGTGATTGCAACTACTACAGTAATCACAACATGATTTTTGACTCTAGGTTTCTTTTTCATTTTTATTATTGATTTTTGAGGCCTTGGCATCTGTTTTTGTCATTATTTTCACTGTCCCAGAATTGCTACATAAGGGAAATATAAGAGGCTATTGGCAAGACATTGAAGGATTTCGTTTTTTTGCCAAAACTTTGATAACATTTTCTGATTTTTGCAAATTTCTTTTGTAGTGGATTAAAGTAATCATGGAAGGCAACACTATATATTTTTTTAATTGTTGGTGTATTTTGTTGTGTTTTTTTCTTGTTTTTGATGATAGGTAAACAATGGGGGGAAAAATAGAAACTTCTGCACTTTTAACACTGGGCTCATGTATTATGTCTGTTTACGTTGGTCTTTGTGTTATTCCATTGCTAAACCGCCCCATGTACTTTTAATGCGGCATGGCAGCCCGGGTGCACAAAATCACATGCTTGTGCATGATTTTGTGCACGCGGTTTAGAGGGCGCGTGCGTTCCGCCGGTGCAATGCTCCCGCTGTGATTGTATGCAGCGGGAGCCAATCAGCGGGTCCAGCATTCGCAATGGCCGCACCGACCCGCCGACCGTTCACAGGAGAGATGGATCAGCGGTGTGCCGATGTAAACAAAGCACACCGCTGATCTGTCAGGGAGGAAAAGTGAGAGATTGTGTTTCAGTTAAGCTGAATCATGCTTCCAGTGAATCCACTCCCCCCCCCACAGTTAGAAACACCTCCCAGAGAACACATTTAACACTTTGATTGCCCCCTAGTGTTAACCCCTTCCCTGCCAGTGTCATTTATACAGGGATCATTGCATTTTTTTAGCACTGATCACTGAATTGGTGTCACTGGTCCCCAAAAAGTGTCACTTAGTGTCAGATTTGTCAGCCGCAATCTCACAGTCCAGCTAAAAATCGCAGATCGCCACCATTACCAGTAAAAAAATAAAATACAATTAAAGTCCATAAATCTATCCCGTAGTTTGTAGACACCATAACTTTTGCGCGAACCAATCAATATTTGCTTATTGAGATTTTTTTTTACCGAAAATATGTAGCAGAATACATATTGGCCTAAATTGATGAAGACATTTTTTTTTTTTTTGGATATGTATTATAGCATTGTCTGTCTTTTTTTGTTTATAGCACAAAAAATAAAAACTGCAGAGGTGATCAAATACCACCAAAAGAAAGCTCTATTTGTGGGAAAAAAAGGACATCAATTTTCTTTGGGTACAGTGTCACATGACCGTACAGTTGTCAGTTAAAGCCACGCAGTGCCGTATTGCAAAAAATGGCCTGGTCAGGAAGTGGGTAAAACCTTCGGGCTGAAGTGGTTAAAAAACCTCAAACAATATCAAAATACACATCAACTATGTCAGGTCAGGGCAACAAGCAGACAGGGATGGTCAGAAGAACAAGCCAAAGTCAGTACACAGAATCAAACATAGCGCACACGGCAAGAATCACTCTGGAAAGCCTTCACACAATTGTTGCACGGGCATGGCTGGCTTGCCATGCATGGGGTTAACCACGTGCCGGCCAGCAGCTGCAGTTATACTGCGGCAGGTTGGCTCTCTTGAACCACCGTACGCGACGATCACAGCGTGATACCTAAAACACACTGACACTTACTGACACTGATGCTAATTATTTTTTTTTTTTTAAAAGTCCTTCCCAAAATATACTGACCCTGAACCTTGACCTTTGCCCCTTACTTTACCCAAACACTAACCTGGGCAATAACCTAGATCAAACCTTTTTTTAGGTATGATTTCTTAATTTTTTACTTTATTTTTTTTTATTATTTATTTATATATATTTTTTACACACACATTTTTTTTCCCCTCGCTTCAAGGAAAGAGAAAGATACATTGTATTTTTCCTCTCCATTCACAGAGAGAGAAACACAGGGGCGGGCTTCACAGTGACTGATCACTGTAGTAGAAAATCAGAGGCTACCACAGTGATCAGGTGACCCAGAATTGGGAGTTCAGGGTCCCGATCGTTAGTACGGGGCCTGGGATTCTCCAGCACTAAGGGAGATACACATATACTGTATGTGGCCCCATGGAAAAAAGCCCACTTCTGTGGGGCCGCATTTGCAGTGCTCAGAATAATTGAGCACACCCCAACAGATTTGTCAGAAAACCTTTTATTTTCCTTTCAGAATCAACATTTTCTATGGGACACTATACTACAAAATATCCCCACAAATATGGGCCATTGATTGCAACCAAGATTTGTTAGATTAGTTCCACCTGGGAAAATAAAGTTAAAAGTCAACAGCTGCAAATACTTACCTGTCTAGGGTGCCCGCGATGTCAGCACTCCAGCCGATCTTCTGATCGACTCCCGGTTGCTGCCGCCGCCATTCCAGGTAGGGGAACCAGGCAGTGAAGACTTTCGGCTTCACTCCTGGTTCCCTATTGCGCATTCACGAGTCGTGCTACGCGTTTTGAATGGTCCCTGCTGTCTTCTGGGACCTGTATGTCTCCCAGAAGACGTCGGGGGGAGGAGGAGGGGCTGGAAATTGCGTAGCCGACATCACAAAGTGCGGCAAACTTTCCCCGAAAGTGGGAGCAGATACCTGGATTTGACAGGTATCTGCTTCCCCTCCCCCCTGAAAGGTGCCAAATGTGGCACCGGAGAGGGGGAGGAACCCGATCAGCGTAATTTCCTTATCAGGGGGAATTCCGCTTTAATTTGCACACACAAAAAAGTATTTTTCCTAACAAATGTATTCATGTTGCAAAAATGAATACACCCCAATTCAAGTCTTAGGATCAGAGCTAAATTTTAGACAATAACATCTTAATTAACAAGAATTAAACTACTGGTGAGTCTAATTATTCATGAAACAGGTGTCCAGAAGGGCATTACTTACCAAAGAAAACCCCTTCCCATTTCATGCTGTCAGCAATGGCACCACAAGAGACATGTCACAAGGCCAGAGAAAGAAAATGATTTCTTCACACAAGAAAGGTTAATACTACAAGAAGTCAGCAACGCTTTACTTATTACTGCAACCATTTCACAGAGAAGTCCAAGCTGTCCATGGAAGTTACCATCTCAACAGGAGCGTCTTCTGATGAGAAGGGTTGAAGAAAATCACCATGCAAGTTCAATGCAGTTAGCTAAAGAAGTGAAAGCCAAACTGGAGTGGTTGTTTCCCATGACACCATACAGTGTACACTACAGAAGAATGGCAGGCATGGGTGTTGTCCTTGAAGGAAGGCTCTCCTAAAGCCCATGAACAAAAATGCTCACCTAGAATTTGCCAGGGCGTATGCTGAAAAAGAAGAAGACTACTAAGACTCTGTACTCTGGAGTGATGAAATCAAGATGAATGTTTTTGAAACTGATGGCTTCAAAACTGTATAGCATCGCAAAGGTGAGGAGTACAAAGAAAAATGCATGGTGCCTACAGTGAAACATGGTGGTGGCAGTGTCCTTCTGTGGGGTTACATGAGTGTTGCTGGTGTCGGGGAGCTGCATTTAATTGATGGTATCATAAATTCACAGATGTACTGCTCTATACTGAAAGAAAAGATGCTACCATCACTCTGTGCCCTTGGTCGTTGTTCACTTTTCCAACATGACAATGATCCAAAACACACATCTAAGGCCACTGTTGCATTTTTGAAGAAGAACAGGGTGAAAGTGATTCAGTGGCCAAGTACTGTATGTCCCCTGATCTGAACCCAATTGAACACCTATGGGGAATTCTGAAGAGACAAGTTGAGCATCACTCTCCATCCAGCTCTAAAAGAGGTCGTTCTTGAAGAATGGAAAAGGATAGATGTTGCGATATGTCGCCAACTTGTTCATTCCATGCCTAGAAGACTTGGTGCTGTCCTTACAAATCATGGAGGTCATACAAAATACTAGATGTAGTAGTTTTTGGTTTTCAGGTGTATTCATTTTTGCATCAGCTAATCTGAGTAAAACTGAAAATTTTGTAATCTAAGTTATATTATTAACCTTACTTTCATATAATGAGCTAAACAAATGTTCTATAAAACTCAGTTTTGTCAAAATTTGGGAAATTGTTCTCGTGTTCATTGAGATATTTATTAAAATCTTACTTTTCAAAAGGGGTGTACTCATTTATGCTGAGCATTGTATGTGGTACATCGACGGGAAGGCGGAAACTTAATTTGCACTTCCTGGCCAGAGGATTTACCTGGGGGAAATGAAGATAGAAGCCTTGAGAAAGAACAAAAGGGTGGTCGGAGGGTGTATTCTTATAGATACAAAGCCGCATCCAATAATATAATGAAAACAAGAAGATGTACCCCTTTAGGCGGACTTTTAAGGCATGGGTATCTATAAAAAAATGTACTAGAGAATCTATAAAGTATAACAGGCGTATTTCTTAAATATAACATTTAAAAAACATGTTTATAATAACAAAACAGTATATGGAATGTATACAGATCTGAATAAAAAGACACCTATAGTCAAGCAGATAGCTGAATGTGATCCTTCCCTCGACGTGTTTTAGTTTTGATTCTTTCCTCAGGGATGTTTATTAAGAAGCACAAGTGTACATCTATATTATTGTAAAGAACATTACTGATCCCCATTGAGAACGTCAGATGTGACGAAATGTGTCTGGGGGCACACACTGACGTCACCACATCGCACACGAGGAAGGGCCTCTGTACTCTGCCGGCCGGCACTATTTTTATGCGTATTTTTTTTTTTCCACTCAGACTTTATCACAACGAGAGACTTTCTCATGGTATTAATCCTTAATATCGTCTCTACTTTGGATTCGCATCATATGTGGTTCTCCAAAAAAAAAAATTCCGAAAGGAATAAGTATTTATCTTAATTACAATCCATTTCAACATCAGAATCAATACCATTCCCTTCCTGTGATCCTCCTCCCCCCCTCCCCCCATTATCCCCTGCGTATTTTAAGCTTCATCTTGTAAGTACATTACTTTTTATGAATAAACTGTTTTAAGACGTTATCACCCTATTGGTCCTTTCTTCTCCTTCCCATGTGATCCTCCACACTGGAGTGGAGAGGTTAAGCCAGGGAGTGAATGTATGCTAAATACTATGCCTGATCTGTGTCCTGGTATCTATCTACCAGCAAGCTAAAGGCCGCGGCTGGGTCACAGCCGACTGCACATCTTTGCTTGCTTTCTGGTAAGCAGCCATTTGTTTTGCGGTGGTGGGCACTCTAATACTATTGTCAAGCACGGTGATGTCATCATACCAAGCTGTTGATGATAATACAAGCTTTTGGACTGTTTTTACCTTGGATCAATTCTATTTGTGGACTGTTTTTTACTGGTTTGCTGCTGTATGGGTTATTCCGTGTGACCTGCCGGTATTAGTGGTCACTATATTATGTTGTTTTGTGCACTGATATAATAACATTGAACAAACACCCCCCCCCCCCCCCCACTCCCCTCATTGGTGCAGCTCCTTCTTTTCCAAAGAACATTACATGTCAGTACAAAAACACTTGTCTTTCAAAAATGTACATATATATATATATATATATATATAAATGTCTATATATTCATATCAGGTATATAGTACACTTACATAAGCTGTAATGGTGTCGAAGATGAACATTCCATAAGTTTTTATTAAAAACAAAGTAAGGATGTGGAATAAGCTATGTGGCACAGAGTGATCTCTATGGTTTCTCAGAGGTATATATCCTCTGTATTATAGCCAGATCGAGCAAATGGCAGCAAATAAATCCTCCCCAACCCTCAAAAAGGAGGGACAGATAGCACTGAGGTCACAAAAATAGAAGAGGCAACCTGTAAAAAAGAAACCCAAAAATGATCATGATAATGATAATATCCATCGAAATTTGATAGACATTAAATTATATATAAGGTATCAATAATTTCACTACCTGAGCCATCCAGTGATCCCAGAATCAGGATTGAAATGTTTCTAGAGACCATGTAATTGTCCAATAGATGTATATAATGAATGTGAAATACATTTTAATTTGTAATAGGAAGATGTAAATATATCTTGTATTGTGTGCTTCTCAAAAGAGAAGCACACAGATTTTTATCAAGAATTTATTATAAAATATATTTTTTATTATCTATTTTTTGTTATTATTTATTCAAGTGTATATATCCATATAAATCACATTACAAAGGAAGAGATAGACCTCTTTCTTAAATTGATAAATAGGTCTTAATATATCAAAATCTGAAAAAATTAAATCTAGACAAAAATGGTATTAGCAACAAACGAAGAGATTTTTAACTTGTTAAGCACGGTATATGTGAAGAAAGCTATTAATCAGAAGATTGAAATTAGTATTTACCTTGAATGGGTTTTTTTTTGTCACAGGAGTGCAGCGTCCTGACATCCAGGATGCTGCAGAAGGCTGACGCTGGGAAGGAGCCGTGGGTAGTAATCTGGATAGGAGCACCATGGATAGAGGCACCATTCAGCTGCTGGAGAAGAGTCTGGAGAAGAGGGTACAAGCTTGGCCTTACAGAAAATCTGGTGGCTCATCCGGGTAATTATTGTGCTGCTGCTATATTGCAGTCAGAAGAATACATAGTGTTAGTCTGGCTTAAAGGTCCTTTTTCTGTATGTAGCGCCCTGCTCCTAATGAGTAGGCGCTATATGTAAATTTAGGTTTATCTGAGCTGTAGTTTAGCTCAGAGTGATTATGTTAAATTGCTGGTTTCTGTTCCAGTTCAGCTGTGTTGTGTATTTTCCACTTGGCCGTGGGTGTCACCACCGGTCAGTGTTGGAAATGCAACGGGCTGGATGTATTGAGTACCTCTTTACCCAGAAACAGCCCAGTGGGAGTGGTTCCCCCGCTGTGCATTCTGGGAGAGGGTACTTAAGGGAGAGACACCATTTTCAGGTCTCTCTGACCTGATGGCCCTCCTGGCCTAAGGTATGTCGTAGCAGTTCTTCTGCCCCTGGGCCTGCTGGCCCGAGGCATCGTTACTGAAAGTAGGCCCAGGTTTGTCTGGGGTCTACTGGTCCAGGGATGGTCCTGTGTTGTCTTGCCTGCGGGGAGAAGCAGAGCAATTGGAGACTCAATTGGAGGACGCATCCCGCCCAATCTACCTCACAGTATCGCCGGATGGCTGAAAGAAACTGGTACTGTGTAACTGTTCTTTGACTTTTCAAAAGTTCTTGGTTATACAATCCTGTGGCAGAGGATTGTACAACGATTCTAGGATATTCAACAAGTCTGTGGCAGAGACTATGACCGAGCACCGCACTGGATGCTAGGTCAGTGAGAGAGGCCCATCCAGTGATTGTTAGAACCAGTTGTGGAAGCTGTTTGTCCGCTGGATCAAAGAAGTACCCGTGATCCGCAAAACAAGGCACCTGAATCTCCCCTAACCCTCCATCCCTCTATCTGACGTTGTTAATAAAAGCATTGGAAAAACATCTGTGAACAACTCTCCAATGGGACCCCTATATCGCATACGGTGAACAGTCAGGTAACGGCAGACCCAAAATTAAAACCTGCAGCTCCTACGAGGGTAGTGCTACATGTGGGGGCTCAAGTCCGGGATTTTCCATTACCGGTCGCAACTCAAGTAAGCTGTTCACCGGGAGCCTATGCTAAAGAGGGCTTTGGATTGTGTTATTTTTCTGGAAAAAGGGGTTAATTTGCGGATCACTTCTTAGCCGCGTCAGCTGTGGGTGGAGCCAAGAAAGCTCGGGAGCTACGTGACTAGAGGAGCAAGTGGGAGGAGTTCCCGCCTGCTTGCTGCGTGAGACGCCGCGTGTGTGTGTCCAACACTCAAGAGAGGATATGATTGTACAGCCATGTTTTCAATGCCGTTGATGCAGTCTGCTATGGGGCCCAGGATGTTTCCTGTGGGTACCGCTACAAGTGCCGTGCTGCCTGGAACTTTGCTGACGGATACTGGCATTCGCCTGAAACCGCATGGGCGGTTTGTACTGTACACGATAGGAGATGTTGAAGCATTGGGTATGCTATGCAACAGGTGTGAAGGACTGGCTGTGCACCCCCGTCCCTTTGTTCGGTGCCTACTCTGCGGGAAGTACCTGTTCGCCGTAGAGCAACCCACCATGCCGCCCTGTGCTTACCGAGTGGACTGGGCTGCGGGCATTGCTACAGAAGGGACTGCTTGCTGCCTTTGCTCCTGCGGCTAGACCTGTACTCACCTAGTCTGCTAAAGTGAGTGTTCCTGAGAGAGATGGCGCTGTTACTGCCATCAAAGGGTTGTCAGCGGACATCGTTACTGATGTTACCTCCGCTGCACCTGCTCTTGCTGCACCTGTCCAGAGGACGGTGGGATATGTGAAAGCCTCCCGCGGCCGTGGTCGAGGCCTACCCCAAAGACTACCGAACCAGATTCCGAAAGAAGGCTTGATCCCTGAGAAATTCACGTCAGGAAGGGGTGAGAGATCCCCCCCCTGGGGGTTTCCATTTAGACTGATGGCCTCTAGGAATGGCAGAACAGCAACTTTACGGACTAAAGACGATCTGCAGTTTTTTGTTGAAACATTGGATCTCCCACTAGTAGACTTTGCAGACTGGATGCTACAGAGTTTTTTTTTTCTCTTCTGGTCAAGGGCAAGGAATACAAGATATGGCTGGTATTTTGAGAGATGACTATACCATTAAAAATTGTATTGTACAATGTGAGGGGAGATACGAGATTATATTAGGGAATCATCAATTCTCACCCTATCGGAGACAGTTACAACAGAAATGGAACATCCAATTACTGTAGAAGAGTTGAGCAGAGCAATAGCAGCCTTGCCGCTAGGGAAAAGTCCTGGCCCAGATGGCTTGACAAATATTTACTATAAAAAAATTCCTCTGAGTTGATAAGACCGTTATGCAATTACTTTAATACAATTAATGCGACCAATCCGTTGCCTTCAGAAGCCCTGTTGGCATACATTACTGTACACCCAAAGGAAGGGAAAGACCCACAGTTTTTGCTGCTGCTTGATTATTATTTTTTTGTGCATTTTTCTTGAAAACCCAGAAACTTTTGCCCTAAGTTAAAGGGTAGTCTACTCTCTGGAGGAGCGGGAGCTGTTGCCGTTTTGTTCTTCCCTCCCTCCCTCCCTACCGCAAAGATAACAAGGACTTTGGGGTTGTAGACAGTTCAGGGTCACAGATCAAGAAGAAGAGGAAGTTTTACCCCGCAGGAAAGAAGAAAAGTTTCTGTTGGGATGAGTGTTCTGACGTTAGCACTACCACTAGGTGGCGGTGTTGCGTAACTATTATAAGGACAATAAGGCATTATGCAGGGGAGAGCCTCTTCATTCCAACTATTGTTATTTCAGGTGTGTTTTTCTTTCCCCTGCAGGTGAACGCCAAGCAAGACTGCTGAGGGTGGGTCTTAGCTAGTGCAGTGGGAGGGAAAATTTTATTGAAAGTTTTATGTGATCTTAAATGTTTTATACACATGTGTATTTCTCCTTTTCCCTTCTGTGTTTCATTTATTTTCCCCTGTGTTAGGTTCCGGCACAAACAAACAGTTTTTTCTAAATTGTCATTTTTTTGTAGTCTGTCTCTGGATTGGACTTATGCTGACTCAGGCCTGAGAGGCATGGGTCTACTCCAGACACTGGGGACCTGCTGTGCCTGTCGAGAGAGGGTATAAAAAGGGGTGGCCATCTTCCAGTCGTGGTTCCGGTCGCGCCCAGGCACCTTAGGCCTGGGTGTGTGTGTCGCCTCCGGGTGCCCTAGGCCCAGAGGCCTGTGGGTTTGAGTCGTCGCGCCCAGGCACCTTAGATCTGGGTGCGGGTGTGTGTCGCCTCCGGGTGCCCTAGGCCCAGAGGCAGAGTTGCTGTTCCATCCCAGACACCTTCAGTCTGGGGTGAGGTACTAAATAGGAGGCCCGGTGCCCAGCAACCTTTGGCTGGGGTCCGCTAAGGATCAAGAGCTCCCAGGGTACCGCCTTGCGAGGGGACCCGTATCTTGGATCGAGGAGGCCAGGGAGGTGACCCTTTCTGAAGACCCAGCACAGAGTCGTGGTGACAGTAAGGGCCTCTGGTAACTCTCCGGAGGGACATTTTTCTCTTTGACATGGGCCAAGTTCTCCAAGAAGGCAGTGCATGTTCTGTAGGTCATAGTGACAGTAACTCTACGCACACCAGGTCAGTGGCAGTGACCAAATAGGGCAAGGCCCTATTCACCTGGTCAGTGGCAGTGACCATCCTCAACAAGTAAGTGGCAGTGACTTTCATATTCATTAGGTCTGTGAAAAAGACCGTACCCCAAACCTGTTCGTGCACATCAGAACAGTAAGAGAACCAAGATTGAGTTTGTGCCTGGACCTCCCTCCCACCTTATCTGACTTGTGTCTCATCTCAACCTGTCTGCTCTTAAAGGGACTATTTATTATCCTTGTGAAATAAATACAGAAGTTGGACTTTCAGTTGGTGTGGACAGTTACTTTACTGGGGAGAATTAAGGACTTGTTTCTGGCCAAGGCAGAAGCGAGGTCATCTCGGGAGGATTCTAACACCAGCCGCAGGCAGGCCCGAGAAAACTAACACCGCTCAACCTCCCCATCCAGGAGGGTACGGGCTTGTAGTGCGGTGTGCCTCAGTCTTTTCTGCGGAGGAGCCAAATTAAGAAAAGCAGGTAAAGTTTGGGGTGGGTGCGCTATATAGGGAATTATGGGCCTGCCACTTAAAGGTGTGGGAAGAGTAGGTCAAGAGGATCGCTTGAATGTAGATTTTTATCACAAGGTATAAATATTTTTTTTCTTAACACCATGGCCATTAGGAGGTCTTGGTAGAGGGGGAATCAATAAATAAACATGTGGAAGTAGGAGAGGGGATCCCCCCCCTTCCTTCCTTCCCTTTTTTTTTCTGAGTTTGTTTGCTGTCACTCAAGTCGGGGAATTAGGCCATGGGGGCCGCTACACATAATTACGGGTAATCAATATTTAATCACAAGGCACAAATATGTATGCATATGTATATGTATGTATATGTGTATATATATGTGTATGTATATATATGTATATATATGTGTATATGTATTTTTTCTCTTTTCTATATAAAAAGAATACACCATGGCCATTAGTGGCCTCTTTGAAAGTAGGAAGGGTTTTTTCCCTTTTCCCTTCCCTATGATTAAGTGACGCAGAAAGGCACAGTAGGAGAACACACGACTCAAGAAGAAGGAATGGAGTGAGTAGGGACAGAGCAGACTTGCTCCACTGCAGCCAGGGTTGGCGTGGAGGGGGGGGGGGGTGATGGAATTAGCTATCAACCCTTTTCCTTTATTTTTTTCTTATGTGTGTTTTTTTTTTCCCCTCTCTTTCTTTTCTTTCTTTTTTTCTTGATTGATAAACGTTTGATAAGACAATTTTGTACCTAGTTCTTTCCTGTAATGTTCATTTGTGCCTTTTATGTAATTGATGGAATAAGTTTTGTGATACAGGTATCGACTCTCAGGAGTGAGAGTAATTTTTTTCTCAAACGATGAGGACATTGTCTATTGCGCTGGGGGAAGTATGTAGCGCCCTGCTCCTAATGAGTAGGCGCTATGTGTACATTTAGGTTTATCTGAGCTGTAGATTATCTCAGAGTGATTATGTTAAATTGCTGGTTTCTGTTCCAGTTCAGCTGTGTTGTGTATTTTCCACTTGGCCGTGGGTGTCACTGTCACCACCGGTCAGTGTTGGAAATGCAACGGGCTGGATGTATTGAGTACCTCTTTACCCAGAAACAGCCAAGTGGGAGTAGTTCCCCCGCTGTGCGTTCTGGGAGAGGGTACTTAAGGGAGAGACACCATTTTCAGGTCTCTCTGACCTGATGGCCCTCCTGGCCTAAGGTATGTCGCAGCAGTTCTTTTGCCTTGGGGCCTACTGGCCAGAGGCATCGTTACTGAAAGAAGGCCCAGGAGTTTCTGGGGTCTACTGGTCCAGGGGTGGTCCTGTGCTGTCTTGCCTGCGGGGAGAAGCCAAGCAATTGGAGACTCAATTGGAGGACGCATCCCGGCCAATCTACCTCACAGTATTGCCGGGTAGCTGAAAGAAACTGGTACTGTGTAACTGTTCTTTGACTTTGCAAAAGTTCTTGGTTATACAATCCTGTGGCTGGGGATTGTACAACAATTCTAGGATATTCAAAGAGTCTGTGGCAGAGACTATGACCGAGCACGGCACCGGTTGCTAGGTCAGTGAGAGAGGCCTATCCAGTGGTTGCTAGATCCAGTTGTGGAAGCTGTTTGTCCTCTGGATCAAATAAGTACCCGTGATCCGCAAAACAAGGTACCTGAATCTCCCCTAACCCTCCATCCCTCTATCTGACGTTGTTAATAAAAACATTGGAAAAAGAGACTAAATGTTTGGTGCAGACATCTGTGAACAACTCTCCAATGGGACCCCTATGGCGGATACAGTGAACAGTCAGGTAACGGCAGACCCAAAATTAAAACCAGCAGCTCCTACGAGGGTAGTGCTACATGTATCAACTGTAAGTAGGTTTTGTATTCTGCATATTATTCTTTTGGGTATCCTATGCCCTAATCCCTCTCTCCAAGGGTTTTTCAGAATATATAAACTCTATTAACCTTGACTGGCACCCAATTCTTCTTACCCCACAAAAGTAATACATTTGACAGTATTATGTTTCTCAGCTCTCTACAAATAAATAATAGTTATTCCCGAAGTAACCCTGTGATAGTGAACTTTTAATATATTTTTATTTATTTTGTTACTGCAATGCTCCTGGTGATTTTCAGGTGATAAGAAGCATTAGATAGAGTCTATGTAGAATGACATTATGAGATGCAGAGGAAGTGGAGACAGACAAGCTCTGGTTTACTCTACCTATAGTTGTTGGAGCAACTCAGTACTTAGCCTTTTCCTGTCCAGTTGCTTTACATAAACGGCTGCATGGGAAGAGTATCGATGCAGGTGGATATATCAATATGTCCTCCCAAATTGGCCCTGTACCGTGTGATCTCTGTGAGCAACCACAGCTGTAAACAAAGACATACCTGCAACCTTTGAACAGTTTCCTGTCACAGGTCACAGTAATAAGCAATCAGAGTGTTAAAAAAAAACACGAGCCCCCCAGTAGCACTGGTAACACTGTAAAGGTTTGCCTATTGATCAGAAACACTGACTCCTGACACTGTATTTCAGTGCAGCAGTCAGTGTCTCTGATCAATAGTCACAGCAGTACAATGTCACCATAGTGAAACTGCACTGTTTTGATGAGAGCATGGTCATGTACAATGGCTGGCTATTCTGATATCACTGTATATCAGTGCCACCAGCCATTGTCTCTTAAAACCACCAGAGCAGTACAATGTCACTAGACCAATGAAAACAGTCACAGTGTCCCCAACCACCTCCACACCAGTCACAGTGTCCCCGCCACACCAGTGTGAGAGACATCATAAGGCCTTGTTCACACGGGGCATATGCATCTGTGCCCCGTGTGACAGTCATGCACATGCAGCTGCACAGACGTGTCATTGGGAGCAGCAGCTGTGCCCATGCAGCAATTGCATCCCAAATGACTTGTATGGGGATGCATGGAACACTTGTGTATCCCTGTGCATGTAAACAGATGTGGGCATGGGTGCATTGATGCACGGATGCCCGTGAAAAGCCCCTGTGGATGAGGACTTGTTTTAATATGCAGTACTCTCTGAAAAGCAATTTGAATATTTGATAAGTAGTAAGGAGGTGTTGTATCTGCTCCTCACTGCCTGCTTTAAACCTTTGGACCATTGGATTCGCTTGAATCGGTAAGCAAAGCAAAGCATCTCAGCAGTGGCATGTGTACACCCCAGCCGCTGCTTCTGCAGCTAAAGTGGGTAGTGGTTGGGGGACTCAAACATGAGGTTTTACTGTCCCCAAACATCACATGTGAATGAGCCCCAATACTGCAACAATTCACAGTGTCTCTAATCACCATCACACCAGTCACAGTGTTACCAGAGCAGTGTAGCTTGAAACAGGGTCACTGACTGTGCCATCCCAGACCAGTGCAATGCAATGGTTTTCCTGTTCGCCACAAAACCAGTGCAGTGTTTCCTCTGCCTACCGCCTGTACTGACCCTGGCTTGTTTATTGACTATGATTCTACCTGCTGCCTAGACCAATTTAATCCAATCCTTTGCCTGTTTGCTGACCATGCATCTGCCTGTCACCACAAATGACCTATCTGCATATCTGATTGACTATGTTCCTGCGAGGCACCAGTCCCAGCAATCACCTTCAACTGCGCTCCTGGAACTGCAGGAAATCTTTTGCTCTTCTTTTCAGCCTCCTGTATTTCCTGACCAGCGAACATGGCATTCCTGCAAGCAGCCAAGTACCAGTTGGCTAGGCTTGCTTGACTTATAGAAACGGGGACTGCTATACTGTAGGTGAAGCTACACTAAGCTATATTCCCTGACCACTTGTACAGAGATTCCATTACAGTACACTGTTTTTACACAGTTGGTTGATTTGTGTGACTTGCAAGATACAATTTCCGGTACATACTCAGTCCAAATGTTGAAAAAGTCTCACACATGTGGTATCTCTATACCTGCGAGGACTAGCAGAATGTGTTTTGGGGTGAAAGTATGCTCATGTTGTCTGTAAAATATATCTTATTAAATTGACAACCATATATTGACAAAATATTTTTCTTTTCTTTTTGCATTTTCCAAAAACCTGTGGCAAAATCTGAACACTGAACTCACCATGCCTCCTAAAAATATCTTGGGGTGTTTACTCTCTAATGCCTCGTACACACGGCCGAGAATCTCGTAGTTAAAAACATGTAGTTTTTTTCGACGAGATCCTTGGACAAGAAACTTGTCCCGGCCGAGTGTACACACGCTCATTTCAAAGAACCCGCGGTTCTTTGAATGGAGCGTACGCGGTGACGTCATCGAATACGACGAGCATGCGCTCGTCACATTTGATGCCGTCGCCGCCATCTTGGTTCACCCTACCTATGCCTAGGAAGCTACCGCGCATGCGTCAAAGTCATTTCGAGCATGCGCGGGCTTCCCGGCGAACAGGTAAGTGTACTGTAACGCCGAGCGCTCTGGGTGTCCCATCCATCCCGGAGCGCCCGCGGCGTCTGTCCCCCTGCAGCGCTCCAGTCGGCTCCTCTGACCGTGAGTGCTGCTCTGATGCTGGCGGGGATGCGATCCATGCGGTGGCACCTGTCCGCCCGCGGATCGCATCCCATCCTGCTCACCGGCCTCCTCCCCCTGCTCCGTCCCGGCGCGCGCGGTCCCGCTGCTCTCTAGGGCGCGCGCGCGCCGGTCTTCTTAAATTTAAAGGGCTAGTGCACCATTGATTGGTGCCTGGTCCAACTACTGTGTCACACTCCAAAACACTTAAAAACCCACTCCCCCTTCCTGTCATTGCCGGATCTTGTTGTCCTAGTACCTTGTGGAAGTGTTTTGAAGTTTGCCTTGCCTGTGTATCTGACCTTCTGCCATTGTTTCTGACCACGAACCGTTGCCGCCTGCCCTGACCTTTTGCTACGTCTGACCTTGCCTCTGCCTAGTCCTTGTATACCGCACCGGCCTCAGCCGCCAGAGAGGTGGAGTCGCTACTGGAGGACACGACCTGGTTGCTACCGCCGCAGCAAGTCCATCCTGCCTTGCGGCGGGCTCTGGTGAAAACCGGTAGCTGCTTAGAACCGGTCCCTCAGTGCGATTCGTGCCATCCCCTCTCTGGTACAGAGGATCCACCTCCTGCCTCCTCTATAGCCGCCAGTCCGGCTCGTGACATGTACACACACACAATTTTCTCATCGAGAAACAAGCTGACGAGAATCTCGACGAGAAAATAGAGAGCATTATTTTCTCGTCAATATTCTTGTCGCTTTTCTTGACAAGAAACCATACACACGAACAAATTTCTCGGCAAGAAATCTCTGCCAGCAAGTTTCTTGCTGGTTTTTGCCGAGAAACTCGGTCGTGTGTACGAGGCTTAAGATATACTGTATTTATTGGCGTATAACACTCACTTTTTTACCCTGAAAATAGAGGGTAAACTGTGCCTGCGTGTTATACGCAGGGGGCTGTGGAAAGTTTTTTTCCTGAAACTTCCCTCTTAAAGTTAGGGTGCGTGTTATACGTCTGTGTGTGTTATTTGCCGATAAATACGGTAGTAATTTTGTGGATTTTTTTCACTTTTCTTTTTTTTCCAATGAAAGTTTTTATTAAGCATATAAGTAGTCATAACAAAATACATGACATAATCATTGCAGTCATACAGGGCAACATACAGTACAGCCATTGTCTTTCGGATGAGAGTCGTGAGCCCCTGATGAAGCCATTTCTAGACTTGTGTACAGTCCTTATTACTACTTTAACTGTTATAACCTTTGAAGACACCATTAAAACTGTGTAAAGTAACAATAACCTTGTGCCTCTTGTGTAGCATTATAGTTCAATCTCAATGGTTATTTATTGTGAGTGTCTTAAAAATTAGAACTTATAAAATTGAACAAAAAATATATAAATAAAACAAATAAACAAAAAAGAGGAAAGAGGGAGGGAGGAGGGAAGAGGGGGGAGGGATTTTGGTTTGTTGGTTGCTATGAGATAGAGATGGTATCCTTGTTGATCCAATTTAATTTAATCTGTAATAAAGTAATAGAATAAAGCCCTAATCTGATTTATTCAGCCCAGTTGCATCTTAGCAAATTCGTCTGAATACTTAAACATGAACCAAGCTTTCCATATCTTATGAAATGTATCTGTTCTTTCTGATGCCATTGCCACTGTCTCCTCCATCTTGTATAACGAATCTACCTCAGATAGCCATTCTGTTATTTTAGGTGAGTGCGTTGATTTCCAATGTCTCGGAATAATAATGAAAACAAAAATGGTGAGGACAGCTGCACTCCAATCCAACGTATGTTTATTGAAGAAAGACAGGCACTACAAAAACCAGCATAAACCAGGACAGCTGTCCTGGTTCATGCTGGTTTTTGTAGTGCCTGTCTTTCTTCAATAAACATACGTTGGATTGGAGTGCGGCTGTCCTCACCATTTTTGTTTTCATTGCTATGTGCATTGCCGGCACCCTTGGTCTCTGAGAGAGAAACATCTTTCCAAAACTTAATCTGCCTGGAGCGGCAATTTTTGGTCTTCGTCTCGGAATAATAGTTTTTGCTGCGTTTAGCATGTATCGCACTACCGACTTTTTGTACCTACTCAGTGAGTAATTGGATATATGCAGTAGGCAGCACTCAGGTGTCAATTCCAACTCGGTCTCTGTTATAGCAAGAATGTGTGCACATACCTCATCCCAGAAACCACGTATAAGTGGGCAGCCCCACCAGATATGCAGCATGGTGCCCCTATCAGTACCACATCTCCAACATGCTTCTGATGCCTCTGGGTACCACGCATGCAGTCTGGCTGGCGTAAAATACCAATTTGTCAGAACCTTATAGGAAATCTCCTGAGTGCCAGTACTGATGGAGCATTTATGTGCCAAAATGCAGGCGTCGCCCCACTGTGCGTCCGTGAAAGATTTCTTGAGTACTATTTCCCATTCTTTCTTATGTCTACTTGGTTGTCTGTCTAGATTGATCTGCAACCAATTGTACAACAAGGAAGTTGCCTTACAGATTGGTTCCCCTGTAATGCACAATTGTTCAAACCAGGTCTGTTCTCTTAAAAAAAATTGTCTGTTGGCAGTACAGTTTACGTAGTCATGTAGTTGTCTATATTGCCAAAGTGTGAAGTGTTTCGCTTGCAGTTCTGTCTTCAATACCTCAAAGGGTTTAAGTTTACCATCGTCCACGCAGTGGGCGACCGTTGTGGGGGTTTTATCTTCTCTATGAGGGAAGGATACTGTGGTGTGCCCTAATGCAAATTCCTTGTTGTGGGTCAGTGTGGTCAGGGGGCCAGGCGTGGAGGCGAGGCTGAAATGATGTGATACTGTGTGAAAGACTTCCAATGTCGGGCCAAGTGTGGGATGCAACGCAATGTCAGGCGAACGTGCCTCTTTTGAAACCCATGGTAAGAACCTCAGGGGCGTCTCGGTCTGTAGGCCCTCTATGCCCACCCAGTCTTTAGAAAAGGCGTGACAATTCCAGTCAATAATACGTACCAAATGGGTCACAAAATAGTAATGTTTAAAGTGGCGAAGGTTAATTCCCCCCTCTGCTTTTGGTGTTGTCATGGTCGTCATGCTAATGCGTGACTTCTTCCCAGCCCAAATGAAGTCTCTCAACATTGTGTTAAGTAGGGAGAAGAACTTTTTAGGTAGTCTGATGGGCAACATGTGAAATAAATACAGCACTCTGGGCAGAACTGTAATTTTTACTGCTGCTGCTCTCCCAAACCATGATAATGGCTTGAGGTTCCATATACGAAGATCCCATCGTAGATTGAGTATGAAGGGATGGAAGTTTTGCGTGTAGAGACTGTCTAATTCTGGTGTAAGCCATATCCCTAAGTATTTTAGCTTGAGGTCAACCCATTTGAAGGGACAATTGGATTTAGTGTCACGCAATTGTTTAGGATTTAGTGAGATGTTGAGTGCCTCCGATTTGTCATAATTAATCTTGAAGTTGGAAATGTATCCAAACAATTCAAAATCTTTCAAAAGATTGGGAATCGACGTGTGAGGTTGCGTGAGGATGAACAAAAGATCATCCGCGTTTGCGGTTATTTTGTGACAGGTAGATCCTATAGATAAACTCTTAACTGTTTACTGTGCGTATAAATGGTTCCAGTGTAAGAATGAACAGAATTGGGGAGATAGGACAACCCTGCCTTGTTCCATTGTGTATGTGTACTGGTTTTGAGAGAGTCCCATTGACCTTCAGCCTAGCCATCGGGCTCTTGTATAGTGCCGAAATCCATGCCAGCAGGTTGGACTGAAATCCAACATGCCTGCATACTGCGAACATTTAATCCCATGCCACCCTGTCGAAAGCCTTCTCCGCGTCCGTGGATAGGAGAAGGCCTTCGACTGTGCTCCCCTTAAGGTTGTGTATGAGATTTAAGGCCTTAATGACATTATCACGCGCCTCCCTCCCCGTCATAAATCCCACTTGATCTGGACCGACTATATCTGGTAGGAATCTACCTATTCTAGCAATAATTTTGGACAACAGTTTTTCGTCCAGGTTGAGCAAGGATATTGGCCTGTAACTGGAGCAGATATTGGGGTCTTTTCCGGGTTTGGGAAGCACCGTTATATGTGCCATATTAATGTGGGTGGGAGGTCTTGGGAAGCCGTTAGAGAGTTCAAGGCCTTCAACAAAGGTTTTGCTAAAAGATGTGAAAAAGTCCTATAGTAAATGGCCGAAAAGCCGTCAGGGCCCGGACTTTTCCCTGATTTTAAAGTTTTGATCGCCTGTAAAAGTTCTGTGATCTCTATTGGTTTGTCTAGTTCCGCCGCCTCAGCGGTCGACACGCTAGGAAGGCCACTTTGTGCTAAGTATTGGTCTATAATCTGAGATCTAGATCCCTCAGCCATTGTAGGCTTGTGTGGAGGTGGGAGATTATACAGTTTTTTGTAGAACCCCTGGAATTCTTCTGCAATTCTATCTGAGTCAAGTAATAATTTGTTTTCCCTATTTTTGATTTGGGTGATGGTGGTGGTCGAACGGACGTCTCTTAATGCCCTGGCCAGAAATTTACTATTTTTGTTCCCGTGTTCATAAATAAAACCTCTGCGGAAGAATAGTATTCGCTTAGCCTGTAAGTCTAATGTCTCCTGCAGCTCTTTTCTTGCCAATAACAGGTCTTTGGCCAAAGTGATAGCCGCCGACCTCTTATGTTGGGTCTCTAACGTCTGTACTTTATCAAGTAGTACTTTCAGTTCTTACTCCTTATTCTTTTTTCTCTGTGAAGCTAGGTCAATGAGTTGGCCTCTAAGCACACATTTGTGAGCTTCCCAGATAGTGAGATGTGAAACATCGTCTGTAGAATTTTCCCTAAAGTATGTCTTTATAGCTTCCGTAATGGGTTCCAAGGTCATAGGGTCCGTCAATAAGGTCTCTTATGCACATTCTGCAACTGTAGAGTCAGGGAAATGGGTGCATGGTCTGAAATTGTCCTTGTCTCTATGTGTGCCCCCTTCATAATGGTCAAGTCTCTTTGTGTTATAAACACAAAGTCTATGCGGGAATATTTGTTGTGTACCCTGGAGAAGTAGGTATAATTCCTCTCCTGTGGGTGCATTACCCGCCAGGAGTTTTTCAGCGTTAGGGTGATCAGTAGTGTTCTAATTTTCTTGAGTATGCGATAAGACAATGATGATCTGCCATTAGGGGTCCAGGGGAACATTGAAATCCCCCCCCCCCCAGGACTATACATCCAGAGGCAAACCACGTGAGCCCATCAATCAGCTTCTGGTAGAAAGTCACATGTGCTGTATTCGGGAAGTAAACACTCGCTAAAGTGATTAGTAGCGTCCCAATGTTCCCTTTAAGAAGGAGATACCGGCCCTCTCAGTCTGCCAACTGTTGGGTAAGCTCGAAGCCTGAGTTTTTCCCATTCAAAATGGATACCCCTTTTGTTTTGGAGTCTTTGCTAGTGGCATGATGTCTTGGTAAAGTATCCATCAGTCATTTTGGGGATGGAGTTTGCTTTAAAATGTGTTTCCTGAAGGAAAACAAAGGCCGGCTTCTCCTTCCCCAGGTGACGCAATAATTGAGTCCGCTTTTGAGGGACATTAAGTCCCCTCACGTTGTGAGATATCGCTGTGGGGTTTATGCCCAATGATGAGTAGATCATGGTGGATAAGGGTGTAGTGAAGAACACAACCAACAAAAACAAAAACATAGAAGGGGGGGGGATGAGAGATATGGGGGGATCTGAAGAAGTTAGAAAGAAGGACAGGAAGGAAGAAGTGTGGTCCCACTCTCAGACACAAAAAGAGATTGGGGGACCGTGTGTTATGACCCCTGGAGGAATCTGTGGAGTTTGGGGCCACGGCTGGACACTTCAGGGGCCACCCTAAAAAGAAGGGTGTCACTAAAGCAGCCACCACACAGCACCCACTGTGGGAAAGTGGGGGGAGAAAACAGAGCCGCGGCTGCAGCCAACCTCACAGCAGGGCTGAGAAGTCTGGGGTAATTAACCACTGTCAAACAATTCCCGCCAACCCTCAGCTCCTTAAAATAAAACTGCTTAACAAATAGTGCTTATTAGAAACGGCAACCGTCACCCCAAGGGGGGTGTGAACCATCAAAACAATCAGACTCAAATTTGTAACCTTATTTTCTATACTCCAGCATATCGAACAATAACCAAAATAAACATGGTAAGCAAACAATAGAATACGATAGGCACTTATTATGCCCACTTTAGCATAACAGAATATGTAATGAGATGCAGGGTGAAGAACCCTAGCACCTGTTAGGTGCGTTAAACTTCCTCTCGTGGCTATCCACCCTCAGGCAGCACCAAATGCCAATGCAAAACCCTGTTTCCATTAATATATGCGTAAAGGGGGGAAGTCCCACCCCATGTGAAAGGATGGGGCGATGCGAGCCCTTGACATGAGGGAAAGTTCCCGGATGCATAGCTCTTGCTCTGTTAAAGCAAAGTATAAGTCATACCTCAAGAGTGCTGTGACTATTGAGGATCTCACAGTTCAAACTCTGTTTAAAGGTGCAATATCATCAGCTACTATCCGTCTGAGGAGTAACCTGCGTGAGAAACAGTCAGTTAAGTGCAGATGAACAAAGACAATAAAGAAGTGGGAGAAGTTTCCGTTCAGCATACGTGCTATCAATCAAAAAGGGGGCCAACAGGGCCCCTCGCATCCTTATCTATATGGTAATTCAGTTCCTTCGTATCCCAGTCAGTGTTAATGAGGAGGAGCCTCACAAGTTTGTGCCCTCACTCTGGGTCTAAGACAGGCTGTAATGCTCTTGACGCACCGGAACGCTTCGAAGTGGAACTGGGACCTGGAGCGGGTTGTTTCTGATATTTTTCCTTTCTTGTAAGGGGGTTTGGTAGGCATAGTGAGGGGTGAGGTCTGAACACCAAACACAGCCTGGGGCTTGTAAAATTCTCCATACCAATCAGGCAACTCAAGCAGTGGGATCTGTAAATCTTGGCAAAAATCCTGCAGGTCATGCGGTGTGCACAAGTATAATTGTCTGCCCTGGAAAGTCGCATTTAGAACAAAAGGGAATTTCCATCTGTAAGGTATATTTTGTCTGCGCAGAACCTCCAGCAGGGGGCGCAGAGCTCACCTATTTTTCAATGTTATAGGAGAGGGTCTTGAAAAATGAAAATCTCTGTCTCATTGAATATAATGCGCGTTTTATTCATGATTTCCTCCTTCAGTTTGAAGTTTGGCAAACAACATATATTGTCTCGGGGGGGGCTGCGTCAGCCGGCCTGGCTCTGAAAGCTCTGTGAGCCCTGACAAAATTGATCGGTGTGTCTGTTTGGCGCTCCAATAGTTCGTTAAACACATATTGCAGGGCAGATGGTATATTACCTGGTCTCTCCTGACTCGGGCACCCCCCTCACCCGTATATTGTTCCTTCTCCCCCTATTGTCCAAGTCCTCTAATTGGCGGTTCATCTCAATGAGACGTGCAGCATGAGAGTCAGTGATTTTGTCCAGGCGCATGATGGCCTTGTCCCTTCTAGAGCCTGCCCTCTCCACCCCCTCCATTTTCTCAGAAAGTGATAGCACATCCGCCTTAAGTTCTGTGATAGCAGAAAAAGGTGTGCCCTTAATGTCTGCGGCTATCTTCATCATGGCGGGGAGAGTGAGGGGGAGCTTGGATGAAGGGGTATCCCTTACCTCGTCCTCTTCGGCGTCCTGCGAGTCCTCACTGAACTCGTCCTCCCCACGTGGCAGCGCCATCTTGGATTTGGCCTTGAGGCGCCGGTGTTGAGTTTTAAAGATGTCCGGGATGCTTCTTGAGCCGGAGAGGGGTGCGGATCGGCGGGTGAGTCTGCTCATTATGACGGTCGTCAGCGGTGCCGTATGTGCTGAAGGAGCCGAGGGTTCAGCGGAGCTCCTCTAGTCTGCTGCCATCTGCTCTGTGCGCCAAGCCACGCCCCCTTTTTTCACTTTTCTGATGCCCTAGGGCCTCCAAAAATATAAAAGGTAGTTAGGATATTAAGAGTTGTGCCTCTAGAAAGCCTGTAGGTGCCCCTTGGATTGTGGGCCCCACTATGTGTCTAGCTTGTTAAAAAGCCTCAGATGTGTCTCTGACAACTTTTTGTTGAAAAATACACTTTCATCTCAATTTCACATTTTCCAAAACACTTGTGGCAAAAAATGACATTTCCAAAAGACTCATTATGCCTTTTGGAAAATATGTTGGGGTATTTGTTTTTTAAAATGTGGTCATTTTGTTGGTATTTCCATTGTTCTGGTGCTCCAGGGAAAATTAGTGGAGTAATGTATGTCCCTAGAAAGCCTGAAGGTGCTCTTTGGATTGTTGGCCTCTCTATGTGGCTAACAAAGAAAAACAATAAAGGCGCCACTTAGTTAAGACTGTTACACTTTAATATCACAATAGCACTAAACCACTCACTCTTAGGTAAACTGTAACAGACACATGAACGGTCCGGTCTACGATCGTACTCCGAATGCTGACAGTCTCAGTGGGAAGAGACATCCCTGTGTGCTGAGCGAGGAGCCGGCATAGTGTCCATGCAGATGTATCCGGATAGTCTCTCAATGAACCAGGAGGAGGGCTGGAACGCAAACTAGGAGTCTGACTGAGACGCAACGCTCAGCGGAGTGACGTCACGACCAGCATGCAACGCGTTTCGATGTTACAGCAGAGAGACGTTGAAAATCACTGCACGCATCTTTATCAAGCAAGTATATGAATGGCTTGGACAAAGCCTATTTATATGCCTGAGGTGGTTTTGCCACCTAGTGGAATTAGTTGTAAATACACCCATTGAAATGGATGTCATGCACTAATATTGGCAAATTTAAACAAAAGTGACAGATGTTATAATGTAATGTTACTAAACCGGACATATACAAGCGTAACATAGTAATCCAATAATATAATATGGTCTACAATTTGTTAAAACATAAAAAACGTTATCTTTGAATACATATAAAAGTTTTTCAGCCAAACTATAATAAAAAATAAAAAAATAATAAAAATATCAAACTACATTATTAAATGGTTAAAAATGAATAGTATATATGATATTTTATATATAAAAAGATAAATGTAAAAACTCAACCTGAGCTATTGAAGTAAAAGCTATAGAACATAAGTAAATCTATTATGCAAGTTCTGTTACAATAAAAAAGAAGAGAAAATCCAACAATCAATATTATGATATATCAAAAATGATTGTTGGCGGGGGAGGAGGGGAAGGGGGGGGGGGAGGGTGAAAAGATACAAATATACCAACAATTAGAAAAAATTAATTATACTGATTGAATTCTTATCAAATTGCTTTAAAAATGATGATTAGATGCCACGAGAATCTTTGAGAATATGCAAATTGCACATTGTACAGAGACAATGTGCAACTATGCATATATACTACAAAGCCAGATAGAAAAGAAGGAAGATATAAACACAAAAAAAGAGGGAAAGAAAGAGAGGGTATGAGTCGTCATAATATAGTAGAAATTTCCAATTCTTCATTGATTCCCCAGGACTGAAGGTATCCAAAGAATAAATCCAGAAGGTTTCACGCTCGCAAAGCTTGTGAAATCTTTCGGCCTCTGGCAATGTATTGGGGATTTGTTCCACAATCCATACTTTGAGACCTTCTGTGGATTCATGATGACAACCAGCAAAATGACGAGGCACACTGTGCTTATCTTTTCCGCCTTCTATCTTTCTTCTATGTTCGCCAAAACATTGGCGTAAAGGTCTTATAGTGCGGCCCACGTACAACAATTTACAAGGGCACGTTAACACATAAACGACAAAATCTGAACTGCAATTGTAAAAAGCACCCAGATGGTATGTTTTGCCTTTTGTGGAAAATTATTTTTGTCCATGGTCTATAAAGGAACATGTTTTACACAAATTTTTTCTACATTTTTTCTACATGTCAATGTGTTGTAACAATGGAGTTTTTTTGCATTTCAATTTGCTGGGGGCTATTCTATTTTTCAAATTAGTAGCTCTTCTGTAGGTGACCCTGGGCATGTCAGTAAGAACAGATTTTAGATGTGGATCTTCCAATAAAATGGGCCAATGTTTTTTTAGAATAGATTCCATTTTACTAGACTCTGTGTGGAACCTTGTTATAAAACGGATAGACGGATCAAACTTACCTTGGTCCTCATTCTGCGTGCTCGTAACTACTTTGGGCTCTAGATAGTAATTATATGCATGAGGTAGGATACTCTTTTTCATATAATTTCTTTTTAAGAATTAAACTTTGTTCGATATAGTCTGTTTTTTGGGTGCAATTTCGCCGCAATCGACAAAATTGACCTCTAGGGATGTTATTTGTCCACTTTTTATAGTGGCAGCTTTTGAAATGGAGCAAGGAGTTTCCTGCTGTTGGTTTGAAATGATTTTTAGCTTGAATGTCCTTGCCTAGATGATAAAGCTCCAGATCAAGAAAGTTGAGCCTGTCTCTATCCTAAACATGGGTAAAAGACAGACCACATATATTTTTATTGCAGTGGTACACAAAGTCATCGATGACACCAATATCACCATCCCAGATGACTATGATGTCATTGATGTACCTGCCAAAGAAGACCAAATGCTTGGAAAAAGGATTGTTAGACCACACATACCTTTCTTTCCAGAGGCCCATGGTCAAATTGGCATAGGATGGCGCAAAATTAGCACCCATTGCAGTGCCCTTAATCTGCAAAAAATATTCTTTGTCAAAACAAAAATAATTGTGAGTTAGACAAACATTGGTACAATCCAATATAAATTTAGCCTCTTCACTTCCCATGTAAGGGTTTTCAAATAAAAAATGACCTATTGCTTCCAAACCAAAATCATGGGGTATAGAGGTGTAAAGGAAAGTTACGTCTAGAGACATAAGGCATATAAATAGGCTTTGTCCAAGCCATTACCATACTTGCTTGATAAAGATGCGTGCAGTGATTTTCAACATCTCTCTGCTGTAAAATCGAAACGCATTGCATGCTGGTCGTGACGTCACTCCGCTGAGCATTGCGTCTCAGTCAGACTCCTAGTTTGCATTCCAGCCCTCCTCCTGGTTCATTGAGAGACTATCCGGATACATCTGCATGGACACTATGCCGGCTCCTCGCTCAGCACACAGGGATGTCTCTTCCCACTGAGACTGTCAGCATTCGGAGTACGATCGTAGACCGGACCGTTCATGTGTCTGTTACAATTTACTTAAGAGTGAGTGCTTTAGCGCTATTGTGATATTAAAGTGTAACAGTCTTAACTAAGTGGCGCCTTTATTGTTTTTCTTTGTTTCATATGTTTGGAGTCTGGCTTCGTCTCCCCCAGCAAGGCTGCCCGGTTACATTCCAGGACTGTCAAAACTCACACTCGAGCTCTTTACACAGCTCAAAGGACTACTTTGGTAATATATATATGTATTGTCTTTATGACATTTTAAGCGCCAGTGTTTGTAAATAATTCTCTATGTGGCTAGACTGTGAAAAAGGCTTACATATGTGGTATCGCTATACTTATAGGGAGTAGCAGAATGTGTTTTGTAATTCTAAGTATGCACATGCTGTGTGTTAGAAATATCTTGATAATTGGCAACTTTGTGTAACAAAATACATTTTCATTTTCTTTTCTGCATTTTCCAAAAACTTGTGGCAATTTTTTTTTCAAAAGACTCACTATGCCTTTCAGAAAATACCTTGGTGTCTTTGCCTTTCAAAATTTGGTAATTTTGTGGGTGTTTCTCCTGTCCTGCCAATTTAAGAACTCAAGAATTATGATAGGTAGTCAGAAAATTAGACACATCATTTATGCTCCTTAAAAGCCCAAAGGTGCTCCTTGGAATATTGGCCCCTCTATGCATCTAGGCTGTGAAAAAATCTCACACATCTGGTATTCCAATTAGTGATGAGCCGAACACCCCCGGGTTCGGTTCGCACCAGAACCCGCGAACGGACCGAAAGTTTGCACGAACATTAGAACCCTATTAAATACAATGGATGCGAACGTTCGGATTCTAAAGTGCTAATTATAACGACTATTATCCATGTTATTGTCCGAAACAGAGTTTGGGAACCCGGCTTCTGCACCAGGGGACATGTATCAATGCAAAAATAAGTTTTAAAAATGGACGTTTTCCGGGAGCAGTCATTTTAATGATGCATAAAGTGAAAAAAAAAAAAGTCAAATATTCCTTTAAATATTGTACCTGGGGGGTGTCTAAAGTATGCCTGTGAAGTGCCACGTGTTTCCCGTGTTTAGAACTGTCCCTGCACAAAATAACATTTCTAAAGGGAAAAAAGTCATTTAAAACTGCTTGCGGCTTTAATGCAATGTGTGGTCCCGGTAATATGGATGAAAATCTTTAGGAAAAATGGCATAGCTACCCCATCAACCCCCCCCCCTACCCCAGACCATTACCAGCCCCTTTGGGTCTTGTATGGATATTAAGGGGACACAAAATAAAAAAGGACCTATATACTCTGAACAGCCGTATACAGGCGGTGCATACAAGACAGGGACTGTAGGTTTGTTCTTATGTAGAATCTGTTTATAATTTTGAACAGCTGCATTGTTTAAGTGGAGCTCCATGGCAAATTCCTTTTTTTTTGTTTTTTGTAAAACATAGGGAACGGTTATCACCCCTGTCACATTTTTTTTGCTGTCTGTGCCCCTGTTCAGAACATTTCACCTCACTTTGCGTCCCAATGACAACTGTTTTTGAAATGTGGTGTTTTTATTGAAACAAGGATTGGTGATAAAGCATCAGTAGAGAGGAGACACCTTTCTCCCATATTAATTCTTACAGGAGAGAATTTTCCTTCCATGGGGTAGATTTCCTCTCACTTCCTGTTGTCTTCTTCCGTTTGCAAGTAGTAGTCGTTTGTAAGTTGGATGTTTGAAAGTAGGGACCTGCCGTATATACTCTGCAGAAATTGGCCCCTTAGGTGTTGGTGTTGGCACAACACTGTAAGCACTCACAGTTACTCTTGGTGGGTGCTGGAACGCCCTGCTGTCAACTATTATATCAGGAATTGTAATAACATATAATTGTTGAACAGTGGTAGTAAAAATTGGGCCTTTGATGGTGGTGCTGGTGCCACAACACTGTAAGGCCTGACAGTTACTCTTGGTGGGCGCAGCAATGGGCCCTGCTGTGAATTATTAGATCAATAATTATAATTGCATGCCCCTGTTGAACAGGGGCTGAAAAATTGGGCCTTTGGTGGTGGTGGTGGTGGTGGTGGTGGTGGTGGTGTTGACACAAAACTGTAAGGCCTGACAGTTACTCTTGGTGGGCGCAGCAATGGGCCCTGCTGTGAATTATTAGATCAATAATTATAATTGCATGCCCCTGTTGAACAGGGGCTGAAAAATTGGGCCTTAGGCACTGGTGGCACAACACTGCAACCCCTCACAGATACTGTACTTGGAGCACAGCAATGAGCCCTGTTGCAAAGTATTGCATCAAAAATTGTAATTACACGCCCCTGTTAAACAGGGGCTGAAAAATTGGGCCTTAGCCACTGGTGGCGGCACCCATAAACCAAAATGATCTTCCAAGCTATCATCATTAATCGGATCATTGAGGAGGAGGAGGAGGAGGAGGATAGCCAGTCAACATAACAGCACAGGCACTCAGCATCAGCATCAGTCTTGAAGGGATGTGACATTTTAAAATCAATTAGTCTGTTATATCAGCATCAGGTGTGTGGTAGCTGGTGGTGATCCAAGACTGGTTCATCTTGATGAAAGTCAGTCGATCAACCGAGTCGGTAGACAGGCGCACCCTGTGATCCGTGACAAATCCTCCAGCAGCACTGAATGTGCGTTCTGAAAGAACGCTGGATGCAGGACAGGCCAGTAGCTCAATTGCATACTGTGCAAGCTCTGGCCAGTGATCCATCCTCAAGACCCAGTAAGCCAGAGGATTTTCGGTGGGGAAGGTGTCCAAGTCTGACCTTGCCCCTAGGTATTCCTGCACCATGTATATCAGACGCTGGCGATGGTTGCTGGAACCGATCATACTTTGGGGCTGCGGACTAAAGAATTGTCTGAACGCATCGGTCAGACGGCCACCTTCCCCACCGCTCCTTCTTTGACTGCCCGAAGCCTCAGCAACTCGTTGTCCAGGACCAGGAGTTTGTAACCTCCCAGTCTCTGGGAACGCGTTGCACAGACCTTTCTGCAAGGCCTCCCGGAGTTGTCTCATCCTCTGCTCCCTCTGCGATGGTAACATAAGGTCCGCAACCTTACCCTTGTACCGTGGATCAAGGAGAGTGGCCAGCCAGTAATGGTCCCTCTCCTTGATCCGAAGAATACGAGGATCCTTCCGCAGACTTTGCAGGATCAGGGAGGCCATGCAGCGTAGGTTAGCTGAGGCATTCAGTCCGGAGTCCTCTGGGTCACTAAGGACGACATGATCCGCAGCCACCTCCTCCCAGCCACGTACAAGTCCACTGGTTTCTTGGGACTGTAAATCATCCCTAAAAGACTGCTGCTGATGATGATGCTGAGTGCCAGCCTCCACCTCCATGCTGACACAATCCTCCTCCTCCTCCTCTTCCTGTGCGATGGGTGGGACAGAAGGAACACTGTCTGGGTAAAGGGGGCCTTGAGAGGCAAGGAAGTCCTCCTCTTCCTGCCTCTGTTCTGCCTCAAGTGCCCTGTCCATTATTCCACGCAGTGTGTGCTCCAACAGGTGGACAAGAGGTACAGTGTCACTGATGCATGCACTGTCACTGCTCACCATCCTCGTGGCCTCCTCAAATGGTGCCAGGACAGTGCATGCATCCCTGATCATGGCCCACTGGCGTGGTGAAAAAAACCCGAGCTCCCCTGACCCTGTCCTGGTGCCGTAGTCGCACAGGTACTCATTGATGGCCCTCTGCTGCGTGTGCAGCCGCTGCAGCATGGCCAACGTTGAGTTCCACCTGGTGGGCATGTCACATATAAGGCGGTTCTTGGGCAGGTTCAACTCCTTTTGAAGCTCAGCCAGGCGAGCACTGGCATTATAAGATCTGCGGAAATGCACACAGACTTTCCTGGCCTGCCTCAGGACATCCTGTAAGCCCGGGTACCTGCCCAAGAACCGCTGCACCACCAGGTTAAGGACGTGAGCCATACAGGGCACATGGGTCAGTTGTCCCTGTCGGAGGGCGGAGAGGAGGTTGGTGCCATTGTCGCAAACCACCATTCCTGGCTTAAGCTGGCGTGGCGTCAACCACCTCTCGGCCTGCCCCTGCAGAGCAGACAGGACCTCTGCCCCAGTGTGGCTCCTGTCCCCCAAACACACCAGCGCAAGCACGGCATGGCATCTTTTTGCCTGCGTACTTGCGTAGCCCCTTGAACGCCTACAGAGCACCGCTGGTTCCGAGGACAAACCACAGGAAGAGGCCATGGAGGAAGAAGAAGAGGAGGGGGTGGAGGAGAGAGGTGTGTCACAACCAGTAGTAGCATTTTGGAGGCGTGGCGGTGGAACAACCTCCAACACTACTGCACCTTGTCCTGCATCCTTCCCAGCTGCCAAAAGAGTGACCCAATGGGCCGTGAAAGAAAGGTAACGTCCCTGTCCATGCCTGCTGGACCATGAGTCAGCGGTAATATGCACCTTACCGCTGACCGCCCTGTCCAGCGAGGCCAAGACATTGCCTTCCACATGCCTGTAGAGAGCCGGAATAGCCTTCCGTGCGAAAAAGTGTCGTTTGGGAACCTGCCACTGAGGAACCGCACATTGCACAAACTCACGGAAAGGGGCAGAGTCTACCAACTGAAAAGGCAGCAGTTGAAGCGCTAGCAATTTAGCCAAGCTAGCATTCAACCGCTGGGCATGTGGATGGCTGGGAGTGAACTTCTTTCGACGGTCCAGCAGCTGGGGCAGGGAAATTTGCCTGCTAGAATCGGACGTTGGTGTACTGCTAGCAGAGCGCCCGCAAGTACTTGCCTGTGACACACCTAATTCTACACCTTCATTCCTCTCAGAGCAGGTTTCAGAGAGGAGTGAAGGTATAGTGGGGTTGGAGATCCCAGCTGATGCGGTGCAAGAAGAGGTCAGCTTTGTTCTTTGGTGTGGGTCTTTAAGGTAGGCTTGCCAACGAGCTGCATGGCAGGTCAACATATGTCTGATCAAGCATGTGGTGCCCAAGCGGCTGATGTTTTGGCCACGCGATATACGCTTGAGACATATGTTGCAAACAGCAGCTGTGCGATCTGATGCACTCGCCTCAAAAAAGGCCTACACCAAAGAACTTTTTGCATGACGGGCAGAGGCAGCGCCCTGCACAGGCGGAGCTCTGCGGTGTGATTCCGTCGGTGTGCTGCCCATACGCTGGCCACTCAAGGGCATCCTGCCTCATTGGAGATGTGCCTTCTCCTCATCCTCCTCCTCCTCCTCTCTCCTATTAGGCACCCACGTGGAGTCAGTGACCTCATCATCCCCTCCCTCCTCATCACTGGAGCCAATCTGGCAATATGCTGCAGCTGCTGGAGCATGACTGCCAGATTGGTGTCCTTCTTGAGCATCCCCTCTCTCTGCTCTCACGCTGCTGCCTTCCTCTAGCTGGGTATCATCATCAGATCCTTCCAAACGCTGGGCATCCTCCTGGAGCATGTACCCAACACTGTGCTCAAACAGTTCGGGGGACTCCTCAGGAGGAGGGCATGGTGGGTCTAGGGAAGGACTTACTAATGAAGATAATGATACCAGAGAAGAGGACGCTTTGGCAGCTGCTTTGCCAGTACCCTGAGCCTGGGTGAGAGAGGATGAGGAGGATGAGGTGGGCTTGGTCATCCACTCTACCAAGTCTTCGGCATGATGTGGCTCAACATGTCCAGCTGCCGAAAACAAGGACAAGCGTGTCCCATGGCCATGTGCTGATGACAATGCACCGCGTACACGACCAGCACTGTTGCCCCCAGACACAGAGCCTGCTTGCCCTCTTTTTTTGCCTCCTGACTGTCTGCCTCTCCTTGGTTGCCTTCCAGACATTTTAATGGATGGCCTGCAGGGAGATGGGAAAAACAGCAATAAGGGCTACCTTCAGGTGTATACTGTGCAGGAGGCTTAGCAACAATGACACTGACACTGTCCCCTGCCTATCCTTCTCTGTCCCTAAACACAAGGATTGAAAATATGGTTCAGCAAAATAGTTTTAGAACAGAATAGCACACTGACACTTTCCCTCACTGTCCTACTCTGTCCCTCCCTACAAACAAGATTTAGCACAGAATAGCACACTGATAACTTCTACGAGTGTCCTTCTCTGTCCCTAAACTCAAGGATTGAAAATATGGAACAGCAAAATTGGTTTAGAACAGAATAGCACACTGTCAGTTTCACTCACTGTACCTCTCTGTCCCTCAACTCAAGGATTGAAAATATGGAACAGCAAAATTGGTTTAGAACAGAATAGCACACTGTCAGTTTCACTCACTGTACCTCTCTGTCCCTCAACTCAAGGATTGAAAATATGGTTCAGCAAAATAGTTTTAGAACAGAATAGCACACTGACACTTTCCCTCACTGTACCTCTCTGTCCCTCAACTCAAGGATTGAAAATATGGAACAGCAAATTTGGTTTAGAACAGAACAGCACACTGTCAGTTTCACTCACTGTACCTCTCTGTCCCTCAACTCAAGGATTGAAAATATGGAACAGCAAAATTGGTTTAGAACAGAATAGCACACTGTCAGTTTCACTCACTGTACCTCTCTGTCCCTCAACTCAAGGATTGAAAATATGGAACAGCAAATTTGGTTTAGAACAGAATAGCACACTGTCAGTTTCACTCACTGTACCTCTATGTCCCTCAACTCAAGGATTGAAAATATGGAACAGCAAAATTGGTTTAGAACAGAATAGCACACTGTCAGTTTCACTCACTGTACCTCTCTGTCCCTCAACTCAAGGATTGAAAATATGGTTCAGCAAAATAGTTTTAGAACAGAATAGCACACTGACACTTTCCCTCACTGTACCTCTCTGTCCCTCAACTCAAGGATTGAAAATATGGTTCAGCAAAATAGTTTTAGAACAGAATAGCACACTGACACTTTCCCTCACTGTACCTCTCTGTCCCTCAACTCAAGGATTGAAAATATGGAACAGCAAATTTGGTTTAGAACAGAATAGCACACTGTCAGTTTCACTCACTGTACCTCTCTGTCCCTCAACTCAAGGATTGAAAATATGGAACAGCAAAATTGGTTTAGAACAGAATAGCACACTGTCAGTTTCACTCACTGTACCTCTCTGTCCCTCAACTCAAGGATTGAAAATATGGTTCAGCAAAATAGTTTTAGAACAGAATAGCACACTGACACTTTCCCCTCACTGTACCTCTCTGTCCCTCAACTCAAGGATTGAAAATATGGAACAGCAAATTTGGTTTAGAACAGAACAGCACACTGTCAGTTTCACTCACTGTACCTCTCTGTCCCTCAACTCAAGGATTGAAAATATGGAACAGCAAAATTGGTTTAGAAAAGAATAGCACACTGTCAGTTTCACTCACTGTACCTCTCTGTCCCTCAACTCAAGGATTGAAAATATGGAACAGCAAAATTGGTTTAGAACAGAATAGCACACTGTCAGTTTCACTCACTGTACCTCTCTGTCCCTCAACTCAAGGATTGAAAATATGGAACAGCAAATTTGGTTTAGAACAGAATAGCACACTGTCAGTTTCACTCTCTGTACCTCTCTGTCCCTCAACTCAAGGATTGAAAATATGGAACAGCAAAATTGGTTTAGAACAGAATAGCACACTGTCAGTTTCACTCACTGTACCTCTCTGTCCCTCAACTCAAGGATTGAAAATATGGTTCAGCAAAATAGTTTTAGAACAGAATAGCACACTGACACTTTCCCTCACTGTACCTCTCTGTCCCTCAACTCAAGGATTGAAAATATGGAACAGCAAATTTGGTTTAGAACAGAATAGCACACTGTCAGTTTCACTCACTGTACCTCTCTGTCCCTCAACTCAAGGATTGAAAATATGGAACAGCAAAATTGGTTTAGAACAGAATAGCACACTGTCAGTTTCACTCACTGTACCTCTCTGTCCCTCAACTCAAGGATTGAAAATATGGTTCAGCAAAATAGTTTTAGAACAGAATAGCACACTGACACTTTCCCTCACTGTACCTCTCTGTCCCTCAACTCAAGGATTGAAAATATGGTTCAGCAAAATAGTTTTAGAACAGAATAGCACACTGACACTTTCCCTCACTGTACCTCTCCGTCCCTCAACTCAAGGATTGAAAATATGGAACAGCAAATTTGGTTTAGAACAGAATAGCACACTGTCAGTTTCACTCACTGTACCTCTCTGTCCCTCAACTCAAGGATTGAAAATATGGAACAGCAAAATTGGTTTAGAACAGAATAGCACACTGTCAGTTTCACTCACTGTACCTCTCTGTCCCTCAACTCAAGGATTGAAAATATGGTTCAGCAAAATAGTTTTAGAACAGAATAGCACACTGACACTTTCCCTCACTGTACCTCTCTGTCCCTCAACTCAAGGATTGAAAATATGGAACAGCAAATTTGGTTTAGAACAGAACAGCACACTGTCAGTTTCACTCACTGTACCTCTCTGTCCCTCAACTCAAGGATTGAAAATATGGAACAGCAAAATTGGTTTAGAAAAGAATAGCACACTGTCAGTTTCACTCACTGTACCTCTCTGTCCCTCAACTCAAGGATTGAAAATTTGGAACAGCAAAATTGGTTTAGAACAGAATAGCACACTGTCAGTTTCACTCACTGTACCTCTCTGTCCCTCAACTCAAGGATTGAAAATATGGAACAGCAAATTTGGTTTAGAACAGAATAGCACACTGTCAGTTTCACTCACTGTACCTCTCTGTCCCTCAACTCAAGGATTGAAAATATGGAACAGCAATTTGGTTTAGAAAAGAATAGCACACTGTCAGTTTCACTCACTGTACCTCTCTGTCCCTCAACTCAAGGATTGAAAATATGGAACAGCAAAATTGGTTTAGAACAGAATAGCACACTGTCAGTTTCACTCACTGTACCTCTCTGTCCCTCAACTCAAGGATTGAAAATATGGAACAGCAAATTTGGTTTAGAACAGAATAGCACACTGTCAGTTTCACTCACTGTACCTCTCTGTCCCTCAACTCAAGGATTGAAAATATGGAACAGCAAAATTGGTTTAGAACAGAATAGCACACTGTCAGTTTCACTCACTGTACCTCTCTGTCCCTCAACTCAAGGATTGAAAATATGGTTCAGCAAAATAGTTTTAGAACAGAATAGCACACTGACACTTTCCCTCACTGTACCTCTCTGTCCCTCAACTCAAGGATTGAAAATATGGAACAGCAAATTTGGTTTAGAACAGAATAGCACACTGTCAGTTTCACTCACTGTACCTCTCTGTCCCTCAACTCAAGGATTGAAAATATGGAACAGCAAATTTGGTTTAGAACAGAATAGCACACTGTCAGTTTCACTCACTGTACCTCTCTGTCCCTCAACTCAAGGATTGAAAATATGGAACAGCAAAATTGGTTTAGAACAGAATAGCACACTGTCAGTTTCACTCACTGTACCTCTCTGTCCCTCAACTCAAGGATTGAAAATATGCTTCAGCAAAATAGTTTTAGAACAGAATAGCACACTGACACTTTCCCTCACTGTACCTCTCTGTCCCTCAACTCAAGGATTGAAAATATGGAACAGCAAATTTGGTTTAGAACAGAATAGCACACTGTCAGTTTCACTCACTGTACCTCTCTGTCCCTCAACTCAAGGATTGAAAATATGGAACAGCAAAATTGGTTTAGAACAGAATAGCACACTGTCAGTTTCACTCACTGTACCTCTCTGTCCCTCAACTCAAGGATTGAAAATATGGTTCAGCAAAATAGTTTTAGAACAGAATAGCACACTGACACTTTCCCTCACTGTACCTCTCTGTCCCTCAACTCAAGGATTGAAAATATGGAACAGCAAATTTGGTTTAGAACAGAACAGCACACTGTCAGTTTCACTCACTGTACCTCTCTGTCCCTAAACTCAAGGATTGAAAATATGGAACAGCAAAATTGGTTTAGAACAGAATAGCACACTGTCAGTTTCACTCACTGTACCTCTCTGTCCCTCAACTCAAGGATTGAAAATATGGTTCAGCAAAATAGTTTTAGAACAGAATAGCACACTGACACTTTCCCTCACTGTACCTCTCTGTCCCTCAACTCAAGGATTGAAAATATGGTTCAGCAAAATAGTTTTAGAACAGAATAGCACACTGACACTTTCCCTCACTGTACCTCTCTGTCCCTCAACTCAAGGATTGAAAATATGGAACAGCAAATTTGGTTTAGAACAGAATAGCACACTGTCAGTTTCACTCACTGTACCTCTCTGTCCCTCAACTCAAGGATTAAAAATATGGAACAGCAAAATTGGTTTAGAACAGAATAGCACACTGTCAGTTTCACTCACTGTACCTCTCTGTCCCTCAACTCAAGGATTGAAAATATGGTTCAGCAAAATAGTTTTAGAACAGAATAGCACACTGACACTTTCCCTCACTGTACCTCTCTGTCCCTCAACTCAAGGATTGAAAATATGGTTCAGCAAAATAGTTTTAGAACAGAATAGCACACTGACACTTTCCCTCACTGTACCTCTCCGTCCCTCAACTCAAGGATTGAAAATATGGAACAGCAAAATTGGTTTAGAACAGAATAGCACACTGTCAGTTTCACTCACTGTACCTCTCTGTCCCTCAACTCAAGGATTGAAAATATGGTTCAGCAAAATAGTTTTAGAACAGAATAGCACACTGACACTTTCCCTCACTGAACCTCTCTGTCCCTCAACTCAAGGATTGAAAATATGGAACAGCAAATTTGGTTTAGAACAGAACAGCACACTGTCAGTTTCACTCACTGTACCTCTCTGTCCCTCAACTCAAGGATTGAAAATATGGAACAGCAAAATTGGTTTAGAAAAGAATAGCACACTGTCAGTTTCACTCACTGTACCTCTCTGTCCCTCAACTCAAGGATTGAAAATATGGAACAGCAAAATTGGTTTAGAACAGAATAGCACACTGTCAGTTTCACTCACTGTACCTCTCTGTCCCTCAACTCAAGGATTGAAAATATGGAACAGCAAAATTGGTTTAGAACAGAATAGCACACTGTCAGTTTCACTCACTGTACCTCTCTGTCCCTCAACTCAAGGATTGAAAATATGGAACAGCAAAATTGGTTTAGAACATTATAGCACACTGACACTTTCCCTCACTGTACCTCTCTGTCCCTCCACTCAAGGATTGAAAATATGGAACAGCAAATTTGGTTTACAACAGAATAGCACACTGTCAGTTTCACTCACTGTACCTCTCTGTCCCTCAACTCAAGGATTGAAAATATGGAACAGCAAATTTGGTTTAGAACAGAACAGCACACTGTCAGTTTCACTCACTGTACCTCTCTGTCCCTCAACTCAAGGATTGAAAATATGGAACAGCAATTTGGTTTAGAAAAGAATAGCACACTGTCAGTTTCACTCACTGTACCTCTCTGTCCCTCAACTCAAGGATTGAAAATATGGAACAGCAAAATAGTTTTAGAACAGAATAGCACACTGTCAGTTTCACTCACTGTACCTCTCTGTCCCTCAACTCAAGGATTGAAAATATGGAACAGCAAATTTGGTTTAGAACAGAATAGCACACTGTCAGTTTCACTCACTGTACCTCTCTGTCCCTCAACTCAAGGATTGAAAATATGGAACAGCAAAATTGGTTTAGAACAGAATAGCACACTGTCAGTTTCACTCACTGTACCTCTATGTCCCTCAACTCAAGGATTGAAAATATGGAACAGCAAAATTGGTTTAGAACAGAATAGCACACTGTCAGTTTCACTCACTGTACCTCTCTGTCCCTCAACTCAAGGATTGAAAATATGGTTCAGCAAAATAGTTTTAGAACAGAATAGCACACTGACACTTTCCCTCACTGTACCTCTCTGTCCCTCAACTCAAGGATTGAAAATATGGTTCAGCAAAATAGTTTTAGAACAGAATAGCACACTGACACTTTCCCTCACTGTACCTCTCTGTCCCTCAACTCAAGGATTGAAAATATGGAACAGCAAATTTGGTTTAGAACAGAATAGCACACTGTCAGTTTCACTCACTGTACCTCTCTGTCCCTCAACTCAAGGATTGAAAATATGGAACAGCAAAATTGGTTTAGAACAGAATAGCACACTGTCAGTTTCACTCACTGTACCTCTCTGTCCCTCAACTCAAGGATTGAAAATATGGAACAGCAAAATTGGTTTAGAACAGAATAGCACACTGTCAGTTTCACTCACTGTACCTCTCTGTCCCTCAACTCAAGGATTGAAAATATGGAACAGCAAATTTGGTTTAGAACAGAATAGCACACTGTCAGTTTCACTCACTGTACCTCTCTGTCCCTCAACTCAAGGATTGAAAATATGGAACAGCAAAATTGGTTTAGAACAGAATAGCACACTGTCAGTTTCACTCACTGTACCTCTCTGTCCCTCAACTCAAGGATTGAAAATATGGTTCAGCAAAATAGTTTTAGAACAGAATAGCACACTGACACTTTCCCTCACTGTACCTCTCTGTCCCTCAACTCAAGGATTGAAAATATGGAACAGCAAATTTGGTTTAGAACAGAATAGCACACTGTCAGTTTCACTCACTGTACCTCTCTGTCCCTCAACTCAAGGATTGAAAATATGGAACAGCAAAATTGGTTTAGAACAGAATAGCACACTGTCAGTTTCACTCACTGTACCTCTCTGTCCCTCAACTCAAGGATTGAAAATATGGTTCAGCAAAATAGTTTTAGAACAGAATAGCACACTGACACTTTCCCTCACTGTACCTCTCTGTCCCTCAACTCAGGGATTGAAAATATGGAACAGCAAATTTGGTTTAGAACAGAACAGCACACTGTCAGTTTCACTCACTGTACCTCTCTGTCCCTCAACTCAAGGATTGAAAATATGGAACAGCAAAATTGGTTTAGAAAAGAATAGCACACTGTCAGTTTCACTCACTGTACCTCTCTGTCCCTCAACTCAAGGATTGAAAATATGGAACAGCAAAATTGGTTTAGAACAGAATAGCACACTGTCAGTTTCACTCACTGTACCTCTCTGTCCCTCAACTCAAGGATTGAAAATACGGAACAGCAAATTTGGTTTAGAACAGAATAGCACACTGTCAGTTTCACTCACTGTACCTCTCTGTCCCTCAACTCAAGGATTGAAAATATGGAACAGCAAAATTGGTTTAGAACAGAATAGCACACTGTCAGTTTCACTCACTGTACCTCTATGTCCCTCAACTCAAGGATTGAAAATATGGAACAGCAAAATTGGTTTAGAACAGAATAGCACACTGTCAGTTTCACTCACTGTACCTCTCTGTCCCTCAACTCAAGGATTGAAAATATGGTTCAGCAAAATAGTTTTAGAACAGAATAGCACACTGACACTTTCCCTCACTGTACCTCTCTGTCCCTCAACTCAAGGATTGAAAATATGGTTCAGCAAAATAGTTTTAGAACAGAATAGCACACTGACACTTTCCCTCACTGTACCTCTCTGTCCCTCAACTCAAGGATTGAAAATATGGAACAGCAAATTTGGTTTAGAACAGAATAGCACACTGTCAGTTTCACTCACTGTACCTCTCTGTCCCTCAACTCAAGGATTGAAAATATGGAACAGCAAAATTGGTTTAGAACAGAATAGCACACTGTCAGTTTCACTCACTGTACCTCTCTGTCCCTCAACTCAAGGATTGAAAATATGGAACAGCAAAATTGGTTTAGAACAGAATAGCACACTGTCAGTTTCACTCACTGTACCTCTCTGTCCCTCAACTCAAGGATTGAAAATATGGAACAGCAAATTTGGTTTAGAACAGAATAGCACACTGTCAGTTTCACTCACTGTACCTCTCTGTCCCTCAACTCAAGGATTGAAAATATGGAACAGCAAAATTGGTTTAGAACAGAATAGCACACTGTCAGTTTCACTCACTGTACCTCTCTGTCCCTCAACTCAAGGATTGAAAATATGGTTCAGCAAAATAGTTTTAGAACAGAATAGCACACTGACACTTTCCCTCACTGTACCTCTCTGTCCCTCAACTCAAGGATTGAAAATATGGAACAGCAAATTTGGTTTAGAACAGAATAGCACACTGTCAGTTTCACTCACTGTACCTCTCTGTCCCTCAACTCAAGGATTGAAAATATGGAACAGCAAAATTGGTTTAGAACAGAATAGCACACTGTCAGTTTCACTCACTGTACCTCTCTGTCCCTCAACTCAAGGATTGAAAATATGGTTCAGCAAAATAGTTTTAGAACAGAATAGCACACTGACACTTTCCCTCACTGTACCTCTCTGTCCCTCAACTCAGGGATTGAAAATATGGAACAGCAAATTTGGTTTAGAACAGAACAGCACACTGTCAGTTTCACTCACTGTACCTCTCTGTCCCTCAACTCAAGGATTGAAAATATGGAACAGCAAAATTGGTTTAGAAAAGAATAGCACACTGTCAGTTTCACTCACTGTACCTCTCTGTCCCTCAACTCAAGGATTGAAAATATGGAACAGCAAAATTGGTTTAGAACAGAATAGCACACTGTCAGTTTCACTCACTGTACCTCTCTGTCCCTCAACTCAAGGATTGAAAATACGGAACAGCAAATTTGGTTTAGAACAGAATAGCACACTGTCAGTTTCACTCACTGTACCTCTCTGTCCCTCAACTCAAGGATTGAAAATATGGAACAGCAAAATTGGTTTAGAACAGAATAGCACACTGTCAGTTTCACTCACTGTACCTCTCTGTCCCTCAACTCAAGGATTGAAAATATGGTTCAGCAAAATAGTTTTAGAACAGAATAGCACACTGACACTTTCCCTCACTGTACCTCTCTGTCCCTCAACTCAAGGATTGAAAATATGGTTCAGCAAAATAGTTTTAGAACAGAATAGCACACTGACACTTTCCCTCACTGTACCTCTCTGTCCCTCAACTCAAGGATTGAAAATATGGAACAGCAAAATTGGTTTAGAACAGAATAGCACACTGTCAGTTTCACTCACTGTACCTCTCTGTCCCTCAACTCAAGGATTGAAAATATGGTTCACCAAAATAGTTTTAGAACAGAATAGCACACTGACACTTTCCCTCACTGTCCTACTCTGTCCCTCCCTACAAACAAGATTTAGCACAGAATAGCACACTGATAATTTATACGAGTGTCCTTCTCTGTCCCTCAACTCAAGGATTGAAAATATGGTTCACCAAAATAGTTTTAGAACAGAATAGCACACTGACACTTTCCCTCACTGTCCTACTCTGTCCCTCCCTACAAACAAGATTTAGCACAGAATAGCACACTGATAATTTATACGAGTGTCCTTCTCTGTCCCTAAACTCAAGGATTGAAAATATGGAACAGCAAAATTGGTTTAGAACAGAATATCACACTGACACTTTCCCTCACTGTACCTCTCTGTCCCTACAAACAAGATTTAGCACAAAATAGCACACTGACACTTTCCCTCACTGTACCTCTCTGTCCCTACAAACAAGATTTAGCACAAAATAGCACACTGACACTTTCCCTCACTGTACCTCTCCGTCCCTAAACTCAAGGATTGAAAATATGGTTCAGCAAGATTGGTTTAGAACAGAATAGCACACTGACACTTTCCCTCACTGTACCTCTCTGTCCCTACAAACAAGGATTAGCACAGAATAGCACACTGTCACTGACACTCTCCCTACCTATCCTTATCTGTCCCTAAACACAAGGAATCCAGGATTATGTAAAGGAAAAATAATGACACTGTCCCTGCCTATGCTTCTCTTTCCCTACTCCGGAACACACTACACAAGGCCGCCGCGCTGGCGGCCTTTTATAGTGTGGGGCGTGTACTAAACCCCCTCAGCAATAATTGGCCACAGGCATCCTGCCTGTGGCCAATCATTGCTCTCCTCGCTGCCGGCGCTGTGATTGGCCAAGCATGCGGGGTCACAGTGCATGCTTGGCCAATCACAGCGCCTGGATGACACTGCGATGGCGTAGTGCATTGTGGGCCGTTCGCGTCACTCGAATTTGGCGCGAACGGCCCAAATCGTTCGATCTTCGTCGAACGATCGAACAGCCGATGTTCGAGTCGAACGTATGTTCGACTCGAACACCAAGCTCATCCCTATTTCCAATACTTGGGAAGAGTAACAGAATGTGTTCTGGGGTGTAATTGTAAGCATGTCTATGTTGTGTGAGAAATAACTTGTTATAATGACAACTTTTTGAAAAAAAAAACACATTTTATTTAATTTAATTTTCTAAAAAAGACAACTTCAAAAACTCACCATGCCTCTTACTAGATTAAAAAAAATGGTTTGGACTGGAAGGGGGGTGTAAAAAAAAATGCCATACTGTCAGGGATGCCTAACACAGGCGTCCAACACAGGTTTAAACAGATAGTGGGCTGCACTTAAGGAAACAGGCACAAAAGTAGGTGAGAAGAATATATTTATTAAAGATAAAGGCACACGTGCAAACCAAACAACAACAAACCAAAAACAAGAAAAGCATACAATAAAGAAAACACAGCAACCCCCAAAACACCTAATCTAACTAACTAACTAATATATACAAGAACATATACATAATCAAGGCAGGGATGAGAGACAAGGGGGAACAGGCGGCCAGATGGAGGGAGCAGTAGCAAGGGGAAGCTGGGATCAGTGAACAAGACTCAGGGACTGGGTACAAGGTACAGGAAACAGAGTCCAGGACAGGGCAGGAAGCGGATCAGGAACATATTCAGGCAACGGATCAGGTCAGGCAGGGACAAGGCTTGCAGAGAGGGTACTGAATCCCTGAACCTTAGTGAAGGGCGGGCTTATACACTCCCAGCAGCTAACACCAGGTACAGCTTGATTCATGAAAAGTCCTTCTATTGGGAGACACCTGCTGGTGGCCAGCAGAATTAAACCCTTTGGTGCTGAAAGCAACAGTGCCACCAGAAGGTGACCCAAGCCATAACTTGGATCATGACATTTTGCCCCCCAAGGTGTGGCCTCTGGACACTCCATTCTGCCCCTGACCTGGCAGTCCATGTAGTTGCGGCAAAGTCCCAAAAAGTCTCCCCTGTGACTGCGGACTTCTTTGCACTTTTCCGGCCAGAGTCTCCTTATCCATATGGAGGCGTGCCACCCGAGTCCGAAAATGGAACCTGCACACCACCACCAGGGTCTGGAAGTTTGGATCTGGAGATAAAAACAGGTAGGACAACATGTATGGACCTATCAGGGGAAGACAACACAAGAGCATCACAGTCAGGCTGAAAATCAAACAGGGGAGAATCAGTGGCAAGTTTAGCACCAGGAACTGGTTTAGCAGGTACCATGACAGCAGGCTGGGCAGAGGGCACCGGATCATAAGGCTGGGCAGCGAGCTCCGGGTCATCAGGCTGGGCAGCGAGCACCAGATCATCAGGCTAGGCAGCGGGAAAGGAACCACCAGGCAGGGTATCAGGAATGGTACCATCAGGAACTGGTTTGTTAGGCAGGATACCAGGTACGGGATCAATAAGCAAGACAGTGGGCGTTGGGACGTCAGGCTGGGAAGCTGGCACATCGAACTGGAAGGCAGGCACTGAGACATCAGACTGGAAAGCAGGCACATCAGACTGGAAAGCGGGCACATCAGACTGGAAAGTGGGCACATCGGACTGGTAAGCGGGCACATCAGACTGGTAAGCGGGCACAACAGACTGGAAAGCGGGCACCGGGACATCAGACTGAAGGGCAGGCACATCAGACTGGAAGGCAGGCACATCAGACTGGAAGGCAGGCACCGGAACATCAGACTGGAAAGCGGGCACCAGGACATCAGACTAGAGGGCAGGCACATCAGACTGGAAGGCAGGCACATCAGACTGGAAGGCAGGCACCGGAACATCAGACTGGAAGGCGGGCACATCAGACTGGAAAGCGGGCATGTCAAACTGAAAAGCGGGCACCGGGACATCAGACTGGAAGGCAGGCACATCAGACTGGAAGGCAGGCACCGGAACATCAGACTGGAAGGCGGGCACATCAGACTGGAAAGCGGGCACATCAGACTGGAAAGCAGGCACTGGGACATCAGACTGGAAGGCAGGCACATCAGACTGGAAGGCAGGCACATCCGACTGGAAGCCAGGAACCGGGACATCAGACTGGAAGCCAGGCACTGGGACATCAGACTGGAAGCCAGGCACTGAGACATCAGACTGGACAGTGGGCACTGGAGCATCAGACTGAAAGGTGGGCACTGGAGCAGCAGACTGAACGGCGGGCACTGAAGCAGCAGACTGAACGGCGGGCACTGGAGCATCAGACTGAACAGCGGGCACTGGAGCTGACTGAACAGCGGGCACTGGAGCATCAAACCGGGCAGCAGGTATTAGAATTTTAGACTGGGCAGCAGGTACAGGCGCTGGCACATCAGGCAGAACAGCAGGTGCTGGTACAACAGGCTGAACAGCAGGTGCATCGGACTGGATAGCAGGTACTGGAACTTCAGACTGGACAGCAGGCAGAGAGTTGGCAGGATTAGGTGGGTCGTCAGGTTCAGGATCAGCTGGCATAAAGACGGAAAGAAGCAGGTTGGTTGGCAAGGAATCAGGCTGTAGCAGCTCCGCTGGTATGGGAACAGGCTGAAGCAAGTTGGCTGGAGTGGAGGCAGATTGGGGTAGTGGTAGGATTGAATGGGTTGGAAAAAACTTCAGTTTTTTCTTTGGTTTTGCCAAAGGATTTGTATATGGATATTGGGCTGTAGGTAGTGGATGCAGCTGGTAGAGGTGAAGAGCGGAGGGATGGTGAAACAGAGGGTGCAGACTTTGAAGGGGATTTTGGTGGAACTGATGGAGGTAGCCAAGAAGAAGCGGGAGGGTTAAAGGCAGGGTAAGTGCGGCAGGAGGAAACAGGGTACTGGTACTTCATTGTTAGCAGGGTGTATTGTTCATCAAAAGTGGGAATTGGGGGTAAAGGAGAGGAAGACATCCCAGCAGATTGGTGTCTAGACATAGAGATGGATGGTTGGGAGCTGACAGGGGCTGAGTACAACAAACTTGACCAGGCCTGTAATAATGGTTTCACAAAATCAGGTTTGCACACTGCTTGTCTGACCAGAGACTGCACTGAATCAATGCATGCTGCAAGCACCTGTTGAGGACAAGCTGAGTACTGCTCATGGAAAAAGGCTGAGTCATCTTCCAACAGCCACACTAAAGTTTCTACCTGAGCTGCATTAAAAGGAGGTGTATAATCATCACCTCCAGTAGAGGCATCAGACAGGGCCAACTTTGTACAGACCTGAATCAATGGCTTCACGTCCTCAAACAGAAAACTTCCTTGATCAACAAAAACATGAGCTATAAGAATACATTCCAATAACTGCTCTCTAGTGTATTCACTTAATGTCTGATAAAATAAATCTCTGTCATCTGTTGCCAGGAGCGACAGATACAGAATATCTTCCAGATGCATTTTCCTTATTTTAAGCAATAGCAAGTGCCCAGAACCAATTCCCAAGTGCAGCCAACCTGTTTGTATGGCTTCAGTATTCTGTCAGGAATGCCTAACACAGGCGTCCAACAAAGGTTTAAACAGATCAGTGGGCTGCACTTAAGGACACAAAAGTAGATGAGAAGAATATATTTATTAAAGAAAAAGGCACACGTGCAAACCAAACAACAGCAAACAAAAAACAAGAAATAAATACAAGAAAACACAGCAAACCCCAAAACACCTAATCTAACTAACTAACTAACTAATATATACAAGAACAGGAGCATATATACAGTGGGTACGGAAAGTATTCAGACCCCCTTAAATTTTTCACTCTTTGTTATATTACAGCCATTTGCTAAAATCATTTAAGTTCATTTTTTCCTCATAAATGTACACACAGCACCCCATATTGACAGAAAAACACAGAATTGTTGACATTTTTTCAGATTTGTTATTATTATTTAACCACTTAAGCCCCGGACCATTTGGTAGCTAAAGGACCAGAGGTGAATTCAGAATTTTGCACTGCGCTGCTTTAACTGTAAATTGTGCGGACATGCAATGTTGTACCCAAACGAAATTTGCGTCCTTTTCTTCCCACAAATAGAGCTTTCTTTTAATGGTATTTGATTGCCTCTGCGATTTTTATTTTTTGCGATATAAACGGAAAAAGACCGAAAATTTTGAAAAAAAATGATATTTTCTACTTTTTGTTATAAGAAAAATCGAATAAACTCAATTTTAGTCATACATTTAGGCCAAAATGTATTCAGCCACATGTCTTTAGTAAAAATGTCAATAAGCGTATATTTATTGGTTTGCGCAAAAGTTATAGCGTTTACAAACTAGGGTACATTTTCTGGAATTTACACAGCTTTAAATTTATGACTGCCTATCTCATTTCTTGAGGTGCTAAAATGGCAGGGCAGTACAAAACCCCCCCCAAATGACCCCATTTTAGAAAGTAGACACCCCAAGGAAATTGCTGAGAGGCATGTTGAGCCCATTGAATATTTTTTTTTTTGTCCCAAGTGATTGAATAATGACAAAAAAATAAATAAAAATTACAAAAAGTTGTCACTAAATGATATATTGCTCACACATGCCATGGTTATATGTGGAATTGCACCCCAAAATACATTCTGCTGCTTCTCCTGAGTACGGGGATACCACATGTGTGGGACTTTTTAGGAGCCTAGCCACGTACGGGACCCCGGAAACCAAGCACCGCCTTCAGGATTTCTAAGGGCGCACATTTTTGATTTCACTCCTCACTACCTATCACAGTTTTGAAGGCCATAAAATGCCAAAATAGCACAAAACCCCCCCAAATGACCGCATTTTAGAAAGTAGACACCCCAAGGAAATTGCTGAGAGGCCTGTTGAGCCCATTGAATATTTTTTTTTTGTCCCAAGTGATTGAATAATGACAAAAAAAAAAAAAAATTACAAAAAGTTGTCACTAAATGATATATTGCTCACACATGCCATGGTTATATGTGGAATTGCACCCCAAAATACATTTTGCTGCTTCTCCTGAGTACGAGGATACCACATGTGTGGGACTTTTTAGGAGCCTAGCCGCGTACGGGACCCCGAAAACCAATCACCGCCTTCAGGATTTCTAGGCACAAATTTTTGATTTGACTCCTCACTACCTATCACAGTTTCGAAGGCCATAAAATGCCAAAATAGCACAAAACCCCCCAAATGACCCCATTTTGGAAAGTAGACACCCCAAGCTGTTTGCTGAGAGGCATGGTGAGTATTTTACAGCTCTCATTTGTTTTTGAAAATGAACAAAAGTACATATTTTTTTTTTTTCAATTTTCAAAACTTTGTGACAAAAAGCGAGATCTGCAAAATACTCACAATACCTCTCAGCAAATAGCTTGGGGTGTCTACTTTCCAAAATGGGATCATTTGGGGGGGGGTTTTGTGCTATCTGGGCATTCCATGGCCTCCGAAACTGTGATAGGCAGTGAGAAGTGAAATCAAAAATTTACACCCTTAGAAAGCCTGAAGGCGGTGATTGGTTTTTGGGGTCCCGTACGCGGCTAGGCTCCCAAAAAGTCTCACACATGTGGTATCCCCGTACTCAGGAGAAGCAACAGAATGTGGGGATGAGGCCCTTGTCCCCATCAACATGGGGACATCCTCCCCATGTTGAGGGCATGTGGCTTGGTACGGTTCAGGACTGGCCGGCCGCTCTCTCGTCCCCCCCTTTTCCCCTGCGGCCGGCCAGGTTGCGTGCTCGGATAAGGGGTCTGGTATGGATTTTTAGGGGGACTCCACGCCATTTTTTTTAAAGTTTGGGGTGGAGTTCCCCTTAAAATCCATGCCAGATCTGAAGGGCCTGGAATGGATATTTGGGGGAACCCCACGTCAATTTTTTTTTAATTTGCAGCGGGGTTCCCCTTAATATCCATTCCAGACCTGAAGGGCCTGGTAATTGAATTCTGGGGAACCCCCACGCTTTTTTTTTTTTTTTATCAATGACTTTTGTATGTATTGCCGGGAGCCGACAATTCATTAATAGCCGCGAGTCAGTTTTAAATGCATTTTTTTCTTTCAAAAATGACATTTTTTGCAGGGACAGTTCTAAGCACGGGAAACATGCGCCACTTTACATGCATATCATACACACCCCCCAGGTACGAAATTTAAAGGAATATTTCACTTTTATTTTTTCATTTTAAGCATTATTAAAATCACTGCTCCCGAAAAAACAGCCGTTTTTAAAACTTCTTTTTGCATTGATACATGTTCCCTGGGGCAGGACCCAGGTCCCCAAACACTTTTTAGGACAATAACTTGCATATTAGCCTTTATAATTAACACTTTAGATTTTGAACGTTTGAGTCCATTGTATTTAATAGGGTTCTAAAGTTTACACAAACATTTTGTCTGTTCGCAGGTTCTGGTGCGAACCGAACAGGGGGGTGTTCGGCTCATCCCTGATGATCTGCATGCGCCAAAGCTTTTTGAATATTTTCCATAGGTGCTTGAGAATGAGGATAGATCTAACCCCCAAATACCAAAGGAGAGGGAAGTTGGAAACTGATTTGGCTGATTTGGCTCTACACAAGTGTTATCTGACTTCACATATATAGGGGGTCAGATTATTCAGTATGTGGCTCTGTGTGTAATTTGGTGGTGATGGATACACAGAACTTCTTTGGAATTTTATACATGAGTGGAGGTGCAGGACCTGTGGTGAAAAAAAGGTGCTATCCAGTTTTACTGTTGGGATAATGCAGACTTTTAACTGATTATTTATTTGTCTAATGTTATTGTAAAGTAGTAAGCAAAGCTTTACCTTTTCTTTATGTTTTTTGTGGTTGTATATATTACTATTGCTGAATGCTGATTTGTTAAAGAGAGGACTTCAGAGATATTACCTACTTTAATGCATTGAGAATGTGTTTTTTTCCTGAATACACTTTAACAAACAATAATACCATTTTTTTCCTAACATATCTGTTGTGTTTCCTTCAGTTCAGAGAATTTTAATTGAAATGTAACTAGGGCCTCACTAGCACCAAAAACACAAATAACATTGGCATGCCAAAATGTATCTCTTGTCTTTTAATTACTTTGGTGATCATATTGCTTTCTAAAACATCTAATATATAAACATGGTGCGCATATACAATATAGTGCAAATTATACCTAGTGTAAAAAAAAAAACAACTAGTGTATCATAATTAAAAGAACGTAGACTCTACCCTACACGTTTCACTACAAATAGCATCTTCTGGGTAATGGACCATGCCTCGGAAAATGCTATTTGTAGCGAAACACGTAAAGTGGATTCTAAGTTTGTGGCATCATGTGTCTGTGCAAGCTTAAGGTTGGTGAGAAGCAAACAAGTGGTGTAAATGGAGACTGACAAGCATTAGGCTTGCATAACCTACTAGTGAATCTGGAAGCGGCCCACCCCTCTATTGGGACCAGCCGCGATTCACATATATGCAGTTTTTATTGCTTTTTTTTAACTGTTACTTGGTGCTTTTTATTAGTTTTACACTATACAGTTCCTCTGATTCTGCTTTTAATTATGATATTAAGCTTGTTTTGCCTTCTCTGTAATCATCAAGAGCCATTTAGTGTTTGGTGGAGGTATTTATAATTTGCATTATATTGTATATGTGCAGCATTTTTGTATATTAGTTGCTGTGATCAATTTATATCTGTTGGCCTGCTTGCTGCTATATTTTTGTAACAGTTTAAATTTTAGCATAGTTGCAAGGTTTTTTCATCTTTTTAAAACATGTCTTGCATTTTTATGAGTTTGTTGTTGCCAATTTTTAAGGAAATTTAGTGATGGAGGAGTTAATAGCTAAGCTTGAATAAAGAGTTTTTACTACATTCTGTTTTTTAGACAGAATACTGATTCAGCTGATGAAACTGCCTTTCATCTCTGGTGAAGCACAATGAATCTTCCATTAGGCTGCAGTCTAGTGGAATAAAGTAGGGTGCCGTGCCTTACACTTGCCGCAGTTGCAGTACCCCAGGCCAACTTGTTAACACTCCACGCAATTTATCATAAAGAACACGCTCTCATCTATGCAACTGTCACTCTGTGTTAGGCCTGTTCACCTCTCAGGACATGATGCCTAGCAGTTGATGACATGCAAAGTGCAAGGCTCTTAGCGTTTATATAAAAATATTTGGTTTTGAAATTGGTGTGCATGCTTTTAAAGAAAAGCAGTAAAACTAAAACGGAGAAGTGGTTACATTTAATTTTGTATGGCATATTAAAAAATACCCAGCAGCATATTTATAATAAAAAAACTGTCAGATCTAAGAGCACAACAGGCTAGAAAGAAAGAGTGTATCCAAAAATGTCACTGCTTTTTACGTTATGTGTTGATGAGATATTAACATAGAGGTACATATTTCAATGCTTACATTTTTGCTTGGTAAAGCTTTGCTTTATGTATACCATGTTGATTTAAGATGTACTGTTGATGCTATGCATAACAATATACTTAATAATCATGGCACACCTCTATTTTTATCTAGTAAATGTTATTGACCTCCAAAAGATCAAATCAACATAACAAAAAAATAATAATTAATTTTATAATCTGAAGCTTCCTTAAAAATGCATAATGGGGTTACATACAGAATATTGAGGCCTCTACAAAAATTACTCCATTCATCATTGTAAACATATGCTGGTATAAGAAAATGTGAATCAGAAAAAAATCATATCTGAGTATTTTTCACCTACTATTTCTTTTTTTAACAATTGGACAATCTAAATATAATTGCAAAAATATGGGGCATGACTAAAATTTGAAATCAAATATATTATAAATGCTAACAACAAACTAAAAAAACATTATTTAGGGGATGTACATCCAAATCAGAAGAAGGGTTTAGGAATTTCAGCTCTTAAGAATAGCCATCCCCCTTTTTCAAGAGTAATTAGACAATTGAATCAAAATCTGTTTCATGGCCAGGTTTGGGCTACTCTTTTGTTATTTCTTCATAAATTAAGCAGGGAAAAGGTCTGGAGTTGATTCTAAGTGTGCTATTTGCATTTGGAATCTATTGCTGTGAACCTTCATCATGCGTTCAAAGGAGCTGTCCATGCAAGTGAAACAGGCCATTGTATGGCTTCAAAAATAAAACAAATCCACCAGAGAGATAGCAGCAACATTAAGAGTGGCCAAATCAACAGTTTTGGTACATTCTGAGGAAAGAAGAACGCACTGGTGAGCTCAGCAACATAAAAAGGCCTGGACGTTCATGGAAGACAACAGCCGTGGATCATCGCAGGATCCTTAATATGGTAAAGAAAAACACATTTACAACACGTGAAGGACACTCTCCAGGAGATGGGCATATCATTGTCAAAGTCTACAATCAAGAGAAGACTTCACGAGAGCAAATAGAGAAGGTTCACCACAAGGTGCAAATCATTCATAAACCTGAAGAATAGAAAAGCCAGATTAGACTTTGCCAAAAAACATATTAAAAAGCCAGACAAGTTCTGGAAAAGCATTCTTTGGATGGATAAAACTAAGATTAATCTGTACCAGAATGGCAGAAATAAAAAAGTGTAGAGAAGGCTTTGAACAGCTCATGATCCAAAGCACACAATGTCATCTGTAAAACATGGCGGAGGCAGTGAGATGGCATGGGCATGCATGGCTTCCAGTGGCACTGGGTTATTGGTGTTTATTGATGTGACAGAAGACAGAAGCAGCCGGATGAATTCTGCAGTGTTTAGAGATATACTGTCAGCCCAGATTCAGCCAAATGCAGTAAAGTTGATTGGACAGCGCTTCACAGTACAGATGGACAATGATCCAAAACACACTGCAAAAGAAAGCCAGGAGCTTTTGAAGAAAAATAAGTGGAATATTCTGCAATTGTCGAGTCAATCACCTGATCTCAACCCAATTGAGGATGCATTTCACTTGCTGAAGGCAAAACTAAAGGCAGAAAGACCCACAAAAAAATAACAACTGAAGACAGCTGCAGTTAGAGCCTAGCAAAGCATCAGAAAGGAGGAAACCCAGTCTTTAGTAATGTCAATGGTATCCAGACTTTAGGCAGTCATTGCCTGTAAAGGATTCTCAACAAAATATTAAAAATTAACATTTTATTGATGATTATATTCATTTGTCCAATTACATTTGAGCCCCTGAATATGGAGGGGGGGGGGCTGTGTATAAAAATGTCTGCAGTTCTTAAAATTTGTACTTGATATTCATGTTCAACCCCTTGAATTAAAGCTGAAAGTCTGCACTTCAAATGTATTTGGATTGTTTTGTTTTAATGTTATTCTGGTGGCATACAGAGCAAAAAGTATTAAAATTGTGCCTGTGTCCAAATATATATGGACCTAACTGTATATACCCAAAAAGGATAAAGACCCCCTATCCCCAGAATCATAAAGGCCCAAATGGCACTATCTCTGGGCTATTTTGGATAAGTTTCAAATGGGATCTAAATTCTGTAAGCTGTTATATGCTACCTCAAAGGCCTTTGTTGTAGTAAATGGTTTACAGTCCCTCGCCTTTGTCCTCTTTCGAGGGACAAGGCAGGGGTGTCCACTTTCAATCCTTTTTTTTTTGCTATTACAATTGAATCTTTGGCTTATTTGTTGCGGGAAATCCACTTTATTGTCTCTGGATCAACTTTCTGCTCTTCTACCCATCTCACTTGCAACTTAAAGTAGTTTATTAAAACATTTGGGCATTACTATAATTATAAAAATTATGTATTATTGATATTTTTTCCTATTTTTTGTCTAATGCCCTGTGTGGCAGTGTGTCTTAATGTTGTAAATGTAAAAAATTAACTTTAACTGCTTTCCACCGCTTCAGCATTCTGAGTGGATGTACAGGAATGTCGACCAGTATGAGGCCATGCAGCAGCATGATCCCGATGCGCTTGTGTGCCCTGGAAACAGCGCATCTCCGATCGGCAGAAGGGCTCTATGATTGGCCCTTCTGATCATATGATGACTGTGTCCAATCACAGCAATCCTGTGATGTAAACAGATCCAAAGGTCCCTCAGAGTGAGGACGCGCAGCGGCGCGATCCCATTGTGCTTGTGTCCCTTTGACACAGCGCATCTCCGATCGGCAGAAGGGCTCTGTGATTGGTCCTTCTGATCACATGGTGGCTGCGTCCCATCACAGCCATCCTGTGATGCAGGCAGATCTGCGCACATCTTTGCCAGTGATCAACATCTGTGCACATCTGTCCCAGTGATCAACATCTACGCACATCTGTCCCAGTGATGTATTTTGGGGTGTAATTATTGGTATGTACATGCTGTGTGTTAGAAATGTCTTGTAAATGGACTTTGTGAAAAAAATATGTGCTTTCATTTAATTTCCACATTTTCCAAAAACTTGGGGGAAAAAATTACACGTTCAAAAGACTCATAATGCCTCATAGAATAAACATTGGGGAGTTTTCTTTCCAAAACGTGGTCATTTTGTGGGCATTTCCGTTGCCCTGGTGCTCCAGGGCCTTCAAAAGTGTGATAGGTTGTCAGGAAATTATAGCACCTTGAAAAATAATTCATACCCCTTGAACTTTTTGTCATGTTAGGACCAAAAAACGTAAATGTATTTATTGGGATTTTATGTGATAGACCAATACAAAGTGGCACATAATTGTGAAGTGGAAGGAAAATGATAAATGGTTTTTAATTTTTTTTTACAAATAAATATCTGAAAAGTGTGGCGTGCATTTGTATTCAGCCTTTCTGAGTCAATACTTTGTAGAACTACCTTTTGCTGCAATTACAGCTTCAAGTCTTTTTGGGTATGTCTCTACCAGCTTTGCACATCTGGAGAGTGACATCTTTGACCTTTCTTCTTTGCAAAATAGCTCAAGCTCTGTCAGATTGGATGGAGAGTCTCTGTTAACAGCAATTTTCAAGTCTTGTCACAGATTCTCGATTGGATTTAGGTCTGGACTTTGACTGGGCCATTCTAACACATGAATATGCTTTGATCTAAACCATTTCATTGTAGCTCTGGCTGCATGTTTAGGGTCATTGTCCTGCTGGAAGGTGAACCCCTGCCCCAGTCAAGTCTTTTGCAGACTCTAACAGGTTTTTTTCTAAGATTGCCCTGTATTTGGCTTCATCCATCTTCCCATCTACTCTGACCAGCTTCCCTGTCCCTGCTGAAGAAAAGCATCCCCAAAACATGATGCTGCCACTACTATGTTTCACGGTGGGGATGGTGTGTTCAGGGTGATGTGCAGTGTTAGTATTTCACCATACAGCATTTTGCTTTTAGGCCAAAAAGTTAAATTTTGGTCTCATCTGACCAGAACACCTTCTTCCACATGTTTGCTGTGTACTAGACTGTGCACACTGAAATATTTTGTTTCGGAATTTCGTTTTCGTCCAAAAAATAAATTTATTTAGTTACTCCCGAAATTCGTTTTTATTTATTTCGTTTTTCGTTAAAAATTGCATTCGTCCGAAAATCTGAATTAATTAAGGTCGAATCTGTCATTGAAGGCTTATGGTGTCTGTCGAATATTCAAAGAAGATTCGACGGAGCAGCGAAACTGTACGACTCTGCAATCATACATTTCCGGTCGAATGTTCCGCCCACAAGCAGTGATCTTTTCTCTCTATGTCGAATCTTTTCTCTCTATAATGTCTAATCTTTTCTCTCCTATGTCGAATCTTTTCTCTCTATAATGTTGAATCTTTTCTCTCCTATGTCGAATCTTTTCTCTCTATAATGTTGAATCTTTTCTCTCTATAATGTCGAATCTTTTCTCTCTATAATGTCAAATCTTTTCTCTCTATAATGTCAAATCTTTTCTCTCTATAATGTCAAATCTTTTCTCTCTATAATGTCAAATCTTTTCTCTCCTATGTCGAATCTTTTCTCTCCTATGTCGAATCTTTTCTCTCCTATGTCAAATCTTTTCTCTCCTATGTCGAATCTTTCCTCTCCTATGTCGAATCTTTCCTCTCCTATGTCGAATCTTTCCTCTCCTATGTCGAATCTTTTCTCTCCTATGTCAAATCTTTCCTCTCCTATGTCGAATCTTTCCTCTCCTATGTCGAATCTTTCCTCTCCTATGTCGAATCTTTCCTCTCCTATGTCGAATCTTTCCTCTCCTATGTCGAATCTTTCCTCTCCTATGTCGAATCTTTCTCTCCTATGTCGAATCTTTCTCTCCTATGTCGAATCTTTTCTCTCTATAATGTCGAATCTTTTCTCTCCTATGTAGAATAATCTTGGACTAATAGAGTTAAGGTTAGGCACATTCGACCACAGGTTCGATAGACACAGATTGTTATTGTCAGCGTCACGTCGAATCTCCTATCTATATCGAACTGTTGTAGCAACGAAAACGAAAATAAAGCATTTGTTTATGTCGGATCTTTCGGTTTTCGGATTCTGTGCTTTCGTTTTCGTTTGTTAAAACGATAACGAAAATAGCTGAAATTCGGACGAAAATGCATTCGGACGAAAACGAATGCACATGTCTACTGTGTACCTCACATGGCTTGTTGCAAACTGCAAATGGGACTTCTTATGGCTTTCTTTCAATAATGGCTTTCTTCTTGCCACTCTTCTCTAAAGGCCAAATTTGTGGAGTGCACGACAAATAGTTGTCCTGTGGATAGATTCTCCAACCTGAGCTGTTGATCTCTGCAGCTCCTCCAGAGTTACCACGGACCTCTTGGCTGTTTCTCTGATTAATGTTCTCCTTGCCCGGCCTTTCAGTTTAGGTGGATGGCCATGTTTTGGTAGGTTTGCAGTTGTGCTATACTCTTTCCATTTTCAGATGATGGATTGAACAGTGCTCTGTGAGATGTTCAAAGATTGGGATATCGTTTTTAAAACCTAACCCTGCTTTAAACTTCTACAAAACTTTATCCCTGACCTTTCTGGTGTGTTCCTTGGCCTTCTTAATGCTGTTTGTTCACCAAGATTCTCTAACAAACCTCTGAGGGCTTCACAGAACAGCTGGATTTATACTGAGATTAAATTACATGCAGATGGACTCTGTTTACTAATTAGGTGACTTCTGAAGGCAATTGGTTCCACTAGATTTTAGTTAGCGGTATCAGAGTTAATGGGGCTGAATACAAATGCACGCCACACTTTTCAGATATTTATTTGTAAAAAAAAGTTGAAAACCATTTATCATTTTTCTTCCACTTCACAATTATGTGCCACTTTGTGTTGGTCAATTACATAAAATCCTAATAAAATAGATGAACGTTTTTGGTCATAACATGACAAAATGTGGATAATTTCAAAGGGTATGAATACTTTTTCAAGGCAGTGTAGATGTATAATGTATGCTCTTAGAACACCTGAAGGTGCTACTTGGATGTTGGGCCTCTGTATGTGGCTAGGCTGTGTAAAAGTCTCACACATATGATATTGCCATACTCCGGAGGAGTAGCAGAATGTATTTTAGGGTGTAATTGCAAATATGATTCCAAATAAAAAGAACAAACTATTGCGCTGACTGGAACCCAACCATCATCAAATGGGGCTAACAAGAGGGCCAGGAAAGTGGTAGGTGACACCAGGTAAAATGGATGCAGCTCCTCTCAATCTAAGTCTTGAGATCCTAATGCACATATAAACAAACACAAGAGGTCGCCTCCATCTAGGTGTAGCGATTTATTAAAAAAGCATAACAGACAATAAAAATGCACTCACTAGATAAAAGTAGGTCAAGGCTTGTCATAGACCCACATAGACCTCCATAGGATCACAGTGAGCATACCCCCCAACATTTTGAGATGGGAATGAGGGACACCTACTAGCAAACATATGTAGGCATATGACATGCCCCCTGCCACACCCCCTTAAAGGAGAATTTACCAAAAAAAAAGGTTAATTAAATCCACAAGGGCTTTTTTTACCGCTAATATTCCTTCATACTGGCTCTTAAAATTTACAAATGCAGCAATTTAGACATTGGATGGAAGATTTAGCACTGGGAAACACTTTTTGAAAGATAAAAAGTGCATTTTATATATATAACTATATAGATCAGACCAAAATGAGGGACAAATGAGGAGGAAAGAGGAGCAGAGGGACATTGCTCAAAATCAGGGACAGTCCCTCTGAATCAGGGACAGTTGGGAACTATGGCGTGAGGCTGCAGATTTTAGCAGGCATGTAATTGGTTGAAGCAGGGTTCTTAATGGAAGTGCAGCTGTCAGGCTTCAGGCTGGAACATAAGCATCAGCAGCTTCCAGAAATAGCAAGATGGTTGTGGCTTCTGTCAGCTGGGTGATGACAGGAAGTGAAGGGGATGTGGCTACATGTGGGCAAGGAATATTTCAAATGCTCGTTCATGAGTTTCCAGTACATCCTGCCATCTGCAGGACAGAGAAGAGAAGGCAACAGGATGAAAAAAATGTCAACCTTATTTTACCTAACAGCACTGCCTGGCAAAAGTCATTGCAGGATCTACATTGTTGCAGACAATCTGTCATTAGTAAATCATAGCAGTTAGAGGAAAGTCAGCTTCTGTGGACTGCAGACATATGCTAACTGCAATGATAAGCCTGCTTTACAGTAATGTAAATGCACTTTTAACCACTTAAGCCCCGGACCATTTTGTAGCTAAAGGACCAGAGCTGTTTTCAGAATTTTGCACTGCGCTGCTTTAACTGAATATGGTGCGGACATGCAATGTTGTACTGAAACGAAATTTGCATCCTTTTCTTCCCACAAATAGAGCTTTCTTTTAATGGTATTTGATTGCCTCTGCGATTTTTATTTTTTGCGATATAAACAGAAAAAGACCGAAAATTTTGAAAAAAAATGATATTTTCTACTTTTTGTTATAAGAAAAATCGAATAAACTCAATTTTAGTCATACATTTAGGCCAAAATGTATTCAGCCACATGTCTTTAGTAAAAAAAATGTCAATAAGCGTATATTTATTGGTTTGCGCAAAAGTTATAGCGTCTACAAACTAGGGTACATTTTCTGGAATTTACACAGCTTTTAATTTATGACTGCCTATCTCATTTCTTGAGGTGCTAAAATGGCAGGGCAGTACAAAACCCCCCAAATTACCCAATTTTGGAAAGTAGACACCCCAAGGAAATTGCTGAGAGGCCTGTTGAGCCCATTGAATATTTTTTTTTGTCCCAAGTGATTGAATAATGACAAAAAAAAAAAAAATTACAAAAAGTTGTCACTAAATGATATATTGCTCACACATGCCATGGTTATATATGGAATTACACCCCAAAATACATTTTGTTGCTTCTCCTGAGTATGGGGATACCACATGTGTGGGACTTTTTGGGAGCCTAGCCGCGTACGGGGCCCCGAAAACCAAGCACCGCCTTCAGGATTTCTAGGCACAAATTTTTGATTTCACTCCTCACTACCTATCACAGTTTCGAAGGCCATAAAATGCCAAAATAGCACAAAACCCCCCCAAATGACCCCATTTTGGAAAGTAGACACCCCAAGCTATTTGCTGAGATGCATGGTGAGTATTTTACAGCTCTCATTTGTTTTTGAAAATGAAGAAAAAAAAATATTTTTTTTTTTTTAATTTTCAAAACTTTGTGACAAAAAGCGAGATCTGCAAAATACTCACCATACCTCTCAGCAAATAGCTTGGGGTGTCTACTTTCCAAAATGGGGTCATTTGGGGGGGTTTTGTGCCATCTGGGCATTCCATGGCCTCCGAAACTGTGATAGGCAGTGAGAAGTGAAATCAAAAATTTACACTCTTAGAAAGCCTGAAGGCGGTGATTGGTTTTTGGGGTCCCGTACGCGGCTAGGCTTCCAAAAAGTCTCACACATGTGGTATTCCCGTACTCAGGAGAAGCAACAGAATGTATTTTGGGGTGTAATTCCACATATGCCCATGACATGTTTCAGCAATATATCATTTAGTGACAACTTTGTGCAAAAAATAAAAAATAAAAAAATAAATTGTCTATTTTCCGCAACTTGTGTCAACATATAAAATATTCCATGGACTCGACATGCCTCTCAGTATATAGCTTGGGGTGTCTACTTTCCAAAATGGGGTCATTTGGGGGGGTTTTGAACTGTTCTGGCATTTTATACACAACATTAGGAAGCTTACATCCACCCTTCTAACCACTTGAAGGCAAAGCCCTTTTTCACACTTTTTGTTTACATGAAAACATTTTTTTTTTGCAAGAAAATTATGTTGAACCCCCAAACATTATATATATTTTTAAAGCAAAGGCCCTACAGATTAAAATGGTGGGTGTTGCAATTTTTTTTTCTACACAGTATTTGCGCAGCGATTTTTCAAACGCATTTTTTGGGGAAAAAATACACCTTTTTTTTAATTTTAATGCACTAAAACACACTATATTGCCCAAATGTTTGATGAAATAAAAAAGATAATCTTAGGCCGAGTACATAGATACCAAACACGACAAGCTTTAAAATTTCGCACAAACGTGCATTGGCGACAAACTACATACATTTTTAAAAGCCTTTAAAAGCCTTTACAGGTTACGCCGTTAGATTTACAGAGGAGGTCTACTGCTAAAATTACTGCCCTCGATCTGACCTTCGCGGTGATACCTCACATGCATGGTGCAATTTCTGTTTACATATGACGCCAGACCGACGCTTGCGTTCGCCATTGGGCAAGAGCAGGGCAGGACAGGGGTGCTTTTTTTTTTTTTCATTATTATTAATTTTGCTTTTTTATTTTATTTTTAAACTGTTGCTTCCATATTTTTTTTTTTTTTTATCATTTTTATTGTTATCTCAGGGAATTTAAATATCCCCTATGATAGCAATAGGTAATGACAGGTACACTTTTTTGAAAAAACTGGGGTCTATTGGACCCTAGATCTTTCCTCTGCCCTCAAAGCATCTGACCACATCAAGATCGGTGTGATAAAATGCTTTCCCAATTTCCCAATGGCACTTTTTATATCCGGGGGGGGACATTCCCTCCCACTGCTTGTAAAAGCAGTCCAGAGGCTAATTAGCCACTAGGATTGCTTTTACATGAAAGCCGGCCGCTGGATGAAAAGAATGATACCAAGATGATACCTAAACCCACAGGCATCATTCTGGTATAAACATTCAAAGTCCAGCAACATACCAGTACGTTGCTGGTCCTTGTTGGACATGTATTGTAATCTTTTTTTTCATGCAGCCTGTTGGCTGAACGAAAAAAAAAGATTGATCGGTGGGTATGCCCACCATTAGAATACCGCCCTTCATCCACCCACTTCTAATGATGGGCATACATGCACCATTTATATATGCCGACGCATGGGGGCATCTTCCCGCAAACGTTATGCCGCATACACATGGTCAGACTTTTCCACGGGCAAGCCTCCATCGGAATTTCGACCGTATGTACGCGGCATTAGGAGCAAAATCGCTCCTCCGCCCCTGCTGCCCCAATGCTTTGGCATATATGCTTTTTTTTTAACTGTGGTGGTGAAATCACCTCCTACAGCACTGGAGTCGCAGGGATCAGGCCTGTCTCTGCGAACGCTGCAGTTATGTGTGTTGTGTTTTGCAAGTGACAGTGATCGATCGATACTGCACTTGGGTGGCCTGGGCTGGACGGAGGGGCAAAACGCAGGTGCTAGCAGGTATCTGGGCTGATCCCGCTAACACTGCGTTTTTGGGAACCCTAAACTGCTGGGGACGCTAGTATAGATCTGATCAGATCAGATATTGATCTGTTTAGATACTATACCACTAAGGGGGGTGTATGCTTAACACGTGGGTGGTAGCGCTACTGGCACTAACCTGACGCTGCCTGGGGTGTGACGCAGACCCTCTCTGATGCTAAAACCTAATTGATATCACCCGCCGGGCGATCAGGGGGTTAAACCTTTATTGGGTTGTATACGGCGGGTGCCCTGACACTATAAAAAGAAAACTAACTAACCAGCGTCACCCGTAACACTTATATGGTGATTACTGGTGAAAGGGTTAACTAGGGGCAATTAGGGGGTTAAAACCTTTATTAGGTAATATATGGGGGTACCTGACGCTATACAAAAACCTGACGGCGAACCTAAAAAAAAATTACTGGCTGCCTATCGGCATCACCGACACTAAGACAACGATCATAAAAACGATTGCTTAGCGACAGTGGTGATAGGGGGTGAAAGGGTTACCTGGGGGGCGATCAGGGGGTTAAACCTTTATTAGATAATATATGGGGGTACCTGACGCTATAAATCCTGTGGCGAACCTAAAAAAAATTACTGGCTACCGATCTGCATCACCGACGCTAAGACAGCGATCAGAAAAATGATCGCTTAGCGACAGTGGTAATAGGGGGTGAAAGGGTTACCTGGGGGGGCGAGCAGGGGGTTAAACCTTTATTAGGTAATATATGGGGGTACCCGACGCTATAAAAACCTGTGGCGAACCTAAAAAAAATTACTGGCTACCGATCAGCATCACCGACGCTAAGACATCGATCAGAAAAATGATCGCTTAGCGACGGTGGTGCTAGGGGGTGAAAGGGTTACCTGGGGGGTGATCAAGGGGTTTAAACCTTTATTAGGTAATATATGGGGGTACCCGACGCTATAAAAACCTGCGGCGAACCTAAAAAAAATTACTGGCTACCGATCAGCATCGCCGACGATAAGACATCGATCAGAAAAATTATCGCTTAGTGACAGTGGTGATAGGGGGTGAAAGGGTTACCTGGGGGGCGATCAAGGGGGTTAAACCTTTATTAGGTAATATATGGGGGTACCCGACGCTATAAAAACCTGCGGCGAACCTAAAAAAAATTACTGGCTACCGATCAGCATCACCAACGCTAAGACATCGATCAGAAAAATGATCGCTTAGCGACGGCGGTGCTAGGGGGTGAAAGGGTTATCTGGGGGGTGATCAGGGGGTTAAACCTTTATTAGGGGGGTTAGGGGGCTACACTGGACCTAAAACTAAATGTAGTGACACTTTTACAGTCACAAATGTCACTGATTGCAGTGATCACTAAATAAATGGTCACTGCAATCAGTGACACTGTGACTGGGGGCTGGGGGGTGATCTGGGGGGTGATCTGGGGGGGCGTGGGGGGGCGATTTATGTGCCTATGTGTCCTGGTGTCAGTGTGCTGTTTTGTGCACTAACCTGCATCTTCTCCTGTACGGCGCTCGGTATATGTGAGCGCCGCAGGAGAGATGACATCACTTCCTCCTGCCTGTGTAAACAGTACACAGGCAGGGGAAGCTCTCTCATTCGCCGGGAGCGATCGAGAGGGGGGGGCCGGAATCGAACGGCCGTCCCCTCATGCTGGATCGCTCCCGAAGGTAAAACGACCACCCACTGTAAAGAAGGGGGGTCCGATCGGACCCCCTAACTATACAAAGGCAATCACGTATATGTACGTGATTCTGCCTGTCGGTGCCATTCTGCCGACGTATATTTACAGTGGGCGGTCGTTAAGTGGTTAAAACTATTTAATGAAAAATTAGTTATACTAGACAAGAAAGTTTGTGATCTTTCTAATTGTATATTATTTATTATGAAGATGAAGAGAGTCATGTGAGTAATGATGAAAACACGCTCAGCAGAAAGCCACTAGAGATTGGAATGGAGTTGACAAGCAAAAGTGAACAAAGCAATGAAATGGAACAGCAGAGGGAGCAACAGATTGTATTTACTGTCAACACTTGTTGTTGAAGCATGTTTTTTTCTTTTTTTGTAGGGAAAGCTACAAAAATACTTTTTAAGACTTCTTGTAGCCTTTTTGGGTTCACTGAAAAAAGGGGAATAATGAGACTCTATAGTGTAGTATTTGTGTTCCAATAATATATACATATATACTGGATGTATCTTTATTTACATCTGCACATTGCTTGAAAGCAATTTTGGCCAGCAATCAGTATTAATGTGTGTGGAGAATATGTCTGTCTCCACACAGGCCTTTTTGGTGGATCACTCTTTAGGTAGGGGATTCCTCCAGACCTCATTGGCAATCCAATTGTAGAGAAAGAAAACACTTGCTAGGGCATTTCTATCAATGTGTTCTGTAGGAAGTAAAGAATTCAATATAATTCAATATCAAAAAAAAAGTTGCAAAGGTTATTGCAGAGTTAGCATATGTCTGGCAGCTAATACATGGCAGGTAATTAAAAGAGTATGTTTTTTTGTTTTTTTTTCCTATTCATACTTACCTAGGTGGATGCATTATCAGACCGATGCTGCAGCTGTCCCCCGGCGTCTCTGCACTGAGAACCGAGCCATCGAACACCGCCGATGGCTCAGTTCTCACTCCTCCCCGAGCGGAGAGATGCTGCCTGTCAGTTAGCATCTCTCCTGCTCTGCTCCTCCACGCTCATTGGAGCGCGGAGCTGTGGAGAGGCCAGGAGCGGATATCTCAGCGGCTCGTTGAGACTGCCATCAGTCAAGGCAGCTGGTGGATCCAGACTTTGGAAGTCGGATTGACGTGCTGCCTCGGCTGATTGCAGTGACGTCAGCGGAGAGCGGACTTCAGACCGCTCCACTGAAAATGGGTCACAGGAGTGCAAAACAAATTGCACTCCTGTGACCCTTAGGAGAAGTCCAGCCTAAAAAACTCTGACTGGACTTCTCCTTTAAGTTTTATGAATTATTCTGTAAATATAAAATGTCCCCCACTAGCTTCCTTTTTTATGTCAAAAATTGCAATTAAAGCCTTGTTCACATGGGGCGTACTACAGCATATACCTGTGGGCCGTGTTTACCCACACGGATGCACAGGTGTTTCATGTATCCTCGCGTGTGGGTAAATTAATTGATGTTAATTGGGTCACAGCAGCTGCTGCTCCCAATTTGATATCTTTGCTGGTGCATGGCCCCAAACGCAGACAGTGTGCTAAGACTTTCCAAATGCCTTTTCTTCTTGAGTCACCATATTCTATGTTCATTTTTTAAGGCTTTTTCCCACCTTGTCTTTGTTTTTATATGCAGTTAATTCTGAACTTGCAAATTTTCCTTTAGTTTATTAGTCAAAGTGTTTTTATTTTTTACCCCCATTCTTCTATTTTCATTATTATACAATTTCATCATATTTCCACAAATTGTACATTAGCCTTACAGTATATTCCACAAACATAACTATATGTAATTTCAAAAAGTTGCATCAAGCGAGGGTCTAAACCAGATTTAAACAGTAATCTTTTACAAGATCCCTGCCCAAAATTGACGATTTATAAAACCAATGCTCATTAGTTTCTATTAATGTAAACTGCTGCATCTCACCATAAAATTAAATTAAAGTTACAATATTAATAATATAACAATAATATTAAACTTAATTTAATACCAGTGTAATATTAATTAATTCTAAGAAGTAGTGGCTGTGTTAGTTTCTTTTTTATTATTATTTATTTATTTTTATCTGGTGTTCCTGCAAATAACACACTTCCTGTCCCATCATGTCTACATTCATTCCTCCATTGTATCCATGGGGCCGGCCATGGTTGTACACAGACTGAACTTCAAACATGTCTGCATTTGTTCATCTGCATTATATGACTGATTGATGGGGGCTAGTAGTTTACACAATACAGTAAATTTGAGGTTCTTTTTAGTTTGCATGAAGTGACATAGATACTGCATTTCTATGAAAAGTGAAAACAAATGCAGCCATCATATTGAATGACTAGTAAGCTGAAAAATATAATGTTTTTAGGTTTATATTTTTGTTTAGGTACAATTTATCTATTGCTTTAGCTAAGTGCCCTTATTGATATACAACTACTGCTAACATAACTGTAGCGGCCTCACTCTCCCTCCATCTTTATCGGTTACACACCAACTCATGTCTAGGGGTTCCTGGGTTGTGAGAGTGAGATGCGCCACGGCCCATGTCCTCCCCATTGTAGTAGGGAGGTGAAGGCCACTTACTGATGTTTCCTCGGGCCGGTGTGTTCTGTGAATGCACTGAGTCTGTAATTGCAAGCTCACCAGCCTCCCCTTTGCTTCCAGTAACTGGAGTTCACACAACGGAGAAAGGTCCAACACTTGTTTATTTGACACTCCAATACGCAAAGCACAATAAACAGTTCTTTTGCAGCAAACTGGTTGGGACCTATAACCTTGCCAACGGTGGGGCGAGCAGATCGAGGCACTTCCTAAAGTTTAAGTTCTATGCCACTGTACTATGACCAGCGGCACCTAAGCCAATCCGGCTGTTACAGAACAGGAAAGATGGGGTCTCTTCCAGCAACCCCTATGAACAGCAATGGAGCCCTCTTCGATACGCTGTGGCCCCTATCAGGGGGATGTGTCCTCCCAAGAGAGTTCCCAGAGGCCCACTGTCACCGGGTTGGTGCTGCTCCGGGTCTCCAGTGGGTAACCTCTCTGGCCTCCTCACCTCAGATACGAGTCCCTCCGCTCAGGGACCCTCGGACAGTCCACCCTAGCGGGACCCAGTCGAAGGTACTGGGCCCCAGGCCTCCTCGATAGTACCTCACCCCAGGCTAAAGGTGCCTGGGATGGACGCCAACATGACTCCGGACCAGGCCATGGGCACCTGGACCAGACTCCTGGATCTCCAGCACCCAGGCCTGAGGGGCCTGGGTGCGGACCGCAACCCTCCTCCTCCAAGGACCTCCTTCTCCGCAAGACCTCATGGTCAGGGCGTCTCCCCCTTTTATCTCCTCCCATCAACGGTCCGGCGGGTTCCCCGCCCCAGCCATACCATCTCCGGGAAGGGACAAAAACAGGGAGCACTGCAGGAGGTGATTCTACCTGAAGCCTGTGGGTACCCCGCCACCCACAGGCAAAGGAGAATACTACATCCTCCAATCCTCCACGAAACAAAAAGGGGTCTGAACCCTAACACAATTATACACCTGGGTCACACTATTCCCCAGGTGTATCCCATCAATTTGAGGACCCCGCTACACATTCCCCCCTGTGATTGGACGCTGGTCCCCAGCGTCAGGTGCACACCCATGCCTCCCATAAAGTGGTGACATGGAGTGAAACCCCTGAGGCAGTTCCTCTAAATTTTTCCCAAGTGCCAAGACCTGCTCAGGGAATGGGGAACATATAAAACAACTTATGTCATAAAACACTTTAAACATCTGCATAATCACAACCCCTCTCCCACACTGTCTAAGAGCCACCCACTCTCAATGATCTTGATTGACGATCCTCCTGCAGGGGAAAGAAAAAAAACAACATCCTAACATAATTTCGTGTCATTTGGCTTGAGTGGGCCCGTCAGCCGAGAGACCCACTCACTCCAACAAGCAAGGTGATGTGTGTGTGAAACATTTTCAAACATTTGTTGCGCAACACTGCCACCTGGTGACAACGCCGCGGTCATGACACTCAACGAGTCTTCGTTCTTCCAGCTTTTCCCTACTCTGCCACTATTCCCAAATGTCCTTGCCTTTGGCACATGAAGAAAAGGGGAAACACAAAAAAACACAACAGCCCCAAGTCTCCAATGAGAAAAAGAAAAGCCCAAATAAAAACAAAAGCAGGGCACAGTCCTGGGTGTCTGGGAATGGCTCTTCCAGAAAGTTCAAGTGCACAAAGGAAATAAACAGGAGTTCTTTTCTCCTATAAGTAAAACTTTGGATCCGGCAGATACAGGGGTTTCAGGTGTTTGTCAAATGCCTCTATCGAATACTCGACATCTTCTCCTTCTCTTCTGCAAATGACTATCTTGTCAGCATGGATATGGCGCCCCAATTTCCATTCAGCTCTGCAGTCCTCAAACCTCTTAGACACTGCCGGCACACATTCCAGGTACCTGCGAGCATGAGGCACCTTCAACTTGTCCCACACAAACTCGTCATACCATCTTGCTCTCCAGACTTCCACCTCAAATAGCAAGTCCCGGGGCAGATACGGGTACTCCCACCCATATTCCCGAGCTACTTTGTGGCAAAACAGTCTCTGCAAGCGGGCCAAAGGTGGCATAGTGGCTTTCTCTCCAGTTCCAGGCAGCACAATAGCTTCCGGATGCCGAGGTGCCTTTACCAGCTCCCTGAAACTGACTTTCGGCGCTCTCAGAGAAGCGCGGGGTGTCCCCACAACCAAAGCAGGTGAGGTAACAGTAGGTGAGGACACCGGTGGAGGGGTAGGTTCCCTCGTAAGCTGCGGGTCTTCCACCCGAGGTGTGCTGTCTCCTGTGTACATAGGTGAATCCCGTACCGCACGGGAAGCAAGAAGTGGCATTCTATCCCAGCCCTTGCGGCTGAACAGTTCGTCTATCTCGCCATCATCTCCGCAGTCAGACAGCGACTCTAGGTCGGAGGTGTCATACATCTCCGCAGGCAGATATCTTCCGGCCTCCCTGGGGGGCTCCACCTCCAATGGGCCCCCGACACCTCCAACCACCACCACAGTCCCAGCCCCTGGCTCACCTGACCCTTGTAGAGGACTGGGATGTCCGGGACTTCCTTCTCGACCGGCGCCATCCAGGCCAGGCAAGCAGCGGGGTGAAGCTCGACCACGTCCATAGGATGCCTGTACTAGGCCAACTTTCCTCTTCGGGGGTGGGAGCAGAGAACTTGTGGCGACCGAGGCAGCATCCTCGGATTTTTCTCTGTTGGGAAGTCCATCGCCCTGGTCAGCGCGCACGGGAACCTCGACAAAGGCCTTGATCTCCCCTTCCGGAGTAGCGGTACCCGTGAGGTGGTTGAGGCGAAGGGCCCGGGGCCTTGCTGTGGATGACTCGACCTCAAAAAGGAATTCTCTGCACTCCTCACATCGCCCGAATGGCTTCAGGGTGACCACCAGTCCCGAGCAGCCGGGACAGATCACACCGAGGGCCTCCGTGTCTCTGCAAGTGTACAGAGCCAACCGCCCTCGGGGCCTAAGTCTTATCCCCGTGTCTGTGATGGGGGCAGCAAAGGAAGTCATTCTCGTGGGGTGAGGAACCATAATCCACGGGGCACTTGAGGTCATCCCGACTATCTGCTGCTCCATCATGCACTGACCCCACGCCGGAGTCTCCACGTGTATCCCCACACTTGGCCAGACTCCTCCCATGAGCTGTACATTTTCGCGGGCTTCCTCTTGACTCCGCCCACGAACGATGTCGCAATGGGGTGCCTCGTGGCGCAGTGCGTTAACAGTCCCCACGTGCAGTACGTCACACGGCTGGACCTCTCCCTTTTCTTGTTCATACATCACGGGACACAGAGCAGCATAGTCATTACTATGTGGGTTATATAGAATTACCTTCAGGTGCTGGCACTGGCAACTTCCAAAACAGGAAGTACCCTCCCCTATATAAGCCCCTCCCATCCGGGAGTACCTCAGTTTTTTGCCAGTGTCTAAGGTGTTGGCCAAGGTTAACATGTATTCATCTGGGCTTGTGTACAGGTTCTCTGGGCCTTAGCAAGCTATTCCGGATCCGACCAAAAAAGCTTCATAGCTAAACGGTCGGTACCCGGGCCTTGCAGAGAAGAGCAGGGTTTTGCCTGTAATGCCTCTCTTAGGAGGGCTGGACCCTGGGATCCAGAGCTCTAGTCATACCCAAAACCAAGAGGCTATCTGTGCAGGGTGCTATACAGGTCCAGGGGAGTGGAATCCTTGGGAACCCGGTCCCTGAAGGTCTAGTACAATGCCTGCCGTGAGAGGTGAAGTTTGGGCTTCTGTGGACCAAACAAAGTCCTGCGGCGGGGAAAAGGTAAGTGGGGGCCCCTCAGGAACTTGGTTCTATTGAGGGGACCCCCAAGCCTAATATGTCTTTCTGCCTGTTACCTAAAGGGTATTCCCGCTAATAGCTGTATATGCCTAAGAAATCCTAGAAATGTTTTTTCATAAGGGAAGTTTTAAAAAAACTGTAAACCTGGAAATGTTTTTTCATAAAGGAGGTTTTAAAAAAAAAAAAAAAAAAAGACAAAGGTGCGGTACCTGTGTTTGTCCACTAGAGGCCGCTGTGGAACGTCTTTTTTCTTGGGACTATTCCTTCCATGGTGAAAGTCCAGGCAGATGAGTGAGCTCTCTATCAGGGAAGCTGCATTCCTCTGTCATGCTGCCAAGTAGTTTCCTTCCATCCCCGAGTCCTGGTGAAACAGGGACCCTGGCTCCTCTCCCTACATGGCGCCAAGAGCGCACACGTGCACGCGCGCGCGCGCACACATGCTTTCCTTTTATAAGGTTTAGCTTCAAAAAAGGGGGCGGAGCCTGGCGGATGACGCGCTCTGTGCGCCCAGCGCTTCTGCGCATGTGCGGGCGTCCCAGCAAGATAAAAGGACTCAGTCCACGCTGCTTGCTATGGACACAGAGCATGAAAAGGAGCTGGTAGCATGGTATAGGGGCTTACAGCGGGCGGTTGATACAGGCATCCCCAGAAAGACGCATTAGTAGACACCCACTGATGTACATAGCAGCAAATTGCATTAGACTATTTCAGTAAGGGGTGTATTGCGGCTGGAATACCTCAGCTTTGAACTAAGGAATATGCCGCCTAAAAAACTCCGAGATATACCTCTCAGGAAGTGTAGGGGGTTTCCATCGGGCTCTGAGGATCTGGAGCAGTCATCTGCACCCTCCTCCCCTGAGAAATCAGAGGTTAATACCCATAAGGAACCCCCGGGAGTGCCAGGTACTGCGGCTGTCCTCAGTCCACCTGCTCCTGCATATATAACAGAGGAGGTTTTTTCCTCAACTCTGGAGGGATTGGAGCAGAGATTGGCTGCATTGATCGCTTCTTCTCTATAGGAAAGAAAGCGCGCCAGATCTCCATCACCTCCATTAGAGTGCCTGTTGGCAGAGCAACAGTCCCAGGAAGGGACCGACCTACCTGAAGGGGATCAGGAGGAGGTTAGCTCTGTTTTTGAGGAATCGACAGTAGATGAACCATTTTCAGCATCACAGACTGAAAGATTGTGGGTCCAGACCCTAACTGACATGGTTCGATCTGCATTTAAAATGCCTCTTGTTGAACCATCAACTACTGCTGTCTCCTCATTGGGGTCGCTAAAAGCTCCCCAGGTTAATTGCTCCTTTCCAATACATCCATTATTGGAAGGACTTATATACCAGGACTGGGAACATCCTGATAAACTATTTGTTCCGCCTAAAAGGTTTCCGGTGATCTATCCCATGGAGGAAAAGTTCACCCAGAGATGGAATGTTCCTACGGTGGATGCAGCCATCTCTTCTGTGAACAAATCACTGACATGTCCAGTAGATAATGTTCAAATGTTCAAAGATCCAGTGGATAAAAAATTGGAATCTTTATTAAAATCTGCTTTTTCCACAGCAGGGGCTGTTACACAGCCAGCAGTGGCAGCTATTGGGGTCTGCCAAGCTTTAAAGGATCAAATGAAAATGGTCCTGAGGGATTTGCCAGACCAGCAGGCCCAGGCTCTGGCTGATCTGCCTAGAGCATTATGCTTTGCGGTTGACGCCATCAAGGATTCTATCCATCAGGCCTCCCGCCTCACGCTGTCTTTGGTACATATGCGTAGGCTTCTGTGGCTCAAAAACTGGTCTGCTGAAGCTCCCTGTAAGAAGCTCTTAGTTAGCTTCCCATTTCATGGGGAGCGCCTTTTTGGCGAAGACCTGGATAAGTATATCCAGAAGATTTCCAGTGGTAAAAGTACTCTCTTACCGAGTAAAAAGAGGTCTAGGGGTCCATCTTTTAAGAGGACTACCTCTCCTATCCCTGTGACGTCTGCTACTAAGCAGTTCCGACGGCCTCCTCGGTCAAACTCAGGAGGTAAAAATCAGGGACAGCCACAGGGTAATAAAAAGCCCTGGATCCGAAGAGGTACTAAACCAGCCTCCAAGTCAAGCCTATGAAGGGCTGCCCCCACTCAAACGGGTGGGGGGAAGACTTCAGTTGTTCGCAGAGACCTGGCGGGAGACGATCAAAGACAGATGGGTGCTCTCCGCAGTAACTCTGGGATACAAGTTGGAGTTAAAAGAGTCTCCTCCGTCCCATTTTATGTGGTCAGGCATGCCAAGAGACCCTCTGAAAAGAGGGTCTCTCCTATTGGCGTTAGAACAACTATTGCTCCAAGGAGTAATTATGGAGGTTCCTATGGAAGAGTGGGGGTTGGGTTTCTACTCAAACCTTTTCACAGTCCCGAAGCCAAACGGGGACATAAGACCCATATTGGACCTAAAGAGTCTAAACAAATTTCTAAACGTCCGGTCTTTCCGGATGGGGTCGATCCGATCGGTCACCGCTGCCCTACAAGGGGAGGAATGGTTAGCCTCGATCGACATCAAAGATGCTTACTTGCATGTTCCCATCTTTCCAGGTCATCAAAAATTCCTACGCTTTGCAGTAGAAGGGCGCCATTTTCAGTTCAGAGCCTTACCATTCGGTCTGGCCACAGCACCACGAGTGTTCACAAAAATTCTGGCCCCACTGTTGGCCGATCTAAGAACACGGGGTGTAACGATAATGGCATACCTAGACGACCTGTTGTTGATGGACCACTCAGTTGCCAAGCTAGAAGTGGTAATTGTCGATACAATCAAGTATATAGAGTCTCACGGTTGGGTCATCAACCTGGACAAGTCAGCCCTACAGCCAGTGAAAAACCTGGTATATCTAGGGCTACGGCTGGATTCAGACCAGAGGAAGATTTTCTTACCTCTAGACAAGGTATCCTCTTTGAGGGGCTTGGTCCGTCTGCTTTGTGCAAAAAGACAGCCATCCATACGCCTGTGCATGAGGCTGCTAGGAAAGATGGTAGCATCATTCGAAGCTGTGCCATATGCCCAATTCCACTCAAGGAATTTACAAAGGGCCATATTGTCAGCCTGGAACGGAAAAGTTCAGGCTCTAGACTTCCCGATGGCTTTGTCCCCTTCCGTTCGGAAGAGTCTCTGCTGGTGGTTGATCCCCCAGAATCTCCAGAAGGGAAAACCCTTCAGCCCGATATCTTGGAAGGTGGTCACTACAGATGCCAGCCTTATAGGCTGGGGGGCAGTACTGGAGCAATGGTCTCTCCAGGGCAGATGGTCAAATGTAGTAAAAACCCTGCCCATCAATCTCTTAGAGATACGAGCAGCCCTGTACGCCCTAGTAGCCTGGACATCCAGACTCCAAGGGTCCCCTGTCAGAATTCAATCAGACAATGCCACAGCAGTGGCATATATCAATCATCAGGGAGGCACCAGGAGTCGTGCAGCCCAGAGGGAAGTAAGTCACATCCTGGAATGGGCAGAAAAGCATGTCCCATGTATATCAGCTGTCTTCATTCCAGGGGTGGAGAATTGGAAGGCGGACTTTCTGAGTCGCCAACAGTTATGCCCAGGGGAATGGTCCCTTCATCCCGAGGTCTTCCGAGCAATATGTCAGCGGTGGGGAACACCGGATGTAGATCTGCTAGCATCCAGATTCAACGCAAAGGTGGACAGATTTGTCTCCCGGACAAGGGATCCCCTCGCTTGCGGCTCGGATGCTCTGGTGTTCCCTTGGGATCAGTTCAGACTGATATATGCATTCCCTCCGCTACAATTGTTGCCTCGACTCCTTCGCAGAGTCAGGTTGGAGAAGAAGCCGGTGATCCTGGTGGCTCCAGCGTGGCCCCGAAGGGCCTGGTACGCGGAGATCATCAAAATGTCTGTGGGGAGTCCTTGGACCCTTCCACGTCGTCCGGACCTGCTTTCGCAAGGACCGATATACCACCCTTCCTTACTAACTCTAAGTTTAACGGCCTGGCTATTGAATCCCACATCCTAAAGAAGAGAGGTCTCTCTAACTCTGTGGTATCAACTATAATCAATGCCAGGAAGCCTGTATCCAGGCAGATCTACTATAGAGTTTGGAAGGCGTACATCACTTGGTGCGAGGCCAGAAAATGGCATCCACGTAAGTACGTTATAGGCAGAATTCTGGACTTCCTGCAGTGGGCTGTAGACAGGAAGTTTGCCTTAAGTACTATCAAGGGCCAGGTTTCGGCCTTGTCAATACTATTTCAAAGGCCCCTGGCTATGCATTCACTTGTCAAATCCTTTATGCAAGGTGTGACTCGTATTATTCCACCGATTAAGGCTCCCATATGCCCATGGGATCTAAATTTGGTTCTGTCGGTTCTGCAGAAGCAGCCATTTGAACCTTTGCGGCACATTTCCTTGGTTCTACTCACCAGGAAATTGATATTTTTAGTAGCCATATGCTCGGCTAGAAGAGTGTCGGAATTAGCCGCCATGTCCTGTAAAGAGCCATATCTGGTTATCCATAAGGACAGAGTAGTATTACGTCCTCACCCAGCCTTTCTTCCTAAGGTGGTATCGAGGTTTCACTTGAACCAGGATGTGGTTCTTCCTTCTTTTTTCCCCAAACCAAGCTCGGTAGAGGAAAAGTTATTGCATTCTTTGGATGTAGTAAGAGCAGTTAAAGCTTATCTAAAAGCCACTGCTCAGATTCGTAGAACGGATTCTTTGTTTGTTCTGCCGGAAGGCCCCAGAAAGGGTCAGGCAGCATCAAAATCTACTTTAGCCAAGTGGATTCGACAGGTCATAATACAAGCCTATGGCTTGAGAAGTAGACCGCCTCCGTTCAAAGTTAGGGCGCACTCCACGAGAGCAGTTGGAACTTCATGGGCAGTGCATCACCAGGCCTCCCTGGCGCAAATTTGTAAGGCCGCAACGTGGTCTTCAGTACACACGTTTACTAGGTTCTACCAGGTGGACGTTAGAAGTCAGGAGGATGTCGCCTTTGGGCGCAGTGTGTTGCAGGCCGCAAAAGATCCTCATGCCTGATGGCGCCCAGCTTATGTATGGTGTATCCCCCCCCTCATGTGGCATTGCTTTGGGACGTCCCACATAGTAATGACTATGCTGCTCTGTGTCCCGTGATGTATGAACAAGAAAGTAGGATTTTTAAAACAGCTTACCTGTAAAATCCTTTTCTTGGAGTACATCACGGGACACAGAGCTCCCGCCCCTCTTTTGGGGACACGTATTGCTTTGCTACAAAACTGAGGTACTCCCGGATGGGAGGGGCTTATATAGGGGAGGGTACTTCCTGTTTTGGAAGTTGCCAGTGCCAGCACCTGAAGGTAATTCTATATAACCCACATAGTAATGACTATGCTGCTCTGTGTCCCGTGATGTACTCCAAGAAAAGGATTTTACAGGTAAGCTGTTTTAAAAATCCTACTTTTCCGCTCCTCCGCATGGGCCTTTCCCATGTTAGGGTCATTTCCACAACTCCGAGCAGGGACGCACTTTGGCCAGTAATATGGCCGATCTGCTCGGAACTCCTCTGGGCAGCAAAGTTCAAATGTAGACATTCTCAAGTCCATCTTTAGAACACACTCTATCCCGGACTCACGAGCCCCCACGTGCAGCGGCCTCACTCTCCCTCCATCTTTATCGGTTACACACCAACTCATGTCTAGGGGTTCCTGGGTTGTGAGAGTGAGATGCGCCACGGCCCATGTCCTCCCCATTGTAGTAGGGAGGTGAAGGCCACTTACTGATGTTTCCTCGGGCCGGTGTGTTCTGTGAATGCACTGAGTCTGTAATTGCAAGCTCACCAGCCTCCCCTTTGCTTCCAGTAACTGGAGTTCACACACCGGAGAAAGGTCCAACACTTGTTTATTTGACACTCCAATACGCAAAGCACAATAAACAGTTCTTTTGCAGCAAACTGGTTGGGACCTATAACCTTGCCAACGGTGGGGCGAGCAGATCGAGGCACTTTCTAAAGTTTAAGTTCTATGCCACTGTACTATGACCAGCGGCGCCTAAGCCAATCCGGCTGTTACAGAACAGGAAAGATGGGGTCTCTTCCAGCAACCCCTATGAACAGCAATGGAGCCCTCTTCGATACGCTGTGGCCCCTATCAGGGGGATGTGTCCTCCCAAGAGAGTTCCCAGAGGCCCACTGTCACCGGGTTGGTGCTGCTCCGGGTCTCCAGTGGGTAACCTCTCTGGCCTCCTCACCTCAGATACGAGTCCCTCCGCTCAGGGACCCTCGGACAGTCCACCCTAGCGGGACACAGTCGAAGGTACTGGGCCCCAGGCCTCCTCGATAGTACCTCACCCCAGGCTAAAGGTGCCTGGGATGGACGCCAACATGACTCCGGACCAGGCCATGGGCACCTGGACCAGACTCCTGGATCTCCAGCACCCAGGCCTGAGGGGCCTGGGTGCGGACCGCAACCCTCCTCCTCCAAGGACCTCCTTCTCCGCAAGACCTCGTGGTCAGGGCGTCTCCCCCTTTTATCTCCTCCCATCAACGGTCCGGCAGGTTCCCCGCCCCAGCCATACCATCTCCGGGAAGGGACAAAAACAGGGAGCACTGCAGGAGGTGATTCTACCTGAAGCCTGTGGGTACCCCGCCACCCACAGGCAAAGGAGAATACTACATCCTCCAATCCTCCACGAAACAAAAAGGGGTCTGAACCCTAACACAATTATACACCTGGGTCACACTATTCCCCAGGTGTATCCCATCAATTTGAGGACCCCGCTACATAACATTTTCACACTAATTTGAGGTGTACCCATACAAAACCCAATACTCTTCAAAAAAGTAGTATGATTTTGAGATGAGGAGGGAACAAATGGGATATATACCTCTCTGGTCTTCCAAAATCTTTGTTTCTTGTAACTTTAGTTTATGTGATATCGCACTTGACTGAGGAGAAATACTATTCTTACTTGCATGTCCCTTGAACTTGCCTCTGCAATGGCAAAGCATACAAACAATCCTGCCAGACTGGCGGTGAACCTGCTAAGGGTTGGGATATTCGTTCTCCGGGCTTTGTACAGGAACTTTGCTGCTGCTTGAATGCTCCAGATATTTATGGTCAGATGCTCTAATATTTCTGTTTAGCTTTGTGCTTTACTTCAAGTGAAATGTGTTTTCTGATACTCTGCATGAAAGATGCCACATAACATAAAACTATATTGTACTATCCATCTGAGGAAATGTTCATTCTCTGTAAAAAGTTTACAGCAAAATGTGTTATTGCAACTCACTTGTCAGTTCACTATTATTTTCAAGCTGCTTGGCTTAAATTCAGACATGAAGTTGTAGTTGTTAAACCAGATACCATTTTATTGTAAACCTTTGTAAACATAATGACTCACTGTGCATTTATTGTTTGTGCTGCCTAAATACATTTTGAATAGTTTTTCATAATTGATTGCTGACCACTAAAAATTACATTTGTTATGGATAGCTCTGAAAAAGGGGTGGACTGACAACTCATGGGCCCCCCCAGGAAATAGGAGATCACGGGGCCCCCTGTTTCCCCGCCCACACTCAAGCCACACCCACACAAAGCCCTACCTACATATTGGTGGCTGATTGGCATGGCACCCAAGCCTAGTGGAATTCACTGGAGTATTGACGTCTACTTCACTGATCTCCAGTTTTCAAGGGTATTGGCTGGGTATGGTATATACAGTTACATTGGTCCAAGATGGATCAATGTAACTATTAATAAAATATCCATACCTGTAATTTTTCTTTAAGCCTTTAATGATCTACGCAGGTCAGCACAACTCAATGGATATAGTGTGAATGAAAAGGAGAGCATACTTAAAAATGTGATTGTAATATGTGTGGTTAAGGAGGGAATGAGAGGAGAAATGCATATATGCGGCCCCACTGAAAAAAGCCCAGTGCAGTGGGGCCGATTATATGTGTTTACGTCGGCGGGAAGGGGTTATGAACTGTCAGACGGTGGGAGCCTTTTTCGGGTGCGGACCTCCTTTTTCTTTTGGTTGTTGACAGTGGCATCCATCGAGATTGACGCTGGATTTACTTTGGGGGACATTCTTTTTATTTATTTTTAATAAAGGAATTGTCAAAAACTATCTCTGTGTTTTTATTTTAATTTTTTGGGTGAATGTGTAGTGGTACAATGTACCCCATACTCATTCACATTGGGGGCTGGGATCTGGGGGCCCCCTTATTAAAGATGGCTTCCAGATACCGATAAGCCCCACACACACAGACCCCCACCACCACCAACCACGGTGGTGGGGAAGAAGCTCTTGTCCTCATCAACACAGGGACAAGGCAGTTTGGGGGGAGAGCCCCCCCATGTTGATGGCATGTGGTCTGGTATGGTTCAGGAGGGGGGGCACTAGCTGCCAGGCTGCATGCTCAGATAAGGGTCTTTTATAGACTTTGGGGGTTCCACGGCATTTTTTCCCCGAAGGGCCTGGTATGTTTTTTTCCTTTATTTTCATTGCCGTCATTCTTTTGTTTACATTTAGATGTCAGTGGGGAACCCCGACCGATTCGTGCATGCGCAGTGCATGTATGTGTCGCCCTATGCCGTTTCATCAAAACTGACATCATCAGGGGCACCTGTTGACATCAGTTTTGACGAAACGGTGTAGGGCACCACGCACACGCACTGCGCATGCGCGAATCAGACGTTTCTGATTGACACACCACAGAGCTTTTTTACCCTTGCAAGGAGCGTTTTTATATATATATTTTACTATTGAGCATTTTGTACCACTGTGGATTTTGTATCTGCATACCTCTGTCTTAAATAAACGTTTTGGAGGAACGCTGCACTATTGGAAGTTTCTTTTCTTTTTTGGATACCACTTACATCTTGCCATTGGATGCGCACTTACTCTGACCCGTAAAAAGTGTGTGGATTTCTTCCAGTTTCTGGATAGCGTGGAGGAGGCATCTCTGGTGAATTCCCCAACGCTGTAGTGAGGACCACTACTCTGCTGAGCCTGTTTTGACCCCCCTAAATAAGGGCGGTCGCAGGCTGTTTGGTAAGCCTTTATTCTCCTCCTGGTGGCGGGTCTCTTTATGCACTTGATGCCACTTATATGTTTGTCACTGGATATCTGCACAGTTTTACTGAACTTTCACTACATCTCCGGACAGGAGTTTTCTTCACATGGATTTATATGAACTTTAAGAATTTTTATGTGATTTATTCATTACCACATTTTTTTTGTTTTTGTCAACATAATTTGAGCTATTTGGTCACATATAGCTTACTCATCCAGCGCTACACTTTTTGTTTGTATTTTAGTTGCACCTTATATCAGGGTTGTGGTGTCTAGCAGCAGAATTTCTGTTCAGGATTCATTCATTTACTATTGTCACAATTTTTTTTGCACCTAGCGCAAATTTTTCTTTTTATAACTAAAGAAAAAAGAAAGAAAACAAAAAAAGAATAAATGAAGAAAAAAAAAAGGGATGGGGGAGGAGGAGTACACTATATGTAAGCAATAGAAAATTGATCATAAGCAGTTTGATAAATAATCTATCCAAGGGTTCCATATCTCATCAACAGAACATTGTTTGTCCTGTAAAATTGTAAAATTATAACTGATAATTTATTTTTAACCAATTTTTGGGGGGAACAGAGGGAGATTTTCAAGATTTGGCTATTGCAATTCTAGCAGCGGTAAAAATGAATGCTATAAATTTTCTTATATGTCTCCGAGAATGTTCAATAGGGTATCCTAATAATGCTTGTTTAGGAGATTTTATTAGGGTCATTTTGGTCAAGGAATATCTTAAATTATAAATCCATATCCCAATTTTTTTTATTTTCGGATACGTCCACCAAATAAGGAAAATACTGCCATTCTGGGATATATTTTGCCATTCTATTCGGAACCATATACCACCTAAGTAATACTTTATAATTAGCCTCTATCAGGGTAGTATTGATAAAGGATTTAGAGGCATATTGTGCCAACTTGAACCATTCATCAGTCAAATTTTTTTTATTTAGATCTTGTTCCCATTTATGCATATAAAATAGTTTTTTAGAATTAGAAGTTAAAATAGAATATATTTTTGAAATGTGACCAGTATGTTTATCAAAAGATTTACATAAACATTCCATTGAAGTGGAAGAAGTCAAGTCAAATGAATGTTGCAAGGATTGTATATAATCCGAGATTTGGGAATAATGATGTAATTTAGAATCAGGAAATTTAAATTTTTCTCAGAGTGTATGTATTGTTAAAACACCCTTATGGTCATAAAAATCGGCAATTCGTAATAAACCCTTATTCGTCCACCAAGAAAAAGCTTGTGGATTTAGACCCGGGATGAATGAAGGGTTACCGGTTAAAGAAGCCAAAGGAACATGGGGAGAAATACATTTATGAGCCTTGCTTAGTCTATCCCATAAACCTAAAGAAAAAGAAAGTGTAGGACACATTATAGGTGGTCTATTTTTGTTTTGTAACCATATGATATGGCTAATTGGTTTTGATGGATAATGAGAAGATTACATTTTCATCCATGATGGTTGCGATGATAGTGAATGAAAACAAATTAGTTGTGCCAACTGTGTCGCGTGAAAGTATTTAATTAAATCAGGTAATCCTAAACCTCCTTGTAATCTAGGTGTATGTAGAGTGCGTGCATTCACTCAAGGTCTTTTATTCATCCAGATAAAATTAGATATTTTTCTTTGGAACAATTTAAGATCTGGCATATGGATCGAAATAGGTAATCCACTTCCCTGCCCCAATGTCTGTTAGACAGTACACAGGAAAGTGGCATGAGACATTTTAACACCACAAGAGCTCCATATAGAATAGCACATCTGCAAAATATGCTGCTCTTGCAATATGCACGCTTTTGCAGAATTTGCCATTGTATGCAAAATACAAGCCTTAACCCAACTTAGCAGATACTAGTTAATTTCTTTAACCAGTGGGTTCAAGCTGAAATATATGACCCCATATCAGATAATGGGGTCCCTATGCTATGCCAATTACTACACTGAATATATATAATGATCTCGGTAAGATATTCATCTTGATTGTGTATAATCTACCAAACCATGAAGGTGGAGAACTCGTCCAGCGTATAAGATCTAATGACATTTTTTTATATAATGGGGAATAATTGGCCTTATAAAGAGTATGAAGGGAAGGTGTAAGAAAAATTCCCATTGCCATTTAAAAGGGAATGAAATTTGTAATGTTTGGACAGTATCTGTACTAAGGTTTATGTTTAAGGCCTCTGATTTTGAGTGATTGAGTTTAAGACCAGAAATGTTAGTATAGTATTGCATTGTGCGGTATAAATTGGGTAGCAAAGTTATTGGGGAGGAGAGGAGCATCAGAATATCGTCCGCAAAAAGGGCACATTTATGTATTCTGTCACCACAATAAATTCCCTTGATATCAGGATGATTTCTGATTTTTATTGCTAAGGGTCCCAAAGCCAAGATAAATAATATCAGAGAAAGGGGACATCCTTGTCGCGTACCTCTGCAAATATTTATAATTTGTGAGTTATAGCTGTAGCGATATCCCCCAAACTAAGGGAGCCGCTGGTTTGCTTTTGGGCCCTGTACACAGCACAGCCAACCCCCGGCAATCTACTCAGCCCTTCTCTGGAACAGCTAGTCTAGGGGTGGTATTTCTATATAACTCTATAACAGTTTACACACAATCCCACAATACTTTTCTTCAGATGATAAAATATATATATAGGGACTCCAACACCAGATTTGAGAAAAGGTAAAAGGTTTACTTGTAGATAAAAGGGGGTTAACAATTAAGAATACATATAACACATGCATGCAGAGCCCTGCAGTAATACTAACAGTAGTTAATGATAATGCGCAATTAGTTCTAACACACACCAACATATAGCTTGGGTCCCCGTTAGCAATGTGGTGCCCAACAGTACTATCAACTCCCAGTCAGGCCTGACTTAGCTAAAACTCAGTCTCTAGAGAAGGAATCTTCGCATGCCAGATGATTGGTGGTGCACATACAGGAACAATATTTGTAATCCAACAAGGTCTAAGGTAATGGAACAACTCCCCGGAGACTATGTGACTCAGTCCTCAAACTAGTCTCCTGACAGGAAAAGGGAAATATCACCCGATGGGCCAAGGCAGTCTATAGGCCTAGTAAAGTACTCAAGTATGGTTGTGAGCAGGTGCTCTCTCACCCCCCGGACTCGATCCCAGTCCGGGACTCCCACCGCTGTGTTCACACACACAGGATCTGCCACTGCCTGATCTCCGGTTCACTGACGTCCCTCAAGCAGGTAGATGTCTGTCGCCGCACAGGCTCCACAGCGAGGTGGAAGGCTCTCTGGAAGTGCGCAAGGCCCAGGCCTCAGGCCTTGCACTCACAGCAGGTCCGCACAGGAAGTCCTCTTGCCAGCCGCGCGGTGTCCAAAGAGGCCGGCTGAGCCTTGCCCTCCCCTTTTATACCCCACCCATGAGTCTCTGCGGCAGCCCAATGCACCCTGGGTGCCAAACGGGGTTCTGGGTAACGTAGTCCATGGGGCCTCAATGGAGACCCCGCTACACACTCCCCCCACTTAAACTCTTTGGTCCCCAAAGATATTTGTCAACAAACACTACGCACAACATTAGACAAAGTTGCGTATGATGTCGGCAGAGGAAGTTCCCACCAAAAATGAGAGGGTGAACTTCCTCGCCCACAGGTCACACTATCATAAGTGGCCTGCCTAACTGTGCCAGGGGGTGAGTTGGGGTTGCCCTCCACCAAATGAACAGTGGAGGGATCAGGGCTTTCTGCACTCCTCCTGGCAGTTGCCACCGTATCCTCCGAGCTCCTCCCCATTTGTGGGTAGGTCAGACTTCTGGGGTGCCTTATGGCCCTTTTCACCCTTCTCTCTCTTGGGGTTTCTGGCTTCAACACTGTAGGTTCCTCTTCTGGAACAGACATGTCAGCTTCCACTGTTTCTGAAACATTTAACTCAGGAACAGGAGGGTTCATAGAACATCTTGGATCCTCCTCTTGGAGCGAGTCAAGGGCATCTTCCCACGAGTCTGATAGAGGGCTGGACGGGATAAATTTAGTAGCTTCTGCATTCAGTGTACTGTCTATGGTGTCTTCCAAAGGTGGGAGATCTATAGCAGAAGTCACTGGGGCCTGGGAAGGCCATAGCCATCCCAACTCTTCACTTTCATTCTCACTAGGCTCAGAGGCGTCTGTTTCTTCAGACCGGGATGTCTGAGACCGGGTGTTTGGCCTAGGAGTATCCAGGATGGACGTTGGCTCAGAGGAATCCTTCACAGGGGGCATCCGGACTGCTTCGGCAAGTGGGAGTATGTGGTTCCGGTGCCAAGTCTTCAAAGGCCCCACCTTTCCCTCTGGCTTCAGCGGATAGACTGGTAGGCCGGGTAACTTCTTACAAATAACATATGGCTCAGGTCTCCATCTGTCTGCAAGCTTGTGTTTCCCAGGGACTCCCAAGTTTCACAACAACACTCTGTCCCCTGGTTGCAGATCCTGAATTCGGACCTTCAGGTCGAAGTTTCACTTGTTGCGGGATCCCCTCTGATCGGAAGCCGCTTGGGTCTGTTCATAGGCCAACTGTAAACTGTGCCTCAGCCGGTCCACATAGCCCTTATGAGAAGTGGCCGAGAAATGGTCTATGGAGGTGCCAAAGGCCAGGTCTACGGGTAGTCTTGCTTCTCTCCCAAACATGAGTTGGTAGGGAGAGTACCCTGTAGCATCACTTGTTGTGCTGTTGTAAGCATGCACAATTGCTGCTATGTGCCTGCTCCAATGCTGCTTATTTTCACTTTCTAGAGTTCCCAGCATATTGAGTAGGGTTCGGTTGAACCTTTCCAGCTGGGCATCCCCTTGCGGATGGTAGGGAGTAGTTCGGGTCTTCTTGATTCCTAAGGAGTCCAAGAGCTTCCGGATCAGTCGACTTTCAAAGTCCCTCCCTTGATCCGAGTGGAGTCGCTGTGGTAGCCCATAGTGCACAAAGTATTTCTCCATGAGTACCTTGGCCACTGTGGAAGCCTTCTGGTCTTTGGTTGGGAAGGCCTGGGCATACCGGGTGAAATGATCGGTTATCACCAGAACATTTCCTAGTCCACTCAAGTCGGGCTCGAGGCAGAGGAAATCAATGCATACCAAATCCATTGAGCCTTGACTCTGTAGGTGGCCCATTGGAGCAGCTTGATGGGGTAGAGTTTTCCGCTGGATGCAGCGTGCGCATGAATGGCAGTATTCCTCTACTTTAGCCCTCATACAGGGCCAATAGAACCGACTCCTGACAAGCTGGAAGGTCCTTTCAGCTTCTAAATGACCATGATGGTCGTGTAAAGCGGCCAAGACAGTCCCCCAGTGCTTTTCAGGCAAGAATAATTGCCATTTGTCTTCCAGGTCATCAGAGGGGCCCCTTCGGTAGACCACCCCTTGATGCACCTGCAACCTGTCCCACTCCTTCCGCAGCAGACGAGCTTCCTTTGAAGGGTGATGCAAGAGCCTATCTGGATCCTGACTCTCCAGGGCCTCGAGGGCCAATTTCCCCAAAGGGTCTTCCAACTGATCACACCTCAATTCTTTTTTTGACAGTTTGGGTAAATCATCTTCCTCTAACTGAGTGACTCCACAGTATTGCTTGCGGACTCCCACTACTGTGACTCCTATCTCTTCCGCTCTGGACCCCCCACTGGCTTGGAGTTCGGCCCCTTGACAGAGAGCCCGCACCCCGTCCGGTGCCATCTGGGTCCAGTCTTCTGTGCGGCTAGTGGGAGCATGAGACCTTCTGGACAGGGCATCTCGATTTCCGGCCCCAGGTCTGTATTTCAGGCTAAAGTTGAATCCAAACAGTGCAGGCAGCCATCAATGGCCCGTGGCATCCAGTTTTGCTGTGGTGAAAAGATAAGTAAGGGGATTGTTGTCAGTTTTCACAGTGAATTCTGCCCCATACAGATAGTCCTTAAGCTTATCAACTACAGCCCACTTGAGAGCTAGGAACTCCACCTTGTGAGTGGGGTAGTTTTTTTCAGATGGGGTCAAACTTCTGCTCACATATGCGACAGGTCACAGTTGCCCTTCATGCTCCTGGTAGAGCACTCCTCCCAGTCCGTCATGACTGGCATCTACATGAAGCTCATAAGGTTTCCTTGGGTCTGCATAGGCCAAGACAGGGGCAGTGGTTAAGCTCTTCTTCAGCATGTGGAAGGCCTCTTCGCACTTTCAAATTCCATTGGTCTTCAACTGACTCTCCCGGCTTCCTGGGACCTGAGTCATCCTCTTCCCCTTCTGTCTTCAAGAGTTCATTCAGGGGTCCGGCAATCCGTGCAAACCCCTCTACGAATCTCCTATAGTAGGAGCAGAACCCCAAAAAGGACCTGAGTTCTGTCACCGTGGTGGGCCGGGGCCAGGAGGTAACTGCCTCCAACTTCCCTGGGTCTGTGGCAACCCCTTCTTCAGACACTATGTGCCCCAGATAGTTGACTGATGACTGGTAGAACTGACATTTCTCTGGCGAAAGCTTGAGTCCCCTTCACTAAGCTTTCTCAAGACTTTTTCCAGTCTTTCCTCATGTTCTTCTAGAGTCTTCCCAAAGACAATGATGTCATCCAAGTACACAAGAACTTCGATGAGGTTCATGTCTCCTACGGTTTTCTCCATGAGGCGTTGAAAGGTGTCAGGGGCTCCAGACAGGCCTTGGGGCATCCGGTCAAATTCAAAGAATCCCACAGGGGTTAGGAAGGCTGTCTTCTCCTTATCTTCCGGATACATAGGGATCTGATAGTATCCACTCTTCAGGTCCATAACACTGAACCACCTGGCTCCAGATAAACTCTGTAGGGCATCCTCTATCCTCGGGGTGGTATACTGGTCGGGTATCGTCCTCCGGTTGAGAGTCCTGTAGCCTATACACAACCTCAACGACTGATTCTTTTTCCGGACCACCACTATTGGAGAGGCATAGGGGCTCCTAGATTCCCGGATAACACCGGTTCGCTTGAGCTCGGCGAGCTGTTCTTTCAGGTCTTCAAGGTCGGCTAGAGGGACTCGCCTGACCCTCTCCCTGAAAGGCTTGTCTTCCTGGAGGCGGATTCGATGGGTGGCACTCTTTGCACACCCTACGTCAAACTCATCTTTAGAAAAGATCTTCCTCCATCTGGTCAACTGGGCCTTTGCCCTCTCTTTCCAGGTCTTTGGCAGGTTCGGGTTCTCCATGCAGAGCTTCTCCCAAACAGTTCTGTCTCCCTCTGTCTTCTCCACATCTGATAAGACAATTGGGGCAGCAGGGCTCACCTGACCCAGCAGCATCCTGGCAGGGATCTCCATGGGAACACCCGTGGTATTCCTGACGCTCACACCTTACAGTGTGCATTCTTCAGAGCTCTCAGCGGAACCATCTCTGGGATCACTTCTAAGCCTGAGTATTCTTCCCGAGGGTCTGGTTCCAACATGACAAAGGGGCCGGGTTGCTCCCAAGTAAGCTTCACAGTGGCCCTGAGACAGGTTACTTCACCGGGCTGCAACACTATTACCTTCTTCTCCAGTCTCCAGACTTTACCCACCCCTTCTTCTGGGGCCGTGTGTTCTAAGACCAGTCGCTGATAAGCGATCCTCAACATCGGGTGTATTCTGGTGACCGTAGGGTTCTTTCCTCCTGCCAGAGGGGCCAGAAGCCTCCGAACCAGATACGTATTTGTCCTTATTATTAAGGAGCTCTTGCTGGCTCCAGGCGGTCGGGGGCACACCACTGCCAGGGTCGAAGGTCAGTTTAATGGGCAAATAACCATCATAGGGGAAATTCTGTGTTCCGATTCCCCATATTTCCAGATCTTCAATTCTCTGGATGGGCAAGTGACTCAGATGTCTGTCATAAAAGTCCCGGTATAACAGAGTCACCTGTGCTCCAGTGTCTAGGATGGCTCTCGTGTAGACTCCCTCCACTTGAATAGGCACTACAGGGGAAAGGCCTATCAGTTCTTCTGGATAAGACTTCAAAGGGGTCTCTTTCTGTTGATCCCTACATTTTCCTTTGGTCCTCTCCTTCTTGTGTTTGGCTGTTGGCTTTAGTCCCTCTTGGGCTCGGTATGCATTGATCTCCCTCCTCTGTTTATGTGTATAATCCCGCTGAGGGACATTATTTCTCTTTTTAGGTGTGTATTCTCGCTGAGGAGCACTGTTCTTCTTCTGAGGGGGTCTACTCCTTTTTCTTCTGGGCTTCTCATTCAGTTTGGGTACAGTGGAGCTCACTGGAGATGATGGGCACCCGGTTGACTCCTTCACCGGGGCCCTCTGAAGTTTCCCGCCGGCTTGCGATTATTCATCTTCTTTTTCTTGGGACTCGAACATACTTTCGCAATATGGCCAACTCCTCCGCAGTTAAAACAGACCACATCCCCCCAATCTTGTGGGGAAGTGGGTGCTGAGGTATCTGGGAACAACTCCCTCCTCAGTCCATTATTCTCTACGACCCTTGGATCCTTTGCCATCAAAGAGGTCAGCATCTCCAACACCTGAGACATTTGTGACTTCAGGGTATCTACTTCTGGGTCTCTTTCAGGGGTCATGGCTGATCTGACCATTACCGGTACAACAGGGGTATGTGCCTTGATTGCTTGCTGATCCTTCTGCAGGGCCTCCTCATCTCTAATGATCTTTACCAGATCAGGATAATTCAGCGACATACCTCCTCCAGAGGTTTTCAAGTGGAGCCAGACTGGATCCGAGCGTAGCGCTCCCTTTAATATCTGCTTCATCCTCGCCGCATCTATGGCTTGGGGTACCATCCCTTTTTTTAGCACGATTTGACAAAGCATTTTGTTCAGTCTTCTTACATACTCTGACAGCTTTTCTCCTGGCTGCTGAAAGGTGTGTTCGAACTGATACACCAGTTCCGTTATATTTTCTAACTGACCGAACTCCTCCTGTAGCATGGCTAAACAGTCATAAGCCGTGCAGGCAGCATTCCCAAACCGGAGACTTTTTACAGCTTCCGCAGCCGCGCCTTTCAGACTTTCCATCACGCGCTGCTTCTTCTGCATTTCAGGCACCTCCCATGCCTCTACTGCTGACAAGGCCTGTTCGATCCAGGTATCGAAGTCTTCCTCCCCTACAGGGACAGGCAGCTTCCCTGAAAATGTTCTCAGCTTCCGGTAGCTGGCCTCTACGTGTACTGTACTTGTTTGCTGACACTTTGTGAGCAGATCTCCCAAAGCATTTAAAAGTTTTGGCCCTATGACTGTAATGGGTGTCACCGGAGGTGTCATCCTTCTCTGCCTCTCTGATGTATGGGGTATCCCTGGCGGTGATCCAGTTGGGGATGGCGGAGGTGACTCAGTTTTTACAGTTATTGCGTGCGCCAGACCATAAGTTTTGTTATCCAGCGACTGCACACTTTGTCCTTTAAGGTTCCCCGGTACTCCATCCATCCACTCTATGAGTGCATACTGAAACAAGGTGTCTAGGGCTGATTTCAGATCTATCACCCTTGGTATATTATTTGGGGATAGCGACACTGCAAGTCGCTCTGCCGCGTTCACTGACCATTCTTCTCCCGGGAGACTAATGACCACTGACGTGTCTGGGTTTGTCCTGGCTGCTTCGCACCACGCTTTCACTTCTAGCGGGTCCATGCCGGTACTTTTGGTGTATCTGCTTGCCATATACAGGATCCCATAAACGATGCCCCCACGTGTAGCGATACCCCCAAACTAAGGGAGCTGCTGGTTTGCTTTTGGGCCCTGTACACAGCACAGCCAACCCCCGGCAATCTACTCAGCCCTTCTCTGGAACAGCTAGTCTAGGGGTGGTATTTCTATATAACTCTATAACAGTTTACACACAATCCCACAATTCCTTTTTTCAGATGATAAAATATATATATAGGGACTCCAACACCAGATTTGAGAAAAGGTAAAAGGTTTACTTGTAGATAAAAGGGGGTTAACAATTAAGATTACATATTACACATGCATGCAGAGCCCTGCAGTAATACCAACAGTAGTTAATGAGAATGCACAATTAGTTCTAGCACACACCAACATATAGCTTGGGTCCCCGTTAGCAATGTGGCGCCCAACAGTACTATCAACTCCCAGTCAGGCCTGACTTAGCTAAAATTCAGTCTCTAGAGAAGGAATCTTCACATGCCAGATGATCGGTGGTGCACATACAGGAACAATATTTGTAATCCAACAAGGTCTAAGGTAATGGAACAACTCCCCGGAGACTATGTGACTCAGTCCTCAAACTAGACAGGAAAAGGGAAATATCACCCGATGGGCCAAGGCAGTCTATAGGTCTAGTAAAGTACTCAAGTATGGTTGTGAGCAGGTGCTCTCTCACCCCTCCAGACTCGATCCCAGTCCGGGACTCCCACCGCTGTGTTCACACACACTGGATCTGCCACCGCCTGATCTCCGGTTCACTGACGTCCCTCAAGCAGGTAGATGTCTGTCGCCGCACAGGCTCCGCAGCGAGGTGGAAGGCTCTCTGGAAGTGCGCAAGGCCCAGGCCTCAGGCCTTGCACTCACAGCAGGTCCGCACAGGAAGTCCTCTTGCCAGCCGCGCGGTGTCCAAAGAGCCCAGCTGAGCCTTGCCCTCCCCTTTTATACCCCACCCATGAGTCTCTGCGGTAGCCCAATGCACCCTGGGTGCCAAACGGGGTTCTGGGTAACGTAGTCCATGGGGCCTCAACAGAGACCCCGCTACATAGCCTTTTACAATAATTTTTGCAGTGGGTGTATTGTATAAGGCCTGTAATAGAGTCAAGAAATTGTGACCAAATCCGTATTGTTTTAATACATAAAATAGGTAATCCCATGACACAAAATCAAAGGCCTTATGAAGGTCCAATGATAATAGCAAAATAATTTTTAACTAACTTCATTACTATAGTTTTTCGGGAATTTGGATACATCCAAATCTCAGAATAAACAAAAAATGTTTTCATTCATTCAGTTTAGATTCAGGCCCCAAAAAAATTGCACATGTCTATTGTGTTGGATTCTGCCTACTAACAAAATGTCCTGAAGTTTCAATAAATGTCTCCCTACTAATTGTGCTAGGTAGATCAGGCATCACAGAGTATGTAGTTCATATGTTCTAAAAGAATTCCAAGCATGATATATTTTTACATAGTTACATTGGTCCAGCTGGACCAATGTAACTAAGTATGAACCAAATCTGACCGATACTCGTGGAAACTGGACATCTGAAGTAGACAGAGCTACTTCAGTAGTCCCCACTTGCTTCTAGGTCCCATGTTTAGTGGCCAGTATGTAGTGTGAACAGTATGTAGTGTGAACACAGGAGGTTGACCACTGAAGTCAGGTAAGCATCTGCCTTCCTGTGTCAACCATGCAGGAGATCAGGGGCTCAGCATGGGCCCCTTGTTTTCTACTTCAGTGATTTACAGCATCCAGCGACATCGGCCAGGTATGTCATATACATAGTTACTGTAGATTGATTCAATCTGAACCAATATAATTATGTATAAAATACCCATACCTGGAATTATTCTTTAATTTATGTGTAGCAGACTTTTTTTTTTTTTTACAAAACTGGAGTTTTGATGTATGTGCATCATTAGGGAAAATGCTCTTCACATCCTGCCTAGTGAAGCAACATGAAATTAGAGGAAATCTCCTAAAGTAAGAGGAATTCATTTTTTAGGCAGTTGTTCTCAAAACAGTTGTCCCCATCAGAAGATTTCACCTTACCTATTTTTCTGGGGACAACTCTAATCTTTCCATCTCAGTGACAATATTCTCCAGTACAAACAGACCAGACCAATCTCCCTAAAAGGAACACAGTCCATGATAAAAACTTGACAGTGTCTAACCCTTCTCCATGGCATACAAATGAAAAAAATATTTTACCTAAAGATAGAGTTAATGAGGAAGTAAATCCTGATGGGTTTTACTTTCTCTATGTGTCCCTGCAAAGGTAAAGCATAATGGGCTACTATGCATCGCATAGTAGCCCATTATGTGACACTTACCTGCAGGTGAAGCCTGCAATGTCACCGTCTTCCTACATGGCAGTGAACATCCATTCTTCACCCCTCTTCTGTGGACCATGTAGGTCTTGGAGATATTGCAAGCACCTACAGGTAAGCCTTAATCTAGGCTTACCTGTAGGTGTAAGTTGTTCCTGAGGGTTTACTTCCTCTTTAAGTGTCTTTGTTACTGCTCTAAACACTAGAGGACTACTGCGGTCACCCCTTAGGGAGCAGGTAAGGGGAACTTAAAGGGGTTGTAAACCCTCATGTTTTTTCACCTTAATGCATCCTATGCATTAAGGTGAAAAAATTGCTGTCACTGACCGCCCCCCCCAGCCCCCCCCCCCTTTTTACTTACCTGAGTCCTGTATTCCCCCGCTGGAGACGCGTTCTTCCCCTCTGCCTATTGTCTTGGCTCTTGATTGGATAGATTGATAGCAGCGCAGCCATTGGCTCCCGCTGCTGTCATTAAATCCAATGATGCGGGCGCCAGGGGACGGGGCCGAGTCCGGCATTCAGCATCTATAGACACAAATGCTGGACTTGGGAGCATGCCCGCGAGATAACCCCCGGGAGAGCGCTTTTCCTAGGGGGTTATACGCCGCTGGGGAACCCCAAAAGTCGACAATCGGGGCCACGCTGTGCAAAACGAACTGCACAGTGGAGGTAAGTATGACATGTTTGTTATTTAAAAAAACAAAAGACAAAGCCTTATAATCACTTTAAAACCATCTGCATTACATGGTCAATGGTGGTGCAGAAAAGCTGGTGCTCATCAGCTATGGCAACTGGAGAGCTCAGACAGGTGCATTTGTTCATATTCCCCTTTTTAAAACACTCAAATACTTAAAAGCCTGGTACTGGAATCGTTGAGGCCCTGCCTGTTCACTGTTCTCCAGCTGGGACGGTTTCAGTTTATATTCCCGGTCTTCCAGGCTGATGTAAAAGAATAACACAAGCCTGGTGGTGTGCATCAACAAACTGGAACTATTCAACTCTCTTTTTTGTGATTTGCTCACAGACTTTTACTGTGGGAAAACACAGAATCTTTTTTTTATCTGTGAGTGACCTCATAGAACATTGAATACTATAGAGGCTACTGCAAGCCACTACCTGCTGGAAAATCAGCAATCCATAGAAGGGCAGAAAGTGGAATAGTGGCACAGACTATAAAGATCACTAGGCTCTGAAAGGTGTTTTAAGCCTCCTTTTACTTGGCAGCCATATGGAAAAAATCATTTATAAATGTACCGTATATATTTACATAATTTAAAATAAAAAAATTAAAAAAACATGTAGCTGTTTGGCTGGAGTTACCCCTTAATCAGTTGTAGACCTAGGGCAGATGAGGTATGACCTAAAAAAAATCCAAAGTATCTTGTCCACCCTGCTCCTCTTATTCTACTATGGCTATGTTGCTGCTATTACTAGGGAATCTTCTCTCTCATTCTGATACCGGGACCCACGCTGCAATTCAGAAGTGGCTGATTCTGCTTTTTTGCAAAATTACACTTTAAATCAGTGCTTTGAAGTTTAAAGTATGTAATAACAAATTTACATCATATTTACTCTCATTCATTAATTCACATGCAAATCAAAGAAATGCCTGGCTTGATGCCACTTTCCCATATCTCCACCTCGTCCAATCAGAGCAAGCTTTCCATTTATTCAGAGCATTTGACGGCTAACCTCCTGTGTTCAGAGTGCAGCAAGGCACCCACTTGGCACAGAACTCGGAAGCAAGTGGAGATCACTGTAGTAGCGGTAACTACTTCAGTGATTTCCAGTTTCCAGGGGCATTGGTCAGGTATAGTATATGCACAGTTAATATGGTTAATGCTGGACAAATGTAACTATGTATAAAATATCCATACCTGGTTTTATTCTTTAAAAAGTAGGTATTTTCTTTACTATGAAAGTAGGTTTAGGATTACCCTAATTTACCAGTCCACCAGAAAGATAAAGATGTTACTGTACTCTGTTAGTACATCCAGAACTAGAACTGAATGTTGATAAAGGTTCGAAAACACCTTATTATGTTATGCTGCATACTCTTGTCAACAAATTATCTGCTAAAAATAACCCTTTTTTACACCCGTAAAAAAGCATATAAAAAAAACGTTTAGGAAAACAACTATTAAATAGTCATAACTATGTTATCTTGACAATAAACGAGACATGGACATAGAGTGTGTGATCTCATCTAATGCCTGAATGAAGGTGTGACTTTTATGTGATATAATATTTTGATTAATTAAATTCCAGTTATTCTGTACTTGGCTCTCCATCTCCTGATTTCAGTAGTTAGTAGGCCACGCTTCTTAATTTTCACTCCGGCCAAGCGTCTCTTTACTATAACGCTTCCACAAACAATCTACCTAGGAATACCTTTTTATTACTTTACAGCACATTTTCTCTCCCTGAAGTTTTATGGCATTTCATTAAAGCAGCCAGAAGGTGATACCGGTCCCTTTTGCCGAAGTGAAATAAATTCAGGTTTTATCGCTCCTGGAAATGCTACAATAGCTGTCAGACTCTTGATGGATATTCTCAATTACAAGACTTGTGGAGCATTTTATACTTACATCTACACTGTAGCTTAACAGACACTGCCTCAATTCCAGCCAGTTTTCTTTTTCTCTTAGACCAGCTTTTGCATCCCTTAGCATATAATGACCAATTTGTTATCACTTTGACCCTCTGTTCTCAGTATACCTTCTCCTATAATTGTATTTTCTTTCCTTTTATATGTGCATATTATTCCTCATTTACTCAGTCTTTTCTGTTTAGAGAGAAAAGCAGAAGTGCACTTTTAACGTCCAATGCATAAAAAAAACATGCATACAATTGAAATGCAGAACCAAAATCCTTTATAATGATTTAACTTTTCCAAAGCCATAAAAGAGACTGGTATGCACTGAACTGTGAAACAGGTTTTATTTCTTCTGTTAACAATAAATGTAAGCAAATCACTGACAGTTCAAAGTCCAATTGCTGCAGCCGGCACAATTAAATATTTTGGTTGATTATGCAGGGGAAATATGTTTTGTCATTATTTGGCTAGATAGGCTCTCCAATTACTTATATTGTACCCTTAATTAAACTTAACTTAGTTCATGTTTTTATTATTTTAAGAGGCACAATATTCCCAAATGTAACTTCCACAGTAATGGCACACTTTTTATCATTGGTGCTTGGAAGCCTTTGTTACATTTTTAACAATTGGGCTGATTTACTAAGGGTGTTGGAAATCTTCACGCAATATTCACTGCAGTAGTCCAAACATGTGCACATAAAATAAGTAAACTGGAAATAGCTTTTCTAGTTTTTTGAAAATTGACCTGGATTTTCCCACAATTTATTGGGTGAAGATTCTCAACTCTTTCAGTAAATCAGCCTCTATGTATGTGCTCCCTGTGTTTGAATATGTCTGTTTAGGTTTTCATTTATCCAGGCTATAGTACAGCTAGTAGTAGTTAGTCACATTCAAATTGACTTATTCTATAATGTAAAATAATTTCTGCAGCTTATCCAAGCCTATGGAGCATCAGGAACATACCCCAGCATTTAAAAGCACATGGGTAACTCCATCATGCTTATCAATTCACCATCACATTTTCTAATGCAGACGTTGATGTTCCAAGAACAGGTGTTTGAATAATGATCTGGGCATTATAGATTTTTCTACAGTCAAAAAATGTATTGATATGCTAACTGGACTATGATTTTTGGCTGCTTGGGTGCTCAGTGAATGGTGTGTGTGTAGTGTACATTGTGTGCTCTATTAGCTTCAGTTAAGCTTAGGGAATACATCAGGGGTCTACATGTCTAAATGTAATGTAACAAATTAAAAAAAACAACATTTTTTTATAGCCACAGGCACCCACATATGAAAAAGGACTATTTGCTACACATTACAAATCATCGTGCATGCCAGAGTAAGAACAATAACTTATAGTTGACTTGAAATTGATTACCTGTAAGAGCTAACATCTCCGTATTGCTCTTCAATTACACAACGTTTGTGTATGTAGCATAACATATATACAATAAATGCACTCTACAATGTGATACAAATGGTGGAACTCTAAAGCAAAAACACAGCAGCGCTAAAATAATAACAAAATATATTAAGTGAAACATGTGAGTCCATAACAGTCCATATGTGAATCTTCTCTCCTGGGACCTTGATCAAAGATAAACATGCAAATACAATCACCTCTTGATTTGTGATAACAAGTAAAAAGCCACATTCATCCATAGGTAGATGGTGCATACACTCAAACGTGAAAGAAATTCCACCACCATATAACAGCCTATACATGTTTCGTCTGAAATAACGTCTTCAGGAAATGGGCTGGATGGGAGCCATCATGCTGTTACTAGATTTAAAGCCCGCTAACTCCAATCAATACAGATTAACACCTGTGTGGCAACAAAGATTTGCCACATGATGAAACATAACGAGGCCAGATAATAAATGAAAAAATGCTCCATCTTGTGGACAAAGCATACAGTAGATTAAAAAAAAATGTTTATTTAAAACAATCAGCCTGCTAAAATAATACATACATTCATATAAAAAAATCGAAATTTATTACACATAAAATCCTTACACTAGACTTAAAAAAAATGAGGTAATTAATTCAGAAAAGTGTGATAAATACACTAGGTATTTTACCGTCGGATTTGTGGCGCATTTTGGCCGCTAGCGGGGCACTTATAACCCCCGCTAGCGGCTGAGAAAGGGTTAAAACTGCCCGCAATGCGCTGCTACAGCGGCATATTGCCGGCGGTATGGCGGCGCTGCCCATTGATTTCAATGGGCAGGAGCGCATTAGGAGCGGTGAGTTCACCACTCCTAATTCGCTCCAAAGAAGCTGCTGGCAGGACTTTTCTGACGCCCTGCCAGCGTATCGCTCCAATGTGAAAGCCCTCTGGATTTCACACTGGAGTGAAAGGAGCAGCTGTTTAAGGGCGGATTGCAGGCGCTATTTTTAACGCTATAGCGCCTGCAAAACGCCCTCAGTGTGAAAGGGGTCTTAGAGCTTTACAGGAATCAGGAAATATAAAAACATATCAAAAATATATAGAGACAGGATACATAGTAATTTCCCCTGAATCGGAAGTAATTGTGAGTCATAGCAATTTCCATTACTAGATAAATATTTAACAGACTCCCAGCCATGTGAGTGAGAAATTATGGTGTATAGTGACGTGATGTCAGCCATAGTCATAATAAACCTTCTTCCCATGCCACTTGTTGTATCAAATAATAACATGTATTATCTTTAAAAAAATAGTATAGTGTAGTATAGAGTGTGTAGTATCTCCAAAAGAGATGAGGTTAAAGAAACAAGAAGTTGTATAGTAATTGAATCGGTCGCACTGATTATAGAGCGCCCTGGTGGATCAACTAAACTTTTATGAATTTTCTGTAAATAATACATAATAGGTACCCCTGGTGCACTTGGGACCAATAATGATCTTTCCTTCTTATTAAGAATTCCACTTTTGAAACCTTTGTCAATAATTACTTGAAGATTCTTTTTAAATCTCATAGTGGGATTATTGGGAAAGGGGGCATAGGTGTCTTGGTCAGACAACAATCTGTTAATCTCAGCCACATAGGGTGAAGCATAGGGTTGTGATCCATGCTGGCATATATCATTCAGGATTGTACAATGCATCATTGTTTAATCCTCCGAAGGTGACAGCCTCCATTTTGGTCTTTAAGGATTTAGTCCTTAACCACTTGCCGCCCGCCATATAGCAAAATGACGGCGGCAAAGTGGTTTCAATATCCTGACCGGACGTCATATGACGTCTTCAGGATATTGAGCCGCTGCGCGCCCCCGGAGGCGTGCATCGCGGCAATCGTTGTTGCGGGGTGTCAGTCTGACACCCTGCAACACCGATCTAGGTAAAGAGTCTCTGACGGAGACTCTTTACCACGTGATCAGCCGTGTCCAATCACGGCTGATCACGATGTAAACAGGAAGAGCCGGTGATCGGCTTTTCCTCACTTGCGTCTGTCAGGCGTGAGTAGAGGAGAGCTGATCGGCTGCTCCTCCTCCTCTGAAAGCTGATCGGCTGCTCCACCCTAGACCACCAGGGATACCAATCAGTGCCCACAATGGATGCCAATCAGTGCCCACAATGAATGCCAATCAGTGCCCACAATGGGCATCACTGATTGGCAGGCATTATTGTTTGGCACTGATTGGCATCCATCAGTGACATACATTACAGTACATCAGTGCCACCTATCAGTGCCCATCCATGCCACCTATCAGTGCCCATCCATGCTGCCTATCAGTGCCCATCTGTGCCGCCTATCAGTGCCCATCCGTGCTGCCTATCAGTGCCCATCTGTGCCGCCTATCAGTGCCCATCCATGCCGCATATCAGTGCCACCTATCAGTGCCCATCAGTGCCCCATCAGTGCCGCATATTAATGCCCATCATCAGTGCCCATCAATGCCACCTCATCAGTGCCACCTCATTGGTGCCACCTCATCGGTGCCCATCAGTGCCGCCTTATCAGTGCCTGTCAGTGCAGCCCCATCAGTGCCCAACAGTGAAGGAGAAAACTTACTTATTTACAAAGTTTTGTAAATGAAAAAAAAAAAATTTTTTTTTCTAAATTTTAGGTCTTTTTTTTATTTGTTTAGCACAAAATAAAAATCCCAGAAGTGATCATATATCACCAAAAGAAAGCTCTATTTGTGGGAACAAAATAATAAAAATGTAGTTTGGGTACAGTGTTGCATGACCGCGCAATTGTCATTCAAAGTGCGACAGCGCTGAAAGCTGAAAATTGGTCTGGGCAGGAAGGTGTATAAGTGCATGGTATTGAAGTGGTTAAGGACATTGACTCCCTATGATTACATAATATGAAAAGATTTAGAATCTAAAAAAGGCTTGAAAATGTTAAGGGATCGCACAGATGTGGTGATACGTCCATCTGATGGGGGGGGGGGATATTGGTCTTAAAAAGGAAGCCTATGTGGCTAAGATGAACAGATTGTTGTTCATCTAATTATTATTATGTTTCACTTAACCACTTGCCAATCACCTAACTGTAAATATATGTCATTACTTTGACGTTAAATACCGGGTTTATGGCAGCAGCTAACTGCCATAACCCCAGTATCTCTATTTACAGAAGGCGGCTGGCTTTCTAATAAAAGTGGTCCCAGCAGCGCATGCAGGCGCCAGGAGAGGTGTCCCCTCCTGCCGCTTCCCGATGTTTTCCATGTTGATAAACCAGAAAGCAATCCGGTACAATAGGTGGCTATACAGGAAGCCAAGTGAGGGAAAGATAGCCCCCACACGGCTCAATGCATTTGGAGGACCAGAACGACGTTTGACGACACTTCCGCCTCTCAGGTTTATAGGGATTTTTTTTTTTTTTTTGCTTTTAAGGGTAAATGAGAGACCTGGGGTCTTTTTGACCCCAGATCTCTCAATAAAGTGGGCCTGTCATGCTTATTTCTAGTACAAGGAATGTTTACATTCCTTGTAATAGTAATAAAAGTGATGAAAAAAATTAAAGGGACAGTGTAAAAATAAAAAGTAAAATAAATAATATATATATATTTTTTTTAAAGTGACCCATCCCTCTGAGCTTGTGTGCAGAAGCGAACGCATACATAAGTGTAAACGGCGTTCAAACCACACATGTGATGTATCACCATGATCGTTAGAGCAAAAACAATGATTCTAGCACAAGACCTCCTCTCTAACTTTAAACAGGTAACCTGTAAAAATGTTTAAAGCATCGCCTATTGAGATACTTAACCACTTGCTTCCCGCAGGATGACTATAAACGTCCTGTCTTTGAAGAGGAATACCGTTGTTATGGTAGCAGCTAGCTACCATAACAATGGTATCCTCTTCAAGAGCCGGCGGTTCTCTTTCAGATAAAAGTGGTCACTGTGGCGGATTTGCCGCAAGATCACTTTTATTGGCGGCGGGAGAGGGGCCCCCCGCCGCTTACTGTGGCCGTCGTGGAGGTGATCCAGACCTGTCCCTAGCCTGACATGAAGACGAGTGAGGGGAAGATGGCCCCCACCCATCTCCAAGTCATTGCAGGGTGGAAGCGACGTCAAAACGTCACTTTCCTCCATAGCTCTTAAAGGAACATTTTTTTTTTTTTTTTAAATGACAACATTTTTTTATTTTTATTTTTATTGCATTTTAGTGTAAATATGAGATCTGAAGGTCTTTTGGACCCCAGATCTCATATTTAAGAGGACCTTTCGTGCTTTTTTCTATTACAAGGGATGTTTACATTCCTTGTAATAGGAATAAAAGTGACACACTTTATTTTTTTTTAACCACCTCCCTACTGGGCACTAAAACCCCCTTCCTGCCCAAGCCATTTTTCAGCTTTCAGCGCAGTCACACTTTGAATGACAATTGCACGGTCGTGCGACGTGGCTCCCAAACAAAATTTGCGTCCTTTTTTTCCCACAAATGGAGCTTTCTTTTGGTGGTATTTAATCACCTCTGCGGTTTTTATTTTTTGCGCTATAAACAAAAGAAGAGCGTCCAGTTTGGAAAAAAAACACTATTTTTTACTTTTTGCTATAATAAATACCCATTTTTTTTTCAATTAAAATTTTCCTCAGTTTAGGCCGATACGTATTCTTCTACATATTTTTGGTATAAAAAAAAAAAACGCAATAAGCGCGTATTGATTGGTTTGCCCAAAATTATAGCGTCTACAAAATAGGGGATAGTTTTATAGCATTTTTTTTTTTTTTTTTGTTATTAGTAATTGCGGCGATCTGCGATTTTTATTGTGACAGTGATATTGTGGCGGACACATCGGACACTTTTGACACATATTTGGTACCATTCACATTTATACAGCGATCCCTGCTATAAAAATGCATTGATTACTGTATAAATGTGACTGGCAGGGAAGGGGTTAACCACTAGGGGGCGGGAAGGGGTTAAATATGTTCCCTCAATGTGTTCTAACTGTGGGGGGAGGGGACTGACTGGGGGAGGTGACCGATGGTTGTCCCTATGTACAAGGGACACACCATCAGCCTCCTCTCCCTCACAGGACGTGGATCTGTGTGTTTACACACACAGATCCACTTTCCTGCTTGGTTCCCGGGCAATCGCGGGTGCCCGGCGGCAATCGCGGCCGCCGGGCACGCGCACCGGGTCCTTGGTAACGCGGCCGGCGCGCGCACGCGCCGCGGGCGGCGCGCATGCGCGTGCAATCCCCCTCCTTCTGAGGGACGTCCACTCAGAAGGAGAGAGCACCCACCCGGCCGTATATGTACAGTGGCCGGGTGGGAAGTAGTTAAAGAACAGTGAAAAAATAAAAGGTAAAATAAATAAGAAAAATAAATAACATTTTAAACGTGCCCCGTCCCACCGAGCTCTCGTGCAGAAACGAACGCATACGCGAGTAGCGTCCTCATATGAAAACGGTGTTCAAACCACAATGTGACGTATTGTCGCGATTGGTAGAGCGAGAGCAATAGTTCTAGCCCTAGACCTCCTCTGTAACTCAAAACATGCAACCTGTAGAATTTTTTAAACGTCGCCTATGGAGATTTTAAACGGTAAAAGTTTGTCGCCATTCCACGAGCGGGCGCAATTTTGAAGCGTGACTTGTTGGGTATCAATTTACTTGGTGTAACATTATCTTTCACAATATAAAAATAAATTGGGCTAACTTTACTATTGTCTTATTTTTTAATTAAAAAAAGTGTATTTTTTCCAAAAAAAGTGCGCTTGTAAGGCCGCTGCGTAAATACGATGAGACAGAAAGTATTGCAACAACCACCATTTTATTCTCTAGGGTGTTAGAAAAAATATATATATATAATGTTTGGGGGTAATTTAGTAAGTAATTTTCTAGCAAAAAAAAAACAGTTTTTAACTTGTAAACACCAAATCTCAGAAATAGGCTTGGTAATGTAGTGGTTAAGTATCGTAGTTTGTCGCCATTCCACGAGCGTGTACAATTTTAAGGCATGACATGTTAGGTATTTATTTACTCAGCGTAACATCATCTAGCATATTATATAATAGAAATTGGGCTAACTTTACTGTTGTTTTTGTTTGTTTTTTATTCATTAAAGTGTATTTTTCCCAAAAAAAATTGTGTTTGAAAGACCGCTGCGCAAATACAGTGTGATATAAATTATTGTAACGACCTCCATTTTGTTCTCTATGGTCTCTGTTATTTAAAAAATCTATAGTGCTTGGGGGTTCTAAGTAATTTTCTAGAAAAAAATACAGATTTTTACTTTAAACAACAAATGTCAGAAAAAGGCCTGATCTTAAAGTGGTTTTACAATTGTTTGTTATTTTTGTCATTATTTTAGCACTTTTGCAAAATGTATTCAAAAGAAGGAAACATGGACTTTAGAGGTGCATCTGTAGCGTTGAAATACAAAATGAACTTTTATTAATCTTTAAAATTCACATTATTGACATGACATGTTAAAAACAAAACATGGTGTTTGGTCTAAATGATGCTCACAACACCTAACACAACCAACTATTACCACAGTGGAACAGATCGATCAATAATGATTTAAAATGAGATGGTGTCAAATGGAAGAAGCAGCTGGTTGGTGGTATAGACATAGTAGAGAAAACTCTACATGTTACGCGCCCTTAAAGGGACACTAAAGCTTCCCTTTTTTTTGCAAAAAAATAACAAACAGTTTATACTTACCTCCACTGTGCAGCTCGTTTTGCACACAGTGGCCCCGATCCTGGTCTTCTGGGGTCCCTCGGCGGCTGTCTTGGCTCCTCCCCGCAAGGACTCCACACCACAATGCGAGCAAGCTTGCATGGTGTAGAGTTATTGCGGGCGCGCTCCCGTGATACAGCGGCGGCCATAGCCGCTGACTGTATCACTCGGCCCCGCCCCCCGGCGCGCCGCGTCATTAGATGTGATTGACAGCAGCGCCAGCCAATGGCTGCGCTGCGTTCAATCCATCCAGTGTAGCCAATCGGCGGCCAGGCTGAGAAGCGAAGAGGATGACGGGGACGAGCGCGGGACTTTCGAGGGGCCAGGTAAGTAAAACGGGGGCTCGGGGGGGGCCGGTATTGTCGAATGTTTTTTCACCGTAATGCATAGGATGCATTAAGGTGAAAAAACATGTACCTTTACTACTCCTTTAAGAGCTTCTTCAGGAGCTTGCAGTGGTGCATAATATACAAAACAATATACGCAGGCAAACCTGGCGGGATCATCTACCAATCAGCGGTTTCTCATGCCTTAAGCAATATAGAGTTCGAAAGATCCTTATAACTTGTGTGGGACGGGGGTAATAACCATATCATCAACAGCCAAACTAGGTAACTTTGAACCAGGCACTAGTACCATACACATGGAAAGGGGAAACCCAATATGACAATTCCTATGTAAAGTCCATTTTAAGTGTAGGGGGCCAGTAGAGCTCCAACAGTGTTAAGGCCAGAGCCAGTAAATGTAACGAAGACCCACCGTCCGTATCTCTCCAGACAGAGTGAGACAGAGTCTGGAGAGATACGGACGGTGGGTCTTCGTTACATTTACATGTAGCGTTTTCTTCACTACATCTCTACCACCAACCAGCAGCTCCTTCCATTTGACACCATCTCATTTTGAATCATTATTGATCGATCTGTTCCACTGTGGTAATAGTTGATTATGTTAGGTGGTGTGAGCGTCGTTTAGACCAAGCACCATGTTTTGTTTTTAACATGTCATGTCAAAAATGTGAATTTTAAAGATTATTAAAAGTTAATTTTGTATTTCAGCGCTACAGATGTGCCTCTAAAGTCCATGTTACTTCTTTTAAATACATTTTGCAATATATTTAAATTTTAGCGCTGTTGTTTTTTTTTGCTTTAAAACCATTTATTAAAATTGTGTCATTACAAATATCAATCAATATATCCACTCACATTGAATAGTGCATCATGCCATGCACCTGGATTAAACCGCTTAAACACTGATAGGGCCACTTTCACCATCCGCAGTGCAAGCTCAGCCTTCACTCCCGGTACTTCTGGGTGTACAACGTAACTATATTTGCACACATCTCTGTATCTCTGCATACTGAGGATTGCTAATTGGTGCTTTTTCCCCATCTTTTAAAAGAGGACAATAAAATCTGGTGAGGGTCTTCACTACATCCTAGATCTATTCGGCAAAGCTTCCCTTTACAAAGACAATTACACCAAGCCCTGTATGTTAGGTGCTAACATTGACCCAAATACCAAACATAAAATTACTGTCAACACCTACTTCCCTTGGGCCCCTAATTCTACCCTTTCTTATTTAGGTATTCAGCTGGTTACTCCCACTTCTCACTTACTTTCCCTTAACTTTTCGCATCTCATCTCCAAACTGCAAAAAGCAACATGAGATCTCCAACATGTCCAGGCCTCTTGAGAATGCAATTCCTGCCAGACGTGCTGTACACGTTACACACAACTCCTACCCCTTTTTTGCAATACCACCTCAACAAAATTCAAGCTATTGTACAGTTTTCTGAAAGTTTTCTCTATTTGGAATGGGGAAACATCCTAGAATCAAACGTGCCACACTGTGCAACAAAATTTAAAAGCATATTTCAAGGCAACCATTCTGGATCAAGCCAAAACCTGGTGGATATCCGCCTCGCAGCACACTTGGCTACAGATTGAAAGAACAGTCTTATCAGCCTGCCCCAAGATGACCCTCAGCGCCTTGTTTCTGAATCACCATGGAACACATTCCTATCTTAGCAATGCAACCATCAAAATGTGCAGAGCAATTTACCAGAAAACCATGGGTATACCTCACATTACTATCTCTTATCCTTATGTCTGCACTGACAACCTTTATCCCTCACATCTCATTATCGGAATGGATCGCCATTGGTCTTCAAATGATTGTAAAATTACACAACAACGCCATACTTCTTGCCTTTCAGCAACTACAGACCGATTACAATATTACTTCCAAGGACATTTTCAAATACCTCAGGCTCAGTCAGCCCTCTCTCATGGACACTGGTAAAATATTCCTTTTTTTCTCACACCCTATTAAATTCTATGACACAGAAACCTCCAACCAAAAAGTTATATCTTTTGTCTACAAGCTTCTTATTGATCCCCAGCTCAAACCAAAGACCTCTGCGATGCTGCATTGGGAACAACTCCTGAACCCCACCAACTCACCTCAACAGGGGTATCGAGCTCTTCAAATGAAACTAAAAATATATAGATGTGTACTTCACTGGGAATCTGTCCAGAAACTTCTCCATGAATGGTATCTCACCCCGTCTAAACTCACATTGATTTCCCACGACACCTCTAACATCTGCTCGAGAAACTGTGGACATCCTGGAACCTCCTTACATATTTGGTGGACTTGCCCAGCAATTGCCCCTTTCTGGCCTATCCTCTCCAGGGTTATATCCTTCATTTTTTAAGTCCCTGTTTCCCTCTCTCCACAGATGGTCCTGGGCTTAGACACTGACTCTTGGCCTCCAACCACGTATACCATCCTATCCCATGTCTTTATTGCCACTCGCTTAGCAATAGCTAGGACATCTCCCAACCCACCCTCTATTGTGGAAGTAATCTCTATCCTCAATACCATCTGTCTCATGGAATTCATGCATGCTAAGTCTCACCTTCAAACCCCCAAATTCTATAGAAATCGGCATCCCTGGCCCACTCATCCTAAATGTTTACCTCTCACCTGAATTGTCATCCCTTTAACACATTCCACATATCATATGCATACCCAACAAGACCACCCTTCTTTATACTCTTCTAGACTTATAACATACATGACACCCCCTCTCTCGATTCTGCTAAGACCTTCCATTTTGTTAGCTATACGTTTACTACTATTTGCTAAATTTGAAACAGTTTGTAGCTAATTGTAAGCCAACCATGTCTTTCCATATTGTGTCTTTTCAAATTGTATCACCTAAAAACCTAAATAAAACACCCTGGAAGTTGTAAATCACTTTATGTCCACTGAGAGAGGAAGCCTGTTCACCTGTCACATAACTAGATTTTATTAAATGGACACTATATGGTGTATGGATTTGTAATTATTTCTGTTTATGGAGCTAATATTTGAAACTGTATGTTTATATATAATTGATTCTTGTTCATGATTTTGCACTATATGAGCTTTTTTTCATTGTTTTAGTTTATTTATTGTATATTTATGTGATAATTCATAGTTATTCAGTATATATACCCTCCCCATACTAGTAGGAGTTAGGTGGAGGCACACATTTGTTGCCCCTCCCTTTTCTGGACAGCCAGGTTGCATGTCTGGATAAGGGTCTGGTATGGATTTTTAGGGGTGTGGACCCTCACACAAAAAAAATCCAAGCTAGACCCTTATCCTAGGAAGGGGGTCTAATATGGATTTTTAAGGGGGACCCCCAGCAAAAAGCAAAAAAGGCATCCTCTCCCAAAAATCCATGCCATATTTAGGAATGCTACCTTGTTGACGATGAAAAGGAGGGCAGTAAGCATGAAACTTCCCTCCTCTGCAACCATACAGAGCCACGTGCCCTCAACATGGGTAGGTACCTTTCTAGGGTCTTGCAAGGCATGTTAATGGTGACAAGGGCCTTATCCCCACATCTTTTGACCAGGGGATGTGGGGATGTAAATCCAATGCCAATCATGTTCTCCAATAATGCTGATTCATCAGCAATCACGATAAATGACTCCCCGATGGCCTCTTGCATAGGCACAACAACCCTTGCTTAACAAACCTCTCTCACTGGAATCTCAACACAACTGACAGTTCTCCAGAGCTACTAGAATGTAAACAAGAGCACAAGGGTTCTTGACTGATGTCAGTAACCAGATATGGTGTCCACATTTGTTCAATGATGTCATGTGGGAAGCCTCTCAGCTGGTTTACAATTTTAAACAAGTTGGGGGATGGGTTAATAGAAGGTTCAGAAGTAATACCGCCACTAAATTAATGACAGTCAGCTGCACAATCTGGAGGTTTGGGTGGGCGGGTGAACAGGCCAAATCTCCCCACTTAGTTTGCTTGTTCAGAGAACTGTGATTAGCTTTTAATCAGGTTGACCAAAAGTTCAGAAACTCATTCCTAATCAACTGATATTTTTTTTTAAACGTTTATAACAAACAGATATAACAAAACCCTTTTAATAGTATATTTAAAGGGGTTGTAAAAGTTCGTTTTTTATTATCTAAATAAGTTCCTTTAAGCTAGTGCATTGTTGGTTCACTTACCTTTTCCTTTGATTTCCCTTCTAAATGTTTTTTTTCTTTGTCTGAATTTCTCACTTCCTGTTTCTCCTCAGTAAACTTCACACCATCATCCGAGCGGTGTTTAGTCAGCCAGAACAGCTTACTGAACAGCTTACTGAGGAGGAACAGGAAGTGAGATATTCAGGCAAAGAAAACAAAGAAAAAAAACATTTAGAAGGGAAATCAAAGGAAAAGGTAAGTGAACCAACAATGCACTAGCTTAAAGGAACCTATTTAGAAAATAAAAAACAAACCTTTACAACCCCTTTAAGAGAGAAAAAAAAAATGTTTTTGGGTCTCATAAAGTCTTTAACAATTTTGCATTGTTGCACTGGCTCTTTATATACTTTTTAGGCTTATACAACAATAGTGATAATCTTTCATTGATAAGACTGTAAATTTAAGTTTTATTTGTTAATAGGAGTTGATTTACTGTATTTTGCATACCTTCTTTAGTATGCAATTGTGTTATTGAACAAGAATCAGTGGGCTCCATTTATGAAGCCCACTTATGGCTAAGTGGGAAAATTAAGTTATTCTGTCCATGAATTGTCCAGAACTGACCCTTTATCATCAATATACTTTATAGACAAGTATTTTGATGGTTTGGAATGTCCCAAACCATCCCTTCTACATTTCATGGAATTCTTAATGTGGGTCTAAATGTTGAAGTTTTTTTTTTACCTTCATGCATTCTATGCAGCCAGTGAGCCAATGAGTAGAGATGGGAGGGCTGGTGGGAGACACAGCTCTATGTGTCTTATGGACGCATAGAGCAGCGGCTCGGGAGCAAGCACGCAGCGGTGCCCCCAGGGCTAACGGCTTTTTCTGGGGGCACTGCTTGAGGGAGAGGAGCCAGGAGCACTGACGGGGAAACCAAACAGAAGAGAATTGGAGCTGCTCTGTGCAAAACCACTGCACAGAACAGGTAAGTATAACTAGTTTGTTATTTTTTTTTTTTTTTTTAACTAAGCTTTAATACCACTTTAAATGAAAATGACTTGAATATTTCATTATCCTATGAGTACAGTACTACGGAAATTCTTTTTCTTGACCTGAAATTTTTTGTGGAAAAAGAGCGCTCCATACTAGATCTTTCTTTAAACCTACGGACAGAAATAGCTTTATACCCAAAGACAGTTGCCACCATCCACAATGGCTGAAGAACATTACACATGAGGCGAAAATGTGATGCCTTTCCTTGCATGGCTACTGAAACATGGCTGTTGCAGTTTTTCGGACTAAGGGGAAATGGCTGACCATCAGAAGTGTACTGTAGTCTATTGGAAAATGGCTGCTGGACTTCAGAAAAATGGTGCAGATGCACTTTCTATATAGATATGTGGAATTGGGAGCATCTTCCACCATGTTTAGTATCCCCCGTGTTTCCCCAGAATAGAGAAATAATTTTTTGCCATACTTCGTTATTGTGATTTTACTGCTTACACAATGTGTAGCCTTTTAAAACAATTTTCACTTCTAGGAAAACCAGTATCTTTGATACCTGGAAACATACAGCTATTTACAGATTTTGGGGTGCACTAAGACCATATTGTATCTGTGATAACAGGAAGTACAGGGAAATCCAACACATGGGACATATAAAGCAATAAAAACATCCCCAAGACATAAAAATAAATCTCTTTGCTTAAGAAAAACCTAAACTTACTAAAAGTACACATGCTCACTGCTCAGACATTCTATTTGCAGTTCATGACATAAGCTATGCATTCACGCACATTTTCTCTGTTGCTCTCTCATTACTGCCAGACTGTTTTACCTATAATTCCAGGTATTTGTGTAAATTATTTCCCTCAGACACTTTTTGTAGCTGCTGACTTTTAATAAACATAAAAAAAGGCTGGAACTCCCCTTTAACCACCTCGCGCCCGCCGTACGAGAATATACGGCCGCAAGGTGGTTGTCAAATGCCGGGAGGCCGTTAATATACGGCCTCCGCTATTTGGCCACTGGGGGGCGCGCGAGCGCCGCCGGCGGCACGCGCGCGCGCCCGGCGCATCACTGAGATGCCGATGCCCGTGCCTGGCGGCCGCGATGTCCGCCAGGCACCCGCGATCGGCGGTTACAGAGACAAGGACATGGATCTGTGTGTGTAAACACACAGATCCATGTCCTGTCAGGGAGAGGGGACCGATGCTGTGTCCCTTGTACATAGGGACACAGATCGGTCACCTCCCCCAGTCAGTCCCCTCCCCCCACAGTAACAATCACACATAGGGAACACATTTAACCCCTTCCTCGCCCCCTAGTGTTAACCCCTTCCCTGCCAGTCACATTTATACAGTAATCAGTGCATATTTATAGCACTGTTCGCTGTATAAATGTGAATGGTCCCAAATTAGTGTCAAAAGTGTCCGATGTGTCCGCCATAATGTCGCAGTCACGAAAAAAATCACTGATCGCCGCCATTACTAATAAAAAAAATATATATATAAAAATGCCATAAAACTACCCCCTATTTTGTAAACGCTATAACTTTTGCGCAAACCAATCAATAAACGCTGATTGCGATTTTTTTTTACCAAAAATATGTAGAAGAATATGTATCGGCCTAAACTGAGGAAAAAAATATATAAAAAAAAAAATTGGGATATTTATTATAGCAAAAATCAAAAAATATTGCTTTTTTTTCAAAATTGTCGCTCTATTTTTGTTTATAGCGCAAAAAATAAAAACCGCCGAGGTGATCAAATACCACCAAAAGAAAGCTCTATTTGTGCGAAAAAAAGGACGTCAATTTTGTTTGGGAGCCACGTCGCACGACCGCGCAATTGTCATTCAAAGCGTGACAGTGCTGAAAGCTGTAATTTAGCCTGGGCAGGAAGGGGGTATATGTGCCCAGTAAGGAAGGGGTTAAATATGGGTTAGTAAATATTTACTAGTATAGTAAATAAACAATATATATATATTGTATACAAAGAATACTAATATTAATAATTGAAGAGAATGTTCACACAATTTGTTGATTTAAGATTCTTAACTCATTTTTAAATTCAACCGCATAATATTTGTATCTCCATCACATTATGTAATGTATTAGTTGTACCCTAATTTTTTTTTTATTAATTTACTGTGTGAAAAGTACAAAGCATATGTGGCGAAAACAAAATGCGGTCTATGGCAGTACAGGCAAACACCTCATGTGCACATGGGCCATAAACAATTGGTTTCAACAGGTAAATAAAATTTGACGCTCCTGTTTGGGTATCATAAGGGGCAGAAAGTCTTCAAAACTGGACAAAACTGTACATTGCAAAACACAAGGTTAAACAAAGCAAAGGCAAAGCAATAGACAGGTCGTCATGGGCTGACTACACATGTCATACAAAAAATAAAAACAATTACATTTCTAAATCAGGGGGGGAATGTAACACTGACAACAAATAGGGAAAACTAAGTAGGACTTCTAGCACATACTTTAGAGCTCATGCACACTGGGCATTTAGCCCAGGTGCATGAGACTCTGATATTTAAGTGCTGGTTGAAGGTGCAGACATCTGTGCCTTCCAGCCCCTCCAAAATGCCTGGATCTTATGCACTGAAGCTAAACACTGAGTGTGCATAAGGCCTAATTAGGTAACAATGGAAAAAAAATGGGCCGCTCTGTTCTGTGTTAGGACTAATGCAGCAGAAGCAGGAGCCATCAACATCAAGGGCAAATCAGACATGGCTGAAAATGAGTTCAAACAATAATAAAGCTACAACACATTCCTGCCTGGATTTTATTTATTAAATATTTAATAAATATTGCCTGGGTTACAATCCTATTAGGCTAATAACAAACTACACGTGATCCTGCACAGCAGGGCCACCCTGTAGCAGTAAATCTGGTATGGGGCAGTCGGCAAGTGGTTAAGAAATGTGGGCTTTAGCCCGCAACCTAACAATTATTTCCATGCTTGTTTTGAACGCCTATATGTGTCTAAATATATATTGTATATGTACTATATATATATATATATATATATATATATATATATATATATATACACACACACACACACAGTATATCATTTTTTATTTTTTTTGTAAGTTTCTATAAGCAGCATATCTGTGAATCCCACCTTACCTTATATATTGAAAGACAGCCATCAGTGTTGACTTTACTGTGCATTTAACAGACAGATAAGCACTTTTTAGCCTTTTTTTCTTGAGCATGGGCTTATACTGATTTCAGCTAATCTGAAGACCAAACAACAATCCGGATGTCACATTTTACAAAGGTTTTACAAGATTCAGAGACAATATTTTTTGATTTCCTCTCAGCTGCCTGTATACGTATTCTTATCTTTCAGTGACCTTAGGCTCCAAATAAAACTTAAATCCCTTTGGTCAAAAGTCATTGCATGGTCTCTTCTTCCATTGTACTTCTATGGGTACATTAACAATGTTGTACAAACTGTTGTCTTAATTGTAAATAATGAATATTATGCAAAAGCATCAGTGATTGTTTAATGTTCATTTATTTAACATACATTTTTGCATGTAAAATCAAAACTTTAAACCGTGTTTCAAGCCTTAAAAAAAAAAAAACGATTTTTCAAAGACTTAAAAATAATGCAAATAGCAGCTGTCATTGGAGTTGTATGTAGTACAGATCTGTTATCAGGGTTTTGCAGATGGTAATAGGCACATTGTTAGTGGTAACCTGCCCTGCCAAGAACAGGAACACTGACCTCTCTGAATGAAAGCGGATCTCCAGGCAGAGATTTAACAAAAATCTGATTTAAAATGATGATGATAAGTTAAAGCACTTTTAAACTACCTTTTACTTTATTTAGGTTTTTATGTGCTTTCCGTGTTCATTTTTTGATGCCATCAACTGAATGCAGCACCCAGCTACAGTATGTAAAAAAAATGCTGATTATTTTATTTCTGGTTTCACTACTATGGAAAGCTAACTGAGGACACAAAACTTGGACAGAACGTTATAGTGATATCCACATTTGGTCTCACCCAGTAGAGCTAGCTGAAAAAAAAACAATTACAAAGTATCCTCAAGGCCCAAAAATTGCTAATAACCATTCAGATTTCTACTGTACACCAAACAGAAGAAATTGCCTGCAAATTATAGTGCAACTATGCATATACAGTATATAATTGAATAGACAACAGTGTTTTTTTAGCACTTAAAATGGGTGTGTAGGCAGGTTGTCTACAGGGGAAATGTTTTCTGTTATCAAGAGAGACAGGCTGCCCAGGCTGTTAAACCTATCTCTGCAGTGCCCAATTTATTTGAGCTCTGCCCTCTCCCTGTGCTGTAAAAATTAAAAGGGGAAGGGCTCTGCACAGAGAGCTGCTGCCTGCATGGAAAGAACAGAGAGGCCCAAACATAGCATATAATCTCCAGCCACTTCACAGCTCTCATCTCCTGTCCCCTACTTTTGGCACAACTCGTGGTTCTAGGACTGCTGCGCCTTGCAGTCCACTGAAGGCACTGGGGGTTCAAGAGGACAGTGAGAATGTGGGGAAAAAACTGTGCTAGAACCCAAATGAACAGAATAGGGAGCTTCTAGCACTCAAACAAACAAAGTCTAGCAAAGGTGTGGGTAATTAGTGCAGCGCTAATGATGAAAGAAGTGCACATTGAAATAACACAATGTGAATGGTGAACAAATATGTAAACAATACAACTACTAGTGAAAATAGTTCAGAGAAGCACATGGGCTTCAAATGACAATGTGAAAAAAGTCCATATAAGAACAACACAATGAAGAAGGGTTCTTGCCATTGGACAGCTCACAGTGAGAAAAACAAGTTGTCTGCAGTTACTCACAAAACTCTTTAAAGGATGGATAGATTAGGTACTCTTACCAAATGGGGTGGACACATCTGTTATACAACAGTGTGTCATATAGGCTTGGGATCCCAGATGATCTGGATCAAGGTTCCAGAGGACATCCAAGCAATGGAGAATACAAGCATGGACTACCACCTCATAGAGTTGTGCCTTGGCAGCCACACAACTATAATTAGTATTAGGGATTGGACTTGTTCATATTGAACTGTAATGTTTAAGTATCTTTAGTAAAGTTACATTAAATGTTCCAAGTCTGGTCTGAAGTTATTCAAAGGGGTGCAAGTGGGTTCTGGCATATCTAAAGAACCAGGGTCTGCAAGGCACAAAAGGGGTATGAAGTAACATTGATACAAAAGGGTTGACTCGGCAAGACAAGGAAGAGAAATGCTGTTGCTAAGAGTAACCAAGCACAAGTTCAAGACGCCAAGCAACCAGTTGTTAGGCGTGATACCTGGTAAGGTGACAGGTCCTCTAGTAGTGCGGGGATCATTGTCTGGCTCCCTCCCTAGCAGTCAATTTCCAATAACAACCAGAACCAAATCCGTGTAATGGAGATCCATGGCTTGATCACATAGGTATGGGAAGTGAAGGAGTTAATAATGAGCACGTATGAGGTCCTCTCTATGTGTTTGGTGGGATCCCCTGCTGTTACTGGGAGTGAGGTAACAGAAGTATGCTGGACTGGTGGAGTGGATGCTGGCTCAGCACATCCCTCCTAATGAATATTTGCCAACATTTCCAAAAAGTTTTTAGGGACACCTTTTTTTCTATGTGTCAGGAAAGCCACTGTAGGTGGAGCATAACTTTAATTAGAGGTGTGGCATTCATTTATTATAGGTTTGGCTCAACAAGAAGGAAGACAAAATGTGTCAAAGTGGTCGTGATTTAAATTACTCTTAATATTGGGTGTGGCTTAAAGAGGGTGTGGTTAAATAGAGTCTGAGACGAGATACATCAGGGGTGCCCAAACTTTTGAAGAGCGAGGGCCCCTTATGCCACTTGGCAAGCAGTCACGGGCCACAATGAGCAGAGCGGGAGGATGACAGGCCCATGTCCACGCTGCATATGCAGAGCAAACACAGACACAGTTCACTATGGGCCCTCCGATCCGATCCGCCCAAATCGAACTGGAGGTAGGTGGGTGTAAACGGTCTGCTTACATCTGCTGCTTCATAGAGGTGAATGAAGGGTCCTTTTGGGTTCGGCTGATTGTGTGAAAGGGGCTTAACACTGATGTGCTGTGGTGCAGATGCAGCACAGTGCACCTGTGGCTTTCCTGCGGGTTAGCTGCACTTTGCCATGGACTTCTATTATATCCTGCAGGTGTGGTGCACTTTCTGAAAGCACACCAAACCCGCAGGTGAAAACAGAAGGCTATGGCTTAGTGCAGGTAAGTTGCAGGTGCACTGTGGATCAGTTTGAAAGCAGCCCAATAACCACTGCAGAACAGATATGCCCGTATATACATTGTGATTTTAGTAATAAAGTTGCCTTTAATAACAGTCTTCTATTAAGGTATCACCGGCTGTTGCTGTCCCAGGCAGAGTGCATTTGTTATCACTCCACCTATGACAGGAGCCGGGGCTATACAGGAAGCAATAGCTTATGCGCCTCTGCTCCCTCCGCAGCCGCTTGCTTCCTCTATCGGCAGCTTCATTCACAACACTGATGCTCTGGGATGGAGGGTCGGCAACCCGCTATCTGGGCTTGCTAACACACCATACACAAACAAGAGGTTGCGGACCAGAGGGCACCCCTGACTTACATAAAGTGCAGAAAGTGGTAATGTTACATAGGGAATATACAGTGCAGAATGAGGGAAGATGGAGATTACTTTTTTGTGTGCAGGACGGAGATGGCAGGATGGAGGTGTGTGTGTGCAGGATGACTGAGAAATATGATTAGCCGGTGTATTTTTAGGGGAAAATGCCTGTGTTCAGTATTTTTGGACAGCTTGATACAGGAGAAAAGAGCTTCCCAGTGAGCAATAGACATGTGCATTCGTTTTTTTCCGAATGCATTTTCGTCAGAATTTCGGGTATTTTCGTTATCGTTTTAACAAACGAAAACGAAAGCGCAGAATCCGAAATCCAAAAGATCCGACATAAAAAAAATGCTTTATTTTTGTTTTAGTTGTTACAACAGTTCGATATAGATAGGAGATTCGACATGACGCTAACAATAGCGATCTGTGTCTATCAAATCTGCGGTCGAATGTGCCTAACCCTAACTCTATTAGTCCAAGATTATTCTACATAGAGAGGAAAGATTCAACATTATAGAGACAGTGTTGGGGTAGACCATTCGACATGAACGATGAAGATTCGACGAAGTAACGAAAAACATACAAACGTCAAATCTGTCATTGAAGGCTTATGGTGTCTGTCGAAAGTTCTAAGAAGATTCAACAAGCAGCTTAACTGTACGACACCGCAATCGGCTATAGAAGAATAGGCTATAGAAGAATTTGAATGTTGGTTGACTAGTAATAATAATTTATAAATCTAATTATTACTAGTGTCATACAACATTAGAATTCTTCTATAGCTTGTAGGCGTAGGCGGAACATTCGACCGGAAATGTATGATTGCGGCGTCGTACAGTTTTTTTTTTTTTTTTTATTATTTTTATTAAAGTTTTTCAACACATACAACATACACAGCTTAAGCACCTACAGTACAGAAAAGGAGCAAATACAAAAAATAATACCATTTGCAATGCGAACCTAGCGAATCAGGCATAACAATGGAAGGGTGCAGCAACACCGCCAAATAGAATCCAGAAAGGCATACATTATCATAAACCCAGTAGTCCTTACGAACACATAAGAATACATCGGGAGAAAAGCAAGATATAATAGCAAGATATGGCCTAGATAGGATGACCCTGTCCACCCCAAATTCACTAAGCCGTTTCAGGCTCTGCTAACCAAGTGCGCCAGACCTTGTCATATTTTAGTGGGCAGCCCCGATTGGCATAAGTGTCCCTGTATAGAGGAAGGCTATTGTTCACCAAGCATTTCCATTGCTTCAGAGAGGGGGGCAGGCTTCTTCCACTGCATAGCAATGTTCTTACGAGCATAGAAGAGCAGCAGGGTAATCAGCGCGCGTTTGGCAGAGGATGGTACGATGGTCTCAACGAGCCCCAAAAGGCACACCTCCATTGCCAAAGGCACAGTGACACAGGCTACTCTATTTATCAAATCCAGCACCATTTCCCAATACCGCTGGACCCCCGGACAATGCCAGAAGATATGGGAGAAGTCGCCCGGTGAGGCGCCGCATCTCCAACACTCTGAGGAATGAGCAGGGTCTATCTTGTGGAGTCTGTGGGGGGTGTAATAAGCCCTATGAACAATCTTGTATTGCACCAATCTGTCGCGCATGGAGACCAGGGTGTTGAAAGGGAGGTCCCACACATCATCCCAGTCATCGTTGTCTAAAGTGGGGATATCAGTCTGCCATCTAGTCCAGAGTTTGTCAAGGGGTGGAAGAGACACAAGGATCAAAAACGCATAGAGATGTGAGGTGGGCTTTTCCGCACAGCTAAATCTAGGTGTCCTCTCCAGTTCCGACTGCGCTACAATACATGAAGATTGTGGAAACTGCGCCGCAAATGCATGGGACAGTTGAAGATATCTGAATAGGAAATGGTTAGGTAGGTTGTACTGGGAGGAAAGGTGCGAGAAAGGGAGCAAGGAATTTTGGGACACTACGTGAGATACTAGTTTGATACCGTATTTTGTCCACGCGTAAGGGTCAGGGGTTTTGTATATGTGGGATAAGTTAGGGTTCAGCCAGATAGGGGCATTGGGGGAGATTTCAGACTGTTTACACTTCTCAATGGCTAATCCTGTCCGCCATGCCCGCAGGGTGGTAAGCATAGAGGGGGTCAGAGGATAAGGGGCACGAGGGCCCCTAAAAAGTAACAATTGAAGAGCTTCCAGCGAACCGACCACTGCCGCTTCCAGCACAGTCGACGAGTTCGCTCTGTCCGGCTGTAACCACCACGCCGCTGTCACCAGCTGCGCAGAGAGGTAATACTTATAGCAGTCCGGGAATACCATGCCACCCTGCGTTCGTGGTCTCATTAAAGTCGTCAGTCGATACCTGGGAGGAGAGGGGCCCCATAAGAAGGAGGAAAAAATGCGGTTCAGTTTCTTAAAAAAAGACTTGGGCACCCATTGTGGGGAGTGACGGAAAAGATATGTTAGTTTGGGAATAATCTTCATTTTTATGAGGTTAACTCACCCCCATAATGACAGAGGCAGGTTGCTCCATGATTTAAGCTTCGTCTGTGACTCTAAAAGCACCGGGGCGAGGTTCAAAGAGATAAAGTCTGAGGCTGAACCAGAGACATGTACCCCTAGGTATTTAAAGGAGTCCACCCACAGGAGGGGACAATCAGGAGGTAATGTGGACCTGGCCGCTGGATCAATCGGGAATAGGAGGGACTTAGACCAATTTACCCTAGGACCGGTGACCTCAGCAAAGGTGTTCAGAATACTGAGCGCTCCTTGCAAGGACGGGCCGGCATCATTCAGGAAGAGCAGCATGTCATCCGCGTACAAGGCAACCCTCTCCTCCAGCAACCCGAGTCGGAGACGTTTAATGTGCGGTGAGGTGCGAAGTGCCTCCGCCACCGGTTCAATAGCAAGGGCAAACAAAGCTGGAGAGAGAGGGCAGCCCTGCCTCGTTCCCCTGGCAAGCCCGAAGGGGACAGACAGTCCATCCCCCAGGCGCACCGAGGAAGTGGGGCATTTGTAGATCACCCGGAGCCACCTGATGAACAGCAAAGGAAAACCCATCCTACGTAAAGTTTCCCACAAAAAGGGCCACTCGACCGTGTCGAAGGCCTTTTCTACGTCTAGAGATGCCACTGCCCGGGAACCCATATTGAGGTGTTGAGCGTGTATGTTAGTGAACAGCCTTCTGAGATTAACATCTGTGGACCTACGGGGCATGAAACCTGTCTGGTCTGGGTCTATCACTGAGGGTAGCATGGGATATAACCGAAGGGCCAGAAGCTTGGTCAGAATTTTAAAGTCAGAGTTAAGCAAGGCAATAGGGCGGTAGGAAGCACAGGAAGTGGGGTCTTTGGGAGCCTTATATATCAGGGTCAAGTAGGCATGGTACATAGAACCAGGCAGACCACCGTTTGCTAGGCATACAGTATACAATTGTGCCAACAGGGGCGCCAAGAGTTCCACATGAGCCCTATAAAAGTCCATCGGAAGCCCATCTGGCCCCGGCGCCTTGCCAGGGGGGAAGGACCGGATAGCCTTTATGACCTCCAGAGCCGTAAATGGTTGGACCAATGTCTCTCTGTCATGGTCAGAGAGCCAGCCAAGCGCCAATGGATCTAGTAGGCCGTTCAGCGATTCTGGCTGAAAATCTGACGGTAGACCAGACGAATATAAAGCACTATAGAAGGAGTTAAAGGTCTGCAAGACATCAGAAGGGGAGGACACAGTCCCGCCCCCCGATGTCTGCAGGGTAGACACTAGGGTAAGGGGTCGGTCATGTTGTGTCATCATGGCCAGCAGGCGGCCATTTCTATCACCTTGTTCAAAGGCCCTCTGCCTACCCCTATAGGAGTCGAGTCGCGTGACCTCAGCCAGGTGTAACTGAAGTTCCCTCCGAGCCGCCATCAGCAGATCAAAGTGAACCGGGGTGGGGTCACCACCATATGTAGCAGTGTGGTCATCAACAGTCTTCTGCAGCGCCAGAGTCGCAGCTGACTGCTGTTTTTTAATGCTGGCAATAGCAGAGATATACTGTCCCCTTGTAAAAGCTTTAAAGGCATCCCAGACAATGTCGGGAGAAGAGGATTCCTTATTGTTTTCCCAGAATTCAGACAGCAGGGGCGGCAGTTTGTCAGTAAGGTCAAGATGAGAGACCCATTGTGTACCCAACCTCCAGAGCGCAGCATTCCGGGAAGCCGGGGAGCGGGGGACTATGATCAGACAGGCCGCTGGGTAGATAGGACGTCTCCAATACGTCCGCTAACAGTGCGGGGTTGGAGAAGGCCAGATCTATCCGCGAGGCAGTCTTATAGGATGCCGAAAAACATGAGTAAGTCCTTGTGGTAGGGTGCTTCCACCTCCAGACCTCCACCAGCCCCACCGCCTGAGCCCAGGCAGAGAGGTCTATGCATTGTTTCCTAGGCGGGGTAGGTCTATCTAGGTCGGGCGACAAAATGGCATTGAAGTCTCCCATAATCAGAACTTTCCCCGGACAGAAGGGCGAAATCTTTTCTAGGACCTCATACAATATTGCAGATGAAAACGGGGGAGGGATGTACAGATTTATAATGATATATCTTACGGACCATAACGTAAATACCACTATCACAAATTTACCCTGGGGATCCGTCCGGACCTCCTCAATAACACAGGGGAAACTCTTGTGGATAAGGATCGACACACCCCTGGCGTATGTGGAATACGTGGCATGTATCGCTCGCTGTATCCAAGGCTTCTTAAGAGTCAAAATCTTACTGCCCATGAGGTGAGTCTCCTGAAGGAGAATAAGCTGGGGGGAGTGAGATTTTAAGTATCGAAATAAAAGGGCTCGCTTGAATTTTGAGTTACGACCTTTGACATTCCAGGAGAGGACGGTAAAGGAGTCTGCTAGTTGACCAGCCATCGGGAAATGGGGAGAAATAGATAAAGAGATACACTAGAGGGCATGTACCAGTGCACCCCATGAGCAGCAAGATCTCGGTCACAGTGCAAAAAATACTGACAGTACTTAAGCAAACCACAAAACAAAACAAAACAGAGAAAAAAAAAAACACAAAGAAAAACAACATAAGAGTAAGGAACAACTAGATCCTTAATCAAACTTCCCAGGCACGAGTGCCTATCCTACTATATCCCAGCCTTCCTCCTAACAGGGGGGAAGGTCTGGGAATAGTTTTTACCCAGAAAAAAAAACTTTAACTACAGGTGCCAGTGAACCCCTCAACTGGGGGCACTACACTATCGGTGCCAGTCCACCCACTCTGCTGACAGGTACTGTCTCTTCCGTCTTGTAAGAACAGGGAGCAGAGGGACGGGGGATATTGATCCCAAAAATCAGTGGCACCAAAGTCAGCGACTTGATAGAACAGTGGGCAAGGGTGAGGGATGTAAATCCCAATACAGCGAGCAGGGCCGAGCAATCCAGAGGGGGGGGTTGTCGTTCCTCCCGCTATTTGGTATCTCCAAGAGAGTGGAGGGCACCAGGCCTATCTCCGCCGCCGCTCACATCCGGACACGCCCCCCGGCGTCGTACAGTTTAGCTGCTCCGTCGAATCTTCTTAGAACATTCGACAGACACCATAAGCCTTCAATGACAGATTTGACTGTAATTAATTCGGATTTTCAGACGAATGCATTTTTTAACTAAACAAAATAAATAAAAACGAATTTCGGGAGTAACTAAATAAATTTATTTTTTGGACGAAAACGAAATTCCGAAACAAAATATTTCAGTGTGCACATGTCTAGTGAGCAATGACACAAGAGAAGTCGTACAGGAAATTGTTAAAGCGGTGTCCCACCTGGGGGAATTTTTTTTAAGTAAGTAGCTACAAATACTGTAGCTGCTGACTTTAAATTTATAGACACTTACCTGTTCAGGGAGCCCGCAATGTTGACATTGCAGCCATTTCTCGGATGGGATTTTCAGAATTCCGCTGGCATTCGTTGAAAGGGAAACTGGCAGTAAAGCCTTTCAGCTTCACAGCCAGTTCCCTACTGCGCATGTGCGAAGCGTGCTGCGCTTTCTAATTGGCCTGGCAGCAGGGAAAGGAAGAGGGGGCCGAACTTCCAAAGGGACAGCACCATGGCACCATTTCCCGGAAGTGGGGAAGGGTACCTGTCAAAAACAGGTACCCAATACCCATTCACATAGGGGGGCGGGATCTGGGGGTCCCCTTGTTTATGGGGGCTTCCAGAGTCCGATAAGCCCCCCTGCCCGCAGACCCCTACAACCACCAGCCAGGGTTGTCGGTAAGAGGCCATTGTCCTCATCAACATGGGGGCAGGGTGCTTTGGGGTGGAGGGCACAGAGCTCCCCTGCCCCAAAGCACCCACCCCCCATGTTGAGGGTATGTGGCCTGGTATGATTCAGGGCCGACTCGCTCGTCCCCTCTCTTTCTTGACCTACCGGGTGGCATGCTCGATAAGGGTCTGGTATGGATTTTGGGGGGGGACCCCACGGCATTTAAAAAAAAATTGGAATGGGGAGGTCCATTCTGAATCCATACTAGACTCGAAGGGCCTGGTATAAACCTGTTTTTCTTTTGCCGGCAATTTTTTTTTTTTACATTCAACTTTCAGCGGGGAAGCCCGCTGACAGCTGATGATTTATCAGTTGTTAGGGACGCGGCCCCCTGCTTAGCAACTAGCTATGTACAGTGGTAAAATAAATACCGCTAAATGTAAAACACATCAAAAATCACATCACAAACACAACACTTGCGTTTCTGGTGCGGTTCCATTGAAATCTATTACCCGCAAAACGTGGGAAAAAAAGTCCCCGACCATTTCCAAAAACGCACGGGCCGCAAAATGCAAACATGTGAACTTGTACCATAGGAAACCATGTTAAATGGACTGTAGTTTGTTTCTGCAAACTGCAAAACGCAGTAAAAAATGCACTAAAAACGCGTAGGTCTGAACCTAGGGTTAAAGGACCATGCTGGAAACAAGGCGAGAAGAGCTGCTTTTTTATCTGCTGCTGAGATAATACATTTTCTTTTTTAAAGTGGGGTTGGGCTTTCCAAAAATCCTTGCTTTTTTCTGTTCCACTAGTGATGTTTTTATTGCTAGGCACATTAAATTACATGGGGGGGGGGGCATCTAGGAGTAGCATATCTGTTTTGTTATCCCTGATTATTAATAAATACCTTACTTAAATATGTTTTATGCATCTATTAATATGTTTCACAGTCAAGTCTCCCCAATATCCCTTCTTACAACTGTATAATCCACCAACAGTTTGCTCTCTTTCTTGGTTTCAAAAATCACAATGATGTATGGTCATTCTTTTCAGGCTGATCCCACAGAGGATATTTTCATCTCACAAATCCTGTGGGACTGTTTTTAAAGTGGCCTAAATGAAATTGTTTCTCTGTCACTTCTCGCTGTCACAGACCTGTCAGCGTACACCAGCCCACATGCGACAATGAAAATGTTCTTATTTATAGAAAACGTTTTATCTCTTCTATTCTCTATGCGTGTACCGAAGAGAGCCATGAATGGTTGGACATATTTTAACATGTCCAAGCTGTCTTTGTGCCCCAATAAAACTGTTTGCGATGGCAAACGGCCCATTTCATCTGTGTCTTAATCAAAAGTGCTGTGTCTGCTGTTTTATTCCATTCATTTTGCAGCTCCTTTTCTTTTGGATCTATCTTTTGGATAGTCACAATTTAAAATTTAAATATACATTGCTTTTTGATGGTGCTTGTCCACATAAATAGTCATTTAAGTTTATAAAATGTGCATATATTTAATTAAACAGCCATGAGGGGTAATTAAATTGTATATATCAAGCTTGTTCAGTTGTAGGATAATGTATTGCAGATGTAAAAAGTAGTATATTTTACCCAAATAAATATGAACGTTTAAAGTATAATTAAAGGCAAATCTTTTTTCTTAGTGTTGGATAAAGTCCAGTGGGATTAGAACATCTGTCTTTTTTTTTCCATCTGTGCCCCCATTAGGGAGATTCACCCTTTCTATTTTATCCTTTTGAAAGTTATCATAAGGCCTCATGCCCACGGGCGTTTTTTCAGCTGCGTTTTTGAGCGTTTTTTACAGCTTAAAAACGCCTGTCCATGTTAGTCTATAGCTTCATGCCCACCTAGGCGTTTTTGAGCTGTAAAGAGCATAGGCGTTTGTAAGCTGTAAAAAAAACCCAGGGCCAGTGCGTTCCTCAGCGTCAGAACTAGGCAGGAAAAAACGTGAGCGTCAAAAAACGCGCAAAAACGCGCACTAACGCGCAAAAAACGCGCACTAACGCGCGGTCGCGTTTTTAGCTCCGACGTTTTTTTTTTTTTTTTTTTTTTTTTTTAAAAAAAAAATATTTACAATAACATGGACAGGCGTTTTTAAGCTGTAAAAAACGCTCAAAAACGCAGCTGTAAAAACGCCAGTGGGCATGAGGCCTTAAAAGTGAAAGTGAGCAAAAATCCCAAATTTTGGGTAATGGGGACACTGGGTCTGGTGACCATGGTGACAACCAGGGATTCCCTCACTTACTTCTTGTTTTGGCTATGGGACAGGAAGTAAAGGAAAATTTCCCCAATGAGACACAGAAAGATGGCCCAAAGAACCCTGACAGTGGTCATAACGCTCCCTTATTTAAATGAAAAAATCAAAAACGAAAAAAGTTTTGCCTTTAGTTCCACTAATACACCTAATTTGATTTGCAAATTTTTGATTAAACAGGCAGTTTATTTTTTCATAATGAGCAAAAACAGACATAATTTCCATTTATCTTCATTATTTGAACAATTACACAATCAGCCCTGGCTAACAATGGGACATGCTTTGAGAAAAATCCTAGATTGTTTTAAGCTGGTGAGATGACCACCAGTCAAGTCTGACCTAATAAGAAATTATTAAAAAGCTTTTATAAGCATTAACCTAAGACCTCCCCAACACATTTCCATACCTCCCAACTTTTAGAGATGGGAATGAGGGACACCTAACAGCAAAAGCATGCAGGCATAGGACACACCCCTTTCCACACCCCCTTAAAGGAGAATTGTGCAAAAAAAAAACAAGATTGGTTAAACCCGCAAGTGCTTTTTTTTACCACTACTATTCCTTTATATTGGCTTTTGTAATTTTCAATTGCAGCAATTTAGAAATCAGATGAAAGGTTTAGCGCTGGAAAAAATGTTTTGATAGATAAAAAGCGCATTTTATATACAGCTATATAGATCAGACCAAAATGAGGGACAAATGAGGATAAATGAGGGACAGAGGGACATTGCTCCAAATCAGGGACAGTCCCTCAAAATCAGGGACAGTTGGGAGCTATGCATTTCTCCTCACAAAGGGCTAAATCATGATTATGCTGGTTTTACAAATGTTTTCCCCTCTTTTCCTTTCCCCTCGAGAGCATGCCTCAAAAATATATTTTTTTTCTTTTACCTTGTTTCTGTAGCAAGAAAGCTTCTACTACTCCTTGGGGGTTATTTACGAAAGGCAAATCCACTTTGCACTACAAGTGTACTGCAAAGTGCACTTGCACTTGAAAGTACACTTTGCAGTGCTGTCGCTGTAGATCTGAGGGGGAAATGCAAGGAAAATAAATAAAAAACAGCATTTTTGCTTGCACATGATTGGGTGATAAAATCTGCAGAGCTTCCCCTAATTTCAGAGCTTCCCCTCAGATCTACAGCGATCTACTGCGACTTCACTTCCAAGTACACTTGCAGTGCACTTGTGGTGCAGAATAGATTTCCCTTTAGTAAATCAACCCCTTTGCTACTATTGACATGGTAACTTCTCCCAGAGCTACATCACCAGAGCTACATCACCCAACAGCTCTTTCCATACATACAGTGAGGTTGATTCACTAAAGGAAAAAGACTGTGCACTCTGCAAGTGCAGTTGCTCCAGAACTTGGTAAATTAGGTAACGTTTCACTTTGCAAAGAGCACCCAATCACATTCAAGTAAAAAAAAAACTAAAATTTTGCTTGCACATGATTGGATAAGGGAAGTCATCAGAGCTTCTGCTCATTTTTTAAACTGTGGAGCAACTTTGCCAAGTGCACAGTCTATATGCCTTTAGTAAATCAACCCCTGTGTGTGGGCAGGTTCTTGGGAGTCAAGGCTCCTAAAGAATCAATAGACTGTGCACTTTGCAAAGTGTTGTTGCACTCTGCAAGAGTAGTTGCTCCAGAGCAAAAGAATAAAAGTGCAGAAGCAATGCTGACTTCCATCATCCAATTATGTGCAAGCAAAAATATGTGCAACTGCACAGTCTTTGCAAAGTGCACAGTCCAATTGCCTTTCGTAAATCAACCCCATTGTGTACATATGGAGAGTAGCAGGGAGGGTGAGGGAAAGGTGGAGTTCTGTAGTCCAGCAGAGGAAAACTCAAGCATGGCAGACAACTTTGCTTGTAATTTATGAGCAGCAGAAGTAGTGTTGTCAGTCAACAAAGAAAGTTAGGAGCTGGACTGCAAGGTATTTTTCTGTTTTTGAAATCATGTGTAAAGGAATAAACTTTGGGGATTTGCATGTATTGCAGACATGTACTGCATACGTTTTTTTAAAACATACATGTATTTCAGAAATCTACAAACTTGTGTAAACGATGTAAACTTTACAGGTGCTTCATTCTTCGTGAAAAAACAGGTTATCAAAGATGATGTTACGAAATATCATAAAAGGCTCCTATCATCAAAAACGGTTTAACCGCTTCAGCCCCGGAAGGTTTTATCCACTTTCTGACCAGGCCATTTTTTACACTACGGTGCTGCGTTGCATTAACTGACAATTACGCGGTCATGCAACGCTGTTCCCAAATAAAATTGATGTCCTTTTTTCCCCACAAATAGAGCTTTCTTTTGGTGATATTTGATCACCTCTGCGGTTTTTCTTTTTTGCGCTATGAGCAAAAAAAGAGCGACAATTTTGAATAAAAAACAATATTCCTTACTTTCTGCTATAAAACATTCCCAATAATAAAAAAAAAACGTATTTCTTCATCAGTTAAGGCCAATATGTATTCTGCTACATATTTTTCGTTTAAAAAATCACAATAAGCGTGTTTTGATTGGTTTGCGCAAAATTTATTGCGTCTACAATCTATGGGTTAGCGTTATGGCATTTTTATTTTATTTTTTACTAGCAATGGCGTCGATCTGCGTTTTTTAGCAGGACAGCGACATTGTGGCGGGAAAATCTGACCCTAAGTGACACTTTTTGGGGACCAGTGACACCTGTCCAATCACAGTGGGAGCGGCGCTCTGGCGGCGCGCGCACGCCCCCCACACCGCATGCACAAAATCACGTACATGTATGTGATTTTGAGCAGGCGGGCCACCCTGCCAGAGTATATGTACGATGGGCGGTCCAGAAGCGGTTAATCATGGTACAAAAATGCACACAAAAATTGCAAAAATAAAGTTAAAGAATAAAGTGGTTCTAAAGCCCTAAGGTTTTTTACCTTAATGCATTCTATGCATTAAGGTAAAAAACCTTCTGAGCTGTAGGTTCCCCCCAGCTTCCCCCTTATACTTACCTAAGCTTGATCCAGATCCAGCGATGTGCATCAAAGCAGTGGCTCTCACTCTACCTCCTCTACCTCACTCTACCTCCTCACAGGGCAGGTTTATAGCAGTGGGAGCCATCAGCTCTCACAGCTGTCAAATAAATGCTTTGACGAGGGAACAGAGGGCGAGGTGTCGATGAACTCAAGCAGGGTGGCTCGGGAGTGAGCCCGCACAAGATCCCCCATAGACAGCGGTTTTCTATGGAGTCATTTGCCAATGAGGAGCAAAGAGCACTGGTGGGGGATACTAGAAGAAGAGGATCAGGGCTGCTTTGTGCAGAAGCATTGCACAGAGAATTTCACAGAGCAGATAAGTATAACTTTAAGCTTCACAGAGTCAATCACTTCTTTAAATTCATTAAAAATATAAACTCCAACACATAGCCCAAACTCGCTCATTGGAATCCATGCTCTTGTCTCTGGATGTGAATAAGGCCTTTGACACTTTATCGTGGCCTTATCTCATGTCAGTTCTTCGGCATTATGGTTTTGGGTCTTCATTCATGCAATGGATGTCAGTCCTATATGATTCCCCTCGGGCAAAAATGAAGTATTATGGATTTGAATCTCCTCTCTTTAATATCAATAGGGGCACCCGTCAGGGATGTCCACTCTCGCCTCTCCCTTTTGTATTGGCTCTTGAACCCTTGGCGGAGGCGATTCGTTCACATCCAGATATACGGGGCATTGAAGTAGCGGGCTGTCCCCATAAAATTTCTTTATTTGCAGATGACATCCTTCTTACTTTAACCTCCCCTAGGTAATTTCTTTACCAAACATACAATCCCTTTTGGATACCTTTGCTTCCCTTTCAGGGCTCCGAGTTAACCCCTCCAAATCGAAAGCATTATCGGTCAATATCTCTTATGGATTGTTAATGGAATTACAGTCGGCGTTCCCCTTCCAATGGGTCTCCTCGCTGCCCTACTTAGGAATCCACCTTATCCCTACGTATTCTGGATTGTACCAGGCTAACTTTCCACCTTTGTTCAAAAGGCTAATGGATATGCTGTTGTCTTGGTCTCATTTGCCCCTGTCTTGGTTCGGCAGAATAACAGCTATCCGTGTGTCTTATCTCCCGAAACAACTATATATTTTTTGTGTCTTGCCTATTTTGGTTCCTTCGCATATACTTCGCATTCACCAACATAGGATTTTGCAATTTATCTGGGGATCGACCCACCCTCGAATTAGCAAACGAATTAATGGCGGTCTTTCGGTCCCTAATTTACGGGCCTATTACTGTATATAGCTGCTAATATAGCCCCACTTTCACACCTTCACGAGACGTATCAGCTCCCGTTCTGGGCTACGATTGACCTGGTCGACACCGACCCTCATTGCCCTAGCTCCCTCCTGCGCACCGCCCGGCGGTTATAGGGCCCTGTTTGGCCCATTCCTTGCGACTATGGGACTCGGTAAAGTATTCTGCAGGATTGATCTCGCCCCATCTTCCACTTCTGCGACTCCTACACTGCCCATTATTTCCTCCAGGTTGTGATAACCCTACCCAATTCTCATGGTGGACCACGAACGGGTTCAGAGATGTTCATTCACTGTTTACGCCTACTAGAATTTTGACATTTGACACTTTACGCTCTTCTCATGATATCCCCTTGAGAGAGCACTATAGCTATTTACAACTTTGTCACTTTCTCCAAAGTCTTATTAAATCCCACCCCTTATACCTTGACTCCCTTTGAGAGACTTTGTAGAGCCAGGCCACATTCTCCGGGCCTGATATCGCTGATATATTCGGCTGTGATATCCACAAAGAGACCCCCATTGAGGCCCTATCATCTTCAATGGGAGAAAGAATTGGGGAAGCAGTTGGACCCTGAAGACCGGCAGGCAATGACAATAGCTTTGTCCAAGTGCTCACGTAATGTGTTAATTTTGGAAAATGCCTATAAAGTATTGTACAGGTGGTACTACACACCGGCTAGATTAGCTCGCTTTATTCCAACTTACTCTCCGATTTGTTTTCGGGGATGCTCCCAAGAGAGCTCCATGGCACATATTTGGTGGTCATGCCCGCGGGCATGCAGACTGTAGGACAGGGAATACACCCTTCTTCGCAACCTGTTTCAGATTAATCTTAAATGGGACCCTTATGAAGCTCTCCTTGGTAAGCCTATTGTTGAATTACTGTGACCGGAACGGCAGCTAGCCCAACATCTCTTTACTGCAACTAAATTGGCAATTGCGAGAGCATGGAAAACCCCCACACTCAGCTTTGAGGCAGTCAAAAATCGCCTGAATGATGTCATGGGTAATGAGAAGCCGACGGCTGTTCTTTCTGATACGCATGACAAGTTTCTCAAGGTTTGGCAACTATCACCCTTCTAGGTTTGACGCTGCATTACTATCAATGTAGGACTCCTCTTGCGCGCACCCCGTGGACCCCCTACCCCCCTCCTCTTTCTGTCCTTCTTTACCCCCTACCCCCTCCTCTTTCTGCTCTATTTTTACTCCTCTTGCACCCTTTTATCACCTCTTTCTTCTCTGTCAACCCTTTCTACTCTTTTCTCAAGGATGCTAACCTTCAGGTTCTATTGTTGTGTATTGTACACTCATTTCACAGGTTTACATGCAGCCGGGCATGGCCTGGGTTTTGGGCCATCTGGTTCCAAGGACTTTTTCATTTGAGTTTTGCATGCGATCATGACTCATGCTTCCTTTATGCTGGTGGAGGCCTCTGGGCCCTGATTTACTATGTATATCATATGCTATAACACTCTATTGTAAACCTGTACTGTTGGTTTGTATGACAATAAAACTTTTGTAAAAGAAATTCATAAAAAATATATACATTCATCAGTAAAATAAAAATAAAAACTATATGCAGGATACACAAGGTGGAAAAATCTTACAGGTAAATGTATTGTAAAATGTAAACTTGTGCATATGTGTTACAAAAGTTTCATGATAGCTAATCCACCTATACATTTTATGAATTGTCGTATCAGATTTTATGAATACATATAAGAAAAACGTGAGAGAAACAAAGTCACTGATCTGGAATGAGAGCACGGCTTTTACTGCATAAAAATCAATGGTCTTCAGGAGCAAAACCCATAAACAGCTTAAAAGCTCATAAAGAATAAACACATGAAAATATTCATAAAATTTACATTTTAAATAGCATTACCGATGATAAGATCATTAATCAGTACAAGTTAACAAGGTCTGGGATGACAATGGCAATAAAAACACCCCAGTATGATATTTTGCATAGTTTCATTATTTATTTTTTACCCAACAATACCTGTACTTTTATTTGTTCTTTTGAATCCTTCTGAAAAAATGTGTTCATTAAAAAGTTTAATAAAACATACTAAAATTCAGCAATGAACCCAATGTGCCTATTGAGATTTTTTCATCAGAAAAGTTGAAAGGTAAGAGCTTGTGGTACCTTCCGAAAAGCAATCCACCGCTAAAGGCAACCTTCGCCACCATAACGCAACCATGTGCATAGCACACAGTTGTGGGGCAGTTGCAGCATGGCCCCACTCAGCTGAGTGAGTTGTGTTTGGTGGGCATAACTGTCCACCTAATGCAACTGGGGGGGGTCATTTTTGCTGCCTGCAATGAAGAGCATTGCAAACATAGCATGTGTACACCCCATCTGCTGCCCTTATATGTTTTCACCCCCACAATACAAGTGTAAACTTGGCCCAAGAGAGGAAAGTTTGACAAGCACTCTAAAATTACTTTAAAACAGTTTTTTTTTATAGAAATGAATGGTCACACACAATATCACTGTCCCCACACCAGCTGTCAACTTACCTCCATATCACAGCTGCTCTACTCTGTTGTTGATCTCTGCATTGACTGAATTTTCCTCAGCGCTGACTGAACCCCATAGACATGAATAGAGTCATATACTAAAACTGGAGATCCCGATAGAATGGCCGCAATCAAATCTGGGGCCAGCGAAAAATTTCACTGTAGAGGAGGTAAACACTAGAGCAGGCTGCAGCTGTGATTTGGAGGTAAGGTAAGTAGGCAGATAGGGAGGCTGGCTTTAGTTTATGGGAACATAATATTGTTTATTGTAGCCATAAACCAAAGTGTTTGGAATTAGATATCACATTTTTACAACCGTTTTAAAATACAAAGCAATTTTGCAATTTTGCAATTGTTGCCCAATCCTAACATTTTTAACCTAACAGGATGAAATTTACTAAAAATTTATGTAAATGTATATTTTGTCTGAAAGATATTTTGATGAAATGTAATTTCGAGAAAAGAAGGGCATCAGAATGCACATAGAATACAAAAGAAATTTCACAAATTGAATGCATGTGTTTTATGCTTGCACAGACTACAAAAGTAGATGTAATAGTCATTTTATACAATATATCAGTGGCGGCCGGTCCATAAGGGGCGCAAGGGCGAAGCCCCTAAAGTTCCCAAAGTTAGTTTGCCAAAGAAGAAAGCTACTTTATAATGATAAAAACTGTACACACGATCGGTTTTACCGATGAAAACAGTCCGATGAACTTTTTTCATCGTACAAACCGATCGTGTATGGGCCCCATCGGTCTTTTTTCCATCGGTGTTAAAAAATAGAACATGTTTTAAATTTATCCGATGGAAAAAAAAACGATAGCAAATTACTATCGTCTGTGGGGAACTCCTATCGGATAAAAAACCCACGCATGCTCAGAATCAAGTCGACGCATGCTCAGAAGCATAGAACTTAATTTTTCTTGGCTCGTCTGAGTGTTTTACGTCACAGCGTTTGGGACGATCGGTTTTTTGACTGATGGTGTGTAGGCAAGACTGATGGAAGTCAGCTTCATCGGATTTCCGATGGAAAAATCCATCGGTTTAAAATCCATAGGATATCCGATCGTGTGTACAGGGCTTCAGTGATAATATCATATAATAAATAATAAAAAAAAAAAAACTGTATTTCGTTCATATGTGTGTGCACTGTGCGGGGCGTCGGAGTGATAGGTGTCTATTAGGTCTGTAAGCTTTTAAAAAGCATGTCATTTGAGGCTGGGCTCTAATTGGCTTGTTTCAGGCTGTCCTCTGTGCCCCGAACCCTCCCACTTTTGGTTTTAGCGAATCAATATTTGTCATTGCGTCACTTCCGGTTTCCGGCTTCTCATCCCGTGGAATGCAAGGCGTCATCTGGTGAGTGCGGACCCGAAGGGGGGAGCACGATAAGCGATTTCACCATTTGCATTTTTCAGTTTGTGCCCCCCAAACATTTTTAGCACCAGCCGCCACTGCAATATATTAGCACAACTTCAAGCAAACAGCTAAATACACATATTGCATATATGAATGAAAGTTGTTTTACTTGTCAAACTAATATGTATTTCTGTCCATCCAGTCCTGTGAATACACAGATCTGCAACACAGTATTGACCTGCCTGGCAGATGCCCTGACCGTTCTCTACTGCAATTTCACTTTCACTTACATGTTACCTCTCTACACCTTGTGACTGGAAAGTGAAAGAAGAAGCCACACATTGACAAGCTCATCTTTCAGTAACTCTGCTTTCTTCTATTATCAGCATGCATTGCATCTGATTGGCTCCATGTGCAGTTTCTACCCCTCTCTGAGCTCAGCTGTACAGGTTGATTGTATTTAAAAAATACATTTAAGGACATATTGATGATTACAGAGTCGCATTATAGTGTTTCTAAACACCAACGTTTTTTTAAGCTTAATGCATTCTCTGTGTAGCGCTACCCCCAGTTAAGAGAGCCGCTGGATTTGTTTGCGGGCCCTGAATACAGCACCGCCAACCCCCGGCAATCTACTCGACCCACTCTGGAACAATTAGTCTAGGGATTGTCTTGTATCACAATCTATCTGTATTGTCAGTAGGGATGAGCTTTGTGTTCGAGTCGAACATACGTTCGACTCGAACATCGGCTGTTCGATCGTTCGACGAAGATCGAACGATTTGGGCCGTTCGCGCCAAATTCGAGTGACGCGAACGGCCCACAATGCACTACGCCATCGCAGTGTCATCCAGGCGTCATGTGACCCCGCATGCTTGGCCAATCACAGCGCCGGCAGCGAGGAGAGCAATGATTGGCCACAGGCAGGATGCCTGTGGCCAATTATTGCTGAGGGGGTTTAGTACACGCCCCACACTATAAAAGGCCGCCAGCGCGGCGGCCTTGTGTAGTGTGTTCCGGAGCAGGGAAAGAGAAGCATAGGCAGGGACAGTGTCATTTTTTTTCCTTTACTAATCCTGGATTACTTGTGTTTAGGGACAAATAAGGATAGGTAGGGAGAGTGTCAGTGTGTTATTCTGTGCTAAACCTTGTTTGTAGGGACAGAGAGGTACAGTGAGGGAAAGTGTCAGTGTGCTATTCTGTGCTAAATCTTGTTTGTAGGGACAGAGTAGGACAGTGAGTGAAACTGACAGTGTGCTATTCTGTTCTAAACCAATCTTGCTGAACCATATTTTCAATCCTTGAGTTTAGGGACAGAGAGGTACAGTGAGGGAAAGTGTCAGTGTGCTATTCTGTGCTAAATCTTGTTTGTAGGGACAGAGTAGGACAGTGAGGGAAAGTGTCAGTGTGCTATTCTGTTCTAAACCAATTTTGCTGAACCATATTTGAAATCCTTGAGTTTAGGGACAGAGAAGGACACTCGTGGAAACTATCAGTGTGCTATTCTGTGCTAAATCTTGTTTGTAGGGACAGAGTAGGACAGTGAGGGAAAGTGTCAGTGTGCTATTCTGTTCTAAACCAATTTTGCTGAACCATATTTGAAATCCTTGAGTTTAGGGACAGAGAAGGACACTCGTGGAAACTATCAGTGTGCTATTCTGTGCTAAATCTTGTTTGTAGGGACAGAGTAGGACAGTGAGGGAAAGTGTCAGTGTGCTATTCTGTTCTAAACCAATCTTGCTGAACCATATTTGAAATCCTTGAGTTTAGGGACAGAGAAGGACACTCGTGGAAACTATCAGTGTGCTATTCTGTGCTAAATCTTGTTTGTAGGGAGAGACAGAGTAGGACAGTGAGGGAAAGTGTCAGTGTGCTATTCTGTTCTAAACCAATTTTGCTGAACCATATTTGAAATCCTTGAGTTTAGGGACAGAGAAGGACACTCGTGGAAACTATCAGTGTGCTATTCTGTGCTAAATCTTGTTTGTAGGGACAGAGTAGGACAGTGAGGGAAAGTGTCAGTGTGCTATTCTGTTCTAAACCAATTTTGCTGAACCATATTTGAAATCCTTGAGTTTAGGGACAGAGAAGGACACTCGTGGAAACTATCAGTGTGCTATTCTGTGCTAAATCTTGTTTGTAGGGACAGAGTAGGACAGTGAGGGAAAGTGTCAGTGTGCTATTCTGTTCTAAACCAATCTTGCTGAACCATATTTGAAATCCTTGAGTTTAGGGACAGAGAAGGACACTCGTGGAAACTATCAGTGTGCTATTCTGTGCTAAATCTTGTTTGTAGGGAGGGACAGAGTAGGACAGTGAGGGAAAGTGTCAGTGTGCTATTCTGTTCTAAACCAATTTTGCTGAACCATATTTGAAATCCTTGAGTTTAGGCACAGAGAAGGACACTCGTGGAAACTATCAGTGTGCTATTCTGTGCTAAATCTTGTTTGTAGGGACAGAGTAGGACAGTGAGGGAAAGTGTCAGTGTGCTATTCTGTTCTAAACCAATTTTGCTGAACCATATTTGAAATCCTTGAGTTTAGGGACAGAGAAGGACACTCGTGGAAACTATCAGTGTGCTATTCTGTGCTAAATCTTGTTTGTAGGGACAGAGTAGGACAGTGAGGGAAAGTGTCAGTGTGCTATTCTGTTCTAAACCAATTTTGCTGAACCATATTTGAAAGCCTTGAGTTTAGGGACAGAGAAGGACACTCGTGGAAACTATCAGTGTGCTATTCTGTGCTAAATCTTGTTTGTAGGGACAGAGTAGGACAGTGAGGGAAAGTGTCAGTGTGCTATTCTGTTCTAAACCAATTTTGCTGAACCATATTTGAAATCCTTGAGTTTAGGGACAGAGAAGGACACTCGTGGAAACTATCAGTGTGCTATTCTGTGCTAAATCTTGTTTGTAGGGACAGAGTAGGACAGTGAGGGAAAGTGTCAGTGTGCTATTCTGTTCTAAACCAATTTTGCTGAACCATATTTGAAATCCTTGAGTTTAGGGACAGAGAAGGACACTCGTGGAAACTATCAGTGTGCTATTCTGTGCTAAATCTTGTTTGTAGGGACAGAGTAGGACAGTGAGGGGAAGTGTCAGTGTGCTATTCTGTTCTAAACCAATCTTGCTGAACCATATTTGAAATCCTTGAGTTTAGGGACAGAGAAGGACACTCGTGGAAACTATCAGTGTGCTATTCTGTGCTAAATCTTGTTTGTAGGGAGGGACAGAGTAGGACAGTGAGGGAAAGTGTCAGTGTGCTATTCTGTTCTAAACCAATTTTGCTGAACCATATTTGAAATCCTTGAGTTTAGGGACAGAGAAGGACACTCGTGGAAACTATCAGTGTGCTATTCTGTGCTAAATCTTGTTTGTAGGGAGGGACAGAGTAGGACAGTGAGGGAAAGTGTCAGTGTGCTATTCTGTTCTAAACCAATTTTGCTGAACCATATTTGAAATCCTTGAGTTTAGGGACAGAGAAGGACACTCGTGGAAACTATCAGTGTGCTATTCTGTGCTAAATCTTGTTTGTAGGGACAGAGTAGGACAGTGAGGGAAAGTGTCAGTGTGCTATTCTGTTCTAAACCAATTTTGCTGAACCATATTTGAAATCCTTGAGTTTAGGGACAGAGAAGGACACTCGTGGAAACTATCAGTGTGCTATTCTGTGCTAAATCTTGTTTGTAGAGACAGAGTAGGACAGTGAGGGAAAGTGTCAGTGTGCTATTCTGTTCTAAACCAATTTTGCTGAACCATATTTGAAATCCTTGAGTTTAGGGACAGAGAAGGACACTCGTGGAAACTATCAGTGTGCTATTCTGTGCTAAATCTTGTTTGTAGGGAGGGACAGAGTAGGACAGTGAGGGAAAGTGTCAGTGTGCTATTCTGTTCTAAACCAATTTTGCTGAACCATATTTGAAATCCTTGAGTTTAGGGACAGAGAAGGACACTCGTGGAAACTATCAGTGTGCTATTCTGTGCTATATCTTGTTTGTAGGGACAGAGAAGGACAGTGAGGGAAACTGTCAGTGTGCTGTTCTGTGCTAAACCAATCTTGCTGAAGCATATTGCAAATCCTTGTGTTTAGGGATAGAGAAGGATAGGCAGGGGACAGTGTCAGTGTCATTGTTGCTAAGCCTCCTGCACAGTATACACCTGAAGGTAGCCCTTATTGCTGTTTTTCCCATCTCCCTGCAGGCCATCCATTAAAATGTCTGGAAGGCAAACAAGGAGAGGCAGACAGTCAGGAGGCAAAAAAAGAGGGCAAGCAGGCTCTGTGTCTGGGGGCAACAGTGCTGGTCGTGGACGCGGTGCATTGTCATCAGCACATGGCCATGGGACACGCTTGTCCTTCTTTTCCGCAGCTGGACATGTTGAGCCACATCATGCCGAAGACTTGGTAGAGTGGATGACCAAGCCCACCTCATCCTCCTCATCCTCTCTCACCCAGGCTCAGGGTACTGGCAAAGCAGCTGCCAAAGCGTCCTCTTCTCTGGTATCATTATCTTCATTAGTCAATCCTTCCCTAGACCCACCATGTCCTTTTCCTGAGGAGTCCCCCGAACTGTTTGAGCACAGTGTTGGGTACATGCTCCAGGAGGATGCCCAGCGTTTCGAAGGATCTGATGATGATACCCAGCTAGAGGAAGGCAGTAGCGTGAGAGCAGAGAGAGGGGATGCTCAAGAAGGACACCAATCTGGCAGTCATGCTCCAGCAGCTGCAGCATACTGCCAGATTGGCTCCAGTGATGAGGAGGGAGGGGATGATGAGGTCACTGACTCCACGTAGGTGCCTAATAGGAGAGAGGAGGAGGAGGAGGAGGATGAGGAGGAGGCACATCTCCAACGAGGCAGGATGCCCTTGAGTGGCCAGCGTATGGGCAGCACACCGACGGAATCACACCGCAGAGCTCCGCCTGTGCAGGGCGCTGCCTCTGCCCGTCATTCAAAAAGTTCTTTGGTGTGGGCCTTTTTTGAGGCGAGTGCATCAGATCGCACAGCTGCTGTTTGCAACATATGTCTCAAGCGTATATCGCGTGGCCAAAACATCAGCCGCTTGGGCACCACATGCTTGATCAGACATATGTTGACCTGCCATGCAGCTCGTTGGCAAGCCTACCTTAAAGACCCACACCAAAGAACAAAGCTGACCTCTTCTTGCACCACATCAGCTGGGATCTCCAACCCCACTATACCTTCAGTCCTCTCTGAAACCTGCTCTGAGAGGAATGAAGGTGTAGAATTAGGTGTGTCACAGCCAAGTACTTGCGGGCACTCTGCTAGCAGTACACCAACGTCCGATTCTAGCAGGCAAATTTCCCTGACCCAGCTGCTGGACCGTCGAAAGAAGTTCACTCCCAGCCATCCACATGCCCAGCGGTTGAATGCTAGCTTGGCTAAATTGCTAGCGCTTCAACTGCTGCCTTTTCAGTTGGTAGACTCGGCCCCCTTCCGTGAGTTTGTGCAATGTGCGGTTCCTCAGTGGCAGGTTCCCAAACGCCACTTTTTCGCACGGAAGGCGATTCCGGCTCTCTACAGGCATGTGGAAGGCAATGTCTTGGCCTCGCTGGACAGGGCGGTCAGCGGTAAGGTGCATATTACCGCTGACTCATGGTCCAGCAGGCATGGACAGGGACGTTACCTTTCTTTCACGGCCCATTGGGTCACTCTTTTGGCAGCTGGGAAGGATGCAGGACAAGGTGCAGTAGTGTTGGAGGTTGTTCCACCGCCACACCTCCAAAATGCTACTACTGGTTGTGACACACCTCTCTCCTCCACCCCCTCCTCTTCTTCTTCCTCCATGGCCTCTTCCTGTGGTTTGTCCTCGGAACCAGCGGTGCTCCGTAGGCATTCAAGGGGCTACGCAAGTACGCAGGCAAAAAGATGCCATGCCGTGCTTGCGCTGGTGTGTTTGGGGGACAGGAGCCACACTGGGGCAGAGGTCCTGTCTGCTCTGCAGGGGCAGGCCGAGAGGTGGTTGACGCCACGCCAGCTTAAGCCAGGAATGGTGGTTTGCGACAATGGCACCAACCTCCTCTCCACCCTCCGACAGGGACAACTGACCCATGTGCCCTGTATGGCTCACGTCCTTAACCTGGTGGTGCAGCGGTTCTTGGTCAGGTACCCGGGCTTACAGGATGTCCTGAGGCAGGCCAGGAAAGTCTGTGTGCATTTCCGCAGATCTTATAATGCCAGTGCTCGCCTGGCTGAGCTGCAAAAGGAGTTGAACCTGCCCAAGAACCGCCTTATATGTGACATGTCCACCAGGTGGAACTCAACGTTGGCCATGCTGCAGCGGCTGCACACGCAGCAGAGGGCCATCAATGAGTACCTGTGCGACTACGGCACCAGGACAGGGTCAGGGGAGCTCGGGTTTTTTTCACCACGCCAGTGGGGCATGATCAGGGATGCATGCACTGTCCTGGCACCATTTGAGGAGGCCACGAGGATGGTGAGCAGTGACAGTGCATGCATCAGTGACACTGTACCTCTTGTCCACCTGTTGGAGCACACGCTGCGTGGAATAATGGACAGGGCACTTGAGGCAGAACATAGGCAGGAAGAGGAGGACTTCCTTGCCTCTCAAGGCCCCCTTTACCCAGACAGTGTTCCTTCTGTCCCACCCATCGCACAGGAAGAGGAGGAGGAGGAGGAGGATTGTGTCAGCATGGAGGTGGAGCCTGGCACTCAGCAGCATCAACAGCAGCAGTCTTTTAGGGATGATTTACAGTCCCAAGAAACCAGTGGACTTGTACGTGGCTGGGAGGAGGTGGCTGCGGATCATGTCGTCCTTAGTGACCCAGAGGACTCCGGACTGAATGCCTCAGCTAACCTACGCTGCATGGCCTCCCTGATCCTGCAAAGTCTGCAGAAGGATCCTCGTATTCTTCGGATCAAGGAGACGGACCATTACTGGCTGGCCGCTCTCCTTGATCCACGGTACAAGGGTAAGGTTGCGGACCTTATGTTACCGTCGCAGAGGGAGCAGAGGATGAGACAACTCCGGGAGGCCTTGCAGAAAGGTCTGTGCAACGCGTTCCCAGAGACTGGGAGGTTACAAACTCCTGGTCCTGGACAACGAGTTGCTGAGGCTTCGGGCAGTCAAAGAAGGAGCGGTGGGGAAGGTGGCCGTCTGACCGATGCGTTCAGACAATTCTTTAGTCCGCAGCCCCAAAGTATGATCGGTTCCAGCAACCATCGCCAGCGTCTGATATACATGGTGCAGGAATACCTAGGGGCAAGGTCAGACTTGGACACCTTCCCCACCGAAAATCCTCTGGCTTACTGGGTCTTGAGGATGGATCACTGGCCAGAGCTTGCACAGTATGCAATTGAGCTACTGGCCTGTCCTGCATCCAGCGTTCTTTCAGAACGCACATTCAGTGCTGCTGGAGGATTTGTCACGGATCACAGGGTGCGCCTGTCCACCGACTCGGTTGATCGACTGACTTTCATCAAGATGAACCAGTCTTGGATCACCACCAGCTACCACACACCTGATGCTGATATAACAGACTAATTGATTTTAAAATGTCACATCCCTTCAAGACTGATGCTGATGCTGAGTTCCTGTGCTGTTATGTTGACTAGCTATCCTCCTCCTCCTCCTCAATGATCCGATTAATGATGATAGCTTGGAAGATCATTTTGGTTTATGGGTGCCGCCACCAGTGGCTAAGGCCCAATTTTTCAGCCCCTGTTTAACAGGGGCGTGTAATTACAATTTTTGATGCAATACTTTGCAACAGGCCTCATTGCTGTGCTCCAAGTACAGTATCTGTGAGGGGTTGCAGTGTTGTGCCACCAGTGCCTAAGGCCCGATTTTTCAGCCCCTGTTTAACAGGGGCGTGTAATTACAATTTTTGATGCAATACTTTGCAACAGGCCTCATTGCTGTGTTCCAAGTACAGTATCTGTGAGGGGTTGCAGTGTTGTGCCACCAGTGCCTATGGCCCAATTTTTCAGCCCCTGTTCAACAGGGGCATGCAATTATAATTATTGATCTAATAGTTCACAGCAGGGCCCATTGCTGCGCCCACCAAGAGTAACTGTCAGGCCTTACAGTGTTGTGGCACCAGCACCACCATCACCACCACCACCACCATTACCAAAGGCCCAATTTTTCAGCCCCTGTTAAATAGGGGCATGCAATTATAATTATTGATCGAATAATTCACAGCAGGGCCCATTGCTGCGCCCACCAAGAGTAACTGTCAGGCCTTACAGTGTTATGGCACCAGCACCACCATCACTACCACCACCACCACCAAAGGCCCAATTTTTCAGCCCCTGTTCAACAGGGGCATGCAATTATAATTATTGATCGAATAATTCACAGCAGGGCCCATTGCTGCGCCCACCAAGAGTAACTGTCAGGCCTTACAGTGTTGTGGCACCAGCACCACCATCAAAGGCCCAATTTTTACTACCACTGATCAACAATTATATGTTATTACAATTCCTGATATAATAGTTGACAGCAGGGCGTTCCAGCACCCACCAAGAATAACTGTGAGTGCTTTCAGTGTTGTGCCAACACCAACACCTAAGGGGCCAATTTCTGCAGAGTATATACGGCAGGTCCCTACTTTCAAACATCCAACTTACAAACGACTACTACTTGCAAACGGAAGAAGACAACAGGAAGTGAGAGGAAATCTACCCCTTGGAAGGAAAATTCTCTCCTGTAAGAATTAATATGGGAGAAAGGTGTCTCCTCTCTACTGATGCTTTATCACCAATCCTTGTTTCAATAAAAACACCACATTTCAAAAACAGTTGTCATTGGGACGCAAAGTGAGGTGAAATGTTCTGAACAGGGGCACAGACAGCAAAAAAAATGTGACAGGGGTGATAACCGTTCCCTATGTTTTCCAAAAAGCTAAAAAAAAGGAATTTGGCATGGAGCTACACTTAAACAATGCAGCTGTTCAAAATTACAAACAGATTCTACATAAGAACAAACCTACAGTCCCTGTCTTGTATGCACCGCCTGTATACGGCTGTTCAGAGTATATAGGGCCTTTTTTATTTTGTGTGCGGGGTTCCCCTTAATATCCATACAAGACCCAAAGGGGCTGGTAATGGGCTGGGGTGGGGGGGGGGTTGATGGGGTAGCTATGCCATTTTTCCTAAAGATTTTCATCCATATTACCGGGACCAGACATTGCATTAAAGCCGCAAGCAGTTTTAAATGGCTTTTTTTCCTTTAGAAATGTTATTTTGTGCAGGGACAGTTCTAAACACGGGAAACACGTGGCACTTCACAGGCATACTTTAGACACCCCCCAGGTACAATATTTAAAGGAATATTTGACTTTTTTTTTTTCACTTTATGCATCATTAAAATGACTGCTCCCGGAAAACGTCCGTTTTTAAAACTTCTTTTTGCATTGATACATGTCCCCTGGTGCAGAACCCGGGTTCCCAAACTCTGTTTCGGACAATAACATGGATAATAGTCGTTATAATTAGCACTTTAGAATCCGAACGTTCGCATCCATTGTATTTAATAGGGTTCTAATGTTCGTGCGAACTTTCAGTTCGTTCGCGGGTTCTGGTGCGAACCGAACCCGGGGGTGTTCGGCTCATCACTAATTGTCAGGGTTACCTCTTTGCATAATGATAACACACTGATAGCATGTGATGAAGTATAACAGGTTTTTTACTTTGGGTAAAAGGCACAAGATTAATACATAACACATATATGTCTGCAGAGCCCTGCAGCAGAAAATATAGTACACCCTGATAATGCAGGCTATTTCCCTTCTAGTGCAGCTATCTCTATCTATGCGCCCTTATGGCGCAGCAACAAAAAGTTCTAACTCCTGGTCAGGCCTGACTCAGATTTAACTCAGTCTCTAGCAGAACGATTTCTTCGCATGCAACTTGACTGGTGGTGCACAACAGGAACAGTATTTGTAATCCAAAGGGGTAGACAATAAAGAACACTTCACCGGAGACTAACTCAACTCAGTTCCGCCACTAGTCTCCAGTGGAACAGTAAATAAAGGCCGGTGGGCCAAGGGAGTCTCTAGGCCTAACAACAGTACAGCCTATAGGATTGAGCAGGTGCTCGCTCACCACTCCGGACGCAATCCCAGTCCAGAACTTCCACCTGCTGTGTCTACACACACAGCGTCTGTAACGGTCGGGTCTCCGATCCAACTGATGTAAGTAGTCAGCGAAGTGGGGTGGAAGGCTCTCTGGAAGTTGTGCAAGGCCCAGGCTTCAGGCCCTGCACTGCAGCAGATCCGCACAGGAAGACCTGTTGATTGCAGCGTGGTGTCCAAAGAGGCCGAGCTCAGCCTCGCCCTCCTCTTATATAGCCCCTCCCATCAGTCTCTGCGGTGGCTGAATGCACCCTGGGTGCCGAACGGGGTTCTTGGTAACGTAGTCCTGGGGCCTTTAAGGAGACCCCGCTACATCTGCATTAAGGTAAAAGACCTTGTACTGCCTGTTACCCCCCTCCCACTCTCTAGCACTCACCTGAGCCCTTTATTGATCCAGTGTTGTTCCCGGCTGCAAATCTTCTCTTCCCACTCTCACAGGACAAAATAACAGAAAAAGTCAATGTGCATAACTATTCACCCCCCTAAAGTCAATACTTTGTAGAGCCACCTTTTGCAGCTATCACAGCTCCAAGTCGCTTTGGATAAGTCTCTATGAGCTTGCCACATCTTACCACTGGGATTTTTGCCCATTCCTCCTTGCCAAACTGCTCCAGCTCCTTCAAGTTGGATGATTTGCGCTTGTGAACAGCAATCTTTAGGACTGACCACAGATTTTCTATTGGATTGAGGTCTGGGCTTTTACTAGGCCATTCCAAGACATTTACATGTTTCCCCTTAAACCACTCAAGTGTTGCTTTAGCAGTGTGTTTGGGGTCATTGTCCTGCTGGAAGGTGAACCTCCGTCCTAGCCTCAAATCACACAGAGTTGTACAGGTTTTGCTCAAGAATATCCCTGTATTTATCACCATCCACCTTTCCCTCAACTCTGACCAGTTTCCCAGTCCCGACTGCTGAAAAACATCCCCACAGCATGATACTGCCAACACTATGTTTCACTGTGGGGTTGGTGTTCTTTGGGTGATATGATGTGCTGGGTTTGCGCCAGACATAGCGTTTTCTTTGATGGCCAAAACGTAAAATTTTAGTCTCATCAGACCAAAGCACCTTCCTCCATACATTTTGGGAGTCTCCCACATGCCTTTTCGCAAACTCAAAACGTGCCATTTAGTTTTTTGCTGAAAGTAATGGCTTTCTTCTGGCCACGCTGCCATAAAACCCAACTCTATGTAGCGTACGGCCTATTGTCATCCTATGTAAAGATACTCCAGTCTTTGCTGTGGAACTCTGCAGCTCCTCTAGGGTTACCTTAGGTCTCTGTGCTGCCTCTCTGATTAATGCCCTACTTGCCCGGTCCGTGAGTTTCGGTATGCAGCCGTCTCTTGGCAGGTTTGCTCTTGTGCCATGTTCTTTCCATTTGGTTATGATAGATTTGATGGTGCTCCTAAGGATCATCAAAGATTTGGATATTTTTTATAACCTAACCGTGACTTGTACCGCTCACCAACATTGTCCCTTGCTTGTTTGGAGAGTTCCTTGGTCTTCATGGAAGTGTTTGGTTAGTGGTGCATCTTTCTTAGGTGTTGCAGCCTCTGGGGCCTTTCAAAAAGGTGTGTGTATATGTAATGACAGATAATGTGACAGTTAGATTGCACACAGGTGGACATCATTTCACTAATTATGTGACTTCTGAAGGTAATTGGTTGCACCAGAGCTTGGTACGCACAGGCCAATTATAATTTTTTTATTTCTGAAAAATTGTTTTATGTATATATTTTTCTAATTTTACTTCACCAACTTAGACTATTGTGTTCTGATCCATCACATATAATTCAGATTAAATAAACATTGAACAAAAGGCTGTAATGTAACAAAATATGTAAAAAGCCAAGGGGGGTGATTACTTTTGCAAGGCACTGTACATTAGAGAAAATATTGAGATTTTCTAAATTTGAAATGTTTGAATGTGTGGATGTTTTCCACCTTCACACAACAAATGTTTTATACATATGCCATACTTTTGCTGCTGCCCTCCATTGGGGGTTCAGCAATGGGTACTCTGGTTTTCGTTCATTGGTAAGTATCGGGCCATTCTGTTCTGGCCCCTTCTACCATTGTTCTTACATTTACCACTGTGACACATCTTTTTGTCTATTAGAAACATCTCATCCGCATCTACCCCTGATGAGCGAGCAATGGCCTCACGAAATGCGTCGGGTCTCTTTGATGCTTGCATATGTATATACTTCATTGTATAACGTTTGTATCAACAAATGTTTTCATTATGTGCAATTCATTGGCTGAGCTACTATTTATATTATTCATGTATGTACATCAATTTTTAAATAAACATTTATACTGTATCTACTCCTGTTACTCAGTGGTAAACTGTGATCACCTCATCTAAAGTCCCAGGGCGACCCTTTTCTGTATATGTATTTAGAGATGGAGGTGTGTCACTGGTGACACCAGACCTTTTATTTTGTTTGCAATGTTTTATACATAGACCCCTAAGTGATGGAAGTACTAGGTATGTTCCAATTAATTGTACTACAAGGTTGTGTACTAGGTCCTGTTCTATTTAATTTGTTTGTAAGTGATACAGCTTAAAGCTTGGTGGGTAAGATGTGTCTTTTTGCTGGTGACACAAAGGTGTGCATTAGAGTAGATATTCCTGGAGTTGAATGTAACATGGAAGATGATTTGGCCTTGCTGGGAAATTGTTCAAAGCAGTGGAATTGCTCCTCAGAGAGCCAGATCTGCCAATGTAAACAAACAGATCCCCATTCTGACAGGGGAGGAGAGAGAGATCTGCTTTTCCTAGTGATCAGGAACAGCGATCTTTCTCTACTCCCATTCAGTCCCATCCCCCCACAGTTAGAAACACCTCCCTAGGGAACACTTAACCCCTTGATCGCCCCCTAGTGTTAACCCCTTCCCTGCCAGTGACATTTATACAGTAATCAGTGGCTATTTTTAGCTCTGATCGCTGTATAAAAGTTGGGGAGATTTGGGACTTTAGATTAAGCACATCATGAATGTGCTTCCACCCTGGGTTCAAGTAATAAAAAAGGGAATTTGGGACTTTAAATGAAGCAGCTGACTGATTGGGGTTAGGTAATAGGTAAACACGTTTTATTTGCATAGGTGCATGATAATAATGTATCACATGTATAGAGGTAGCATGTACAACTGCAGATAAAGTAACCAACATTGAAACATATACATAGTGTCTAGTTATTAACACAATGAAATATAATGGTCAAAACTGTATAAATGGTAATATACACATATATCAATGCACCCTCCATACCCTTTATTACGACATATTCTGTTCAGCATTTGAGTGTGAAAAAATGAATCAAAAAACACTGTCACATCCTCACTAATGATCAGGTTCTTCACCCTATTCTTCCTGATAGGCCTCAGGTTATTTATAAAGGGGCACTATCTCTTAGAAATAGAGTGGCGCCTAATATTTTGGATCCTCCTCCCATTAGAAAAGGTTTTTTGAATATATGACTGGGTTCTACCAGTGTAGAAGGTGTAGGGTATGTTCCCTGAGTGGATGTACCCATAGGCGTACCCATAGATTTACATCATCAAGTACATCAATGGAATTTGAGATCAAAACCTTCATCACCTGTTCTACGGTAGGGGTCGTCTACCTGCTCCAATGCCCGCGTGGGCTTCAATATGTGGGCAGGACTAAACACCCAGCGTCTCGACACTATTTGGCGACCCATGACAAAAATCCTGCCAAAACCATTTTTTTGGGCATTGACAAGTATACCCCACAATGGAAGGGTGACTCTATGGTACGTAGCATATCCAGGCTAGAAATGGCCTGGATCCACAAGGTGAAATGCTACACCCCATTTGGATTGAATGTAGATATTGATCTTAATGCCTTTATAGATAATTCTTAAAGGCAAGCCATTTAAGGTTCATTTGGGGTACTGCCCACCTACTCATGGTGATTTATATTTTCTTATATGGGTTCCTCAACATATTTTGCACTCACGCAATATTAGTTTTCAAATATAATTCACATATATTTATATATACATTTTTTCATATACATTTTTTCATATATATTCTTTTAATATTTTTATATATATATTTTTTATATATATATTTTGGGGGGGGGGTTTTTTAGGTTTTAATTTTTCATAATTTTTTGGGGTGTATTGGAATTTTATACATTATTATCAATTTATTAGTTATTCACATGTGTTATGTATTAGTTTTTATCATTCTTATTATTTTGAATGTGCAATTATTTACAATCAAAATATACGTTTATGGTATTTAGGTTCAACATATAAGTTCTGTATAATTGGTTCCAAGATTGGGTCATCTATATCCACAACCATTAGTATGTATGAGCAGTTAATATGTGCACTTGATGTGAGTCTCTGGTGGCATCTTCATTTTTTTTTTTTTGCCAGTAAGAATGGCACATTTTCCTGGTGGTCAATTTCCGGTTCATTAATCAGTTTTTTTTTTGCCTCAGTTTTTAATGATTATTAACCCCCACGGTTGTTTTGTTCCTGGCAGGCTCATGATTATATTGAGCTTACCCGCCCGGCGCTTTTTGCCAAATATATGGCACAGTATGGCTAAAAGCTTTGCTGTATTTTTCTAGGTGATATGTAGTATATACCTCGGTATTGAATTACCTTTTCATATTAGTCCTTGGTTTAGTTCTCTGTCCTCCATTTTTACTAGTTTTTTTTAGGTATGGGCATTTTTGCCATTAAGCAACATGGTTCCGCGTCCAGGAGATGCACATCGAGGCGTGGTTCTGTGTTGTATTTATTGCGATGCATCAGTGCGTCATCCGTTCCCCAGTGACGATGTCTATCTGAGACGAAACGTACGTCGGGAGGTTGACGTGCTGACCTCATCGCAAGTGGACGGGCGATTGCAGGCCGGCCGGCTTTTTTATCCGTTAGACGCCCATTTTAACTTGGATGCTGTCTTTGACCTTTTACACTGTAAGTGCAACTTTTAATCAATAAATATCATTTATGGTACTGTATTACATTATCGAGTGTCTTTTATATTTCTGGGACTCGGTTGGAGGATTATTCCCTCGAGTGTTGGAGTACCCCTAGTCTACATACCCATCCCGGTTGGTGGAATGCGGCTGATCTGTGTTAACATCCTACAGGCTGGTGTTTAGCCTGCTTCTGGTAAGCAGATTATCTATGTGGTGGTGGATCACGTTGGTGTCGTGGTGATTGATTGGGATTGATTGATTGTCGTCCCCTTCAAGCATATCATCTTTACACCTAATTTGGATTTCTTCACTTGTTTTTTCACCAATTCCTTAGAGACTTTCATTTTGCACACCTATCATATTTGTCCTATTATATGATATTGGGTCACATGTTCATTGTATAATTTCTATGATATAGTGGTTTTCAATTTTCTGTATTAGCGCAGCTTAGTTCACAAAATATACACATATAGACTGGGCAGCACATAACAACATATTGATAAATAGGTATAAAATTGTATGAGTCATAGAAATGATACATCTGAATAGAATCCTATTGAGGCATATAGCTACATCCTTGATGCCCGGCGTGTTTTGTGTGAAAATACTTCCTCAGGGGCGGATGCTATAGGGTATCTGAAATAACAGAATATAGCATCTGCCCCTGAGGAAGTATTTTCACACGAAACACGCCGGGCATCAAGGATGTAGCTATATGCCTCAATAGGATTCTATTCAGATGTATCATTTATATGACTCATACATAATAATAATTGACTAGGTATAGCCAGAAGGGACAAAGAATGTCGGTTCTTGGTACTCACAAAATAAAGCGAACTATGGTGTGCGTAGGGGCTGGACCAGAAAGGCTGTCCGTCCGGGAGCTATATAATTTCTATGACTCATACAATTTTATACCTATTTATCAATATGTGTATATTACCAAAATCGCAATAAGCGTATATTGATTCGTTTGCGCAAAAGTTATAGCGTCTACAAAATAGGGGGTAGTTTTATGGCATTTTTATTAATATTTTTTTTTACTAGTAATGGCGGCGATCTGCAATTTTTATCGTGGATGCGACATTATGGCGGACACATCGCACACTTTTGACGCTATTTTGCAACCATTGTCATTTATACAACGATCAGTGCTATAAAAATGCACTGATTACTATGTAAATGACACTGGCAGGGAAGGGGTTAGCCACTAGGGGCGAGGAAGATGGTAAGTGTGTCCTAGGGAGTGATTCTAACTGTGGGGGGATGGGCTACCTGTGACATGACATTGATCACTGCTCCAGATGACAGGGAGCAGTAGATCAGTGTCCTGTCACAAGGCAGAACAGGCAAATGCCTTGTTTACACAGGCATCCCCCTGTTCTGCAGCTCCGTGACATGATCACGGGACACCAGCGGACATCGAGTCCGCAGGTCCTGCGGGCACGGTCACAGAGCTTGCGGCAGGGGCATGATGCAAAATTCAAAGCGACGTATATATACGTTGCTTTGCGCAGCCATGCCATTCTGCCAAGGTAAATGTTCGTGAGCTGATCGGCAAGCGGTTAAAGAGTGACAGCGCTGAAAGCTGAAAATTGGCCTGGGCAGGAAGGGGGTTTAAGTGCCCAGTAAGCAAGTGGTTAATAAATATTACATTATCTTCTTTAATTGTCATATTCCTTTTCCTTTTTCTTTAAACAGATATAAGTATCAAATGCTAAAGTAAAGAATGGAAAAGCTGCCACTGTTCTAGTTAAAAATACCAATTGCCATTTATTCAAAAGAGGATGCAATCTTTATCCTGACTTAGATTACATACTTCAGTTCAGTTGTCTATGAGAAACATCACTGTAATTGAGCTCAAACAAGTAGAAAATGGAGAAATGGGTTTAAATACATCATTTATTTTTATTTTTTTCAAAGTTACCAAATTAAACAGTTTCTAGAAGTAGAAAGTGTTGAAATTGTTGTCAGTGAAAGTGTTAACAATAGAAATCTACTTATTAGAAGTCGCTTTGACGCCTGAAATAAACAGGTCAGAATGTTTGGGAATATGACAGTGAAGCAGGAAAAAAATTCACAACATTCAATTTCTGAAGAAGCAAAGCATGACTGACAAGGTCAAACGCTCCTGGTATATCAACAAACAATGGCAGCCACTGCTTCCTCTACCTCAGCAAATTACACTCTCCTGCTGGAGCTGCTCATGTGTGGATATTACATGAGAGAACTTTCTGAAGAGAAGTAGATGAAAAGCTATTGTATTACTAGGAATCACTTGTCTTTCTCCTCTCTATTTATTACCCTCGAGTTAGGGATGAGCAGTTCATTTTTCACAGGCTGCTCTTTGCGGGACTAAAGGGAGCAAACAGTATTGATGTATAATGAGCAAACCTGTCTGCATATTTATCTGTTCCTATTAATTGATTTTGTTAACAACATGGAGTCTTCAGACATCAATTATTTTGCACTGGCTTTGAGGGGCCCCCAATGTTTATCATATTTGATGGTTAAGATTAAGAAATCAGTCATCTTTTGTTCATCTTATTTTTTCCTTTGTTCTGTGTGTTGTCAGCTCAGCACCTAGAGGATTTGGGGTTCTAACAATTATTTTGCAAAGCTGATTAAGCTCAGGTGCTCTAGAGTAGGGATGGGCTATCTGTTCGAGTCGAATGTGAACATTGGCTGTTTGCCCGTTCGCCGAATAGCGAACAATTTGAGGTGTTTGCGGCAAATTCGAAAAGCCGCGTAACACCCATTAAAAGTCTATGGGAGAAATCTAAAGTGCTAATTTTAAATGTTAATATGCAAGTTATTGTCATAGAAAGTGTTTGGGCACCTGGGTCCTGCCCCAGGGGACATGTATCAATGCAAAAAAAGTTTTAAAAATGGCAGTTTTTTCGGGAGCAGTGATTTTAATAATGCTTAAAGTGAAACAATAAAAGTGAAATATTCCTTTAAATTTCGTACCTGGGGGTGTCTAAAATATGCCTGCAAAGTAGCGCATGTTTCCCGTGTTTAGAACTGTCCCTGCACAAAATGTAATTTCTGTAGGAAAAAAAGTCATTTAAAACTACTCGCGGCTGTAATGAATTGTCGGGTCCCGGCAATACAGAGAAAAGTCATTGGAAGTCATTGAAAAAAAAAATATTAAAATGCGTTAGGGGTCCCCCAAAATTCCATTAACAGGCCCTTCAGGTCTGGTATGGATATTAAGGGGAACTCCGCGCCAAAATTAAAGAAAAAATGGCGTGGGGTTCCCCCCAAAAATCCATACCAGACCCTTTAGGTCTGGTATGGATTTTAAGGGGAACTCCACGCCAAAATAAAACAAAAATGGCGTGGAGTTCCCCCCAAAAATCCATACCAGACCCTTATCCGAGCAAGCAACCTGGCAGGCCGCAGGAAAAGAGGGGGGACGAGAGAGCGGCCCCCCTCCTGAACCATACCAGGCCACATGCCCTCAACATGGGGAGGATGCTTTGGGGGTCTGTGACCCCCAAAGCACCTTGTCCCCATGTTGATGGGGACAAGAGCCTCATCCCCACAACCCTTGCCCGGTGGTTGTGGGGGTCTGCGGGCGGGGGGCTTATCAGAATCTGGAAGCCCCCTTTAACAAAGGGGACCCCCAGATTCCACCCCCCCTATGTGAATTGGTAACGGGGTACATTGTACCCCTACCATTTCACAAAAAAAATTGTCCAAAATGTTAAAAACCACACAGACACAGTTGAGATATATCCTTTATTAAAAATAAAAAAATAAAAAATAAAAAGAAGATTCCAGTGGCAGCGATGTAATCCACTTGATCTCCAGGGTTGTAATCCATTCTCTGTATCCAGCGATGATCTCCACTCTCCAGCGATGATGTGTCCAGCGATGATACACACACACGATCCTGGCTCCACTGGAGGAACCCCACGAATGACACACCGCCAGCCTGGGGTTACCCAATGACGTGACGGGTGACCCCGCCCCCTCTGATGCAACGGGAAATCCGCGCATCAGAGGGAAACCCCGCCCCCTCTGATGCAACGGGAAACCCAGGGTTACCCAATGACGTGACGGGTGACCCCGCCCCTCTCTGCAATCAGAGGGGGTGGGGTCACCCGTCACGTCATTGGGTAACCCCGGGTTTCCGTTGCATCAGAGGGGGTGGGGTAGCCCTCTGATGCGCGGGTTGCATCAGAGGGGGGCGGGGTCACCCGCACGTCATTGGGTAACCCTGGGTTTGCCATTACATCAGAGGGGGGCGGGGTTTTCCTCTGATGTGCGGGTTTCCCATTGCATTAGAGGAGGCGGGGTCACCCGTCACGTCATTGGGTAACCCCTGGCTGGCAGCGTATCATTCGTGGGGTTCCTCCGGTGGAGCCAGGATCGTGTGTATGTATCATCGCTGCGCTGGACACATCATCGATGGAGAGTGGAGATCATCGCTGGATACCGAGAATGGATTACAATGCTGGAGATCGAGTGTATTACATCGCTGCCGCTGGAATATTTTTTAAATTTTTTATTTTTTTATTTTTAATAAAGGACTTATCCCAACTGTGTCTGTGTGGTTTTTAACATTTTTGACAATTTTTTTTTGTGAAATGGTAGGGGTACACTGTACCACGTTACCAATTCACATGTGGGGGCCAGAATCTGGGGGTACCCTTTGTTCCAGATTCGAATATGCCCCCCCCACAGACCCCCACAACCACCGGGCAAGGGTTGTGGGGATGAGGCCCTTGTCCCTATCAACATGGGGACAAAGTGCTTTGGGGGTCACAGACCCCCAAAGCATCCTCCCCATGTTGAGGGCATGTGGCCTGGTACGGTTCAGGAGGGGGGGCGCTCTCTCTTCCCCCCTCTTTTCCTGCGGCCTGCCAGGTTGCTTGCTCGGATAAGGGTCTGGTATGGATTTTTGGGGGGAACCCCACGCCATTTTTTTTTTATTTTGGCACGGAGTTCCCCTTAATATCCATACCAGACCCAAAGGGCCTGTTAATGGAATTTTGGGGGACCCCCACGCACTTTATTTTTTATTTTTTAATGACTTTTCTCTGTATTGCCGGGATCCGACAATTCATTACAGCCGCGAGTTGTTTTAAATGACGTTTTTTCCCTTCAGAAATTACGTTTTGTGCAGGGACAGTTCTAAAGACGGGAAACATGCGCTACTTTAAAGGCATACTTTAGACACCCCCCAGGTATGAAATTTAAAGGAATATTTCACTTTTATTGTTTCACTTTGAGCATTATTAAAATCACTGCTCCCGAAAAAATGGACATTTTTAAAACTTTTTTTGCATTGATACATGTCCCCTGGGGCAGGACCCGGGTCCCCAAACACTTTTTATGATAATAACTTGCATATTAACCTTTAAAATGAGAACTTTTGATTTTTCATGTTCGTGTCCCATAGACTTTAACGGTGTTTGCGTGTTCAAACAAATTTTTTGCCTGTTCGCATGTTCTGGATGCGAACTGAACCAGGGGGTGTTCGGCTCATCCCTACTCTAGAGCAGCCCTTTTCAACCAGGGTGCCCAGGCACCCTGGGGTGCCTTTGAGTTTCTTCAGGGGTGCCTTGGCAAAATTTTAAAAAAATGCCCAAAAATTGTATACAGGCCAGCAAGGGGATCAAGCCTGCCTTTTAGTTACACAAAGCCACAGGTTTTCATTGTGCACCATTACAACCTTCTAGCCGCTGGCATCCTAACAACCAATGATATCCATGGTTGATAAGGACTCAGGAGGATGTCAGGAGTAAAAGAGAGAAAAGTTGCAATACTAGTCAATATCAGTGTGCAAAGGTGTATTTGGAAGAATAAATTACCTCTATCGTTGGGTGTCATACGTGGATATTGCTTCCTAATGTATAACTATTAGATTTGTTTTTTACATTTTAGAATGGGGTACCTCGAGATTGTGATTCATTTTAAAGGGTGCCTTGACTGAAATAAGGTTGAGTAAAGCACGGTGTTATATGTGTAGTTAAAGCGGAGTTCCACCCACTTTTCAGAGGTGGTCTTAAATGAAAGACCACCTCTCCACCCCTCGTTTTTGGATATTACATTTTTTTCTTCTTCTTCTTCTATAGTACCTTTTTTATGAAGTACAGCCTGTACTTCCGATCCATCCGGTCCGCAGCACAGGACGTAATTTCCTTTTGTGCGGCGAGCCCCCCCCCACGCTGTGTTCTGGGATCTGTGTGTGTCCCAGAAGACAGCTGGCCATTTACAAAGCGCCACGCGACTCCTGCATGCGCAACATAAAACGGGCAGTGAAGCCGCAAGGTTTACCTTAGTTAGAATGGCGGTGCCTGCACCCCTTCCGATGAATGGATTGTCCTCGGGGGGTGACATTGCGGGCTCCCTGGGCAGGTAACTGTCCTTATTAAAAGTCAGTAGCTACAGTGTTTGTAGCTACTGACTTTAAAAATAAAAATTTGTGGGTGGAACACCGCTTTAATGGACCAATGCATAGTTTTAGCTGTCTTCTTTAGACCAATGTGAAATATTGATCCTTCTTTTAAAGCAACTATGGCAAAAAAAAAAAAAAAACAACACTGCTGTCAGATATAAAGTGCAAGCACCTAGAGATATATGCATCAGCCCCCATGTCCCAGTGTTACATTAGGGAAACAAACCTTCAAACAGATGGCCTAAAATATAAATGTAAACTTGGCAGGTCAGGACTTTTACTACACTCTAAGGAAAATAGTAGTAGTTTAGCGCTGGTCCACATGTGCGCACAATTTTAAATCATGACATGTTAGATATTTATTTGTTCAGCATACCATGATTTTTTACATTTACCATACAATTGGGTATTATATTGTGTTTCTATGCTCTAAAATTGACTAAAGTGTATTTTATCCTAAAAAATTGCACTTGAAAAAAACTGCTGGGCAAATAACCCGTGACATAAAAAATTGAAACAACCACCATTTTATTGTCCTGCTTAAAGCATAACTCCACTTTTGTTGAGAAAAAACATTGCCCCCTGGGTGATCTATGTACATTGCAAGAAATTTAACAAACTTTGTTGTAGATTCCTACCTTTTGTTATTCTGAAGAAATCACTGTGTGTTTGTCTTTGTCCTTGTGGGAAAGTGAATCTAATGGTAGTGATTTCATAATTATTAATCAGCTGCAGCACCTGCTGAGCTCTAATGAGGAAAGCTGATGGGCCTGCATCCCTTTAGACATCATTTCCTACTGGGAGTACCTCACCAAAAATTAACTTTTTGTTGCAGGGGATGCCTGAAATCTGACTTGTATCTTAGTGAAGACTTCTGGGAAAATCGGTGAGCCAATCACACAAGCAGGAAATTATGTTTCTGGGGGACGTTCCAGGTAGCTATATTGCATTGCAATTTCACAAAATTATAGAGCTGCAGATTGATAAGTAAAGGTAATTTTTAATAACATTCAATTACAATATGACTTGTGTCACAATTGTATACTCTATTTTATTTTCTCTTTATTTGCTATTTTTTCCCCCCACAATAGTGGAGTTACCCTTTAAAAAAACATCTAATATTTTGGGTCTCTAAGTTATTTTTCTAGCAAAAAAAATTGGATTTCTACATGTAGGAAAGAAGTGTCAAAATAGGCCCGGTGATGACCTATATTGTATCCAAAATCATATATAGTGTTACAAAACATGTGCAATAAACACTTGTGCAATACAAAATCTTCTACGAGGTCCCTGTTAGAGGTGCGCATCTTCACTGGCCTCACAAATCAATTTGATTACGATTAACATGTCAACGAATTGATTTGATTCCGCGATGCATCACGATTACTGGGCAACTGCGCATGGTTTTCATGAAAAAAAAAAAACAACACTCCCTGCATGTAGCAATGTAGCAAAGTCTAAACACAGTAGACAACAAATTAGAGGAGTTCCAGACTCTCCCTCAAAATACTAGAGGAGATAGTCAGAGACAGAGACTGCAGACATGATACAAGAGATGGTCAGGGACTACAGAAATAATACACAAGATGGTCAGAGACTGCAGACAGGATACAAGAGATGGTCAGGGACTACAGAAATGATACAAGAGATGGTCAGAGACTGAGGACATGATACAAGAGATGCTCAGAGACTGCAGACATGATACAAGAGATTGTCAAAGACTGCAGACATGATACAGGAGATGATCAGAGACTGCAGACATGATACAGGAGATAGTCAGAGACTGCGGACATGATACAGGAGATGATCAGAGACTGCACACATGATACAGGAGATGATCAGAGACTGCGGACAAGATACAAGAGATGATCATAGACTGCAGATATGATACAGAAGATAATCAAAGAATGTAGACATGATACAGGAGATGGTCAGAGACTGCAGACAGGAGATGATCATAGACTGTGGACAAGATACAGGAGATAATCAGAGACTGTGGACAAGATACAGGAGATGATCAGAGACTGCAGACATCATACAGAAGATAATCAGAGACTGCAGACATCATACAGGAGATGATCAGAGACTGCAGACATAGTACAGGAGATGATCAGAGACTGCAGACATGATGCAGGAGATGATCAGAGACTGCGGACATGATACAGGAGATGATCAGAGACTGCAGACATGATACAAGAGACGATCAGAGACTGCGGACATCATACAGGATATTATCAGAGACTGCAGACATCATACAGGAGATGATCAGAGACTGCAGACACCATACAGGATATTATCAGAGACTGCGGGCATGATACAGGAGATGATCAGAGACTGCAGACATGGTACAGGAGATGGTCTACAGGTAAATATATCTTTTTTATTTTCAAGAAAAAATAATGATAACCTTTAGTATCACTTTAACAAATGTTTGAGTCTTTTGGCAGCAACTTGGATAGTAAACAGGTCAACATCAGTACAAAAAAAAAAAGAAAAAAAGGAAGACATTCCAATCAGCAAGAAATACAGGTGAAACTCGAAAAATTCCCTGCTGCTTGTGCACCTATCACGCTTTTCCCTTCCACATAACTTTCTATTAATGTGCTTTGATACAGCACTTTGGGA